>OY292321.1:12581346-15076996 GCA_958496145.1 Heliothis peltigera | reverse complement strand
CTAACCTAACCTAACCTAACCTAACCTAACCTAACCTAACCTAACCTAACCTAACCTAACCTAACCTAACCTAACCTAAACCTAACCTAAACCTAACCTAACCTAACCTACCTACCTAACCTAACCTAACCTAACCTAACCTAACCTAACCTAACCTAACCTAACCTAACCTAACCTAACCTAACCTAACCTAACCTAACCTAACCTAACCTAACCTAACCTAACCTAACCTAACTAACCTAACCTAACCTAACCTAACCTAACCTAACCTAACCTAACCTAACCTAACCTAACCTAACCTAACCTAACCTAACCTACCTACTACCTAACCTAACCTAACCTAACCTAACCTAACCTAACCTAACCTAACCTACCTAACCTAACCTAACCTAACCTAACCTAACCTAACCTAACCTAACCTAACCTAACCTAACCTAACCTAACCTAACCTAACCTAACCTAACCTAACCTAACCTAACCTAACCTAACCTAACCTAACCTAACCTAACCTAACCTAACCTAACCTAACCTAACCTAACCTAACCTAACCTAACCTAACCTAACCTAACCTAACCTAACCTAACCTAACCTAACCTAACCTAACCTAACCTAACCTAACCTAACCTAACCTAACCTAACCTAACCTAACCTAACCTAACCTAACCTAACCTAACCTAACCTAACCTAACCTAACCTAACCTAACCTAACCTAACCTAACCTAACCTAACCTAACCTAACCTAACCTAACCTAACCTAACCTAACCTAACCTAACCTAACCTAACCTAACCTAACCTAACCTAACCTAACCTAACCTAACCTAACCTAACCTAACCTAACCTAACCTAACCTAACCTAACCTAACCTAACCTAACCTAACCTAACCTAACCTAACCTAACCTAACCTAACCTAACCTAACCTAACCTAACCTAACCTAACCTAACCTAACCTAACCTAACCTAACCTAACCTAACCTAACCTAACCTAACCTAACCTAACCTAACCTAACCTAACCTAACCTAACCTAACCTAACCTAACCTAACCTAACCTAACCTAACCTAACCTAACCTAACCTAACCTAACCTAACCTAACCTAACCTAACCTAACCTAACCTAACCTAACCTAACCTAACCTAACCTAACCTAACCTAACCTAACCTAACCTAACCTAACCTAACCTAACCTAACCTAACCTAACCTAACCTAACCTAACCTAACCTAACCTAACCTAACCTAACCTAACCTAACCTAACCTAACCTAACCTAACCTAACCTAACCTAACCTAACCTAACCTAACCTAACCTAACCTAACCTAACCTAACCTAACCTAACCTAACCTAACCTAACCTAACCTAACCTAACCTAACCTAACCTAACCTAACCTAACCTAACCTAACCTAACCTAACCTAACCTAACCTAACCTAACCTAACCTAACCTAACCTAACCTAACCTAACCTAACCTAACCTAACCTAACCTAACCTAACCTAACCTAACCTAACCTAACCTAACCTAACCTAACCTAACCTAACCTAACCTAACCTAACCTAACCTAACCTAACCTAACCTAACCTAACCTAACCTAACCTAACCTAACCTAACCTAACCTAACCTAACCTAACCTAACCTAACCTAACCTAACCTAACCTAACCTAACCTAACCTAACCTAACCTAACCTAACCTAACCTAACCTAACCTAACCTAACCTAACCTAACCTAACCTAACCTAACCTAACCTAACCTAACCTAACCTAACCTAACCTAACCTAACCTAACCTAACCTAACCTAACCTAACCTAACCTAACCTAACCTAACCTAACCTAACCTAACCTAACCTAACCTAACCTAACCTAACCTAACCTAACCTAACCTAACCTAACCTAACCTAACCTAACCTAACCTAACCTAACCTAACCTAACCTAACCTAACCTAACCTAACCTAACCTAACCTAACCTAACCTAACCTAACCTAACCTAACCTAACCTAACCTAACCTAACCTAACCTAACCTAACCTAACCTAACCTAACCTAACCTAACCTAACCTAACCTAACCTAACCTAACCTAACCTAACCTAACCTAACCTAACCTAACCTAACCTAACCTAACCTAACCTAACCTAACCTAACCTAACCTAACCTAACCTAACCTAACCTAACCTAACCTAACCTAACCTAACCTAACCTAACCTAACCTAACCTAACCTAACCTAACCTAACCTAACCTAACCTAACCTAACCTAACCTAACCTAACCTAACCTAACCTAACCTAACCTAACCTAACCTAACCTAACCTAACCTAACCTAACCTAACCTAACCTAACCTAACCTAACCTAACCTAACCTAACCTAACCTAACCTAACCTAACCTAACCTAACCTAACCTAACCTAACCTAACCTAACCTAACCTAACCTAACCTAACCTAACCTAACCTAACCTAACCTAACCTAACCTAACCTAACCTAACCTAACCTAACCTAACCTAACCTAACCTAACCTAACCTAACCTAACCTAACCTAACCTAACGCTAGGGCTCGTCGAGACGCTTCTTTTGAGGTATCGCACGACCCTCTAGCTCACACCGAACGTCAAAAATTGCCCCACCCACCCGCCCTTTAGACGCGACAGTAAACATTTAAAATTTACTATAGGAAAGGGTACGACTCTGGGGTCATTTTACAGTTTCTCAGCTTTTGACTAAAATTGAGTCCCGGTAGTCCCCTGGGTGGGCTCGCGTCATCCCAGCTTTCTAGGTTACCTTTTCCCATAACTGGAGACCTTTTTAAACGGGAAATCAGGCTGTTCTCCTAGATAATAGAAATAAAGGCTAAAATATCATCAATTGCCTCCTCAACTTGCGTCTTGCACGCATAAATCGACCAGGGTGAAATACCCTACAGGACGTCTCGTGTAACCTGTTTATTGACAGCTACACCTAGTTATAAGTTTAGTATTGACAAGCAGCTTATTGGCTGACAGAATCAAAATTTTAAATAGTTTTATGACCGTTGGCTTGTTAGCCAACCTTTTAATTTTTAAATCTAAATGACTTATTATTTATAAAAATATAATTAATTATTAACAATTTATTTATTAGATCTTTTGATCAAATTTGATTTATTCGACAAAAAATAACTCGGGTTTTTACTCTACTACGCACCGACCAGCCATATACACTGGGAGGTGCACTAGCAGCAGTAAGAATACGCGTCCGCTATAGCTCATAAAAATTCCAGTAGCTAACCAGGGAGCCTTTGGACCCTTCTTCATTGCAAGAAGGGTATCCCTACTAAGGAGCCCTTAGTATAAAAATCGGACGACGCTATAAATTAGAGACAACTTAATAAACTTGTCCTCAACAAACCCCTGCAAATATGTTTGGCATCCGTACGCCCCTGAAAAGACAGAATGCCCCCCTTGACCGTGATGCCTCTCCTGACGCCCCGGCTGTTACAAGCCCAGCCCAGCCCACACAAACGAACGTCAGGAGGAGCATAGAGGCACTGGAAACCGGTCAAACCCCCTTGTCCATCTTGATACCAGCCGCCCCGGTAAAACCTAAAAAGGTCGCAAAATCTAAGAGCTCATCGCCATCATTAGCTCCACATAAAACCGGGGAAGAGGCTGAAAACGCGAAAACCTCCACCCCCACCTCTGCTGGTAGAGTGAAGGAGGCCAGGAACTGGGTGACGAAGGCCAAGATTGCCCTAAGCCAAAGTCGCAACCTCCGAAACGACATCAAAGAGGACGTCACCCAGGCCCTGGACTGTCTCTACCGAATGGTGAGGGATGGAGAAAAGGACAAGGGGGAAAATCAAGCAAAAACGACCGAAGATCTTGCCCCCATCACTGTCAATGCAGTGCCAACCCTAACCGATAGTGCCGAATACTCTCGGTTGCTCTCCTCACTGGCAGACCATGGTAAGCTAGTGAAGGAGAGCACTGAGAAGTTGGAGGAGCTAAAGGTCACCTTGGCGAAGCACACCACGACGCTGGAGTCGACCACATACGCGAGTGTAGCGGCGGGACCCAAAACAACTTCCGCTCCTTCGCGTCAAACACTGCACTCGGTTGTGGTCGCCTCGAGCGATAAGCAAGAAACCGGCGAGCAGGTCCTGGAAAAGATCCGGACCGCCATTAACGCCAAGGAGGGGGGCTACTGCATTGACAGAGTCAGGAAGGTAAAAGACAGTAAGGTCATCATCAGCTGTAGGGACGAGGGAGAGCGGAGCAAGGTCCGGGAAAAGCTGAAGTCTGCAGGACAAAAGCTGACTGTAGAGGATGCTAAAAACCTGGACCCGCTCGTAATCCTCAGGGACGTCCTGAACTATAACACTGACGTGGACGTCTTAAAAGCCCTGAGGACACAAAACGCAAAGCTCTTCACCGACCTTGCGGCTGGGGATGACCGGATGGAAATCAAATACAAAAAACGGGCCCGGAACAATTTAATGAGCCATATTGTCGCGAGGGTCTCCCCCACACTATGGAGAAGACTGACAGAGACGTCTGCTGTGTACATAGATATGCAGCGGATCAGGGTAGAAGATCAATCTCCCCTGGTCCAATGCTCCTTGTGTCTAGGATATGGGCATGGCAGACGTCTCTGCACAGAAAAAGATGTAGCCTGCAGCCACTGCGGTGGTCCACATCTGCGCCAAGACTGTTCAAAGGCAAAAGATGCTCACGCTCCTCCGTCATGCTGTAACTGCACCAGAGCCGGACTGGATGGAGCGGAGCACAACGCATTTAGCTCGGAATGCCAAATAAGACGCAGATGGGACTCACTAGCTCGAGCATCTATAGCGTATTGCTAAGGTGCTCCCTGCAGCTCCCCATAGATATCGACTGTTCCAGGCTAACCTTCAACGTAGTCAGCTCGCCACCAATGAACTTCTGATTGAGGCAGAAAAACGGAAGGTTGCCGTGGCATTGCTTCAGGAGCCCTACGTTGGTCGGGCGGCGAGAATGAGAGGTCACCGGGGCGTAAGGATCTTCCAGAGCTCTGGTGGAGGAGAAGGGACTGTAAAGGCGGCAATAGCTGTGCTCGACAATGACCTAGACATTTTACAGTACCCGCAACTCACCACAGACAACATCGTTGTGGTGGGAGTCCGAACCAGAGCCTGGACGATCACGCTGGTCTCCTACTACTTTGAGCCCGACCAACACATAGGGCCATACCTGGACCACCTAACACGTATCTACAGGGAGACGGGGCAAAGCAGGCTGATCATCGGGGGCGACTGTAATGCTAAAAGCACGTGGTGGGGCAGTCTAAACGAAGACCGAAGGGGGGAAGAGATGTGTGGGTTTCTGGGAGAACTTGACTTGCAGATCCTCAACACCGGAGATGTCCCTACCTTTGACACCATAAGAGGAGGTAAGAGGTACAGCAGCCACGTCGATGTAACGGCTTGTACAACGGATGTGCTCGACCTGGTGGACGGCTGGAGCGTCGATGAAAATTTGACAGGCTCGGACCATAACGGCATAATATTTGGAATAAACCTATCAAAATCAAAAGGTACACACATAAAAAGAACTACTAGAATCTATAACACAAAGAAAGCAAATTGGAGGCAGTTTCATGAGAAACTGTCTCTAATTATGCGACAAACACAACTCACCACAACAGATTTATTAAACATACAAGATACACATATTCTGGAAAACATAATTAAAACATACACACAAGCCATAACAGACACATGCACACATACAATACCAATAAGAAAAACAAAAGAAGTACTTACCATGCCGTGGTGGTCCGAAGAGCTTGCAAATATGAAGAGACTTGTCGCCACCAGGAGGCGCAGAGTCAGGAACGCAGCGCCGCACCGGAGAGCGATGGTTGTTGGCCTCTACCTGGAAGAAAAACAAAAATATGAGACAGCAGTTAAACAAGCGCAGACCAACAGTTGGAAGGAGTTCTGCGGAAAACAGGATAGGGAAGGTGTCTGGGAAGGGATATATCGGGTGTTGGGAAGAACTGCTAAAAGAGAGGAGGACCTCCCCCTCCAGAAGGAGGGAAACACTCTGGACGCCGAGGGTTCCGTGAGGCTGTTAGCCGAAACATTTTATCCCGAAGATAAAGAGGATGAGGACAATGTGGACCACCATCACATTAGAGAACTGGCAGAAACGATAAACGAGTGGAGTCATGGTGAGCAGCATGAACCACCGTTTACCTTAAGCGAACTCGATCGGTCCATAAAGTCCTTCAATCCGAAAAAGGCCCCGGGAGCTGACGGCCTCACGGCGGATATTTGCACAAACGCAATAAATTGCGACCCCATCTTCTTCCTGACACTCTTGAATAAATGCCTGACGCACCACTACTTTCCGAAAATCTGGAAAGAGGCGACAGTGGTGGTGCTAAGGAAGCCTGGAAAAGCCTCGTACACCGTTCCAAAGTCCTACAGGCCGATTGGGCTCTTGCCTGTCTTGGGGAAGGTGTACGAGAAGATGCTGGTGGCTCGTCTCAAATTCTACTTACTTCCCAGAATAAGTACTCGCCAATACGGCTTTATGCCCCAAAAGAGCACCGAGGACTCCCTCTATAACCTAATACAACATATCCGAGCTAAGCTATTGCTGAAAAAGATTGTTGTCTTAGTTTCATTGGATATCGAGGGAGCCTTCGATAGCGCGTGGTGGCCGGCTATTAAGGTACGGTTGGCTGAGGAAAGGTGCCCGGTGGATTTGAGACGGGTCATGGGCAGCTACCTAAGCGACAGGGTAGTCAGGGTGAGATATGGTGGGGAAGAGTGCAGAAGGAACACAAATAAAGGATGCGTCCAGGGATCGATAGGGGGTCCGATCCTATGGAATCTACTGCTCGACCCACTCCTAAAAGAACAAGAAAGTTACGGCGAATTCATCCAGGCGTTTGCCGACGATGTGGTGATGGTGTTCGACGGCGATACAGCTTTGGAAATTGAGGGGCAGGCCAACGCCGCACTCGAACGTGTTCGGGCGTGGGGAGTCAAAAATAAGCTGAAATTCGCACCGCACAAAACATGTGCGATGGTACTGACGCGGAGGCTTAAATATGACAACCCACGCCTGAGCATGGGGGGGTTCGAGGTTGGAATGTCCCAAAATATTAAGATTCTCGGGCTTACGGTGGATGCCAAGCTCACCTTCAACACGCACGTGACTGAGGTTTGTAAAAAGGCAATATCAATATATAAACAACTAGCCAGAACAGCACGTGTGAGTTGGGGGTTACACCCCGAGGTGATAAGGGCCATCTACACCGCGGCAGTCGAACCCATCATCATGTACGCGGCGAGTGCTTGGGCGCCAGCCGTAACAAAGCTAGGGATCCAGAAGCAGCTGAACGTGGTCCAAAGGGGCTTCGCGCAAAAATTGTGCAGAGCCTATCGTACGGTGTCCTTGAACGCGGCCCTGGTACTGGCTGGGATACTCCCGCTTGACCTCCGTATTCAAGAAGCGGCCTCACTATATGGGGCCAAGCGAGGTGTGCCACAGCCAGTACTAGGAGATAGGGAAGTGGAACGCATGGCTCCGACGATAGAAGCTCCACACCCCGCTGAACAAACCAGCATAGTTTTCAGCAACCTGATAGACGAGGAACAATATGTACAGCACAACAACTTTGACGTACGAATATTTACGGACGGTAGCAAAATTGAGGGTAAGGTTGGGGCGGCGCTATCCGTGTGGAATAGTGCCTCCGAAACCAAAGCCCTTAAGCTCGCGTTGCCGTCCTTCTGCACCGTCTATCAGGCAGAACTGCTAGCTCTACAAAGAGCAGTAGGGGAAGTTTTGAAGCACTCCGGGACCACGTTCGGCATCTTCAGTGACTCCATGTCGGCTCTACAGACACTAACAAACGTCACTGCCCCCCATCCCCTAGCCGTGGAAACCAGAGACACCATTAGACGCTGCAGGCTCCAGAACAAGAGTGTCTCCTTGTTCTGGATCAAGGCCCACGCGGGATTGGAGGGTAACGAAAGAGCCGACCAACTAGCGAAGGAAGCTGCCCTTCGGTCTAAAAGAAAACCGGATTACGACCTGTGCCCGGTGTCATTCGTCAAGCGACAAATTCGTTTGGAGACGCTTGACGAATGGAACCGGAGATACAGGTTGGGTGTGACTGCCTCCGGAACAAAATTATTCCTGCCCAATGCGGTTGATGCGTACAGGGTAGTGAGAGGAATGGAACACTCCAGCATTACCACCCAAATACTAACAGGGCACGGTGGATTCTCTGCATACCTGAAACGATTCAGGTGTAAAGAGAGTCCATCGTGCACATGCGACCCGGAAACGGAGGAAACAGTTCCGCACGTACTGCTGGAGTGTCCAATCTTCGCACGAGAGCGCTACAATCTGGAGCAGGAACTGGGAATTGATTTAATAAAGGAAAATCTACCAACACTCATTGGCAATAAAAGGCACAAAAAGAAATTTCTACAATATTGCATAGCATTAGCAGGGAAGGTAATAATTAAAAACAAATGTTAAGAAAATGGGAAGATATATAGACACAAACAAAAATATAACGAATTGATGAATATCAACAAGAGCCAAAAAAAATACAAGTGACTAAAGGCTCTGACTAAGTTAGAGGACAACTAGTTTGGCAGGAGTGTGGTTTTAGCCGGTAAGAGTCCGGCACTACCCCGACTTCCTCCTTGCGGGGTGGTCGGGGTGTCCATGAGGATTTCCACACTCCTACCCACAAAAAAAAGAAAAAAAAAAAAAAAAAAAAAACCTAACCTAACCTAACCTAACCTAACCTAACCTAACCTAACCTAACCTAACCTAACCTAACCTAACCTAACCTAACCTAACCTAACCTAACCTAACCTAACCTAACCTAACCTAACCAGTCTGCTGGCAGCCCTGACCGCGAGCGCCACGTTTTTTCCACGCTCCGTCCTCTAAAATCCTAAAAATAGGTTTTTTCTCGCGAAAGTACAAGTGTTATATATCCACGTACGCGTCTCAGTGCGACCAACACAGTAGTGAAAACCGCGCAGTGATTAAAGAAAGTACGTGAAAGTTGTGGTCAAAAAACCAAATTTTTTAGTGTTTTTGTGAAACGCCGCTCGAATCAGATCGACGACCCCCCACTTTTTTGGGGTCAAAATCTTCGTCTCGGCCGGGCCCATCTTCGGGTCAGCATCCCGGATTTTTCCGGTGGAAAATCGGCGAAGTTATCACGAAAAACCTCTCAGCACGTGGCACGAGGTTCGACCTCCAGCACAGCTGGATAGACGTGTGATACACCATTGGAAGCGGCTTGACGAGACCAGTTCGCTGACACTTCGAACAAGAAAATTGGACAACCCAGGACGGAGTTACAGCGCCTCAAAGGTCAGCAAAATTGGGAGAAAATTTGGTGTCATTTTCCGGCTAAAATAAATCGACAACCCCCCTTTTTTAAATTTTTACCAGTAAGTAAACCTCCTAAACTTTATTTTTCCAAATTTTTAGATTTTTTAGAATAGGGGTTTACTCAAAATTCATGTTTAAAAGTGCATACTAAATAATTACTTCAAAAAATACGAAATTACAACCCCCTTCCGATTATATTTTAAAAATTAATTTTAATAAAAGTGTTAAACAACAGACCTCCGATAAATAGCTAAATTGATATTTCAAATTAATTTAGTCAGTATACAAAAACAAAGCTATTTGCGGTTGACCGGGAAAGTGACACCAAAGCAAACCCCTAGAAGAGGGTGAAAATCAAACGACGCGCAGATTTTAATATTTATATAGAATAGTTTAGGTCATAGTGAGTATTTTAGTTTTTAATTTGTAATTTTTGGACCTTTTTTGGAGTCGCGATACTCGTTAACATTTTTGTTTACATTTTAGTGCAACCGCACAACAAAGTTTGCACCGAGATCGCGATTCGAAAGTTGACTTTTTATTTAATTAATATTTTTGTATTTTGTTTACGGGACCAGGTAGGGAGTGGCCAAAAACCACCTCCACTGCTTTTAAATTTTAAAAATATACGATATTTATACACTAAAACAAGGCCTAAACTTCCAAAATTTCAACTTGTCTCAGGGGGTAGGTATCAAATTACCAACAAGTCTGGCTACCAAAACGTATTTTTCTCCCCTAATTTATTTTATTTAGATACTTTCCTGAACATAAAATTCACTGTGCCTCTGCCTGTGGCCTAAATTCAAAATTTATATACTTTCTTTATAGGGTAGCTAACAAGGGTTGCAAATTTTTGGACCCTAAATCATCTCAGGGTGTAGGTCTCAATAAGACCTTTCAAACAAGCCGTCATCCACCGAAATCGCACCATAGCAGCCGTAGCTATCTCACTTACAAGTTTTACCCGACATATCGAGGTCAGAAAGGGAGGTTATGCTTTGAGCCTAGTTAGTATCTCGTAAACCAGAGGAGATAGGAGAATTCTGACCTCAAATTCGGCCTTATGTGGTGTCGGAGACCGACACCACAAGGTCAAAGTCGTGTGACGGGACTCCATCCCCCCTGGTCTGGACTCCATCCCCCACAAAACCTACCCTTACTTTAAAGTTTCGATATCTCGGGCACTAAGTGAGATAGCGAAAAACGGATTGCGGATTCGGCCTTGGTGTGACACCACGGTGAGAGTCCTGTAAGAGGACCCCCCCTCCTGATTTTGGACCCCCCCTCACCCCCTCAAATAAAAATATTTTTATTTTTATTTAAAAATATTAAGCATTGAGAAGGGTAAGGGACATACATATATAAGCTTTAAATTAGACTTAGGTAGACATAAATCTACCTAGAACAGACTTGGAAAATTTAACTTTACAATTTTATATTTTACTATTTACACCTATTTTGACGCTGACCCCCATATACAGGGTCAGACAAGTAAACTGACAATTTTCCCCGTTCCCTCGCAAGACCTACTGCACACCACATTACACACAGATACACACAAGCACATACACACTACACACAATGTACCGCACTCCGACGACGTCTGCCGCTAAATCCACCACCCCTAGTCCTTCTGCCGCACCACCCGCAGTGCAGGACGCTGCGAGAACATTCATCCGTAGACCTGAGCGGAGTAGAAGGTCCCTGGACAACATGCAGGCCTACAAAAAACAGCAGGACAACTACGCTGTAATGCCTAGCGACCATCTCCTCCAGGAACTAATGAAAACTTTTGAGGATATCCCCTCAAAAGTCCGCGAATACCCTCAAATGAGGAAGGATATCAAAAGCTTCCTGGAGGTGCAGTCGGATAGGGGCCAGCGGGTCCTCTACGAGCTCAGTAAGCGTATGCAATGTTTGGAAGCAGCGGCAAAACCACAGACGGCCACTTTAGTAACATCACCAGAACACGAAGATCACATTCTGGAACGCCTGGGTCAAGTGGAAACAAACATTAAGATGCGGCTTAACGAACTGGAAGCTAAGATGACCTCATCCTTCGATGAGCAAACTGCTCTCCGCGACGATGGTGGCTCCGACATCATCGACAAGATCATCGACAGAATCGACGAGGTTGGGGCGGCTGTTGACCACGCCACCAAGTGTGTCAAAGTCATCGGCCATGCCCAGGACACCCTCGACGGTAAGCTCGATGGTATTGCCGGCGATGTCGCAGCGACTAGAGTTTCGGTGAGCGAAGTCGCTAAGGGTGTGGTCACAGGCGAGCAAATACCTGTCTCCAGGACGTATGCCAGCGTCGCGGCCACCAAGCTCGGGCAGCGGCCGGCACTTCACTCGATGGCCGTCACTATCGAAGGCAGTCAGGAGACTGCCGACGAGGTGCTCCAAAGGGTGAAGAAGGCGGTCGATGCCAGAGCAACCGGCCTTAAGGTAAACAAGGTCAGAAAGGCAAAAAATCAGACGGTAATTATAGGATGCGATACGGAAGACGAACTCGAAAAAGTTAAGGCTAGAATTGAAAGTAAAGGGGAGGGGTTAGTAGTGGCACGAATGCAAAATAAAAATCCACTCGTCGTCCTCAAAGACGTCTTCTTGGACAGTGAGGACGACGAGATGATTAACGCGCTACACTCGCAGAATGAAAACATTTTCATAGGACTGGAGGAAAAGGAAAAAGAAATGACAGTAAAATTCAAAAAAAGGACAAAGAACCCGAAGACTGCGCATGTTGTGGTCCAGGTCAGACCGATAGTATGGCAGAGGATGACGGAGGCTGGAGCCCTTTA
This sequence comes from Heliothis peltigera, assembly GCA_958496145.1. Lineage (NCBI taxonomy): Eukaryota > Metazoa > Arthropoda > Insecta > Lepidoptera > Noctuidae > Heliothis > Heliothis peltigera. Next base: position 15,064,806 of record OY292321.1, on the reverse strand, counting down.
CCTCGACCTGCAAAGAATCAGGGTGGAGGACCAGTCCCCGCTCGTCCAATGCACGAAATGTTTAGCGTTTGGACATGGTCGGAAATTTTGCACCGAAGGTGCGGACAGATGCAGCCACTGCGGCGGACCGCATCTGCGCGAAAAATGCGCAGATTTCATCGCGGGGAACGATCCGCAGTGCTGCAACTGCTCGCACTCTAGGCTGCAGAAAACCGACCATAACGCATTTAGTGCAGAGTGCCCCGTCCGGCAGAAATGGGACTACCTGGCTCGCGCAAACACTGCATATCACTGACTCACTTCACGGGGAACACGTAACACACACATACATAGACACGACATACACAAACCGGGAGTACAGAAAACAATATCTACTTGTCAAAATGAAAAGAGTGATGGAAACCGGAAAACGACAGACAATTCACAGATATACTGAATATATAGTAAATATATACGATTATATCAACAACACACACAGACACAAAAACACTCACACGAACAGCAAATGTGTGCCCCGAAAATTAAATAGTAACAAGAAGGTAAAAAATAAAATAGTAAAGAAAAGGCAATAAATGTAGATATAATAAGTATATTATATATATTATTGTCACGAATAAGATAGCAAGTAAATTAAGGTAGAATAAGTGAAAAAATTAAATAATGGGTTACAGTCATATGGTTCAAAAGTGTTAAAAATTTTAAATAGATTAAAAATATACAAATTTTAATATCTAGCTGTAATATAAAACAAGGAACAATAGTGTAAAACTAGGCATAAGAACGTAGAATAAGTACATCTTGTATTACTTTAAGCAGTAAAATTTAAAAATTGTGAATAGAATATAAGTATAAACTAAGATATAAAAATGTTAGAATATAAGAGAACAGCCAATAAAGCAAAATGATGTATAGATTAGATCAAACAAATGTTAAGTTATAAAGATATCCTCTAAGTTCATCAATGTTAAATGTATAAAAAGTTTGCATCAATAAACTGAAACACCCTGGAAATACTTATTCCCCCGATAACAGTAGTAGTATTGTAGAAAATGTATTTAGAAGTAGCGGGAGTCTCCCCGGCTAAGAAAGAAAGGTGATGGATGAAAGTGTAGTATGAAGCTTGAAAGTGCGAGAGGCATAAATGCGAGAACTGGAATGAATGTGAAAAGTAGATATACAAGATCCCGTTGTTCACATGAACGGGGAAAGGCAGAAAAAAAAAAAAAAAAAAAAAAAAAAAAAAAAAAAAAAAAAAAAAAACCTAACCTAACCTAACCTAACCTAACCTAACCTAACCTAACCTAACCTAACCTAACCTAACCTAACCTAACCTAACCTAACCTAACCTAACCTAACCTAACCTAACCTAACCTAACCTAACCTAACCTAACCTAACCTAACCTAACCTAACCTAACCTAACCTAACCTAACCTAACCTAACCTAACCTAACCTAACCTAACCTAACCTAACCTAACCTAACCTAACCTAACCTAACCGGCATCTACAGGGTGATCGGCCGAACCACTGTGAGGCACGAGGACGCACCCTTGGAAAAAGAAGGCACTCTCCTGACTCCGGCGGAATCCGCATCGCACCTGGCTGAAACTTTCTACCCAAAAGATCTGGAGGAAACGGACGAGGACACACACCGAGTCACCCGACGTTTGGCCTTGCAGGTAAACGAGGGGGGACATGATGATACGCATGACCCGCCGTTTACCTTGCATGAGCTCATAACCGCGGTGTCCTCGTTCAACCCTAAAAAGGCGCCAGGTGCGGACGGCCTCACCGCAGACATCTGTCAACAAGTCATTCTCCAGGACCCCGGGGCGTTCCTTGCCCTGGCTAACAAATGCCTCAGCCTGGGCCACTTCCCCACGAAGTGGAAGGAAGCCACAGTCGTGGTACTGAGGAAGCCGGGCAAGGAAAACTACAAAAGCGCCAAATCGTACAGGCCTATCGGCCTTTTGCCTGTACTAGGTAAGGTCCTGGAGAAGATGGTTGTCACGAGGCTCCAGTGGCACCTAGTGCCGAGGCTGAGTACCCGCCAGTATGGCTTCATGCCCCAGCGCAGCACCGAGGACGCCCTCTATAATCTGGTGAACCAAATAAAGGTGGAAATAAAGAACAAGAAGTTGGTCACCCTCGTCTCGCTAGATATAGAGGGCGCCTTCGACAGCGCTTGGTGGCCAGCCATTAAGGTCAGACTGGCGGAGGAAAAGTGTCCGGTGAATATTAGGCGGCTACTCGACAGCTATCTTGTTGACAGATGTGTGCGACTCAGGTACGCCGGAGTCGAACACTACAGACAGACCCAAAAAGGGTGCGTCCAGGGCTCCATCAGTGGGCCGATCCTCTGGAATGTCCTCCTGGACCCGCTCCTCAAGGAGCTGCATGGACGAGGAATTTGGTGCCAGGCCTTTGCCGACGACGTGGTTCTGCTGTTTGCCGGTCACACAGCGCTAGAGGTGCAGCGACATGCCAATCCCGCTCTCGGCTTTGTTCAGGAGTGGGGTGTCAAAAATAAGCTCAAATTTGCGCCGCACAAAACGTGCGCAATGCTGCTAACTAAAAAGCTCAAGTATGACACACCGCTCCTGAGCATGGGCGGGGTCGACATTGGCATGTCTCGCGAAATAAAGATCTTGGGCCTTACTATAGACGATAAGCTGACCTTTAACACCCACGTCGCTACCGTCTGTAGGAAGGCCCTAAACATCGCGAAACAACTGCAGCGAGCTGCAAAAATCAGCTGGGGACTGCACCCTGACGTCATCCGCGCGATCTACACGGCAACGGCAGAGCCCGTCATATTGTACGCTGCGGCCGCGTGGTCACCCGCCGCCGAAAAAATCGGTGTCCGCAAGCTCCTGAACACTGTGCAACGGGGCTTCGCTCAGAAAATCTGCAAGTCCTACCGCACTGTCTCCCTCAACTCAGCCCTCTTACTGACCGGGTTACTGCCTCTGGACCTCCGCATAAAGGAAGCAGCCGGCCTATACGAGGCTCGCAGAGGGTCAACCCGGCAGGTGTTGGGAGACAGGGAGGTCGAACGGGTGGTGGGATTTGCAGAGCTGCCACATCCGGCCCTGCGTATGGACCTGAGGTTCGAGTGCCTCGATGACTCTGACCTGGTAGACCAACATAATGTGCAGACGCTCAGAATTTTCACAGACGGAAGCAAACTTCAAAACAAAGTCGGTGCTGCGCTGTCCATTTGGGACAGCCAGGCCGAAATTCGAAATAAGAAGCTGAGTCTGTCAGCGTACTGCACAGTCTACCAGGCCGAGCTTCTGGCCATATGCAGGGCGACGAGCGAGGCCCTGAGGAGCGGGGTAGGGAGCTGCGGCATATATAGCGACTCGCGTGCAGCGTTGCAATCAATAACCAACCCTGGGTCCATGCACTCCCTCGCAATCGAGGCGCGCCGAAACCTCAGCGCGGCCTTGACCCAGGGCAAAGATATAACCTTGTACTGGATCAAGGCCCACGCCGGCATCGATGGCAACGAGCGCGCTGACGAACTTGCCAAGGAAGCGGCACTCTCGAGTCGGAGGAGGCCCGACTACGATCTGTGTCCGGTTTCATTCGTCAGAAGTCAACTTCGTAACGAATCGCTCGACGAATGGAACCGGAGATACCGGGCGGGGGAGACGGCCTCCGTCACGAGAGTGTTCTTCCCGGATGCGAGGGAGGCCTATCGTCTGGTGCGAAAGATACAACCGCAGGGAATTCTTACCCAGATCTTCACGGGCCATGGGGGGTTCGCCCAATACTTGCATCGCTTCAAGTGTCGGGGGAGCCCGTCATGTGTCTGTGACCCTGCGGTTGAAGAGACTGTCCAGCACATAATTTTTGAGTGCCCAAAATTCCTCCGGCAGCGACATGACCTGGCTCAGGAGATAAATCAAGCAGTGGAGCTAGATGGGGCAGCCAGCCTTACCAAGGAAAGGAAATCTAGACAAAAATTCCTAGAATTTGCACAAAACATCTGCAAAAGTGTTGTGGAGGGAAACGCATCTGCCCAAACAGGTGCACTTCCTTTCACAACATAAACCGATTTCCAATCAACACGACAAAACAAAACGATAAAGCAGATCAATGTCCCTGATTATGTCAGGGGACTGAAAGACGTACCCATGATGGCGGGTGCAATACAAAAAAAAAAAAAAAAAAACCTAACCTAACCTAACCTAACCTAACCTAACCTAACCTAACCTAACCTAACCTAACCTAACCTAACCTAACCTAACCTAACCTAACCTAACCTAACCTAACCTAACCTAACCTAACCTAACCTAACCTAACCTAACCTAACCTAACCTAACCTAACCTAACCTAACCTAACCTAACCTAACCTAACCTAACCTAACCTAACCTAACCTAACCTAACCTAACCTAACCTAACCTAACCTAACCTAACCTAACCTAACCTAACCTAACCTAACCTAACCTAACCTAACCTAACCTAACCTAACCTAACCTAACCTAACCTAACCTAACCTAACCTAACCTAACCTAACCTAACCTAACCTAACCTAACCTAACCTAACCTAACCTAACCTAACCTAACCTAACCGGAGTCTGCTGGCAGCCCTGACCGCGAGCGCCACGTTTTTTCCACGCTCCGTCGCCTAAAATCGTAAAAAAGGGTTTTTTCGTGCGAAAATATAAGTGTCATATGTCTACGTACGCGTCTTGTTGCGAACAACGCAATCGTGAAAACCGCGCAGTGATCGGTGAAAGTGAGAGAAAGTTATGCTCGAAAAACTAAGTTTTTAAGTGTTTTTGTGATACGCCGCACAAACCGGATCGACGACCCCCCACTTTTTTGGGGTCTAAATAATCCTCTCGTCAAGACCTATCTTTTGAACTATATCCGGGATTTTTCCCGTGAAAATTGACGAAGTTATCCCGGACTTCCGTTCTTCCACGTGCCACCGAGCTCGACTCCCAGACTATCTAGACAGGAGTGTGGCACATCATTGGAAGCGTCTTCGCAAGACAAGTCTGCTGACACCTGGATCATCGAAATCGGACCACCCTGGACGGAGCAGCAGCTCTTCAAAGGTCGGAAAATTTAACAACTTCTTTGGTGACATTTTCCCACAAAAGTAAATCGACAACCCCTAAATTTTTAATTTGTATCGCGTAGTTAACTACCCAAACTCTAATTTCCCAAATTTTTAGATTTTTTGGCAGAGTAGTTTACTTAAAACTGTCACTAAAAATTAAAGTATAAAATTCAAAAAATCATTATTGTCTTAATTGACCCCCCCTATTAGTAAAAATAAATTTATTTTTGGTAATATATACATATTTACAGAACCTTTATCAGAATACGTAGTTAACATTTTGGAAAAATTAGTGTTTATAAAATTACAAACCGTTTTTGTAGTCACTGCGGGAAGGTGTCACCAAAACAACCCTTAAAAAGAGGGTGAAGTCATCGTTGCGCGCAGACGTAATTTAGATTTTAAGATAGCCTAGGTAATAGCACATAAGTCAGTTTTTGAATTGTAATTTTTGAGTTAGTTTTCGAGCTGCTAGATTAGTTAGTAGCTTTGTTTACAAGCGGCAGAAACCGCAAAACAAAGTTATCTACAACATCGCGACTTGAAAATCGACTTTTTCAAAAACAAATAATTTTAATTTTTGTTTATAGGATTGGATAGGGAGTGGTCAAAAACCATCCCCCACGTTTTAAAATTTTCAAAAAGTCAATTCTATTACCTAGATATTTCGGTTTAAACTTTTAAAATTTATAACCTCGTTTGTTTACATGTGCTTTCGACTCAGTTGTTTATGTATTGTTCCTAATTAGGTATTAGGAATTATTAGTTTTAAATCATATTGACTGTTTCTGTCAATCAGGACTGTTTTCGAACGCTCAGGGAGCAAAGTCGTCGACCTTCAGGAGTTTTTCAGACCTGAAAATTCTGAGTCCTGAAAACATTGTGTGGAGATAGTGGAGGTCGAGCTGGACACAGCACTCGAAACCGCACCTCTCTCTGACTTACGGCTGCGGAGATACAGCCGGTCGAAGTCCGCATTTGACAGCTGGACGGCCATCTTGGCAAACTTCGACCGGACATAACTTTGCACTCCGTGGTCCTAGAGGGCTGGGGTTTTCTTAGCTGTGTTTGGCGAGTCGGCCTCTACTCGGCACACAGTGTTTCAGGCATTTTGTAGCTGGAATTTTCAGGACCCTGAAAATTGCCTGGGACGACAGAGCGGGCCAGGACTAATCAAACTAGTCCAAACACGGGCGTTCTGCGACCACTGTAGGGAAAGTTATCTGGGGTCAAAGATCGACTTTGACAGTTCTGGAACTGTCAAGCGAATTTTGGAAGCCGATAACTCCCGAACTAGAGGTCGTAGAAGGTTCTGGTTGATTTTAGGGACTAGGGCGGTACCTCCCTCGCCTCCTTCATAAGATTTCAGGAGTTTTCAGGACCAAACATTTTTCAGTTGAAACCCATACCACTAGACAGAGAACGCCGAGCCCAGTCAGGAGACTCCAAACACGACGGATATCGGACCGGTGGTTCGGGAGAAAACCTACGATAACCAAATTCTGGCCGCCATCTTGTATTGGTATCCAGAATTTTGGGACGTGATTTCTCCGGAACCCCTTGGGCTAGGATAGTCGTGTTTGGGTTCAATTGAAAGGGCTTGAGGAGACAAATCTTCATGTAAAGACAAAACGACTCTATGTAGAGTCTAAAAAAATTTTTATTTTATTTTTATTTTTGTAAAACAAAATTGGCTCCTGAAAGCTCAGAGCCCCCGGAAATCCCTAACTACTGTCATACAGACTAATAAACAGGTAGAGCAGGGCTCTACATAATTTTTTATTTTTAAATAGTGTTATATATACACCTTGACACTGACCCCCCTATACAGGGCCAGACATACGTTTTTACACTTGACGACTTTCCCCGCTCTATTTGTACTACACACTACAATACACTTTCACACTCGCACAAACATTTAAACATGTACCACACACCTACGACCTCTGGCGCTGCCAAAAAGCCCACTACTCCCAGCCCCACCACTTCACCCGCGACAGTGCAAGACGCTGCTAGGACGTTCATAAAAAGACCTAACACGAAAAGGAGATCACTTGACAATATGGACCTCTATAAAAAACAGCTGCAGAACTATGCTGTGCTACCAAGTGAGCAGCTCCTCCAGGAAGTGATGAAGACCTTTGAGGATATACCCTCAAAGGTCCAGGAATACCCTCAGATGAGGAAGGATATAAAGTCCTTCCTGGAGGTTAAATCAGACAAAGGTATCCGGGCTATTTTCGAGCTCAGTAGACGGATCCAAAGTCTCGAAGCAGCGGTCCCCAAAACGCGGTCACCCTCAAAAATACTGTCGTCCGATGGGGAATCTAATATCCTGTCAAAACTGGGAGAAGTGGAGAGAACACTGACAACGAGGCTCGATGAAATGGAGGGCGCGATCAAACATGGGTTCACAGAACTCAACGACCTAAATGACGACAGAGGCTCAGACTTGATCGATAAGATCATTGACCGGATCGACGAGACTAGAGCCGCAATAGACAAAACGACCGAAGGCGTCATGGGACGAACGCAGGCTCTTCTCGACGATTTGGTCGGTACTGTTAGTACAGTAGCCGGAGACGTCATCGAAGCCAAAAAACAAATAAGTGGAATTACAGAAGGACTGGCAACAGAAAGTAACAATTCTCCTAAAACATATGCGAGCGCCGTAGCAGCCAAACCCGGACGTCGTCCTGCGCTGCATTCGATGGCAGTGACGTTTGAAAACGATCAAGAGACTGCCGAAGAGGTACTCGAGAGGGTAAAGAAGGCGGTCGACGCCAAGGGTACCGGCCTCAAAATTAATAAAGTAAGGAAGGCCAAGAATAGCACGGTCATATTGGGATGCGACACAGAAGTGGAACTGGATAAAGTGAGAGAAAGGATAGAAAGCCGCGGTACCGGGTTAATCGTAGCACCCATGAAAAACAAAGACCCACTCGTCGTCCTTAAGGACGTCTTTATGGACAGTAACGACGACGAAATGCTTATAGCCATTTATGCTCAAAACACTGAAATTTTCATGGGCCTACCACAAGAGGAGAAGGACTTGAAGATTAAATATAAAAAGAGGACCAGAAATCCAAAGACCTCCCACGTTGTCATCCAGGTAAGGCCAAAGGTATGGCAGAGGATGACGGAGGCTGGAGCCCTCTACTTGGACCTGCAAAGGGTCAGGGTGGAGGACCAGTCTCCGCTCATCCAATGCACAAAGTGCCTTGCCTTCGGCCACGGCCGTAAATTCTGCACCGAGAGTGTGGACAAGTGTAGCCACTGTGGAGGCCCGCACCTGCGCGAGAAATGCGCCGACTACACCGCGGGAAATGAACCGCAGTGCTGCAACTGCCTACACTCTAGAATGCCGAACACGGATCACAACGCATTCAATGTCGAGTGCCCAATCCGAAAAAAGTGGGACTACCTAGCGCGATCAAACACAGCATACATATGACTCATCCAGTCAGTGGAACGCACACAGAAGACACTCAAACGCACACTCACCAACACACTAACACACACACACACACACACATAGATATAAAAGTATATAATTAATATATATGGATATATCAAAAATGGAAACAAACACTGATCACATACAAAGTCAACTAAACAAAAACAGCCCAAGAAATAACTCGCAATAAGAAGTGGCAATAAGTATATATATTAAAGTATATATATATATATTATTGACAAAGAAGAACAAGGAGAGAAACAATTAAGCAAAAATAACACTATCCAACAGTCTAAACAACAATTAAAAGTTATCACAAATAAGTTAATATTATAATAACCATAGAAAACAGTTAAAAACACATTGTTATACAATAGCAATAAAAATTGTAACTAGAAATAAGAACCTGCATTGTTAGCAAATAAGTAGAATTTAAGAATTCTGTAAAAAAGTTAGAATAGATAATAAGCTCTAGACAAATAATAGTATATAAAACAGTAAGAAAATAGATGCTAAGAAATATTAAAGCTACATATATTGTAATTTGTATACAATAGAAATAAAAAGTGTGCATAGAAGTAAGAAATCGTATTGTCAGAAAATAACCAGTTAAGAATAATATGTATAAGAGTGAGGATAAATAAATTGTTTAAAAGTACTAAGAAAACTATATGATAAGAGAAACAATTGTATTGTATCTTACATATAATATAGCTAAGAAATTAAAACATGTATCAACTTAATGGTCACAATAAAAGGACACATAAATAGTAAAATAATTCCCCCAAGTAAATAAAAATTAGAAGTCATAGTAGCGGGAGTCCCACCCGGCTAAGAGAGGAAAGTGATGGATGAGAGAAAGATATAGAATGAGGCATGTCAGTGCGAGAGGAATACAAGAGAGAACTGGTATGAATGAGGTACTTAGAATAATAAGGTCCCGCCGAGCCCACGGGCGGGGAAAGGCAGAAAAAAAAAAAAAAAAAAAAAAAAAAAAAAAAAAAAAAAAAAAAAAAAAAAAAAAAAAAAAAAAAAAAAAACCTAACCTAACCTAACCTAACCTAACCTAACCTAACCTAACCTAACCTAACCTAACCTAACCTAACCTAACCTAACCTAACCTAACCTAACCTAACCTAACCTAACCTAACCTAACCTAACCTAACCTAACCTAACCTAACCTAACCTAACCTAACCTAACCTAACCTAACCTAACCTAACCTAACCTAACCTAACCTAACCTAACCTAACCTAACCTAACCTAACCCAACCCAAACCTAACCTAAACCTAACCTAACCTAATACAACCTAACTTGCCAGCCGATATCCGTTGATCCTCATCGTTGTGAGGAGGAGTGGTTCCGGGAGCCATGTCACAGCCGCCTGACGCAGGAATTGAGGATGATGAGACATGTGGATTATTTTTTTTTTTTTTTTTTTTTTTGTGTTTTTAGGGTTCCGTACCCAAAGGGTAAAACGGAACCCTATTGTTTTCGCTCCTCTGTCCGTCCGTCTCATGAACCGTGATAGTTTGAGAGATGAAATTTTCACAGATGATGTATGTTGCCGCTATGACAACAAATACTGAAAACTAGAATAATATAAATATATTGGGGGGCTCCCATACAACAAACGTGATTTTTTTGTTCATTTTTGCTCGATGTCGATAACGGCAACAGGTAGATGCTTGAAATATTCGCAGAATATAGAATGTATTAGGTACTTACTTTAAAAATAAGTAATTGCATTAAAATTAAATTAATATTTGAGGGGGGCAACAGAACAAAAAACAGACATGATTTTTTGTCCGTTTTATAAATAATGGTACGGAACCCTTCGTGCGCGAGTCCGACTCGCACTTGGCCGGTTTATTTTTATGTAATGAGGGTCGCGGCGGTAGGATATAAAGAGGCGGGAGGTCCGCGCGTGTACTTTTCACGCCGACAAAAGTAAGGTCGCACTCTTTTTAAATCCGGTCCTCCGACCATCTCCTAAATGACACAACTTCGGGCATCAATTTCAAATAGTTATTATTTATTACGTGATAACAAACAGCCACAGTATATATTTACACACAAATCTTGTCAAAACATGCAGTTAACAATATTATTATAACATAACAATATTATGCCTACCACATTATCCTCATATTGATAAGCGAAAATACAAAGTAAAATAGATATCATAGACCACTTAATAAGCTATATAATAAATAAGCTATATAACAAATAAAAAAAAAACAATCATTAAATTATGTATTTATTTATAACAATAAATAAATATTCAATATAAAATAATGTGAAAAATCAAAGTAAAATCAGATAGATAAGTTGTTTCATCGAAAATTCATTGAAATCGGATCATTCTATCAAAATATATAATTAATTTAATGCTGAATTTACTTCTAGGTAGTTGAACAAATGGGATCACACTTAGGGCCAGTTTCACAGGTTACGGATAGCCACTATCTACCAGATAAATTCAAAAATGGAACAGAATTTGTACGAAATATATCTGCTAGATAAACTATTTGGGACTTATCCGTATCGGGTGAAACTGGCCCTTAGACTTTATGTCGCGAAAATGACATTCACGCGAGAGGAGCCGCGGGCGACCACTAGTTACAAATGATAATAAACATATACAAGATCAAAAATTCCACTCTGGTACAAGCGTTAGGTTATCAGTTGCGAGAGGAGCAGGCTCGGTAATGTTATACTTGGATCAATTGCAATGATGTGAAGGCTATCGAGGATGTCCAGGAGACCACACCAGAAGCAAGTATTAAATGTGTACATACTACATGAGATTTAGCATTCATTTGTAAAAAAACAGTGTGTTTTGTCCACATTAGTACAGCACGAGCTACGCCAGTGAATCAGAAGTATGCTCGACACGCAGTGTTGTACAGCAGACGCCTGGTGGGCACGCACTACTACGAAATCTCTATGTATGATGTAGATCATAGGCCGGCAGTGGTCGCGTCGGGCGGCTGCCGGCGTCCTCGCGGATCTACGATGTTCAGAAGGGGCTCCAAGTTAGTGTTCTCGTCGGGGACATGTTGCAGCAGGTTACCATCGTCGTTATTTTGTACATTGATGTATCTGTAGTGAAGTTGCAAAAACTTCTCCGCGCTGTTCCTCATTTGCGCTTTGTCCCGATCCAAAATATCCTTTCGTATGTTGAAACACCGGCTCCCGGTATAAACATATTTTCGCCGCAACTGTTGATATACCGGGAGCCGGTATGGTTGAGTGTGTTCTCTTTATCGCTCTCAAACACGTCATTGTATGTACCTTAACCTTTCTCACACGTTACAAATGCCTAAAGAAGAAACAGGATAGCAAGAGAAGCCAAAATCTCGTGCAGCTTTAGCGACAAAAATTTAAACAAGAGTCAGTTGAAACGCCGCGATTGCATAAGTGACTTTTTTTTTACTATATTAAGAACATGATTTGTGTAAAAAATATGTATGGTGACACTTGAAGTTTGAGTTGTATTTTATACCTAATGTGATAAGTTGTAAATAAAATATTTTATTAACTTACAAATATTGTTGTAATTAAAATTATAACCGAAACTTATCTAAATATCACAGTACCCTATCGCCCATTATCATGTTGAAAGTTCTATGTTAGCTATAATTGAGTATTTATATAGAAATGGTTAAAAGTAAATAAAGATTATTCAATTAACAATAAGATTTTTAACTTGAATTAACTTGATTCCAACTAGATACGGAAAAAATCCAGTTATAGTAAAAGTCTATCACAAAAATGGGCTGTCTGTTGACCATACCGGCATCCGGTATAACAGATAAGACAAAGTGGACTAATGTCATTCAACATACGAAAGGATATTCCTTATTTCAAATGGATTATTGAGTATGATATCTTTAGCGGGAGGGCCACGTGTCATAAGTTTAGGTGAGGTGTTTGCGTTATAAATGGCAGTATTAATTGGAAACATCCTGTTTTTGTTAAACACCCGAGGCATCTGGAACAAGAACGCAATGCGCGTAAAGTCGTCTCGCGCTGGGACCTTGTCTGAAGAACTCTGTCGACTACAATAATGAACTGTTACCTTTTCAGATTGTCCTGCGGAAAAATTGTCTTCCTTCATTATACCCTCTCTTCCACCTGCGCTCGATAACGTATTGAAAGCTTCGAATCTTAAAAAAATATTAAAAGTAGAATGCTTAAAAACAGTATTTTAAAATCATCGAACAAAACCAAAGATTAATTAATTATTATCAGCCAGTCTCACCGGCGGCGAAGGGGCGCGCGTGTGCGGGGGCTGGAGGCGCGGGGGCGGGCGGCAGCCGCGCTGTGCACTCGAATAACGGGCAGCAGCACCAGGGTGCGGTGGCAGGTCTGACGATGCGGCTGCGCATGCGTGGCCCCCAGCGTCTGCTCCACCCACACTGGCCCTGGCGGCGTGCAATGGTACACTTTAGTCTGTTTCATTTCTCGAGGAACTTGTGTTTTTACCCGACCGTGCCACGCAAAGGAGGGTGATGAGTTTATCAGCCCGTTTCATGTCAATTAGTCGCCAAGAGCCACGTGGCGATTGCGCTGCAACCGCTATAATATAAAGAACGTCATGGCCCGATTGCGATAGCGATACGTGTTCATAGACCCGCGCTACAAGTCCGTCTGAACGATAGAGAAACAAGTCCTTGTGAATTCGACTGTGATTGGCGGGGCTCGGGACAAAGCGAGAGTTCTCCCTGGGAATGCTCTCTCTCTCCAACCTCCAGAAGGTTGACGCTGCCACTTGCAGATGGGCACAGCAGTAGCGCTGCAACCTCTTGGCACACACTTATAGAGAGATGTATTTAAAAGATGTTTTCTTTGTTTGTAAAGAGTTTTTTTGAGATGTCGCACAAACGTGAAGGTATCATTAGGTACAGGAGTACATACATGGCATTCCACTATTCAAACTTCAGCCGCATGTATACGAGAACAAAAGTGCTCTTAAAAGCTGTATACGAATATCATAGTTCAATACGAGAGCAGTGATATTATATTAAAAAAAAAAAACAAACAAGTTAGCCAACTGCGGCAGGAGAAGAACACGCGCACTTGGGGGACTGTGAGATACGCACGCGCTCACTGGCAGCTGTTCCCTGTTTCTTTAAACTTGTCTTCTCGAATTTTAACGAAGTTAAGTTTATATGCGGTACAGGACAGTTCCTCTGAGCGAACCGAGCGGCCTACCTCGCAGTTTTTTAGCCTTGTAAGTGGGCTCGTAGTACGCCGGCGGAGTTGAGTGAGCTGCGGAACAAACCAACATGTTAAACTAAGGAAAGGGCACTGGGGCGCGCACCCGTCCCGCGATATACTATCTACATGTTGTTACGCTTATCGGGATTATCAATGAAAAAGTGAATGTCGATACAAGCTCACTGGCTGGGCGATACTCCTCGCAGAAACAGTCGGCAGTCTCCCGGTAGTGGCGCGGGCAGCCGCAGCGCGCGGTGAACCCGTGCCCGGGCACGGGCGGCGTCGTGTTGTACAGCGGCGCGCCCATGGGCGTCTTCGCCGACACGTAGCACTGTATGTACATGACCTGCGGGGCGAGCGTTACACCGGGGCCCTCAGAAACTGACGATACTACATTACAATAGCTAACGTAATTAGTAGCGCCGACTCATTTAGATGCAGTTATTTTAGTTAAAAGCTGATGGGACTCATTACAATTGGCTCGGCCACTTTAAAGTTATTAGCTGTTGTACTTTCCCTGCTGCGGCATAGTCCTTTAATTAACCGACTTACCAAAACGGAGGAGGTTCATTCACAATTCGATATGATTGTATGTTTTTTGTTTATTTTCGAAAGGGTATGCTTCCAAAATGGTCCCATTGTCATCTGATCCAGGCTCTGATGATGGAAACCTTGCGAAACCAAGGGCAACTTTCGAAAATTGTAAGCACGTATTAAGTAGAAAGTTGACACTTAGATGTATGTCTGATGACAGTACAACAGAGTGAAGGTTTCGAGCTGACCTGATGATGGAGATGCCAAAGAATTGAGGGAACTTCTCAACGGTATAGAGAAACTATGTTGTTGTTGTATATGTAGGTGTGAGTCGCGAGTCCCGTACTGTGTATCGGATACCCTTGAACGACATCACTGAGTACAGAAAGCATGCTTCACCGACGAATGGTACTACGAGAAAAAACTATTAAGATAAAAAATGAAAAAATCATTTATCCACAGTAGGCTGAAATTCAGCACTTTATAAAGGTCCATTTTACAAAAGACAGCCCCCAAAACGCCCGCCATTAGTCGATACCATTATGTACCGACAGCACGTTTCGCCGAATACCGCCACATGATGGCATCCAGGCCGATTGTCGGCTACGGTGGCCGTTCTCTTTTATGGAGATCAGCCAACTGCGCAGGGCATATTATAGTGCACAAGCATTCGCGCAGACACAGGTGCACTCTCTATTCCCTCGCTCTCATAGTTCGATGGGATGGCAATCCGACACGACCGGAGAGAGATCAGGCGCAGGACCGACATTTACGTGCTCTCCGATGCACGGGTGAATCAATCACCAACTTCCAGACTCCAGGCTGCTTTATGAAAGTTTATCAAAACCTACAAAGCGATTTCGGCCCGACCCGGGATTCGAACCCGAGACCTCGTGCACAGCAGTCGCGCTTTTGCGACCACTAGACCAACGAGGCAGTCACACCGCCACATACGAATGAATGGTAGGCCGATGCCACGTTTCGCCTCAACACGCAGCACTAAATAATCCTGTATCGATAGCAATTTGCATCGAAAGCATCTTTTCTTACATTCATCCAAAATAATTGTCTAGAAATAGAAATCGATTGAATTGCATTTACTATTTCCATGCGTTTATATTAATAATTCATTGATTATTTTTATAATGAAATGGTAAATAACAAAACAAAGGTAGCGAAGTGCGCAATCATACTCACGTATTTCTGGTGTTCCCACACGTTGCCCTGCGCGTTCTGGTCGAACAGCCACTGTATGCCGGCGCACCCGATGTGCGTGGCGCTGGCTTGTATGACCGTGGCGTAGTAAGAGAACCTGTACCAACACGCACTTGTGGTCAGTTTCAAAGCGAAACGCATTCGCTTTGTTTACTCAAAGTAAAAAGCACTGCATGTGAAGATATACTGTAGGTAAGGTGGGTACGATCAACTACTTATAGTTTCGTGAGACACAGTTTCTACGGTTCCCTTGCCAAATGACAAAAAACCGACTTCTTAAAACTCTAAAGCATGAAAAAACTTTTAAGTACATCGCTCTAAGGAGATCCGGGATCTGATGACGATGGGACTGTTTCAAAAGCATACCTTATCAAACTAAGAGAACATGTCTTTCGATCTTTTGGTAAATGATGGAGATTATGCGATGTGCGGGAACGATCGAACGAATAATCGGTGTCCATACAATAAAAAAAAAACATACCGACAGAATTGCATGAATTGTAAGCATTGTTACCTCTTGGGTACGCTCCCGGTAGACAGCGATGGGGATGAGTTTTTTGATGCTTTTTAGTTATTTATTTTTACTAGTTATAGTTAATTAGTTTTAGGTATTTTTTATTTTTTAAGAGTAAGTATTGTACATATTTGTAAATAAGTTGAATAAAATATTATAACAAATTGTAAGCAAATTGAACAACTTATATAGAAAAAATACAAAACTAATGAAACGTCCAATATTTTTATCGAACTTGTTATTTTTTTCTTATTAACACATGGGCAACTTTTTGTAATATATGTATATAATATTATTATTATATAATAAGGAAGCTTTACTTACGTAGTGTAATGCCTCGCGCTGTAGACGTGCTCCGGCTTTATCTGCGGCATCCACCCCATGGGAAACGCCTGGTCTATGCATTGCAATATGTCTATGTTGGAACTGTTCACAGGGCTTGGACGAGACATGTAGAACGTGAGGGGGTCCGGAAATCTCGCTGAAAGTGATATTTGTCACTAATCCGTGGAAGTACATTGTTCGTGGTAGGTAGATCGATCACAAGGTTAAGCGGTCGGTTCGTGGATGGGTGGGTCTTTTCATGAATAGTTACGAAAGGGTATCGGGTTGCCCGGGTAACTTTAAAGGTAGGTTGAGGCACACAGGGACTCGGCTGCATCCTATTAGACTGGAATCCAGCTCCAACATAGCTTGGCAAAAGGTTAGGCACCCGATGCCGTCACGTACGTGGTCTACTAACATTATGAATGCGGCTGCTGTGACTTTTTCTGTCAGCTACGACTGCTCCTGTAGCCAAGGTCATTGGCCACTCATTGAACAGGTTTTTTTGTATTAGTGCCTGCGGTCCGGTGCGTCAATGGCGTGCACTGTAAGCGGTACCAATTGCCGAGCTCTACGAGAACCAGTGCCTAACTAAGAAACAACGCACCTCCTAATTAGGTTCGTTGAATGTAATTCAGACGAGCAGCGGTGAATGAGATCTCAACGGTCGCAACAGACTAAAGCTACATAAAGATTATGCGTTTCTGCAAGTTACGGTTCATTAAGCAACTTTAAATCTAATGATGTTTGCAATTTTACGGTGACATACATACACACACAATTACGCAACTGCACTGAAGGCAGTGATGAAAAGAGAGTACTGCAGCAGAAACGTGGTGTAATCTGTGTAGATATAGTAAGGCATGCTTACCTTAGAGGGAGCTATGGAGGCAAGCGACTGTCGCGAATGCAGGGGACGAATGCTACTAAGCCTGTGTTCAGTCAGAAAGTGATGGTTGCAGAGGGATACGAACACTGAGAAGCGGATGACCTGACTGGCAGAACAGTGAATGATGGTATAACGGCTGACAGCATTGGGAACGGTAGAACGGGTTTTTAATAGATGGAGTGATTCAAGAGGAATATTAATATGTATGACGCATGCATCATATTGTAGAGGGCTGGCCCAGTGGTAGTGGTAGTGTAGCGGGCTTGTTTGCGTCGAGCGTGAAAATTAGTACTACTCAATTTTTATCTCGATTCACTCTGTAATATTTAATCAAAAGTTGCCACTGTTATCCTTGTATACAACCTATATGTTTCAAATAACGTAGAACACTCTCCAAATTGTTTTCTTTAGTTCACAATGTTACGAGGAGCTTGTCTTGACTCATAATTAAATTTTAGCCACAAAACTTCTTCTAAATACATATCAGTAATATCGTACGACGCAGACGCCATGACCGACACAAACGACCGCCACCACAAACGCTGAGCGTGCACTGAGGCCACTTAACTTAAATAACGCGCTTTCGAGCGCTCTTCCCCGCGCCGCCCGACGCTCGAGAAGAGCGTGCACTCAGGCCGTATACTTAGTCCTTCATGATGAATTTAAACTTGGCTAACCATTTCCGACACATATGATAGGAGACTGGTAGATACATGTCCATATTAAACAAAGTTAATGCGTACTCTCAAAAGGGAAATGGAACCTGATTAGTACGAAAAAAATATTTTTACCTGTGCTGGCGCAAGTATAGTCATTTCTTCGTACGATACATTGGTTCGCGAGGACTTGCGCGAGCGCAGCCAACTCGCTGTCCCAGCGCTGTAACACACGAATACATGACCTCAACGATTTGACAACTTCTCATCTACAAATACACTTTAAACAAAATGTCAATTCTCGCACAAACTGCCTACTTATTGCGCTTAGTTGGCGTTAAATGTCGTCACAACTTGCTGAGCAATGAACATGTAGGATTGTCACACCGAGCACAAACTGCCTACTTATTGCGCTTAGTTGGCGTTAAATGTCGTCACAATTTGCTGAGCAATGAACATGTAGGATTGTCACACCGAGCACAAACTGCCTACTTATTGCGCTTAGTTGGCGTTAAATGTCGTCACAACTTGCTGAGCAATGAACATGTAGGATTGTCACACCGAGCACAAACTGCCTACTTATTGCGCTTAGTCGGCGTTAAATGTCGTCACAACTTGCTGAGCAATGAACATGTAGGATTGTCACACCGAGCACAAACTGCCTACTTATTGCGCTTAGTTGGCGTTAAATGTCGTCACAACTTGCTGAGCAATGAACATGTAGGATTGTCACACCGAGCACAAACTGCCTACTTATTGCGCTTAGTCGGCGTTAAATGTCGTCACAACTTGCTGAGCAATGAACATGTAGGATTGTCACACCGAGCACAAACTGCCTACTTATTGCGCTTAGTTGGCGTTAAATGTCGTCACAACTTGCTGAGCAATGAACATGTAGGATTGTCACACCGAGCACAAACTGCCTACTTATTGCGCTTAGTTGGCGTTAAATGTCGTCACAACTTGCTGAGCAATGAACATGTAGGATTGTCACACCGAGCACAAACTGCCTACTTATTGCGCTTAGTTGGCGTTAAATGTCGTCACAACTTGCTGAGCAATGAACATGTAGGATTGTCACACCGAGCACAAACTGCCTACTTATTGCGCTTAGTTGGCGTTAAATGTCGTCACAACTTGCTGAGCAATGAACATGTAGGATTGTCACACCGAGCACAAACTGCCTACTTATTGCGCTTAGTTGGCGTTAAATGTCGTCACTGTTTATGTAGATACTATTTAGTCTCTAAATAAATCAATCATATTAATTGCATAGTATTTCTGCGCGCCACGGCCCGTGGCTACAATATTTGACACATCAAGTTACCTTATCCTGCTAGGAAAACAAATGTGCAAATCTGTTTGTTTATCTGCTTGTTTGTCGTCTAAAAAACGGAATTCACTTTTGGGCAGTTGAACACATGAGATCAAACGTAGGCTTTGTGTAGTGGTAACCGACATCCATGCGGGCGGAGTATGTGTAGATCGGAATGATACATAAGCTACTTTTTATTACATTATCTTGTATGTATGTATATTTGTATAAATTACAACATTGGGGTTTTTAACACGGGTTTTTAAAACACCTCTCAGTGGCTGCAGTCAATATATATATTTAAGTATCAGCGGACGAATAGTATTACTTGTATTATAACAAAGGCCTGCATCTGCATCGTATAATGACAATAACTGGCATGCTTTATGATTGCAACCAATACGCACCATGCGAATTATGCCGTACCCTCTCTTTAGGGGTTCGCCATTTTGCACCAGCTGCGTGCCCGTGGCAATAGCGCCTCTAAACCTGCAATGCGAGCGCCTCGTCAGCGTCTACTCAATGACATAAGCAGACCTATCCGCAAACTGTGTGCAGGTACAACAAGATGGCTACTTTGTACATTTGCCGTGGTTGCAGTCGCATCCTCGGAGAACAAGTGCTGCGTCATATTGTACAATTTATTATCATACCCTTTCGCTCGCCCTAAGCTTTACTTTTTAACCGACTTCCGAAAAAGAAATTTCTCTATTTCACTGCGTATTATAATATATAAAATAAAGTAAAATATATATATAAATTATTTATATATGTAGTAATATAAACATATAAATAAAAAATAAAAAAAATGTTTATAACTTTAAACAAGCATAACGCTTGCCGCTATGTTCATCGTTTATATCAATACTAGCTTCCGCCAGCGGTTTCACCCGCTTCCTGAGGGAAGTACTTTCCATACCCGGATAAAAAGTAGCCTATATGTTATTCTGATGTATAAGCTATGTTGTGGTAAAGTTTCATTCAAATCCATTCAGTAGTTTTTACGTGAAAGAGTAACAAACATCCATACATCCATACATCCATACATCCATACTTACAAACTTTCGCCTTTATAATATTAGTAGGACGTAGTATGTAGCTGTCCCCGCGTGCCCAGCGGCCGCGCCGCCCTAAGGCTGACGCTACAGTAGGGAGCGATTTGCGATGCGACTGGAAGAGCGAAACTAGAAAAACATGCTATGGCTACATTACAAGCGAAATTCCGTCGTATATTCGGCGATGAAATGGCTACAGTACACATCCATCGCGGTATACTATACGCATAATGTAGCCACCCGCATATTTAGCAGCACTATTGAACGGGTGCTAATTAAACAGGCTTCGTTTTAATGTCATTATTCGCCCCCAAAAATGTATGTTCAAAAAATCAAAAATCAAAATGTTTTTTTATTATAACTCATACATTGTCATGCATTACAAAAATTGAGACAGTCCCAGTAAGTTATAAAAATACTTGTATTGGGCTTGCCTCGCAACTTCCCTTAATTTTACAGAAACAATGTTAGACCTTATAAAATTATTTGCCTAAAACCATTAAAACATAAATCAATTAATTACATACGCAGCTCCAGTATTTAAAGTACAATTATATATGTGTGGTGTGTGTGTGTGTGTGTGTGTGTGTGTGTGTGTGTGTGTGTGTGTGTGTGTGTGTGTGTGTGTGTGTGTGTGTGTGTGTGTGTGTGTGTGTGTGTATCTGTTTGTGAGTATTACCTAACTTTTTAGCTAATTCTTTCAAGGATAGCTTCAGTTTCGTCGTAGCTTAAAGTCTTTAGCCATTCAGTTAACGTTTTTTTACATTGGTATAGTAACATAGGGTAAGTATTTAATGTTTGATTTAATTTGTTATAAATGTATGTTGACTGTGTAGCATATTGGCGTCTAGCAAACGTAGTACGAACTCTACGAGAGTGAGCCACAATATCTTTTCGTCTCTTATCCATATGAGTTTTATCAAACTTCAGATTTTTATGCAGATTTAATGTTAGGTTTAAGAGGTACAATTTTCTGACCGACAAAAGCCCACAGTTTCTATACAGAATGTCAGTTGAGTATCTATAGGGTTTGAAATACATTACCTTAATTAACGACCTCTGAGCTCTTTCTAAATGTAGAAATTTAATTTTTGAGGCACCGCCCCAGACCGGTATGCAGTACGTTATGATTGATTGTACCAAGGCAGTATAAATTTTACTAAGGAGATGTGCTGGCATTACGTGACGCAACGTTTTAAATATCCAAATTAGTTTTCGGATCCTAGTTAGGATTATTTCAGTATGGGAGTGCCATGATAGCCTCTGGTCAACTATTACGCCTAGGTATCTAGCAGATTTTACTTGCTGGACACTTTGGCAACAGCAGTTATTGCGTAATGGGCTGTCACACTCATGAATCACGATTTCAAAGTCGTCACCCGGTTGAGATCTTTGGTTTGGGGTAAAGCAAATGAAGTTAGTTTTAGATATATTAAGAGTTAAAAGATTTGAGTTTAGCCAGTTAGCTACTTTGGCCAGACCATGCTCAGCTATAGTTTTGACGTCACTCCATGACTTCCCTTTAAATACTACTGCTGTGTCGTCCGCATAAGAGAAGATCTGCCCGCCGCTATCCCCGATGTTACACAACTCATTTATATAAATCAGGAAGAGTGTAGGGCCAAGCACACTTCCCTGCGGCACACCGTAAGTCACATTTTCTTCATAACTAGTCAAGCTGTTAATTTTAACTTGCTGTTTTCGATCACTTAAATAGCTTTCAAAGAGGCGGAGTGGGGTTCCTCGAATACCTATAGCCTCAAGCCTGTGCAGAAGGATGGGAACGGATACGGTGTCGAAAGCCTTTTTAAGATCTAAAAACACTGTTAAGCATTTGTATCCTCTATCTACATTTGTTACAATTTCAGATGTCAATGCTATAACAGCATCTTGTGTTGATAGGCCTTTTCTGAATCCAAATTGTGACTCTGATAAGATGTTATATTTAGTTAAATATTTCGTAAGTCGCGTGTTCAATAATTTTTCCAAAATTTTTGAGATACTCGGTAAAACAGATATTGGCCGGTAGTTATTGACATTTTCTCCGTCCCCTCCCTTGTGCACAGGAGTAACTAAAGATCGCTTGAAGACTGAAGGAAATTTTCCGGTTTTAAAACATGAGTTAGCTAACTGACATATAAATGGTACAAGGAAGTCTCTGGAAATTTTTAAAAATTTTGTAGTTATGCCATCCCAACCAGGTGAGCTCTCAGAACCGAGACCCATGAGTATGCTGTCCACTTCCTGTAGATCAGTTTCAAGAAGAACGAACGAGGTATCATGATAATATGAGTTAGATATCTTATTTGGAATGCCAGATTTGCTTATAATGTCTTCAGCTAATGTTGTGCCTATAGTAACGAAGAACTGATTAACGCGGTTTATTGAGTCTAAAGGATTTAGGGTAAGATTTAAAAGTTGTGCATTGTTACTTTTAGGCGGTTTAAATTGGGTTATTTCTTTTATTTTTAGCCATAGTTGTTTTGGGTTTTTCATCGAGACAGCTATTTGGTTTCTCTGGAATTCTCGTTTTAATTTCTTTATAAGATTGGCACAGAAATTGCGAAAACGTCTAAAGGTAATTTTTAATATGATATTATAGGGATCTTTTCTTGCACGTAGTTGCATTTTATTACGAAGTTGAATACACCTCAGCGCTCCTGTAGTTATCCAGGGTTTAAGTATTCGTCTACTACTAGAAACCGATTTTGTTCTTGTATTTATTAGTAATGCTTGTTTTATCACGTCTATCAGTTTAGAAGCTATAATTTCAGGGTCGTCACTCACGTTAAAGAAAGATAGATCTGTTTTTATTAGGCTGTTGTAAGCATTCTCGAAGTCTACGATTGTTTTATATTTGGTGCTATTTTTATTTTTATAAGTGTATGATATGTTTACTAATACCATAACATGATCTGTGATAGACGTGTTCAAGATCGCCACAAAGGCTGAATTATAGTATTTATCGATTTTTAAAATAGTATGATCCAGGCAGTTGTGTTCCCTGGTAGGGAAACAATGACCAGGAAGGAGACCATGTAACGCTAACATATTAAGATAGTTAAGTCTATTATTACGTTGCTGAGAAGATTCTGTTGGTTTCACTATTAGGTTAATATTTATGTCTCCGACAATCAGGATGTTTTTATGTGTTTTAATCGTTTCAAGGTGAAGGTTTAATGAGTTAATAAAGTTGTCGGCACATACATTCGATGGGGAGCGATATATTCCTATAATTGTATAGTTGGGAATGGATATTTGAATAGCTGAGGCATGTGTGAGTTTTATTTCTGTGACCCGGGATACTTGATTATTCTTAATATAGGCAACAACTCCATCATTTTGGTTTAGTTGGTTTGTCGTAAAGTGAGAAGTGTATTGTTTCAGTAGGGGTAGTTGTCTATTGTAGTTCAGTCTACACTCAGTTAGAATTAGCACATCGATATCATGTTTAATTTGTGACAGGTTTATCTGTAAGTCATCAAAATTGCTATAAACACTCCTAATGTTTTGTGTCAGCACTGTCAAGTTTGAATCGTCGCTTGTTAAGTAATTTTGTAACTGATGAACGTCAATTACAACTGAGTTAGCAATTTCAGTGTCGTCCAATTCCTGCAATGTGTTCAGATTACTATCCATATCCGTTTATGAGTGATATTTGGTTCAACTTATTGGTCAGATTCATGTAAGTCTGCCAAGGAACATTTGTACGAGTATATCCAAATAATATTGATATAACTATGACTGTGTGCTTCTGTATAGATATTAATAAATTGATTTGTTGTATGGGTGATTGTGAAGTGTGTTTAAGTGAAAGTGAGTTTGTATGAATTCTGTAGTATTTTAAATAGTTAGTGTAAGTAGTGTTTGTAGTTACAATATAAATGAGCTGTGTATGGTGAACTCTGAGAATATTAGGCATTTTTGTTATTATTTTACTTAAGCTTATAAAGTAAGTTTTAATTTTTAAGAGTATGCATGCAAAGATTATATGTATAAAAGAGATAACAAGTAATATTTTCAACATGGTTAGTCACAAATCGCTGAGTAGGTGGTGGACCTGTTGTTCACTCTTAATAAGAATGCCCCTCGAGTTATCATCTTGCTTCACAAAGACTCGACCAAATGTTGTCCAACAGTATTTATAGTTCTTTGTTTTTGCTAAGTCCCTGGCCAAGAAGAACAAACGGGCTCCCTTAGCAGTCAGTTGTTCAGATATGAAAATGGGAGTGTCCTCGTTATTAGTGAACCCAAGATGTTTAGCCTGAAGTTTTATTTTATTTTTTATGTTGAAGGACTTTGCTTTTTGCAGTACGTGCGATTTAAGTATAGTCGATACGAACTCAACAATAATGGGAGAACTGTTTACAACTTGTCTTTTTCCCTGAATTCTGTAGATATCCTTTATATCTTTCTCAACGAAATCTAGACCTATCGTCTTGGAGAGGCATGATACCATATTGATTAGGTCATCTCTGGATTCTTGAGACTTCTTTGGAACATTCTTTAATTCTATACTAGTTTTCCGCGTGAATCTTTGCAAATCTTCCAGTTTATCTTCTAAAATAGCAATGTACTCCTGGTCTTTCCTTGACTTTAACTCGAGAGATTCTATCTTTTTTTGAAACTCCTCGTGTTGACTAGACAAACGCGCGATGGAGGCTTGTATATTAATGTTCGTTTGTTGGATCTCTTTGAGATTATCAGTGATAACTTTCAATTCACTCTTTTGGGTATTGATAAATGAAGCCAGTAATTCTTTGATATCCTCTTTAAATTTGATAAATTCAGAGGGTAAGTCCTCTTCTCTCGCCCTTTTGCTGCGGAATGAGATATAATTTGGAGGTGTGGAGTCCACAGCCACGACCTTCTCAGAAATATTTGTGTCCGACAGAGATTTGTTAAGCTGTGGAGTAGACATGGCACTCAGCAGTTTCAGTTTATCTCGAAGGTGTAGCTAATTATATCTTAATGTTTTCTAACATGTAAAAACGAGGTAATTATCCACGTAGGATGCGCTTGGGCACAGATTCGCCAATAGTAAAAGAGGTGGGTATGGATATAAGTCATACAGGGGCGCGTCCTTCGGCCAACGGTCCAATCACGCAGGTGAAAGGTGGGGCAGTGCACTACGGGTGTGGCCTTGGCAGAGGTGACAGGATGCGCGTGCGCTGATTTGTTGGCAATCGACGTTAGTACTAGGGCAGCAGGAGTAATTAGCACGTAGCACTGTCTTTGTCACTCAGCTATGTCCGATGTGTGTGTCCGTGGCATGAGGCGCGGTGTTTATGTGTGTTATTCGTACTCACGGATCGCTCCGCTACAACACCTCCTCTGCGCTTCTGCAGTCCTATTTTCGTGTTTTAATTAATTTGGCACAATTTGATTATTTTAATTTAAAAACAAAATTTTTAAATGGTCACTTGCACGTCTACACCGTACGGCGGTCCGGGGGGAAGAGGATGTTGTTATGTTGCCTTCTAAATTACTAAGTCAGCCACAATTAACGAGCTTCTAAATAATACTATCTTAGCCACTAGTTATCTTCTATGTAAACCACTGTAAATATAACTCAGCATAATGATTACTTCTTAGCATCTGAATTTGTAGCATGCATTCTAACCGTAAACTTCTAAAATACTATTAAATGACGTCAAAAATATGTTAATTTAGCTTCTAAATTTTTAACTCAGTACGTTTAAAATATAACTCATCCCATATTAATTGATCGTCAAAATTTTGCTAAAATGTCATCAAATATTCGGTATATTGCCCACTAATAGATATTATCAGAAGCTATCTAGGAGAGACATAGTAAAAGTGTTATGCTCGGGCTATGCTCGGAGTTTCCTTGCGTGATCGAATCAGAAATGAAGATGTCCGTAAGAGAACTAAAGTTCTTTTTGCGACTCCTCGTCAGACAGTGCAGTGGTACTTCATGTTCACTATTAGACGACATAACTAATTATCACTCATTGAAAACTTTAATTAAATCACAGCGATAACAATTGCAATACGAACACACGAACGACAATAAATAGTTACAACGTGAGTGAAGGGCGCGTATTCCAAAAGCTGGCAACGTCGCAAATAGCTGTATTTACATGTTTTAATTAATTTCTCATTTTTATTTTATAAAAAACATAAAATAATGCTCTGTAGTGCACTGAGAAAGTTAATAGAGAATGCAATTATTAATATCGTAACACCAAATATATAGTTTTATATGTAAAAACGTATTTAGAAACTTCCCAAGTGCCTTTTTTAAACTTAAAACGTTCAAAACATCAAATTTTGTGTTTTAATAGGGTACTAGCGACCCGCCCCGGCTTCGCACGGGTGCAACGGAAAAAATGAAATTATTTACGACATCTCATTAGAAACCTCAAAAATAACAATACTTATCCACTATTTAATGGATGTTATTATACATATGAACCTTCGTCTTGAATCACTCTATCTATTAAAAAAAACCGCATCAAAATCCGTTGCGTAGTTTCAAAGATTTAAGCATACAAAGGGACATAGGGACAGAGAAAGCGACTTTGTTTTATACTATGTAGTGATTTTACACTATGTAAGGAAAAATATAAAAATGTTTGTTCATAATAGATTTCGAAAAAAGGAAACAAGAAACGTCGATATTTATTCATAAAATTGCAATTTTAATTTTATAATTCCATTTTAAAAATCGTCTTTTCTAATCTGTTTTTCAAATGTCTAAAACGCCATTCGCCATATTGGGTCCCGCCGTGACGTCATTCCGATAGTAAACAATCTACTGAAAATAAGTTGTGCGCTGTTATTTTGATAAATTTACGAGTTATTAACACGTTTGTAGACTTCTAGCCTTTATTTCACTATGGAAGACGGTTTTGCGGAAGCAGAAAGTACAAATCTGCCAATGGTTAATACTTTAATGGTGGCGAAATGTTTTGCCTCCAATCCCGATTTCTGTTCTGCCGAGTTTAGAAATGTTAAAACAGCAATGTAAGTAACCATTGTATCAAGTTTTGTCTAATAATAAGTACAATAACAATACACAATACAATAAAACGGGTCCTTCATGTTACACTCCAACCTAACCTATATTTTGTCATCAGGTCGGGAAGGGAATCTTACGGAGACGACGCAATAGGCTATGTGCAGCTGAAGCGGATTCAAATACATGCGTGATTAAGTGTACGGTATGCCTGGAACATAAAGTGCGTACCAAGCCCTATGCAGTGACACTTGTTGTAAACGAACAAGAAGAAACTGTGACTATAGTCGTATTTTTATTTAAACGATACAAAATGACAGTAGCTAATGTCACTTTGTAAAATAATGTGGCCACATTTAAAGTAATAGTGATGGGTTCAGTTCTCGTTCAATCAGATGAATGAACTATGAATGAACCATAATTATACATTTGAAAATTTTAAAGAATATTCTGTGTTAAATAAAATAGTGAAAAAGTGCTCTGATATAAGTTACTAGTAGTATATATGTAACTATAATCCGTTTTAGGTCGGCTTATAAAAAAGCGCAGCTTGTTAAAAACAATTTATGTAATAAGCCTTGTTTATTTTTATTTTTATTACCTTTCTAGTACCTATAATTGATATATTTTATACATCTATTGTTTCAACTACATGATTTACTTTAAATAGGACAATCCTACAAGTTTCCTCGCATTGTTTTCCTTATTTTTTGTGAAAACAATCTATTCAATATAGGTAGTATTCAGAATACTATAGAAACATATAGTGGTCTAAAACTCATTGGTATGTACTAAGCACCTATCCTAACCTAAGATATCAGTAGGTTGGCACACTAATTATTCACTAATCAATCTAAGTAATTTCATTAATTCAGGAACTTTTCCATTCATTCACTTTTTCGCAACACTATTTTTATTTCATCAAAAACTGACAACACAGTAAACGTCACTTTGTATCGTTTAAATAAAAATACGACTATAGTGTCAATTGCCACGATTGCCCATCCATTTTATAAAGATATAATGATTGTTTTATTAAATTAATTTTATATATTAAAAGTTCTGTTGAGTGCAGTAGACTCATAATAGTGATCCTTCCTTGAAATGAACTGTCTTATGTTGACCAACATCGTCTTTATAAAGAACACCATGGAAATAATGAAACTATACTTATTACAATATACTTTGTATATCTTGAATGGTTAATGTGACTAATATGAAACATTTTTAAACTCAAAAGACACTTATAAATGAACACAGAATCTATTAAATTGAAATTTGAAAAATTTGGATTTATTTTTCTAGTCTAGACTAGAATAACATTTTATATGTTAGTTACATAATCACAAGAGTTATTTCAAAGAAAAATACATCTTGCCAGTTTCAACCAAGTATTTCTCATTTTTACATCACTTGGCACTTGAATCCATAATTTTTGTGGCGTTTTTACACTTGTATTTTTGCATTCAGGCACAAGACACCAATGATAACTCATTATTTTCACGAATCTTATTACGTGGTCTTTCGCAGTCGTATTGTTTACTAACCGAGTGACGTCACGAGATGAAAAAGCATGGCGGCTAGCGTTTCCGCGCGAAAATTCAAAATCATAAATAAAAAACAGATTTAAGGGCGATTTTCGGTTTTAAAAAAAATATCAAAATTTCTACTAGTTCATTACGATCTCAGGATTAATTTAAAACAGTTTTTAAAAAATGGTGTAATACCCTATTGCAATTCCTATTCAATGTTTTAGTGCACTACAGAGTTATATGCCTTACTTTCATATAGTAAATTGGCCAAATTAATTAAAACGTGTAAATAGTGTCGTCACATGAATTGAATGGCGCTCTCTGATTGGTGCAAATGGCCGGTCGCTGTCGTCTCACGTACTCGCGCCAAAACATGCAGTGGCTATTTTCACGATAAAAGGATATGATCTGTTATTTTACGTGCTAAGTTATAATAAATGATGCTTTCTGTACAAGCTTGAATTATATTTTTTTGAGGACTTTGTGTTGAGGCTGTAAAAGTTAAAATGGTGACGAGATGTGAAATCCGTGGCCGAGTTAGTAAATTAGATGGCAATGCATAAATCAGAAGGACAAGTCACATAAATTGATGATCTTTACTTGACGCTCTCTATAGAATATTTAGTGGGCGTTGTAAAAAAGACGAATTAGTTTATTAGAGGCTATGTCATTTTCCCGTTGCTTCGATATAAAATTAGAAGTTTAATCACGTGTCCAGCAAATAATTTTGTGGCTAGACTTATAATTTCCCCTATTGAACTAGTCGTGCAAGTGAGAAATTTTCTAATAAATTCGCTTCAATTTCGCTCATATATTGATGTTGCCGATGCCGTGATTTCAGTAATGTTGTTCCTATTGCATAAAGAAATCAAAGATCGCTAGTAATATTTAATGTACGGTGTAGCCATATGTATACGTGAGCTTTCATTTACTTGTTTTAACCGCTCACGTGTCGCAGGTCGCGCGCGGCCTACTGTAGCCTCCCGCAGCCTCAGGAACTACTCGCCGCACACAGACAAAAAGTAGCCTATGTCCTTTCTCAAACTCTACACTATCATATGTCTACCATTTTTTTTATCGATTCAGCAGTCTTAGCGTGAAAGTGTAACAGACAGACAGAGTTAAGCACTTCCGCATTTATAATCTATACTTATAATAAATCTGTAGAGAGGTCAATTCTGTACATTGAATATATTTTCAAAATAACTATCAGGGGGTGATAAGTGATCGATACTGATGCCAAAAATGCAATCAGTAAAATTTTTGTCTGTCTGTCTGTATGTTATTAATAGGAACAAAAACTACTGGACGGATTTTAATGAAACTTGGTACAATTATTCTTCATACTCCTGGGCAGGTTATAGGATACTTTTCATCACGCTACTATCAATAGGAGCAGAGCAGTGAAGGAAAATGTTGGGAAAACGGGAGAAGTTACACCATTTTTTAGGCTTTCTTTTAACAAAAGATAACATATTATATAAAAAAAGAATCATAGAAATCGGTGTAGAAATACCAAACTTATACATAAAATACGATAATCAGCGGGTCGGTCGGTAGGCATAATAAGGCGGGAGGTCCGAGCGCGAGCTTCTCATCCCCACAAAAGTTAGGCATTGGTAGCGGTAATCGACATCCACACAGGCGTAGCCGCGGGGGTCCTCTATAGGTTATATATCAGAACAACACATAGACTACTTTTTGTCGCGAAAACCGACATCCACGCGGGCGGAGCCGCGGGCGACCGCTAGTATTAAATAATGAAGTAAGTAAAGTAAGGGTGAGCGTTATGGGGGCTGTCTCTTGTTTTGACGTTCGAAAATTTATCAGCCTAATTTGAATAAACGAATTTGAGTTTGAGTTTATTAAAATATTTCACCATTATTCTTTATAAATAAAGGGTATGCTCCCGAGGTGGTCCCACTGCCACAACTTCAGGATCGGATGATGCAAAAACCCGAGGAATCGAGGGCAAATCTCAAAAATGGTAGGCATGCATGGAATAAAAATTACAGCTGAAACCTCTAGACACCGACTTGTGAGCGATGTACAGCTACTTAAAAGTGATTAGGTACCTACTTATTACCTTTCAATGTTTTTCAGTTATTTTTTTGTGAAACGTTGATACAAAGACTAGCCTATTCGTAGTATGAGCGCGCGCGGATGTGCATTGATGATGCACTGCAGGCAGCAGCGCGCCGGACCACGCCCGCCGCACCCCCCCAGGTCGCAGCTAAGTGCTCACCGGTTGACCGCTGACATTAAGCTGTCGACATGTTCTTGTGTGAAAGGCCGGGCAATCGGAGGTCCGAGTGAAGTGCAATTTCGACCATATGGAGATTCCTATAGAAGATTAAATTAATTATATTTACAAATACATTTAAAATTTGCAGCTGCTGCGGCTGCGGAAAACCTCAAACGGCGCAAATATATAAACCTTATCGGCAATTACATGTTTGAACCGTTTGGGGTTGAAACACTGGGACCATGGGGCCCAATTGCCCACAAAGCAAGCGCTTAGTGGAGCCCACATGTGACCAAAAGGCTGGCCAATACTTTGGCCAACGAATCAGCATTGCCATCCAACGAGGCAATGCGGCCAGCCTTTTGGGCACGATCCCCGCTGACAGCGATGCGGATGAGTTCTATGACGTAATATTTTAATTGACCCTTTGTTATTATTTTATTCAATTTTAAAAAACAATTTTAAATTTCGGCTCCTTTATTTTTCTGTAGTATTTTGTAGCCAATACGGGTAGTCAAAAGCAAGAATATTGAAGGTTGGCTCAGAAGACGAATAGCCTGATATCCAGTCTTACCGAGTGAAGCACGTTTGACTGTAGTTATCTGAAGGGATATTGTACTTACGTCTCTGTGGTAGCGGCACACGAGGTGCGAGTCCGGCGGCTCGCAGGAGTTGCGATCGGGACAGTAGTTGCTCCACTGCATTTTGTCCTGCAGGCCGCCACTCGTTGCCATCCGTACGCAGGCGCAGACCAGGCTCAGCGCCTGGAACATGGTTGCCATCTCCTGCTCACATCGGGTTTCTTATGTTTATTATTTAAAGGACCACTGTGATGTATGCATGTAGACATGATCTGTCCGCGCGCAAGGCATTCACAGACGTCAAGTTTGGCCTGACTGCGATTTGTTTAGGGATGATGGGAAGGCGAGTCTGTCGGTCTGTCTGGACTTTTGTGTTTGATTATTCGTCTTTAATTACGGGATTGAACGCTTTTTCTTTGTTTCTTTTGCTTGATGAGCTTGTGACTATTCTTATAACAAAATGGTCTAGGAAATGTGCATAATTTAATGGTTTAAGCAACATTTCCCATCTTTCTTACTAGCATTGTTCCAGGGGCCATGCGCCAGACGGGGGCGGCGTTGCGCTTTTAGGCCGATGCTCTTGGACTCAGATTCAGTGCGTTACAGTCACATTATGTTGCCCTACTAGTGTAGGCAGGTCACTTGGCTGCACAGGGTGTCCCTCGCAGTAACGACCCTATGAAGAAGGCGTAGGATGTAGGTACTGTGTCACTTGCCAACTTTTGTTCAGAAAGTCGGCGAGCAAGTGACATCCTTGACAATATGATTCTGTCCAAAGAATAAGGGTACTTGATACCTGAGCACTTAGGAATACTCAGTTGTAGTTTGTTACGCCTGCAATATTCACTGAACCGATGTAAATCTTCCTGTAATAATTATACTTACTTCAAGTTTTGTAACGGGTCTGTAAATCTTGAGGGCATCAGCACAAAGCATGATGCAAAACAAGTGCTGATGTCTTGTATGAATAATATGAATAAAAGAGGCCCCAAAATGGAATCCTGAGGAACACCAGAATTGAACCAGAATGTTGCGCTCCTAGAGTTACTCCCAAACTCCCTTCTAGGGCTCCCTTACCATCTGGGTGAGGTGAACGTCCAACTAATGTCTGAATTATCTTACAGAATACCACTTTTTACGTCATCTCATACATTTTGCTGTCAAAATCTCGAAGTTCATTTAGTTCAACTCGCAAACAAGCTCGCATGAGTATCGCTAGTGTAGATATGAATGACAAATCAGCGCGGATTCAGAATCGAATTACAGAGTGAAGTGAAGTGATGCTCACAGAATCGACCAGCAGGACCCGGGCCGTTTGTGGCGTCGACATCTGTGTCGCGCTCAACTCAATATTCAATATTCAATTATACTGAGCACGGGTTTTCATAGACAGACGCAACAAAAGCATAAAAGAAGTTACCTTCAGGGTCGTTAGAAATAGTGTCTCAGTATTTTATCAACCGACTTCAAAAAAAGGAGGAGGTTCTCAATTCTGCTGCATTTTTTATTTTTTTAATGTCTATTACTCGATTTCTCAGAGACGCCTAGACCGACTTGTCATTTGGTCCCATTGTCATCAGATCAGGACCTCATGTTGGAAACCCTGAGAAATAGAGCGCGTCTCTTGAAAATTGTAGGCTCGCATGGGGTAAAAACTTGATATTTATGTGATAATCTGATGAGACTACTATATTACGGAGGTTTAGAGCAAATCTGATGATGGAGACGACAGAGGATAAGAATCGAGGGAACTCCTCAACGGTACATCTTAACTAGGTACCTCGTTTTAGGGCTTAATATATTCGTGTTGACAAGATCTTTACACCATGATGGGTAACGACCTCAACTGCAAGGTCCGTGATGCAGGTGCAGTACAGTTTAGGGAACTCCTTAATATTTGATGGCAGCTACATAGTGTTTGGGCTTATTTTATTCGTGTTGATGAGGACTTTATTAGTGTACAGCCGTGTGCGTTCGCGTAACGGAATGTTGTTGAATTTAAAGATTTTCATTATGCAGATAATTAGTGTATGACGTCCTATAATTGTGTATGGTAAAAAAAATGTGTAAGCAGCCATTGTGGAGAAATTCACCAAAAACTGATTCCGCTGGGCGAATGTTGACCTGGTGGATTTTTTTTTAATCCATAGACCTTAGATGAAAAGAGATGTATCCAAAAATTAGTGTGTATTTGTGTGTTATTGCTTACCTATGTACATATGAATGAAATCAGTGCATGCATAAACTTCGGAGAAATTCAAGTTTCCGCAACGCGAACGTTTGGCCATTCGCTAGTTTTCATACAAAGCGCTTACATAGAGAGCTGTAGATTTTTACATACGTTGTTTTGAATTTGTTTATATTTGTTTAAAAAACAGATTTAGAAAATGTCGTAGGGTTTAAAAGATAAACGTAAAATACACTAATTAGGTCTTAGTTCTTAAAGTATGTACTGTGGGGTCTAGATTTTCACGTTTATACAAACCTTGTAAGTGTCTGCAACATGTTGCCAAGTATCAATGATGTTCCGTTAGTAATAAAAAAGTTATAGGACACTTGACCATGAATAGATCACTGTTTACAAAGCAGTCGAACATCACGACGTTCTAAAGGAATTTTCATGTCATTTAATTCAGTAATTAAAGAAAGACAATTATAATACTGACGAAGCATCGAAAACCTACATAATCCGACCAAGTTCGGATAGCTACAAAAAAGCGAAAGAAAGTACATACAACTCAGAAAAGTTGCATTGGTAGGTACTTGCCTGACCTGGAATCAAACCCGCACACTCAAACTTGAGAGGCTGACGCTTTAACCACTAGGCCACCAAGGCGCTGTAAGATTCTTAGAGGTTTATGGATACGAGCACGCCGTACTTACGTGCAGCACCGGCGCAGAGGCCATGGCAGCGGCGCGCGCGAACCTTCGAGTGTACTGTAACCGTCAATAAATTATTTATAGTTCTACACAATCAAGTGTTGATTTATTTTACGGCGCTGCTGCGTACAGGTAGTGATTGGCCGGCGCAGTTGCAGTAGTACCTACACGAAGCCAGCTTCTTACAGAACTTAAGGAAGTATGTACATTTTATTGGGACTCATATGATAAGTAGCAAGTGGATTTGTAACTTTAAAATGTTATCTTTTTTTTATGCCTTTTTCAGCATTTTTGCGTAAAACCTCAAGTCCGTTTTATCAGATATTGACATTGGTATTTCCTTGATTTTTTTAAGTCCGAGGCGAGCACTTACAGCCTGTAATAATCAAGAAACACCAATTTTAATTATATACACTTTCTTCCTGATTGTCTCGTATGAAGTGCTTGTCTAGTGATGTTACCGAAATAACTTTCTACTTGTATACAACCACCAAAAACATAAATGTAAACAAGGAGAGCAAAGTTCAATACAAATGATGCTTAGCCCTGTGCGTCGCCGCAAAAAGATTGATGGAACTAAATAACATTACGAACAACTAGCGGTCGCCCGCGGCTCCGCCCGCCTGGATGTCGGTGTTCGAGACAAAAGTAGCCTATGTGTTATTCTAATTTTTATATAACTTATAGCGGCCCGTCCCGGTTTCCGTCGGGTAATAAATAGGTATAGATATCAGGTAGCACATAACGTTGTGGTGTTCCGTCGACTCTCAAGTTCAGGAGATAAATATCCTAGATTTGAAAGGGTTTTCGTCATCAAATGCATATCCTCTCAATAAACTATTTCTCAAATCGGTTGGTAAATTACGGAGATATTTGCGAACAGACATGAAATTATACAGATAATAATAAGCCCGCAGGGCATCTGAGGCGGATGTCGGGGAGTAGCGACCCCGCGGGTACCGAGTGCTCCAGGGAGAGGATACTGTCCCTCACCTCCGGCTTGCCGGAGTGAACCCTGAAGGGGGATAGGTCTCCCGCCTCTGGCTTGCCTTCATTGGCCGTCCAGAGTGGAGTCGCTAGAGCAATGCTCGGAGGGTGAATGCCTCGGGTAAGTGGCGAGTGGGCACAGAGGTGCTGGACCCTGGCTTGATGCCGGTTTTAAGGCGCGTGATCTGGGTAGAAAGCCGGCCGGGGTAACCTCACCCTTCAGCCGCTCACGTCCCCGTTGCCCCCTTGTTGCGACTTAGCGACTAGTTCCCGGGGGCCCGGTAAGTGAGCTGGCGAGTCTCCTCCTGCCATTTTTACATGTATTTGATGTATTTATTACATTGTTATCGGCAGGGGTCATAGTCCCCATAGTTTTCCCTTCCCTAGTCCACTAGCATCCCATCACAACAACCCAAGTAGATTTTCTTCCATAGTTAGCAATAGTTTAGCACAAACCGGGGGTTGTCCTTGGGTACATTTCTATAGTGTATACAGGGATAATCGTCGATTTTGTGTCACCATTGAATATATTAAAGTTGACTCAAAAGGGCTTCAGCGGGTTGGCTTCGGCCCCACGTTCGCCTTTTAAAAATCCGCGACTCTGTAGTCCCGTGGTCTAGTAGAGACATACAAATTACTAGGTATAATTGGCAGGTAATGTTGATTGCTGCCACGGAAAGCTTGATGGGCGAGTCCGACTCGCACCTGGCCGGATTTATAGATTTTTTAGCGATACTCGTGTTGATATCAGAATAGATGAATAAAAGGCATGTCGAGGAGGGAGTCGCTTTATTGCAGCGGAGAGCGCTGCCTGGAGTCACGCGCGGAGGGCCCCGGGCGCGCGGCGCGGTCGAGCGCGCGGTTGAGGCGCTCGATGTGCCGCAGCTGCCGCAGCACGAGGCGCACGTGCGAGTCGCGCAGCGCGCGCACGCCGCCCAGCCACTCGTCCGCGCCCTCAGTCTCCGCCCCCGCCACTGCCGCCGCCCCCGCCAGCGCCACACCTGCACACCATGTCTCGTTCACCGGCGAGTACAAGCCGTTGAACTTTCTGAAGCTCTTTGCATCTTTGGGCTGAACACCATCACAAGCATCGGCACGTAATACCCTTACCTGGGTGACAGCCCTCGCTCCGGACGCTGCTGCATAGAACAGAAAACAAATGTTAACTTTAGAGGGTCTTAAAGTTACCTATAAGTAGTATTACTGCATTACAACTTAATCGGTTATTTTGTGCTTACTATTATATTTTGTTATACTATTATATTAGAGGAATTGAATTAAATCGATCTCAGTGGCGTGCACTTGGAGAGGCCTATGTCCAGCAGTGGACTGCGATAGGCTGATGATCATATTTATTACTTATTGTTATTTTTTATACTTTTTTAACCACTAGTATATTCCTGTATTTATTTATTATGTAAGTTTCTCGTATGATTAATTGTAGCGTTATGTAGGTAGTATTCAAGTAATGTGTAAATGTGTTATGTTTAAAAAAAAATCGCACAAATAAATAATACCTATGCTGCTTTGCTCATGTGATCCTTACCTATAAGTAATTGTGAGACTAGATTAAGTATTTTATAAGTCTGAATAATTGGTGAGCTATTTAAATAAAAATAAACAAATGATGCATTGAACGAGATACGAGATGAACAGACTCCAGAGACCCAGCCAAAAATAAATTAAAAACATAAAAAAGGTTTCATTTGAACGTAGACCGTTCGTTTAAAAATGTTAACTATCTACTTATAATCTCATTATAACAATCTATACTAATATTATAAAGCTGAAGAGTTTGTTTGTTTGAACGAGCTAATCTCAGGAACTACTGGTTCGAATGTAAAAATTCTTTCAGTGTTAGATAGCCCATTTATCGAGGAAGGCTATAGGCTATATACCATCACGCCAAGACACACGGGAGCGGAGTAGTAACCAAAGATGCGGGTGAAACCGCTGGGGACAGCTAGTTTATAATAAAAGCTTGTCGTTCAATTTAATTAGGTGAATTGATCTGGTTACTTCATTATATTGTCAACTGCAAATTAATTAAATACCTACTGATAGGTATTGAATCACATTTCACACACATTTCATAATGGACCAATCATAAATTCCGCGACAAGCTTTTATTATCATATGAATTGTATATTACATATAATGAGATTATAAGTTGATAGTTACAATTCTTTAGGATAATATTTACTTCTTCTTAGACCGTTCAAATAAAAGCCTTTTTAAAGAAGATTTTATGCTTTTAATTTTTTAACGTTAACTCTGTTCTATAGTCAGTTGGATGTTATGTTCGATATCCTGCAGTTAGTTGGATGTTAGTGTGCGATGATGAGACCTGTGTGTGCGTGCGCAGCCGGGCCGGCGCGCCTGCGTGGCCACGTGACGCGCCACGTGCGCGGGCGCGGCGCCGGCGCTACGCTGGCTGCCGGAGCTGACAGCACTGGCGCTGGCCGGGCTGCCCGCGCGCCACTCCGCTTGTACTGAGCCTCTGTTCAATTCAAAATAAACGTTTCAAATAAGTACAACTTGTTACTAAATATAGTTTATACGCACCTATAACTTATCATAGTACGGGCCTTGTAGTCATTCTCTGAACAGTAGCAGCAGTTGCCTACATGGGCACGTGTGCCACTAAGGTTACACGATCTAGATTCTAAGTTTGACGCCATTTCCTAAACCACCCTGTACATTACTATTATAATCATCATCTTCATCCGAGCGTTATCCCGGTTGCGACCTTTCGAGCCCGGGGTCCGCTTTCCTGCTCCATCTCCTCCACTTGGCACAATCTTCGACATCCTTGTTGGTTAGTCCATTGGCACGCATATCACCCCTTACGAGGTCCAGCCAGCTTGTCCTGGGTCTACCCAGTCTGGCACGTCCGCGCGGAGGCGCCATGGCCAGACATTTGTTCCCCACGTGAGTGGCCGGTTTCCGTAAAACGTGGCCGTACCAACGTAAGCGACACTTGCAGTTTGTCTGCAAGGTCACGGACATGAAGCTGCCGCGGATGCGCGAGTTCCTAGCGCGCTCTTTCCGCGCAACTCCACACATCCAGCGCAGCAGCTTCATCTCCGTGACCTGCAGCCCCTGCCTGTGCTCCTCCTGAGCGGCTCAAGCACGGGCCACGCTTCACTGCCATACAAAAAGACATACATTATTTTGTATGTCTCTACTAGACCACGTGACTACAGAGTCCCGGATTTTTAAAAGGCGAACGTGGGGCCGAAGCCAACCCGCTGAAGCCCTTTTGAGACAACTTTAATGTATGTAATGGTGACACAAAACCGACGAGTATCCCTGTATACACTATGGAAATGTACCCAAGGACAACCCCCGGTTTGTGCTAAACTATTGCTAACTATGGAAGAAAATCTACTTGGGTTATTGTGATGGGATGCTAGTGGACTAGGGAAGGGAAAACTATGGGGACTATGACCCCTGCCGATAACAATGTAATAAATACATGTAAAAATGGCAGGAGGAGACTCGCCAGCTCACTTACCGGGCCCCCGGGAACTAGTCGCTAAGTCGCAACAAGGGGGCAACGGGGACGTGAGCGGCTGAAGGGTGAGGTTACCCCGGCCGGCTTTCTACCCAGATCACGCGCCTTAAAACCGGCATCAAGCCAGGGTCCAGCACCTCTGTGCCCACTCGCCACTTACCCGAGGCATTCACCCTCCGAGCATTGCTCTAGCGACTCCACTCTGGACGGCCAATGAAGGCAAGCCAGAGGCGGGAGACCTATCCCCCTTCAGGGTTCACTCCGGCAAGCCGGAGGTGAGGGACAGTATCCTCTCCCTGGAGCACTCGGTACCCGCGGGGTCGCTACTCCCCGACATCCGCCTCAGATGCCCTGCGGGCACATACATTATTATTATAATATGTACATTAGGTACAAAGACGTAAGACCACCGACTTACTTAGTCACTTGCCTATATTCATCTGCCTAGCCTTTTCCCAAGATGTGTTGGGGTTCAGTCTTAACCGGATGCAGCTGAATATTAGTGTTTTACGTGAAGCGACTGCCTATCTGACCTCCACAACCCAGTCTCCTGGACAACCTTATACCCTAAGACTGGTTGTCAGACTTTCTGGCATCTGACTACCCGTAGCTACTGCCAAAGATGCACGAATGACAGCCGGGACCCACCAATTTAACGTGCCTTCCAGAACACAGAGGAACTCGTCATGACAAGATTGTCACCCATCCATGGACCGACCGCGTCAAGCATTGCCATAGCCACGAGCTCTCTTAGTCGCCTACATTGAGCCGTTAAAAAATATATCAAGGGAACTGGAATAAAAATGGAATCAGAAAATTTCCTGAGTGCTTGCCGAGTTGCCGAGCAAATCGCGGCGAAAACTATACAGAAACATAAAAATAATTACAGCATTACGTTACTTATATTGAGAAGCCAGAAAGGCGCACCGACTCTGGCGAATGGGGCTGCGGGCACCGGGCGAGGTCAAGTGGTCGCCAGCCTCGTGGGGGGGCGGCGATCTTGCGTGCGGAGTGAGCGAGTGCGGACTGCGCGAATGCGGACTGCGCGAGTGGGGACTGCACGAGTGGGGGCTCCGTGAGTGCGTGCTCCGCGAGTGGTGACTGGGCGAGTGTGGGCTCCGCGAGTGCGGACTGCGCGGGTGCGGGCTACGCGAGTGCGGGCTCCGCGCGTGCGAGCTCAGCCTGCGCAAACCTCGCACGATCGAGCCACGCACGCGCGGGAGCCGCGCACGTCTCGCTGGCGATGATGCGGCCGACATTGGCAATCCCGTCATCAGCTCACAGAGCACGCTGCGTACCACGTTCTTACACCTTTCCTGCAACAATTATAATGAAATGAGGGAACGACACGAAAACAGCTTCCATCGCAACATGGAACACCTGGCCGGTTACTCGTGCAAGCGATTAGAAGAGTGGCATCACCCTAGTAATACGTACTACATTGGGTAGCATAAACCTGACGGAGGCATTGTCGGTAAGCAAGTACAAGACAGTGTACAGAACTCACATCGTCGAGCGGCGCGGCGGAGGGCAATGGCGGCGAGGAGGTGGAGGAGTGCGGCGGCAGCGCCGGAAGCGCGGGCGGCACGCGCGGCCCCACCGCCACGAGCCGCAGTGGCGCCGCCGGCGGCCGCACCGAGTAGTACGCCGACACGCGCGCCGCGCCGCTGTAACCACACCATCACGTCACGCTACTTCACCATCTGCTAGCCATTAGGTCAGTAAAATTAGGTGCTCTTCATCATAATGTGGCACTACTTTCTCATTATTTTAAGCAATTTTAATTGTTAAATCAACTACAATTATACAACTCCCAACATCATAGGAATAAATTGAAACACGCTGAGTACCACTGAACTCGGTGCAGATCGCCTGCACTTACAGACCTATGCTGCGGCAATTGCGCAGGCGCCGGCCGCGGCGCTGGCGGCGCACGCGCCCCCAGCAGAACGTCCGCGGCCGCCGCCGCCTGCACCGCCACTGTCGCCGCCGCGTGCGCATCCGCTGCCTCGGCCGCCGCCGGCTTGGAGGACGCCGACGGACAACGCTGGCGCCCCGCTCGCATCCACTCTTCTTCTATGCTTGTTCTGTCTCATGCGAGCATTATCAGACATGTGCATAACTCGTAATTGAGAAGTGTTAGGACAGACAACCTGCTCGCAGAATACTAGTTTCGACGCCATCGCCATTCAAAAAGATATAAGTTGTACCTAATACGCTTAACAAGAATGTCTATTGTCTACGCTGTCTGCGAAATCATAATAGGTAGATACCCCATAGAGGCTAATTAGGTAGAGGTGTATTTTATTTCACGCAGCAAATAAAGAGTTAATTCAATTATGTAAACAATATGCGACCCGTGTGACTCTCGCGCCCTCAAGTTCTGCGTGCTGTGCATGTGTGTGTGCTGCAGCCGCGGCTACGGAAAACCTTAAGCAGCGAAAATATTGCACTAGCCTTAAGTAATGCACTAAGTGTTTGTAAAGAGCTCTATAAGCATTGCCATTCAATGCGGCTACGCTGCCAGCCTCTAGCTAGGGCACGCTCCCAGTAGACACTGACAGCGACGAATTTTTATATTTTAATACTTGTATCATATGTATATTTTTATAACTAAGTAAATAACTAGATATTATTATTTAAAGTAAATTTAAAAAGTTATGTGAATATTGTTGCTGTGTCGGGCGCAGCTCGCTTATAAAACAAAGTGACAGGCTGATATAACCGAGGCGCGGGCGGCGGCTATATAGTCACTATCCTACTGGGTGGGTGAAGTGACCGTAGTGCCATGTGGGCCCATCGGTATTAGTGTCCGGACACTCCGGACCCACACCACCTAGTCTAGCTCCATGTATGGATCTCATCAAATATTGAAATCGTGTCTTTCGTTGGCCAAGCGAGGAGACGACTCACCGCACGGGCGAGGACCGAGAGCGCAGCGGCCGCTTCGGGCCCACTCCTGAAAATGTCGATAGAAATATCAAAAAACATTTTATATTTAAAACTACCATCGACACAATCACGCTTAAGAGGTGTTTGATACAGTGAACTCCTTTTCACATCTTTTTAATATGTGGCTTGTTGCTGATAGCGCTCACAGTACAGCTAATAACTATTGCGTTTGAGCTATGTTTGAAGCATATTGATAAACATGGAAGGGATTGGGACCCCACGAACCGGGGCATCATAGTGTGGGGCCCAGTGACCATGGTGACATCCATACAAAGCGTACCGCTAATCCCTTGGTGTGGCATGAGACTGACCTGGCGGGGACCGCAGCGGAGGCAGCAACCTCGGCCAGGCGGAAGCGCCGCGCGCCACTTCGTCCAGCAGGGGCGCGCGCTCGCACCTGCGCGGAGGGCGTGCTCATCACAGCGCCCGTCGAGTAGCTTTGCTTCTCCAACGTTAGCAATTCGACGGCACGTGAGCGCGCTCTCACGGATTGAGCTCATGCTAGGAGCCAACTTCGGACTAGCACAGCTACTCGACGAGAACCGCAGCGCGATGCGATCGCAGCTGGAGAAGCTTCGCGAGCACAGACCTAGTCCCAGGAGGTGGGCGGACGGCTCGCATCGCTATCCAGCTACTGGTCTTACACGTCTGTCTAGTGAACAAAGCAAGTGCTTGTGCAACGGGCAGGTACTGCGGCGCGCCGGCCTGCGCCTGACTTACATAATATTGACATACTTCATAGCGCTGGTGTTCGCGTCCGAGCTCTCAGCATCGGGACCTGTGTTGCATTTACACTAAATTTAAACGTTTTATATGTTATACTAGACAGTAAAATTAAGTTTTCGTTTCTAAACCATTTGAAGGGCAAGTTGTGGCCGAGCCAGACTGTAAACGTCACAATATTTTTTCATTCAAAATAATAGTAAGCCGCATAATGAGTTTTTATTGTGCTTCATAAATAGCTTGTACGACTGTGTCGCTACATGCTTTTATGAATTTTTTTTTGTCTGTTGGTTCAGGCAACAAAATTGATTTGTTTCGTATCGTTTGTCGACAGAAGTTAGTACGGATAGCATTCGTAGAAAGCGAGGAACACTCCGGCAGCATTCGTGTGATGCCGCTCTGGTACACAGTCGGCGCGTCAAGTGCGCCAAGGTCGCCGCGAGGACGCCAGGTGATGACTTTCTTCTGTGTCATATGCAAGGGACGCGACCACGCCCTTTTAGTGTCCTGCAGTACCCGATAAGACTATTAGCAGGGTTAAGTTTCTTCTGAGCTAAACGGCGAGGATGACAAGAAGTAGCAGGTCCATGTGTTATTTTAACGAAATGCGCGGAGTAATATACTTCCTCTGTCCTTTATGATGCCGTTGGCGACATGAAGGTCAAAATCTCCGCCCTTGCGGGAAGTCAGTTAAAAAATATTTTGTTAAAAATCACAAAAATCTAATCCAATGAGAAGAGGCCTGTGCCCAGCAGTGAGTTTGCTGGGGAGTTTGTTGCGCCACTTCTTCTTCCCAGCAAAAACACATAGGAAGTGGTGAAGGGTGGGCGTTTTTGGGGGCTGTCTTTTGTAATATTTGACGTCAAAAAGTGCTGTTTTACAGCCAAGTTTGAATAAATGATTTTGAGTTTGAGTTTGGGACGATAATGATGATGATGACATTAATCAAGTTATTTACTTTTTCATAGATTCATTAGTTCATTATTTATTTTTATTTTTTTAATGACATCGATTCGTCAGTCGGGAAGGGTTGAATGAAAACAAGACAGCTACTACATACGCAAGCGTTTATTTCACTTAAGATCACAATTATTATGACTGACTGACATCTAAGCTGTATTTATAAATAGGATCAATTTAAGTTTAGCTTTGGTTCTTTAACGGTCCAGTTACGTCTCCGACGAGTCCTTACATCTGGAAAAAGGAAAGAAATCGTCAAGAAGTAAAATACTGTGCGGCTTGCACGTACGGCGGTCCGCCAGTGTCGGGCACCGCCGGGCACGGCATCGTGTTGTCCTGACAACTGGCGTGAGGTGATCACACTGACAGCGGTTTGGTCGTGTACACTGACAAGTGGCACTCGCCTGCATCCTTTGGGAAACGCTCGGCAAATGATGTAGTCAAGGAAAATTCAAAAAGCGATATATTATAATAGTGACAATTAGTAATATTAATTTGGAAGGCGCATTTGAGGCTAGGAGAGCGCCATGTGCACCGTGCACCACAAACCGTTACTTTCGTCAGTACTTGGCAATGCATTGGTTAATGTATTCAGTAGTTGTAACCTTAAGGAGTAAGTACCTCTAGCAACTGAAGGCGGTGAGGCGGTCAGTTGCTCCGCATAATATATTCATATTACCGCGCATCTGGTAACAAACATAAGTTGAACATGTACGAAGATTTTTATTTAGGTGGGCAAACATTTCGCAGGTAGGATTCAGCAGAGCCAGCGATACTCAAAATGTGCATTTCTCTTTTTTTTTTCGTGGGGAAATCCTCATGGACTATCCTCCGCCTGGGGAGAGGCGGAGGGGTGTGCCGGACTCTTACCGGCTAAAACCACCCCGGTGTCTCCTCGCACGTGCGCGCGGGGCCGCGGGAATCCAAATTCTTCCGCAGCCCCGCACTAGTGCTGGCCCGGTTTTCCGGGCCTCGCCTCCTGCACGGGGTAGTGAGGTGTTAAACTACCCCGTGCATCGCCTCAGAGGCGCGCGCGCCTCCGCCTCGGCTCCCTGTCTATGCGGCACAGGTACTTGCCGAAACAACCGTGCCCCGACAGCACCTGCGTCACCCTGAACGACAGGGAGCCGTGCCTTTTCCCGAGCCAGTCGTCGAGTACTGGCCGGATCGCCTCGACGGTAGCGAGGCCAGCGGCAGGGCGCAGAAGCCTCTGCCGCCATACCGCCACCAAGACCTGAC
Source organism: Heliothis peltigera (assembly GCA_958496145.1). Taxonomy (NCBI): domain Eukaryota; kingdom Metazoa; phylum Arthropoda; class Insecta; order Lepidoptera; family Noctuidae; genus Heliothis; species Heliothis peltigera. The sequence goes on along the minus strand of OY292321.1, from coordinate 15,019,948 downwards.
GGAGCTCCTCTCGGCGCAGCGCGATCTGTCGTTGCACCGGGCTCGAGCCCTGTGCCCGCTCTTCCTCGCGCCATCGATATAATGACGCGAGTACTTTCGCCTCTAGGTCCCAAGGCGGGGATCCGGCCAGGACGCAAGCCGCCTCGTAGGAGATCGTGCGATACCCGCGGACAACTCTGACGGCCATCGCCCTCTGCGGTTTGCGCAGAATGGCGAGAGTATTGGCCGTCAAGTCCAGCGTCCACACAGGGGCCCCGTCACGTCCCCGATATGTGACGCATCTACTTTGTAGATAAGCCCTACTGTGCGGCGGAGATAGGCCGGCACGCGATGGTAAATCAGTGCCTCCCGAATACAACTCCAGGGTAGGGTGTTGAAGGCGTTGGAGATGTCCAAAGACAGCGCCAGCACCACCCCACCCCGGGACACCGTCTCCTCCGCCAGGGTCTTCACGCGCATGATGGCGTCTATGGTGGAGCGCCCCCGACGAAAACCAAACCGGTTGTCGTCCAGGTCCGGCCCCTCAAAATGTTCATTTCTCTGGCCCAACTAGGAGGTGTTCGGTATCTAGTGTAGTGGACAGGACCGCAGTTGGTGCCGGCGGGTCGCCCGCTTGTCGTGTGCGCCTCCCAACCACAATCCCAACCCTGTTGGGTTCACCGGTTACGGATAGCCACTATCTACCAGGTAAATTAAAAAATGGAACAGAATTTGTATGAAATTATCTGCCAGATAAACTATCTGGAACTTATCAGAAACCGGTGTAACTGGCCCTAAATTGGGCTATAATGTGCGGGCAGGATTTTAATAAAACTTGGCCGTCATATAGCTTATGTATCAGAATAACACATAGGCCACATATGTATATTTAAAGCTATTAGCTAAGGGGTATGAGCAACGGCGATTTGTATATATTTTCAAACCAATCGAAGACAATACTGGGTAGTTGTTAGTATTATAGATAGAGTTGTACCTAGGTACTTTTTTCATACAATGAAAGCGGGATGGCAAAGCAAGTTCATCATTTCGCTACATCTCTAATGCCCACGCAGACGAAGTCGCGGGCAGCAGCTAGTTACCATAATATACTCAGGAATGCATGACTATTACAACCTATTCTATTCACGTAACTTGTCGTAGGTATTTCTATATTATATTCCTATTTTGTGAAAACGTTTCGTAAGTGTACGAGTCATCGTACATTCGTTACGAAATATTTTGTTATTGTAACTAATTGTGCTACGCCGTAAGTAGGTAATGCTGACATTGTGACACACTTTTCGTTACTATGAAGACTTTTGTACATAACATGATTTTATATAATTTAGTGTAAATAAATCGCTCATTTGTGTCGGTAGTGTTTACATTTTCACCGTTCCCTGAAACACATCGGGATCACTCCGATACCACTCACCAACTACACATAACATTATAAGTACGAGAGCCTACAGCCCGTACAGTAAGTATGTACCTTTTTCGTAAGAGGGATGTTTCTGCACTGGATGAACTCGTGCAGCGCCAGGTAGATGAACCTGTACTGCGCCTTGTTCTGCACCATGCCATGCCGCTGCGCGCGCACCAGCTGCACCGTCGAGTGCACGTCGATATCGCAGTTGAACCCTGGCACCAGCACACACAGACTCAGTCACCTCACCCTCGCCACTAGCTTGGCTCGCTAGGGCACAGCACGTCACTACCCCTGCGCATGTCATTCGACTGCCATAGACCCGAACACAGTCGCAGCAGCTCAGAGATACAATGCTCGTGCTGGACATACCGCCATTCGCCAGGCAAAAATAAAAAGCTACAAGTAGTAAAAAAAGTTTGCAAGTGCACACAAAACAAGCATGCACCTTCTTCATAAGACTTGGTAGTGCATATGTATGATATCTCACCCGATGTTTTAATTTTGTCAATAAGTATGTCGAGGACTATGAAGGAACCTGTCCTGCCCACGCCAGCCGAGCAGTGCACGCACATGATGTTCTGAAATATTCAGTTCTAATATAAACAATGTGCCAGAGAAGCATACGACTCCATCCAACTCCATGTTGGCTTCTGGGTTAGTCAGGAAATTGATGTACGAGGGATGCAGTGAACTGGTGATGCGAAATAAAAATAGAACCCAATAGTGCATATAATGTGTGAATGTGATGTATTGGAAGAGGAGAGCAGAAACCTGTTCGGGCGCGTCGATGTCCTGTGCGTTGAGTGCCATCCTCCTGTTGACGTGCTCGACGAGGGACAGCACGCCGGCCGGCTCGCCGGGCGTGCCGTGGTCCGGCCACGCCTGCGACAACACACCGGCTCAGCTCTTGCGGACACCAATCGTTTTAGTGTATTACTAATATTACGTACAGGTATACAAAAATATTTCTTATTGCAGTGCAGTGTTCAAAAGTATGTGATTACTTAAATTATTTTATCCAAATGAATGTTTCGCGTAGGTGGGAGGGAGATATAACATTGAAATAATATTTTCGTCGACGTTTTTGCAGTCAATATTCGTGAGTGTTGTCATTTGACTTCGTTGGGATAAGTTCCCCGACAGTTGACCAGACAGCAGAAGCGGCCGGGTTACCGTGAAGTGGTACTGGCAGAGGGCGCGGGTGGCGCTGCCGTCGGTGACGAGCAGCTCGCGCGCCAGGTACTCCTCGTAGGGCGTCTCGGAGACGTTTCGCACGGTGAGCCCGTCGAACTTCTCCTCATGCCCCGCCGGTGGCCAGTAACGCTCACATTTTTTCTGAAAAGGGGGTGAGGGTATCATATATGGATATATCTAAACGCTTAGCCAACACAAAGACGTCGCCTCAGGGATTTGCCTGTTGCCTGTGGTTGTATGACTACACCAGAGTTCGGGACATGCCAAACTTGATCTTTCACGTGTAAGATGTTGTTTAGCTGATATTTTTGTACAAGTAACTAATGATATTTCTTAGAACACACATTGGGTTGGTTGTCGACTGACACGGATAGAATGTCGAGCCGCGGTGCACGAAAACCATTGTAGTGGAGCTATTGTGAGATCGCAGTAGTTCAGCAACGGGCAGCGCGCGGCCCCAGGACAGACATGCTCGGCCGTGGTACGTACCTTCCCGTTCTCAACCTCATTTGTGATCATTACTATAACTCTAACATCCTCCTGCCATAGCATCCTCCAGAAGTCGTCTTTTGTGTTTGAGAGGCAGCCCTGAGCCGCGATGTATGCTTTGTCCTTTACTGTAATGAGAATTGTTACCTAATTAGGTATTTCAATAATATTGAGTTCATTAGAGAAGTACTGATGACGACACAAACTTATACGCCAGTATTGTTAATAACTGAATGGGGCCGCAAACTATTTATTTATTTACATGTTACGTTCAGTCTATTCCCTGATTCCCTGTCCAACTGCAGAGCTGCGGCCTGTTCTCACACAGAGACGGAGTGAGCGTTATTCACTACGCCTGCTTAACATCATTCAGACTTTTAAGTCAAGGTTTCCTTAACATGTTTTCCTTCACCTTTACGTAGTTATTGCTATGGTAGGTGTCCGAGGTGTACTTGGAAATGCTAAAGTTTGTCGAGTTTTGATAAAGATAACTCAACTTATCTTTACTGGAGTTCGTGGCTAAGTAAAACGCGTTCTACACGATCCGAACTTAAACCTTGATCGCGTCTCCCGTCGGCCGACAGCGTTCCACACGGTTGGGGCCGACCACGGATGATGCGCTCCCGACCCAGGTCGTCTTAAGTCGTTTGACTCCGCCATATCTGGTAGGCCGACCACCGTCTACCCGGTAGATTATCACACCAGCTGGACCAAAGTGAGCTCTATCGGCGGTTGTTTTGGATTCGTGTAGAAGGCCTTTTACGGTCGGTCGGTATTAAGGTTTAGGCAAAGCTTGGCGGTGCTGTTCCGTGGACCATCTATGTCATGACGAGTTTATCGTGATTAGGAAGGCTCGTAGGGTTCCGTCTGTTGTTTGAACATCTTTGGCAGTCGTTACGGGTAGTCACAAAGTCTGACAGCTTTCCCTTGGCAAGGCAGTCCCAAAGTGGATGGGCAATGTGTGGGCAGGGGTTAGATGCCATAAACGGCTTATACGTGCACACGTAATCGTGTAGTTAGATAAATAAATTCACCGATATTGTAAAATCCCGATAGATGTGACCCATCACCCATGCGATGTGAATGGGTAAGCTAGAGAATATTCTAAAGACCCTGTTGGCGCATTTAATGAGGCAATGACTTCACCTGTCACTTCGCCGCACTGATTTCCGTTAAGTCTGTCCAGTCTGAATGTCTTCTTGACTTCTCGCAGTGCTTCGTCTGACAGCGATTTGGTGACCAGCGGCACGGCTTTTTGTGATTTACTGTGCAAGGTCAGAGCTGGAACATAAAAAAGCGTTTTTTTTATCTTTGACTTTAGGTCGCGGTGTAGAGCGAAGCTATATAATATACCATCGTAGGTATGCTCTAACCCAGCAATAGGCTGGGGGAGCTGGTGGGGAGGCGCTTACACTGCACGCTGGCCAAGCTGTCGGTGGAGGACTGCACGGAGCAGTAGGAGCGGCAGCGCGCGGCGGCGCGCACGTAGCTGGCGTTGATGTAGTCCGCGTGCGGCCGCCGCAGCACGACGCGCGTCTGGTCGTCTGCGGGCACAGGGTAGTGCTGCACTCACTGGCCACTTACGCTTCAAGTACTTCGTACTCAGTATTATGTTGTAATAAAAGTCAGGGTGCTACAAAAATACCCGTTGAAGTAATCAAAGTGGCTTCTGTCTACATGTTGTTACTATGGCTGCAAGCCGTTTCGCAGATATGTTACTCTTTCTCTTTAATTTTATTTAAAAAAGTTGACACGTACATATTTACACCTAGTCTGCGCTTATATATAAGTCCCTAGAGTTAAACTAAGATAGCGTTCCATTTCCCTCGCTAGTCAATAAGCCAGCCTCATAGTAGGAACTTGACGATATGCCAAACAACTCACAGGGCAGAACGTTTCGATATCTGTTCTTGTTACAATTTTCTGGTTTGACGCCTTCGAATTTGGTGAACACATGTCTGTCCTCCAACATCTTGAGCGACTGGAACTCTCCTTCGAAGCCGGTGTTGCTGTCCAGCTTCTGGTAGCCCTCGATCTCCTAAAAGCGATTAAGGCACCTTATAACACGTGTCTAGATTTATTGCCGCCTGAATCATTAAACGTGGAAAAATAATAAATATATTAATTTATACTAGCTTCTGCCCGCGACTTCGTACGCGGATCCAGTCGCTTATGCCAGCGACTACGGGGTCGTCAAAATAGAAGATTTGGAACGTCTGATATCGAATTCTATGAGTCTAAGGACGGGAAAACAACAGGATGCGCGAGACGATTTCTTTTTGTAATGCCTCAAATTGAAGATTTTGTTAACGTCAATCCTAATAGTTAACAGTGTGTAACAGCTGGGCGCTTGGAATACCATAACAGTTGTTCCAGATCTTCAATTTTATACGTCTCTTCCACTTTCTAACTGCTTATGAATATTTCGTTATGTGCTTATTCTGAACAGCCTCGTTGATGTAGTAGTCGAAATGCGCTACTGCTGTGCCCGTGCACAGCAAACCCCGTGGTTTCGGGTTCGATTCCCTGGTTGAAATCGCTTTGTGAGTTTTGAGAAACTTTCATAAAGCAGCCTGGAGTCTGGATGTTGGTGATTGATTCACCCGTGCATCGGAGAGGACGTAAATTTCGGTCCTGCGCCTGATCTCTCTCCGGCCATGTCGGATTGCCGTCCCATCGGACTATGAGAGTGAGGGAATAGAGAGTGCACCTGTATCTGCGCGAACGCTTGAGCACTATAATAAATTTCCTGCGCAGCTGGTTGATCTCCATAAAAGAGAACGGCCGCCGTAGCCGACAATCGGCATGGATGCCATCATTCTGGACAATGTATGATAATCTCAATCAGAAATTAGTCGTGCATCAGGTTAATTACTGGTTTCAAAAGCGTTAGTAGATGTGCGAATACGCTGAGAAGTCAAGCATGATTTCGTATCGGTAATTGTTCCGGTTTCTCCGAATCAGCGGTCAGTGGCGCAACATACCCTTCTTTGGTCTCTATACATATAGAGAACTGGATGTGAACACGCAGGCGTAATTCTCGATCCGAAAAGGTTTCAACTGTGCGAGTTGCAGCCTTATGTCCTCAAACAGCATCAAGCCTCTCCACACTTAGATCAGCTCTTCGTTTGATTCTAGGGATCTTATGATCCGATGAATCTTAGCTTCTTTGGACAATAGAAACAATTTAAACTTTCTGTAAGCATAGTTATAGTTTTGTTGTGAAGATACTTAATCCTTAAAAATCTAAATGTCTGCTCTATTGCAGTACCCGGTAGGCTACCGTGTCACGGAGAGAGAAAACTGAAATAGCGTAAATGCGAAGGAATATTAATGCGATAAAGTAAAAAAAATTGGAGTTTTGGCCGGAATCTTCAATGATGCAGCACATTAAGCCACCAAATTTGTCAAAATTTCCAATCTGTTTTTCCTAAATAGAATTTCAACTTTATTATATTGGAAAATATTTACAGTTTCGGGTAACTTGATGTGCTGGCGTCTATAAGAAAAGCAGTCCTAAACTACAGCAGTACTATAAGTGAGGACTTGTGATTGGCTTTATGTTGACTATATAACTAAGTGTTGTTAAGTTTTTTTCATGGCTGTAAGTCTTCCATAGTATAATAAATAAATAAACTATTACAGCTTTCACCGCGCTGAGGTACTTTCAGCTTACGTTGTTTTTAACCAACTTCAAAAAAGGGAGGTTTTTCACGTCAAATGTGTCTGATCTTAGATTTTTATAAGTCAACCAGAAATGCCTATCAGACCGAACAACTTTTTCTAATACGTCAGTCCTATATGTTTCATGGGCTCTTAGAGTTCCATAGAAGGTGTTCTAGATCTTCAATTTTTATATGTCAACAACGAGTGCTCATTAGGCTGAACAACTTTTGCTAAGACGCCATTTCTATACATATGTGTAATGGTGTAGCTGGGCTCTAGGATGTCCAAAACACCTGTTCCAGATCTTCAAATTTTATCTCGCAGAAGAAAATGCTCATCACGTGGAACAGTTTTTGCTATGGCAACATTTTTCTATCTCTTATAGTTAAGCTGGTCTGTTGCTGTTCTGCATCAGGTGTTCATGTTTCCAAGATAATTTATAGCCTATATGTTACCCCGACCTAACATAAAAGAACTATACATTCGTGTTCGTGTATTGCTTTTTCTAAACCCCCCTCAGATATATGTATAGATTTTACCTAAATAATTACATAATTAAACGAACTTACCTGAAGTGAAGTTCTATTGTAATTATACGAAGAGCTTAGTCCGAGATATCTTCTATATTCACTGTGTAGTTCCACAATCCTCGCATTGTGTGTGCCGCGACATTTAGAGAAAGCGAAAAGCTTCGTATCCAAACCGAAAAATTCAGCCCGCTGTCAACACTATATCTGTAAGTCATTCATTATTTTCGCGCCGCGTGTGTTCGCTAAAATAAAAATCTTTATTTTGTTTCTGAAGTTTTTAAGTGCAAATATGCCGAAAAGAAAGTGTGAGTGTAAAGAAGAAAGGTACCAAAGGAAGATTAAGAGGTTAAAAAGGAAATTGAAGAAAAATAAGGCCAGATCGAACGAAAATCGTTCACCGTCACCAGTCGAGTCTTCGCCGCCTTCACCGGTATCATCGTGCGACGAGGCAGAAAGTGACGCTGATGTTGAAATACTCGACACGGACCCCGCAGGTACGTTTTTTCTACAAGAAATAGCATGTCTAGTGATCGTCCCTACTTTCTATGACATGTGGTACATGTTATAGGGGCACTCCGGTGGAGTGAGATCAACACGTGGAAATCCCACCGTGGACAGCGCTATGAAGTTATTATTTCTTGACTCATTAGCCGGTGGCTATGTGTCGAGTAGTTTTCAGTAAAGTTTTCTTTACTAAACGGCCACGGGGTGGCATTAAACATACTCATAGCAACCAACTTCACACAGCTGGTAGCTGTTGGCATTATGGTTAGGTTATGTACAGCTGGTAGCTAAGTACTAACAAAATCAAACAGGGTTTGGTCTATTTTTAGGTGCTGAATGTGTGATCAACACACAAGAGAAAGACCCTTCAACGGAAGTGTTGGATGACACTATAATAAAAGCCTTAGGGCAGGCCTTATCCAGTGAAAAAGAATATGGGCCTAATATTCACTTAGAGTTGGTAAAGAGGGTTGAAGGTATAATTATAAATGGCCTTAAACAAGAAACCAAGGATGAGCTTTACCTAAATAATTACATTTCCACAACAAACAGTTGTTACTCGCGACGTAATTATTCATTGTAACATTTTCTTCAAACCTAACAGCCAGTGATGTGGCTGCCCTACAGGAACACGTAGGAAGTGCTCGTGTTCTGTGTCATTCTTGACGCTCCTTAAGTGCTTATTGTCTTTGGCTAGTTTGATAAATGATTTTAATTTTGAGTAGAGTTCTGTAGTACTGTTCTGTGTAGATTTAGCCCGTGACTTGTTCCGAGGGAACCTCGCACCGCACCCAAATAAACTGGGCCGTTGGCCGCTTTTTTTTTCAGTTTCTTCACGCCGGAGCCCGTGCAGCGCCTTTGCGAAGACTCTCAGCTCACTCGATAGCACGTAAGTACCTATGTATAATACACAAGTTAAGTAACATCTCCGTTTCTAGGGCACCTGACTGACGCCGCCGCGGCAAATTCTAATGTGCTATTTGCTGTGCCCATCAGGGTCCATGATTGATACCATGTCATTTATATTACCATCTTATTTTACATTGTGGATTTGCAATAAAGATTATGATTATGATTATGAAATGTCTTCCGAATGCCATAAAGGTAAAATATCGGTGAGTTGGGAAGATTGGCAAAAGTATTACTATAGCATTACAATAAATAAACGGCACGTAGACGGCCCCGGCGTCACAGTTTCGCTTGCGTGAGGTCAGCCCATAGCTCCGCAGTGTGTGCACTCGGGCTGCGGCTGCGGCTGGCGTATTTATAGAATGCGTGTGCTCGGGCGCATGTTGACATACACGTGCTCGTGTAATGGCTCTATGCTAAGCACGGCATGTTTTATTCAAGCAGTCTCCCGCGCGGGCGTAACAATAAAGCTCTAAGTCGCCAGGCTCGTGATAATTACGTCCGCGCGGCGCGCGAGTGACCGACAATGATATGTATGTCTTGTGACAGGATTCTAGTTTACTTCATCTAAAATAGTATACAATACTTACGCACGGAGCGGACTGCGCCGGCTTCACTTTGGTGATCGGGCGACAGAAACTGGTTACGTCTTAGGGAAACATTTCTTTAAACAATCAACAACGCCAGCTAGTTGACGGCATTCTGAACAGGAAACGCTGCGGCGGCGCTGAACTAAATTGAAATTGAAAATTGGACATCTAGGTTGGACTACATCCGCGCCAGCCGTGGCGGTCATATGCCAGAAATCATATTTAAAATGTAATGCCACAAGATTATCTTCCGGATTAATAAAATTCATGTCAATCGAATAATCCATCGTTGTTTTATTGCAACTTAAAGTTCTATACATTGAAAAAAAAACACCCATTACTTCAATACGAGGCTGCATTGTTGAACGTTATGTGATTCAATTTAATTCGTTCGTCGTCTTACAAGCCAACTAACAGGAAACCAATTTGGTCCTTATGACACTTTTCGTATCGTACGGTGCCGTCTAGCCGAGCGCTGCGAGCGGCGACCTATTACAACTGGCTTACACTTTTCGTATCGTACGGTGCCGTCTAGCCGAGCGCTGCGAGCGGCGACCTATTACAACTGGCTTACACTTTTCGTATCGTACGGTGCCGTCTAGCCGAGCGATGCGAGCGGCGACCTATTACAACTGGCTTACACTTTTCGTATCGTACGGTGCCGTCTAGCCGAGCGCTGCGAGCGGCGACCTATTACAACTGGCTTACACTTTTCGTATCGTACGGTGCCGTCTAGCCGAGCGCTGCGAGCGGCGACCTATTACAACTGGCTTACACTTTTCGTATCGTACGGTGCCGTCTAGCCGAGCGCTGCGAGCGGCGACCTATTACAACTGGCTTACACTTTTCGTATCGTACGGTGCCGTCTAGCCGAGCGCTGCGAGCGGCGACCTATTACAACTGGCTTACATTTTTAAACTCGTGATATCTTTCGAATGATGTACATACATAGATATTTCCTGCAAAGTCGTACTACACAATATTGTTCTATAGTCAAATTTTGATATAATTCTCACCTATTTTTTTTCTTATCGTCTAATGTCCCTGCTGCAAGGGCAGCTGACGGGAGTGTCAGACTCTTACTGACTAAAACCCAATTTATTCCTTCGAGGTGATATCTTTATGTGCCAGAGCCGCGGTATGTCTTGCGAACAACCCGCAGCAATTTTTTCACTCCTTGGATTACATTAATAGAGTTTACGCATAGTTGCCTATTTTTTTTATTTAATATGTATGTATAGCCAATGTTTACCCGGGATAGTGTAGCTTCCCAAAAGTGGAAGAATTTTTCAAATCCTATTCAATCCGAACAAACAATCAAATTCTCTTCCCCGTAATATTAAGATAAAATTATGGTTTTGAAACTGAAGAGTTAGTTTATTTGCTTGAACACGCTAATCTCAGCAACAGCGACAGTATGTTATGTAGCAAGTATCAGTCAGTTAATAATCATATATGTATATTTATAGCAAAGGAAGTGGTTAACCAGCGCCGACATTAACATTAGCGGCCAGGCTACCAGTACGTACCTGCAGGCGGTGCACCCGCAGGCGCGAGCCGCCCACGGGCTGCAGCAGGCGCAGCACGTCGCCCGAGCTCTCCGTCAGCGGGTAGGCGCGGCAGTGCTCGATCAGCCCCACCAGGTCGTCGAACTGCTCGCCGCTGCCCACGTCGTACTTGTCGTGCTGACAACCAAACCATTCAACAATAACAAAACTTTCTTCTATTCTCACATTCTCACATATAATAGTACTTCAGACGCGTAGAAACTCCTTGGTAAGGGAAAACTTTGTTTTGTTCAGTTTTTTCGATAAAATACCAATTTTTTCACAATTGTACACAACCCTAAGCGATTTAAGGCTAATATGTTCAATGTCCTTGAAGAAAACCCTGTAGCATGTCCAAACTTGGCGTGGAATACGCCTTTAAGATCCTTCTAGACAGTGGACACGCACATTTAGATTGCACGGCAGCAGGTCGGGTGTGACAATAGTCACGTAGTGCAGCTCGTCCTTCTCCCGCGATGTTTCCCTGTGCGTTCATTAGTATTCCGGCACAGTATGACACGGCGTGCACTCGGACGCGTACCACAAGTACACCATTCATGGCACCCAATTGGTATATTGCTCGAACAGCTCGTTTTTGTACAACAAATATATTTTCTACTAGCGGTCGCCCGCGGCTCCGCCCGCGTGGATGTCGGTTTTTGCGACAAAAAGTAGTCTATGTGTTGTTCTGATATATAACCTATAGGGGACCCCCGCGGCTATGCCTGTGTGGATGTCGATTACCGCTACCAAAGCCTTACTTTTGTCGGGATAAGGAGCTCGCGCTCGGACCTCCTGCCTTAGAGCTCTTACACACGAGCGGCATGTTCCCAACGGCAGATGTAACGGCAGCCGTCGGCGGCAACCGTCGACGTGTTGACGGCTTCCGTTGACGCGTCGACGGCAGTCGTCGACATTTCAATTTCGAAGATCAACGGCAGCCGTCGTCTGCTCTCTAGTATAATTATAATTCACCGAGAGAGAAGTACATCACGCAACCGGATGGCACCTGACCGGCTTAGCCGTTGTGGAGCAAGAGACTAGGGTGGATGCTACGGGAGCAAGCTGTTTGCACTCACGTGCTTCCGGATCATGACGTGGCTGACCCGGCCGCGCACACACACGGACAGCACGAACTCGCCGGGGAGCGCCCGCGACTCGCGCACAAGGAACGAGCCGTTCTTCCCTTTCTCCATAATCAAGTTTTCCGCTTCTTTAGCTGACATGACGCCATGAAACCATCTGTAACAACAGAATTATTAAGTTAACATAGTTTTTGCGTCTTACGATATTGTCCTTACTACTACGCAAATCGTAACCCGATCTGCATCACGTAGGCATTACAACCGGTCGAGCTCTGGAGCTGGCCTCCGGCCTTGGGACTGGTCTCGTCAGTCAAGCGACAAAACACCGGAATTAAATTAATTTCTAAATAATGTATAGATTATTATGAGGAGGTCAGATAGGCAGTCGCTCCTTGTAAAACACTGGTACTCAGCTGAATCCGGTTAGACTGGAAGCTGACCCCAGCATAGTTGGGAAAAGGCTCGGGAGATGTAGATGTATAGATTATTTACTATCAGAAATGGCCTTGAAGACGCTTTATTGCGGACGTAAGGAAAATTGCATAGAGCTTAGCGGTGCGACTGTAAGCGCTACACAAACACGCACAGAAGAGAAGCTCACGCGTCGCGCGAGGGTTGTCGGCTTTTGTAGTACACGAAGAACTAGCGCGGTAAGCGCATTCGTGTCGTACGGTCGTCGTCGTGTTCGTACGGCACCCTAAAAATCATGTTTTCAATTAACGTAATATCTGATGGTGGGAATTAACCTGACAAAATATAGCTGATTCGTTTGTTTCGAAATAGGACATAAATCGGTTTAGGTTACCTTAGCATATGTTCTCGCCATGATTACACAAGATATACTGAGTGCTGTGGGCAGGTTCGCCCGGGTTGATAGTAGCAACACTCATTACGCGCGCTTCATATTTTCATGTATGCAGTGCATATAGCTGAAGCACGCAGACTAGTGCTTACATCTAACCTAACTACATTTAGACCACGAACCGTGCTTTGCCTACGTCATGGACAATGCGGGCGCGGGGCCTCGCCGCTAACAGCTGATCGGGAGACGACGCGCGCGAAAGTATGATTTAGACACTGACATTCAAATAATTAATCAATTCTAGATTAGTAGGAAACGTTGTTCGTATGAACACTTTTTTCAATATTCTTGAAGTATCAAAGAAATTCACTTTCGCCTCGGCCGCCTCCTCTTCGCTTGTACTGTTTCTGTATTTGGCCTCGACCGTACAAAAGAATTGCGATCGCTCCACTCACGCTGTCTCCTTCATACTTGGTTTTATTTGTATTTTTGTTTGTAATGGATAACCTCTAAAACTACTGATCTGACAAAAAAATAATATTTTACTATTAATATTTTATAATATTTTAGTATTTATAATATTTTAGTAAAATATTTATGCTAATAGTAAAATATAGCAAATTATTTATGCTGCGGGTACTATATGGTTTTACTTAAACCAAAAAATATGAATACATAACAATTACATCCACCTTATTCATTTCACCATGTTCGTTAAATATTAATGTATTCCGAAACAAAATATGATAAAAAGTGAGTTCGTCCTCCCGGCGCGGGCGAGTCGCTGTCTTCTCGCACGTTATCAACCGCTCATTAAAATGGTAGAATACGTGATGCGTAATGCCAGCAGTTCCCACAGCACGCTCGTTTCCAGCACGGACACAATCGGTTGACAAAGCGCACTGCCGCTAATTGTTACCGCTAACTATGATGACGCAGTGCGTATCGAGAGTTATAACGCGCGGCCAACTTAAATCTAAACTACTTTACATCAATACTTATAATAAATCTATATCATTGAATATATTTTCAAAATAACTATCAGATACTAGACGAATTTTAATGAAACTTGGTACAATTATTCTTCATACTCCTGGGCAGGTTATAGTATACTTTTCATCACGCTACAATCAATAGGAGCAGCGCAGCGAAGGAAAATGTTGGGAAAACGGGAGTAGTTACACCATTTTTTAAGCTTTCCTCGCGTGTGCAGCCTTAATGGTTAAAGCTACATAGAAATCATGTTCGACGGAAATATTCTACATAAAATTATCTAAAAAATATTCCACAATAACATATGTCTACCTTTAATGGTTGACTCACAATAACACGTATAACTCCCGATAGTTTACCAGTTCGGAGCTTTCTGATTATTTATTTGTTTACTCTTAAGTTTATAATATTCTCGCTCATCACTAATTAACAAAAGATAACATTATTACATATTCTATAAAAAAAGAATCATAGAAATCGGTGTAGAAATACCAAACTTATACATAAAATACGATAATCAGCCATCGCCCCGTGTCGTTGCCGCGCTCGGCGCGGGTCGGCCGGTAGGTATAATAAGGCGGGAGGTCCGAGCGCGAGCTTCTCATCCCGACAAAAGTTAGGCTTTGGTAGCGGTAATCGACAGCTATGATAAATTGGTGTTTCGTCATATCACTGGATACTTTTAGGTAGAAGATGTAATAAACAAGAGTATTCGACATCTTCCGGATTTTGTGAAATACCTGATATCTTCATTTCCCTGCGACACATATACATATATGTATAATAAAACAGTAACAATACCGTGTTTATCCGCGCTATCTTCGGAACCACTGGATAGATTTTAATTATTCTTTTTTTGTTATACTTATAGATGTTAGGTCTGGGAAACTTGAACACCTGGTGAAGAACCGCAACAGACCAGTTAAACTATAAAATGTAAAAGATATAGATACAGAAACTGTTCCACGTGATGAGCATTTTCTGCTGCGAGAATAAAATATTAGAATCCGATATCAGACGTTCCAAATATTCGATTTTGACGACCCCCTAATCGCTGGCATAAGCGATAGGTTCCGCCGTAGTTGCGGGCAGAACCTAGTCAGAAATACATTTTTGTTTGCCAAAAGGCAGCACGTTGTTACATGCGCGGGCGCACAACCTAATGTAGAGTTGTTATTGCGAGACTCAGTGCCGCCTGATACATTCTTATATGACTGTGACAAAAAACAGGAAACGGAAGTAAACACAAAGCTGAGGGCATAGCATCGGTTTATTTTAGCAATATGCAAAATATAAAACAAAGAGTTATAAGTTCAGTTCAAGATAACCTAGTAAGCCGGAAATGTTACCGATTTAACATGCGTACCTACTATTACTTGCGTGGCTAGGTACACAAACTGCGGGCATCGCCGGCGAGCAGGCTTGCGACCAATGTTCATTGTATATGCTAATACTACATAATGCATGCGGGTATATTATGCCTTTCAGGGCCTCTACGTCTTATGAATTTGTACAGATACATGCGAGTCGGACTCACTTTCCTGTAGTGTAGTAGCACGACTTCTCACCCGTAGTTCGTTACAAGCGATGTGAACGGTAAATGGACTATCCACATATTAAAGACTTACAGAGATAGGCTAATTAGTATTCAGTCGACGTAATATTATGTATCAGAAGTTGGACCTGCGAGGCTTCATGAGCGGGCGCCCATAGGCCAGGGCTCTCAAGCTAACCCGCAATAACAATCAGTAAATATTATACACAGATACGTCGCTTACCGGTCGCTTGACGCAAGCGAGGACCTGTATGTCAGTTTTAATGTGGAAATTATTTAAATGCGTTCGATGTCGACGACACCTTGAAAACTAATGAGTTTAAACCTAATAAAGAGTGGTTTGAACAATAAGTGATAAACAGCATATGCTCAGTGGCACAATGCAGCAAGCGCCCTGTCACATGGAAGTATACGACCTGGCAGGTGCCTACCGGGTACAGACGTCCCTATTCATTCTGCTATTGATCAGCAGTGATTACCATAGCCGATTGGAGCCCTGCGGACATAGGTGGCTACCCTTTCGCTTTTAATGAGGCATTGTGTTCTGAACTCTAAACTAAAGTAAGGTTGTCTAAACTTGGCTAATAATCTATACTTATAATAAATCTGTAGAGAGGTCAATTCTGTACATTGAATATATTTTCAAAATAACTATCAGGACTACTAAAATAAGGATCAGTGATCGAAACTGATGCCCAAAATGCAATCAGTAAAATTTTTGTCTGTCTGTCTGTCTTTCTGTCTGTCTGTCTGTCTGTCTGTCTGTCTGTATGTTATTAATAGGAACAAAAACTACTGGACGGATTTTAATGAAACTTGGTACAATTATTCTTCATACTCCTGGGCAGGTTATAGGATACTTTTCATCACGCTATAATCAATAGGAGCAGAGCAGTGAAGGAAAATGTTGGGAAAACGGGAGAAGTTACACCATTTTTTAAGCTTTCGTCGCGTGTGCAGCCTTAATGGTTAAAGCTAAATAGAAATCATGTATGACGGAAATGTTCTACATAAAATTATCTAAAAAAAAATCCACAACAGCATATGTCTATCTTTAATGGTTGACTCACAATAACACGTATAACTCCCGATAGTTTACCAGTTCGGAGCTTTCTGATTATTTGTTATTGATTGGTTTACTCTTATGTTTATAATATTCTCGCTCATGCCTAATTAACAAAAGATAACATTATAACATATTCTATAAAAAAAAAGAATCATAGAAATCGGTGTAGAAATACCAAACTTATACATAAAATACGATAATCAGCAGGTCGGTCGGTAGGTATAATAAGGCGGGAGGTCCGAGCGCGAGCTTCTCATCCCGACAAAAGTTAGGCATTGGTAGCGGTAATCGACATCCACACAGGCGTAGCCGCGGGGGTCCTCTATAGGTTATACATCAGAACAACACGTAGACTTCTTTTTGTCGCGAAAACCGACATCCACGCGGGCGGAGCCGCGGGCGACCGCTAGTAATAAATAATATTATCTATATTTAGTATGTCTTCAAATAGACTTCTTAGAGTAAGTATGTACAATGCCAGGCGGTTTTGAACGAGAGGACAGCTGCTAATGGCGTGCAAATAAGAAATGATACATGAACGCAGTTGTCTAGAGATGTCAGCAACATAGGAGGGGCCCTTTAGGGCCAGGGTCTGCCTGGGCTGCTGGTTGTTCGTAAGAGATACCGTGGCCCTGGCACACAGGGACCTCCAGAAGGAACATAGTGGGTTTTAGTCAGTAAGAGTCTGACACTCCCTCCAGCTGCACCCTCAGCGGGATTTGCAGACAGCCATTTGATGATTTCCAACGAAAAAAAAGGGTCAACTGAGAACAACCTTTTTTAAATCGGATAAAAAGAAATAATTCAAATCCAAAAAGAATGTAAAGTGCGATAATACTTAAAATATTGAACAGTGAAGTTGACTAATAAAGGTAGCTATGAAGTTTCTGACTGCAACAAGCAAATGTGTTATATAAGAAACAAAAAATACTCAATCGCGCTTGCGTCCACTGCCTAGGGAGCCGACCGAGTACATCGTAGCTAGTGTAGGCCCTCCGGCCACGCTCCCCCTCTCGTCGAGGTACTCGCAGTGCGCGGCGGCGCGGCGTGGTTTTTGAGTTCATATTAACATTTTAATTTCATAAAGTAAATAATTCAAAAGTAATCAGGTATTGAAACAGACTTGAATATGAAATAGTTTATTTGTATCAAGTTTTAAAATGTATAGTACGTAGTTATAGTGTCATAACTACAATAGAGAGACATACAGCCTCGGGGACTTTTGTAATATTATCTTTCTACTAGACCACGGGACTACAGAGTCCCGGATTTTTAGAAGGCTAACGTGGGGCCGAAGCCAACACGCTGAAGCCCTTTTGGGACAACTTTAATGTATGTAATGGTGACACAAAACCGACGATTATCCCTGTATACACTATGGAAATGTACCCAAGGACAACCCCCGGTTTGTGCTAAACTATTGCTAACTATGGAAGAAAACCTACTTGGGCTATTGTGATGGGATGCTAGTGGACTAGGGAAGGGAAAACTATGGGGACTATGACCCCTGCCGATGACAATGTAATGAAAACATGGAAAAATGGCAGGAGGAGACTCGCCAGCTCACTTACCGGGCCCCCGGGAACTAGTCGCTAAGTCGCAACAAGGGGGCAACGGGGACGTGAGCGGCTGAAGGGTGAGGTTGCCTCGGCCGGCTTACTACCCAGATCACGCGCCTTAAAACCGGCATCAAGCCAGGGTCCAGCATCTCTGTGCCCACTCACCACTTACCCGAGGCATTCACCCTCCGAGCAGTGCTCTAGCGACTCCACTCTTGACGGCCAATGAAGGTAAGCCAAAGGCGGGAGACCTGTGACCTTCAGGGTTCACTCCGGCGAGCCGGAGGTGAGGGACAGTGTCCTCTCCCTGGAGCACTCGGTACCCGCGGGGTCGCTACTCCCCGACATCCGCCTCAGATGCCCTGCGGGCTTATCTATACTAATATTATAAAGCTGATGAGTTGTTTGTTTGAACGCGCTAATCTCCGAAACTACTGGTTCGATTTGAAAAATTCTTTCAGTGTTAGATAGCCTAATTATCGAGGAAGGCTATAGGCTATATACCATCACGCTAAGACACACGGGAGCGGAGCAGTAACCAAAGATGCGGGTGAAACCGCTGGTTATTTATATTATTATCTAATTTATATTATCTTATTTATTAGTAAGTATAGAAAAGCAAAAGCGCGCTCTACAATATCGACCGTAGTGTCCATGGATAGCCTGTTCCATCACCTTCAAACAGAACAAAAGCCTACCAGGATTGGCAGTGTGTTCGAAATAGCCTCACTTTAGAAATCTCTAAATGCATCGTTGTTTCTCTACAAAAGCATAGCACTTGCTTGTATTATTCACTATAAATCCTGAGCTTCAAAATCTGTTGCCATCTTTTAAAGATATAAGCATACGTGGGGATGTACAGAGGGCGATAGCGACTTCGTTTCATACGATGTAGGTAGTTGGCGAGCGGGCTATGCGGGATATCGGCAACTGACTGTGCCGCGTCAAACGAAACCGAATGTGACAAGAAGCTAGCTGTTGACAAGAAGCGCGCTCGGTGCATGTAAAGGCCTGACTGCTTTTTGGAGGTAAACAATGGAAATCCGCGGCGCCCCGACCGGCCGACCGCTTACTTAAGTCCTTGCTGCTCCCCAAATATGGCAGCGGTGCAGAGTCAAAGTCAATTAAATAAAACGTAATATGTTGCAAATATTGCATGTTACCATGCAGCGTACTAAATATTCTTCTAACGATAGTATTAACTATATCAAACCGCTGACTGTGATCCCATGTGCGTGTCCCGTAGGTTTCGTAGCTCTATTACCAAATACAACCCCTAAGTTGTAGCGCATAGAGTTGGCATTGACCCTTGTAAGGTAAGGCGATGTGAGTTCAACGCCTCATTTCCCCGTGCAGGAGGCGAGGCCCGAACAGCCGGGCCAGTACTAGTGCGGAGAATCTGGATCCCCGCGGCCCCGCGCGCATGTGCGAGGAGACACCGGGGTGGTTTTCGCCGATAAGTCCGGCATGCCCTCCGCCTCTCCCCAGGCGGAGGATGTCCATGAGGATTTCCCACGGATAAAAAAAAGGTTTTGTGAGTTTCTTCGTCTGACGTATCCAACGTTTGCTCATAATGAATGCGGAAGACATTCAACCGGTAAGGAAGACCAAAATCGATCATTCATTAATATCTCGATTCCTATGATTCATTTTCAAAAAGTCTTAACAGAAAGCTTTGACTGTTCTCGACTCAACAGTTGAATGTCAGAAAACTAAGAAAATAAATCGCAGTGTTTGAATTTCCAAAGTAATCACTTTATAGTTAAAAAATCAAAGATATCCATTATACCCAAAACTACAGGGAGTATTCCAAATGTTCATACACAATTTTGAACCCACAATAACTCCGCGTAAATCTTATCCCGGGGTTTATGAAATTACTACTTTTTAAAGTCGCTCCTTGTAAAACACTGGTACTCAGCTGCATCAGGGCAGTAATGTGTCAGGGGGTGTGTTGCGAGAGTGTGGGCTATAGTCGTAGTGCTGCATCAGGTGACAGTGGCTGGCACAGGCCAGGTAGATGATGGTTGACTTCGGCGACATTCACCATCTTCTAGTTTCTTATTATACGTTTAGTTTCTTATTATAGTTAAGGATATGGTGGAGCAAAACCATCATTTATAATAGAACCGATTCCCAAACACAGTCATCCAACGGTTGTCTTCGAAACGGCTCGTGAATCTGTACATCGTCCCGCAAGTAGGCACAGCACTTCCGAAAGCATGTCTCCTGTTCCAAAGTTTATTTCTGAATATATTAAAGGATTATTTGCAATGATGTGTGTGTGTGTGTGCGCGACACACGCGCTGGGCCCATCCGGCGCAGGCGCAGCGCGGGCGGCATCAGGACCAGTCGCTGACTAAGAGCATGTCGTCACGACTGTCTTACATGTACTTTATTCGGACATATCTTTTTTATCGCACGCTCACCAATTGACTGACTTTTTGTTTTGACTGCTTCATAATTAACAATATACAATCAGTCGTATGATAAATACCAGTAGGTACTATAACTCATCGCAAATGTCAAAGAAAAACTAACTGGGTACAAAAGGAAGTTAATAAAAAAACACACGAGAAAAAAGTTCAGAAATATTTTTAGCGCAAGCGATAATAATAAAAAATAACCCCGTTGCCCCCTTGTTGCGACTTAGCGACTAGTTCCCGGGGGCCCGGTAAGTGAGCTGGCGAGTCTCCTCCTGCCATTTTTACATGTATTTATTACATTGTTATCGGCAGGGGCCATAGTCCCCATAGTTTTCCCTTCCCTAGTCCACTAGCATCCCATCACAATAACCCAAGTAGATTTTCTTCCATACTTAGCAATAGTTTAGCACAAACCGGGGGTTGTCCTTGGGTACATTTCCATAGTGTATACAGGGATAATCGTCGGTTTTGTGTCACCATTACATAATATTAAAGTTGTCTTAAAAGGGCTTCAGCGTGTTGGCTTCGGCCCCACGTTCGCCTTCCAAAAATCCGGGACTCTATAGTCCCGTGGTCGGAAAAAGACATACAAAATAAAATAATAACACATGACAATCGCTTACCAACCAGGAATCAAAGTATACGCACTTTTTTAACATGAACGCCTTGCTGAGCTCCTTGAGGACCGTGGAGACGATGGCGCCAGCGGCGGGCACGGCCAGCACCGAGGCGTCCATGCAGGCAGACAGCGCGGCGGGCGCCAGCACCCCCAGGCGGCTGCACCGCGAACTCTCCTTCGACATCACTCGGCTTCCAACCCTAGACTGTTCACTCGACCGTCTACTAGTCGTACGGAGTGTGACAGCGCGCGACCGTCACCGGCCAGCGATCCGCTTCGCACGCACCTTGATACTGCAATGTCGGCGAGTGCAGAGAGCGCGCCGCTGCCAGACAACCTGTGCTTGGGGGGAGGGGGGGGGGCGCTCGGCCCTACGACATGCTTGTCGAGTTCCGTAGGCAGCGCACGCGATGCACGAGGGGTTCACCTTTTACGAAAACTGGCTTTCGTCATTACGAAATGATGAAGGTGTGTTCGATAAATAACGGTTTAAGGTATTCTGAAGTCAGTAAACATAACACAGTATCATATAAAGCAATGTCATTGTTCCCGCCCGTTCAGATGGTTAGTTGACATTTTTCATGTAGGTTTTTTAAATTTAACCCAGTTCCCAAAAAGGAGGAGGTTCTCAATTCGACATCTTTATATACCTATTATATTTTTTTATCTTTGTTCGCGCATATATGTAAGTATGTATATAAAGAAAAAAATATTTTTTTTTCTTTCAATTATATTTTCACGCATCAAACCTCATCGGTCGCACAACTGGTCAACGACAGTCTGACAGATGAAGTTTGTGCTCTGTGAAAATTTATATTATTTATGTAAGAAGTAAAAAATGTTTAATTTTAATTAATAGTGTTGTAGGAACAGACATTGTAATAAATAACATTAAATGTCGTTTCTTTACTTACAGGTTTGTAAGTTTAGAGTTAGTAGTTAGTAAATACAATTATTTTCTTATTAATAAAATAACCAATAAATCTTTACTTACAGAGAAACTCAATTGTGTCTCACTTACTCTGTCGTCCTACTCACGAAATTTACTTATAAAACGACATTTATTGTCATAAAATGGAGAAGTTAAAGTTTACATTTGAAATTAAACCATCAACAGACGGAAAGTCCAACTATGCCGCCATAACCGCGATTGCTACAACAGATGGAAAAGTTTTCCTCATGCCTGAAGAATATCAAGCAGTATCACTTCACAAACATATCCAAACCTCGAAAACTTTCTTAACCGTTAAAAATACATTGAAGAAGAGATATCAAACTAGAAGTGTTTGGATAAAAACAACAAAAGATATATTACAAACATATTTTGATGAGGATGAAAACATGATATTTCAGGACCAATTTTTAGAGGAAACTACCCTAGAACTAATGGCTGTTGGCAGTAAAAGGTGTTCGGAAGATCCAATAGTAAAAATTTTGGAAACATTTGTTAAAAGTCAACAAGACAAGGAAAAAAAAAGTATTAAAAAGTTAGCTGATAAGTTTGTGATTGAAAAATTTGATGGTAAAAGTTCAAATGCATACCAGTGGATGGAAGTATTTGAAAAAGAATGTACAAGGTTTGGTATAGTAAAAGAAGAAGAAATCATTGAAATCTTCAGATTATTTCTTGAAAAATCATGCACTGATTGGTATTCGTCCATGATGATCAAACTTACCTTACATTCCGAGTGGTCAAAATGGAAGTCAAGTTTTTTGCAAACATATGCTAATAAAGGTTGGAATGCTAGCAAGTATGCTTTATCTTACAAGTACCAATCAGGGTCTTTATTAGAATATGCAGTAAAGAAAGAAAAACTTTTACTAGAAGTAAGAAAAACAATAGATGAAGGGACTCTTATTGATATTATTGCTGCCGGCTTGCCAGATTTTATAACAGACAGAATAAACAAAGACCAGATCGTAAATACAACAAATTTGTTTAGTGAACTTGGAAAATTAGAACATTTAGTTTCAAAAACAAAATTTATCAAGAAGAAAGAAGATGCTAAGACTGAGAAGAAAAAATGTAGTATTTGTGAAAAATTGAAGAAAGGTGTACGTTATCATTCGGAAGATTCTTGCTGGTTTAAAACAAATATAAGTACTGATAAAGATAAAAAGCAAATAAAACTTATCAACAATTCAGAATTGGAATGTGAATTGCAATGTGAAGACCAAAAAAACTAATAGTGCCGCCATTGATCAAAGTGAAATTAGTACTGAATAAAACTGTTGAAGTTTCTGGCATCTATGACTCTGGGTCTAATGTCTCGTTAATAAATTCAAAATTGTTAAGAATAAACAATAAAGAAGCCAGTCAGTGCAACAGTACTAACTTAAAAACGATTAATGGCGTTAAAAAGGCAAATGGTATGGTAACACTTGATATAACCATCTTTGGTTTGGAGAAAAAGATGAATGTTTTCGTAATAGACAAGGAAAATTTCGATTATGATTTTTTAGTGGGTCTTGATTGTATAAAAGAATTTTACCTAGTTCAAAACGAAAACTTAAAAATTACTCAGAAATTACCTATAAAAAGAAGTGAAATAGTTTCCAAGGAAACAGATAAAATAGATATGATCTCTAAGGAGATTAAATATGATAATTTGATAAACTTTAATGAAGGTATACATGAAGAAAACTTCAAAATTAACATAAATCATCTAGACTTTCAACAACAGGCCGTGATTGATGAATTAATTTCGAAAAATAAGTCGGTTTTTGCAAAGGACAAATATGACATAGGACAGGTAACGGATTATGAGGCACACATTGATCTACTAGTAGAAAAATATTGCTCCAAAAGGCCATATCGTTGCACAATAGAAGATAAGAAGGAGATTGAAGAACAAGTCTCAAAATTATTGGAAAAAAATATAATAGAAGAATCATATAGTCCATTCGCAGCACCAGTCACATTAGCTTATAAAAGAGATGAAAACAAAAGATCAAGATTGTGTATTGACTTTCGAGACTTAAATAAAATTGTTGTGCCTCAATCACAGCCGTTTCCTCTCATTGAAGACCTAATACTAAAGACGAGAGATTGCAAGTTTTTCTCAACATTGGACCTAAACTCAGCATTTTGGTCAATACCTTTACGTGTCACAGATAGACACAAAACTGCATTCGTGACACAAGAGGGTCACTATCAATGGACCTGCTTGCCATTCGGTTTAAAAACATCCCCAGCTATATTCCAAAGAATAATGTGTAATATAATACGGAAACACAAGCTGGGAGATTTCGCAGTATGTTTCATTGATGACATTTTACTTTTCTCAGAAAACTTCTCGGATCATATCCGACATCTGGAAAAACTCTTTCAAGCAATTGAAAGTGAAGGTTTAAAACTAAAATTTTCTAAATGTACATTTGCAGCAGATACAGTTAAATACTTGGGTCACATCATACAGAATAATTCAGTTAAGCCATTAAAAGATAACTTAATATCAATAAAGAATTTCCCGACTCCAAAAACACAAAAGAATGTGAGGCAATTCCTGGGAAAAATAAACTTTTATCATAAGTATGTGCCAAATATAGCCATTAAATTGGAACCATTGCATAACCTTTTGAGAAAAGGACAAACTTTTGAATGGACTAATGAATGCGAGGAGTCGTTTAATGAAATGAAACGAATATTATGTTCTCAACCAATATTAACAATCTTTGACCCAAACCTGCCTATTCACATATATACAGATGCTAGTATATTAGGAGTAGGAGCAGTATTAAAACAGCCACAAAAAACCAACGAAGAAAAACCAGTAGCATACTTTTCGAAAAAATTGACTGAAGTACAGAAAAGGAAGAAAGCTATCTATCTGGAATGCCTGGCGATTAAAGAATGTGTAAAGTATTGGCAACATCTGTTAATAGGTCGGAAATTCACTGTATTTTCTGATCACAAACCACTGGAAAACATGAACATAAGGTCAAGAACAGACGAAGAATTAGGAGATCTAACATACTACCTTTCACAATATGATTTCCAAATTAAATATTCGCCAGGAAGATACAATATTGAAGCTGATTGCCTAAGCAGGAATCCGGTCCTTGAACCAAATGAAAACCTAGAGGAACAGTTAAAAGTAGTTAATATAATAACACTAGAAGATATCCTAAAAGATCAGGTTAAAAATAAATATATACAATGCAGAAAAGACAAGCTAATGAAAAAACACAATGTTTACTACAAAAAAGTAAAGAAAAAAGGAAAAATTATTATATCAGAGGAATTTAGCATAGATTTTATGAAAAGTGTACATGCAGATCTGGGACATATCGGAATTAAACAAATGCAGAGAATGATTAGCTCAGTTTATACAGCAGAAAATATGACTAAAAACATAAAAAGAATCTGTGAGAGTTGTACCGTATGTTTAAAGAATAAATCAAGAGGACACATTAAATATGGATTGATGTCCCACTTAGGTCCCGCCACAAAACCTTTTCAGATATGCTCTATTGATACCATTGGAGGCTTCGGAGGTTCCAGATCAACAAAGAAATATTTACATCTTTTATTAGATCATTTCACCAGGTATGCGTATATTCTAACATCAAGCACTCAAAATGCCAATGACTTCATGAAATTAATAAGGAACTGCACAGAGAGTGATAACATGGAACTAATACTAGCAGACCAATACCCAGGTATAAATTCTACGGAATTTAAAAGATTTTTGGATGAAAAAAATATTTCCATAATTTTTACAGCAGTAAATTCTCCCTTTTCAAATGGATTAAATGAGAGATTGAACCAGACATTAGTTAATAAAATCCGATGCAAGATAAACGAAAAAGACACAAAATTGGCATGGACAACTATAGCCCACAACTGTGTACAAAAATACAATGAAACTGAGCACACCGTTACTGGATATGCTCCCAAATACCTACTTCATGGCACAGATGTTACGATTTTGCCAAATGAACTGAAAGAAAAGAAGACTGGATATGATTTAATCCAGGCTAGGGAAAAGGCACTGAAAAATACAATCAAATCACACAATTATAACAAGACAGTTTACGATAAAAATAGAAAGCATATAGACTTCAAGGTCGGTGATATTGTTTTTATAGAGAATGGAAACAAATTAAATCGAAAGAAGCTTGATGAATTGAAACTTGGACCGTACAAAATTCTAGAAAAAATCTCAAACTCAATTTACAAGGTAGATACTGGACATAAAAGATCAGAGTCGAACTTTTTCCATATTTCAAAGCTAACACCTGCTCCCACCTACGATTAAAGACCGTGCATGGAAAAAGACATCTTCGCCTTATCTTTTTCATGGAGGGGGGAGATATAAAGAAAAAAATATTTTTTTTTCTTTCAATTATATTTTCACGCATCAAACCTCATCGGTCGCACAACTGGTCAACGACAGTCTGACAGATGAAGTTTGTGCTCTGTGAAAATTTATATTATTTATGTAAGAAGTAAAAAATGTTTAATTTTAATTAATAGTGTTGTAGGAACAGACATTGTAATAAATAACATTAAATGTCGTTTCTTTACTTACAGGTTTGTAAGTTTAGAGTTAGTAGTTAGTAAATACAATTATTTTCTTATTAATAAAATAACCAATAAATCTTTACTTACAGAGAAACTCAATTGTGTCTCACTTACTCTGTCGTCCTACTCACGAAATTTACTTATATGTATAGAAGAGTTTTTAAGTCTAGCTTAAAATGGTGTCAAAGACAATGAATGAGAACCAAATAAGAATGGACATTTTAGCTTCACATCACTCTAAGAACGATTTTCGTGGTTTCTGGAAACACACTAATAAAGTTAAGGATAGGCCGCCAATGCCTGGCACGTCGGCGGTGTGACTGATCCAGAACAGATTGCAAACCTTTTTAAGGAAAGGTATTTTGTTTCATCGCCGTTAGGACCGTCAATGTCGGTGCTCGATGTTGAGCATGGCATGAAAATTGGAGTAACATTTCAGTCGAAGGATATTGAAAAGGTAATAAGAGGTATGTCTCGAGGTAAGTCTCCGGGTCATGATGCCTTGCTAGCCCATGCCTAGAGTCCTCTCAATGTTGTATAACATATGTGTAGGACATATCTAGTTATTTACGCATAGGCACACATACACGCACCCTCCTACACACACACATACTCACACACCCACACTTACTCTCAGGTAATGCTTATTTCTGCTTGTAGACCCCTTTTAACCGACTTCCAAAGAAAGGAGGAGATTCTCAATTCGGCCGATATGTTTTTTTATTTAATTTTTTATGTATGTACACCGATTACTCCGAGGTTTCTAGTCCGATTTGTGTAATTCTTTTTTGTTCGATGCAGTATACTTGCCATTTGGTCCCTTAAAAAGTCCAGTACTTTTTATTTTATGAGCATTTGATTGATTTATGTGAATGATGTGTATGTGGATGATGTTATAATCGGCCGGTTAATGAGAATTTCCCACAAACTTGAGTTATGATAGCTATTATAGAAGGTATGGAGTGTATAAATGGATGACGAAACACGATTTTGGATCTGACACTAAAAAGATAAAAACAAAAATGTTTTACAAAAAAATAAAACGACTTCAAAAAGACTGAAAAGTGAAAAAAAAAGCTTTTAAGTACATCGCTCTAGTAGTCGGTGTCCAAATAAATACAGTATTACAGTTGCAACTTCTTAGAAGTCTTTCCTAGAAAACTTGCAATGTTTTTAGAAGTCGGTTTTCTTCTTTTGGTATTTTTTTTTTATTAAATAATTTATTATTTTATGTAAATATTTTTACTTTTTTTTAAATAGAATATTTATAAATAACATAATGATACTCCATTTTGGAATCCTCTTGATCTAAGAATAGGTACTTGGCTCGAGGTTTGTCAAACAGCAATGGAGGACACTCCTAAGTATCAGACGGATAGACCGCATACGCAATACCGTCATACGTTCCAAAACAAGAATACCTGATGTGGGTCACAAATCGGCAAAACTAAAATGGGACTGGGCTGGACACGTTAGCAGAATGCATCCAGAGAGGTGGGCCAATATCGTCGCTCAGTGGATACCCCTAGACGGCCACCGCAAACGTGGTAGGCCCTAGAAAAGATGGTGGGATGTCCTCGACGCCTTTGCCCAGCAGTGGAAGAACACAGGCTAAAGAAAAAAAACCGGCCAAGTGCGAGTCGGACCGTGCACGAAGGGTTCCGTACCATTATTTATAAAACGGACAAAAAATCAAATATTAATTTAATTTTAATGCAATTACTTATTTTTGAATTAAGTAATACATTCCATATTCTGTGAATATTTCAAGCATCTGTTGCCGTTATCGATATCGAGCAAAATGAACAAAAAAATCACGTTTGTCTTATTGGAGCCCCCCAAAATATTTATTTTATTCTAGTCTTCAGTATTCGTTGTTATAGCGGCAACAGAAATACATCATCTGTGAAAATTTCAACTCTCTAACTATCACGGTTCATGAGATACAGCCTGGTGACAGACGGACGGACGGACAGAGGTACCCTTTGGGTACGGAACCCTAAAAAGGTACTTGGCTAATTTAGACAAATCAAACGAGCGAGCAAAAATGTTACCCAAAACGAGGAGTT
The DNA here is from genome assembly GCA_958496145.1 of Heliothis peltigera. Classification (NCBI taxonomy): domain Eukaryota; kingdom Metazoa; phylum Arthropoda; class Insecta; order Lepidoptera; family Noctuidae; genus Heliothis; species Heliothis peltigera. The sequence continues at coordinate 14,991,410 of OY292321.1, read as the reverse complement.
CTAGCCTCGACGCCCTCGCACTGCTCGGTCTCGACTGTAACTGAGAATGATGATCTTTTATTTAAATAATTTATTTTTGCTTTTCAGTGTATTTAGATACTTATGGGTACTTATTTGTAAAATGTTTTTGTGTTGTGTGCGTGAGAGGACAATAAGATAAATTAGTCCAATCGTCGTCTCTGCTGACTTGGTGCAGGCAGAGCTTCCAGTAAAGCACCTAGCCTAACACAATGACAAGTCTACAAACATTTCAAATGTTATACGTTTTGAAATACTCGCCTGCATGCTTTATTCACTTGTTTACTATAAACACGTAATTGAAAACTTATAAGACCTACTGAGTCGCTAAGCTGTTTGGATACTTAAAAGTAACAAATATAAATTCAATAAGAGTAAGGCTGTGTTTCGGAAGGCACGTTAAACTGTAGCTCCCCGCTGTCATTGAACATCCTTGGCACTCGTTACGGGTAGTCAGAAACCAGTAAGTCCAACGCCAGCCTAACCAAGGGGTATTGGGTTGCCCGGGTAACTGGGTTGAGGAGGTCAGATAGGCAGTCGCTCCTTGTAAAGCACTAGTACTCAGCTGAATCTGGTTAGACTGAATGCCGACTCCAAGATGGTTGGGAAAAGGCTCGGGAGATCACTAAGGCTGAAACCTGAATTACAAATAGTAGCGCGCGTGACTGCAAGATCGCGGACTTCACCCGACTATCAATCGGTGGCAGAAAGTTGCAGGAAGTCTTATAATTCCATCAAAATCCTCCTTACCGATCTCAGAGTCGGCCCGTCTTTATGTGCCGGCCTTGTTCTACTGTACTATGTCGAGGTGTTGAGAAGAAGGTAAGCATGGAGGCTGTCTGGGCGCTTCTCCGCAACCTGGTCAGGTAGGAAGTGCGACGGCGCGGCGACGCGACGGTCCAATCCTGTTATGTCTCTACGCGAAACAAATGTTCTGCCCAGTTGCGGATTGTTCAACCACAACACGTTTTCAAGAATATTCAGCTACCGCTAACCGAGTCCGCTCACGGTCCTTATTGACATGTTCACACAGGTAAGTTTTCATTTTTTATATTATATTCCAGTGACTCAAATTTACCGGAAATCACTTTGCCGGTCGAGCGGTCCCTCAAGTGTGAGTGTCCGGCTTGAGCAAGCCTGGTGAAGAACGCTCATTCGTTCTCTGTGCGAGAGCAGGTCGCAGCCCTGGAGCGGTGACCTGAGATTGTCTCACTGCTTGCAATATGTTATAACCGCCTTGGCAATAACTTAGTGAACACTAGATATAGACCAGAGGTACCTACATATATAGGTAGGTATATTGCGTGTCGAGCGACGAGGGCGCGCGAGCCGACCACACGCTTGCTAACATCGATCTATACTCATTACTGAGGCAGATTTTCCTGTAAGTGAAGCAATAAGGATGTATTAGAAGCTATACTTACTCCTAGGAAATGTTAGAACAGAATATCGAGTAGGTCATAGGCGTAGCTCCGTCCAACAGTTTGTAACATTAACATAAAATTGTAAGTATAGCGCTATAGGCACAGCAATTATACAGCGCGCTATAGCTTGCCGCATAGATATCTAGGTCCAGCTCTACTGCAGATGATCAGACAGTTCAACGAACAAATTTCACGGCAAGACTTATTAGCAGAAGAAGTAGAGCACCAAAATGTTATTGAGTGAAACATAACTATTATAACGAATGTAAACTCATTTATTTCTAAAGAACAATAATAAATTGGTAACAGATTTCTACTTAAACTTAAGAACATGTACCTACTCAAGTATTTTATTGCCTAGCATTGTATGTATGTATGTACGGGTGGCGAGTGCAGGGCGCGCGCGCAGGCGCCGCGCGGTCGAGGGAGAGGGCGCGCTGGCGGCTGTCCGGCACGCGCGTCAGCTGCTTCCTGCACACCGTGTACAGCCAATCATCGGAGTTGGACCGCACCTTCCCGACACTGGTGGTTTCCTCGTCCTTTTCTCGACCAGAATTACTTAAAGTTAGGAAGCTGGGCCGGCCCGAGAGCTGGCCCAACTGTCGCCGCTGGTACCGGGTGCGGGAGACGCCTCCTCTGTCGAGGTCGTCGCGGCGCGCCAGCCAGTAGTAGTGAGTGATGGGGTCCCGCGGCCCCCAGTGCCGCGAAGGTTTAAATGATGACTTCAGTTTCTGTGGAGCACCAAGTGTTTCCTCTATGATAGGAACTAGTGAAGAATTCTAAGAGCGTGTCGTTAGACGAGGCCGCGGCCTTACATTAAGGCAATCGGGTAAGTAGCCGAGTTAGATGCCGCATTGGGTATTACTGATACATTTGCGTGTGCATACAAAAAAGTTTTGGACAAGGACGAAACAACTAGGACTGCATTAAGGGAAAATTTCCCAAGGCATTGCGTTCGCGCGCCGTCAATGATTCAGTCAAGCCCGGCCGCCACCGTATCTCCCGGGCAGAGTTCAAGTTACTTATAAATGAAATGGTCTAATTTTCGCGCAAGATAGTCGCAAGCACGTCAATACTAAGAAATAGTTTGCCAGTCAATATTAACAAATCATACAAATTGGAAAGTTTAACATTTGTCATTACTCGTAGCACAGCAAGTCGCACAAGCCCCGGGACGAAGCAAGGTCTTACCGCGCCGCAGTCGTACTGCACCTGGCGGGCCACTGCCACCGCCGCGCACGCCAGCAGCACGAGCAGCGCCAGCGCTGCCGCACCGAGCAGCGCCAGGGCGGGCCCGGGCCCTGCCGAGTCACGAGCCAGCTCCACAGTCACCCACCAGACGGTGAAGGGCGCGATGATGCCGGGCGCCGAGCACCAGCCCAGCACCCAGAACTTTGCTAGTTCGTTGCCAGTCAGGAATTCGACATCCTCAACGAGAACTTTCCAACCTGAATACGAGAAAAAGTTATGAAATATTCGTAAAATAAATGCTTTTGTGAATTGACACTTTACACTGGTTACACTAGATGAGGTGACCGCGCGGCGCCTTGCCGCCGGGCACTCTGTCCTCAGCGAGGCTTGTGTCGGTTTGTTCTGATATGAGACTAACTCCGTCTCCATCATCGCACCCGCAGTGGCAATCAACTCATCTCGGCGTAGTCCTCATAAATAAGATTTAGAATAAGCCTAAACACAATAGAGGTAGTTCAGAAGTTCCTTCGACTCTGTCGTCTGTTACATCAGGGCAGCTCTAAACCTTTACTGTTTGGATTAAGGTATATCTATACCTGGCAGGAATGTCAAGTTTTTAGAGAGTTGCCCATAGTGATGACAGTGGGACCGCGTCGAGGACATACCGTTTCGTTTTCAGAAGATTTCTCAAAATCAAAAGACAGTATCAAGATAGTTATTGCATTGCTGATTCGCTTTCGCCTACAAAGCCTTATCAAATACATTATTTTGAAAAGAAATAGGTACCGTATATAAAAACGAAGGCGAGTATTTCCAACAGAGTGGCTACGCTGACGAGGAGCGGCACGGCGAAGTCTGCCAGCAGCGAGAGCGCGGGCAGGCGACCCCAGAGCGCCGCCAGGCTTAGCAGAGCGCCGCCCAGCGCGCCCGCGAAAGACAGCACGCGCCACTTAGAGCCGCCCGCGCGCCGGCAGCGCTCGAACACCGGGTACAGCAGCGCCAGCTGCAACTCGTCCGCGTCACCACTCGCCGTGTTGCTCAGCGCATCAGGCTTGCCAGTGAAGCCGTTACGTAAAACGCAGCCTTCCAGTCGTTATCGCTCGTGGACACAAACTTGTTGCATTTCTTATTCATTTTGTTCGGATTAAGATTTTTATTAACAAACGTTATTCTTAATTAGTTTACCCACGACAAAAAAATTACCCCAACACAGTTGGGAAAAGGCTCGGGAGATAATGAAAGATATAAAACATCGAGTGGTCGCCGCTCACACCGCTCACTCACACCGCTCAAGCCGCTCACGCCGCTCACACCGCTCACACCGCTCACACCGCTCACACCACTCACACCACTCACACCGCTCACACTGCTCAAGCGGCTTACACCGCTCACACCGCTCACACCGCTCACACCGCTCAAGCCGCTCGGGTAGAGGGGCCCGTAACAAGCAGAGCCAGACGAGGAAGAAGATTCTTATCTTGGCGAGGTAATTTAGTAGCCTGAACTTACTCTAAATTACTGCAACTATGTATGTATAAGTATTGGTCTGGTAGTCGCAAGGCACGACTGCTGTACACGGGGTCTAGGGTTCTATTCCCGGGTCGGTCTGAAATCGCTTTGTGGGTTTTGAGAAACTTTCATAAAGCAGCCTGAAGTCTGGAAGTTGGTGATTGATTCACCCGTGCGTGCATCGGAGAGCACGTATATGTCGGTCCTGCGCCTGATCTTTCTCCGGTCGTGTCGGATTGCCGTCCCATCGAACTATGAGAGTGAGGGAATAGAGAGTGCACCTGTATCTGCGCGAATGCTTGTGCACCATAATATGTCCTGCGTAGCTGGCTGATCTCCATAAAAGAGAACGGCCGCCGTAGCCGACAATCGGCCTGGATTGACCTTCACGAACAATAGAATGAATAGGTAAGAGTGGGTCACTGACCTTCCGGTACCTATTGGAACTTTCTCGGGCCTTACCGATTTAACCCTCTGCCTCGGCCTTAGAACTTTCTAGATGTCTACGCGCGATATAAATAGACGGCCGACCGCGCGGTGAGTTAGCCCGGTTAAGCAGTACACGGCCTCCTAGGCTGAACTGCAAGAGGTCATATCAAAAAAAAAAAAAAAAAGCGGTGAGTTAGTTCGGGTTTGAATGCGACACAGTGAAGAACTAGCAAAGCTAAATACATCGTAAGCTTTCTGGCGACTGCTAACGAAGTGATTAGTGATCATAAGAGTGATAAGTGATTTTTAGTGAATATTGAGATTGTTTTTATTTATTTAAAGTATCGTTTGATAAAAGTAATCGAGTATATTTATCCAGAACCGTTAGGTCGTAACAACAATAAGGTTTTACAATTTAACTCTGCTGGTGGATGGTGATTCCATTCGTGTTTCTTGTAATGTATCCTGACACACTTGAAAAAGGGTGCAATGAGAAATAATTTTTTGTACCTTACTTTTATTTTTTTGTCTCGTATTGATTTTAAAATGATTGTGCAGGTTCAGGTTAGGCTTAAAAAATATGAGGCGGGCAAAGTGTGTCGAGTCGGGGAGCACGCATATAAGAGCTTACCATGGTGATGAATCCCGACAGCAGCAAAGTGAGGAAGACGGTAAGCGGCCAGGCCAACTCTGTGTCGATGTCGTCTCCGAGCTGATAGGCGGCCACCAGCACTGCGAACACGCCAGTGTCCCGCTCGTCGGTGCTCAGCGCGTGCCAAAACACCAGGCTCAGCCACGTGGACGCCACGTTCGTCGCTGTTACTGCCACGGCTGTCCTGGAAGCCGGCGAGTCTGGCCTCAGCACACTTCGACAGGAGCCGTTTTCAGACTCCATGCCACCTCGTATTAAGTAAGCCCTAAGATGGTTAGATGTTGCACCTCGGAATGCATTCCTTACAGCCCCGGAACAAACCTTCTGATCCGCGCTTATGCCGTAGCCACCCTATATTTTCGTTTTGATGTTTCAGACGTATAATCGAGGTCACAAAAGTCGTTGACCTGGCCGATTGTGATGATTAGGTACTATTTAATTTTGTTTGTAATCCATCTTACACTCCGGCTTCCTCTTGGATCGCTCTGCTTATTAAAAGATTTAAGCATACATAGGCACAGTGACAGTGTTGTGATATTCAAGAGAAAAGTTTAACCATCAAAGAAATACACTTGGCTTATTGCAAAAAACTTGATAGCAAAGTGAGTTGCTTACCATTGCACATTTGTGCTCGAGTACACAGTGTCGCCCGCCGATATAAGGAAGCCGCCGGCGACGTGCGTGGCGAGCAGCGCCTGCACGATCGCCCCGTGCCATATGCGAGGCTCGAGGAAGCTGCGCCAGTGCTGGGGCCTGGCAATCGAGGCCAAGTGGGAGGCGTCGCCGATGCACGCCAACGTGACCAGCATGAGGACAAGCACCGCGGGGCCCAGCGCGTACAATATCCGTTTCATCAGTTTTACCGGATTGTAAAAACTGAAAAACATTCTGTTGATAAAATGGATCGTATGGGTAGATGAGATCCGAGGACGCGCACGACGTCCTGCGCGTACGCTGTTGTCGACCTGCTACCGAATGCCGTTGCGGTTTGTGCACTCGCTACCAACTCGTTTACTCTATAAAAGATCAACAAACAATGCTATTCTAAATAATACAAAAACTGGTCAAGTCCGAGTTGTATTCGAGCACCGAGGGTTCCGTACATCATCATCTGCCTATACTACTGCAACTATGTTGGGGTTGGTTTCCAACCTAACCGGATATAGCTTGGTAGGTACTAGTGTTTTAACTGCCTATTTGACCTCCTCAACCCGGATAGCTGGATAACCCGATATCCCTCGGTAACACTGGTTGTTGAATGTAAAAGTTACATTCAACAAAGTAGACATCCATAAACAAAACTTACTGTAATGGAAATCAAGGACTAACCATTTCTATAAAATATTAATTATTTATTGGCAATATTTATAGCACTCGTTATCAGAAAAAAGAAAGGCCGTCATATGTTATTCGCACGGTACTACCTTACCTACTGACACACTGTCTGATATATACTTAGTATGTTAGACAAGTTGATTACATACGTAATCATTATTCAAATAAACGTAGAAAGCTTTAGACTGCTAAGCTTTGCGCCTGCAGATTACTTTTCGTAATGTTACGTAGGTCGATAAGACAATGTTGTTTAAAAGTAAAATCTCGAAATAATTAGAAATTAGTAGAATGTTCTAGATATGTGGTCTAGAAATGTCCAGTAATGTAGTACATAGTTGCAAAAGTTCGAAAACATTCGACCGCTTGCGTAACACTCTCGAGTACGGGTCATCGACCTCCGAACAATAGCATGAGTAGATACTAGTAGTTCACTGACCTTCAAGTAACTATTGGAATTTTCTCGGGCCTTATCGATCTGCCTCGGCCTTTGAACTTTCTAGATGTCTACGCGCGCGATATAAATAGACGGCCGACCGCGCCGTGAGTCAGTTCAGTTTTGAATACGAAACAGTGAAGAACTAGCAAAGCTAACTCGTGAGCTTCTAGCGACTACTACCGAAGTGATTAGTGTTCATAAGACTGTGTAGTGATTTTTTTAAAGATTATTGTGATTGTTTTGGTGTAAATAAAGTATCGTTCGATAAAAGTAATCGAGTATAATTTATCTAGAACCCCTAGCTCGTAACAGTATTATTCGTATTGGCTATTTCATTCCGGAGACATTATTATAGGTATGTTGTCAACACTAAACACAAGAGAAAAGGCGAATCCAATAGTTTCGCATAAATAACAGCTGAACGAGCAGAGAACATTATCATTCGCTCAAACCCGCAGCCCGGTGAGCTTCCATTCGTTGAAAGGTGGTGGAAATGGCTATACGTGGACAGTGGACACCACGGCAGATGATCTTGAGCAGTCCAAACGACTACTGTGCGGAAATAATGGTTGCAATCTATGTATGCGCATAGGTTGGCTCCAAAGCAAGTTAAACCGTTTTGCGAGCCGCGCGGAGCCGGGGCGGGCAGCTAGTACTTACATAAAAGGAAAAACTATCCATAACACAAGTATAATTAACGCTACCGCCAAATAGTACTCGGGTCTCTCCTGGACCGGGCCCATAAACGTGTCTCTGCAACAAAAGCAAATATTTTGAATGTTTCTGTAATCAGTAACACAGTACAGGCAGAACATATCGATAAATCTATTATTTAATTTCTCCCATAGGTAAGTTACTTTCGATCCATATGGCGCAAGTGCCTCTCTTGGGACGCAGATGAATTCGCGGTAAACGGCTGGTGCAAACATACTTACTTGAGACATGTAGATGCATTTACTGTGTTAACGTAATCTTCCTGAAAAATAGAAATCGTTGTAGAGGCGGAATACAAATATAAGTAGTATACAAAGTGCTTGGCCGTGGAATGGATGCGAGTGTAGACTCGTGCGCCAGTCTTACGGTGGACTCGGTGGATTGCTCTATAATAATATAACTATATGGCTTGATGTGACCAAATTGTGACGTCACAATTATTACTTACATACAAATTGCATTGAAATTACCCGTTTTAGTGTTAAACTACCCTACTGTGTAACTGACACGCATTCGGCAACGTTTCCTTACATTTTTCGAAACCAAGATATAAAAAATCACCCAAAATAGTTTGGTGAGGTGTCTGGCGGCGCGAGCGCTAGGATCTTGGTACAAACAGGAATAAATTACTAAAGTAGTAGACTTACTTGATCTAAGACTAGTTCGATGCATTCCCAGAATGGCAGTGAATTACTTATTGTATAAAGAAAATAAGTAGTTGTCATAGCTAGGTAGATGATCGAGTTTATTGAGCACAGCACTGATATCAATAGCCTCAGGTATCCGACACCTGAAAACCAAATTATTATAATATCAGTATTGTATAACAAAAATGAATACAAAGTGCGGCGCTGGCGCCCGCGCCGGTTTTGTACGGATGTAGCCTCTGAGCTCCCAGCCACTAGTTGTAGGCTATTTTCAACCGACTTCAAAAAAAGGAGGAGGTTCTCAATTCGGCTGTATGTTTTTTTTTTCTGTTTTTTACTCGATTTCTCAAAGACGCCTGGACCGGTTACAATTTTTTTTTATTTTGAAAAGGTAATGGTTGTCATTTGGTCCCATTGTCATCAGGTCAGTACCTGGTGGTGAAAACAATATGTTTCAGTTTATTTGTATTGATGATAAGTTGATAACTTTCTATTCTAGTTCTAGTTTATATTTTTATTATTTGGAATATCCACCGTAACATATGTTTCAAGGTAAATAAAAGCTTTTAGAAATATCTTACAGTTATCACAGGCAACACACGCTGTAAGTAGATAAAATTAATAAGCAGCTAGATGTTAGGGCGAAAGGAAAAATGTCTTACCTCTAAAGAAAGGAACTGCTCTCCACACGCCGACGGCGTCCTGCTGACTGAGCTGGCCGACAGCCAGCTGCAGCAGCGCCAGCGGCAGTGCCACGAGCACCAGCGCCAGCGTGACGGCGAGCGCGTACTGCACGCCGCCGAGCGTGAAGCCAACGCGCGGCGCGCGCCACGTGGCCGGGAAAGCCAGCGCCACCGCCACCGTGCACACGTGCGCGCGCACCGCTGGCCACCGCACCCACTCCTGCACGCGTTTGTCCATTATGCCAATTGTCCATCGGTGATATATTGGTTATTCTAACAATCAACTTTACGACATTGCTCTGTGCTAACATGTATGTATAACCCACACTTGTAGATCATCTGGAAATTACTTTGGCACTTGTCACAACTTACTTCGCTGATAGGAGAGTTGTGACAAAAAGGATTTCTTAAAGTTTACGTGGAATTTCTCAAACACCTTTTTACTAATATTGATTTTGATAACTGTTTTTAAAAGAATGACAATATAGCTACAGAGCCAGTTTGAGGTAAATTTGTCACAACTCTCGTAGGTCTTACTAATAATGTAGGGTTGTGTGCACTGGATGCCACAACTGTACGTAATTTTGTATGATGATTTTGAAGAAACTTGACGGTAGTAGGTACAGATTATGAAATTAACAGGGATGAACAATGAAGCAATATGTAATGTATTTGAATGTGGTCTCTTAGTTACATATGTAATGTTATAACCTAGCCCGACAACCACAAAACCATGATGTACCTAACAATATTACGGCCAGAGAAACATTATTTAAAGAAAAAAATACGTAGTAACTAGGTACTCGTATTAAACCAAGCTTCAACAAAGTTGATTAACATTGTGGGTTTGATAACATAGACGAAGGTTGAGATGTGTATGTTCAGGGATATCAATGACTTGTGACCATGGTCTTATTAAGTCCATGCTTGTGACAGCCACCATCTCTCCGAATAAAAAAGTGAGTTTTTTTAACGGAAGAAGTGAGAAATGGTTAGTCCCGTGAGGTGCGTTTGCTACGCTCGCACATTCAGTAACTTTTCGCTGCATTGGGTTTAAAAAAAATAGGATTATCAAGGGCATTTTAGCTTCTTACAGTTGCGATTAACATCAATAGGTTGCGCACGCGTCAAAAATGCTTTCGTTTATTTTTCTCGTGGTCCTAGCAAAAGCAAGTCATGATATCTCATATAAGTATGACTTGCATTTTACTTCTGCGTTTTCAGACTGACAAAATAGAATCGCAACCAGCTTCTTGAAAGCAGTCTATGCGAAAACACAGTTTGAGGTCCTCTGGCTTAAACCTAAATACCTAACTAAAAGTTATCAAAAGGATGCACAGATTTTTGGTCAGACAAAACTAGAGGTGCTGACCTGCTTGACTGACTGCAGTCACTGAAAGCGCGACAACAAAGGTTATTCAAATGTTTTGATTGTCATAGTCTGTATCGTTACCAAGTGGCACTTCGCAAAACACACTAAAAGAACATAGGAATCTACCTTTAATTTGTAAGAGTCCAACATCACCGCGCGGTTTAAGGGTAGGAGTCACTCACACACATTACTGGTAAATGTAACGAGACCACGTCTGTTGACATAATAACCATGGCACCAGAGCTCACGAAGATTTAGCAATATTGTAGATAAAATGGAGATAGCAGCATATCAAGTCAGCGACAATCGATCTGTGAAGTCGGCTTATCAGCGAGGCACTTGAGAGCAAGTGCCGGTTATCGCGAGGCAGCGAAGATCGTGTCCGCGCCTCGCCCTCGCCACGGCCCACTGACTCACGCGACGCTGTTTACAAACTAAATAATAGATCCATTTATGTTTTTATTTCCCTCACAATGCACGCCGGCTATTATTTACCAACACACTGGTGTGACCTTTTGTATGGATGACTACGAGTGGACGCTATAAACGACACGTTCAGTAAACAATCACACTGATTGCTAGCTATCACTATAGTGTAATCATTAGGCATTTTACCAGCGCATGGGGGCCAGGGGCCTGATGCTGCTAATTTAATACTGTGTCAATTGAAACTTAATTGGATCTTAATAGCAATTTTTACCTTAAGGGATATTCTGTTACTAATTTAAGACCAATGGTCTACGTTTGAACTGCCACTGGTACGCAAAACGTTTATTAAAAACAATATAATATATCATTCATCACTTAGCTGTTGGTATAATTAGAATAGCAACACCGATAACCATTGAACTAAGACTCACATAACAATTCAATTACGACTTTATTGAGATTGAAAAAAAATTTTTCGGAATGCCATATTTGTCTCAATCGACATGGAGTCGTGATTGAGTACCTATCAGTTGAATATCAATTGCGTGTTCTTTAAACTAAATTAGCAGCATTAGGCCCGGTCGTAGTTATTACCAAAATGTTTTTCTTTTTGACGTGTTTTCCTGAGTAACAAATATCGCGGTAGCCTATCCTGTGGGGAAATCAATTTATGTAAGACTGCTTGTAACTGACTTTATGCACTAACACTAAATACTTCATGAGGGCGGTCCAGCAGCTGTGGAATGTGGAACTGTATGAAGTTTTGTTAGTGGCCTGTAGGCTCTTTGCTGTGCTGGTGGTAAGTGACAATTTTTTTTTATTTGTGAATAAGTATTTTAGCAGTAGCATGGTTTATATTTTCAACAGACTTCAAGAAAAGGAGGAGGTTCTCAATTTGGCTGTAAGTGTTTTTAAATGTTTGTTACTCGATTTCTCAGTCGCCTGGCCGATTTCCAAAATGTTTTTTTTTATTTGAAAGGGTTATAGCGGTACCTACGCACTTTAGGCACCACTTATTGTGTTGGTGGGGCGTTTAAACGGAAACCACTGCACTTTACTTGAGTTTGAGTTTTTACAAGTACTTATGAAACAAAATACTATAAACGTGAAAACTACAAAAAGGCACACTGAACAACATCCATGACATTATCTGTTACAAAACGATTAAAATCAAGAACGGCGGGCGCACCGATGTCTTACCGCGTTCGCGTCTCACTCTACCGAGCGGCGCGCGCCCTCTTGTGGCGCGACAGTTAGGCGGGGTTGCCAATACTAGCGCGTCATACTATAGGGTATGTTTCTCATTTGGTCCCATTTTCATCAGGTCAGGTCCTGATAGTGGAAACCCTGAGAAACAGAGGGCGCATGGGCGTCTCTTGAAAATTGTAGGCGAGCATGGGGTAAATACTTGATATTTATGTGTATTCCTGATGAGACTACTATATTACGCTACAAATATTATAGCTACCCGTATTTGGGCTTATTATATTCGTTTTGCCAAGATCTTTACACCATGATGGGTAACGACCTCGACTGCAAGGTCCGTGATGCAGGTGCAGTACAGTTTAGGGAACTCCTTAATGGTTGATAGCAGCTACATAGTGTTTGGGCTTATTTCATTGGGGTTGGTGAGGACTTTATTGGTGTAATCAGTTGCAGCCATAACCCATGTACTCACGGCTACACATCAAGCTATACAAAACTAGTATAAGCTGACCGGTCAATTAGTAGAAGGACCATATAAAGCGAGTCCACGACAAACTGGTTTAGTGTAGCTTGATGTTTAGCCGTGTGTACTATCATGGGTTATGAGTGCCACTGGAAGCTCGATGCTGATGATAAGTACCTACGAATAGATTTCTTCGATTCTTTACTAGGAAAGTAGAAAATAAGAAAAAAATCCTTTTGTCATAGCTCTAGAAGTCGGTGACAAACACAGTAAATAACAGCCTCGAGACACCAATATTCTGGAGCTATGACGAAAGGATTTTTTTTCCTTTTTAGTGTTTGGTGAAGTCGGTTTCTATGTTTTTGTAAAAAGTATGTTCGTTCATGTTCTTGCGTGTCATATAACTTGATGATTTTAGAATGAGATTGTATTTCAGAATTTCGTTTTATAGGTCGTAAATAAACGCTTTAACATCAAATACCTGCTAACGTGTAACGTGAGTGGGTTTTATACAATATGCATTACACTGTGCTCATATTACTTGCACATTTTATACTAACCATTGGTGGTGTACCTTCGGGCTTACATATCCACAATGTCAGAGGAACTGCAGATGGTGAATATACCTTCGTCGTAAGATTGGAAAGACGAATACTACTAGAATTTGATGAAAAGAACCACTTCGAGAATAATATCCACATATGCACGTGCGTCGCCTTAAGCCCCTCGTGGGCGCTGACTGCCGGCCACTGCATCCGCAGCGCGGCTCCGATAAGTCAACTCACTGATAACTTGCGGATTGGGACACATATAGGCTATGGATCGCATAACGTTACCACGGCCGAAGTGATATCAACTATCCTCCATCCCAGCTTCCAAGATCCTCTTTTAAAAGTGCAAAATGACATTGGACTCCTGAGAACTGAAATAATGCGGTTGAAACAATTCGCACAGCTCAGCTTCGCTGACATCAACAGCTTGGGCGGCCAGGAGGTCACTATCGCTGGTTACGGAAACACCGCGCAGTCTGCAGGGTCGTCTTTACGTGTGCTGAACGCGGTGGTCGTGCGGCACGACAACCACAACTCCTCGCTGCCGGCCAGGTGCGCGGCGCCGCCGTGCGCGCCCGCCGCCAGGTGTGCCGGGGACGCCGGCGGCGGCCCCGTGCTCCTCGCTACTGGCGTCGTGGCCATCAACACCGTGAGCCTAGAAACCGTCCAATTGTGCTCTGCCGTCAATAAAGATCAACCGATTGGCATGGATGTTGTTGTGCCGACCAAGCCGCATATCAAATGGATTGAAAGTAATATCAAAAGGGATGCTGCTGTGTTATAATTCCCGTCTAGTATATTGTCATTACAACTTTTCTTTCTCAAGATATTATTCTACTCGTACACGTAGGTACTATAATTACCTGCATACCTAAATGCCAAATGTAACATTATAGGAAAGATTAAACCACATCATCATCATCATCATCATCAGCCTATCGCAGTCCACTGCTGGACATAGGCCTCTCCAAGTGCACGCCACTGAGATCGATTTTCGGCTTCTCGCATCCAGCTCCTGCCAGCCGTCTTGCGCAAGTCATCACTCCACCGTGCCTGAGGACGTCCTACACTACGTTTGCCAAGGCGTGGTCTCCACTCTAGAACTCGTTTACCCCAACGGTTATCGGTTCTTCGGCTGATATGGCCAGCCCACTGCCACTTCAGCGTGTTGATTCGGTGGGCTATGTCAATGACCTTGGTTCTCTGACGGATTACCTCATTTCTGATGCAATCCCTCAGAGAAATGCCAAGCATAGCTCTTTCCATAGCCCGCTGAGCGACTTTAAACTTGTGGACCAGCCGTACCGTCAGTGTCCACGTTTCGGCTCCGTAGGTCATGACATAAATATACCGTCAGGATATGGTGTGGTATGAATAAAAATGGATTTGAATTGGGAAGAGTGGTACAAAATTATGCTTTGGATAAATATGACGAAAAATACCTAATTACTTTATTTATAAAATCAAATTAGGCCGATAGCTATAACCAACACTTTTCGAACGTCCAAACAAAAGACAGCCCCCAGATTTATTTAAAACAAGTCCGATCTTTAATTATTTGAGATAAATAAACATAATTATGTTGGCTAGCACACAGATTAACACCTAAAACGATTAGATATCTGGTTGCTCAAGCATTTATTTTTACATTTAAAGAAAAGCCTCCTATTATTAGAATGTACATGTAAGTCTACATAGGCATAAATACGTCGTATGCATCTACATGTGCCTCAGATTAATGAAGGACAATAGATGAAACCTTTATGCCATAAAAGCGTACTACCCAAAGTGACAGTTCCGACTCCTAACGACTCCTATCCACCCGACCAAATATGAAAGGTACTTTTATAAGTGACACTAGCAACATGGGAAATCCTGTCAATTCAGTCGCATTATATCTTGTGTTATTGCCCGGGAAAAGACTTTCAGATTTAAAAGAATTGTGATAAATTGTGGTGTGTTTGTGCCTCGTTTTTATATGGAGAAAGAAGGAAAGGGCCGGTAGATTGTCCTGCATTGTGCGCGATTGCAGATCACATTCCAGCACAAAGAAAACTCGGCCGAAAATATCAGTTTCAAGAAGTAAGTAAACAAACATGTTTTTTTAAGTAAATAAACCAGAAAATATAGTGGCATTAAGTTAAAATACTTCTGATACCTTGTATTACAATTCTGAGGTAATTTCATACATGTTAAAATGAAAATAAACACAAAAATCGCGAATTCAATGAATTCAATTATGAGGTTACTAGTGTCGTGAAAACTGTTATCGACAGTTGATTAATTAATGTCGCTCATGCCGGAAACTTGACCTTTTATGTAAATCAATGTAACTTAACTAACTTATGTAATATTTAACTTATATCTTCAAGGTTTCCGAAAATTGAAGACATCCTGTGCAACGCTTCCCTGTTACGGATCGGATGAGAATCAGCCCGAAAACCATTGGAGGATGTGCTCACGACACTTTAATCCATAAATTAAAGAATGTTTTTTTCATGTTTCGAGTTTTATTAAACCTCCATTATCATAAGAACCATTTTACAATAATTCCTTACGAATTGATATGACTTAAATCAGATTTTCGAATAAACCTCATTGTTGCAGCGTCCCAGTAGCCACATCTGATTTTCCTACTTAATTTATTTTTGTAACAATAAAAATACTCAAACAAATGAAGTATCTCGACTTAGCACACGAGGTTGTCGCCATGTGGAATGTCGACACAGCTATCATCGTGCCGATTGTCGTTACGGCCAATGGGCTAATGGCCAAGAGCCTCGACCAACATCTGAAGAGGCTCTCGTTAGGCAGATGGATCAAGGGACAGGTTCAGAAGGCAGTACTCCTTGAAACGGCACGTATTGTGAGGAGGTTTCTGTCTCTGGGACCCTAACCACCGGTAGCTTAGACCCTGTTCCCGATATCGGTGGTGACCTATTTTTTATATTTTTAAATGTTTTTTTTTATTTTTTTATATTAATATTTAAAAACTAGCGGTCGCCCGCGGCTCCGCCCGCGTGGATGTCGGTTTTCGCGACAAAAAGTAGTCTATGTGTTGTTCTGATATATAACCTATAGAGGCCCCCGCGGCTACGCCAGTGTGGATGTCGATTACCGCTACCAAAGCCTAACTTTTGTCGGGATGAGAAGCTCGCGCTCGGACCTCCCGCCTTATTATACCTACCTACCGACCGATTTTATGTATAAGCTTGGTATTTCTACACCGATTTCTATGATTCTTTTTTTATAGAATATGTTATAATGTTATCTTTTGTTACTTAGGCATGAGCGAGAATATTATGAACATAAGAGTAAACAAATCAATAACAAATAATCAGAATGCTCCGAACTTGTAAACTATCGCGAGTTATACGTGTTATTGTGAGTCAACCATTAAAGATAGATATATGCTGTTGTGGAGTTTTTTTTAGATAATTTTATGTAGAACATTTCCGTCATACATGATTTCTATGTAGCTTTAACCATTAAGGCTGCACACGCGACGAAAGCTTAAAAAATGGTGTAACTTCCCCCGTTTTCCCAACATTTTCCTACACTGCTCTGCTCCTATTGATTGTAGCGTGATGAAAAGTATCCTATAACCTGCCCAGGAGTATGAAGAATAATTGTACCAAGTTTCATTAAAATCCGTCCAGTAGTTTTTGTTCCTATTAATAACAGACAGACAGACAGACAGACAGACAGACGGACAGACAGACAGACAGACAAAAATTTTACTAATGGCATTTTTGGCATCAGTATCGATCACTTATCACCCCCTAATAATTATTTTGAAAATATATTCAATGTACAGAATTGACCTCTCTACAGATTTATTATAAGTATAGATATAGATGAAATAAATATGTATAAAAATAAAAAAAATGACTCAAAATACTCAAGTCAGTGTAGGTAAACCTATAATATGAAGACCACAACTGGAAAGCATAATTTCCAAACCAAAAATATTTTATTACAAGCGGTTTAGCCATCTTCGAGCTATAAAATTCCGAGGAACTGAGCACCTCTTCTCTTTTTTCAAGTCAGTTGTTAAAGGTAGAAACGCATATAGCTATTTATTCATATTTTGGTTTTACTGTTGAAACTCAAATATTTTCTTTTGCTTAGCATGTTTTTAATTATCAAGTAACATCGATATCGATTAAAACTTTTGGTACATTCCTGGGTGATAGCGTTTGACACTGATTTGTCAAACCGGGCTGTACGCGGATTGAATTTGACATCCTGACAAAAACATTGCCATCTTGTTTCTTCAAATACCGAGTTTTTACTTGCATAACCAGGATAGCAATACGTAGGTTCTTCCTGCTAAGTTACACTTCATCTATTGTCCTTCATTAATCTGAGACATGTGCAGTTATGTTGTAGCTATAAATGTATAAAATGTATACTCGAGTATAATGTACAGACGCTAGCACATCAAGTTCCAAAAAAGGAGGTTCTCAATTCGGCCGGAACGTTTTTTTATGTGTTATATTCGCAGGGAAATGAAGATATCAGTTATTTTACGAAATCCCTAGGGATATCACGAAAATCCGGAAGATGTCGAATACTCTTGTTTATTACATCTTCTTCCTAAAAGTATCTAGTGATATGACGAAATACCAATTTATCGTCAGTGATATCGTCGTTTCACTAAACTTAATCTAGTGAAATAGCGTATTTCATGTATAAGTTTGGTATTTCTATACCTACCTATTTATGACTGCCCCGTTGATCTAGTGGTCGCAAGGCGCGACTGCTGTGCACGGGGTCTCGGGTTCGAATCCCGGGTCGGGCCGAAATCGCTTTGTGGGTTTTGAGAAACTTTCACAAAGCAGCCTGGAGTCTGGAAGTTGGTGATTGATTCACCCGTGCATCGGAGAGCACGTAAATGTCGATCCTGCGCCTGATCTCTCTCCGGTCGTGTCGGATTGCCGTCCCATCGGATTATGAGAGTGAGGGAATAGAGAGTGCACCTGTGTCTGCGCGAATGCTTGTGCACTATAATATGTCCTGCGCAGCTGGCTGATCTCCATAAATGAGAACGGTCACCGTAGCCGACAATCGGCCTGGACGCCATCACCTACCTATTTATATGATTCTTTTTTTATAGAATATGTAATAATGTTCTCTTTTGTTAATTAGGGATAAGCGAGAATATTATAAACATAAGAATAAACAAATCAATAATAAATAATCAGAAAGCTCCGAACTGGTAAACTATCGGGAGATCGGGAGTTATACGTGTTATCGTGAGTCAACCATTAAAGATAGACATATGCTGTACTAGAATATTTTTTAGATAATTTTATGTAGAACATTTCCGTCATACATGATTTCTATGTAGTTTTAACCATTAAGGCTGCACACGCGACGAAAGCTTAAAAAATGGTGTAACTTCTCCCGTTTTCCCAACATTTTCCTTCGCTGCTCTGCTCCTATTGATTGTAGCGTGATGAAAAGTTGTGTTCTAGACTTTGATTCATTGTTGTAGAATGTACATAAACTTCAAGTAGGTATTTGTCTCCATTTTATCCATCCATACCTTTATTGTAAAAACACGGGGTTGGTGTCGAAAGACAACAGTAATAATGTACTCTGTGGACAGCCTGCCATGGTCATGGGCCATTGGTATTTTACATTATCCATTACAGAATTCAAAGACAATGAGTGCGACTGACGATTTCACTTTTAAATTATTTATTTATGGTTCTACTAAAAACAAGTGGCAGGAGCAAAATTGTAGAGAATGCAATTTGCGACGAAACGTTAAAAACGCAAGTGGCACAAGGGTGACGACCCCACAACATTAATTTTAGCTTGACACTGACCCTCTAATTAAAAAATAAAATTGCGTTCTCTAAAGTGGGTGATAGACGTGCGAGTAAGTACGCGGACTTGAGCCTCGGCGACCTTTTTCGCCTGTGTATCACCTTAAAAACGCGTACTTTAAAATTGCCGCGCAAGTTCGCCGGCGATCCAACCTCTTTGAAATCTTACTCGTAGCTCGTCTCGGCCCTAAGATTTCAAACCGGTTGGATCGCCGACGAACTTACTCGGCGGTTTTAAAGTACGCGTACTTACGGTGACACACGAGCGAAAAAGGTCATCGAGCCATAAGTACGCGTACTTGCTCGCCCGTCTATCACCCACTTAAAAAACGCAGGCAAGGTTTAAAAATTGTAACATTTCAATGGACTTATCCTTAGAGTAATAACTAAACATAGAGAGTGCTAAAGTTACGGTATATCAACGCGCTTGTTTCTTATGGCACAGATTGTACACTATTGCTTGTACCGGCAGGTGACAATGCACTCTTATTAGTGCTAGGTGAGTAAATACTAGTCCCTTCCTCCCCCTTGTAAATAATAAACACATCTGTTGTTAACGAGTGCCTCCATCTAACGTGAGGCGAGTCACTATCTAGTGTGGGGTCAACTCGTACGATAGCTCGCCATGTTACACTACTACTCAATTTAAAACGATGCAAGAAAAACAAGAATTTTATTTCATTTTAAGCTTTATTGTAAAATAATACTCTTAACAACTATAGTCATAAACTACATCAAAAGTAGGATCTACGAGGTGCATTTGTTGATAACACATCAATAATTTCTTGTGTACTTACATATTGTCAATAGGTCAATCGCGAAACGATAATACATCAGTATATTGGTTATACCGTGTTCAATCAAACGCTAGGGCGAGCGCTCACATGTTTACAATGACAATCATCGAGAGAAAAAAGAGCTTTGGCAACTGTGATAGTCGAAGATGACAGTTGCAGGCAGTTCAGCATCCTGTACAGTCCGACACGCCACACGTGAATGTGGCACAAGTGCCAGCTGAGACCAGAGCCGGTTCGACCCGAAGTGCACTTCATGTGATCGCCTTCAGTTAAGTTGGACTATAGTTTGTCTGTATGCACGTGTAAAGCCTGTAACACTCACCAGGTTATCTGTCACACGGAAGTGGACACCATTAACAAAGCAACAGAGGACAGCGGCAGGCAGAGCTTGTCTCAACGTAATTGTTATTTTCTACCCAAAGATGTTTTGATAGGTTTTCGACCAATGATTATTTGTCAAGTATATTTCAATCAAAACTGAATTATTTACATACAGTACATACAAATACTTCAATAGCCAGCTTTTGACTGTTAGTGAACCAGTGTATTATTTGTAAGCAAGTATCTCCGTCAGCCAGTGTCGACGTAGAGCAGAGTCTACGTAGATATGTACAGTGTATCATCACCATGAACATGGTTGAGAGGCAGTCTCGTAGTACACAGTAGTACGTAGCCACAGTATGCGTACGTACTCATAACGATAATGTAAAAATGTACCCCCACTCGGATACTCACAATTAGTTTATCTACAACAACAACAATACAACCCTGCTATTGGTACAACACCGTGTTCATGGAATGATCATCGAAGTAATACATTGAGTTGGGTCGGGCGATCGCTCACAGGAGAGAGGTGTACTGCGTGCCGGTGCCGGGCGCAGCGGGCGTGGCCGCGCGGCAACTCGCCGCAGCCTCTGCTAACACAATATTCAATTCACACACATTATTCCACGAATTATTTCTGAAACACAAGCTTACTGCAACTGATTCCTTTATTGCTATTTGTCACGCAACTTGTATTGTCAAGTCTTTAAAATAGTTAGCAGTTGGACGTACATATATCTAAATATGCCTGCCACAAAACTGAGCACAATACGTCAGCTAAAGTATGGTACGCAGTGTAGGTCGCGCAGACACGTGGAGACAGGAGTGCGCTCTCGTCAGAGACATAGGTGCTTATAAACATTTTGTTAGTATTCCTCTCGGAGCACTTAACCAATGGCGAGTAATGCAAACATTTGTCAATCGGAGTGCGGCGTGCTCCTGTCCGAGCTCAGCAGGCGGTGGTGCCGCTGGTGGCCTTCGTTTGTATGGACCGACTGCTCATCATCTTACTTATGCAGAATGCACGTACCTGGAATATAATAATATTATTAATGGTGTGAAGTCTCGTGCCATGGGAGCGATTGTCACCATTTAGGCGCTCGGTATTGGGTAGCCAGTTAAGTACAGACGCCAGAACATTAACCTACCTCTATCTGTCAAATTTCCTTATGAGATTCGCTAAAGCAAGTGTTAAATTTGTCAGTTTCGGGTAGCCTGATGTGCTGGCTGTACTATCTGTACATATTATCATCCGGGAGCGATTGTCTTGGTAAAGCGAGCGTATCTCATATTATTGTAATGTCCTTGTACGACAACCGCGTGTTACCTAGCGATGTGAGCGCGCATATTCAGAAGGCGTGCGCGTGGCGGCACACGCCACACCCGAGCGCGAACTCCTCGCCGGTGGGCGGGTGCTGCACGTGCAGCGGGCACTCGTCCGCGGAGCCCGGCAGCTGCTCGCCCTTGGGACCTGCGGCACAGCGTACATCGCATGAGCGCACTACACTCTCTGCGTTCCTGCGGAGACAGCGCAACACTTGGCTTACCGGCGGGGCACTGCGGCAGCATGTGCTTGGGGATGCCCGTGACGCGCTGGAAGTCGTCGTGGCACGCGTTGCAGAAGTGCGACGTGCCGAAACAGAAGAACACCGCCACCTGAACATATCAACACCACTTTCACTAAACATTCAGTTGAGCTAAAAATATTTTAAGCATGAAATTTATTTTTAAAAGTCAAACTGTATAAGGACAGAAGATAATATCCGCAAGTTCAGGTACATTTGTTTTTAATAAAAAAGATGTTTTACTCTATAGATGACTTTTTAAATGATAAAATATGACAGCCATAACTAGTAATAAGTATAATTATGATAATTGTAGCATAATAATTCAATTTTTGGTTTACATAAGTTAAACTTGTAATTTATGTTTTTCTTTAAGAGCCGTTATTATTAGTAAGTACACCAATTGCTTCGGTAGACTTCAGACAGAGGTCGACTGTGTTTTTATATAAGATCTATTTGTAAAAGTACAAATAAATATTGATTGGTTGAAATAAATACAACGATACCATTGTACGATTAATCCCTAATATCGATACAGACATCTAAATTTCCGAAAATGCTGGAAAACGCATGATATTGCGATGATATTGTGCAAGCTGGTACTGTCATGTACAGCAGGCGGCAGAGCAAGAGGTACTGACGGAGCAGCAGTAGCGGCACTTGTACTCGAGGAAGTCGGAGCCGTGCTTGGGGCAGGTGCGCGCGCCCGCCACGTCGCTGCACGCGCCGCACACCAGCTCGGCCGGCTCCCACCAGCCGCTCCACTCCGCCTCGCAGCGCGCCAGCCCGCCGAAGTACGCCTGCACACACGCACACGCCACATTTTGTATACCATGTCTATTATAGTAATGTGTCTGTCCTTTTGAATTTAATTTCGTGGCCAAGAAACGCCTCAACACTGGGACGATGAAAAGATTAAGGAACGTTTGGCGAGATCGGCTCGTGGATGGGTTACAGAAGACACATAAAATTGTATATATTTATAGGACAGAATAACAATAAGTATAAATAAGTGTAAGATTATATTTCTTTAGTTTATTGAATACCTACATAAAGTCTTGATATTACAACATGTGAGATCTTAAAGTAAGTGAGATGGCCAGTTTTATCGGATTTAAATGTTGAATAACTTATAAAATGACTGACGAAATAAAAGCTTTTACTTTAAGATCTAAGATCGCGAGGACCAAGGAACATAGCTGTCCTTTTCTATATATATATTTGTGGTGGAATATCATAACTTTTTGTAAAGACGTAGATTTACTAAGTTCTGTATATAACTACGTAACTCCGTATACTACTAACTATACTATGGTGCGGCTCGCCAGCGAGGACACACCGTTGACCGGTTGTTTACGGCTTATTACAAGTTTTTTGTTAATTAAATACACATAACTAGTTTCATGTATTAATTTTAAAAATATTTTGAGTTTTAGACAAAAGTGGCACCAAGTAGTTCTTGTAATGATACACTCGGCGCTGGCTAGCCAGTTGCTTTGCTTGAACTTGGCTTGACACGCTGCCGCATGTCTAGGTAACACAATCACAAAAACTTACTTATCGGTGTACAACACAGTTCAAAAGATTTAAAGATATGATTTTCGTATGGAGCACTTTTGACAAATGCGGTAGTGACATACCTTCCCGCACTTATGGCAGACGTAGTAGGCGTACCGCTCCATGGCGTAGGCGGCGGGGTCGGGCAGCTGCTTGCCGCGCGCCGGCAGCGCCCCGCCCTCGTACTCCAGGCGCATGAGCGCCTTGCGCCGGACCTCCTCGAACAGCTGCCGAATGGGCGCCAGCAGCTCCTCCAGCGTCCAGTGGCACATGTCCTCCTGCAACGTGCGCACACACTCAACTACAGAGCTACTGTGTAACCAATGATGTACTGCCCAGTGCACAGCAAACTGCCTATCTAACATTAGACGAATGTGTCTTGGGTCTGTGTACTGTAATGAGATAGGAGGTGAAATATATACGTACTCGGAGACTTCAGACGTTCATTGACTGCTATATTCACTTTTTACAATACGCTTTCTGAGATATACGGGACAATTTTATACAATGCAATTTATTAACATGGCGTCTCAACTACTACTAACAATGTCTTTTTTGAGAATAAATTATTTGAACCTTAGCAAAACTTACTGAACATAATTATATATGTGTGTTACAGCAGTCGTATACTTGGAACGTAAGTCAGCCACGGAACGGTCACTTTATTCCGGCAATATTTTTATTATAATTCCGGCTTGTATAGCCAAGTGTCTATAGACTGCGACGTGGTGAGAGAGCTCATCTCTTCTTTGTGCTTTTATGTATAAATTGCTTAGTCATCATAGCGTCTTGGTAATGGATACGAGAACGGTAAAGCGAGTTGATCGTTTTTGTTACTGTAACGGCGACGCGCACGACATCGCGGGCAGCAGCTAGTTTAAATATAAATGACTTGCCAATCTTGTGGCATAAGCAGGCCACTTACCTTGCAGATAGGGCATTGGGAGAACGAGAACGTGATTCGCGGTCCTATCCATTTGTTGGCGAGCACCTTCTTGCAGCAGTGCAGGTGGAAAACGTGACCACATCTCAGCTGGAAATAAAAATATACTTTATAAATGAACCAACTTGATATTTCTATTTGTCAATGAATATTCTGACCAACACAAGAAATTGCTCCAGGCTCCCAGAAACATGGTTCAGTCATTTTACAGCCAAACTATATCTTGCGAAGAAAATTCACTTTCACTTTGTATATATTAAACAAATAATAATAATAAATAAGCCCGCATGGCATATGAGGCGGATGTCGGGGAGTGGCGACCCCGCGGGTACCGAGTGCTCCATGGAGAGGATACTGTCCCTCACCTCCGGTTGTCGAGTCGGAGTGAACCCTGAAGGGGGACAGGTCTCCCGCCTCTGGCTTGCCTTCATTGGCCAGAGTGGAGTCGCTAGAGCAATGCTCGGAGGGTGAATGCCTCGTGGTAAGTGGCGAGTGGGCACAGAGATGCTGGACCCTGGCTGGATGCTGGTTTTAAGGCGCGTGATCTGAGTAGAAAGCCGGCCGAGGCAAGCTCAGCCTTTAACCGCTCTCGTCCCCGTTGCCCCCTGCGACTTAGCGACTAGTTCCCGGGGGCCCGGTAAGTGAGCTGGCGAGTCTCCTCTTGCCATTTTTACATGTAATTACTACATTGTCATCGGCAGGGGTCATGGTCCACATAGTTTTCCCTTAACTAGTCTACTAGCATCCCATCACAATAGCCCAAGTAGTTTTCTTCCATAGTTAGCAATAGTTTAGCACAAACCGGGGATTGTCCTTGGGTACATTTCCATAGTGTATGGGATACAGGGATAATCGTCGGTTATGTGTCACCATTACATATACATATAAAAGTTGTCTCAAAAGGGCTTCAGCGTGTTGACTTCGGCCCCACGTTCGCCTTCCAAAAGTCCGGGACTCCATAGTCCCGTGCATGCAAGAGATATACACAATAATAAATAAGATGTGGTTAAACAAGCTACCGGTGGTAATGACCCCAGAGACAAAAACCCGATCACAAAAG
This sequence comes from Heliothis peltigera, assembly GCA_958496145.1. Lineage (NCBI taxonomy): Eukaryota > Metazoa > Arthropoda > Insecta > Lepidoptera > Noctuidae > Heliothis > Heliothis peltigera. The sequence goes on along the minus strand of OY292321.1, from coordinate 14,966,268 downwards.
GCGCCATTTCAAGGAGTACCGCCTTCTGAATCAGTCCCTTGACCCAGCCGCCTAACGAGGCGCTCTTACCAATTAGACCGTTAGCCGAAACAGCAGGATGTTTCTCTTTCTGCTAGCTTGCACTAGATTCTCGTGTTGCTGGCAGGATACAGTAAATACCTAAATAAATAGTTTATTACTTCATTTGATACGCATTTGATACGCAAATGAAGATTTTCTAAATATTAAATAAGTGCTGATATATGATTTGCCTGAACTAGGTACAACCTGTGCTTCAGGCGTAAAAGCGCTTGGTATAGTATTTTAATTTAGGTAATAGACCTGTCAATGTCAGTCACGTTAAATCGATCCCAGTACAAGTAGATTTGCACCACTTCTGATTAGCCAACGAAAGCGAGGTGAGCCCATAATGACCACCACGCTTTTGAGGAAATATCTGAGATTTAACCTCACCCGTTGTGATCAGTATATTATAGTAATTAGTCAAGCTTGGCCTGTACGCTTTCATACGCAGCTTAAGTCTCCGGTACACGATTATTCTGGCAGCATTGCTCGTGCCTTAGCTTCCACTTAAAGTGTTAGTCTTTGATCAGCGGATAACGCTAGTTTGAGACATCTTTAAGGAGCCGTTGCAAAGAATTGCCATTTTTTATATGATAAAGATTGTAGTTTTCCTGTTTAGTCTATCAGTAGACTTGACTTATTTATTACCCACTTTAAACGACTTCAAATAAAGTTGTAAGTTTTCGATTGGACCGCTATATACATATACTACTGTACTTTGTAATATTCATGTATGATAAGACCGAAAATTGCAGGCAAGCGTGGGGGTACAATACATGACGCTCATGTGTACTCGTATACCTTATGATACTGCAAAACAGGAACGGTGTAGAGCTGACCTAATGATGGAGAGGACAGAGTGTCGACGAAACTCCTAAACGGTAAATTCCAACTATCTCGTACTTGGGCTTATTTTATTAGTATTTATGAGAACTTTTCACCGAGGTGAGTTTAGAGCGGTATTGCTCGCCTCTTCATAAATATGGATAATGTTGAATGTTCACTGTAACAAAATGACAGATAATAGGTCGCACTTCTGCGAATGTCGTCCTTATTGTATCTGAATGCCAGTGGACTCCACCTAGGTCGACAGTTCATTACTTAACAGTGCATTAAAGTATATTTAAATACTTAGAAAATGTGAAGAAACCTTTATTGATATATACATTCTGCCTTCGCGTGCCACCACCTCTTGCGCCACTTAAACCACTTGATAATTTTCTATTCGTAAGAAAAGTAAGTGTACATATGTAGTCAATGAACATAGAGGATAAAACTAGAAATCCAAGTAAGATATGGACTGAGCGGCACGAAGGTTCCGATGGAGGTGGGGTCGGGCGCGTCAGGCCGGCAGAGGCGCGCGGCGTGCCGGCCCGTGACGGCCACGACGCCCGGCTCGGCCAGCAGCGGGCCGCCCGCGTCGCCCGCGCAGCCCGCGCCGCGCGACCCACCGCACGGCGACGCCGCGCACAACGCCGGGTACATCTCGTTCCCGGACGGGCACTCCACTATCAGCACGTCCAAGCTGTGCAGCCGGGCCGCAGTGCCATCTCTGCCAGAAGTTATCGACCCGTAGCCAAATGTTTTAGCTTGCACTCCGATCATGGAGCTGAAATCTGCACTGGAGATCTTGGCATACTCCTGTAACGTGATAGGGTCAGTGCGCAGCATGCCCACGTCGTTCCTAACGTCGACAGTATCGCCGACGCTGTAGTCCCGATAGCCGGGGTGCTTGTAGCCCTCCTGTATATTGACGATGTCGGAGAGCTGAGGCTTGGCGTCGGCCGAGGGATCGCCGCTGCGCCCCAGCCGGATGACGGGCGAGCGCTCGGCTCCGGCGGGCTGCTCGAAGTTCATGTTGTATATGAGCGCGACGCAGTGCGCGGCCGTGATGGTCCACGTGGCAGACAGCACCACGGCAGAACAGATATGTATAGCGTTTGTGGTGCTCTTCGGCGACGCGTCCAATATACCTTCGATTTTTACTATGTACGGGTATTGATTCCCTTGGACTGCTTTAGCTCTTAAAGTTCGCACCGCCGGGTCTGTTCTGTACTTTGGCAAGAACAGAACAAACAATATTGCTATCAAGGTGAACATCCTCATGGACGTAGCTGGTCGAATCGCTTTGTTCCAGTTAGGTGACGCCCGTTTGTGGACTACAATATACGTCTTCTGGTAACATGGTCCTGATACCATGGAACTGCTCTTGCTTTCGCAATATTTCAATAAATTGAGGTGCCAAAAAGAGAGGCACTATTTTTTTTATGTCAACAATCGTAAATGTATGTCAATAACTATAAACTGTATAGGGTAATAAACGCGATAAGCCTGTTGCAGTTTTGAATGTACTGTATGAATGTAAGTGTATATCCACAGTTGTATTAGGGACCTGTATGGCGGGCGCGGCTTGCAGCGGGTCGGTGAAGCAGATCATGCACATGTCGTCGGCGTCCTGGCGCAGCGGCGCGGCCTCGCCCGGCGCCGCGCACCCGTGCAGGCACGCCAGGCAGGCGCGCTCGCCGCGCACGCCGCCGCACGCGTGCCCGCACGCCAGCAAGCGCGTGCACGCCTGCGCGCCGTGCTCCTGCGCACACACCCGATCTACTATAGTTCGTGACTAACTTTATGGCGGCTCGGAACATTCTACTCCACTCATTTTAGGTTTTGTCTGCGGATTTTAAATTCAGTTCACTGGGATTTATTCCGCAGATTGGTATTTAAAATGTGTAAAAATCTGGACTATTGCAAGAAAAACCATTTTTGGGTGTGAATGAGTGGCGGAGCTCACCACGACCATTTAATAACAAGAATGTATTTGTCGCAATGTATCGGCACCTCGTTTCGTTTCACTTCAAACAAAATATTCTATGGATTACCTGTAATTTATGTCAGTTATTAATAAAGTGATAATATCCAATAGAAAATACTTTGTCGGCAACGTGTCCTAAGCAATGATGCCCCACCTGGCACTGCTGGTCGGCGCAGACGTTCCCAATGGCCAGCAGGCCTGTACTGCCGCGCGCGCCGCAGAAGCGGCACGTGCCGGCCAGTCCAGGCGCCGCGGCGCTGTGCGGCACGTCGCACACGCCGCCGTCCATGCCGCGGAACTCTGCCAGCCCCTTCAGCGTGCGCCGGTCCACCAGCAGCAACAGCCAGAATAGCTTGGCACGCCCGCAGCCTTCGTGGATGTCGATGCGGATGGCGCTTTCTTCTTCTTTGCATATCTGCAAGCCAGTTTGTATAATGAGGAGGTGCCGTTTGTGGCGAGTGACGGGCAGCGGCAGGCGACGCGAGCGCACCTGCCGGCGGTGTGCACGCGCGGCGCGACGTAGGTGAAGGAAGCGGTCGCAGTCGGCGCAAAGCGCGCCGCACGCACCGCACTGGATGACGGCGGCGGTGCTGCCGTCCTCGTGGTTGGCGCACAGAGGACGCGTCTCACCGCGTCCTCGGTCGCGCGTCTCGCAAGACTTGTTAATCCTGCGTGAAGGAGGGCGATTAGTGCGAGTGGGCCGGAGAAGGCGCGCCGGCCAGTTGACGGGACGCAAACTCACAGGTCGACGTGCGCCTGGTCGCAGACGCAGAGCGCGGCGAGTGCCAGCCACAGCGCGGGCGCGGCGACGCAGCGCGTGGGGCGGCGCTCCGCCTCGCCCGCCTGCGCCAACCCGGCCACGTACGCCGCCAGCGCCGCGCGCGTCTCCGCGCCCCACTCCACTGACACCTTGTCCTGCGCATATCGCATACCATCATCAGGTTGAACCAACATTTATTATCGGTGGTATCATAAACCACCACAGAAATGGATCGAGAGTACACAAGTGAACGCATCAACAAGGTAGCACGGTACCTCAGCCATGTCGGACAGCAGCTTCGCGACGAGATGCGCGTGCTTCTTAGTTGTGTGCCCGCGCATGAACCACGTGGCGGGGGGAGCGCCGCCCAAGCTGCTACCCATGCTCACGGCGGCCGGGCTGGCGCCACTCGTACCCTTCACCTTCACCTGCATGGTGATAGCTTTGCCCAGGTAGCACACCAGGTGGTCCAGCAGCGTGACTCTACATAGTAAACCAGTTTTAGGTATGAACGGGTGGTGGGGGTGTAGTTGTCAGAACTCAGTAAGTTGCAGCTCGCCCTTGAGTCCTAGTGATGTATATACAAAACGTATTAATAATAAACAGAAGTGTATGTACCTGGCATTAAGTTCATTGCCATAATTAACAGCCGCTAACATTTTCTGCGGTGGTATCTCAGCAATAATGCGACGCAGCAACGAGATGACCTGGCGCTGCACGCGTTCGCTGCCCGTGTGCAGCAGCGCCAGCAGGTCACGTAGCAGCTCCGTGCGCTGCGCCAGGTGCGCGCGCCCCACGGCACTGCCGCTGAGCGCCAGCAGCTGCAACAAACGCCCGCACCACGTAACGACGGAGCGAACCGTTTACTGTGCCCTTGAGACAAGATCGCACGCTACTTACCAGCGACAGCATCTCGAAGCAGTAGTTGTCCTGGTGCAGGGGCGCATGAGCACGCGGCGGCAGATCGGGCGCGCGCTCAGCCGCGTCGGCGCACAGCAGCGCTGTCTCCCAGTCGTCGCGCACGCGCGCTGCCTCGCACCCGATGGCCGACACGATATGCGACATGACCTGCACCAAGCTCGCAGCACGTCACAACTATATTCATAAGACTCCCTACAAATGGCGATGCTTAGCAATGGGGGAGCGTGACCTGTCTCTGCAGCGTGGTGAGCTTGTGACCGGCGAAGAGGATGCCCACCACGTGCTCGCGCAGGTCGCTGTCGTCGGCCGGCTCCTCCGCCTCCGCGCCCGACTCGCTGCCACTGCGGTCCCACTCCAGCAGCTTGCCGAACACCTGCGCCGTAGTATCACTCATCACAAAAACATCCTTAAAAAATGGATTAAGCATGAGCTGGCTGGCTACTTGCTGGTGACTTTAAAATAATGATGATCATCTTTATCAAAAGTTAGAAAATTTCATCAGATTATTTTTTTGTGGAAACAAGTCTATAGTATCCGTGGCGGTCGCGGATCATATCCGTGACAGTCCCGGTTCAGAATAGGACGTCCCCATTTCTCTCCCATGGGTGTCGTACGAGGCGACTGAGGGTATTTTTAAGGCCTAGTGCATACCACCAGCTGTTAGGGCCAACCGCATGGGGGCGGGTAAACCACCACAACAGCATTCCCAAGGAGTGTTGGTGTCAGGCAGGCGGCCGACTGTAAAACTCTAGCCAAAACCTATGCAGCATGAGAAGGCAAAGGGATTAGTAAGAGAAATTAGCGTGGATGAGGTAGTGAGAGCAATCATTAGTATGACGATGATGGCAGATAGAAGAGCGTGGAAGATAAAGACATCACACACATTCGATACGCTAGTGCTATGGACTATGGAAGCGCAGCCATTTTGAGTTATTTTTTAAATTAAGTTTGATTTTAAATATAAGTGATGGTGTAAGGCACGCACCTGCGACGTCAGAAGGCGGAAGACGCGCAGGGTGTCGGCCTCAGCGAGCTGGTGCAGCACGTGCGCGGGTGATGCAGCGGCGGCAGGCTGCGACGCCGGCGCGCCTAGCACTCGTAGTTGCCGCACGCGCACCGCCGCTTCCGGGCCACGCAACTCGCAGCGCACACGCACCGCTGTACTCGACGTGCCTATGCCGTGCACCGCTATGGTTAGATAACTCGTTGCAGCGATATTAATCAAATATAATTTTAATGAAATTGAATATGCTCACGCGGCATGGTGTAACATAGCCAGGTGGCGGTCTTGGGATCCACTTCGACATCCTGCATGTGAAACATCTCGCTGGAACCGCCGCTGTACAGGAAGGACACCAGCAGCGTCTTGTTCTGCAACAATACGCCGGTCACACTATAACGATGGATGCTTGTTAGACGCCACTCACTCAACTGTCTGCATGTCTTGTGTCCGTATGTGCGACACCAAGGTACATCTGTAGCTACGAGGTGAGCGGCCGCACCAGCTGCTGGTCACGGGCCAACTAAGCAAGGGTAAGTAGTTACCGCGGTGTCGCGCGTGTTGTCGAGGTGCACGGCGAGCACGTGCGGGCGGTCGGGCGCGGCGCCGCCGGGGTACGCCACCTGGATCCACTTGGCCTTGTTCCGGTCCTCGTCGCCCGACTCCCAGAACGTCTCGGTGCTGCCGTCGGTGAGAGCGCCCGCCATGCCGGGCCGCGACGACACGCTCACGTCGCACCACCCCGTCACGTCGGGGCACGCCCACACGTAGCTCTCCTGCGCCACACAATATTATACTACTGATAGCTACCAGTAATATAGCTCATGCATTAAAATGACATAATGCATTTATTGTGTCAGGGCTAAGAAGAATTACTTCTTCCTTGGCACGCGGATGAACATCGCGCAAACAATTAGTACATGTACTACGTATAAGACCAAAGTAAGAATACATTGCAGGCTAGAATGTACGGGTCGGTATAAGCATGCAGTAGTGCAGCGCAGCGGTCGCGCAATCGTCGGTGCTGTACGTACCTTATTAAGGAAGCTGTGAAAGCTCTCCTGGATGGCACCGAGCAAGCCTTCCTCGTAAGCGCCGTCTTCAGAGTGCGACAGTATCTTGCTGATCACACTGAATACTTGCGATCTGATCCCGGCAGCGTTAACAGTTCGCAAACTCTTTCAGTTTCAAAAAGCACAAAAACATTATTTAGACCAAATGAATAATCAAAGTCCGCTTATATTGAAATAAAGTTGACTGGCCAACCTGTGCAGGAAGGCGCGGTCGTGCGGCGAGTAGTGTAGCGCCCAGCAGCGCACCGCCTGCAGCGCGGCGGCACTGGCGGGCGGCAGTGACGGCGCCAGCGCGCTCACCGACCCCAGGAATGCGTGGAACGCTGCGCGTGCGCCGCGGGCCGCACGCGCGCCTGGGCATATTGCCCACCCGCACGCCGTTGGGATGACGCCACGGCTGTTCTCGTTTGCGGTGTTCTGCTGCACGTCGTCGCATTTTATCGAATCAAGTTGAATGTTCACTTTACGGAATATATTTCATGTTGAAAATAATAACAGATGTTCAGAACGCAGTAAGAGAGAGCACCTCCTTGTTGTCGTCGAGCGCGAGGCTGGCGGGCGGCACGATGCGCGCGAACCGGTCGAGCGCGTTGCAGAACCACCACATGACGTCGTGCACGCACGTGGGCTGCGTCGCCGACCGCAGCAGCCAGTTCAGCGCCTGCAACCGACACCGCTCAGCTCACAGGCTGGTGCCTAACAGCTGCCGAGCCACCAGCTCTATGATTGCTATTTTAACATCATATTATTAGTTCACAAATAGATGGAGAACATATTTACAGGTCGAGAATGTAGGTGTTACAATGGTATTTTATCAGGAAGTCACCTAAAAGCAAAAAACTTTATTTTTTAAATTTCAACTACCTATCAAAATTATATTTTCCACTTTTGGAGCATTTAAATGCTCCAATAAAAAAAGCTGTTTTTGACAAAGACCGCTTGACTAACGAAGGCATAGTAATTTTTTATTAACATGACCTACTCACTGGATATGGACTCTGGTACTTTGGCTGAACCTTCAGGCAAACCATGACAACCGTAGAAAAGTTTTGTTGATCGGAGAACGGACATAATGACAGAAAAGTGACAAGATGGACGTAAGATTTCTTTTGACCATGGACCTAATATTACTTACAGGACTGAGTACCATCAAAAAATCAAGTTACAAAAATACACCTTAAGTTATTGTGTTAAGACTCAATTTAGGTTACCACAATTGAAAGAGGCAAACGAGCCGAGTGAGATATCTAAATCGAAGGCCATTTGTCCCGTGGTAGTTGGTTGGAAATAGTAGAAATTATTTCAGACAGGTAGTCAGTTATTATACTAAATCTAAGGTTAACTTTTTAATATGAACTCGTATGTTTATAATTTTATAGGTTTTATATTATTATTTACCACCCTGGCAACCTTTGAATGTGTCATATGGCTGCTTGGATTGCAATATAAGCTCTTGGTGTGTACAAACTACTGAATAATCGCGAACGCGAATTAATCAACCGTAAATACTATACCTACGACATGAAGTTTGACAAGTTTTGTCTTTTCTTGATGGAATAGACATGGAATCGCCATGCTGAGCCTGCCTAATATTATTAATCAAAAAATGTATAAACCGGTTGTAAATGAGAACAACTGATTATATAAACAACTTGTATTCAAGAACTTTGCGTAAAACATCACATCCCAGAAACTATTGTAGGCGCTAGAGTGGAATAAAATTGAATAGTTTTTGTTACCTTTTCAGCAACAAAGTTAAATATAAAATACTTTTAGCTGCTGCAACGATTGGTCAATCGGTTGAAGATTTCAAGTTCAAAATACAGTTTAAAGAATCCACCCTAACAAACGTACAGAAAACATAAAAAATAATAAAAGCTTCTCAATCTAAAAAAAAATAATTACATTCTGCTAGGAACCAAGAAGCCTTCGAACAAGTCTATTTAAAAGAAAAATTATATATTGTTGTTTGATCACCTCAAAGGCGTACTGTCTCACAGTATTGACCCTGACGGCGGCGTCCATCTTCTGCCTGTGCGCGTGCAGGTCCCTCTTGGCCAGGATGAAAGCCATGACGGGGCTGGCCATGAGCGCGTCCGCGTCCACGCACGGCGCCTCGAACGCCGACAGCTCAGCGCCCGCCGGCACCTCGCCGCCGCCGATCAGCCGCCGCAGCGCTGCGCTGGGCTGCGCCAGAAGCGAAGATCCCGCGCCTACCCACATATTGCACGTTATTTTTAGGGTTCCGTACCCAAAGGGTAAAACGGAACCCTATTGTTTTCGCTCCTCTGTCCGTCCGTCCGTCTGTCACCAGGCTGTATCTCATGAACCGTGATAGTTAGAGAGTTGAAATTTTCACAGATGGTGTATTTCGGTTGCCGCTTTAACAACAAATACTGAAAACTAGAATAAAATAAATATTTTGGGGGGCTCCCATACAACAAACGTGATTTTTTTGTTCATTTTGCTCGATATCGATAACGGCAACAGGTAGATGCCTGAAATATTCACAGAATATGGAATGTATTACGTACTTTAAAAATAAGTAATTTTATTAAAATTAAATTAATATTTGATTAAATTATATTGATTAATGTTTGTTGTATGGGAGCCCTCCCATACAACAAACATGATATTTTGGTCCATTTTATAAATAATGGTACGGAACCCTTCGTGCGCGAGTCCGACTTGCACTTGGCCAGTTTTTTTACTTATAACATTATTGTTGACGTCATTTGCTTACATTTAAGAAATTTGTAAAGTGATATGAAAGTACCATAGACAAACCCTCATTCCAATATAATAATTTTACTTTTTAAATTGAGACATTAACTGTTCTTTGCCTGTCTCTTCACTTGGTTCGATCCCACAACCAAATACGAGGTACAGTCAGCCCCAAAAGTAGGTGGCTATTTCCAAAGCTTATGAGAAACATAGCGTCCATTGTTGAACATTGACAAAATGAATTGCAGTAGTGTGAGTTCTATCTGACATGACTCACCGCTGAGCGTGTCCTGGTGCGAGGGCGAATGCGCAGCTTGCGGGGGTCTGGCGGCGTCGGCGAGGTCTCGCGCGCCCGCCTGGCCCATGGACACGGAGCGGTGCACGCGCGGCCAGCCGCCCTCTGCGCCCGCCGGGCACGTCTGCCACACAACAGCTTTACATTCGCTTCTGGAGAACTTTATTGGTTTACACGGAAAACGACAAAATATATTTATGTATTAAAGTAATAAATGTGCGTTAGTTACAAGGGGCGTGAGTGCGGGCGGCATGGGGCGGCCGAGCGAGTGGTAGCGCGCCGCGTCTGCGGCGGCGGGGTCGGGCGGCGCGGCGCCCAGCGCAGCCAGACACTGGAAGGGCGGCGCCGGCTGCCAGACGCTGCCCGGGGGCGTGGGCGGCCCGCGCGACCCACCCTCCCACGCGTTCGCGCTAGGCGGCTCTGTCAACAACGTTACTCATTATATATATTATTACTAAATTGTATTCCTACAGTCTTTTATACAGTCACTGGTCGGATTTAACAACTCAAAGCACAGGCCCCACCTTATGCGATACACGTACCCGGGTTAGTGAGCGGCGCTAGGTCTAGCAGGAAGACAGCATTATCTTTGATAGTATTGTGGTCGATATCGGGCGGCGCGTCGGGGAGCGAGCACACCACCATCTCGGCACGGCTCTTGGCGCGGCCCTGGCGCAGCGACGGCGCAGCCTTCATCGCCTTGTCGAAGCACTTCTCGCAGAACATGTACCACAGTTGCCGGTACGCTGCACAAAAACGGGACGTAAGAGCAGGTGCACCGGTTTACAGTAGGGGCAGGGCACGCACTCGCCGTGGTACTCACCCTGCGCCATTTGGCCGCAGTAGGGCTGTGGCGGCGGCGGATGGTGGTGCGGCGGCGGGGAGGGTGCGCGGTAGGCGCCGGCGCGGTCGAACCCGCGCGTGGTATGCGCCGCGCAGCCGGGATGGGCCGAGCGCATGTGCGCAGCCAGAGGGGGAGCCACGTGCGCGCCGCCGCACAACTCGCACTGCACTGTACGCACGACAGGAAACAACCAGTAATGGCTATCATAGGAAATCTTGGGTTTAACTAAATTGGCCTTTATGGCCCAGAGCACAGTGTGGTGCCAACGCCCGGGCCGCACTGCCTCGTCGCTCGACGTTCTGCCATCAAAACATATTGTAGGCATGCGGGTCAGTTAACCAACAGACGTCGTGTGGTCAACTCGCCGGTCGCGCGTACACTGCATCATTTGACCAGTGGTTTGTAAGATGTGATCATGGTCTTAATATTACTAACAGGACTGAGTAGCGAGCCGAGCAGGATGTCTAATACAGATGCTCTGTGTCCTTTTCCAATAGAGTGACCACAATTTTTTCGTTACGTGGAACAACATTTATGTAAAATCCGCAAAAAAATGAATTTAAAACAATTGTTATCGCACTTCAACAAAATCCTGCTCACTCGCCGGACTTGCATTCAGAATTCTATGTCAAACTTCATGTCATAGGTATAGTGCGGTCGATTATTCGCTTTCGAAAAAATTCGAAAAAAAAAACTCATTAAGTGTCGTAAAAAACACTCGCTTTAGTATCATAAAATTTTTATTTTTGCTAGTATTTCGAAATGAACTACGAAATAATTCGGAAATAAATAATTTTTCACAGTACTGTATTATTTCGAATGAAAACGTGGTCACCCCATTAGCTTACATCGCAATACAAGCAGCCATCATGACACATGCAGTAGGTTGCCAGAATAGGAAATAATTATATTCCCACCTAAAAAATTATAAGCATGGGTTTTAAGTAATAATATCTAATTAAATATTATCTGAATTCATATTAAAAAGTTAAGCTGAGATATAGTATAATAATTGACTAATTGTCTGAAATAATTTCTACCACTTTTCTATCGCATTGTTTCGTATATTGTTTTGCGGCAAGATTTAGAAAGAGACAAATGGCCTTCCAGGCTTCCGTGTAGCTATCTCACTCGGCTCGTTTTGCCTCTTTCAATTCTGGTGGCCAAATTGAGTCTTAACACAATAACTTAAGGTGTATTTTTGTAACTTGAATTTTTGGTAGAACTCAGTCCTGTTATAATAGTTATTAAGTCCATGGATGTGATGACCTTGTGGAATTAAATCTTCACAAAAGATTTTTATATTTAAAATATAAAATCAATTAGAATAGTTACCGGAATATGGTGTTTTGCCGCTTCTACTATTCCAATCTCTCTTCTTACGAATACCGCTGTGGGGTCGTGTTTCTTCATTTTCATTCTTCTCCTCTTTCTTCAATCTAATCATAAAATACAACAAATTGTTTTGTTTGTTATGAATGCTGTGCATTGGATTGGAATACGTTACTCGGGAGGCAAGCCACGTCACTGAACACACTCTGAGAACCATACCACGTTATAATTAGTCTGAGAACAGCGGATATGATTGAAATTACCATGTTATAGTTTATTATAAACTGGGTTGTTATTGGCTCACTTGTCGGTGGCGGCGCTGAGCTGGTCGGCGTCGGCGAGCGCGTCCCACAGCGCCACGAGCGCGCGCATCGCAGGCGGCAGCACGCTCACCACGTAGCGCGCCGACCCCACTGACAGGACATATACATACATTGCATCCTTCTTCACATTCGTAATATAAAAAATCATAAAAAAATCAATCGAAATCATGTTAATGCAATGATGTCGTCATTAGTTTGCAAGTAGGGACATGAAGACCGTTGCGAGTTGCGATGACGTGAGTACCTACGCAGCGAGCCAGGCCGCCGTTCGAGCGCACTCTAGTCGGGCGCCGCGGACTGCTGGACTCTGCACTCGCCGCCTCGTTTACACCACCAACTTACAACTGTGCCAATTTTATTGTTTAGCGATAATCTGAGCAAACCGTTCCCGAAAGGTATACTGGTGGGCTGTGACGATGTCACATACATGCCAAATTCTATAAACAGACGCTGCTCTATAACAAATGGATCTTTAAGGGGCCGCGTTTTTCTTTTGGGGTAAGGTCTCTGAAAATATGTAAACATAATATCATTCATATGAGATACATTTTATACAACATCATTCTTCTATACGTACGAGTATAAGAAGAAGAAAGAAAATATAGATTACTTTTGACTACGTAAGTAAATTCAATGTTTGTGAACTGTTTGAGGAGACTAAAGAACATTTGGCCGACAGGAACGTACCGGGTTCAGTGCTCGGGCCGGGCAAGTCTTCCTCTCGGATGGGCACATCGAAGTCCACCTTTCGCAGACGACTGGCGCTTGCCTCCGCACCCGAGCGCGTCAGTGACTCCAGCGTCGTGGGGTGGATGCGCAGGTACAACCCTGACGTGTGCACAACCAACAATAAAACACAATCAACTCATTTTGATCACATTTCAACGTATTTATATGTAAGCCATGACCTACGCATATAACGCAATGAGTGAGCACTGACCAGCGTTGGAGACCTCCACGGAGTGTCGCTGGTGGCGCGGGGGCGCGGCGGGGGGCGCGGGCCGTGTCACCACGCGCGCGCCCTGCTTCGGCAGCGCCGGGTGGAACTTGAGGAATGCGGCGCACGCGATCGCGTCGTGCACGATACCTGCCAGACGAACAGCTACTTTACTAACCACAAATTATTCATTTTATGCACTAATGTGAGTTTTACCCCACGCCAAGTGTCTGTTTGTGTTCAATGCGTCACAGGGAAGATTATTTTTGCTAAGTTTACCTATGTGTACATTATATTTCTGTCATGTAATATATATAGTATAGTCCTCCTTATCGGTTTCGATAACGGCGACCTACGGCAATTCATCTCCTAGCGTGAGCCCGATATGACTGGCTAGACCGAGTTTGATCTAAATACTCGGTCGCAAGCGCTGCAGTACAGCTGACCCGCAGAGTAACGAGTATAGGTGTATGTCGGCTTGGGCCTCTGTTTTTGGGTTTTGCGCTTTTCGTCTAAAGTCTCGAGTCGCTTTATTTCGAATGACTTGACATTTTCGTATATTGTTTTGCGACAAGAGGTCCTATTTAAAGCAAGCCTCTCCCAACCCTGTGGGTCAATACCGCAGCCCTTCAGATATCATTTTAACACATCCTTGTAGCGCAGATATTGTCCTCCATGCTTACGTTTACCTTCAGCCATCTCAGAATAAAAGATCGCTTTGGGTAGACGGTGGTTGTCCATACGAAGGATGTGTCCACACCATCTGAGCTGCCGCTGCATAAGTAGGCTCCATTCCATACATACTAGAGCGTCTAAGAACCTCTGTATTGGGAATGTGATCCTGCCACATAATTCCCAGGATGAACCTAAGACAACGTAGATGGAATGTGTCTAGCTTTGTAACGTCTGACTTGTAAAGGCACCACGTTTCTGCGCCGTACATAAGTACAGGCGTGACTAGTGCTTTGCAGACATTAAGTTTTGTTTGCAGCTTGATGTCATCAGATCTCCAGACACGATCGTTAAGTCGGCCAAAGGTTGCAGCAGCAGTAGCGACGCGCAGTGGTATTTCCGAAGCTAAGGTGTTATCAGATCTTATACTGCTGCCTAGGTATTTAAAATGAGATACTTCCTGTAGTGGCCTTCCATCCACTTTTAAAGTTTTCTTATCCGGCTCCTGTCCACGTGGAGGTTGTTTAACGATTTGCGTCTTAGAAGTACTTATGACTATCTTTATCATGTAATATAACCTCAAAGTGTATTTGGTGCGATCAATTAATCGAAGAATCGATTTTTCCCGCAAAGAAATCGATTTATCCACTAAGTTTATTTATTTATTTAGTTTTACCAGCTATTGTTTCAGTGATACATGGGTACACAGATAAAATAAAATCAAAACTTAAAAACTAAATGCACAATCTTTACAGGTAAACACCGCATGCAAGTTTGATTTCTTACGTTAGAGGTTTATTCTACTATTTTATCTATTTTCTAATGAAAAATAGGTTCAGAAAACAAATGGTCTTCTCTTATACCTGATACTTAAAATAATAAAATTGTTACTATCAAACTACAGAATCGCATGAATTTCGAGTTAACCTGAAGCGAGTTTAATCGTAAGTTGATACATTTCTAATGTCAGTGACAGATAAATAATTTGTTCTGTCAAATACTTAGATTATATACTTATAGATGGAGCACCCGCGTGGCCGCACATGAGACAGCACTATAAAACTCAAAATGCACTAAACACTCAACTACCGGAGTCTATTTCTCATAATTATATACACTAAAACTATAACTTAATTGCCGTAACTTTTCTAAAAACATAAAAAATGATCTGAGTCGACCTCTCGGTTATAGAGATCCAGAACTTTGTTTGGGCCAACTTTTAAATGTTGGCAAAGCAAAACCCGGCACGCCGAATGGCACAGAGAATATTATGTTTTGTCTCAATTTTCTTACTTTTTTCGTATACATGCTTCTCATTTCCACATTTGCCTACAGTCTCGTGGTTACATCTATAGGTCTATAATCTTAAGTCAAATATAACATTATACCAGTGTGGCGATACTTTAAATAAAAACTACCTTTTTTAAGGGTTGCCAGCAATTAAAAGAATAATAATAACTTCAATTATTAAGTGTTGAATTTTCTCTAAAATGGAGGGGTTTAAAAATATTATTTCAGTGGTTCTAAGTTCCTTATTTTTGTCGTCTTTATATGAATAAATATTGATGCTGGTTAGATTTTACTCGGAATAAAAAACCAACCTCCATACAAAAAGCGGACATGTCCTTTTCACAGATGATGTATTTCTGTTGCCGCTATAACAACAAATACTGAAAACTAGAATAAAATAAATATTTTGGGGGGCTCCCAAACAACAAACGTGATTTTTTTGTTCATTTTTGCTCGATATCGATAACGGCAACAGATGCTTGAAATATTCACAGAATATGGAATGTATTACTTAATTCAAAAATAAGTAATTGCATTAAAATTAAATTAATATTCGAGGAGAGCTCCCATTAAACTTTTGTCTGTTTTATAAATAATGGTACGGAACCCTTCGTGCGCGAGTCTGACTCGCACTTGGCCGGTTTTTGGTGTACATAATATTATAACACCCTAAACACCCACATAAATATGTGGTACTACATCCAACAAGCATGCTCATCGCACAAATGTCGACTGTACCGGGAATCGAACCCGAGACCAGTCCTCGGTAGTCCTGCGTGGTTACTATTGCGTCAACGGGGTTGTCAGCCGAGCCAGCAGCAGCAGGTCGTCAGCAGAGCCATAACAAAAGTAAATTATTATTTTTTTTCCTTTAAACCCTTTCCTTGTTTTGTGAAGTCGGTTTAGCATAGTGAGTAGTAGGTATATACCTTCGTGCCAGAGCAAAGCGGCGAACACGGCGCGCAGGCACTCTGCCTGGCCGGGGCTGAGCGCTTGCTTGCGGGGCGGCGGCGGCGCGGGCGCCGAGCGGCTCGGCAGCAGTGGAGGCGGCGAGCCCGTGCGCCGGTAAGCACGAGCTCGGCTCGCTAGTAGCGATCGCGCCACACTTTTGGGGCTGCGTCGGCCGGTCTCCTGCTTAGTACAATTGTATTTTCAATTATATTTACATATATATATACTTCATCATCATCATCACAGCTTTTTATCGTCCCACTGCTGGGTACAGGCCTCCTCTCGCACGGAGAAGGATTGAGCGTTAATCACCACGCTTGCTCAATGGGGCAATGCTCGGGTTGGTGATTTCAGACTTCATAGTCCAGGTTTCCTCGAGATGTTTTCCTTCACCTTTTAAAGTCTGTAGTAACTTAGAAAAGTTACATTGGTACTTGCCTGAACTGGAATCGAACCCACACCCTCTTACTCGAAAGGCTGGTGCTTTAACCACTAGGCCACCATGACTCCCTATATATGTATATACTAATGTGCTTATATCTATACCAATTTTATTGGTTGTGGATGTGTCCATGTAGCTTCATCTTTGATAAATTTGGCTCAGTACCAGCCGGAAGGAGGCGATGTGTTGGCAGGCATCCTACTTTAGGTCCCGGTTCATTTGTATATATTAGGCAGTGGTTACGGGAAGATCAGATGTTAGGAGAATTGAGAAAGTCAAATAGGCAGTCGCTTCATGTGGTACAATGAAAGTCAGCTGCCGGCTAGAGTGGCTGCGCTCGCGCAACATACGCACCGCGAGGCGGGGCGGCACTTGGCGCGCGCAGTCACGCTCGGGCGAGGTCTGCGTGCCGGTCTGCGCCAGGCGGCCGCCCGCCGCGCGTTCCACCTCTATCTCCGTCTGCGAACAATACAAGTCGATTATTTGTTACCATCATGGAGAACATAATAACGAGCGAGGATGCCACAAGGCAACCAGGCCTTGTAGTATCAACCAGGGCATGGGCAGGGCTTACATGTCACAGTGGGCGTGGCCAAAAATCATAGTCTCAAGTGAGCTGTCGTCCAGTTCGGGTGTCTTGTTTTTTGATAGTTTTTGGTGATATCTCTGTCTCAGTCACTCTTATCTAGTACCGATTCTAAAAAATAAAACCGGAGATGCATCGGACACGACTAACTATAAGCCTATTTCACTTGCTACAACGACAACAACAGCCAAGATACTTGACACCTTGCTCAAGGTTAGTAGCGCAACATGTCACGATACATGATGCTCAATTTGGGTTTCGTGCTGGCTTGTCGACGGAAAGAGCTATTTTGAGCCTAAAGCATGCTGTCAGGTTTTATACTGAGAGACGCCGGTGTACGCGTGCTTCCTGGATAAGTCAAAAGCTTTTGACCTTGTCAGATATAATCTCCTATGGGACAAGCTAGGAAGTGCGGGTGTACCGGCAGAGTCTATTTCTTTGCTGCAGTACTGGTATGCAAATCAGAAAAACCAGGTGATGTGGGCCGGTAGCCTGTCTGATGAGTATAGGCTCGAGTGTGGTGTGAGGCAGGGGGGACTCAGCTCCCCTTTGCTGTATAATGTGTACATCAACCAGCCGATTGAGCGGCTCAGCAGCACTCATGTGGGGTGCCATATTGACGGCACCAGTGTTAATAATATTAGTTATGCGGACGACATGGTGCTGCTGAGCCCCTGAGCCCTCGGTAGGGGGTTTGAGGACATTATTTTCAATTTGTGAACAGTACGCGATGGAGCATGGGTTAAAATATAACTCTAATAAGAGTGAATTCATGATATTTAGGGCGGGTAAACATTACCCCACCCATGTTCCTCCGGTACTTTTGAACGGTACTGCACTCAAACAGGTTGAGAGTTTCAAATATCTTGGACACATTGTGACAACTAATCCAAAGGACGGCGAGGCATTGGGAGAGAGCGTAGGGCTCTGGCGGTAAGGGGCAATATGCTGGCCCGCAGGTTCGCTGGCTGTACGACACAAGTCAAAATAGCTTTATTCAAAGCAAGTACGTCATTTTACACGAGTGGCCTGTGGGTGAGATATGCCCAACGTGCCTACGGAGCCCTGCGCGTCCAATATAACAATGTCTTCAGGATGCTATTGGGGTTGCCGTGGCGCTGCAGTGCCTCTGGTATGTTCGCTGAGGCGAACATTGACGGGTTTCCCGCATTAATGCGGAAAAAAGCAGCATCTCTGCTGCAGCGCCTAAGAGACAGCGGCAACAGCGTCATGAAACTTATTGCCTCACGATGGGTGGGTAGTGGCCTTAAGTAATTCTATGACATTTTTGTTTTAGCTCTAGATTTTAATTGGTATTTTTTTTACATTTTAATTGAGAATTTTATTATGTTATTTTTAAATTTAATTGTAATATTTTTACTGTATTTAATTAGATTTTTATTTAATACATTTTATTATTAGTGGATTTTAAAGTACTGATGTTTAGAAGATTATTTTCTATGTTAATAATTAATTATTTTACTGTGTGTGGCATTTTGAAATGTTGATGTACATATTAATGATGTTGACTTTGAATCCTGTCCGAAATAAATGCTTTATTATTTTGTATGTCTCTACTAGACCACGGGACTACAGAGTCCCGGATTTTTAGAAGGCGAACGTGGGGCCGAAGCCAACACGCTGAAGCCCTTTTGAGACAACTTTAATATATGTAATGGTGACACAAAACCGACGATTGTCCCTGTATACACTATGGAAATGTACCCAAGGACAACCCCCGGTTTGTGCTAAACTATTGCTAACTATGGAAGAAAAACTACTTGGGCTATTGTGATGGGATGCTAGTGGACTAGGGAAGGAAAAACTATGGGGACTATGACCCCTGCCGATGACAATGTAATGAATACATGTAAAAATGGCAGGAGGAGACTCGCCAGCTCACTTACCGGGCCCCCGGGAACTAGTCGCTAAGTCGCAGGGGGCAACGGGGACGTGAGCGTCGGAAGGGTGAGGTTGCCTCGGCCGGCTTTCTAATCAGATCACGCGCCTTAAAACCAGCATCAAGCCAGGGTCCAGCATCTCTGTGCCCACTCTCCACTTACCCGAGGCATTCACCCTCCGAGCAGTGCTTTAGCGACTCCACTTTTGACGGCCAATGAAGGCAAGCCAGAGGCGGGAGACCTGTCCCCCTTCAGGGTTCACTGCGGCGAGCCGGAGATGAGGGACAGTATCCTCTCCCTGGAGCACTCGGTACTCGCGGGGTCGCTACTCCCCGACATTCGCCTCAGATGCCCTGCGGGCTTGTTGTTGATGTGTGGATGTTTTAAACGTTTTAAGTTTAAAAAAGGCACTTGGGAAGTTTCTAAATACGTTCTTTACATATAAAACTATATATTTGGTGTTACGATATTAATAATTGCATTCTCTATTAACTTTCTCAGTGCACTACAGAGCATTATTTTATGTTTTTATAAAATAAAAATGAGAAATTAATTAAAACATGTAAATACAGCTATTTGCGACGTTGCCAGCTTTTGGAATACGCGCCCTTCACTCACGTTGTAACTATTTATTGTCGTTCGTGTGTTCGTATTGCAATTGTTATCGCTGTGATTTAATTAAAGTTTTCAATGAGTGATAATTAGTTATGTCGTCTAATAGTGAACATGAAGTACCACTGCACTGTCTGACGAGGAGTCGCAAAAAGAACTTTAGTTCTCTTACGGACATCTTCATTTCTGATTCGATCACGCAAGGAAACTCCGAGCATAGCCCGAGCATAACACTTTTATTATGTCTCTCCTAGATAGCTTCTGATAATATCTATTAGTGGGCAATATACCGAATATTTGATGACATTTTAGCAAAATTTTGACGATCAATTAATATGGGATGAGTTATATTTTAAACATACTGTGTTAAAAATTTAGAAGCTAAATTAACATATTTTTGACGTCATTTAATAGTATTTTAGAAGTTTACGGTTAGAATGCATGCTAAAAATTTAGATGCTAAGAAAAAATCATTATGCTGAGTTATATTTACAGTGGTTTACATAGAAGATAACTAGTGGCTAAGATAGTATTATTTAGAAGCTCGTTAATTGTGGCTGACTTAGTAATTTAGAAGGCAACATACATTTTTGCACCCATTTTGTTATCCATGGTCATTATGCTAATGAGCAAATAGGCAACTGACCCTTGGAAAGGAAAACGTACATTTTAGTCATGCTTGACATTTTTGCCAGTTTTTGCAAGTTACCAAACTACAGCACAATTGAGAATGTTAAACCACCTTCTATAGTATAGTATAGTATAGGTATATGCAGTTATTAACCTTGAATATTTTTCCATTACAAGACCTATTGTCATGAAGTTTTGTAAGTCTAGCTTCAGTCTGGTTATTATTTTCACACATCACATCACTGTTCGTGAATTTTTGCTTAAAATAATAACTTAAACAAACAAACTTGATAGATATAACAATATCTAAGCACTGACTCATATTGCTACTAAACACGGAAAATTATCGAATATTGGAGTATAATTGTACAACCACGAGAATCACAAATTTGCGATTGCCTAAATGTCTTTAGGCGCAACCTTGAGAGCTAATTATATTAAGGAAAACTTGAATAACGCATTCAGGTGGACGTAGTGGCCCACGCGGCTGTACCACTACTGCGTACCAAAACAAAACTGCGCATACCTCTAGAATGGTGTTGGCGTCGCCGTTGTCGCCTAGCCGCTGCCTGCCGGGCGACCACCAGTCGTCGCTGTTGCCATTGCTGCGCCGCGAACTGCGTCTGCGCACCGACCACACAACAGGATATGTTCATTGTCATTGTTGAAGTAATCATTAAATTGTACATGGCACTCGAGCGTAATCTATGAAGCAATTGGGAGGCAAGCGGCACACGTGAGCTGTGCCTACCTTGACTCTGCAGCGCAGGACGAGGTGCTGCTGAGGTCGGCGCGGAGCTGGCGGCTGCGCTTGCTGGGCTCCGCCGCGACCGCTGGCGACCGCCCATCCATCTGCGAACACCACAAAGTGAACATGAACTCAAATTGATTGTTCCAACACATCAGGCACAACCTACTATTGATACCGCTTCAAAAAACCCGTCGCTACACGTGCAATATCGGAATGTCATTATAGCAGGTAGATAAAGCTACAAGGAGAGCTTCTAAAGATATTTGCACCTTACCTGTATTTGCTCATACGGGAAGTTTCTGTCTTCTATACAGGAAATTTCTGTAGCAAAATAAATCATTATTTAGGATACATATAATATGATTGAAATATTTCCATGCACTTGATATGAAAATGGGGGTGCCATTTTGCAATGGACGAATGTGCTTATTTACTTATTGAATGTTGCGTAACTACTTTTAATGTTAACATATATTGAACTTTCCAAACCACGAGCAGCCACCAAATAGCGCAACCAGCCAGCCAACCAGCAAGTAGCCCGTGGGCAGGTTACCTGCCAGCAGTGAGCGATAAGACTTGCTTACCTTCGTCGTCTAGCGTCGGCCAGGCGTCCGCGTCGCGCGAGCCCCATGCGCCGTCCAACCTCGCGCGCTGCAACACGCCAGCGTCACATGATCAGAAACGTTACTTTAGGAGCTATTCTTATGTTCCAAACTAGTTGAATAGACAGCGTACAGTAGGCGGGTCCGGCAGCGGCACGAGCAGCGCGCGGTCGAGGTGCCGGTGGTGCTGCAGACACCACGCCACCTCAGCCAGCCCCTCTGTGTAGGCGCGCACCGACTCCGCGCTCAGCCGCACCCAAGTGCCGTCCTTGTTCACGATCTGCAACACGCGCCGCGCTCTCCTACTTACAACTAGCCTTTCATGTTTCCTTGCCGACTCCCTAGTGCTATGTGGATGACGCATGTATAATCATAAAATAATATCATTCGTTGACATCGGACGCGTTTGCACTGTCCGTAGAAATTATTATTTCGTGCCGAGCGCCGCTTATTTTGATACGAGGTCCTGGCGTTCCTGCAGTACCAGCTGGACGTCATGGATGAGGTCAGTGTGACCCAAATCTGCACCTCGAACTTCACCGAGGAGGAGATACGCAGCGCAAAGAAGCTGCTGTACGAGTCGCTGCAAATGGCAGACCGAATGCCGTCCCGCAGGAGGGATGAAAAGGGAGAGAGGAGTCTTCAAGATACCATTAGGCTATTGAAGGAGACCGACCCAGATGACGTGCCGACTTTTGTGGCAATGGAGTTGCGTAAGCTGCCCCCGGTCACTTTTGATCACGTCGACGTCACCAGGCTGTTAAAGGACATCACGAGTATGAGGTCTAGCCTGGTCGAGCTGCAGTTGAAGCTGGAGGCATCACAATCCACCATTAGTGATCTACGTAGCGAGGTAGCAGAATTGCGAAACTCTGGATGTAGGTCACACGCGCATGCCAACAGTGACAACACACGCCACGGACAGGTCAACGTATCGCCGCCGCGCGCCGAGTCAGCAAAATTACACTCGTCGCCAGCTGTCGCCACTACTAGCGATGCGAAACCGTGCCCCGCCCTCCCCGCGTCTGCCATAGTCGGGACGCCGACGAATGTAAGCGTGTCAAACCCTGACGTGTTTACTCGGCTGCCGTAAAGCGAGATCCCGCACAACGGCAACCTAAAACTACTGTAGGCAGTCAAGATCGCCCCGAAGTATCCCGAGATACGGTACAATCTGTACCAGTTAAAGGGATGGCTGATGCAGATTTCATCAAGGTACAGAGAAAGAAGAAGAAGCCATCTAGCCGAAACCAATGCGGAACTGCATTGACCGGACCGAACATGCTGCTGCGCCCCGCAATTCCAACGACGCAGCTGTATGTGTCGCGCCTCCACCACTCCACGAAGGTCGAGGAGATCGTGGAGTATATACGCATCAAGACCAACTGGACATTGAGGGTCGAGAAGTTGGAGCCGAGACACAACACGAACGCGGGAGGCTACGCGACACCACGCAGTGCAACACGACACCGCCTACTCGTGTCAAATAGATTTTAATTATGTATTAGTTTATAGATATTTTTGTTTTATTGTTATTTATGTATTGTATTTTCTATGGGCCCTAGTTACCTGAAATAAAGTAATAAATAAAATAATGTTTGTTGTCGCATCTCTCCGTCATTTACCCACAGATTTGTTTTCTTTTTTTATTTGAAAGGGTATGCTTTCGAAATGTCCCATTACCATAAGATCTAGAATCTAATGTCGAAAGCCTTTTATTCAGGTGACATTCAGGTATATACCAAATATATTTCGCCCTCGTTACAACTAGACAGTAGCCAAAATGACAACCAGTAAAAATAATGCCAGCTTCATCCGATTAGACATTATTAGGTACAGGGGTAGTTGTGAAAAAGCGAAGCAAAAATATATATGTATTACCGTCCAGTCTTTTTCGACCTACATTTTCACTAAATACATATGTATATTATGGGAACGCTCTTAATACTTATCCAGCCCGGAGGGCAAGAATGAGATCTACGTTGGTACGAGCTTATCCAGAAGAAGCCTGTTCACTCTTGTCTTTAACCCTCTTATTATAAAACGTGGTCCTAAAATACTACCGGCTTTTGTACTAGGCTTAAACTATGAACTCGAAAAAACGTTATTACAAAACGCGTTTCATCGCAAGTACTATTACTATGTATGGTACAAAAGTTAAACCATCGTGCCCCCTAGTTTAACTACAGTACCTAATTGACAAACGTCAGATTTTTACTTTCGAGGTTAGCTTTCAGCAAGGAACTCAGAACATATTTTGTGATTTATAAAACCATGTATCTACACCAATCATGGATATATGTCTGATTTATTAGAACCACTATATTTTTTTAACAAGCTTTTAACCAAGTTGCAACTTATGAAAAAAATGTCTTCTTAATTCAATTTACGCGCGCGGCTCGTGTTCTCCGTTGTACGCGCAAGCTTCGTTGTTGTTCGAAAACAGAATAATTGAATTATTTTGACCGATAAAAAATGGTAGACAAAATATATAAATACTTTTAAATAATGTAACGTTATAATTTCCACTTCATAGATAAATTTATAAAATGTTTTTTCTTAGTTACTTTTCTTTCTTACTTTACAAATTTTTGTAAAAAGAAACGGTGCATAGAACGCTGATCAAATGAATGAATGATTTAAAAATTTATTGCTTATAATCTGTGGATAATGTTTGAACCCGAGACGATCTGTGGTACCAAACCGTCCTTTCTTGGTCTGCGATTTGTAATACGATTGACAGAACTTACGTTAGTACAGTAACAAACCAAGACGTTCTAAGTCTGGTTTAAACCATTACTTATTGCAGTTTTTATAATAAGAGGGTAAGAGTCTAGGGTTGTAAGTACTCGGAAATGCAGACAATTCTACAAATTTAGGCGAGTATCCATTAAGTGTTAAAGTTTCATATGTAATGGCTGAGTGACCTCTTCCAGGAAGTCGATGTTGCTGCCGCAAGGCACGCGGCCTATCTCCTCGGCCTGCAGGCTAGGACTGGCGCGCACGCGCAGGCCGGCGCTGTGACGCGCCAAAAAACGTCGCATGCGCGGAGGCGCGGCTGGAGATGCCCCCGCCTGCACGCTGCGTTCGGCTGCCGCAGCCGCCGCGCTCTCCACCACCTCCAGCGTCACCTCCTGCAAGGGCGTCGCTATCAGCATTTGATTGAGTAATAGTGAGTGCAGGCGCTGTTGGTGAACACTTCACCTGCGTGGCAGGCTGGCCGTCTAGCGTGCAGCGGCAGATGTAGGCACCCGGCGTACGCGGCGTCCACGACGCCAGGTAGGAGCCGTCCGCGATCTCGCGCACCGGCACTCGCTCCGCCGGGATGCAGCCACCGTGCACGAACGTGCCTCCCACCGCACCCCCGTCGCTCCACGACTCGCTGGCCAGCCGGAGCTCCTCGAACGAGTAGTCTTGATAAGCCTGCAACAGATGACAGACTTTGACAGACTGCTTCTCAGTTCCGAACGCGTACGTATATGGCTCAGTAAGCGCACTCAATCGTAAAACCTGGACGATATCTAATGATAGACTGTATTCTAATGAATTACCTTCATCATAGTTATTGCGTGAAAGCACATGGTTTCTCTAACGGTGGGCTGGTAGGGCACGTCGGGTATCCTGGCGCGCTGGCTGTCTGCGGCCAGCGCTCGGCTCGCTCCTGCACTCAGCCGCTGCACGACCACCTGCCGCCAATGGCACACACATCAAAATCGCTCATGGCCGTCGTGCTTTCCAATGTGGTTAAATAAACTGCCAAAACAGCTTTGTTTGTAGAGTCTGGCAAACGAGAGTAGAGACTCAGAAAGCGCGGCAATTTTTAAAAAAATGTTAGTCTGGTAACCCCAACATTTTCATCAAGTACTTAAACTAAGCTGACTTGATACTTGAGAGTTATTTATTTTTGTGTCAGACAGATCCAAAAATTAGAACCTACGGTAATCTTTGTATAATAAGTTGTATTTGTAACAAGACAAAGTCAACTGATATTTCGAGATGTAAAATCATGTTTAAATTACCCATTATGTTATGATGCTATGATCCAAATCAATATACATACTTTGTTGGTATAAATAAATATATTAAAAGATTTTTTACAAAAAAAAAGCTTTTATAGTCCACCATATTGCATTTAGAATAACGTCAAATTATTTTTTAAGTCACTCTCGATAAGCCCTTTGATTTGATTCCCATATTGTTGAAATTCATTATAAAATACCTAGTCCGCCATCTTGAACGGTCCGCCATATTGGATTTAGAATAACGTCATATAACATATCTTGCATTGTCATCCAAACTGAACGTGTATACAACATTTCAGCTCAATCGGTTGAAGATATCTACTTCAAAATTGAGTTCAAAGAATCCACCGTAACATACATACACAGCAAGTCAAATAAAAGCTTTTAAAATGGGTTGGAATAAACTTTGTTTGTCAATGGAACGTCATCGTTTTAAGCGTCAGGTTGGAATTAAAAACGTTATTTAAACAGAATGTGAACCAAACACAGAAGTTTTAAATAGTTTTTGTAAATCATTAAATAATAAGTAAGAATATAAACAAAGTATTAACATCAAAGCGTCGTACTAACTAAATTGCGCGACTTTCTCGAGACGATCCAGATTGACATAAATAAAATATTAAGAAAAGTTTGCAAAAAATGCGAGTGTCTACTTTCATTTACCAGACTCTAAACATTTTGATTGTTATTCAATAAAATGTTGATAAAATTTTGGTGGGAAGCTAGATATAAGGCTAGTTTTAACCAACTTCAAAAAAGGAGTTGAGTAGAGAGATGTTCGTTAATATTTAAAGGTATTTTGATTTGATAAGCTATTATTGTCAATTAAGTGTTCAGTTGGACATTTAGAATTTTTGGTCAATTCCGGCATATAATGGCGTCCAGACCAATTGTCGGTCAGTCGGCCGTTCTCTCTAAGGAGACCAGTCCGCTGCGGCGGAGGACATATTGCAGTGCACGATCAACATTTGAATGATTCAAATGCACTCTCTATTTCCCACAATGCGATTTCGGGCCGACCTGGGAATCGAACCCGAGACCCCGTGCACAGCAGAGGCATATGCGAGTACTAAACTAACGCGGCAGCTCTACAATTTCTGTCTTACCTAATTCAATTGATGGAAGCTAAGGTTTTCAGCGCTATAGGAAATTTGGATGTACTTTACGGTTGGAATAGCGGTTCCAACAGTAACAGCCAGTAACATCATCATCAGCCTTTTTATCGTCCCACAGGTGGGCTCAGGTCTCCTCTAACACAGAGAGGGGTGCAAGTTGGTGATATCGGACTTATAGTCCAGGTCCTCGAGACGTTTTACTTCACCGTTACTCAGTCATATATAGGTCTAAATAGTCATAATCGTATCATCCAAGATATAGGTACTTAGAAAGTAGCTAAAACTTAGAAAAGTTGCATTGGTACTTGCCTGACCTGGAATTGAACCCGCACACTCATACTTGAGAGGCTGGTGCTTTAACCACTTGGCCACCACGACCACGACTTTAACCACTAGGACCCCACATACAGCTTTATAGTATGTATACGAATTATTAAATTAAGGGACATTATATGTATTCATTCAGATTACAGATAACATAAGCTTGTGAACCAACGCGCTCGGAAGTTGGATCGTGGACGTCTTACGTTCTACGTTAAACTCGTATTCAGCGCATGTGACAATCTGACACTATTTGATTCACTATTACCTTTACTGAGTGTAAGGGACAGCTCCACTGGATATACAGGTGATATTTTATACAAAGTTGAAACAATATATTAGAAACGATATGGACCCGGTGCCCTAGCAAGTACAGTTTATTGATGTCAATCGCGCGCGCAGTCACCAGTTCCACGCTGACCCGAATATTAAGTTTTAATATTAGAATTATGACAAAGACAGTTAACGATCGATCAGCAACCAAGCCGCGTTTGCTAATACCATTAACCATTACCATTTTATATTTTTTGAAAACCAATATAACATATTTTTACCACGAGTTTATTATTTATTTATTGGATTTACACCCGACGACATATTACCTAGTTGCGCATTAAATCTATGCTTATTACTTACACTGAAAGGCATTGACATGTTGTATTCTTTTCTTAAAGTTTGTGTGCGTGCGTGCGTGTGTGGGTGCGTGCGTGTGTGTGTGTGTGTGTGTGTGTGTGTGTGTGTGAGGGTGTGTGTGTGTGTGTGTGTGTGTGAGGGTGTGTGTGTGTGTGTGTGTGTGTGTGTGTGCACTTGTGAAATAATATGTAAAGGCTTATTAATTAATTAATATTTTTCTTGCTGTACTAATTCGTGATTTATTATGGATAATGTACATAATTATTTCCAATTTAATTATAAATATAATACTATATACAAAGAAAATAAAAAAGAGACAAATTAAAATAGTGCATCAAAAAATTCCTCCGCATCGCTGTCAGCGGGGATCGTGCCCAAAAGGCTGGCCGCATTGCCACGTTGAATGGCAATGCTGATTCGTTGGCCAAGGTATTGGCCAGCCCTTTGGTCACGTGTGGACTCCACTAAACGCATGCTTAACTCTTTGAAAAGTTTGTGGGCACTTGGGCCCCATGGTCCCAGTGTTTCAACCCCAAACGGTTCAAACATGTAATTGCCGATTAGGTTTACATATTTGCGCCGTTTGAGGTTTTCCGCGGTAGCAGCAGCCGCACCGGCACAGCTCGCCGTACTGGGAAGGTGGGAAAGTGCAAGGGTGCCATTTTCCATGGCATTATGGACATCCCATCTGGTCTCTTGCCATCGTCACGTGCCAGGCCCTTCGGTTCTAAAACAGCTGGCACTCCGGCGGTGACAAGAGCACGACGGATGATGCCATTAACACTGGCGTGCCGTGCCATGCGACCTGCGCTCTTGCTGCAGGAGAGACCATGGTGCCCAAGGCAGTCCACAGATTCGCCGCATTGACAGCGATGCGGAGCTCCAGTGGGAGCACCTAGGCGAAGGCATGTAGCGAGCCGGAATGTTGTGTCACCCAGCATAGTTCCAATGCTGGGCGAAGGCAGTGCGTGTAGCCATAGCCCTGACTCCCATTCTCCCACAGCCAGTAGGCGGGCACGCTCCGCAGTGTTGATAGCTGTATTTATAAGGTTATTTCTTATCAACCTGCAGAGCGGCTCATCCCACTGTCTCTGGGAAGCCGGGTTGTCAGGGTAGGCTGTGTTTGGGCAAGCCATTTTCCAAGCGTTCATACCTTATCTTGCTGTTATATTTTGCTTTATAATATAATTATGTAGTTCTTTATTTTATTGACTTATCGTCAATGTGTTATTTTATTGTATAACAACATTTAGAGTGTAAAAAGTTCTTTAATTTATTTACAAACGTAGTTGCTTTCGTTTCATCTTTGATAGTTTTAGGTAAGTTGTTGTATATTTTTATTGACATTATTAGCGGACCGGAAGAATGTATTTTAAGGTGGGATGTAATGTAGGTAGATTTAATCTATTCTTGTGTCGTAGACTATATTTACTTTGAGCATCTTGTCGGGAAGTAGAGTTCAGGGTGACAAAACAGGTAAATGTGAGAATTTTGAACTTTTGGAAATGTGGTTTGCAGATGTCTGTTTGTTCAATTATTATTGGTTATTATCCGTAGGCACAGCATGTAACAAGTGCTCTTTGTAGGTTGGCAGTTTTTTAAAAATTTCGTTTAGGCGTAT
The DNA here is from genome assembly GCA_958496145.1 of Heliothis peltigera. Lineage (NCBI taxonomy): Eukaryota > Metazoa > Arthropoda > Insecta > Lepidoptera > Noctuidae > Heliothis > Heliothis peltigera. The sequence continues at coordinate 14,937,035 of OY292321.1, read as the reverse complement.
GAGAATTTTGAAAGTTGCTCGATTTTTTTGCTTTCCAATTAACATGTGTATCTATTACTAACCCAAGGAGTGTGAATTCGTTAACTTGTTATAGTTTTGTGTTATTGTAGGAGTAGTTTAATTTTATCGGGCTTTTTGATGGGGAGGAAGGTAATTAATTTAGTTTTTGAGAAGTTTATTTCTAATTTATGGTTTTCCATCCAGTTGAATGCTGAAGTAATAAAAAGAGAATTTAGTTTTTAGTATTATATATTTACAGTACAGTTTTGAGTATGGAGACATCATCTGCAAACAATACACATGGTCCGTGAATTGTTTTGGGAAGGTCATTAATGTAGATGAGAAATAGAAGACCGTTTAGAGCATAGCAATCAATATGGGTAGGTACATGACAACATGATTTTGTACAAATCAGAAACATTATTGTTGGGTATCCTTTAATATTTTATTGTGCTTTTTCTCAAACTAGGTCGTAGGTACTTGTACCGGTGTGTACTTCGATGTTCACTTTTCCTGACTTATTCACAGCTTATTTCCTTTAAATGTAGTTTGACTTTATTCTCAAATCAATCAATAATTAGATGATAAATAGCAGTGTGGCTTATGCCAAGCCTAATAAGTCGGTTGTACTTGCTTCACCTGTACACTGTACAGATCAGTCCCCGTCAGTGACAGTCCTCAGTGCTATGACACATAACAACACCGAGGTGTCAACTTTGACGGACCAAGATCCCAACTTATCTGCAAAGCTAACGCTAATAAAATTAGAGTCTCTTTAAATAAGTAAATAAACTATTTGCCAATTTGTTTATTATTTTTGCAACCCTATTTTTGTTTTAATTGATCACAATGGTCTGTTAATTGGGGACGCAGTGCGAAAGGCATCAGCTTACATTCAATTATTGATAACAATCTTGATTGCCAGTCCAGGGAAAGCTGTAACGGTTTACAGTATCTACCACGTGTTTGAGCTAATTTCATTCGTACCGTATGAAGAATTTACAACTAAGTGTAGTGGTGTGACTTACTCAGGTATGAAATGTGGGCCTGACTGACTCTGTCCGCAGTATGGCTTAGTACACAGTGCGTGTTAGTTACCTCAACTTTGAGAGCCGGCGAGCACACGATCTCGCCATACTGATCGCGCACAATGACGGGCAGCGTTATCCTGGAGAGCGGGCGCACGGGTTGCGAGGGCCCCTTCAGCTCGCAGTTGGTGGGCTCGACTCGCGAGGTAGGCGCCAGCCAGCGCGCCAGCCGCCCGCCCGCCGTACTCTCCGCGCCCGCCACGAAGTCGCTCAGGAACTGGCGCTCCGTCGATACACACCTGACAACCAATATATCTTACACTCATTGACGATACCAATACTCATGTCGTTATTAATCATTTGCTATTTTTCTGGCATGTATTTTCGTTTGAATGAAAATAAAATAAGCTATTTTATTGAACCCTTCAATTTTATTATTTAATACATATTTTTTTTTATTTACTTTATAACAAAACTAAACGGAAAAACGAAGTAGGCAAAGGACATGTCCAGAAATGTTTTTTTTTAATAATTCTAACCATCTCCCCATCTCCCGAGCCTTTTTCCCAACAATGTTGGGGTCGGTTTCCAGTCTTAACCGGATTCAGCTGAGTACCATAATAATTCTAACCACGGTAAGGTAAATATATTTATAATGGACATCCCAAAACTTAGGACTTCTGACTATATTAAACATTTTTGAAGCCCTCCAATTTTGGAAAAAATCGTATTTTAGAATTTACTTCTAAAACGAACGAACCTTAAGATTTATGTAGGCTACTGAAGCGAACGCACCCCAAAAAAGTAAACTTGTCAATATTGACATAGCAGGACAGTTTTCATGTGTCAGTTACTGTCAGAAATATAAATTATTATCCTTAGATTATACACCTATAGATGTAACCATGAGACTGTAGGCAAATGTGTAAGTGAGAAGCATATATATGAAACAAATTAGAAAGTTGAGACAAATACTATAAACTCACAAACAAACCTACTAATTTTTAATTTTGCTTTGTAACAATAGTTACGTAAGTTAATTTTTGTCGGTTTATCGGTATGTAGGTATGTCCGGGATAATCTCAAAAAGTACTGCACGGATTTGCTTCAAATTTGGCATGCATACAACTAAGAGGTCGGGTCAACATATAGGCTACATATTATCACGCTATGACGTACGGGGGGAGGGGGTGAATTGATACATACGCTAATGCCCACGCGGACGACGTCGCGTGCAACAGCTAGTAAAAAATAAAAATAAGGTCAGTAACATTGAACTTATTACATATACCAGGATCACACAAACTGCGGCATAGTTAGGCTACAGTTTATAATTTAATTTTGTTCCGATGTACCGAGGTAACGAGTGGAGCAGTTGTGGACTGAAATAAATTAAAATGGTGTACGTAGTATTCGCGATAGTGTTCAATTGTTTATTGTCAACTAGGTTCTTTTGTAATGCTTCGGGGCTCATTTAGGCCAGGTGGGTACCTTCGGGGAGGCTATCAGAATTACCTAGCACACTTTCCTCCATCGCAGTTGGAAACACGATTTCGAGGCCCATAGAGTGCAAACATTAATTATATGGGCAGAGTGTACTCTAAATCTACGATTATTTGAAGAACTGTATCTGCGTGAGGAAGTCCTTTCTGTCCTCTGTGTTTTAGGAATTTCTATCAACATTCTTTACACTTAAGTATGGTGTGTGGTATATACTTATAATTGTGTGTACTTATAACGCACATAGGTACTTAATAGCAATAAAATACTGAAATAAGTATTAGATTCTTATCCAATTAAGACCATTAAAAGCGCAGTATACATATCAAGTAGGTAAATACATAAGAAGTCAGTGTCTATAGTATATGAGACGTTCTTTTGTAAACAGGAGAACATTCATCAGCCAATTAGGCAGTGAGTAGGTACAGAGGTGGCCGAGCGAGCGAGCGGTGTACGGTGCAAGGCGCGCGGCTGCAGCCACACTGCGAGCCACCTCTGTGTATCTCCCTGCGTAGGGATGGCCAAAACATACTTATCGACATATAACACTTTCACTTATTATATCCGATCACATTAGTTTATAGGACATAGTTCATGTTAATATTTGTTTTTTTTTTTGTTATCTATTATCTAAATATATAAAAATGAATTGCTGTTCGTTAGTCTCGCTAAAACTCGAGAACGGCTGAACGGATTTATCTTATCTTGGTCTTGAAATGTTCGTGGAGGTCTAGGGAAGGTTTAAAAGGTGAGAAAGGGTAGAGCAGGTTAGAGCAGGGTAGAGTAGGGTAGTAGTGTAGAGTAGGGTGGAGTAGGGAAGAACGGGAGCGAAGCCGCGCGGGTAAAAGCTAGTTACGAATAAAAATTTATACTGTTTCGAAATTTATACATTATTGAAGAATATTTAATTTGTTAATAGTCAACGCCAAATAATTATGTTTAGAGTATTTTTTTTTTCATTCATATTATTGCAAATAACCTGAGAAACCTTACTTTCTTTTTAATATAGCCTGTGATGAAATGTATCGTTCCATCTCTATACTGTCTACCTTGTCGAAGCTTTTCGAGAGATCACACAGTGCACAGTAAGTTTATTATTATTTATTATTTATTTATTATGTTAAAACGGTTTACACCAATTACATTAACATAGAATTAGACAGCAAAATAAAAGAACATAATATAAAAGAAAACACGAAAAACTTAATATCAAAAAAATAAAAATTAGAAAACAAAACAATACAATTTAAATTACACGATACATATTAAACAATTCGTTCGCAGAGGCTGAGACAAAAACATATTATTATTTTATACTCATCAGCGAATAGATCACAGTTCGGTTGAGCTCCCATGAGGTCGTTGAGCATAGCTAAAACACGGGGAACTGGGGATGAGGCGCGGGCCACTGTGCGACTTGTAGGTGCGGCTAGTAGACGGTGTTTTCGCCCTCGGAGGTAGTTATTAGGGACGTAGAGACGAATCAGCTCATTGTGTAGATCAGGGGCATCTGTTATCCCTCTACATATTTTAAGCATGATGCTCAGTTGGTCATAGGCTCTTCTAGTTTGCAACATATTAAATCCTAGATGTCCAACAAGAAATTTGGTTGGATATAAGTATGGATAATATCCATACCGATAAAGGAACCGCAAAAATGCCTTTTGGACCTTCTCAAGTAAAAGTACATATTTGGCCTCATGCGGGTTCCAAACACAAGAGCTCGCCTCTAACTTGCTTCTGAAAAGCGTACTGTATAAGAGCCGCACGACATGCGCGTTTTGAAAATCTCGTGCGTTTCTTAGCACGAACCCCAGTCGCCTGAAGTTATCATTCATAACGTTATTATTCCTGAGCAGCACGGCTTCGTCAAACGTCCTTCGACTACAACAAATCTCATGGTTTTCAGTGACTTTTTGTTTAGAACAAAGGAAGACAAATTTCAAGTTGACGCTGTGTACACAGATTTTCGGAATGTTTTCGACAAGGTAGACCAAAACCAGCTTCTAGATAAAATTGCATACAACGGCATTTGTGGAAACTTTTTACGGTGGTTTAAGGCTTATATTTTCAACAGGTCACAAGAAATAGTAATTAAAAGCTATAAATCGAACTCGATTATTGTTACCTATGGGGTTCCCCAAGGCTCAATTTTGGGTCCCCATCTTTTCACTTTATTCATCAATGACATGAATATTTTATTCATTCCCGTTTCTTACTGTACGCTGACGATAAGTTTTCAATGCACGCAATACTATAAATTATTGTCTTCTTCTACAAAAGATCTTGACAGACTATCTCTTTATTGATCCAGCAGGCTCAGCATGGCGATTCTATATTTATTCAAAAGTAGACAAAACTTGTTCCTACGGTTTACATGCTAAGCCTGCAGGAATAAACGACAACTTAGTTTACCTAAGTGTAGTACGATTTCTTTTACAAATAAATTAAAAGAAAAAAAAAACTTAAAAAACAAAGCTTTTTAATTTAAACAGTCTGAAAAGAAGAAAATAATCTTTCTTTAAAAATTTTAAGTATAAAGTTATAACATCGTTATACATATACAATTTACATGATAATAAAAGCTTGTCGCGCAATTTTAGATTGGTCCCTTATGAAATGTGTCTCGATGCTTATTTACCTATCAGTACCTACTAAATTAAATTGGTATTGGTACTAGTTTATTTTCAAATTGCGCGACATAGTTTTGATTTATTCATTACTGCCCGTGGCCTGCACGCGATAAATTTGGAGTAAAACAATCCCCCTTTCAATATACAATGAAGATTTCCTGCTATCTTTGGAATATCTAAATTCATACACTACATTTTTACTTAATTTACTTTTTACATTTTTAACTATTTATTTATTACGCTTTTGCCGCACCAGGCGGCCGGCCGGTACCGCCGCAAACTCTACGTCCCGCAATTTTTAAATCTGTAATATCTTCGAAAACATTCACTTAAATCATACGGTGTAAAGGGCCATATACATCTATGTACATATATTAAATGAACAATGTATTCAAGGTATTTAATTGGTTAAGGGTTAATGCTGTATTGGTTAAAATCGCTTCAAAAATTAGCCATAATTTGTCGTAAAAAGTAAATGACAAAAAAAAAGTTATTGTGGGTTATCCATAAGAGATAAGACATATACCATCACGGACTTTTCTGTAGACCTTTGTGTACAATACTTAGTACATTATTTTGATAAAACTCATAGAGTTCAGCCTGCGTTTGCAATGTAAGCGGAAAAAATGTAATTATTTACGACATCACAATAGAAACAGTACTTATCCACTATTTGAAAATTAAAAATATTAAACATATTTTTTTTATATATTGTGGTGATAAAAATAAAATAAAAGTTATTATTATAATTATTTAATGGATGTTATTATACATCTAAACCTTCCTCTTGAATCACTCTATCTATTGAAAAAACCACATCAAATCCGTTGCGTAGTTTCAAAGATTTAAGCATAAAAAGGGACATAGGGACAGAGAAAGCGACTTTGTTGTATACTATGTAGTGATGATAGAGGTAAAGTAAAATAAAATGATAAATGATAAATCTTAAAAAATATCAAAAAGTCTCAGTAGGTAGATCCAGAGATTAAAGATATATCCTACAAGTATAACGCGACAAAATCATACATTTACTTACAACCTTTAGCTCTTTATATTTGTATAGATTTAATTACAACAAAAGAATGTAAGTAGTCAAAATTCTAAAGGAACAATTAATATGATAGGAATAATTAAATCTCATTTCTCATAATTATCATTTCATCAAAACCATCACGTTTTAGCATTGAAAACTCTAATAGTGATAAGCAAATAGTGTTTTTGAGTGTTAACAACACAAATGAATCACATCATCGATATGTATAATAAGCAAGCGGGCCGGAGCGCGCCATCACTAGCACGTGGCGAGAAACAGCGGTCGAGTCGACACGCTCGCCAGTCAGTGCATGACGCTCGGCGCGCGCGGACCTTCGCGCCCCAGCGCGGCTCCATGTCGCCTCTCACGGCGGTGCTCGCACTCGCAGCTCTTTGTGCTCCCGTCGCTAGTGAACACCAGACAGGCCTGTGTAAATTGGAATATTGCAAGTGCACTCCGGACACTCATCCGTCATGGAAAACCGTGAACTGCACTCTTCGCCGCGATCAGGTATGTCTTAATTATACTATATACGACTGTGTCGTACAAACAAAAGTGAACGTGCTACGCCAGATGTACGGCTGGAGTCACACGCTCCCACTTCGGACGTAAACTTATTTCTACAAATATATATATTCGAATTTCAATATATAATATTACTACATATAAACAGTCAAAAAGTGTTCGGCTTCAATATTTGTTTCCAAAGTTGATGGAGCGGGTTTCGTACAGAGAGTAAGCAGGTAATCTGACTACCATTTCAAACAGTTATAATAGGCTGCCCTATGAGAAGGGAACGATAAACAACGGAAGGAGCTTTATTCTGATTCCCGACATGTCGGAACATGTCTATGACGACAAAAAACCATTTTTTTTTGGTACACCAACAACATTGCATCCAATAATACATATCATAATACAGTACCAATTTAATGTAGTGTAGCAATTCAGAAATATGTAGTTCAACAAGCTAATCCAGCATCGACTTCTCTGAAATGGGAATTGTTTCGTTTTGAATCACCGAAAGTTACCCCGGTAATATGATCATACATATCTTATATTCTAATGCACTGATACTATTTGAAGATGATTCAAAAGTGATTCTATATCTAGATCGCTGGAGAAGGAACATCCTTTGAAATACAGATTTCGCAGGCGGCACAACTTCATTGACCAACGAGGTTTATAAAAGCATTGAACCTAACTATGTATATTACATAGACCTTCCTTTTATATAGAACATTCTTTTAGTGTGAAATGTACGAGACTATAGGTGTTCTCGGTCTTGTGACACCGACACGAAATGTGAACTGCTGGATATATAATGCTAGGCTCGCCGAGGTTGGTGTGCATCATGAAAATTATAAACAAACACTGTGATGGGTGGTAGCTGCAAAAGTGTTTGGGACGAAAAGGTAAATAACAAGGTCCTACCTGAGCTGCGAACCACAGACGCATTGTCTGCACTCACACCTCCCTCACGTGCATTTTTGCAATGCTGTTACGATAGTATTCAATCAGGTTAATATAACTTTTAAAACATTTTTTCTTTATGCGTCATGAAGTACCCAAGTCAGTATATCGAGCTGTAATGATGTCATTACTCATACTCCCCACGACTGTTAAATTGACGGACAATCATTGTCTTTGTTAATAACATCGACGTCATTAGGTGCTAGGCTCCAGATTATGAGCATATTATCTTAACGGCTTAGTCAATACGTATTTAAGGACTGTGTTGTTTCGACAGTGAATTCATCGAGTGGATCATTAATATTGCTGTTATTTGTTGTATAATATACAATGTGCAGCAAAGGAATGAAACAAAACTTGATCTAGTGGGGCAAGTAACAGGTCCCTTGGTAAACTTGGTAATACAGATGCGCAGCCGGGCGCCGAGTCGGGCCCGTATCGGGCGGCGCTCTGCGACCCGGCTATTTGTGGTGTCGACACACTCGCAAAAATCAAGTCTAGTTCATACGTAAATACGCTCAAGTAGCTGTCGGCCGCTCTCGTATTCTAAATTAAAATATGCCTCGTGTGAAAGAAATAGGAATCTCGCATCGGAACGATGTCAAACATTGGACACCTTTCAAAAATTTTAATACATGTCAATGACCGTTTCAGTATTGCCTCACTTGGTAAATGTTAAGAACAATATCCCTAATCACTCTGAGTTCCATAACATCGATTGTGCGAAAGGGACTAACTGGAACGGCGTACTTAGATATATCCCGAAATACCCAAAACCTTGAGAATTTTCAAACGCATTCAGTGGTTTATTTTGATTAAAAAAGTATATTATCGTAAAGTTCCTGAAAATTATTCGCTACGCTTCCAGCAAGTAAAAAACACTAGAGCTAAATATCACACTGACCTGAACCAAACCATAGAAGCATCCTGCATAATTCTTAGAAAATGTAAACAGTTTATGCTGTGAATATTTTCTAAATGCAGCATAAATAAATAGTGTGAGGCCAGTAGGTAGGACGTACCTACAGTAGCAGGTAACGGTAGATTTGGGTAAATTGATAGGTGCGTGTTAGTGAGCGCCAGCACGCACTGTGTCTGCCGATGGCAGCGTCCAATGAAACAGGAAGTTAATTACTGTCGCAGTGTGCCCTCGCGCCATTGTCTGCCGGCCGAGAGTCCGCATGTCCCACATCGGCATGCTTGCGTCGTACTAGCGCCAACTGCCCAGTAAGCATCCATAACATTTATTTTGCCATTACTGACTGTATTATATACACTGTATATTTTAAACGTCCTTTCTTTCGTGGATAACCGTCAAATGTGCCATCCCGAGTCTTAATGACTAAAACCAGGCAGCTTGATTTAAGTCGTGGGTTGTATGGTCCTTATGTATTCACAACACCCCTTAGACACGATAATAATTTTCACACAGAATGAAATAAATCCATAAAGTTGAACCTTCATAAAGATGTTATAATAATAAATATTAATGAGTTTCCAAACAGCTTAGTTGCTGTTAATCTCTGGCGTTACTCGTTCAGTTATTATTCTTTTTTAGGCTACGGATGCCCATTTCGGATCTGATAATATATTCGGCTATAGCACAAATAGGACTATTTGCAGATTTCTTGTTTCAGTTCAGTACGTATCTTTTTAATTATCATCTTTCTACGTTATGGGAAGAAAAGCCAAACAGGTGTTGAATTGAGTGCGCGAAGGTTAACTTGAACCAGAAGGTGACAGTAAACCACTTCACTGACGAGAATGAACAATAAAAATATTGCGAGCACCTAGAAGTGCGAACATAGCCCCCCTTATTATAAAACGTGGTATTAAAAAAGTACCGCCTTTAGTGCTAGCTTTAAACCGTCTTCTTGAGCAAAGTTAATGGTCTAACTTTAGTACTAAAGCCGGTACTTTGTAAGTCCACGTTTTATAATAAGAGGGATTGTCTTAAGATTGGTGTTTTGTCTTTCACCAAAATTGCAATATACAGGAATATTCGACATCTATCGGGATTTCGTGACATCCCTAGGGATATCGTGAAATTACTGATATCTTCATTCCCTGCGACATATATGTATATATGTCAAACATTTGAAGAACTTTAACTTGTTCTGGGTCTTTCAAGCGCCAATCTATTGTACTCGTACTTTTATTCGGTACCCCGATCTTATAAGTAAATAAAGTTACTGATTCGTGTAGCGAAACATTGTTCATTTAAAATAGCCCTTTCTATCATATCATAAATATTACGGATATACTCAGGGAAAATAAACTTAATGACACATATAAGCCGGTGTCCGCACGCATGGTGAGCGCAGCGTAGCCCCGCTCGCCCGGGAGCATCGGACAAACCATAAAAAAACGTAATGAGAGATCGCTTCCTGCGACGAGCGGGCCGCGAGGCCTCTCCTATGGAATTTATTCTAATACCAAATCCCATCAGATCTGTTGTTGCTTTACGAGACGAACTCCCGTGCCGTATTTGCGTACTACCGCTAAACTGTTTCAATTCTTTTATTTACTATAATATCTACTACATATAATAAAACAGTAAAAATACCGTGTTTGTACGCGCTAATCTTCGGAACCACTGGACAGATTTGAATGATTCTTTTTTTGTTGTATAGATGTTAGGTCTGGGTAACATATATGCTATAAATTATCTTGGAAACTTGAACATCTGGTGAAGAAACGCAACAGACTAGCTAAACTATAGGAGATACAAAAATGCTACCATAGCAAAAACTGTTCCACATGATGAGCATTTTCTGCTGCGAGAATAAGACGTTTCAAATCTTCGATTTTATCGACCCCGTAGTCGCTGGCATATGCGATGGGATCCGCATACGAAGTTGCGGGCAGAAGCTAGTGTCTAATATTAATACAACAGGAACTCGTTTTTAAGTCTATTAATTATTATAAGAAATTAATGAAGAAAGGGAAGCCAATTTCATTCTAAAAATGCGATGAATTCAAAAGCATAGTCGTTAAGTACTACAAGAAACAATTACTCTAATCGTTATAATATATCCATACAAAGCAGATAGAGTGCGGACGAAAACAACTCTGCTACTTACTTTGGTCATTAAGATATATTACTCGTATACCGGTCGCACAAGACGGCACCGAGGCAGTAACTGCATTTGTTTAGTTACACTCGCTGCTGTTTACTAACATTATAGTGACTTGCAGTCGTCTTGCTCGCGACCGAGTCGCAGGCCAGCTCATGTACTAGACTATACCACACTTCATGATAGATATCTTGTTATTATCACTTTTATTTTAAATCCGTGTGCGCATATCGCTTTACAGTGGAATTCTGGCGCACACACAAATTTATTTTAAAGGTAGAAAATGTTTACAACGTGCTCAAACATAACCTATATAGGTATGTGTAAACATTTTCTTAATTTATAGAAAACAGCGAAGTGAAAATATCTGTTAGCATCCATTGTAGGATTGACTATCGTATGTGGACTATTGTATTGTGATATATGTACATTATATGTATATTCAATTGTGAAATTATTAGGTATGTTGTGTAGTCATATTGGCTTATTCGTTAAAATATTTTGCCTTATGTATACTTCTATTATAAAGCTACTGACAGTAGCCCGGGCCACCGACTGCATCTGCTTGCAACATGTAGCGACCTGACAACAATATTACGTTATTTACAACTTTCCCCGAATTTATTCTTCTAGCGCACAGACAATTGTAACGCCCGGAGTATTGAACAAGCATAATTCCATGAGTGTCCAAAACCCGGACCTTTACAATTGTAAGGCACATAGTTTACTTAATAATACGCGGACAGGCGCGTATAGGTACAACGCCTGTAAGTGTTTGGAGGAGCTTGTCCTGACTCACTGAAACTTGCTAAGGTAAGTCTAATTTACAAGTCTGGTGTAAAAACTGACTCCGGATACTATCTTTTTTTTCATAAAAACAAGCTTTTTATTATCATCTAAATTGTATATGTATAATGGCGTTATAAGTTGATAGTTAAAATTTTTAAAGAAAGATTATTTTCTTCTTTTCAGACTGTTTAAATAAAAGCTTTTTTTTAAGTTATTTCTTTTAATTTATTTTTATTTTTTAGGTATCGCTAGCTAGGTCTCTGGAGTCTGTTCATCTCGTTCAATTCATTTCGATAAGTCCACATTAAAAATAACTACTCTGCCATCTTGGATGGTCATCAATATTTCGAATTACTCTCAATCATCCTTTTCATCATTCATTCAACCTACATTGCAGAAGCGCATTAACAATAACTACTCCGCCATTTTGTGTGGTCCGCCATTTTTTATTTAGAATGACGTCATGTAACATATCGTGCATTGCCATCCAAACTGAACGTGTATACAAAATTTCAGCTCAATCGGTTGAAGATATCTACTTCAAAATTGAGTTCAAAGAATCCACCGTACATATGTACATATACTATACATACATACACGGCAAGTTAAATAAAAGCTTTTAATGATCAAAAAAACATGTTATGCCCATTTATCGAGGATGGCCATTACCATTTAGAGACGCGGCGTTGAGCTTAAGGGACTCGGCCGAAATCGCTTGCAGACGCTAGTCAATACATACAGGAAATAAAAACTAATATATATAAAAAAGAAAAGAAAACATACAAAATTGTAATAAGTAAATTCTACCTGTTTTCTTAAACAATACTAACTGTTTTCTATTGGCTCTGTGCACGATTACAGCGCCAACTAGCGTCCACAACTTTGTGGGCTCTGTCACATTGACGTTTAGGCCGTATATTGGTGAAAAAATATCGAAATGAAAAAATAACAAATATTTTTGAGTAATAAATTGTTGTGATACCACGATTTGGGTGGAAAAAGGTGTTGAAATTATTTTGGTTATTCAAATCAAATGAGGTAAGTCCAAAAAGTGTGTTTAATTTTGATTGTGTCAGGGTTTGTTTACTTCATTTATAGTTGTAGTTTTACAGTAAAACAAAAAGAAAAAGCTACTTTAATGATTTCATTATATAACAGTAAATACATTTAAATGTTCCTGTATCGCTAGTAATAAATTAAATATCGTTTTCAGATCGAAATGAGTATTGTTTTGTATTGTTGTTATTTTTAACTCACAAACCCGGTCGGTTTGTGAGTTCCAACCACAAACTGTAACTATAGGAATGTTGTTGGTATTGGCTGGACATGTCCGAAATGTAGAAGAATTAAGAACAAAAGAAGGGCAGAGTTCAATAATTCACTCATAAAGCAAACATCTATTACTTTGCCACCTTACAAAACGGTTTTAAACTTGCATTTACTATTTCTGCCAGTATTCTTGCAGTTTACAACACAACAACTACTGTGACTCATTTTTATTAGCGGACTAATGCGATTAATGAATGATATTAAAATGTATTATTTATGTAGAATCACTTTGCAATTGACAGATACATCTGATGACAGAGCTTACATTATTTCTAATTTTAACCACCATGAGCGCTGCGATAGATTATGTTACCCCCGCCTAATACTTCGCACCCAGCGAAAATAACTCGGTAACACTTAAACCATAGGTAATTTGTGTCTATTAGTAGGAATATATTAAAAACTTAACTAGGTCACGTACAGACGTCAATACATCAGGCTACTACCATCTGTCAAATTTCCTTAATCGACTTTATCGCTGAATCATAAAATTCAAAGTAACCAGCCAAACGCGACACCGACTAACCAGATAACCTAACACGGCTGGCTTACTAATATACACACTCTCATAATGTTAGTCGTACTCGCATATGTATATATATATATCGTCTCATAGATTACGCGCATATCGACATTGTCAGCACTGGAGTGCTCAGTATCGAGCTCGCACCCATCTATTGTTTCAATTGACTTATGCCCCATAAGTCGGTCAAAAGTCTGGCATTGTCAGGCATTGCGTTATTTCTGCAAAGTCTATCGGCGATTTCTGAGACATGACTCAATCTGACAACTGGTAACGTAGTTGCGACCCGCATGTTATGGAGCGAGTCATTCTGTGTTCTGAGCTGCCGAATGCACCCAACTAACAGGTTTCGCACGCCACTCTCGGCTACTGCAGGTGTACTGCTGCTCTGGCGTTATTATTGCATCTCGGATGAACTTTTTGAAAAATCATTGGATCCAAACTGTTCCATGTTCTTGTCTATCTGGACTCATAAATCGTGTTTTGGCATAGGTACCATTCTTGCTTCTGCCTGCGGTTTCACCCAGATTTACTAGGAACCTCTCCGTGAACCCGGATAACAAGTAGCTTCCTCGATATTCGAGATGATGTTAAAGTGTTCAAGCAAACGTACTCTTCAAGTTTACATTTAGCACAATATAGATTATTGACATGACTTTTTGTCAATAAAGTGTCAATCATTTGCAGTTAGTCGTACGAAAAACGCAAGAATGCCTATGGCAACACACCAAGTAACATTTAAACCAGTATTTGAATTACTTCGAGCAGCGAGTGACCGATGCAACAGATCTGCCGGTCAGCGCAGAAGGCACCGCCATAAATGGGCAACCGGCGAACACTCACTACTTGAAAAGGCAGGGTCTGACTCAGGGCTACCGAGTACGCAACACTGGGCCACATGTCAGCTTTGTCGCCTTCTGTCAATGAGAACCTTAGAAAGCACCACGCATATTATTCGGTAGTAAAGCGTGGCTGTTATGACTTCCTGTCTTGCACATTATACTCAACGAAATTTGTTCAGCTGTTATAATTGAAAGCCAAAATATTGAGACCGATAAAACAGTATCTTCTGGACATTGACTACATACTAAGTTCATTCTCGATGAATAGGTTCGGTCTACACAAGACACACTAGCTTCCAAGTGCTGTTTCAGCAACATAGATAAAAAATAGCCAGCAAGTGTATGAGTAGTTATTTGGTACACAAATTCAACAAAATGAATAAAAAATCATCATAATATCCCTATTTTACATATATTACAGATGCAATAAAATTTTAAGCTATATAAACGGCAACTTTCATTAAGTCCAATCAATTTTTTGCGTGCAAGACAAAAAGAACATTTTTTGACGACAAACTCTTAAAATTGAATGACAACACACAAAACTATCAAAGCACAAAGTTCAAAATCGGCATAGACAACGAAACGGATCGGTGTGCTCGTTCGCATGTGTGCGTGTTTATTTTTATTCAGCTGCGCATGTGAGAGCGGACGTGTCATCTATTCGTTTGTTTGTAGCTGCATACTTTGAGACCGAAGAAGCGGCAACTTATTCCAGTTGTATTCCAGAATGTTACATTCACCACAATTAAGACAATTCAAAGGAACAGAAAGGCTACTGTTGTGTTTCGAAACGTCCATTGTTACATTTATCTTGTACGCTGAGTCATTTCTGTTATCTACAGCAGAAGGCATGCTACGCCAGCGACTCGATAATAAATGGTTGATTACTTCACGAACACAATTTTCGGATCACTTGATGGGGACACCACTTATAAGTGCTACTTAATCTGATCAAGGCTAAACAAGAAGCGCACAGCGGCACACATATTGGATTTAGTGCACTGAAGCGACCGGGCACAGGATGAAAAAATCACGACTTTAGTAAAGAAGTTGCGGATGTTTTGTTTTTAAGTCGAAAATATTGGACATTTTCTTACATTGAGAATGTAAAAATTGAGTTTCTTTTTTTCGAATTGTACAGCTTTACTTAGCACATTATTGTATAAATTTTTCAAAAGTCCAGAATTTTTATTTTGTAAATCGTTTGTCAACTCGATTGTAAAAATGAATCCGATGTGAGGCGCGGCGGCGGTGGCGCAGACGTGCTCCTCCCTAACATCATGCCTCATTTAATCAGCAGCCCGTATCCGTTGTACCCCTCTAGTTTAAGGACCACCGGAATCGTCACTCTTGCCTGTATTTTGGTGTACTGCGTCTTGGGAATAGCAAGTGGATATTGAGTATAAAGTCAATGAGGACTTGCGCCCTATGGACCACGGAAACTACATACATATAATTACTCAATATGTACAGTACATACTCCCACTGAAAAATATTATTTCTAAGATTGTAAAGATCGTCTAACGCTGTTTATGAACAATAAACTAAACATGTGCAGAAAAACATTGTTATCGCTTAAACAAAGCGCCTGTTACACTTATGAGCCACTTAGTATTGTCTTACACTAACAGGTTCACGTTTAACATAAACATGCCCTAGTTATTATGCATGTACTTAGTATATTACGTTGATAGTGATTTATTATAGATACAAAGCAAAATTTGCGCGTTTGGTCCGATAATGATTTCGTACTTGGTATTTGCAGAAACTGGACATTTTTGAAGGAGATCTGCCGGACAGCACGACGGAGGTGATAGTGGCGGGCGCCGGGGTGGTCATGTTCGCGGCCAACTCGCTGTCTCGGCTGCGCGACGCGCGCCGCGTGTACGTGCGCGGCGCGGAGATCGTGTTCCTGCGCGCTCTCGCCGCCCACAACCTGGACGTGCTGTCGTTGCACCTGCACGTGCATGACTGCGACGTCTTCCGGTTGGAAGAAAAGGCTTTCCTGAACATCAAAGGTCAGTACGCTCCCTTTTCATGTTTAATGCTACTGCGAAATGCCTGCGGCGATCGACAACGCTCCGCCAAACAATCGTTTGTCCTAATTGTAAAAATATAATACTATGCGAAGCGAGTTAATTGTGTAAGGTCTTCTGTTTGATGAATTGTTAATTTTAGTTTGAGCGAATTGTTGGCCAACTTAGAAATGAGAGTGCGGGACATCATTCGGGGTTACTGTGACTTGGAAAAAGGCGTTCGCGATATCTCGTAACTTTTACTTGTTATATTACATCTGTGCTTGGCAACTGTGAACTGTCTCCGCAAATGGCAGTAAACAACTTCGTTCCAGTGCTAACTACGTACTATACCTATGTACTTTTTTATTGATGATAATCGAATAACACAATTGTGCGATAATTAAGAATAGACATTACTAGATAGTATACGAGAACAGGGAGTGAAGGAGCTACTCCGGCAGCAGTTCAGCACCATGGTGCAGTACGCAGTACGTAGCGTATATGCGTATATACCGCGTACACGAGGCCACGCGCTGCGATGCGTAGCTAGACGGCGGCCCGTTTGGGTCGCTGGCCTGATAGTAGCGAGACGCCGGATGGCTCCGATTATTAGGTCGTCGGCCAATATTCAACTAGATGGACGACGTTCATTACTTTATTGTACTGATTGCGCTTCCAGTCTTGAGATGCGGCCGCTAGATGCCTACTTTATCCGCGCGTCATCTGTTGCCTTTACACTTTTAGACCACTCGTTGATTTTTCTATATAAGTGTTAAATATGAGGGCATGATAAACTTAGCTGCCAATAAATGTGCTGTAATGTGCCAATAGATGCTCCATTTAACTCTGATTATTCCTAATAAGGATCAAGTTAAAAGGAAATACTGAGCAACAAGAAAGGAAAACACATATGTAGATAAATCTAAAAAAATATCGTGAAATGACAGTGACATTGGCCTTTAATCTTTTTTTGCAACTAATTATTCAATTAAAATTTATGAATCCTTATGAAACGCGAAAGTTGCCAAATAAAACTCGTACGACTACATCGAAAAGAAAAAAATAAATTTCAAAGCAACGAAGTTCACAACGAAACGAAGTACCTAGCATACGTACGTATGTTGTATTGTACGTATCAATTTGATATAATACAGTTTATACCTAGACCGAACATTTGAAATAACAGCAATCGTTGATTTTGTACATGAGACAAGACGGGAGCGAATTGGTAAGTGTGTGCAAACTTTAATGTGCCCCTTTGTTTCTTGAAGCCGCGAACGCATTTGTTGCACTTAACAATCGTTAATTGACATCCGTTAAAACACAAGTTAACGTATAATACCTATAATGATTCATTGATGATGGTAGCCAAGTAGACTGTGCATCGGGCACACCCAACCGTGCACCGCACGATGACTGACTGATTCTTGTCACGCAACACTAAATAAAATAATACTTAACTGGCTGACAAAAGCCAGTCAGGCTACCATTATGTCGCAGCAGCAGCGATGCCCATTAGCCGCTCCGTAATGGTCAACACCTTCATGCGCTGGTGTTCTCCTATACCTGGGAACTGACCGCCGTGTAGCGTTCGCATCGCCATATAAAGCTGGCATATAAATAACACCTTTTTATATTAAGACTTAACGTCTTGAATACTTTTCGATAGCTGACCAAAACATTTTGTATGTAAAGGTATTTTGTGACGGACGCTTAGACTTTTAATGATATAATACAATTACGTATAAAATGTACAAAAACCAATCGACGAACCCTTTTACACAGCAAGAGCTTGTGCTAAACCCGCTGCACTACAAATAATCAGATCACATTCGCCGCCGACAACGCCGCCCCACTGTTATTGTTGAGCCCGCATGCACGCCCACTGCGACTATCGTGGCGACGTAATACGATCACCGTTTGTTCTGCTTCCATAGCGAGCGGAGACTATCAACAGCGACTTCATGAACTCTCCAAGCTAAAACCATAGTTCCTCATCAATGACATAGGTATATCATGAGAGCCAGGCATGTCACCATCCGGGTGATTATTGACTCACTGATAGCAGACATATCGTATTATCTGGTTGTTCTCGTTTGAATAACGGCGAGTACTTGCACAGAGATAACCAAGTGGCCAAGATCATCACTGTGTTGTTACTGTGTACATGTTCTACCTATAAGCGTCATATACGATGAGAATCGATATCGCCGTTCCACAAGATGAGAGCCTCGTAAAAGATGAGAAAGTAACTAAGTATCTTGACTTAGCGCACGAGGTTGTCGCCATCTGGAATGCCGATACAATCGTCGTTTTGCCCACTAACGTGACGGCCACTGGCCTTATGGCTAAGAGCCTCGAGCCACATCTTGATACGGCGAGCGTTTTAGCAGGTTTCCGATTAAGTACTAATGACGTGCTAGTTAATGTGTCAATTTTAGTAGAAGTAGCTAAATTGCAGTAGTAGTGATCGTTTGCGGGTTAAAACATGCTATAAATGTCAACAAACATTTGGTATAATGCATACTGGTTGTAACGAGAGTGTCATTTGGCGCGATGTCGCAACATGTCGCCATGTGGACCGAAGCTGTGCGCACGCTCATACGCACATGACGCACGGCGCCGCATAGCTACAGCAACGCGCTGACAAATAATAAAAACATGCTGGAACCATTCACCCAAGCTAAGATCAGACTAGGCCATTAGACCACCGGTGGCTGTTTAAAACTAGCTGAAATAATTTTCTCAAATAAGAAGCAGTGCATGGACGCTGCCTTAATATTAATATAGATATAATATTGCCTAGTTGCGACTATGGAGGTTGTGTGTCTACATCCGCAGCTCTGAGCAATATTACGGAAAATGCTTGATGTTTCCCGAAATAAACTAATATTAAAATTAGCCACCAAGAGCATTCCCTGTCCGGCTCACGGTAGCCGGAGTCATTACTTGTCTGGTCAAAATAGCTGATTTGTCAATCCATGTTTCAAGATAATCTAGCTCATCACTAACTGTAGATGTACAGACCATTTTTCAGGACATATTTAATTCATGGAAATTAAACAAAGCTAAAAATCTGGTCATTAAAGTAATAACGCGCCTATATTTGGCAAGTTGCACAAAGCTTCACCAGCATTACACGCGGCGTGGCCAGCGCGCGGCTGGATGACTAATTCTGGACTATTTCTGTGTCCCCGCCGTTCAATAACATCTACATATATGTGTGTATATGTGTTTGCATTGCATTTCTGTCGATTAATTCGCTGCTCAATTATGTGCTTAACATGTGAACGGTTCTTACTAGTTACAATAGGCATGAGTGCGTGTATAGGAGATGAACTGTCATCTGCTCCTCTAGAAATATTCCGTCTCATAATTAGGGGTAGTTTCCGACTTCTAAATCAGTCCAAATCCCAGTACGGTACAGTAGTATAATATTTACAAATTAAAGGACGGTCTGTTATACGCTCCGCAGGTTACTGGAACCAGTTCCAATGCAATCTTTTCTCGAGTGGTTTCGCGACCACTGCATGAGGCCTCTCTAAATAATCAACGGCTTTACGTCGCACTAACAGCAACACGTATCGAGAGATCTTGCCGGCTGGTTACCATTTGAGAACTCATTCACGTGAACTTAAATACCGTTATTCGAGTTTTATTCGCTAGTTAATGTATCGTATTTAAAAAGCTCACATTGCATATTTAATTCAGCCCATAATTATTTTAGTGCATTTTGTTGAAAGCGACAGTTTTTTGCTTTACAAGTGAAAGCGTATGCTATGTGAATTCAATTATACCCCGTTATGAAGGCTATTTGTTACATTATATGCATAGGTGGTTGAACTGCAAAACACCGCCAGTTCGCCAGCACGAGGATAGCATCTAAAAATACACCATTTCCCCGACACGATATTAGTGTGCCACAGGATAATGACTCATAACACAAGAAAGTTTACTTGGAATGCTTTAATATTAGTTATCGACTAGGAAAGCACTTTCAGATATCATATGAAAATCTTTTATAGTTATTACGAGTAGCCAGAAACCAGCCATGAGTGTCCAATCCGGTTGTCGCAATGTTAACCACGCCGGACTGCCGAGCCGAGGGTCTCGGGTTCGATTCCCGGTACGATCGAAATTTACGGTGCTCTAATATGTATTTATAAATATATTGGGTGACTGCTAATTAGTGACCGATATTTAAACACGTGATTGTACTCATGATTACAAACAAGTTTCCCAAAGAAACTTCTTTTTATTATTATAGCAAAATTACTGACAACTCGGGCGCGGGGCCTCGCCGCTAACAGCAGATCGGGCGCCGGCGCGCGCGAAATTTTAATTTTGCTGTAATGATATAAAAAATAAAAGTTTCTTCGGGAAAGTTGTTTGTAATCATGAGTACAATCACGTGTTTAAATATCGGCCACTAATTACCAGTCACCCTATATATGTGTAAAGTATATGAAGTTTACCAGTTGTGTTGGCACGCATAACACAAGCTAATCTATAGCTTACCTTGGGGCTAAACGATCGTGTGTGAAAAATGTGTCCCGATATTATCATTATACTGGGTAAGGAACAGTATGGTGTTAGCCGGGAACCGGGTTTTGGACACCACACCCAGCCGATTCCATCATATTGAAAGCCGATTCTGTTTATATGAAGCAGGAAAGACTAGGCCAAGGCTATGCTCGAATACTGTATGAACCTCAAAATACGTCACGGTATCTATCTGCAAATGCACGCTGTACAAATAGGAGGAAATATATCATTGTTATTACAGAAACGAATAATTTTCTGACCCTAACTAGACATATTGCTATTTGAGCTTTAAAAATATTAACAAAACATTGTTCTTGATTGCAGGTCCACTTTCGGTAACAATTGAAAATTGTGAAAGTGTGTCAACGGAAGGACCGGCTTTCTCGTGGCTACTTAACATGAACATAACGAACGTCGGCACCCTGCAACTCGGACCGGGCTCGTTCACTCTGGACCCCTCTGCCAGCAATGTTGGCGAGCACGGTCCTGGCATGTCGGTCAGTATTTCGTCATTTCGGCAACTACCTGCTCATTTGAAGACAAAGCGAAATGTTTAAATGCACTTGCGAATTGCAATTAAATACAATAGGACAAAAAGCGACATATTCACATTGCACATTTTGTATTACAGATCAGGATGAAAAATATAACCGTGCCCGCCATACCGGCGCAAACCTTTGGATCGTCGGCCGCCGAAATTGTACTGGACAATATCAAGATAAACGAGATCTTCGGAGGCGCGTTCTCCGCCAACACATACAATGTCGTGATGGCCCTCAACTCCTCAATCGAAAATATCGATGAAGATGCTTTTTCACAAAGATCACTGATCAACAACTTATACTTCTTTGGATGCAAAATTCAAAAAATTGCTTCGAGAGCCGTTCAATCGGCAGTCGGAAATCTGAATATTTCAAACACTTTGTGAGTATTATATACAAATACGTTAAGGCGAAACATTATGGTTATCGCATTAAAAAACGGTACTCGAACTAATTGCCTTTCTTGAGAATTATATTTTTTTATTTCAGGATTGAAAACATGGTCACGGGAGCAATAAACATAACAGTAGCGTCGGTCGTTATCAAAGATACTGAGTTCAATCAGCTGGCGGAGCAAAGTATTGAACTTTCTTCTTGGAATAAACTGCACATGGAGAGGAACTCATTTGATGAGCTCGTGGCTAATGCCATCGTAGCTTTGGAAACAGTGTCACACGAACAATCTGGTCATCATTTAACTTTTATTGAAAACGAGGTGGAGACGGCTCATCCTAATAGTCTTCAATTCATAGGCCAAGCTCAGGCGCACCAAGCTTCCTCAGTGGTCTATAAAGACAACTACTACGGACAAACTTGTTATTGCAATATAAGTAACTGGTTGTCTGATGTGTTAGCTACTGAATCAAGTGAACCCTATCGGGCAGAGAGTTATTGTACAGTAGACGAGTTCTTAGCCCGCTGTTTTAACGAACCAGAACAAAATATATTACTCGACAAGTTCTTGGACGGAGTATGCCAAAAAGATTCGCTTACGTTCCACTGTGAATCATACATCAGAAAAGCCGATGGAACCGCGACCGAAATAAAAAATCCTAGATTTCCACATAAAAACAAACACGAACAAATGATCAGCGACCGTGATAAGAAAGTGATCGGGATTGTAATAGTGACCTGCTTGGGTTGTGTTGTCATTGTAATGATAATAAGCTTCATAAGATGGTTGCGTCGCAAAGGTTATTGTATTAACGTAAAAAACTTACTTATTTCTTCTAACTCTTCGTGTGGTGCATTTTGCGAGCGGATTTGTTCTTGTGGAGTGGTCAATACTCTGGATAATGCAAGATCTATTTCCCGACTCTCTGTCAATGAATATTCCGAACGGCATTGCTTAAATGAACCAACTAGAGTGCAGGACATAATCCAGGAATCGACTTTGCGAGATGAACTGGTCGCGACGGAAGATAAAACAACTCAGACTCTGCCTGAGGAACTCACCAAAGAACTGCTGGAAAATCTAAAAGAAAGATTGGAGAGTCCTGAAAATTATGTGGAAGCTCGTGAGACAATTGAACACTTGTACGTGCTTACTAAATTGGAAGAAAATTGCAATACCAAACTTTCCGTTCCAAAACTTGTCAACGTTGAAGAGAACATTTATGAATTGCCCTTCCAGAACACCACTCCTCGCATAGGAAAGAATAATAAACAAATGGTTAGTATTGGCACTCGCACGCCGTCCCTTGACAAGCTCCTGCCTTTGTCACCGTATAACAGACAAACTGCTTTGGTGCACGAGTATTTCGAGCCGAAAGACTTCGCTGTCCACCTTTATGCCGAAATAGCTAATAATGAAAAAGAAAAGAGGACACTCCTGGGAAATATGCCTGACGTTGTTGGAGAGCAAGCGGCTCCACGCGGGCCCTACCTGCGAGCTGTACGTGACAAAATGAATTCGGCTTCTGGATCCCAAGCCAACCCCCTATCTAAATCACTGAACAACTCAAACGGCTCGCGTGGAATGTCCACCATTAAATCGACATCTTCTAACACGTCAGCGAAGATGCTGAACCGTCCGTTGCCAGAAAAGCCTAGTTCGATAGATCCGGGTGAGGGGACGTCCTTCAAGCTCGGTTGAGAGTAGCCAATGCGCGGCCGGCACCAGCGCATGGCAGAACGCATCGCCGACCGCGGTGGTCGCCCGGCCGGCGGGGTGAGGACTAGTACGTGGACCCTGCGTAACATGCTAATCGGGCGAATCACAACGACGCCGACGCGACTATCGAGATGATGCTTAAACATTTCTTTGCTGTGATATTAATTTTGATTATTTGTATTTGTACCTTTGAGTGATGTGTCGTGCCAGACACTGTTGTATGTTTATTTGTAAATAATTTATGAGTTGTAATTAATTTTAAATGTTGAGCCAAGCTAAGAGGCGTGATCTACTGATATTGTACGAGCCTGAACTGTGTTCGATTATGTTAACAATGCTTTATACATGTATTATGTTCATATGCATTAATGCCTTTTTAATGAATACGTAAAGTGGCCACTTTTCATGTTACTACACAAATATTTTACTAACGACAGCTTTGCTTAGAAAACACGAAAACTGATATTTCTAATAGTTAACCTTTTGGAGTAATTTAAACCATTATCTTAAAAGACAATTTGTAGTAAGTACATACAATACCTGCTATCAATATGCATTTTAAATAATATATGGAAAAAAAACGTAGTATATTATTTAGAATACAAGTTTGCATTTACTGTCATAGCAAGTTTACCATTGAAAGTAATTTGTCGGATGATATTAGGAAACTCTGTCGTTATCCCAAGCTGTCGTCCCAAAGGTTAGTGAATCCTTTAAAACCATTATTTTTTATAAACTTATTCTGTAATGAAGTGAATTCTTATTTCTATATACATTCATATTTCAGAGTATACACTATATATTTGTACTTATATTTATATACTTGTATAACTGTGCTCAATATGTATATCAATAATTATCATCTACGCCATTTAAAATGTTAACACAAGATCCTATTTATTTTAGTCTTGAATCTGTCCTACGTACATTTAAATGTTAATATATTAATTATTATAGAAGATAGTATAAATAGAAGTAATATTATAATCATTATTGATGTAACTCTGGTTAATACAATTTGCCATAAAACGAAACAGTCATTATCTATATGTTGCTAACTATGTATAATCAGAACGATGCAAAAGTTGTTCTGCGAGTAGATCGTCAAGACTTCTAAACAAGGAAGACATGTTATTCCATTGATGTTCCACACAAAATAAATGTTGATTGTCGAATGTTTCGTTTATTTCATTACAACTTAATCTTATCACATCGATTTGATTCATTCAAGGCGTAACTCAAGTGCAGGCCGCGCCTGCCGGGGCCTTGGCACACGAACAACTCCAGAAGGAACATAGTGGGTTTTAGTAAGAGTGTGACGCTCCCTCTAGCTGCACCCTCCACGGGAAGGGCCATTTCATGATTTCCCTCGAAAAAAGAAAAGCGTCGGCCGCGTTTACATTACACAGCGGACATATGACGATAATCTTATAGTTATTACGTACGTTTCTGGGGTTCACAATTTCAGAATTGGGTTGAACACACACTTCGGCAACAAATCCGAGCGCGTCACGCTCGTCTTCTTTTGCCACTCACTATTAGCTACGAGCTTACTTACAGAATACTTTATTCTCATATTTTTTAAAAACGAGAAGCAAACTTATAAAATATTAGAAGCTTTTATTAATAACCCTTTTCTGGTGCTTTTGTGATGATGAAAGTTTCGGAAACAAAAATAGTTATACGTATAATAAATAAATATTGTTCAATCAATTCATCGCTCGGCCCAGCGGTGATTAGTGCCACTCGCATGTACAAACTCACATAGTTCCCAATATCCAATAAATTATTATCTTATCACTGTTTATCATCACCAAAAAACAAATTCAGCGTGTTTGATACGTCTGTAAGGTGTACGTATTTGCTGTGCGCCAAAATACAAGTAGGTACGGGAGCGAGTATACGGGTGCGGTATTCCTGTTACTGTACTGCACTTTAGGCAACCTATGTGATTACCCTTACCTAGCTGTATCTCATTTAGAGAGTTCAGTAAATGCTCGTACCGCTCTGATACATGATAGGCACCTAGGAAATATAATCTATACTTATAATAAATCTGTAGAGAGGTCAATTCTGTACATTGAATATATTTTCAAAATAACTATCAGGGGGTGATAAGTGATCGATACTGATGCCAAAAATGCAATCAGTAAAATTGTCTGTCTGTCTGTCTGTATGTTATTAATAGGAACAAAAACTACTGAACGGATTTTAATGAAACTTGGTACAATTATTCTTCATACTCCTGGGCAGGTTATAGGATACTTTTCATCACGCTATAATCAATAGGAGCAGAGCAGTGAAGGAAAATGTTGGGAAAACGGGAGAAGTTACACCATTTTTTAAGCTTTCGTCGCGTGTGCAGCCTTAATGGTTAAAGCTAAATAGAAATCATGTATGACGGAAATGTTCTACATAAAATTATCTAAAAAAAAATCCACAACAGCATATGTCTATCTTTAATGGTTGACTCACAATAACACGTATAACTCCCGATAGTTTACCAGTTCGGAGCTTTCTGATTATTTGTTATTGATTGGTTTACTCTTATGTTTATAATATTCTCGCTCATGCCTAATTAACAAAAGATAACATTATAACATATTCTTTAAAAAAGAATCATAGAAATCGGTGTAGAAATACCAAACTTATACATAAAATCGGTCGGTAGGTATAATAAGGCGGGAGGTCCGAGCGCGAGCTTCTCATCCCGACAAAAGTTAGGCATTGGTAGCGGTAATCGACATCCACACAGGCGTAGCCGCGGGGGTCCTCTATAGGTTATATATCAGAACAACACATAGACTACTTTTTGTCGCGAAAACCGACTTCCACGCGGGCGGAGCCGCGGGCGACCGCTAGTATAAAAATAATTGAGATAAATAATAGGTCTTTACCTATGAAATTGCCGTTCTGCAGCACTCGTCATTTCAAATCAAAATAATTTTCGTTTGGCTAAGAATTTTAATTTCAAATTCATTTTATTTAAAAAACATGTTTTTTTTTTCTAAAAGTAGTCATTTGTTTATTGATTAGTGTTACATTTTCGTCGCATTTCAATCATTTTTGTCACCATGGATACCTTAAAAATTCTGTGTATGTATTACTGTCGTGGCAGCAACGCGGCACATGCGGCACCCAACATTTACGACGTTTACGGAGCTAACACTACAAACCAACGCACCACCTGTTATTGGTTTGCTCGCATCCATCCTGGAAATTTCGACCTGAAAAATGAACCTCTAGGTCGTCCGAAGACTTTTGTCGACAATGACGAATTAAAGGCTTTTGTGGAAGCTGATGATAGACAATCTACGGCTGAATTAGCAGCAGCTTTCGACGTTAGCGTCACAACAATATTAGTCCATTTGGGTCAAATTAGCAAGGTAAAAAAGCTTGACAAATGGGTGCCCCACGAACTCAATGATCGCCAGCGCGAAGTACGCGTTGTGACGACTTGCCTTGCACTGCTCAACAGACACACAAATGAAGGAATTTTGAACCGCATTGTTACCTCAGATTAAAAATGGATTCCGTTTGATAACCGCAAGCGCTCAGAAAGTTGGTTGGATCCTTCAGCACTTAAACAATGTCCTAAGCGAAAACTTACTACTAAAATGGTGATGGTCACTGTTTGGTGGTCTAGCACCGGTGTGATTCATCACAGCTTCTTACCAAATGGGATGAGCAATACTGCAGATGTGTACGGTGAAGCACTGAACATAATGATGGAGATAAGACGGCACATCTCCAACCAGCATTGGCCAATCGCTCCTCTCCACAGCTCCTACACGACAACGCGCGACCTCATACTGCACAGCAGCCGGTCTCCAAGATTCAAGAACTGGGGTTGGAAGTTCTCCGTCATCTTCATAGGTAAAGACCTAATATACAGAAACCGTATATTCTATCTTCTAAAATCTTTTAAAGATATAGAATATTATATTTTATAAAAAAAATAAGCATAACATCTGCCTAGCTTTTTTCCCAATAAATGTAGGGGTTGGCTTCCAGTCTTGCCAGATGCGACCGAGTACTATTGTTTTACATGGAGCGATTGCGTATCTGACCTCTGTGATCCAGTTACCCGGGCAATCCTTTACCCTTAATAGTCGTTAACCTTAACCTTTAAGTCGCTTTTACCGGAATTCAATTGACGACAGCCAAAATGTACTAAGAGTATATAAAAGCATTTATTTTTAACCGCCTTCAAAAAAGACGAGGTGTATCAATTTGAGGGTATTTTTTCGTTACGCGATTACTCCGCCGATTGTGAACCGATTTTCAAAATTATTTTTCTGTTCGAAAGGAGATATTACTTCCGAGGAGGTACATCAGATTCGAAAGTGATGGTAACGGGACCACGATTACCACCACTTTCGAATCTGATGGTGGAAACCCTGAGAAATCAAAGGCAACTCTGGAAAATTGTAGGCATGCATAGGATAAAAACTTCACATTCAGGTATACATATATCCAAAAAATAAATACAAAACAGTGAAGGTTTATAGCTGGCCTGATGATGGAGACGACAGAGATTCGAGGGAACTCCACAACGGTATGTGCCAACTACCTGGTGTTTCAGCTTATTTAATTCGTGTTGATGAGAGCTTTACACCAAGATTTTTTTTTTCAATCTTTATAGAAAATATATATAGTCAATTCAGACGCTGTTGCTAAGCAGTGGTGTCCTTATGCGAGGACGTGATGTCGCAGAAGGAATCTGCGGAACGGGAGAGGGAGATCACAACTCCCTTCCCCGGCCGCAGAAGGCGCACCGGGTGCAGGAGAAGGGCGGATAACGCCCTTTTCCGCCCCTCATAAACGGGTCCGGGGGCGATGGACTTGGGGAAGTCCCCGCCCCCCTTTTCGGCGCGTGCCTCTGAGGCGATTCACGGGGTAGTTCAACATTTCCCTACCCCGTGCAGGAGGCGAAGCCCGGACAGCCGGGCCAGCAATAGTGCGGGGCTACGGAAGAATTTTGATTCCCGCGGCCCCGAGCGCACGTGCGAGGAGACACCGGGGTGTTTTTAGCCGGTACGAGTCCGGCACACCCTTCCGCCTCATGTATGCACGAACAATGTAGCCAGTACTGAAGATGTATAATTGGAGACAGACCTTGATTAGCTCACGCTTACACGAGCACTGTTAATGTCTTAAAATGGCAACATCAGAATAATCAAACTAGCAACGCCGGTCCAAACAGCTTGCTTGGTGTAAGTTTAGTCTATGTTCAAAACCAACAATCCTATCAAGTCCTATCGTTTAACAACTGTTGAAATGGTAAACGGTCACAGTAACACGCGGGCCGTGAATGAGAATCAAGTAAACAAACAGTCACGTTTGGCTGTTACGTACATTCAAACACTTGTATCGGAAGCCTGCATAGTGTCTGCATTATGTTTATCCAACCAGTATCACCGTCTACCTGCTAGTTTTTATTAAAATATTTTTATTTTTTATTTAAATTTTACTCAACGAATAGAGGCAGCCGAGGAAATCATATGTAAATAAATTAGGATACACTAGTTTATGTTCGCGGTCAAATAAATCAATTGTGTTTAGTGTACTAGTTGCGTTAACTATTTACGGAAAAAGAACAAAATTAAAAGCTATGAAAAGTACCTAGTGGCATTTGGCAAAGACCAATTATATCTTTATTTTGTACCTTAAACGAGACTTAATGCTGATGATGATATAACAAAAAGTAACGTGCGTGTCCGACTGATGCACTGGGTTCCGTACAAGTTAAAAATAAACGTATTTCTGTTGATAAAATAACTGCCACCTACGTTTACGTTTACAGTTTAATTAGAAAAATATTTTGGATACATCAAGTACATACATTCGTATGTACTTTCTAAGTATATCTTAGACAACAATGACTGTGTTTCGGATGGCACGTTGGACTGTACATATGTAGGTCCCGGCTGTCATTGAACCAGTAAGTCTGACGCCAGTCTATCCAAGGGGTATTGGGTTGCCCAGGTAATTGGGTTGAGGCGGTCAGATAGGCAGTCGCTCCTTGTAAAACACTAGTACTCAGCCGAAACCGGTAAGACTGGAAGCCGACCCCAGCATAGTTGGGAAAAGGCTCGGGAGATGATGATGATGATTTTGGATACATCATTTTTATGAACTTTCGGCGCATAAATGACTGAATCACAAGCAGATGATTTTTTAGAGGTAATAAATTTGTGACGATCGTTTTGGAACTGGTTCTATATATACATATAGTATAAATACATAAAGATTTTAGAATTACGGTACAAATTCGTAACTACCGTCAGAGACCCACAGCAGAAGTCACTACTGGTTTCTGATTTTTAAGAATCCGTAGTGAAATGGCAAAATACAGAACCTTTATAATTTCGTCATGTCTGTCTATCCGCATGTAACAGTAACTTTTTCAAATTATAATTACTGTAGTATTGAAACTTGGATGTTTTCTGTAAACCCATACGTGGGGGATATCTGTGTCCTCAATAATGATACTTAGGTGTCTAATATTTTTCACTTTCATTTATTTCTTTCGTCGACCCCTGTGGCTTTCAAAATTAGAGAATAATGAATAACTGAAAAAATATAAGATATGTGCAATGGTAAGCAGGCTTTTTTAATACGTCATAAATCGTAAACCGTTATTTAACTTGTATATCATGTTATTGTATCATATGTTAGTTGTTGCTCAGGAACCCTTCATAGGCGAGTCTGAGCACACAATTTTTAAACATACAGTTTGTATGTCTGTTATGTGTAGAGACGTTTTCACGCAAAGAGAAAAAAAAAAAAGAAGCGGCCAAGTCAAGTGCAAGTCAGACTCGTTGCTAAGCTGCAGCGCTTACATCGTGAACCTTTAGGAGTCTTGAACTTCGACACAGGCCATCGATGAATTCACCTCTGGAATACCCAAGCGGATAATTGCGATAAAGTGCCGCGTTAGGTTAGATAGGCCAGTGGCAGTGACTCGGCGCGGCGGCAAGCAAACGCTGCACGCTTGATGTGCTCGCGGAACGAGCTGATCCTTCCGGTGTAAATCAACAGAGATAACGCGTTTCGATTTGAACCAACTCGACAAGTGTAAAGTCTAACACAAACTTCTAATGTAATTTGAAATCAACCTCATTACCATCTATCTATACAATATCATAAAATAGAAATGTCAAAACTGTCCATTGAATATTTTTTTTAAAGAATAATAATTTGGGTGTGATCTACAATCGATATCGAAGCCAAAAATATAGTTTTTAGAATATTTGTCTGTATGTATGTCCGGCATAATCTACCTACAGTTTAACGTGCCATCCGAAACACAGTCATTGGTGTCCAAGATATACTTAGAAAGTACATACAAACTTAGAAAAGTTGCATTGGTACTTGCCCGACCTGGAATATTCAATCATAATAAATGCTTTATATTTCATAAATTTAGAACAAGTGCTGCTTGTTCGAAAATATTAATTAAAAGTAAAAGTGACAACCCTGGGGATCGACGCAAGAGTAGGCTAATAACTCGGCGGGCGGCCTTAGATAACTTACTGTACATATGTTTACTGTGTCTATAGTTTCAACTACATAATGTATTGAAAATATGACATTCCTACAAGTTTCCTCGCAATGTTTCCCTTGATTTTCAAAACACTCTGTACTCAGTATAGCTAGTATAGTGAAGGTAGTATTCAGAATACTGTAGCAATACAGTTTTCGAAAACTCGTTGCTATGTACAAAGCACGACCAAAATTCGAACCCCATACCCGATATCAGCAGGTCAGCACACTAACTATTCACTAGACAATCGAGTCAAATTAGAAACTTGTTCATTCATTCATTATGTCACAACACTATTTTTATTTCATCAAAACCTGACAGCACAGTAAACGTCAGCTACGTCACGTCTAGCTTCGTCTAATTAAAAGTACGACTATACTCGTAGATCATAGTACGATGGTACGATGACGGTAAACCTCGGACTCGTGGCTAGTGCCGAGCCACTTACAACAATAGGAAAATACTTTTTGAGGTTTGGCTACAGACTGTGTAAATGCATATATATATTTAACGTATTATATGGGTACATTATACAGTTAAGCAGGTAAATAAAATAATATTTATTAACTAAAAGTAACTTTACAATATGCGTATGTTGACATTGAGCCACAAACTAAGCTCAGCTTGTATCTTGTGGCTCTGAGGGCGATATTTAGTGTATTTGTTACGGCTAAAACCCGGCTAAAACTAGGTGTAGCCGCACTTCGGGTTTTAGCCGTAACATATTGATAAAGTTACAAGATCTTTGGAGTGGCATTATCGTAGCTTAGAGCTTCTAGGTACATAAAGAAATTAATAAAAACAAGGTGGAGTATTCGGGCTTACGTGGTAGTTTAGTGTATGTGAGGGTGTGTGTGATGGAGTGTGTGTGGTGTGTTTTGTCAGTATAAAAGTGACAATGTTGCTGGTTTGGATGAGATTGTACTATGACAGAGTTTCGGTGTATGCCAGTTTTAGAAGGGCTGCCGTTAATTTTCTTTTGCACGTATTAAGTGTGCGTCTCGTAGGTCACAAATTCTGTTGACGTTATTATAGGTGCTTGGGTTTGAGTATGAGGTGTTATATACTTCCAACGTTAAGATTAAATCGTTTTTAAAAGTGTACATATCTTTCTAGTGTAGCAAATCCGTTAGCACACTTTAATTTAGAGGAGTAGCTAGAGCGAAGGTCACAGAGCACAGAGCCGCGCAGGCGCACCTCTCGGCGCGCTTCAAGTCTCGTATCAGTCGTCTGCGCGGGAGCTGAACACAGCTGACGCGCGCATTGCCTTCCTACATTCGTTATTACCTATTGAGTTGAATTTGGGAAGTGTGCCGTCCGTTACTGTTTCGGTGGAACGATTTACATTTGGCCAGAACCATTACATACAGCAAGATGTTATACGGGTGTGTACTCAAGTGATCTGGCGTTCACTTTACGTAGTATAACTTGGTCGAGTTAATCATTGCAGTGCTCTCATGAGGTGAGTTCTATTTACTGATTTTTAGCATACAAATGTTGATAATACGAGTTGGCTCAAGATCAAAGTTTTGTCATAAACACGTGGCCTAGGTACTTGTGCTGGAGTCGAGTATATGAATACAAGGAAACCAAGATTTGCAATGGAATCATTGTTCATAACTTATAAGAGCAGATAATATTTACTAAAATAAAAACGTTTGTGTTTGCTACAACTAAAACGCAGAGTCATTGTAAGGTGCGTGCCAGTCTTTTTAACTGGTCATTTGGAGAAGACGATTATTGAGATTACTAATTCATTTTATTTTAAAAGTTGACGACGAGTTTAACGCAAGCAAATTAAATAGGTGATAATAATAATTATCAAGCATGTTAAGTACTTACTGAAATGTCACATTGTCGCTTATCCGATCAATGACAAGTTTTTTATATACATACGTCCGAGAGCGTTTCAAGTTCCATGAGTGTTTCATGGAACTATTACCTACCTACACCATAAGCAATAGCATGGCGGCAAAACTGCCGAGTCCTGCTCGTGCGCCGCCGGCCTGACTCTGGCCAGTGTAAACAATCCGATCCCGAGTGACGCGTACGGTCGATATTGTAAGCTGACACCGAACACAAGCGCAACACTCATTCAAATTATATAAGCCGATACCTGCGTAGCCATATCAATATTAACCCTGTTTTCTAGTTCGGCACAATTAAATATGCTATGCCCATGCCCGGGTAGATGTGAACAGTGACAGTTACTCCCATCTCCCTCCAATCCACGGGGCGGGGCTGAATCTGTAATGTGTGACACATGGACAAATTGGGAGACGAGATGGCGACAATGTGCCTACACCGGTAACTATAATATTATTTTGTGCGTGCCTCGTAACAATACTTGAGTTTTAAGTCAGCATTTATATCTTAACAAACATCAACTTAAAACCTTATGTAGTACATGCACTACATAGACGAGAGCGGCCACGTGTGGGGATGACAGCTGTGGGGTGGTGAAAGGTTAGCGCTCTGCCAGTTTCCGCTACTCAACCGCCCGCTCATATATTGATGCTGAAAGATATTCAACGCTTTCCCCTGTGATACATTGTCCGCTGCCAGTCACAATCACAAGGAAGCTATCTCCGGTATCTTCAAATATCGAGTGTTATTCTAATAAATCGTTCAAGACAATACAAATAAATTTACACTGTTATAACAACATTTCTTATTTTCTGATCAGTATAAAAAGAAGTAATAAACTCCAAAACGTTTCTGAAAGTAAACTGCACGTTGTTTATTTGAGATTAAGCTAGTCTCAAGTTGTTGTTGCTTGCCACTCAGTGAACGCAGACATCACCCAAATCAGGTCAAACGGTTATCAGTCAATTAATCCCGAGGAGCAAGAGGTCACAGGGAAGCTTGCGTTCGAGCGCTGTCTACCTGCGGCGTGCCTAAAGTAAACATTCAAACAGAACAGTTTCCTAAAATTTTATGGAGGTAAGTATTAGTATAGTAATACTATTGATAAAAATGTATACTATATTTAGAATATGGTTAAATTAATTATGAAGTGCTTAGAAATAAAATGATATAAGTATTCTGGAGAGTTGTAGTTATAGCCAGTACGTACGCGTGAGTTATCGTGCCGCATTAATGCTGGGGTTAAAACATAAAAATATGCGCCTGGAGAGGTTTCCATTCCATTATTTTACCGGTTTGCAAGTTGAGCTATACCATACCTAAGCGTCGTATAAAACCGCAAAGTTTCTATTTCAGATGTTTTTCTTTTCAATCCTTTTAATTCGGCTTCTTTAGGATGAATACAACGACTGCAGCGGAACTTTCAAATATCAAATTCAAATTGCATTTTGAACCAGATAGGATAACATCAGATATGATACGTGATCTAATCAAGTAAGCAAAAGCAAAATCGAATACCCACATTGTAAGTTCTGAGGTACGTTGCCGCGCTGCGAAGGCCACAGCGCGTGATAGCCGTCAGAATCATTAGGGAATTCCGTACGATCTCCTTTGAAGCAGCGACGAGCCTCCTAGCCGGATCCCCCCCTGGGATCTCGACGCAAAGCTCCTCGCGTCGCTTTATTGGTGGCGCGCGGAGGCGGTCGAGCGGGGCGAGCGCCAGGTTAAGGCACGCAGGGCAGAACTCCGCCAGGTCCTAGTGGCGGAGTGGCAATCGCGCTTAGCACAACCCACGGCGGGGCACGCCGCTATAGCGGCGGTAAGGCCTATTTTGGAAGAGTGGCTCGATAGGAACCATGGCGCCCTCAGCTTCCGGCTGTCGCAGGTACTTACCGGACACGGATGTTTCAGGAAGTACCGGTGTCCAGTGTCCGGGAGCCGACGTTCCAGTGCCATCATTGTGATGATTGCCATGATTGCCCAGCTTGGGCTGAGCAGCGCCGTGATTTGGTCGCGGCGTGCTGCCAGAAATCTCTCGCTTCCGACTGTTATGCATACCATGGTTGGGAGCGAGACAGGGTGGGGTGCCATCGCCTCCTTTTGCGAGTTTGTGATGGCAAAGGAGGCGGCGGTAGAAAGAAGGCTGCCTCCTCTCTCCCCTCCCGCAGCAGACGCACTAGGTCTCGCAAGGTTGCCTATTTCCGGCAACCATAGGGCGTGGCCTGCGGACGACTGACACGGGGTGTCTAATCGTCCGACCAGCAGCAAGTCTCGAGGCGGCGGCGTCGTGTTACGCGCGCCTCACACTGGAGTCCTGTAGCCGGGGTGACGGGGCCCGCCTGACGATCTGGTGGGCCAATACCCATCGGGGGGTAGCGACGAATGCTTCGGCGATACCCGCCCCTCCAACACATGGGAAGACGAATAACACAGGTTGGTTTTTAGTCAGTAAGAGTCTGACAACACCTTCTGCCCTTCCCCCAGGGCCTAGGGTCTCCATGAGGATTTTATAAACAGATATCAAAAAATATATATTGTAAGTTCTGCGGTCACTCAGGAATCACTTTGCTCCCACTTCCGATACCTTCATTCACTCGTCCAGAGTGATGCTGAGGTGAACTACTCTTTAAGATGAACCGGGACTGGTATACTAGAAAGGTAACATTTAGACCAACCGGCCCGCGTCGGAACGGAGTCGTACGCGTGCCGCAGCACCCGACAGCCTCCGCTGGAATCCGAACGCACCCGACGGCAGCCGATTGAATGCCAACGGCTTCGTTCGGCGCTGGTTGGAGCCGGTCGGCCGTCGCGGCAGCCGTACGGCGATAACAATGCGTAAGTTGCAAGCAAATATGAACTGTAATTACTGTTGATTTATTTTAATATTCTTTACCGCAATTTAAAATGCCGCCCGACCCGGCCCGGTGCGGACATGTTGGTCTGAATCTTATCAAAGAATCTAAAACTATATTATTGACAGACTTTAGGCAAGAATCAGTTGCAAAATGATAGTTTCATTTTGTATAATTTCTTTCAGTTTACAGGGTTTTTTTTTAATCTGTTCTAAGAAATAGCGGCAATCATGTCATTTTTTGTGAACAAGATGTCAAATGTGTAATTATCAGCGAATTTGTTGTTGTTTACAAAACCGACTGACGTCAATAACATTTTTATGTAATAACTAGCGACCTGCCCCGGCTTCGCACGGGTGGACATTTTGACACCTTACTCCACAATTTTCACTACCACGAAAAATCCTATCTATTTTCCGGGATAAAATGTAGCCTTTACGGATTCGGAAGAATCCCTCTAAGTAATGGTAAAAGAAATATTGAAATCTGTTCAGTAGTTTTTACAAACATACAAAAATACAAAGATTTCCTCTTAATAATATTAGTATAGATAACAAGTATTAGTAAATAAGTATTAACGAAATAATAACCACATACAGAAGCCATATCCACAATCATAACGAAGTGAGGTAAACATGAAGTCAGTGTTACAGTCTCGACACAACTCGACCGTTGAAGGACAACCCGCTTAGAGAATGACGTAAGTTTTGAATAATCAACAAGATGATCTTAGCGGACCACGAAATCGTCTTGTTACGGTATCGATGGCAAAATGAACATAGGACGACTTATTATATACACAAATATATAATTCTATTAATGAAATTTTTAATATAAAAAAAATGCTTGAGTATCCGTCACTTTAGGAGTAAAGCTGTGTGCTAGCCAACATGTGATAATTTTGTATAATTTTGTGTAATTGTTTCTCTCTCAACGTTCGTATAAATTGAGATTGGACTTGTTTTATATAAATCTGGTTCTTCAAACCTAACAGACAGACATGTGTTGCTGGGGAGTTTGTTGCGCCACTTTTTCCTATCGAAAACACATACGAAGTGGTGAAGGTTTTGGGGGCTGTGTTTTGTTTGAAGTTCGCAAAGTAATGATTAATCAGACTTAGGCTAGTTCATTTTATTTTAAGACTTTTTTAAAATAAACTGTCACATCAAGATTGTCTTGGTGTTAGTACGAAAAAGTTAAATATGCCTTTGACATGTGTTTGACTTTGGTTTACCTGGTGGTGCGCTGGAGACGGTTAAAGGCTGAGTAATTTCCTCGGGATGCAATGGACAGGTAGCAACTCTAGCGTCATGGGAACCTATATTTGTGGTATTACATGATCACAACATAATAATAATAATTGTTTTCACTGTTGTTGATTTTTGACAGTGTGGTTGACCTGTTGGTAGACTAGTTAGGTGATCGAGATATATGAATTAATTAAAAATAAGAAAATGATATATATGTGACAATATGACTTGGATTTAAGTCCGACAACTTTGAAAGGCAACGTCCTGCAGTAAGATAATAGAAGGCTGATGACGATAAATAGATGAAATTTGTATTAATCAGAGTATTATTTGGCGTTATAACTTTTTATAAGATATCACTTGACACACATAAATAAACACAATTAAGTACAGTCATCGTTATCATGTAGCATTGCTAAGTTGCTAAGTTCACATGAGAGGGCAGGTGCGCAGCGCACGCACTCGCTGGCGTCAGCAGTAGCACCAGCACGACCGAGCAGCGCCCCCGGGACCAGTCCGCAAGCGCAACACGCTGACACTCCACGTCTATTTCGCTCGGGGCACTAGAGCCACCGCATTAGCAACAAACACCACGTTATTATGACGCATTAGATTACCGCCGTCATTGGAGTTTCTGTGAGTGTCACTAGTACCTACGCATATCTGATAACGGCGGCGCGATAACGACCGATACCTAGCTGAGTCAGATTGTCTCGGTTAGTCCGCGAACACGGTGGCTATTTGTTAAATTAACGTTAAAAGAAGGAAAAAAACGTTACTTGTGTAGTGAATGTGTGTTCATAATTGTGGGTGCAATTATAAACAGCGTGTTTCACGGGTTTCAGTGCGCGACTGAGGAGTGCGATGGTGACGTGAGCCCGCGGCATGCGCTGCTCGGTGTGGTGGTGGGCGCTGGCGGCGCTGCTTGCGCGCAACCTGGCGCTCTCCGCCACGCCCACTGCCTGCGAGGAGGATGCCTGCCGCTGCGACCCTTTTACCAGACTCATTTGCACATGCAACACAGAATATTCCGTAAGTACCTAATAGTACACGATTTTCCACTTTACAGCACACATTACAGTACCCAATGATCTAACTGACATACTGACTCATACCTACTGTGGGTAATTATATAAAGTGACAGTAATGTTATAAAAATGGTTTATCTAAATTGCTGCAGGAGGTGACGTTACGGCCCGACGGCGCATACAGGGTCCCGTCGACCGCCACTGCAATCGTAATCAACAACTGTTCGCGAGTTATCTTCTTAGCAGACACAGTCCGTAATCTCATTCAACTGCGCAGCATAGAACTACGGAATGTCGACCATGTGGTCATCAACGAGCGAGCGCTCTCCTGGTCGCCGTTCTCGAATCGAAACGAAATGAACCCAGGCTTGCGGATCTCAATAACCAACTGTACCATAGACGAGATCGCTTCTCACGCGATACAAGGACGAGTGAACGACGTCGTCATCAGCGACAGCAGGATAAAAGCACTAAAGCCTTTTGCGTTCTCCAGCCTCTCAGGGGTGAACAATATTGACTTGTCGGACAATGCTTTCGAAAACATTGAAATTCAGGCTTTCAAGAAATTTACCGTAGAGAACTTCATTCTGCGCGGCGGCAAGATCGATACATTGCCGAGCAGATTCCTGTCGGACGTCGAAGTGACCAATCTCTTCCGGATGGAAGCAGTTACTGTTAAGTATTTGTTTAGTTTAACTTTTCTTGTCAATTCACCAAAGAGAGTCCTCATAGAGAGTAACAACATTGAGACATTGGAAGGAGACGGGTTCCATATAGTCACCAGAGGCCCGATCACCTTCAGAAATAACACGGTAACCAACTTGAGGAAGGGTGCATTCTTTGGATTCACCGTTGACTTAGAGATAGCGTCCGTCATGGGGCCTCAGGAAATACTAATCGACAACAACACTGTGACTAATTTGAGCCCCGCCTCACTTATGTACAACCGTACGAGGCTGACGCTGCGGGTGGACGGCCTGAACCTGAACACGTCCTGCGCGTGCGCACTGGCAGAGCAGTGGCACGCGCTGATGGCGGAGCAGGGCGGCGCGCTCGCCTGCTGGTACGAGCTCGAGGGGCACTTCGTCTCGCTGCCCACCTATGTCGACACAAGGTGCGGCCCGTTCAAACAAAACTTCTGGATTTTTGTACTCGTAGGACTTATCATAGTTTTAGTTCTAGCTGCCATAGCCATATTTTTTATAGTTCGACGAGAAAACGAGAAGAAAAAGAAAGTGCAGATAGTTATGCCAGATGGAAAGACTTACAGGGAAACCGAGTTCCACATCGTTGTCGAAAGAGCGGAGCTTCTAACCACCGATCTGTAATCGAGCAGTGTTGTGCGAGCTGTCGATATCTGACACCGCGTGTCTGGCGACGAACAATCATCAGTTTAAATGTTCTACCTCAAGGGGCTGATTCGGCTACAGAGAGCCAGACGTAGGCACCGCGGGGCGAGGTGTGCTGTGTGCCATGTTACTAGTGCCAACATTTGTTTTACACCGATCAGTATTACACGATGTGGTCTTACCAAAACTATTTTGGTAGCATTCAATTATTGTTATTGTAATTAATAGAAGTACAAGGAATTGTGTGTTTTATTAAATGTAGCTATGCGAAGGTTTACCTAATATTGCGAAAGTTCCACTATAGTGCTAGGCTAGTATTTAATGACGCACTGCTTTGCAAAACGTGACGAAATGACCTACAGTTTATAACTGCCTATAAAATTGCGTACGTTACCTACCAGTAGTTCCAGCGCTATGCGACCTACTTGTTGCACGGAGGCGGATTTCTTGCTTACACGTCCACCACACCACACATCACGAGTATTATGTTCCCAGTATGACTGCCTAATATTATTGGTGATATGCGACCACATAAACGCACGTATAACGTCTAGGTATCATCATACGTAGACAGCGGCGTGCATCTCCTCGTGCAATGCGCCGTATCATTTCATCTAACTAAGAATATTGACTGAGCTGCCAGTTCATTTTGTTATACAATACGTAGTCGCATCTGCGTCTGCTCATTGTCTAAATAGCGAGGATTAGCTAACGGCCTGCTTGCATCTATAGGTGCGGTTACACTGTAGTTATTGTTTCAGTAAACGTATAAATTTGCTGAGAGCTGCTGCGGGTTGCGCACGTTATTGACATTTTGCGGCTGACCTATGGCCATTTGAACTAACCAATGCTAATCTGTTAACAACCATATTGTCTAGAAATAAGAATAATGGTTTAATAATGGCAGCGTCGCCAATGCGCCGTTTACTTGTTACGAACAATCGCCAGCAGGGATACGTGTTGTATACATAGCACATAGCCGCGATGGCAACATTATTTACCGTTCTAACAATGGACTCATACGATACGCGGCTCGGCGAGGAAAGCTCTCTCAACAATGTGCATGCTTGTGTTATTGAAAGCGCGCTGTCTACTGCAGGTACTGCCGAACATTTCTAGGCGTTTCGCACAGCCCTTTGGGGCTGCACATTGTGCCACGTGATAGTGGACGCGAAGAACGAGGTCCTACATGCATATTGCATCAGTACGGTGCGTCAGAGCCGCGGAGTATCATCGCCGTCGATGCAGGGATACCAAACAATGGGACAATTGTTGTAGAAGCACTGCCCTGTGATTAGCAAGACACGCATACATACATAGGTATACCAAACCTAACTATCTATGTTCCAAACGGTCAAGTGTATGGATCATATGTGATGAATGGTCCTTTCCAACAATATATATAACCGTACGAATACTATGAAATTACCGACTTTTTTGAAGACGGTAATGATCCTGGTAATGAATATCTACTTGGTATTGGTTAACCTACCTCAGTTGGGCTCTAATACTTTTTTATTGTACGTTTACTTTTTTATTATACGGTTAGTAAAACATAACAATCTATATGTGTGGGCTTGTCATTCGCAATATTGTTATTTACTCTATTACATCATTATTTTTCATGAGCCATCCGAAAATAAATAAATAACAGTTCTTGATAAAATCGAGACTTGGAGTTTATCGCGTCGCTAGTGCGTCATGCGCAGACTGAAACATTCCACGATATGTGTTTATATAGCGCCTGCGATACAACCGCACAAATACGATACAGTATGGTCAACGTGCCAGTGCATTCATATTTATGTAATACGGTTGCTTCTATGTTTAATTGTTTATTCATAGTATAGTATAGTTCCTGTTATAACGTATTAACTTGTATTGTAGAATATACTATTTTATTGATGTTATCACTAACTACTAGCCGAAACATTCCGATTAACAAAAAGTTGGTATACATATGTATATAGGAGTATACTTGCTGTTACGACGGATCAGTATGTTTGTGCAAGCTAGAGTGGACTTACCGCATGAGTGGCTGCGCGTCCAGCACCTGGTGCACGGTGGGCGGCGAGGAGAGCTCGAGGCCGCGCGCCAGCAGCAGCGCCTCGCTGCCGTCGGGCGCCTCGCCCTCCGCGCCCGACACCTGCACCTCCACCAGCGTCGCTACACACACCACGCTCTACATTATTGTCATGATTACTTCAAACAAATCCATACGTAAACACTTTGTACCCGCGACTACGTTCGCATTCTATTTCAATTCAAAACTATAAATAAACGTTAGTAGAAATGTTTGGAAATTCATTCGTCTTCCAAGTTTCGTACCCTGTGCCCACCCGTAACCCGGAACTTTTAAGGGGCCCATTCGTCCCTTGGATGCAATATGCATATATTATTAATTTTACATGCATACATACACTACAAGGTTCGTAGTCCTGGTACAGTCGCGCAGAAAAGGGTAAAATAAAAAGGCATTAAGTCAGTCTTCAAAATAAATAATCAACTTTTTCGTAACGTTTCTTGCATAATTCTCATGATTATACCAATAAACGAGTCTCTACGCCACTGCTCAACATGTACTAGGACCGCATAGCTTACAGCAGTATAGCAATCGCCGGCGGGAGTGTCAGGATTTTACGAATTGTTTTTTAATTAATTTATTTATAGGAGAAGTTATTCACATAAAGCAATTTACGCCATGTCAATGAACATATAATCTCCTCGCTAGTTATGGACTCCTAATACTTCTGTTACCTAGACAGAAAGTATCGAGTCACACTTTCGGGTGAATTAAATTTGTGCGAATCATCATTATCACATATTCTGCTACTTTATTGCTTTGGTCTTAAGACACATTGCACAGTCTCGTATTCGCAGTTTCAACAACCAGTATGTCACCGAGGAGGAGGCTGCCAAACTTACAAATAAAACACCTTATCTATTTTGTAACCCTTTTTTTAACAAGCCATTCGTAGAGAGACAATATTACGTCGTAAGCCTATCGACAGGTTATATTGTTATCGTGACGGATTATCACAGCTCTGTTTTCAATGACATGTTATGATTTATTTAATTATAAACTCTTCACAAGTGTACTATGTTAACCATTTCTTATGTAATCATCTCCCGAGCCTTTTCCCAACTATGTTGGGGTCGGCTTCCAGTCTAACCGGTTTCGGCTGAATACCAGTGTTTTTACAAGGAGCGACTGCCTATCTGACCTCCTCAACCTAGTTACCTGGGCGACCCAATACCCCTTGGTTAGACTGGCGTCAGACTTACTGGCTTCTGACTACCCGTAACGACTGCCAAGGATGTTCAATGACAGCCGGGACCTACAGTTTAACGTCCCATCCGAAACACAGTCATTGGTGTCCAAGATATACTCAGAAAGTACATACAAACTTAGAAAAGTTGCATTGGTACTTGCCCGACCTGGAATCGAACCCACGCCCTCACACTTGAGAGGTTGGCTCTTTAATCACTAGGCCACCATGACTTTTTAAACTTTCCTACCAGGAGACCAATGGGCACTATATAAGGGCCAAATCCACAACTTTGGCTGGGTGACGAATTTGAGAGTACGAATGGGCTCTGACCCGTTATAACCCGTTAGAACAATCGCTGCCCTAGACAAGCAGGCGATTGCAGTTCAAGGTTACCGGTCCCATTCCCGGACCAGGCAGTTGACTCTTGAAATAAAATTGCATCAATTACGTTTTACCCGACTTTAGCTTTTATCGTGTAGGCACCTTGTAAATGTAAAGTATGCATGTAAAATTCTTTATTAGCTCATACATACCACTGTTTGTTTACCCAAATAAATATCTAACAAAAGGACGAACGGATATCAGTACACAATTAGGATATCACTGGATCTGTCTCGATTACCCAAGTGTTCTTATTTATTTATTTATCATTTATTTCAAGATTGGTTTATTTGAAGAAGACATTTATATAGATGAGACCCATAGTGTTAGTAACAATATGCTTATTAAAGTATGTTAGTTATACTTAAACTAAAACACATATTTATAAATAGATTGTGACATCGCAGCCGCAAGGTGACAGGCCCTGCTGATACTCTGCAGCAGTGGTTCACAAACACACAATCCAGCCAACTTGATATCATAGACAGGACGCTGTTAGTGCTGCCTCGCACCCTACGCACCAGGGATGTGCACTGTTTCCACATCACCGTATAGAAACAATCTACGTGAGCTTCAGCGAACATCCCCGATGCGCTCCAGTAACGGGGCAACCCCATCAGCACCCTGAATGCATTATTACATTGGATACGAAGGGCGCTGCATGATTTCTGAGTATAATGACCCCATAGACCATAGACGTGCAGTGCGCACTAAATATAGTGCGCTTGACTTCTTGAGAAGCACGTCTGAATCTGCCGGCAATCATATTTGCTCTCACACACAGCGCTCTCCGCTCCCTATCATTATCCTCATCATCCTTGAGGCCAGTAGTTAGTGTATGACCAAAGTATTTAAATATTTGTTCCCTACTAAGTGGTATACCGATCAGTTTCAGATTCTAGTGAAACATCCTACAATAGGATTTCTTAATAAATACATAACGTGAAAAATTTTTTACAAAAAAATAAAACCGACTTCAAAAACACTGAAAAGTGAAAAAAAAAGCTTTTAAGTACATCGCTCTAGAAGTCGGTGTCAAGAAGTTGCAACTGTAATACTGTACCCACGAAAAACATTCAATGTAAAAAAGCCAAGTCTCTATGCAATCTTTTCACCGTAAAAAGTTTTGAGATCGCATCGTAGCCAAGTCCTCTTCACCTTATTTTGTAATGATAAATCAATATTTAGAGACTGTATCAATAGTTTTACTTAAATTATCATAATAGGGACTTGGCAATGAGCACAGGTTAGAAGCTGTTTGCTCCGTGGAATTATATGCAAATATTACTGTAACATGAATTCTGTGATATTAAAGTTTAAGCTTAATAATTACTTTCAACTCGTCTAATATGTTTTTATGTTTGTATCTTATTGTGCTCATTGCCAAGTCACTATTATTATAATGTAAGTAAAACTATTGATACAGTCTCTAAATATTGATTTATCATTACAAAATAAGGTGAAGAGGACTTGGCTACGATGCGATCTCAAAACTTTTTACGGTGAAAAGATTGCATAGAGACTTGGCTTTTTTACATTGAATGTTTTTCGTGGGATCTCTTTAATTTTTGTAGGTTTCTTTACTATTGCATAATATTAATTAACTGGTCATAATAATATACATAGATATG
The DNA here is from genome assembly GCA_958496145.1 of Heliothis peltigera. NCBI lineage: Eukaryota > Metazoa > Arthropoda > Insecta > Lepidoptera > Noctuidae > Heliothis > Heliothis peltigera. Next base: position 14,892,409 of record OY292321.1, on the reverse strand, counting down.
TATGTACTATAATGTTGTTGCAATTAATTTTAGTTTCAGATTGGTTATTTCTTATATAGAGGGCGCTATCAATGAAATCATAAGAAACATTTTAAGTACTACTAATAATAAGCTACGTAACGAAACCATAGCGCGATTTAGAAAGGTACAACGCCATCTATCGAGCATGCGTAGATTATTTGTCGCATTGCATTGAACTTGAATTTTATGTAAATGTAATGTATCGAGCTCTATGTTTTGTATTTAATACATAAAACATCTCTCTAATAATAAAATAAACCAATTCAATATTTTTTGTAGATACGTAAACAAAGAACAAAGTTAACAATGCAGTCGAAATTGATACAAAATACTGCAGCAAAACCGCAAATATAAAATTGTTTTCTATAGATTTTTTATTTTATGACGTTTTTATAATTTTCCCTTTATATGTGGCTGACAACCTGCACTGGTGCTAAATTTCAAGGTTCTAAGTCCACTAGAAGTACCTTAGAATTTTGATGATCGGTCAGTGAGTCAGTGAGTGACAGAATAGTGTAACTTTGATCGAACGTAACTCGTAAACTATTTATTCAAGTATCATGAAACTTTGAGGATAAGCTTGTTGTAATGCTTTCTCTCGGTCACCGAAAACCCAACGTTCTAGCTTTGTCCGAATCGAAGATATAGGGGGGAGAAATAGCCGCGAATCGCTTCGAGAAAAGATGGTACGGCCGTGCCCGCTCTGCTTGAGACTTGGCTGGGGCACTCCCGTGCCCTCAGATTTATTTGGACACCGACTACTAGATTTAGATTTTACTAGATTTAGATTTAGATTAGAGATTAGCGCTTTTAAGCAGAGAAACAATTTGTTCAGCTGTATTATAAATATATATTAGTATTGATTAGAAAAATATACTTCGTATTAGGCGATATACTTAATGTAGTTTCTGTGTCTACTTATAATAACCGCGTATAAACAAGAAGCTACACGAATACCTTCGCAAGGCCAACAGAACACTCAATCTGAATGGTAAATACCAATAATACCCTAGTTATGATAACATGATGTTCTCTTAGTATCCGTCACGTGTTGACACATTGTCATCAACCTTGGTCAAAGGTCAAGCGCTCTGTGAACGTTTACATGAGTTAGTATTGTATTGAGGAAATCGTGGCTAAGTAACAGATAAACGGATCGATTCGTCATGGTTAAGCAACACTAGGCGCGGTCGATCCGCGGATGGGTGACCATCCACGGAAAAACAGGGGTACTTACAAAAGGTAAGCGGCGGCAGGTCTATGTCGGGCGCAAGCAGCTTGGAGGCGCCGGCGGCGGCGGCGTGGACCAGCTCCATTTCGAGCGCTGCCAGCCCCTGGCGCGCCGTCGTGAGAGGCGCGTCCGAGTAACCCACGCACAGGCAGCGGAACCCGAAGCGGCTCTCCTCACTGCGACATACATACATACACTACCCGCAATACTACGTAATGGTTTAGCTGCAGTCATTTTCAAATACTTTTTCGTTCTGAAGACAGCCAATTGACTCGTCGCGCATTTGCGGCAGTTAACCAGCTTAGTAGCATTACAAGCAAACCAACTCAATCGATTCAGTTTTAAATAAACGCCGACGATGTTTTTCGTTTTTTTATGTAGGCGTAGGCAAATGCAAAGTCGGCACGTCAGTGTGAAACCGCTCTTATACAATAAAACTGTTGTTGTTGCACTACTTACTTGTTGGACTTATTGTATTCCGTCAAATAGTCGGAAGCTGTCTCGAGCGAGAATATGACTTCGTTCCCCGGAATGAGCAGCGCCTTCTGCGGCCAGTCGTTAGCGCTGCAACAACACCACGTGACCTTAGCGCACGACCGAGTGTCTCCGGCAGTCGGAGTCGATCAGTCGAGTCGTATGCAACAGTAACTGTTCAGTTCTCATATCGTTGTTCAGTCTCAATTACCGTTTATGATGAATAACGATTTAAAGTTAGTTAAAGACTGACAGAACTGATATTGATAACACACAGAAAGTTACCCGAAAGATAAACAGACTACTTCAATAGTAGGCGTAGTGGGGAGACCTCCTACCACAGAGCAGCCTCCAAACTGCGATAGTTTTCTGTATTTTTCGCCGCAGTCACTTTATTGTTTTTTAAAGGGTGCTAATTAAACAGGCTTCTTTTCAATATCATTATTCGCCTCAAAAATGTATGTTGCCTTCTAAATTACTAAGTCAGCCACAATTACCAACCATCTAAAAAATACTTATACTTATCTTAGCCACTATTTATCTTCATCATATATTAAGCACTCTAAAAACAACTCTACATATTGATTATTTTTTAGCATCTAAATAAGTAGCATGCATTCTAATAGTAAACTTATAAAATAATATTAAATGACATCAAAAAATATATTGATTAAGCTTCTAACTTTCTAACTCAGTATGTTTAAAATGTAACTCATCCCATGTTAATTGATCTGGGTAAAGTTTAGTATTCAGTGGCACGCGGAGGGGATGGGGGGTGTGAGCTGAGAGCGGGGGATACCTTTGCCCCCTGGTGCCACTTCCCTGATGCGGGAATGCACCGTTTTTGAGAAAAACTAATTCTGTAACCTAACTTCAACACTTATGTATATAAAAGGCGCATTCCAAGACTTTGGTATCGTTTAACGTAAGGAGGAATGCGTGCGGACTGTGTCCTGGCAACATTCTCACATCAAGACAATGCTCAGACCTCAGCATCCCCTTTGAAACCTGTCACATGTCGACGGAGTCCCGCTCCGCGGGGCTCCTATTTCTGCGCGCAAGGTTTAAAGTAACCTAAAACATACCCATCCCCTTCGTACCTAACCTACCCTAGTCGGGTCCTTAAGGCCTGTATGTCAATTGTCCATTTTTACGTTCCGTTCTCGCATTTTATTTTAATACTAGCGGTCGCCCGCGGCTCCGCCCGCGTGTTGTCGGTTTTCGCGACAAAAAGTAGGAACAGAGGACCCCCGCGGCTACGTCTGTGTGGATGTCGATTACCGCTACCAAAGCCTAACTTTTGTCGGGATGAGAAGCTCGCGCTCGGACCTCCCGCCTTATTATACCTACCGGCCGAACCGCGCCGAGCGCGGCAACGACACGGGGCGATGGCTATGATTTCATGTATAAGTTTGTATTTCTATACCGATTGTTTATTATTTTGAAAATATATCCAATGTACAGAATTGACCTCTCTACAGATTTATTATAAGTATAGATAGATATAGATAGGAGATAGATGAGATAAGAAACATTTTTTTCATTAATTTCACAAAAAATAAATTTCCGCAGAAAAAAGTTCTCCGCGTGCTTCTGAATAATAAACTCAACCCTAAACAATTACACGTGCACAACTGAACCGGTCGTCAGTTGAATCGAATCTCTCTGATTGGTGCAAATGGTCGCTTGCTGCCACGATAAAAGAATATGATGTATTATTTTATATGCTAAGTTATAATAAATGCTACCGTCTGTGGAAGCTTGAATTAGATTTCAATAAGGACATTGCGTTGACGCTGTAAAACGTAAAACGGTGTCGAGATGTAAAATCCGTGGCCACCTAATTTACTAAATTAGGTCGCAATGCAAAATAAGATGGGCAAGTCACAATAATTGATGATCTTTACTTGAAGCTTCCTATAGAATATTTAGTGGAACATATTTAGATATTTAGTGGGTAGTAATGAAGACGAACTAGCTAATTAGCGGCCAGGTCATTTTCCCGTTGCTCAGTTATAACATTAGAAGTTTAATCACGTGTCCGATAAATGATTTTGCGGCTGCACTTATTATTTCCGTCGTCGTGTTGGCAGGGAAGGTAATGTGTAGACGCGTACTTGTTGGCGAGGCGCGGCGTGACGCTCACGTAGGAGCAGTTGTAGTGCATGCACCCGGCGTCGGCGTCCGCGTCCTCGCCCAGCTCCTCCACCTCGCCGGCACCGCTCAGCTGCACCAGCCGCTGCGCAGAAACACACACGCTAGCCACTCGGAACGTCTTCAGCAGCCGACGATCACACAATATCAATCTTCTTTTCTGAAGTTAGCTGCAAGTGACTACGCGATCGCTTCGCAAAATGGTAAAAAAATGACCAAATCGCACATGAAAACTAACCTTTCCTAAAGCTATCAGGAATTACTAAATTAAATTACTGAATTATTCGAAAACAAAAAAGAACTTTTATATGGTGTTTTATGGTATTTGTGTAAACAAAGTCATAATTTGCGGTTACCGAGAAAGTGCTATACTTCAAAAACTGCTGATTGTATTTTCGTTGTTTATTAGGATCCGTAACATGATATTCTTTTTAAAAGCTTTAATGTAACTGGCAATGTACAAACATTGCATTGGATTTAATGTAACGGTGGATTCTTTGAACTCAATTCTGAAGTCAAAGATATATCTGCAACCGATGGAGCTGAGATTTTGTATACAGGTATATGACCTCGTTCTAAATCGTGGTTATTTTAATGCATTTCTACAACATGGGTATCAAATAAAAGGGCTTATTGAGAGTAAGTTGAAACATAATTTATCGTTATTCTAAATCCGAGATGACGGAGTAGTTATTTTAAATGCTCTTCAATATGGTATCAAAAGAAAGGGAAAACATTAAGAGAAAACAAAGAAACCTAAACTAAAAACTGGTTGGTTATTATTTTTGATGCCTCAGTTCGGTGTATAGGGTGACGCCTCTAGTTTTTAGTAAAAATATAAATTTAATTAGAAATGAAACCCAAAGTTTTTTTTCATAAAACGCAGGGGCGTTTCGGTATCAATGGATAGGTCTTCAAAAGTGATTGATGTGTACTGATTGCAGTTTCTAACATTTTTTTTCTAAACTGAATAGTTGAGAGACACTTCCAAAGTGAAAAAATGGTGTAGCCCCCATCTAATTCTGAAACTACCTGAGTTAAAAAACTGTTTAAAGTCAAAAATATGCTTTTGTGTTACTTGCTGCTAAGGAACCCTTCATGTTCCGACATGAGTCTCACTCGCACTTGGCCGGTTTTTAAACAGACTTCCAAAAAAGATGGTATGTATTTTTTATTTATATTTATTTTTAAAAAATAAAGCGGTAGCTTTACGATTTTCATACTTAAAGAATAGGTACTAAGTTTCAATTGTTTAATCCTTATACATATGTATTTTAATAGGTAAGTGGCTGTGACATACGGACGGACACATACAGGCATGACGAATTTATAAGGGTTCCGTTTTTCACCACTCCTCTACGGAACCCTAAAAACACTACATCTCTCGTCTTAAATCTAACTGTACCGGTCTCAAGTGAGCCTGGAAGAAGCGCAGTACGTTTTATTCATACATTTTGGCTGTTTTGCAGTGACTAGGAGCCAACTTTGGACTAGCAAAGCTACTTGACGAGAACTGCACACAGTGTTGGCTGTATTACTGGCGACTCTACAAGGGCTGCTACGTATGCGCTGTACGTATGGTCGGGAGTGGTCACTACGGCAGGGCTACACTATGCACGAGTGCTACAATGAATGAATAATTACTATTTATTTGGGAAATGAATTGAGTTACTTTTGCAAAAAATATATTACGAACTTTATAAAAATGTTCATGAGGAGGTAGTTCAGTAATAATGGAGATTAAACCGGACATTAATAGCTGGTTTCAGATCGGAATACCAATGGTCTGTGAGCACGTGACGTGATCGATACATCGTCACAGAAATATCTGTAAAATGAATGAGGTGAGTGATGGACGAGCCTCTACCTTATATACCTTTCTGAAAGGCGGGTCGGAGACGCGCACCTCGTCGGCGCAGTGGCAGCGGTGCTTGGGCGTGCCGGCCACCGCGTACACCGTCAGCGAGTCCTCAGGCTGCGCTGTGATGCTGCGCGGGTCCATCTCCAGCACCACCCACGACACGTTGCGCGGGAATAGTACCCTGACAGCGCACAACTTTCCTTGTATCAAATTCCAATCACTATGACCTTTGATGACGACTAAAAAAAACTATAAACATACCTACAATATGTATAATAAAAATAATGAAAGCTATATCTGACCGCTTGTTCATACACGGAAATCACTCGTATAACAGTTTGGTGGAAGGCAGTACCGCATATTGGTGACGGAGGCCTGCTTGTAGGGGTGGTCGCTCTCAAGCCACGTGTAGTAGTGGCCGGTGGTGCTGGGCTCTTCCGGGCCCGGCAACAGGAGGTTCAGCGCTGCCACGTGCGGCAGCAGCGAGTGAATCTGCTCCAGCAGCTTGATCACGCTCTGGCGATAGGTAAATAATAAGAAAACTTAGCACAAATACTATGGAACTTCCAATGTCTGCTAATGATTACTCATGGCCGGAATGTTTACAAAGAAATATGTACACAGAAAGACAGACCTTGGGGTCGTCGAGATGGTCGAGGTGCGCGAGCGTGTAGGGCAGCAACACGGAGACCACGGGTGATGAATGAAGCGCGGCAGCGCGCCGGCGTAGCTCGTCGGGGGACAGCTCACTGCGCAGCGCGCTCAGCAGCTCGGCAGCGCGGCCCAGCACCGCGCCCGCTGTTAGCTGCGCCAGCCCGCGCAGCGAGCCTGCCAGCCCGCGCCCGCACTCCATCGCGTTCGACAAAGACTTAGACGACCTGTCACACAGCCCAATCAAATAACCACACTTTCTCAGAAGTCTTATTGTTGACTAGCTTCTACTCGCTGTAGATTTTTAAATTTATACTCGCAACAGAATAAGCTCATCACGCGGAACAGCTTTTGCTATCTCTTATAGTTTAACTGGTATGTTGCGGTTGCGCATCAGGTGTTCAAGTTTCCAAGATAAATTATTGCCTATATGTTACCCAGACCTAACCTATACAAAATAATAATCATTCAAAACTGTCCAGTGGTTCCGAAGATTAGCGAATAGAAACAAACACACAAAACTTTTTTTTGGATGCGTCCTCTATTACTGTTTCTAAGCTTTCAGTAATTCTTTTTTTGTGTTTCACACGAGACCTGAGAGAGCGAAAAGTAGCCTATTTGTTATACTGATGCACATTAATTCATACCCATAGTAGACGAGACAAGGTATCTGCCCCCTAGCCAGCGTGGTGCCGTTGAAGCTGAGCGAGCATGAGGCGAAGCGGAAGGTGGTGCCGTCGGGACCCTTCACGGACGGCAGGCCGCAGTCGCCGTTGGCCGTGCGCCCGCCGTGGTTGCACAGCCGGATGGCGTAGCGCAGGTCCTCCTACGCTCGGAATGTCAGCATTACCTCGAGATAGCCCGTCAGTTTACGACACCAGTGTAATGTGAGGGTGCGGTACACACCTTGAGCGCGACGGGGCGCTCGAACTTGAGCTGCACCATATCTTGCTGCAGGTCGGCGGCGCTGTAGCTGCCGTGCGCGATCTCCACGCTCACCCAACAGTGCGTGGGGTTGGCCTCCTCCGGCACCGCGCGCAACTGCAACAAAACATCGTACTATAACCTGACTAACTCCTACTCTCCTAGTGAAACTCCCGTCGCCTGCAGACCTCGTACAAATATCAAATACAATTGTCAGCCTATAGCCACCACTATGGATACCTAATCTGCGGTGTGTGTTGCGGTGCGGGTCTATCAATAGGGAAGATGCAAATTATTATTGAAAATTATTTCATTAAAATTTTAAAAAAGTATAGAAGAAAGACTAAGTTTTTATTTTACATAATGTTGATTTTTACGAATAATTAAAAATTTAAAGTGACTTGAAACGTATTTCAAAACAGCAATCAGCGTTCAGTGACGTCACTCCTGTTATGACAACTTATTTGATGTTATAGTTGTAAAGGTGAACATGAAATTAGTTTGCGCGAAAATTAATTGCGTTTTTCAGAGTAAAATGGAATGTGGAAAATAGGGATAAAGGAAAATGGAATGAAATGGAATTTTTTTTAGGTGATAAAGCTGCAGTCTTTTGGGGTATTTCCATATCTACTTGAACTTGTTTCGATTGTTTCTGAGGATATATTGACACCTATACACTCATATCATTGGATATTTGAACATTTTCAGAATCATGTGTTGCTGTGATTAATGAACACTCTAAAGATGAATCTGAAACATGAAAGAAATAATAATCCAGTTCTTCATCAGCAAGTACTATCTTAATAATATTACAAATGTGAAAGTTTAAACGTTTGTCTCTAGTATAAGGATAAATCTGAAGGAATGAATTAAATGCTCTCAAGAATTTCGCGTTTTTTCCTTTTCATTATTACTGATCTATAGTCTGTTTTATAATCTCTTAGACTAAATTGACATTACAAGTTTTGTCAGTTTATTGCAATTCTTAAATAGGTATGTGGCACAACCGTAACGTACCGTTAATAAAATCAAGTATCGTTTTTTATGATAAGTTACCTTGAAATAATGTGTTGGTACTTATTAAACACGTAATAATACAAAATTAATAAAATAAAAGATTTTTTTCAAATACATAATTAATAGTAAGTAATCGTTAATCTGATTCAGATAATGACCCCATATCAGAGTTCAAGGGTTAAGATTGCCGTTATAACGTGTACGGGGACGGATTCTTTTTTGTTTAGTGTTAAGCCATAGAAATAGTCGTATTACGCATAGCGGTGCATGGTCAGATTTTCCTGGCAGTTTGTTGCACGTCATGCGGTCCTCTATAGGTACGTGAATTTTAAATATAAAACTTTGAATGATAATAAAAATCGTCTAATAAATAAAAAAAGTTGCGATTCAACAAACCGGTATCGTAGGTACAACACTGCACGAATAAGCTGACAACATTATTTGTAAATTTGACATTTGACTTTGTCAATTTTGTCTACGAGATTAAAAAACAGACTTTAGGTTTCAATGGCATCATTATATTTTGGCATTCGAAAATGTGAGGTACCACATCTTTTTTCAGAAAAAGTTTTCCTCCACACATTTTAAACTTCATCCAATTTTCGACGTCGTTCTCCAACTGTAAGATAAAAATTATAGTATGTTATTGACAAATTTGGTTAGTATTAGCTAGGTAACTAATGTTTCTTTTGCGTACAAGCGGATTAACTGAGTGTATAATTAGTACATATATTCACCGACTTACGTCAAAGTGATCTAAACAGCATCGAATGATGGTCTTTGGAAAATAATTATCCATCCTCTTCGCAGCTTGGAACCACTTTTTTCTTAGTTTTGGGTCAGAACAGTCAGAAGGTCCAGTCAAAAACAATTCATTTGGAAACTTTGCTGAAGAAGATGGACACAAAACATGATGGACACACAACATTTTGGAGCATTTGTGGTATTGTTATGATCCCCTGATGTTGATGGATAATCCATTTTAAATTTTTACGGAAAAATATCTCGAAAGTCGGGAAAAAATGCAAATGAATGAAAGCCGACGAACAAGTAGGTACGACCAGTGACAGACAGGAATGACGTCATCGGAACCGTACGCCCGTTATAGCGCCAACATTTTTTTACAATAAATTGCAGTGTTTAAATTTTTTAATATACTTGTGGTCTATTCTACATGAAATTCTTTAAAATAAAAACAAAAATAAAAATATTGCATCTTCCCTATTACAAGGTTAAGCAACGCTTGGCGCGGTCGAACGTGGGTGGGTGACCATCTTCTCGAGTTTCTCCGTGTCTCGGAAAGCACATTTAATTGATGGGTCCCGGCTATCATTTGTACATCTTCGGCAGTCATTACGCGTAGTCAAAAACCAGAAACTCTGACAATCAGTCCTACCAAGGGGTATCTGGTTGCCCAGGTTCCTGGATTGAAAAGGTCAGAAAGACAGTCGCTCCACGTAAAACACTGGTACTCTGATGAATCCGGTTAAGACTGGAATCCGACCCCAACATAGCTTGGGAAAACGCTAGGCAGATGATGATGTGTCCTTCCCCGCGTATATTTAACCAAGGCAACTGAAGATACACAATACATGCGAAGGTAAGATAGTACGTGAGCGTTACCCGCACGTCGTGCAGCAGCTCCATCGAATACTCATAGTTGCCGAGGCCGCCGTACACGCACACGCCGACCAGCGTCAGGCCGGGCCGGTCCACGGTGAAGCAGATGGCGTCAGGGCTGCCGTTGCCAGTGTTCCACGCGCGCGTCTGGTTCACGCGCATAAAGCGCGACGGCGTCACTAGGTTCTTTACCGTATTCGAGTCCGCGTCATCCTGAGTCATACAATGCAATCGACATTATAATAAATAACTCTATGCAGAAATAAATAGACTTCTAAAAACAACGAAAATACCACGGAACAGAGAACTAAAGTGGAAGTGGAAGTGACACAAGTGTGCGCTGTACAGCTCACTTGACCTTAGTCGTGTTCTACCATCGCTTCGATGTGCTCGTGTCGCGACTACCCTATTTTTTCGAAAATATGCGGTTTTGGTGGATTTTGGAGTATAAAAATGATAGCAGGAGTAAAAACCTTTAAAATGGAGGTGTGTCGTACAACCGGAAAGTACGATTTATATTTGTTTTCAAATAAAATCTGAATTAATTCACATTTTCAAATAATTTAATACAATGTCCAGAAAAATCAACCTTAGCAAATGTAAATAAAACTCATTTTGGAGTGATTGAGTGCAGCGCGGACACTAGAAAGTTCTACGCTACTCAATAAGTGATGTAGTCGGATCGGCTGTAGATTTCATCGATATCTATCGCCAATCTACAGCCATTATAGATATAATGTAATAATTATTTTTCTTCCCTTTGTTATGTAGTTTTAGAATTTTTTATTAACATTACGATACAACTAAATAAGATGCAGTTTTCGGCATTTATATAAAAATAGTATACTTATATAGTTTCTGAGATAAACGTATAAACTTTTTTTATAAAATCATATTCCAAAAAAGGATATGTATGTTGGTAAATAAACAAATGACGATAACGACAACGGGCCAGAGGGAAAGATACGGGTATAAGGGTAAGGTAATCGTGTTCTAAATATATATTGTAGAAGTATTTGCACACATATACATTAATAATAAAATAAATAAATAGAGTATATTTATAAGAATATCAAGAATTTATGTTTTATTCGATATTGATAGTATAATCATTACTCAATGTGTCAATTCACTGGTTAAGTAGCAGTAAACTGGTGCCTATAACACGAATGTAAACCTTATTCTTCATGTAGTTAAGCTTATAATTGTTTCCACTGAGAATAACGCCATCTCTGGTCGAGTAGCGAAATTAACTAAATAGTTTGTACGTTAAAGCAAAATCTAACGTCGTAGGACCTAAAGCTTATTTTTGACTAAAATTAGACTGACAATTCAACCGGCTTTTTGTTATGTATTGAATAATATGATTATCGGTTTGTGTGAGTTTGGCGACACCGGTTCCCGTACTAATTTTGTTCTATGCCATTTCCACTTTAATTCTGTCTTCCGTGGAAAATACATTAAAAACACTACAGAGGTCGGTGTCTAAAGGTGAAATTTTGCTAAGTGAATACACATATGTATATGTATAACATATTATAGCTTGTGACTTAGTCAACGCCAAAATCCTGTCATAATTCACATTAATGGGAAGTTCGCTTCAGTACAAATGATATAAGCTTCTACACGGTAGTTGGCACCGGTACCGTTAACCACCATCAAATCGGCGAGTAAACGAGAGTACAGGTGGAAAAAAATGCCTAGTCCGTCTAGTGGTCGCTAGTCTCGGTCTCGGGCTTCATACCTTTCGGGTCGGAAACGCTTTGTGGGCTTTAAGTAACTTTCGTGAAACGGGTTGCCGCTCCATTGTGCCCCGTTTTTGCGCAAACACTTGCGCACTCTAATGACCTGTGATTACGATGATCCCCCATGACTGGATTTAATAAATTAATGGGATACAGGGATTGTCCCAGTTGCCCTAGGGCTGAACTGCGAGATGCCATTGTACATAGCTTTTGTGCACGCTGAAGTGTCAGGTATAGCGCGGCTCGTAGACTCACCCTCACGCTAGTAGCGCTGATGGAGAGCTCCGCCACGATTCTGGCGATGAGCTTGCAGCAGAACTCAGCGAGGCGCTCGTTCTGCCTGATCTCGCCGTGGTCGTGAGGCTGTCCGCACGGCCGCGTCGTCATCTGCTCCTTGATGGGGATCATCACGATGTCTAGCAGCCGTGGGATCACGTCGAGCAGGTGCCATTCCGTGGGATTCGCCTTGGACTCCGGCTCAGGTTCCGGTTGCTATATAACCAGTTCGCAGTTTAGTATAAAACCATTTTACAGACAATAATTGAAAGCAAGCGGTTTGCATTAAACTGGCAGAACCGTTCATGCTCCGGAGACATAACAGCGCTTTGAGAGCATTGTCATCACAAGTGAATGACTCGTGGAGAGCTCACTCGCCACTCACCATTAAATTGAATATCGTTCATTACAAAAATTACCTTTGGGTTATCTCTATTGTTAGCCCTTGGAGGAATCGGGGGTGGTTTTTGTGAGTGCGATGCACGAGGCACCGTCGCAGATTTGGAAGGAACTTCTTTGATTACCTATGAAATATATTGAAGGATGATGTGTTTGTCGTAAGTAGATTGTGGTCGTGTGTATGTGGCGTGTATAGTACCTTGGCGTCGAGTGGTGGGGGCGCGGGCGGCGCGGGCGCGTGCGTCAGCGGCACCACGTGGTGCAGCACGTCGCGCAGGCATCGCGAGGCGCACAGCGCGGCGCACGTGGCGGCCAGCTCGCGCCGGACGTGCGCCGGCACCGTTCCTCCGCGCACCGCCTGCAGCAGAGTGCACACCTGCCCCCACTTGAGCGCCGCCGTCGGGAAGAACGCGTGGAAGCACGCCGTAATCGTGTCATGCGCCTCGGTGAGTATCGACGTGGTCAGCTCGAGCGCGAACTGCACGTAACACGCTCTGTTGCTCTTGTTCTTCCCCGGCTTTCGAGGCAGCATGGCGCACGTCGGCGTCGGGTCGGCCAGTATCGACTGGATCAAGTTCCGCACCTCTGCGATAGCTTCAAAGTAAGACATGTATTCGTGCGAGTTGCGCTTCCTGTTATTTTGAGGATATATCTCATTGATGTAAGATTTAACGAGTCTCAAGCATGCTCTGATTACGTAAACCAGTCGTTTCTGATGCTTCATTATCATTAACTTCTGATAGTTAATTGGAATCGTCCCGTTTGTCTCAAGAATGGTTTCTTTGAAAGTAGTCCAGCTCCACTGTAATAAAGTAATGAGGGACTTGAAGCAAGCCACCGTCACTTTTCTGGATAAATTCTTGGTTAGGACTACAACGGGTTCTCCAAAGTCTACAACCTTGAGAGGTAATGCATGATCCGGGTTGACAGTGTTGTAGATGAAACACGGTATTTGCCCGGCATTTACGTCAGTTCCGTTATTTGATTTCTTTGAGGTTTTGAAATGGAAGCCTATTTCATCATTGATGACCATTGCCTGCCCCGACGAGCCACAGTCCGACGACGGTCCACTGATGCACGCCCACGCGACGTACCATCGGTTTGCCTGCAATCAGATCGCCACCTAAGATAAGACATGTTACCTTACACGTTAAGGTGATGGTTATATCGTTAGACATAATGGTTACCACGAGCGGCACGGGAGTGTCGAACATGACGGGGTAGCGGTCCCTGGGCGGGCACTCGTACACGATGTCGTCGGTCTCGCGCAGCAGCTCGCCGTCGCCCTCCTGCTCGCCGCCCTCCACGCCGATGTCGAACAGCTTCACCTTGGCCGTATAGTCGCCGCGCCCGCCGTACAGGCCGATGCCGCCTGACACAAATACAAACATTACTCCGCTCGACTGATATGAAACAAAAATATTTCTGTTTCGTCTACATTAGTTTATTTCAGGCAACTAGAAAATACAAATAGCCTTACCCAGTATGATGTCAGTATCACACATGAAGCGGATAGCTTCTACAGAATGGCCCGAGTATCCCCAGCCTCCACCGTTGCTATCGAATCGGTTCACAGTCAAAAACTCCTCCTTGACCGCCAATATTGGGGAACCCAAGCTTTCTCTCCGCGAATCCGCTTGGTTTATCCTTAAACATTAAAAGTGTAGTATAGAACCTATTGCTAAAAACTGCAATTTACAGATAAAACATTACTATAAACCTTATTTCATGTGCATAAGTCAAGGAATCCAAGCACCCCAGGAGATGCAAGGCGGCATGAATGCGTGTAACACTACAGCCGGGCACCGACGGTATGGCCAACTCCTGGTTCAACACAGACATGTTCGACAAAGCCACATTGTCCGTCGGTCGGTCTTCGTCGCGACACGAAAGGTCAAAATTCTCCAAATTCTTGAAGTCCTCCAAGCGTTTCATACTCCCGTAGTTGGGATACTCGAAGTCACCATCGTCGAAATATGTTTCGGGGTCATTGCAACACTTCTGAAGTTTGTGCGAGTCGTAGGCCAAGATGTTGTAGCACTTCATAACCCTCATCTGCGGCTGGTAGCACCACAGCAGGTCGTAGAGCGGGTCGAGGCACGCCAGACTGTTGACGAAGTCCACTTGCTCCGAGCCGGTCCACGTGTTGCACGTCCCGTCCATTCTGTTTATAGTGATACACTTGAACGTATGCTCCGGCCGGTTCGGTAGAATAACTGCAAAACACATCTGCCAGTTAAAGATCTGTATCGAGTCTGCTTCGATACGATGTGCCGTTGCGGGCGCACGTATACTTACCTATGGTATTACTATTAGCTGAAATGGTACAGCTAAACAGAGTGTCCGTCTTGATAAGCGCCTGAGAAACTTGGACAAAGGTCTGGTCCCCAGATGCAGAAACCCAAACTGCTTTGCACGAGTGGCGAGGGCCCAGTCGGGGAACTCGGCCAGGTGTCGCGTACCAAATGGGGCCTCTGTCTGCCCTTATTGGTTCGTCCATACGTGGGCGGCCAAGCGACCCTTTCTGATGCAGATAAAATAAAATATGGGAGGAATAAGACTGTGCTTATATTTGATGTATGTACAAAAGTTATCATTAATTGTTGTCAAACCTGGTAACTGCCGAAGGTGTAGAGCTCTCCTTCCCTCGTGAGCACGGCGGTATGGTTGCTGCCGGCGGCGACGCTGGCCGCCTTGGGCACGCGCACGCGCACTATGCGGTGGTGCACGGCTATGTCACCTGCACCTAGTTGCCCGTACTGGTTCGATCCGAACGTCAGCACTTCCCCTGCAAACACCGCTTACCGCTATAGCACACTGCAATACTATCTGGATGGCTTTTATACCGTAAGGTAAGCTTTTTCATATTTTGTCATGATTTCTGGCGCCGGTAATATAAAACCTATTTGCAACGAACTCGTTTCAAAGACATTCAGAGTTACACTTGTCCCATTCTAAACAAAATTCTAGATTTGACAAGGTCGTAATAGTTTAGCAGCGAGTGAGGAACCAATGCAAGTACCGTGCTCGGTGAGCAGCACTGTGTGGTGCAGGCCGCAAGCGACGGCGGCGATGCGGTGTCCGCCGGGCACGGCCACGCGCGCGGGCGGCAGGCTGCTCACCTTGAGGCCCGCGTCGCGCTCCTCCGCCTGCCCGCCCCACGCCCCGAACCGCACGTTCTCCTTGTCTGCACAGATACCTGACGTTGTCATATGTTACTGTTATAGCTATGCAATTGTTCTTCAACTGTCATAGAAATTGGACGAAAATATACAAAACAGCCAGTGGAACAGCAATTACGGAAGCGCATCATTCACCGCTAAGCCAATAATTAGGATATGCTAAATAATATCTAGTCTACTATTCTAAAAAAAGACGAAAGCAAACAAATGTGCTGCGCTATAGGGTATGCCTTGCTTTAAATTGTCTAAATCCGTCTTATTGTTTTTTGCGTCACTAATGTCACATTGCAAGCTTTTTTGTATTACTAGCCCATGAGAAAGTTAAAAATATTGAATACTTTTAAAACAGAATGCTCACCACTCCTGGAGTCTAGGGTAGCGAAGGCTTCAGCGACGTCATCAAGATCTGTGAGAGTGACGGAAAAGACTCGTGTACAAACACTGCCTATTTGTCCACTATCACTAAAGTACCTACTCTATGTTAGATTCATGTGGCCTAGTGTTCTACTAACTACTTCAGATAAAACAATAACAATAAGTTTTTGTTAAGAGAGCTGTGCCTAACATTCTGTCAGCACTATTGCAAACCGCATCGGTCATCAAGTGTTCGCCACCTGGGAGAAGAACTTATGTGTACAAAATGTTAGAATGCTCACCGCTTCTCGAGTCGGCTCTAGCGCAGGCTGCATTGTCGTTATCAAGATCTGCGACGCGACGAAACATTTGTTTAGTATCACTGTCTACTTTCCGCTGGCATCACAAACGACTAGATGCCGTCTGCTGCGCATCAAACTAATTACAACGTTATACGGACGATATAGTCATGTTTCGTAACGGTTATGTTTAGTCTAGTCAGCCTCGACACCATTGAAATCTGTTATTCTGTGTTGTGCTTCAGCTATGCCGATCACGAAAGAAGAATAATTACTTGTAAAGCTCCAAATAAAAGGAACAAATGGTTTCCTGTCAATAGTTGAACGGTCACACAGCAGTTTGGACATACAGCCGCTCCGTTAAGCGCTACGGTATGAGATGTTCGTTGTTCACTTACTTATTTCAACGAAACATTGAGATTGATCATCGCTCGCTGAGTCGACGATAGCAGAGACTTCACCGTCGTTATCAATATCTGTGATAATGACGTAAAATACTTTGAGTCCACTTTGTATTTCATACAAATCGTACATTTTATGATTTTTGCTATTATTACAAGAAAAAAATGTAATAGCAAAACAGTTAATCGTTATTGCCACCCAGCAGTGGAGTAATATATTTTCCTGTAATACTGTAATGGAAATCTTTATTTCTTGTAATGCCGATGTAACTTTTCCCCACCAAATTAAGGAATTGTGAAGTTTCAAGTGTGGCGAGAAAAAAGTAATTGGGAGCTTAGATCTACAAAACATAGAGAGTGCTCACCGCTCTTCGCGTCGCCGAGAGCAGAGGCTTCTCCGTCGTCGTCAACATCTGTGCAGTCACGTAACAGAGTTTAGCTCTAACATAAACTTATCTCACATCGCCGAATTATTTTTGGTCGAATTTCATTGCAAGAACAGCACTTGTGCTTGATCTGAGCTCAGACAGACGAGAGGCAAGTTCCGACTATCTTTGTTTGGACAAGCTAATTTTTAATTGTAATTTTTTGGTCGCGGCGTATTGAATGGAGTATTTTTTGGTTCCCAAGTTATTAATATTGCTGGGCTTAGTAAATGTCATCTGAAATGCATGAAAAAAAATTCGGTGTCGAGGGATGACTCCCGACCACCGTAGGCGCGGGTCTGTGGGCGGTGAGTTTGGTTAGCTCATCGCCCGTACGTCGAAAGACGACAGGCCCGTGTCGGCGGCGCGTTCTGTGTCACGCGCTCCTCCATAGAGGGGCCCGTTCGGGCCATGGTTTGCCTGGGCTGCGGGTTGTTTGCAAGAGTTACCGTGGCCCTGGCACACAGGGACCTCCAGAGGAACATAGTGAGTTTTAGTCAGTAGGAGTCTGACGCAACCTCCAGCTGCACCCTCAGCGGGGGAGGGGGGGTCATTTGATGACTTCTCACGCAAAAAAAATGAATGTATGAAAGAGGAGCACGTGCCCTACTAGTGAAGCAAGCGTGGCACAATGGTAGCGGCTGTAAGCGCCAAGCGGGCATAACAGTGTAGGCGTGTCCCGTGTCTGCATACCGACCTGTTTTGCTACCCGTTCTTACCTTACAACAGTTCGTGCCATTCTAATCTGCGAATCTGAAGTCGGTTACTAGTGGCTGCGAAACATTCAAATTGCCACCCAAACAAGAACGTGAGGCTAGATGTGCGAAACATCGGGGCCGGGGTCGGGCCTCGCCAATGTTTGTCTCACTCGCCTGTTTACGTTGAATGCATGCTTGCGTCCAACTTGCTTCGTACTATTTATTTATTTAGGGTCTACCAACGGCTTCTGTGTATAAAAGTGTTGTGTACGTCTTAGTCTAACACAGTCACTATGGACAGTCGATTCACTCGTTGAGTATCCACTCCTTGTTATTTGTTGCCAGTGCAAGTAGTAACTTTGCAAAGAGCTTATTTCATATTCGCAGACTAGAAAGGCACCAGCAAAGCGAAGCATTCGGCCGCGCACGATACGTCTATGCATCCGCTCCCAAAACCGTAGTCAGTAATCCAGATCAAATATTTTGTTTGAAATGGTGTTTATAATTATGTCGATTTAAACTTTAACTTGTAAGTAGATATATAACTACCTACATTCCGTCGAAATCAATGATTGCCATGTACTAGTTACCAGTTATAGTGAGTAAGTAGTATAGTCTGTTTTATAATCTCGTAGACTAAATTGTCATTACAAGTGTTGTCAGTTTATTGCAATTCTTAAATGGTTATGTGGCACAACCGTAACGTACCGTTAATAAAATCAAGTACCTTTTTTTATAAGTTACCTTGAAATGATGTGTTAGTACTTATTTAACACGTATTAATACAAAATTAATAATATAAATCATTTTTTTAATACATAATTAATAATAAGTACCTATTCGTTAATTTGATTCAGATAATGACTCCATATGAAAGTTCGAGGGTTAAGATTGCAGTTTTAACGCGTACGGGAACGATTTTTTTTTTGTTTTGTATAAGGCATATAAATACGGATTACGAATAGCAGTGTGTGGTCAGATTTTCCTGGCAGTTTATTGCACGTCCTGTGGCCCCGGGTACGTATGTACGTGAATCGGTGAATTTTAAATATAAAACTTTGAATGAAAATAAAAATCGTCTAATAAAGATAAAAAGTCTCGATTCAACAAACCGGTATCGTAGGTACAACACTGAACGAAAAGCTGACAACAATGTATGAATGTAAAGGACATGTCCAAAAATGTATGGACCAAAAACCCAGAATCGACAGGAATGAAATGTATACCAGTGGATTGACATTGAATTATAATATAATGTTACTAAGGGGGCAACCCTGAAATCGTTATAGTAAAGTGCTGAACATATGCTCCACGAAGTCCCGGTGTGACTCCAGAAAGTCGAGGGACAGAACATGATGCCACCTTTGTAGAACAGAACGGGGACAAGTCACACAGCGGTTATGTTCATCCATTTTAAACAATATCCAGTCGCAAAGAAAATCGAAGTCCGGTTTAACGCGCCACAGTTTCGAATCAACAAGAAAAATCAGTGTCCAGTATACAAAAGCAGAGGTCAAGTTAAAATCCACGAAGTAAAACAAAGCACACAGATCACACCGAACACAAACGAAGGACTGCGACGAGATATGGTCGTTAGTCGTTACCTGCCTGCCACACCGCCCCGCCCCGCCCCCGCACAGTACCCAGCTGTAACTGTGTATTTTTTTATTTGCAATCCTTAGCTACAGAATTACCAATAATACACACAGTACTATAACGATTGTAGTATCTATGGGTCAAATAAAAATAAAAAAATACATAAAAAAAAAATTACTTATTTTATTTTGCTCTTAGCTCCTATACTATAACGATTTCAGGGTTGCCGCTTTGGCAACATCTTCTATACTTATAATAAATCTGTAGAGAGGTCAATTCTGTACATTGAATATATTTTCAAAATAACTATCAGGGGGTGATAAGTGATCGATACTGATGCCAACAATGCAATCAGTAAAATTCTCTTCTCTAAATTCTACATAAAATTATCTAAAAAATATTTCACAACAACATAATGTCTATCTTTAATGGTTGACTCACAATATCACGAATAACTGCCGATAGTTTAGCAGTTCGGAGTTTTCTGATTATTTGTTTACTCTTATGTTTATAATGTTCTCGCTCATCCCATTTCCAAAAGATAACATTGTTATAAAAAAACGAATCATAGAAATCGGTATAGAAATACCAAACTTATACATGAAATACGATAATCAGCCATCGCCCCGTGTCGTTGCCGCGCTCGACGCGGGTCGGCCGGTAGGTATAATAAGGCGGGAGGTCCAAGCGCGAGCTTCTCATCCCAACAAAAGTTAGGTTTTGGTAGCGGTAATCGACATCCACACAGGCGTAGCCGCGGGGGTCCTCTATAGGTTATATATCAGAACAACGCATAGACTACTTTTTGTCGCGAAAACCGACATCCACACGGGCGGAGCTGCGGGCGACCAATAGTTATATAATATATTTAAATGCCAATCCATTGGTACACTGTTCATTTCCTTCGATTCTGGGTAATTTTTTGGACATCATTTTTGACATTTGCATGTGTCAATTTGATCTATGAGATTAAAAAACAGACTTTAAACTCATCAGTTACGTATCGTATATTACTGTTGCATGTTCTGTTGTGACGTCACTGTGTCTCGTGCTGCACTATGCTTCTCTACATTACTAACGGCTCTATTGGCGAATGAATTACGGTGCTACACTGAATGATCTATATTGAAATAGTTTCAACAATATAATATTATTAGTGGCCAGCGTAATGACAAATGGCGAACCATTCTGAGCAAAATGAAAATCGGCCAAAAACAATTCGATATTCAGACAGAAAGTGAGGTAGCGTTGGAATGGGGTACCGACCGCTCGTGGACTCGGGCCGGGCGGCGGCCTCGTCGTCGAGGTCGGTGACGGGCGCGGCGCCGCTCTCGCCGCGCTCGGGCCGCGCCGCCGCGCTGATCGCCTCGGCGCAGCGCCGGCAGACGCCGCACACCGAGCACCCGCTGTCGCCCTCGCCGCACCCGCAGCGCCTGACACGTAAACACTTCAACTTTATTATGGGAGCCATTGACAGAAAAGAAAGAGGTCCGCGTGTGTCTCGGTAGAAACATTTTTTAAGAGAGGGGAAGGTAGACAAAGTGAACATGTGCTGAACAAATAGTACGAGCAATAGATATGTATGAACACGACGTCGGACTGAGAGGAATCGAAGTGTTATATTGCCCTTAACACCAATAAATGCGCAACAGGGCAACAAGAAGCAGACTAAAATATATTTACGTGTCTTCACTTGCTGGTAAATTAGACAAACAACAACAAGTGTTCTTTTTTTAGTCTAAATAACGGAATAGGAATATTCCATGTTTTTTATAGGAAAATATAATACAAAGTCGCTGTCCGTATGTCCCTATGTAGGCTTTAAATCTTATAAACTACGCAACGGATTCTAAAATGGTTTTTGTAATTTCAACCGGCTCCCAAAATAAAATGTTCTCAATTCGGCTGTTTGTTTTTTTTTTTTTTATTTAGTGTTTGTTACCCGATTAAGAATTGTTTTTCCATATGAAAGGGTATACTTGCCCTTTGGACCCATTGTGATCAAGTTAGGATCTGATGAAGATGGAATAAACGATGATGGAATCCTTGAGAAAGCAAGTATCAGATAAAAACTTGATATTAATGTGTATGTTTGACGACACTACAATGTAATGGAGGTTTAGAGATGATCTGATGATGGAGACGACACAGTATCGAGGGAACGTCTTAAGGGTACTATATCGTTACTATTTTGTAGTGTCATTCACCTGTATGTCAAGTTTTACTCGATGCATGCCTACAATTTTCGCGACTTACTTTTGATTTACACCTGTACCTACCATCAGACCTTGAAATGGCAATGGGACCACCTCGGTAGCATACACTTTCGTATGTTTGCTGGGAAAAAAGCTGCATCACTTTTTCTTCTCATTGAAAATCCACGTCACATTGGGAGTGGTGAAAGGAGGGTTTTGGAGGCTGTATTTTCAACTTTGAAAAGTGCTCGTTTATTAGTCTTATTTGAATGAATTGGTACGAACATATAATTTTTTAAATCAAAAATTCGAATTAAGAACTTCCTTCTTTTTGGGAAGTTGGTTAATACAAGCGTTTAACTGACTGTGTATTAGAAACACATTTATATTAATTTCATTATTATTAAAAAAAGTTAAAGTTTGTGTTTGTGAGAAACATTCTCTGGTAGCAGTGAATAGATTTTGAAAAAAAATTATCAATAGAAGGCTTCGTAAGCTGCTAGGGTCTTAAGTAATATTTTACAAAGGTCACGTGCGAACAGTAATGTGAGAAGACTGACTCTCCAGGCACCCGGTCGGGCAGGTGCGCGCAGTGGCAGGCGCTGGCGAAGCCGGTGCAGTCGCGGCACAGCACGCACACGCGGCACTGCTCCGCGCCCCACGTGTGCCCGGCGGCACAAGCGCGCGCCTCCGAGCCGCCGCGCCGCCCCGTCCACATCTCTGCACAAACAAATTGGATTAACACCATTCAGGCCAGATCCCTCTATATAAATACTTATTCGATCATCAAAAAACTCTCAGTTAGAATACCTACTCTCTTTAGTATATCCAAACTCACGGCCACACTGTCCCTTATTGTTGATGCCGAATGTGTACACCAACCCGAAGTTCGTGAGAGCCACAGCGTGAGCTTTGCCGAGAGCCACCTGCGATCAAACCTTATACAATCAATCAAGCAACTTTGCTTGTTCCAAGTTAGCAACTAGCCCTCGCAACAGACAAATATACCTACCTACTACTTAAAAGCCAAAATAGTCTTGACGAGTGTGATACGTGACTTAAAAAAGTGTGACACCGCAGGTCATGTCCCCTGTCTACCAATCGTACAGATTGTCTAAGGGACTCGTTTAAAAACAATTATACAGAAATAGTTAAAGTTAAAATAATCATAGATTAATGAAATATATCAATTTTATCGACGATGAACGCGACTTATAGTGTGTTTCGACCCGAGTAGTCAGATCATTAATATCCGACTACGAAGCGGCTGGTTATGTGACGAGAACTGGTATAGTTAAGTTATTCAACACTCTGTGGTCTACATTAGGGGACTCGCCTGTATGACCCTCTCGTGGCGCAGGCCTAGCACCTGTCCGGCGGAGTCGCAGTGCTGGGTGTCCTTGCCGAACATGAGCAGCTGCCCCTGGCGTGTCACCAGAGCCGTGGAACCATAGTTGCACGCCGCATACACCACGAAGTGACCTTCCGCCTATAAATAATGCGTTTACCTCCAAACCTCAGTTCAGTCAAGCAAGTCAGTCAGGTAAGCAATCTTATGAGTGATCTGTGAATGGGCACACACGCTCACACGTCATTATACTCTTATATGAAAACTAAAATTAAAAAAAACCGGCTTCACAAAACACTTAAAAGGGGAAAAAATACTTACGAACTGTCATAACTGTAGAAGTCGGAGGCAAACTAAATAAAAGCCTCGAGACACCGACTTCTAAAGCTATGACCAAACATTTTTTTCCATTTTAACCGTTTTCAACCGACTTCTCAGAAAGGAGGAGGTTCGCAATTCGGTTTCTATATTTCTGTAAATAGTATTTTATTTTCTGCTTTCCGAGCTTCCGCTTCCAGTGGCAGTCATAACCTGTGATAGAATAGAACGTGATCACGGCTGCAACTGCTTACACTAATAAAGTTCTCATCAAGATGATTATAACGAGTCTAAATATGAGGTAGCTACTAGTAATCGGTATGGAGTTTCCTAAACTACACTTTCATCATCGAGCTTACAATGTTATGACGGCGGCCGTTTTCTTTTATGTAGATCAACCAGCTGCGCAGGGCATATTATGGTGCACAAGCATTCGCGCAGATACAGGTCCACTCTCTATTCCCTCAGTCTCATAGTTCGATGGGACGGCAATCCGACACGACCGGAGAGAGATCAGGCGCAGGACCGACATTTACGTTCTCTCCGATGCACGGGTGAATCAATCACCAACTTCCAGACTCCAGGCTGCTTTATGAAAGTTTCTCAAAACCTACAAAGCGATTTCGACCCGACCCGGCAATCGAACCTGAGACCCCGTGCACAGGAGTCGCGTCTTGCAACTACTAGACCAACGAGGCAGTCAAAATAATAAATAATACTATGTTTATAAAATAAATAAATTAACTACCAATAAGTCCAATGATAAATAATAGTTTTGTTAATAGACAATTGAATACCAATAAGAAAAAATATTCGCATACCGTATGTAATGGTAGAATGTAAATGGTCCACTTTAGGTTTAAGAACATACTCTGTGTGCCTACATTCTGGCAAATACATTACTTTGACTTTGAATGTCAGTCATAACCCATTTAGGGGTAAAGATCTCGTCGACACGATTAAAAAAGGGTGAAACACTCTCCCTCGATTCTGTGTCGTCTCTGTTATCAGATCAGCTCTAAACCTTCATTGTACCTATTGAAGTGTCATCAAACATACACACTAATTATTACATCATCAGATCCTGACCTGGTGACCTGATGAAAACGGCGAGTACCTATACCCTTTCACATGAAGAAATATTTTTTCAAATCGGTACCAGCTTCTTTGAAAAATCGGGTAACGAAAACAAAAAAAAATCCTATAACCGAATTGAGAACCTCCTCCATTTTTGGATGTCGGCTGAAAATCCTTTTATTTAATTAAAGTCGCTATCACTTATACAAACTACGATACTCAGTGCTCACCTTAAATATCTTCTTGGGTCGCGTGGGCTTGGGCTGACGGCGATGCCGGATGGCGTCGCCGTCTTCGCCGCGGCGCGCGACTCCGGTGAACAGCGCGGAGCCGTTGTCCAGCACCAGGATGGCGTGCACACCCTCGTGCCCCACCGCCACCTGACACCACACACCAAAATTAAACGTCGCTTGCCTACGGAAAATGCCCTTAGATACGAATATAATACTTTTTGCAATGTTTACCTGTATAACTTTGCATCTCTTGACGTTGGGGGCTTCGTTCCGTGAGAATATAGTCTCTTTCATGAGAGTCCAGCGGCCGGTTTGTGAAGTCGCCTTGTATCCAAGACTGGCACCTTTTCCAGTATAATATACCTAGAAGTATTCAGAGATTCAAAGTTACATTCCCAGTTCGGAATACGGCAGTGGTAGCACGAGATGAGTAGGACAGTCAGTGGAGCACCTTGCCGGAGGCGGTGGTGAGCAGCGCGAAGTCCTGGCCGGCGTAGATGCTTAGCAGCGGGTCCTCGTCGCAGTCGTCGAGCTGCATGGCGAGCGGCGCGTCGGTGTCGGCCCGGCGCGGCACGCCGTCCTCGAAGGCGCTGCGGCCCAGCACCAGCGTGCGTCGCCGCAGCAGGTGCACGTTCATCTCCTTCTGAGAGGTGAGCGTTATGGCGGCGGTGCCTTCGTTCCGTATGGACTGTGTCTCCGCGTCGTACATGCGGATTGTAAGATTATCCTACACAAACAAGTAAGTCACATTAGCGTTTGTTAACACAACAGTTACTGGACAAAACAGTCCAAGGTAACTTACAAAATTGGTTAGTATAATTAGTCCCAGTTGATTTCCGTCCGAGAACACAGCTGACTTGGGTTCAACAGGGGCCGGCTGTCCGGGATCTAGTCGTATCATGTTCCTCACTTCGAAATTCTCTCTATCTATTTCATAAACTTCAGTCTTTTTCCTGCCTATCCTTATATATAATTTACCCTGGAATAGGATAAAACATTGAAGTGACATTAATTGTTTGCTGTAAAATGAATGTCGATATTCTACCTATAAATAATAGCAAACTCGCCTGACAAAACCCTAACCAGCCGTGGCGATCGCTGGCAAAGAAGTCCGGCTTATGCAGGTACACATGTTGCCTTATGGAGCTGCCGTAGCCGGAGCCTATCTTCAGCAGGCCTTTGGACGAAAACACGTAGAGATAGCAGCCGTCGGAGACGAGCGAGCGCACCACTAGCTCGCCGGCGCCGGTCAGCTGCGGCGGCAGCTCCACGGGGAAGCTGCTCACCAGCGCCTGGTGCGGGACGCCATAGTTTAACCACAGGTTGCGGGACGGAGAGCCCAGTATCACCGATTGCACGCTTCGCTGGAGAGTTATCAGGTTTGCTGGAATCTGAAAATTGTACTTTGTACTAGAGTAACAAATAGATGGATCTGTAAAAAAAATATATTTTTATATTGATTGGGCAAGTGGGATGTATACCACGTGTTTGGTCTCGTCTTGTTTGAGTGTTGCGTTCATAGCATAATACGTGTAAATCTGATGACTGACCTGAAGGTACTGTTCAGACAGATCAGACGAGGTCATGATGAGAGACGCGACGGCGTTGAGGATGAGCTCGGCCTCCCCACGCGCGACGGACAGCGCCACCAGGCACGAGGCGCTGAGCGCGGTGAGCGAGCACGCTGCCTCCGAGCGCCCGCCCGACCCGATGCCGCTCGCGATCTCCACCAGCATGCCGTGCAAGTTGATTATTATCTGAAAACAAATTATGTTTTAACTAGTTCTCTTCTTTTGGCGTTCGAAAAGTGCTCATTTATCAGCCTAATTTGAATAAACGAATTTGAGTTTGACTTAGGGCCAGTTTCATAGGTTATGGATAGTCACTATCTACCAGATAAATTAAAAAATGGAACAGAATTTGTATGAAATGATTTGCCAGATAAACTATCTGGAACTTATCAGCAACCGGTGAAACTGGCCCTTAGCATAACTAAGTAATATTATAAATAATTATTTATAACAAACGACATACATCAGTGGGTTCTTGTGCCAGTTCTTCAGGAGCATGACCCTGCAGGACATCTAACAACGCAGCAAGCGCAACTTCACAGAAATCTGGGTTTGTGAAGCGCGCGTGGGATATCAACGAGAATACAGATCGAAGGCCTATTCCTGTAATCTGTAAACCATTCATTATTTCAATAATACATACATACATAAGCTATACAAGATATGCAATTGTGCTAATTGTAGGATTTTCTTAAGCTCACCTTGGGTAATTTGTTGACCGGCAGTGGGGAGGCATCCTCACTGTCACTGTCATCAGAGAGGTCGGACACTGTGCCGTGGAGGTGTCTCCAACGAGAGAGAATGGACTTTCGGACGCTGGCATACACAGCGAATTGAGATGGGTTACCAAGAAGAGCTGGCGCATAGCAAACAGCCAGGGCATTCGCTGCTTTAAGCCGCCGGAGTTTTTCCTTCTTACTGATTCTTTTATGGGATCTTTTCTCTTTCCTATAATTACAAAATAACTATGGTGTGTATGTATAATATTTATAATGGATAATTCATATCTCTATATATGAATTCCAAAATGTGATAAAAAATATAGTTTATTTTTAATATAAATTGTTAATACATACCTAAATTACTATAAAAAATTATAAAAAAATTTAAATACTTTCTTACAACAGTCAATTTTTCAAAAAATTATTAATTTATTGGTGACACCAATGTAACAAGACATGATCTGTAATGCTTACAAACTTTTAGATGTTGAAATAAACTGCTATCCACACCCATGCATCCACTCTGCAGTTAACTTTTGTGGAGCAGAACAGTGCAACATGGTAACCAGCTATTTTTGTGGCTAATTGTTATATATTAATATCATTGCTTCTATACTACCAATGAAAAAACACCACAAAATATACCATTTGACATTAAATAGCTCTTTATCTATTTTGTCAATGTTGTTACCTAAAATTTGGAAATGTTGAGAAAGCAAGTGCAGTTTGAATGCAGGGGCAATAAAACAGGATTGATTATATTTGTAAAAGTTGGCCAATAAGGTGTTGCGATCGCCACGAACAGTTCACACGTGTGAGACTTCTCACTTCTGTCTCTGCCATTTATTTCAATTATATAAACTGTACATACCTGGTGCCACTCCAACATAATGTACGGAAATATTTCTTGTAGTTCTCTGGTTCCATACATCTTAACTCTGGCACTTGCATCCTTAAAGCCATGGTGAAATCTTTTCACTTCTGGAATGTCACCAGTGTGCATCATTTCAAATTATTACATAGGTTTGTCATTATTGCAAATTTATGTATAGACACATGAAACGCAGTCGCATTACAATTAAATTAAAAATTAATAATTTGCTGAGCATAAGCATAGGCAAGCACCTTGTTTGTACGTAAAAAACTTTTAGTAATTACTCAATTAAATAAAACATATACTTGTTATTCATTCCTATAGCGTTCCACTAACAATTATGATAGACAATTTATAGACATAGATCTTTTTGACACTTCTCTCAATTGGTTAAAAGTAAAACTATTACGCAGATTCCTCACCTAGTTAAATTAGTATTGTAGTTTTCTCTTAACTTGAAAACACTAAAACTACTAATCACTACATAGTATGAAACAAAGTCGCTTGCTTTGTATGCTTAAATCTTTGAAACTACGCAACAGATTTTGATGCGGTTTTTTTAATAGATAGAGTGATTCGAGAGGAAGGTTTATATGCATAATTTTAGTATTAGCATTGCACCCGTACGAAGCCGGGGCGGGTCGCTAGTTATCTATACATTAAATCTTAATCTGAGTTTGTAACTCTTCTTTCCTAACGAGGAGCTTAATGTAGCTATATATCATACTGTCGGTACTAGAGGTCTCTCTTAGCAAACGAATTGTGAAATTAATTTGTACTGTTTTTTTTTTTGTAAATGACTGTTTGATGCCAAAATAAAAAAAATATTGTATTTCCTAGATGATATTTTAAATGTTCTTTATTCTGATCGTGGGGCCATACCAAAGAAAAGCATTTGTTTCTTTGTTATAACTTTACAAATGAAACATCGAAAAGATAATTTATATTATTCAAATATAAATTTTGTTTGCCTTCAATTCCACTGTAAAAGCATTATCCGTTAATTTACGACTAAAATTCGCAATAGCTCTATGTCACAATAAACGAAGATAACGATTTGGACACATGAAATCAGTAAAAAAATATAATATATCGCTAATCGAGATTGCACTGCGTGAAATGCATTTTTTTGTGTAATACGACTATTACTATATTTTTTTTTGTAAAAATATCTTAACTATATAGGTACCTGACTCATTAGTAACCGCATTCTGTTTTTTTACACATACTTTACAGGATTTAGGGGATTTCAAATCCGTCCAGATATTTTCAAATGCAGTTTGCGGTACACAGTAACAGTACAGTAGATAACGTCAAAAAATCAATAAACACTGTGAGCTAGTGATTGACGCGGTGTTTTTATAAAAACCGTAAATTCTAGATAGTGATATCTAAACGATATTTTTTTTAAATAATTGTAACAGCATTCGACAATTAAACTAGTTTTATTCAATAAGTTTGAATATTATAGTTAGAAAAGTATAGGCAGGCTGAGACGCGGTAAAGTACACGGAACAAAATATTAATTTAAAACGCTACTATTTGGGGATAGAATGTAAATATTCTGGACATTGGAGGCACGCGAACAGTTCTACAGGGTCCGGTCTGAGGACGCTCCTGTGGTGCTTCGGTTTCAATAAACTCCGAAGCGGGTGACCCCCAGTACGAGATGCCCCCTCCTCCCCCTGTAGACTGGGACTTCTAATTTTGAAGAAAGTCACACTCTTTAAATCTAAATTAATTTTACTCCCTCTACTAAGAAGCTGGGGTCAGATTGCCAAAAAATTAGGTATTTTTTTAGTCACAATAATTTTTTTAGCTTTTTACTTTTAATATGCAATACTATATACCACATTTTAAGAACCCCTACTTACATTTTGCACTAAACCACAGGATATATTATATACTTACCTTTATTTCTAACAAACCAATAAATACTTATATTCAAAAATAAATCTATAAGTTATGATAAGTCCTTATTTAATACTAGCGGTCGCCCGCGGCTCCGCCCGCGTGGATGTCGGTTTTCGCGACCAAAAGTAGTCTATGTGTTGTTCTGATGTATAACCTATAGAGGACCCCCGCGGCTACGCCAGTGTGGATGTCGATTACCGCTACCAAAACCTAACTTTTGTCGGGATGAGAAGCTCGCGCTCGGACCTCCCGCCTTATATACCTACCGACCGATCCGCTGATTATCGTATTTTATGTATAAGTTTGATATTTCTACACCGATTTCTATGATTCTTTTTTATAGAATATGTTATAATGTTATCTTTTGTTAATTGGGCATGATCGAGGATATTATAAACATAAGAGTAAACATATCTATAACAAATAATCAGAAAGCTCCGAACTGGTAAACTTTCGGGAGTTATACGTGTTATTGTGAGTCAACCATTAAAGATAGACATATGCTGTTGTGGAATATTTTTTAGATAATTTTATGTAGAATATTTCCGTCATACATAATTTCTATATAGCTTTAACCATTAAGGCTGCACACGCGACGAAAGCTTAAAAAATGGTGTAACTTCTCCCGTTTTCCCAACATTTTCCTTCACTGCTCTGCTCCTATTGATTGTAGCGTGATGAAAAGTATCCTATAACCTGCCCAGGAGTATGAAGAATAATTGTACCAAGTTTAATTAAAATCCGTCCAGTAGTTTTTGTTCCTATTAATAACATACAGACAGACAGACAGACAGACAGACAAAAAATTTACTGATTGCATTTTTGGCATCAGTATCGATCACTGATCACCCCCTGATAGTTATTTTGAAAATATATTCAATGTACAGAATTGACCTCTCTACAGATTTATTATAAGTATAGATAATTTATTATAAGTTTTAGTACTAGTCTAGCCCGTCACATTTGCTACGCCTGAAAAAGGCCGTTAAGCTGAGCCTATTATTTCATTAAGACCTGTAAGACCTGAACATAAAAAATAAAATAAAATAATGTTTATTAAACTTAAAGTAACTTTACAATGTGCGTATGTTGACATTGAGCCACAAACTAAGCACAGCTTGTATCTTGTGGCTTTAGACATGCAAATAAAGATTTTGAGTTTTGACTAGGCTACGTACAAACTTCCATCAGTTCCATCCACCATTTTAGGGTTAGAAATAGTCAATGGTAGCCTATGTCACTATACATCCCTTCAAATATATTCATTTAAAAATAATTTCAATTCATCATTCACACACTTTCAAAATAGTATCAGTATGGTTTTTCTTAAATAAAGCAAAATACCTACAACAATAACACTTTCCGTAATAAGATGGGCCGGTTTTCCTTGATTCTGATTAGCTTTTAACAATATTTTTTCAGTTAATAAAATAACCCAATAAGGATTTTTCCTTTCATAACTTTTGAATACTGATTTGTAAACCTGTTCAATTAAAAATAGTGAGCAATTTAAGAATCGATTCTCCATAATATTATTGCTTGGACACAATTATCCGTTACTAAATATCGGTTTTTTAAAGTTTGAACAGCCCTGGCGCGCCATTGTGGTGGTTGGTGTTTCCTCGGTTTGTCATTTTCGTAAAACTTGTGTGTTTTCAATAAGTATAGGAACAGTAATGAATATATTTTATACGAATGTTAAACTGCTAAAAACAACAGTGACAATAATGCGTGCCGAACCGTTTATACCGGACTAACGAGTAGCTTTGAGTCACCACGGTGAGTTGAAATTGATGGCTGAGGTTATTTGTTGTGACATAGCTAGCTATATAGGTAATATCTGCAACAATTTGTCATCAGTGTTTCATTAAATTATGGTACAATAATATATCCACATTTTCTGTAACTCGGTTTTACTTCTTTTAAAAACAGTTCCCTGTTATTTGTAGAAAATTGCTAATGTCCCTTTATATTTTACTCAATGAAAGCACCGCGACTCTTGGCGTTAATCGTAAGCTTTACAAAGAACTTTTTCAGTTTGACCTATTTGAGACATTGCTGAAGGGCAGCGTATTCAGTAACCAATTTGGATATAGCTTGTAAAATAATTATTGTCTTTCAGCATGTCATGTAGCTATAGATGAAGTGTTTGTGCAACAATGAGGGAACCTCAAAGTAATGTGATACATCTTAATGGCATCAATTACTAGTTGGAACAAACATTGCTTGTAATCATATGGGATTAGAGTTCATTTTAAATAAATGCTCATGCCTTTTTATTATGATAACATTTTTGTATTACTATTATCATGCATACTATCTGCTTTTGTTACAGTCTTTACACCTAATAGTAATTTTAACTACAGTTAAAATAATGGAGTCTATTTTACCAAAGTTACTGGTTGTATGCCTGATGTTTATGTTGTTATTTTAATTATGCAAGTAAACAATTACATCATATAAAACAAGTGTTTCCCAAGGTGTAGATTCACATCTGGGTATATCCTTACCCAAGGCATCATTTGCTAAACTGGAAAAGCAGACCAAAGTAGTAAAGTCACTATGAAATATAGTTAAAGGAATGTGTATGCACAGTAGTTTAATGATATCAGCACAATTATTGTTGAAGTGTCTGTACTAACTAAGATGTCTTAATACAAGAAACTTTTATTATTAGCCCAAAGTTTGAGTATGGGACATTAGAATTACTATTATTGGCATATTGCTTCATTACATCATCCTTTTTATTTTGCAACTACCACATGGACACAATCTTCTCATAGTGTAAGAAGAGTACGGAGAGAGAGTAAGACTAAGGAGTTTGGGTATCAAGATTTGTTTCTACACCTTAAGCTACCTACAGCTTAGCTCACCGATGCAGTGCTGCCTGCCTGTCTGTTTTTAACAGACTGTACTTTGGAAAGTGTGCTGAAGGACTTCATGAGTTTATCCCGCCTTCCCCTTTTTACTATCGCGAGTCCAGACTCATGGGGGATTACCACGCATTGCGATCAAGAGTGATCCCATTATAAATTTAAAAAAAATCTCTTAAATCTTAGGAAAGTCACATTGGGTACTTGCCTGTATTGGAATGGAACCCGCACACTCATACCTGAGGGGCAGGCACTCAAGGTCAGCCCAAGTTGCTTATTGCATATTCCTAGTAAAATTGGTAGTATCAGTCAGGATCAATAACGTTCCATCTGTTTACCAGAAAACAAACCAAACAGGTTTTTCGTAGAATTGTTTAACATTTTTCTTCAATTTATTTACAGACATAAACATTATTTCAAGGCAACTTGATCCAAGAGTGGAAGTAACCAATTATTTTAGTATACTTATCATAAGATATAACCACCACTCATTGTAGGTCAACTATTTAAATATACTAATTAATTTGATAAGCATGTTGGGTAATCAGGCCAATTAGACTTTTATAAACATTAATTGATAGGGATCATAACTCCTTCCTGATTCATAAGGCCACACGAGTGGAAGTGCATCCAAACTCAACACAAATATTTCAAACTTTACTGCATTGTGTTTTAATTGTTTTACGAAATTCTTTTTTGTTGTATCTGCTATCATAATGTTGAAATTGTAATAATGTTGCAGTTTATTATTTATTATTAGAACGGGAATAACAGAAATTATATCTACACACCACTAGAATTTGTTTTTTCCTAAGAGACAAAAATATTAGTTACATTAATTGGTGAAATATTTTACTTTGTTTAATATAATTTGTAATATCTCAGCGCGCTTGAGGATCACCTATGTGTTGGCAATGTCATGGGATTCCGTTCTAATAAATGTTAATGGATTTTTGTTGAAGAGCGTGAAGAGAGAGAGAGTTGTATAAAGAGGAGGATTTTGCATGGCGCAGGCACGTGCGGCGCTCTCAGTGACTAGCGGCAGCGATGGAGGCCGGGGCGCGCGCGCTGGAGGTGCTGCCGCTGCTGCAAGAGCGCGTGGCGGCGCTCACCGGCGGCCGCGACCGTCGCGGCGGGCCCATCGTGTGCTTCCCCGCCAACTCACGTCGAGACCGCGTCGCCCCAGATGACTATAGGCGATTGCTGCACTATTTGATCAGTATACCAAGGTTAGCATATTTATTTACTTCCTTAGCACTTCTTTTCTGTTAAATCTTCAGGTGTTCAATCCAATGTGTAAATTACATACATAGTGTAGTGCTCTATGTATAGCCTTCTTCATATTTAACCTGCAATGGTATTGCCGACAAAGCACTTGACACATTTAAGTTTCATACTAAAAATAAACTGTGACAATTTAGAAGCCTGCTCAATAACATTTAGTTCAACATCCGGAGCTAGCAGTTCTCGACACTAAGTTATCCCTTACATCACAGAGGAAAAATCGTGGCTAAACCACTTGTTGACCAAACGGTAATTACACTACTGCTAATAACAATGTTTATGGTAAGAGATGGCACAGTGTCGGTCCGGTAGTTCCTCGACAATAGCGAATTCAGGCTCTCTTCAGCCATGTAATATTAGTATAGATATGTGATAAATAGTGTTGCGACATATGTCAAAGTATTATTGTTATTTTACTGATGATTTATGCATATTGTTTTAGTGATTCGGTGAGATCGCATGGATTTACAATATTGATTGATATGAGAGGTTCAGCATGGGCAGCAATAAAACCTATCTTAAAAGTTCTGCAAGAACACTTCCCTTCATCCGTCCACCAGGCACTGGTAGTTAAACCTGACAATTTTTGGCAAAAGCAACGCACAACCATAGGAGCTCATAAGTACAAGTTTGAGGTAAGTAAGTCTTTGTCAAATAACTGCCAGGGCTGCGAGTTGTTCGCAAGAGTTACAGCGGCCCTGCCCTACAAAGATCTCCCGAAGGAACAAATTTGGTCTTCAGATGCACCCATTGCACACAGCGCGAGGGCCCATTTGATGATTTCATACAAAAAAAATATATATGTACCAAATAGCGATGTATTCTAAAAAAAATGTTTTTATTGTTATATGTATTTTCAGACAACAATGATTAGCTTAGAAGCTTTGCCGAAAGTGATAGATAGTTCTCAGCTTACCCCCGATCTAGAAGGTACACTGCAGTATGACCACGCTCAATGGATAGACCTACGATTGGTAAGCATAATAATAATCATGCATTATGCGTTAGCCTAGGTTCTCTATTACAGCCCACGCGTCACAGGATCATACAACAGTGACGTCATGAGCGCGTTCATAATCCAATTATTGTTAAATTTGTCTTACTCGCGAGTTACATCGCCGACATATTAGCGCTGCTCTAATGACACTAGGTATTTGTAAACATTTGCTTCGTAGAAACTATAAAGTAATATCGGTGCCAAGTGCTCAATTGTTCCTGCTGGCCATTCCGGCCGCCACCACTCCTCGGCAGTGAGCAAGCGGCACGCAAACAATGCGACCACCGCGTGCCGACAGTTAGGCCCCCATATTCACAGAGTGAACAACTACAACCTCACGTTTGAGCAAGTTTCTATTTTCACTTTACTGATGGTTTATAGGTACTTGTGATGAAGCCATAAAAGTTAACGCAGACTGCTTTTGTAGGCATTGGAGGAGCTAATGTGGCAAGCTGGCGAGTTGCTAGACAGACTCGACGACTTGCAAGAAGATGTTGCGAGGGCAGACTTCGCCGATGACGTCACGGGCGCCAGGAGAGCTATTGATGCGCACGCTGATATCAGTAAACGGCTCGCCAAGGTGCCCGTCGACGAACTGGAGGCTCAAGGTATGTGCCAGTACATGGACGTGCAACTGTCATAAACTATTTGCTGTCTACTTTCATTATTCAATTTATTATATTTAAAGAAGGGAGATCTCCAAGCTAAATCTTGGCAGTTTCGTAACGATTACCTGTTCAGTTTTCAACTAAAAACGTAATTTGAAAGGGGTAATTAAATTGTGTAATCAAATGGTTAGAAGTGTTAAACACATTATAATCATCGCTCGCATAATTACATATCCATATATGTTTAAAGTATGCACATAATAAATAACAAAGTGCATTAGAAAACGTTAAACTGCGGAATGAAGTGTCTATTTATTTTTGATTCATATAACGTTTAGTGTCATGCTCGACCGGCGGGCAGGCAGGCGGGCGCGGTGCCCGCCCGTTGTTGTATAACATCAGGTTCCAGCGCGAGCGAGCACTGCCGCCGCACGCGCCATTGCACACCACAACGCTGAAGGGTTACGTGTCTTATGAACTAGTCATGTGTTTCGATTGCTTGTGGTGCTCTCAACACTCTGGTATACACTTTCATATTTACGGTGTCAGTGTCTCTTAAGATAGAGCATTTGTATGGGATTTCCTCAACTGTTTATAACTCCTAAGTAGCTATTATATATTTGGTGATAAGGATGGTGTTTAGTAATTTTTAATAGACTGCTTTCATTCGCTGTCTTTCAAGATTTCATGTTGCTACAGTTTGCGTGTTCTCGTCAGAATGCGTCATAAGTTACACGAATGCGAGAATAGAAACTTATACTTGGACTATTACATTAAGCATTATTGTTACATGCACATTTCAAATGCTATCTCTGTCGATGAAAAGTGCTGGCCGGCTTTCCGACTGGGCTGCTTTGTAACAGAGAGTACTTACTCTAATTGGCAGCGTTGAGCGTTCATTAGTAACGTTAGTGGTACACTAGGGATCTATAGGAGCCATTCTGTGCCAGTTCGCAAGTGACATGCCTTTGTTGCAGGCGAGCGCGTGCTGCAGCGGCTGGAGGCGGCGGAGGCGGCCGGCTCGGAGGCGAGCGGCAGCGGCGGCGAGCCCGCTTTCCACTGCGGCTCGCCCGGCGCCGTGCGTGCGCAGCTGTCTGCGGTACGCTCGGCGCACGCGCACGCACACAAACTCTGGCAGCACAAGAAGATGCAGCTCGACCAGTGCTTCCAGCTACGCCTTTTTGAACAGGATTGCGAAAAGGTAAAGCTCTTCTGACTGTTTTGTTATTGCTTTCTAACTTGTACAATGTGTCTCTACCTATGAGGTCTAGCTCTTTTTTTTTGTATTAGTGGAAACATGAGACCTAGATTCAGAAGTAGTAGGAAAATGCTATATACATTTTTTTATTATTATAACTGTAGAGAAAGTCTTTACGAAGGTATTTCAAATGGCAGATGCTGGAGTGGATCGTGAACCACCGCACTGCTTTTCTGGCAACGTACGTGGAGATAGGACGCTCGTGTGCCGCCGCCAAACGCCTGCAGGAGGAGCACGCCAGGTAAATACGCACACCCGTTCATCTTCATGATGTGCGTGGGACCATCTGAAGGAAAGGCACAAACTCATATCAACTTACTAATTGGTCTAACTTGTAAAATAATGTGGACGTGTTTATACCAAATCACTGTCATCATCTTTAAAATATGGCATTGTTTTTCATAATTTGAAGAAAACTAACAACTATTCATAACATATATAACAACCGGGTAATGGATTAGGTCAAATAATATTATAAATAATAAATAAATAAAAGCCATTTATTGTGAACTATAAAGTACATAACATTTTACAGAAAGTTTTGACGTAAGTAATTCATTCATCAGTAATTCATAAGATGTCCCGCAGTTCAGTTTGCCTCTTGGCATAGGCCTCCTCCAACAACTTCCATTGAGTTGTATCTCGAGCTGCTCTTCTCCATTTGTTTCCAGCTGTGAGCTTGAGGTCATCCTCCCATCTCATTTGTTGACGTCCTCTGTTGCGTTTGCCGTCTCTGGGGTACCAGTCAGGGACAATTTTACACCATTTGTAACAAAATCTCTGGGGTCTCTGATCATATGGCCAGCCCACCTCCATTTTTGCTGGTATTTTAGTTAGTATATCAGTGACTTTGGTTTTTTCTCTTATTTTGCTGCTCCTCACTTTGTCTTGTATGCTTATTCCTGTCATGCTTCTTTCCATGGCCCTTTGACAGTGTTTCAACTTTTCTCTGAGGTGTTTTGTGAGTGAACATGTCTCGCATCCGTAGGTGATGACTGGGAGTATACATGTATCAAACACTTTTTTTTATTTGTATACCTAGCACCTTCGATTTGAAAATTTCTTTCAACCTTTCAAATAACATTATCCCCTATCATATTTAGCACCTTAAAAACAGTTTGATGTGAGTTACGTCATAGTTCTTATTTACACGAGACAAATTGCAGAGATTGTTTCCGTTCTTGTTGATTCAAAAACGTATTGAATTTGGTTAGTTGTGGTATAGTCGTTGTGGTAGTTGAATTGTATTATGTTATAGGATGAATAACGTTATAAGTTATTGCGACACATTGTGCCAGACATTGTGTGACATAAAAAGTGGCACGCTCAACAGTGTCAGTTTTGTTTATGAATAGCATGTGTAGTATCGTTTCATGTTCATATAGTCACGAATCTGGCTCACAGATAAGTAATGTTAACATCTTGCATCTTGCAGGTTTGCCGCAGCGTGTACGGGCGGCGGGCGGCCGAGCGTGGCGCGCGTCACCACTGCCGCGCGTCGCCTGGCCGACAAGCGCCACTACGCCGAGGCCGAGATCACTGCGCTCGCGCATCGCCTCGAGCGCGCCTACAAGCAGCTGTCCGCCGGTTAGCCTGCTATGCCATCATAACGTTTTCCCACACCTGTCTTGTAGACTACCAGTGGACCATTTGACCATTGACGGCCACTCTATACGATAACGGCTTAGTCAGGAGTCTTCTTATTTTTGGATAGGAAATGGCTCATAGTAATATAACTGATTGGTATGGCTATCACATGTGATTATCTAGACAACCTAACGTAACGAACATTATGCTAAAGTAAAAATCAGTGGCATGAATACCCACCTGAGTATGTACATTAAATTTGTGATCTTAGAATATTGTGTGGTGCAGGTCTGGAGGAGCGGTCGGCGGTGCTGTCGCTGTCGGTGGTGTTCCACCACAAAGCGGAGGCGTACGTGTCGGCGGTGGGCGGGTGGGGCGCGCAGTGCGGCGCTGCGCTCGCGCTGGCGGCCGGCGCCGCGCCCTGCGCCGACCCGCGCGCGCTCGAGCAACACGCGCAGCGCCACCGCCAGCTCTACGAGCATATGTGCCAGGCCTACACCGAGGTCAGCACCGGGTGCAGCTTACTTTCACTATGCCACATGCAGCACTTGCTTATCTCATCCCAATACAGTTATCGAACAAACGAAAAGTTAACAAAGAATCCATTTACAGAAAAATCGTTTTGACCTTGCTTAACCTTTGCTCTATTGCCCTGTGCAGGTGTTACCTCGCACGAACACGGCACCGATACTTATTTTCCGACCATGAGATTGTCCAAGCTAAAGCATCCGCTGGCAGCTCCCTAGGCTACCGAATCCCATTATTATGATTATTATTTGTTTCAGGTCCATTCCACAAGTAAAAAATTGTTGTATCAGTTGGATCATCTTGTTCAAGTGTGCCATCAAACGGATCCTGCCGATATGGTGAGAGTTCATTTAGAACTTGTATTAATATCGTTTAATTTGGACAACTATAACGAGTAACGATTGATGGGTTTAGGCGGAGGGGTCGTCAAGCGGCACGGGCAGCGGCGGCGACCCGGCGGCGGACTATAGCTCGGGTGCCAACCACGTGCTAGCCGTCATCCACCAGATCCTCGGGCACCACCGCGCGCTCGAAGCGCGCTACCACCAGGCGCGCCTCAAGCTGCACCAGAGGCTCGCTTTGCTTTTGTATAAAGAAGATTGTAGACAGGTTGGTACTATTCCAATTATTAGTTTTCTGACTGTAGATCGCAGTCGCTCGATGTAAAATATTGGGACCCACTTGTATCTGGACCGACCGCAAGCTGGCACGAACACTGTAATCTAAGTGTACAACTTCTTAGCTTTTAATTCTCTCTAGAATCTATTTCTATTGCTCATCAAAATTGGGTCTCATGTTTGTGATACATTTCCACTTGTTTTAAAATGTTTGACAACTAGTAAGTTTATATTTTTGCTTTGGAATTCTGTATAAAAAAAGAAAGATATTTTTTTATTGGTGAAAACAATAACAATAAGAATAAAAAAAAGTCACCAAGTGCGAATCGAACTAGTACATGAAGGGTTCCGTAGAAGCGAGTTTAGGTCAGGGATCTTAGTTCTATTTATGGACCCATTCTACTTCTTCTTATTTTTGTGTAAAACTAGTAAATTGATAAACAGAATACTTATTATTTAGTTTTATTTTTTTCGTAATAAAATGGTTGTGACATACAGATATAACGAATTTATAAGGGTTCTGTTTTTTACCATTTGGCTAGGCAACAACCCTTAAAAGGTAATTAAGAAAATCTATTCTTTTTTATGTTAAAGTTGACCATTGTTACAGGTGCTAGATTGGTTGGCGAATCATGGTGAAGTATTTTTACAGAAGAATACTGGAATAGGAAGGAATCTCCATAAAGCTAGAGTATATCAGAAATCTCATGAGCATTTTGAAAATGTTGCTCAGGTGAGTTTATTTAAGTTTGGTAAAAAATGATGTACGTTTGGATTAATTCAATAAGTGTTGTTCAGTATGTACAAGGTTCAAATTGTAATTGTGCAGAACACGTACACAAACGCGGAGAAGCTGCTGGCGGGCGCGGAGGAGCTGGCGCGCTCGGGCGAGTGCTGCGCGGAGGAGGTGCTGGGCGTGGCGCGCGAGCTCGAGGCGCACGTGGCCGCGTTCGCCGCGCGCGTCGACCGCCGCCGCCGCCGCCTCGACCGCGCAGTCATGCTCTACACGCACGAGAAGGAGGTAACGCATGCACTCTCATGCATCCGATCACTACTCACAAATCTGAACAACCGACATAGATATTATCTCATAAGAATCTAATGATTCTTCCTGTAACTTAAATAAAAACACGTTAAAGAATTCATAGGTCTGTCGTAACAATATACGAGTATACCCGTTAATTTACTTGTTTTTTTACTCACGTTGAATTATTTATCCATTATACCTCATTTTAACAACATTGTGTCTGTGGTTTTGGAAGACTGACAAATAATAATAGCAAAAGTTAGTTTCTGAATATTGAACAATTCCATATATTCGGCTTGCCTTGTTACACAATTCAAAACATATAGGGCTCTGGTACACCGCATAACCTGGACTGAGGCCAGCATGCAGGCGTCCAAGTTGACTTTCCCTGACATTTGTATGCTTACAGCCGACTGTTAACAATCTCCATTTTATTTAAATGATCAAGGTTTCACTTTTCGATGTGTTAGTATATACATACATATCTACTTTACAATTGAAGTCCTCAGTGTTTTACTTAATATTTGGTCTGTTTTCAACAATTTTGCAAGTAATATTATTTACTATAATAAGTGGAATAAAAACGACGCTCTGTCGCATGTTTTAGGCACGTTACATTTGAGTATGATTGCCTTTATCTCTATTATAAATGAACATAGAGCCGAAGCATATTGTTTGTATTAAATACGTGTTGCATTTTGTGGTATTTTTTTTCAATTTGTTCATTATATTACAATCTAGCCTAAAAAGGCTTATAAGCAATTTATATCTAACTATCTAATTTGTTAAGGGGAAGTCACATTGTTGTTGTGTCCATATTAATAGTAGATTTCATTCACGGTAAAGTCACAAATAAATTACACTACACTAGCTCAAAAGGCTCGGTCCTTTTCGATCGTCTTATGAGGTTCGTACTATCGAGGATCTGGATGGCCTCGACATTCCGTGATGACGAAGCCGACGTTCATGGGATCTGCATATTTTTGGATTATGCTGTTTACGAACTCTATATTAAGGTCCCGATGAATGTCAGCATTTCTTATGTACCAAGGCGCGTTAACAATGTTCTTGATTACTTGCTCCTTGAACTTTTGTATAATTTCTACATTGCTTTCTTTGGCGCAGCCCCATAGTTGTATGCCATAGGTCCATATTGGCATATATGACTGATTTGTAGAGTAGGATATTTTTTGTAAATGGACAACGCGGAATGCCTTCCTAGTAACCAGTTCATGCTTCTGTAACGAATTTCCAGTTCTTCCCTTTTCTTCTTGACATGGGCTTTTCAGCGAAGCTTTGCGTCTTAAGTCATTCCAAGATATTTGGCTAACAGGGTTGTTTATTAGTGAAGTCAATGTGAATGGATTTTGTTTCATTCAACTTAAGGGCGCGTGTTCGAAAATCTGGCAACGTTGCAAATAGCTGTCAGATATTTACATGTTTTAATAAATTTGGCCAATTTACTATATGAAAGTAAGACATATGGCTCTGTAGTGCACTAAAACATAAATTGGCCAAATTAATTAAAACGTGTAAGTATTTGACAGTAATTTGCGCCGCATGTTGCCAACTTTCGGTGCACGCGCTCTTAATCACCACTTTTTGGTCCAGTCATAGAATTGACTTATTGCTTTTTGTACTTTTACCACAGGTTCTTTGTGACCCTTGAGTTTGTTTCGGCGTTTCTTCTCAAGGTAGTCATTTAGGAAATGCCGACCTCATCTCGTTTTTTTTTTTTATAAAAAAATGTGTTGACGTGTAAAAGTGTTGTATTCAACCTATTTACAAAATAAATATCATTTATCATTTATCGAAAGCGACCAAAGCTCGCGCACAGTCCGCGGACCTCCTCGCTCCTGTGGACACTATTGCGGTATCATCAGCAAAAGTAGCAACAGTTGCATTTTCTCATTCTGGTATATCAGTGTGGTAAATGGAAAAAGAAGTCCTTAAGTGTGCGTTGTTGGTGTGCAGCTGCTGCAGTGGCTAGAGACGCTGCGCAGCGGCGGCGGCGTGTGCGCGGCCGACGACACGGCGGAGGCGGCGAGGCGCGCGCTCGAGCAGTGCGCGCAGCACCGCGCTGCCTCACTCGACGCTTGCGCCGCCACCATAGCCCAGGGCGACGCGCTGCTACAGGACCTAAGGTAACTCCCTCCTATGCAGCCAACACCTTCTATGTGCACAACCTTCAACAAATTATAAAATCCAGTGGGAACCTTTTAAAATCATTTTAAATATAAATCACTTAACGGTATTTTAATTCCAATTACTGCTGGTAATTTAATTAAAGTCTTTCAATTACCACGATTTACAAGAGATAAAAGGTAAAAAAAAATGACGACCAATCTATTCATCGGCGGTCGTCGTGGTTCATCAGCATGTATAAGGGTTCCTTTCTAATATTCCAGGGTACCCTAATTGAGGTTATTTAACCATTGGTTAAATTCCCCGTAATTCTATTACTCCTTTGTGTTCGGCAACGATTATTTGTAATCATAAGCATGTTAAGTATTGCTTGTATAACTATGTTGTGTTAATAGAATATGTTGCATTATCATTGGCGTCTATTTTCAAACCAGGCCTATCCATATAAACTAGATTCCAAAAATCGAGCACTTGTTCCAGTGTTTTCTGGTTGTTTTATAATACATAATTTTAATTCGATATAGTAAATTGTGTGCACTTGGAGAAGCCTATGTCCAGCAGTGGACTGCGATAGGCTGATGATGATGATAGTAAATTGCCAATTGTTAGGTTAACCATCAAAATAATATGGCCAGATTAATGATTAAAGTGTTCCAATGTTTATCTTTAGTTCTGATGTATAAGCTATATTAGTCCAAGTTTCAGCAAAGCCCGTACAACCGTTTGGCCGTGAGGAAGTAATTCACATAAAACTTTCCTCTTTTCATTTTAGTGTGATTACAACAAGAGTTAGGTTTACGTTTCGGTGTTTCGGACA
Organism: Heliothis peltigera; assembly: GCA_958496145.1. Lineage (NCBI taxonomy): Eukaryota > Metazoa > Arthropoda > Insecta > Lepidoptera > Noctuidae > Heliothis > Heliothis peltigera. Next base: position 14,849,088 of record OY292321.1, on the reverse strand, counting down.
AGTGTGTCCCCACAATAACAAATAAGTAAATTGCGTCGCACACTACCATTTGAATTTTAAATTTCACCCGCCAAGGAAAACGGGCGTCTTTTTGAGATAAGATTAAAAATATAGAGATATGAGATTTCATCCAGTGCTTGCGATCTTAAGCGATGTTACTCGCCAAATGTAGAGCGGGGCGTAGCCGTTGCAGGAAGCGCAACCAGTCGCAGCTACCAACAAAATATATACAGCTCCATAGAGTGTAACCGTTGGGTCGCCGTATGGTGCCTCACTCACTCGGCCGCCAGCGATGACCTCATTGCATCTGTCCCTTCAAGGACCATTTTGATACTGTCTCAGTGTGGTGGGCCGACTCTGGTGTCTAATTTGGTAGCTTACGGAAATATCGTATAGTAGACCGGTGAAATATAGTCCTTGCAAAATGTTCAAATATTGCGCTCTTATCTTTTTTACGTAAATTTAAAAGTTTTCACTACGTCAGTCATTTTATAAAGTTATTCAAAATTTTAATTTTTAAATCTAACATACTTTATTAACTGCTTTTTATTAATTTTAATAACTGCAACTGTGATAGACATTCAATAAGGCTTAGATAAAATAGAGTTTACATTTGTTCATAAGGTTGTTTTATTCCTATAAATATATATTTCAATTTAGCATAGAACTTGTCAATCATTAAGACCCCCATTCTTCTGCGGCAAAACCCAGAGCCAAACATATTTTTTCTTGACTGGACTTGGCTCTCCTTTTTAACCGACTTCAAAAAAGAAAGAGGTTATCAATTCGACGGTATGTTTTTTTTTGTGTGTTTGTTAGGCGATTTCTCCGCCGATTGTGGACCGATTTCAAAATTCTTTTTTTGTTCGAAAGGAGATCACCACTTCCGGATCTGATGGTGGAAACCCTGAGAAATCGAAGGCAACTCTTGAAAATTGTAGGCATGCATAGGATAAAAACTTCATATTCAGGCATATATCGAAAAACAGTAAAACACAGTGAAGGTTTAGAGCTGGCCTGATGATGGAGACGACAGAGATTCGAGGGAACTCCACAACGGTATGTGTCAATTACCTGGTGTTTGAGCTTATTTAATTCGTGTTGATGAGAGCTTTACACCAAGATAAGTTTTGATTACCATGCTGACCTGATGACGGAGACGGCAAAGAATTAAGGGCACTTCTCAACGGTATTTACAAACCACCTTGTGATTGGGCTTGTATTATTCGTATTGACGAAAACTTTACACAGATATGTTTTAATCACAATTATTGTGGGTTTGATGATGGGGACGAAATACAGTTCATGGAACTCTTGAACGGTTTATGGCTGATTAATGAGAATTTACCACTAACTTGAGCTATGATAGCTTTGACAGATATGGAGTGTATAAATGGATGACGACACACGATTTTTGACCTTGACACTAAAAAGCTAAAAATAAAAAACTTTTTACAAAAAAGAAAACCGACTTCTTAAATACTAAAAAGCGAAAAAAAAACTTATTACATTCGACGACCAGATGGCGTGGTGGTTAGTGAACCTGCCTGCCACGCTATAGGTCGCGGGTTCGATTTCCGCATAAGTCAAACTTTGTGTGCATGAACATGGGTGTTTGACTTAGTCTGGGTGTTTCTATGTATAATATGTACATATTTACAAAAGAAAAGTATATAAGTACGTTTATCAGTTGTCTAGTACCCATAGTACAATCTCTGCTTAGTTTGGGACTAGATGACGTTGTGTGAGGAATATAGATATAAAATTGAATTTATGTTTTGGTGGGATATCTACTTTTCTTGGCACATCAATGAATATTTTATTTGGATGAGTTGTATCACTGCACATCAGAGATAGTTTTATCGTTTCATAATAATAAATGAAGCATCCACTCCACGAGACACAACTTGTTTCCAACTTATACTCATGCTGGCGCTTTGTTATGACCACAAATGTCGTCGCGCGCTCTCAGATGACATAACGTGGCTTTTTGGCTGGATTAATATTGAAACATGATTTTAGGTACATAAAAGCCTATACATAAATTAAGTTTTTTGGTCAATTCGTGTCGACATTGCAGAGGCTAGCGCGGCGTCACCTACCCAGCAGTCACACGGCCGTAAGCTCGCTGCCAGCGACCTGTCTGCTAATTTAGACCGTGTCTCTAGTTTAGACGTTTACGGCCTTACTTCAAAAAAGTTAGACAGACGTTTTACACGTGTTTGAAATAATTTTGTATTCAAGTTTTTCTTTAAACACATGTCAAACATCTGTCGAACTTTTTTGTAGTAAAGCCCTTAAAGACTTTTGACTGAATGGCGTTGTCCAGTGAAAAGGGCTAGCTGCTAGGTGATAGGTGGAAGGGATATTTTATCTAGCTAGCATAATTATATTATGCTTATGGCATGGCAGCTTCCTAAACATTCAGAAATACCAATAATACTAAAGAGCGATGCCATTTTGTTGACTAATTAGATTTACTGAATAGATTCAGATAAACTTGAAGTGTTACCAAGTGCCCGCTGGCGCCACACCGCCACACCGCTTTACAAGTGATCACTGTACACTCCCCCGGTCAGCAAACTACGGCTACGATAAATGGTTACATTCTGCATTGCATGCACAAATACTTAGATGTAAGCCACGTGCTCATTCCTTCTCTGCTCGGACACACAAACACACATATCTTTTCCTGTGCTGTTTTCAGACTCTGTCACAAAGGTACTTGATTTGTATGCAAATCCTGGTTTTTCGATATTGCAAAATGGTACACAATGGTCGTAGTGGTCTGACTGCGCGCTTTCGGGACGCTACACAACGGTATGCGACCCAATTTCTAAGGCGACGCGCGTTGCTGGAGCGTTACTCTGTTTTTAGTGAAAATCCAAGTGTAAACGGACACGCGATGCAGATATGTGGCTCGAACAATGTATAATTTATCAAAGCGTCTTACCGGATGACAGTGACGGCTGTCTGCGGCGTATTCTTGTTTGCAGTGCTACGCCGAGACTAATATCGTGGACATCACTGAACAATCGCAATAATGTGACGTTAATGGATAATTATTGTAGTGTGTGTAGATTCATCACTGCTAAATTGTATGGTTTTGTGTGTTGCGCTGTGAACAGAAAGCGCTGCATGAAAGCTAGCTGCGCTGTGTTGCACGTCGCGGAACGTATGAGTTGATACGGTTATACTTGCGATCCTATTCATAGCGTTGTTCCAAGTTTCCATTGTCTAAACTTAGTGTTGCTATGAAACAAACGATATAAATAAGCTTTATATAACATTTTTCATAAAAACCTGGTCTGCTATGTAAGAAAATGGGATTGACCTCGGTTATATTTCGTAAGATAAGAATCAGCACCTCAGCAAATATATCGGAATATGCTCGACTACTAGTCATCAATATCACTAGATAGTATAAGACAAAGTGGCTGTCGCTGTCTGTATGTCCCTGTATGTATGCTTAAATATTTTTGGATTTTGAAACGGTCTGTAACAGGGTGATTTATGAGCAAGGTTTATATGTATGAGATATGCATAATTTTCGAGAGAAACACTGATAAATTAAGAGGTTTGTACTGTACACCATTTTTTGCTTTCACATTGCCTACGTTGCATAATGTTCTACAATATATTGTACGCCTTAAAAATATCAGCAACGAAAAAGTCCCCTATAGTGTTTCTAACTAGTACAGTATCGTTCGCTTTTTATGTTTGTAAAGTTAATTAAAATGCCAGTCGAAACTAAAGTCCATTATTTGTAACTTATATCGAAATAAATATCATTATATTAAATGTAGTTATGTTTCCCTGCCTATGTAAACGTATCTGTGTGTGTGGGGGGGGGGGTGTACATAATATCAAACAAATCTGCAACGCGGTAGGCTTTTATTCTATGAATGTGGGGAAACTAGCTAACTGTGGAATGTACGGTCGCTGTACGCTGGAGAGTCCGGCTATTATGGCTGATGACTTTATTTTTTATTATGGAAGGGCATTTATATTATTGCATTACAGGTTCCATACCTTCTGTTACATCCAGCTGTACAAACTAGTATAAGCTGACCGTTCAATTAGTAGAAAGTCCATATAAAGCGAGTCCAAGACTTATATTACAGCAGTTGCAGTAGGGACAAGTGACTTATCTATTCCAACGCTTCTTCGTAATTAATAGATGTTTTGTCACTCACACTCGATGATTAACTGTGATACTGTACGTGTATCCGTTTTTTTCTAAAGACAAGCTAAATAATTAATTTTGGTAAGAAATTTTAGTACTTAAATAATTGCAATCGTTTGTTTATATTTCCGGCGTAGTTAAAATATACAGAGATATATTCTCTAAAAGGTCGGAGAACTCAGCGTGCTTCATCGCAGTCGCGTCTTACTCAACGCGTGAAAAACTTGACGTTTGCTCGCACTGAGCGGGTTTTGCGATACCTAATACTCCCAGTACTTCACTATCACTATCACTGACAGCTAATCCTTCAGAGATCTGCCAAGTATTTAGGTTCAATGCGCCTGCTAGTCGCATAACTATGTGCTTAAGCTAAGCTTTAAGGCTATGACTAATACATTACTATTCCAAATTAACAAAACATATTATGTAGTGCATTATGTATGTATTATCCGAATTAGGAGCCAACTACTTTTTAATTAAAATGACTTAAGTATGTAAAGTTAATCGTTATACCTCTAGTAGTCCTTTTATAGTGATCCTACTCGTTTGTAAGCATTACAAAATAATTGGTTCGCGATACAAAATGAATCAGCCCCCGTTCAACTTGTTTACCGTAACAGGAAAAGTGGTCAGGGTGACGGGCTGCTGTCCTGTGGGATTTCAAATTTATTTATTAATAAGAATACAAGCTCACAGTTTACACCAAAACGCTTATATCTATACTAAACTTACAGAAAAATTGCTAAGATACAATGCAGTATTAAAAGAATATACAATCAACAAAAAAAATATATAAATTATTTCTTAGAACTATTCAGAAATCGGTAAAACATTTTCCTTATAACTTTGGAGCATCAAAAAATACGTCTGCTTCCGGAGTATTCTGCAAAAAGCTATTTATTAATGATACGGCTCGAGTAGTAGGGCTGTTGTGCATCTGGAGGAGAGGCCAACTAGGTGGACACGACAGTAGTCTACGAGTATGTTGTAAGTCACCAAAGCGAGCAACAAAATACAAATGAGCTTATTCAAAATCGCTGCAAGCTAGTGACGCATAATTATCTCCCTTTAAAGCTTTATCAATGTTTGTTGAAGCAAATCTTTCACGAAAACAGTATGAGATCGTCAGAAATTCCAATAAGAAATATATATATATATATATATATATAATAATAATAATAGATTGGAATGCAGATGTAATGAATCGCCTTCTACTATCAAAAAGCAAAAAAACCAAAGAGCAGAATGAAACCTTTTTCCAAAGAAGCGATAGGTATTTTAAAAGCTTTTATTTAACTTGCTGTGTATGTATGTTACGGTGGATTCTTTGAACTCAATTTTGAAGTAGATATCTTCAACCGATTGAGCTGAAATGTTGTATACACGTTCAGTTTGGATGACAATGCAAGATATGTTATATGACGTTATTCTAAATCCAATATGGCGGACCGTTCAAGATGGCGGACTAGGTATTTTATAATGAATTTCAACAATATGGGTATCAAATGAAAGGGCTTATTGAGAGTGACTTAAAAATAATTTGACGTTATTCTAAATACAATATGGCGACTATAAAAGCTTTTTAAAAAAAGATTTTTCTTTTAATTTATTATTGCTGCCATCACCAGAATCTGAAGATGATTCAGATTTGGAATATGGAACAGAAGAGGTCGTAGAAAGTGACGATGAGCTCTGGCTTTCTTCCTCATCAAATTAGATTAATATATTATTTTATGTAATTATTTAAACAATGAAACCTTTGCCAAATCATGAAATCATTTTTTTTAATTGTCGATATTTTCTCAGATAGCTCATCGTTGGACCCTCCCCATTGGTCGTCCGTACAGTTTACCTACTTAACAGTAGAAACAACTTGACAAACAATTTCACCCGGCTAGGAATGCAAAATACCCGTATGTGCAGCGATTACAATCACTCACTTTGATTCCATATTTTATGAATGATTTTATATGTATATAATAAATTATTATATTTTTTCCTTGTCAGGAGCTGACTTCTGTATGACATTTCTTGCGTGTATTAGGGTCTTTGGCCGCTAATGTGTATTAAGCAAACGCGTGCATGCAGCGTCGGTTTTACGCTTGTACCTGTGTACGTACAGAATGTCGATGAAGCCAGATTTCTTGGTGTTACAAAAACCTGAACACTTAATTCTTATGGATATTTATGTATCATTTAGATAAATAATGAACAGGCTTTGGACGAAGTGTCGACGCACACTGTGTAAGCTCGGTACAACGCATGAACAGCCCGCTGCACAAGCTGCTGCTCCGAACTTGAGCCCTTAGTGTTACAATGCCTGTTCAAATACGCCATTTATTGATTTTCTGCCGCGTGGGAAGCTGCCGAGACGATTATAACTTTCAATCACAAATCAGTGTAGCCGCAAATAAATAAACGCATATTCGTTAGCTTAGTAACAATGACCTTATTATAACTTACAAATATTGATTTAAATTTACACACAAACATGCATTGTACATTCATTGATCCGTCCAGTTCAAAATGGTAAAAAGCATTAAATTGCAACAACACAAGGTCATACAATAAGTCAAAGATTTAATACCAGCACGAACAGGAGTAATGTGCTTCAATAAAATATCTTTGACTCTGTTAGAAATAACTTACTCGGAGAAAGGTTCCTGTCAGGAAAATTAACCACGAAATAAAAACGCCAGTTTTTAATACAGTCTGTCGATCCTTAAGGTCCACCGTTATTCAATTTGAAGTTCCCAGACAGGAATCGAACCGAAAATGCTACTGCACGGCAGTGACGTGTTGTTATAGAGCCAATCACACAGTATTATACTCGTAAAATGCTCGTAATATTATAAAAAAAAAACGCTTTTTTATTGCCAGTGTTTAAAATCATGTTTTGCTATTCAGTTATACACTTCATATCCACTGTAGCTGTCATAACCCACATTTATGTAGAAATATCTCATCAATACCAATAAAATAAAATAAGCCTTGGTAGCTGCCATGAATCATTAAAATTTCCCTGAACTGTACGCCACCTTCATCGTACCCGCATTGCCAGTCAAGACAGTATAAAGATGTCATCAATACGAATAAGTGACCAGAGTAAAACATGAGCTGGTTGGTACATACCGTGGAAGAGTTACGGATTCTCTGTCCTCTCCTCTCATCAGCTCAGCTCTAAACCTATATTGTTTTCTAGTGTAATTAGACATACACCTGAATGACAACTTTTTATTCCAATGCACACCTACAATTTTCGAGATTTGCCTGCGATTTATCTAGGTTTCCATCATCAGATGTTAAAGTGGCTGCCTAAGGCAGCATGTGCTTTCATAAAAAAATATATAAATTGGGCAGCAATTGGGCAGAACAACTGTTGTAATTAATAAATATTTGCTTTAGGTAGAAGGAAATATGTGTTAATTGTATGACGTTTATTTACAGAAGAACATTCATAAATATTTTTATGTAAATTACACTATAAAAAGTAAACAGTACAGCCAGTACTACAACAGCAGCAACACAAATGAAAAAGTATAGAGAAATATCTACCGTCATGTCATACCCAGAACCTACGAGTACTTCTTTTTGGAGTCTTTAAAAAACCACAGAAGAGTGACGTGTTAATACAAAGTTTATCTGAGCTTATAAGTTAACTTAAAGCCGGCCAAGTGCGGAACGGATTCGCGCACGAAACTTTCCTTATCAGTATACATGTCTATATATAATTACAAATAATATATAATACAAAGTATATATCGGGGATGTTAGTAATTGGGGCGTATTTTGTCGATAGTATAGACTCCTATAAAAAAGAAGTATACTGCCTTCATACCTCACCTGGGATAGCATTATTCGCATCAATAATAATCAAGTCGTTATATCTGCTTTATAGTGAATCATATATATATACATGCTTACAAAAAGAAATGTTAATAGCATTGGGTTCATTAAAACAATGAAGTTATTGTTAAATGATTTTAGTGTACGGCAAGTCGCGGCCACTGACAGCCACTGTCGCGTTCACTTAGAGTTACATGTTGACCGATTTTCTCATTTTAAATCGTTTTAATTTGAATTGAATTGATAAAGTAGGTATATTATGACGTTCAATACTGTGAAGTGATTTCTTAAGATAATGTTGTGTTTCTAATAGGAAGCATAAAATTTTAGATTCACTAGCTTGCCTAAAAGTAAGCCAACCTGAAAGTGACGGGAGATTACAAACAGGTTTCATGATGAAACGCATATTTGACATGTAATTAATAAATGTTTGCGGTCGCTGTTTAGAATTTTCACCGGGGCGCGCGATTTTCTTTAGCGAGCATATTGTAGTTGCGAGCCCGTCTGGCCGCGCTCGGCTGCAGGCTCGCGGGCTGCATCTCGCAGTCTTCAATCGGGAAAGAGCGCGGCGTGACGTACACTTCGCACTCTTAACGCTACGATACCGACTCGTTTTCGCGCCACTCTATTGTTTTAAGTCGAACGTGTATTTGTTTTGTCGCTACTTTAGTTTTGTTTTAGATTACCCGATTGTGTTCCATAATAATTGCCAGCATTCATCGAATCGAGCGAGTTTGTTCTGTGTATCATTTATTTTCGTGATGGTGCAATATATTTTCGCAATTTTATTTACTCATTAATCGGACACTGATCGGCCGGCAACATAGTTTACAATATCACGCTACAGTTTGATGTACAATAATAACTTTATCGGCTTACCTATCGGGCTTGCTATCGATAGTCCCTGGTCAGTGTTAACGGTCCCCTTTTAATTATATCGATAACTCTGGTGGCTATGATTGAATTTCCGCAGAGGGGATTTAGTTAGTCTGGCTGGCGGTTGACGGCCTATTGATGCACTGTAGTAACGGTTATTTGCATTTTTCTCATTTGAAAGAATTCATATCCAGTATATTCCTGTATAGATTTTTTACGATACCAGAAATCAAGTAATGATAATGTTTTGTTCAAAGCAACTATACCTACATTATTTATTTATTTACTTTATTGAACGTATGCTCACAATAAATCTATTGCTTCTTACAATTTGGGTGTCAGAGGCGTCGAGATGCCAGTGATTAAGGTAAATGTAATAATATTGACAGTAAAAATAAAGATATTTTGTTATTAACCCACATCGCAAAAATGTATGTATATATTTACATAGTATTTATCCAGAATGATGTGTGTTCACTTTTCTAATTCTATTTTCTCTAAAATTATATTATATTAGAAATTTTATTTTCATTTCTAGGAGTATACAATAATTTAAAGGTATCTTAATTGTTTTTATTTAAAAGATACGAAGATTGAAGTGTTAAATAACTTTATATTGGCGTGCATTTTGTCTAAAATAATCTGTTTACATGAGCGTTTACTTGAGCTCAAGTTAATATGCAAAACGGCAAACATTTTTGGTCCACAATTGCATTTAGCGCGCCTGCAATGTTCAATTAAGACTTTCAAATGTATTTTGTATTTACGTTTTCATAAAACCTTTTCTGAGGTCATCTTAGGATCCCTTGCAATGTAAAACAGGACTCTCTTCTTCTTCGTCCGTCTGTCACCACACGAGCCGTGATACTGAGACAGACAATTTCACAGACAATACAAAATATTGTAGACTAGAATCTATACTAATATTATAAAGCTGAAGAGTTTGTTTGTTAGTTTGTTTGAACGCGCTAATCTCAGGAAGTACTGGTTCGATTTGAAAAATTATTTCAGTGTTAGATAGCCCATTTATCGAAGAAGGCTATAGGCTATATACCATCACGCTAAGACACTCGGGGGCGGAGCAGTTACCAAAGATGCGGGTGAAACCGCTGGGGACAGCTAGTTGAATATATAAGAAGAGCGCATATAAGGAATGTGAGATTTTTTGCAAATTTTTACTCGATATTGTTGACTGCATCAGGTACAGTATGTATAATAGAATTAGGAATCACCGTATGTTATTAGTGATTCAGAGTCAAACAGCTAATCTATAGTCGTATTTGATTACAGTAGCTAATGTCACTTTGTAAGATAACGTTGCCACATTTAAAGTTATAGTGATGCGTTCAGTTCTCGTTCAATCAGATGAATGAACAATGAGTGATAATATTAATATATAACAATATTCATCACACACTCACACAACGTCATCTAGTCCCAAACTAAGCAGAGCTTGTTCTATGGGTACTATAGGCAACTGATAAACGTACTTATATACTTTTCTTTTGTAAATACATACAAACATATTATAAGTTATATAAGTTTTTTTTAAGGGCTATCGCGTAAAGTTAATGGCGACTATAAATTGATTGTTCGAAATAATGAGGTATTATGCATGTTATTTGAGTGATTCAAGTGAAATATGCTACAATAGGCTTTCTGGATAACTAGTTAACCTGATAAATGCAACAATCATTGAAAATAATAGAAGATAAAACATACCGTCGAATTGATAACCTCTTTTTTTTAGAAGTCGGTTAAAAAACGTGATGACATGTAGGTAATTCAGGACATAATTTTTTTTTTTTTTTTTAGTTTGAACAGTTCATAAAAGAACGCCAATCGAAGAATACTTTAGTTTTAGACCTTGTCCAAAGATAACGTTGTATTAAAAGTGTTTTGAGTATTGTTGACTTATTCGAAGTGACTTCATTCAGGACATGTTTCGACATAAACATAACAAGAAAGTCCTCGCTCGCGGCCGCCGGCCAAAGATTACGTGACTGTTACACGCCGCCCGGTGCCTTGGTTTTAATTCTGTTTGAAGGACCTATTTGTTTGCAAGTTCAAAAACTACTGAACGGATTTTCATGCGGATGAGGGATTCATAAAGGTGTTTTGTATATAATGTGTGGCGGGTCGCTAGTAATTAATGTGACTATGTTCTGTGTCAGCAGAACGAATGAATCCCTTAAAATACAGATACCATTACTTACATAAAAAAGAGAGAGAGACTAGCTGGTTTAGCGAGTCATTACTATACTTTACTAATAGTTGTAAAAATAACTAAACTGAGAACTCGGTTCGGATCGGACCTGATGCGAAACCGCCCTAAGTGTTTCGCAAAATGAGTGATGACTGATTGTAGTGTTAGCTATAGTTATAGTGATTAGCGATTGGTTTCATACAAACTAGTAACTGAAATAACATCAGAGCAATAGTCACTGACAGTAATAGATCTTATTACATTTGGCCTGGGCCTCGAGGCTCGAGCTCCTGGGCAGGATTTGATCATTGCACAAATAGAGTCACCTAAAGTCAAGCGGCTAATACAATAAGCGATGGCGGTGGGTTCAGTGATATTTTTGCTCTGTAATAGACAGTGTAGTGATTGTGGTCGGGAAGTCGACAGCAATGGGAGATGGGTCGCGGAGACTGATTCAAATTGTCTCACAATCGCCTCTTCCGGTCGCTCCGGCTGAGGACGCTCAGAGGCAGGCGAGCGCGGTGGCGGGGGCGCGCGCACAGGCCCCACCGATGTGCTCTCTCTGTACTCGGCAAATGGTCTTGATTGTAGCGATCAAGAGTCTGTCACCCGACTGTTGTTATTAAATTACGTTATGGAAAATCATTGTGTCGCCTGTCGATATGGGAAAATTCTCCTGCTATTGCATTTCGAAAGTACAAATAACTATGTTTATAATTGATTGCCACGTTAATGTTACCGTCTGATTTGTTTTATCACGAAGTCAAAGCTCTTTCCCACGGTTGTATTGTGTCTGCAATGGCATGTATGTATTGCCATGCTTGTTCCCAATGGGGTTAAAGTTAGACCCGCGGAAACTTTCCTCGCATAATCACTGCTTATTACGCGAATATTTGAATAGTAATTACGCGTACAGTTCGTATCGTACCAATAAATAAATATTTCAAGTCGGACCGTCTGCTGTGGTGTACTTGACTGAGCAGTTTGAAGTTCTCTTGATGGGGTCGTAAAGAGCTTTGCGCTGGGGCTAATCACTATGCAGTGAATTGTTCTGCCGAAGTGCCGACTCGCCCCAGTGCCGCCCTCGTGCTCCCATATTCATCCCACTTTCCATCTGCTCGTATAGCGCATATAGCGACATTACTATATGCATTAGTGGAAAACAATCTACGGCTATAATTTTTACTTACTGTGCCTACTGATGTTTACTATTCATTAGGTAATCTACCAATAGTCGTATGTTTTAGTTTCATGCCAGTTTGCTGACACGAAAACTCACTTTTTAATAACTGACTGACTGATCACCTACAAGGATCTATGTATGTGGCTGGCGGACAAACTATTCTTTTATGAGAAGTCATTATAAATGTCACCGATACCCCCGAAACGTTTGCGTAACTTAGGATGAAGTCAGCGAACAAAACATGACACACTATTTAGATAAAAACACCTATTTGCAAATTTCCGGAAGATTGGCTAATATAATAAACGTGTATAGCTACATAAACAAGAAAATGATAGCAGACCTTAGCAGAGAAAACTCGCGAGCGTGGGTACCGGTGCCTGGTTGGCGATCAAGAGGCTTTACTGCGTATTGAATATGTTCCATAAGCTGAGTACCGTCCCATTGTTATTAATTTGGACTGTCGCTTTGTCACAATTGATATCTGGTGCCCTTGGCTCGCTGACGTAACAATACTGCAAGAACGCAAGACAAGAAAAAAATTATAGGTTCTGTACATGGAGAGAGGAGATACTACAGTTACGATTTCACAGTACTCTGCACAGATCAGTATGCCATTTCTTTGTGAATTGTGCTTATTCTCCCTGTAGTTCTTTCATACATCTTGTACTCAACCTGCAATTTAATTTTGAACATCAGTATTAGTATTATTTTTTTTATTCGATAGTTGTGTAAAAAAATAATTTAGTATCTTTCTTTATTTCTGGAAGCAGTGTGTAAAAACTGTAAGGGCGCGTGTGCGGGGCGCGGCATGCGGGAGGGGGAAGTAGGCAGCCGATGTTTATATTGGAACCTCGATGAATTGATGGCTAATGTCATTAAAACCGGATACAAAATGATTGCCGATGGATGCGTTTTAACTGCCCATAAAGCACCACTGAGCCCTAATTGTCGAGTGGAGTCGGAGTGTTAGGAGTCCCTCTCCAGGACTGTTCGCGTCATCAGCTGAACTTTTACGATGTTCCGTGGTTATAAAGTACCTAATTAAATACAACACAACCAAACCACTCTTCTTCGCGTTACCCTTCGCGTGTGTACAAGTTTGTTTACAACTACGAGTATATTTGCAGTTATCGCCCTCTGATTTTCACTCCATCAATGAGCGTTTTGTGTATTACTTCGTTATTATTTATTTATTTGTTCAATGTTACAAAAAAAAAATATATAACCATGTATAATAGTGTGTAGCATTGTTGGAGGTCGCAAAACAAATATCGATGACGAAGGCTTCTATTTTTATTATTAACTACGTAACTTCCATTTTTTTGCTCAACTGTACGTACGTAGAATAAAGTAATGCCTACAAATAGCCTAGGTGCAGTTTTTGTAGGTCTAAATAATATTAATTTCATTAATGAGTGGTTCAAAATATGAAGTCTAACCGCTAAATCTAGTCGTCGTGCTTAGGGGCAAATCCATGTACACTCCCCGATTTTATGTGGCTTTGGAGTTATTGACTGTAAACTGTCGGTTGTAGTTAAACTTTCATTTGGAGACCGTAACGCTACAGACCGGGACTCGAGAACCTTTCGGCCCTATCAGCTTCAGTCTTTCCGCTGATGGCCTACGGGCGCAGGGCTCTACTATCACCGAGTCCTCTCTGAAATCAATGGAGGATTCTAGGGGCGGCCTAAAAGCAGTGGTCATAATCAAGAATAAATATACTTTTAGAGCAATTTTGAATAAACTAACAGTGGCACGGAGGACATGAAATACATGCAGTTAATTTATTTATTGATATAAGGTTACTTAGTAGGGATGTAGGGATTTTCTTAAAACAGGTATTTTTTGTTTCGTTACGGTGCTCCAACTTGGAAGACTGTGGATGCAAAACGGATTCACAGTAAATAGGAAATTTCTAAATCCACAATAAAATGTAGCAAGTTGTTACTAAACATTTTCTTCCCGAACAGTATGGCATAGTGTTGTGACACAAGTAGTTTATCATATGAATAGTGCATAAGAACGAAGCTGGCACGAATGTGGTGGAAATCTGTCGGTTCCGATTGGCCGGCGACGCGTGCGGAATGCGCCTCGCTCCGGCGACACTAGAAACTGTCTTGTGCACCGGAATGCTCGCGTCTCCTTGTCTTTACGTAATTAATGCTCCCATATAAATAAATCGTTAGCAACCACTGACACAATAACTTTATATTTAATTTAAGTATACCCAATGCAAATAATGGCGTCGCCTTTCTGAGCTCTTGCAGTAGAACTGGCCAAAGGATCCGGTGTATACTTGTGTATGTAGATCCGGTAAAAAATATATCATTTTCATAACTTTTTCATTACTTCAATCGTAGCAATAATTTCAGACTATAATAATAGTATGGTCTGTTTTTTTAATCTCATAGACCAAAACAAATAATGTTGTCAGCATTTCGTTCAGTGTTGTACCTACGATACCGGTTTGTTAAATCGCAACTTTTTATCTTTATTAGATGATTTTTATTTTCATTCAAAGTTTTATATTTAAAATTCACGTACTTACAAAGGGCCGCACGACGTGCAACAAACTGCCAGGAAAATCTTACCAGGCATCGCTATGTGCAAATATCAGTTCCCGTACGCATTAAAACGGCAATCTTAACCCTTGAACTCTAATATGGAGTCATTATCTGAACCAGATTAACGAATACTTATTATTAATTATGTATTTAAAAAATGATTTATATGATTAATTTTGTATTATTACGTGTTAAATAAGTACCAACATATTATTTCAAGGTAACTTATTATAAAAAAACATTACTTGATTTTTTTACGGTACGTTACGGTTGTGCCACATAACTATTTAAGAATTGCAATAAACTGACAACACTTGTAATGTCAATTTAGTCTACGAGATTATAAAACAGACTTTAGTAGACAATGACTTTAGTACAAGATGTAGGTAGTTACTGCAGAATGCTGACAGAAAGAAAATGTACCTAGTTACCTAAAGTTTGTACTACCTGGATTTTGTCATATAAAAAAACCCGTGTGATGTATGTGGAGCCCAATTGAAATAATGCAATTCGCCATTTTGAAATATCTTTGAAGTCTAAAAACGTTTTTAAAATTGGTGACTTACACAAAATCTATATATATAATATATCAAAATCTATAAATATATAATAATATAGAGGTTTTCGATTCCAGTTTCTTTAGCCGAGTTTGGGGCCGAAATGTACATTGTTTTTACTGATATATTTTGATAATGTATAAATAATAGTGTATAACAATCAGAAGTCAGACTAGCCCGCTAATAATACATTTCAAAGGACATTGCTCGTCGTCCATACATAGTTCGCCTAAGAACCAACAGAGAAGCGTATTTACTTTTTGGGTTTTAGATAATGTATATGTATATTCGATTGAACCTAAATTAAAACCACGGACACTTGTGAGAATTCAGAAAAAAAAACAAAACTCGGATTTTGAGGTTATAATTACGCCAATAAAAACATTCGGTATATGCAGCAAATGTCATCTGTCAATTCATCAGTGTCGATATTGCTCTTTTCAAACAGCGAGCGCTTTCAATCGAGTTTTTTTATAAGCCGTAATATGGTTCCGCGACATCATAGCGGACTGTAACTAAAAATCATTACCTTTTATCGAACTCATATTTGAGTGCTGTTACAAAGACTTGGCTGTATGATTAATAATACCTTTGCCTATTAAAAACCTTAAATTGAACCAAAAAATAGTAAAACTATCACCGAGGATTATGACGAAAGCAGTGAATACTTTTTAAAATGTTTTCGAAATTATGAAGTATCCGTTGTATTGAAATATTTGTAATGTATATTATTAAAATAAAAGAATAATAGTAAATGCTAAGAATTATAAGCTAAGAATTATAGTAAATGTTTCATGCGTGTTGATTCATAGGCCATCTTTTACAATGTCCTTTCTATTTTGTATAAAAATCCAACCAAAAACCATAGTCCGCACCGTAGTTTTAGTTATGGTTTTAATCAACTTTAACAGTTAAACAACACCTCGTCTAAATCGAGCACTTTTAAAGCATGACGTCATTGTAATTGTTGTTAAAATGGTGGGACCCATATTTTGCCTAACCGGCTATTTGATTGGTTATCGTTATAGTTATCTGGTTCTTTGTTTGCTGATACAACTATTAAATGAACGCCATGCAATTGGTGACACCTGGCCTAGTTCAGCTGTCAGTCACATCCATATAGATCTTGTAAGTCTAGTACTTGTAGGTTCTTTGTTTTTTTTTAGTAGGTAGAAGTGTATGTAAGCAAATATTTTTACTGACTTCGGCTTTCGCGTATCTATATAAAGCTGAAGATTTTGTTTGTTTGCTTGAACGTTCTAATCTGAATTACTGTTCCGTTTTGAAGAAATCTTCCAATGTAAGAGTTACCAAAAATATATATTTTAGCAGAGTTAACGTTTGCAACGACGACAATTGATAAAATTATTGTGGCCGTGTGTGTCTTATAGAACTTAGCGCACATTTTTATTACATGTCGTGATCATTGTCAGAGATGGTCGCACGATTGCGCGACGTCAACTGGTTCTGTGCGACAAGTAGTAGCGTTTGTTGGCGAAATATACGAATGGCGGGAACTTTCTTCGAATATTAGGCACGCAGCTCGCGTCTCACCGGTGGCTTACGTTATCAACATTTACAATCAGCGCGCACATATAATATTGTTGTTAGTCAGTTATTCGTGTCACCGTAAATGCACTCTTCACGACTAGCTCGCCTCTACCTACTAATACTTGTTTAAGTCACACGGGAGTATTGGTATCCACATTGACAGCTTTGAAATCTAACAAATTCAGAAATACGTAGTGGAAATCAAAAACTTTCCGATAAATATTTAATTATTTTTTTATGATTGCTTAAGTAACTCATATTAAACTCACACCGTTGTGTGTGTAACAAACGACTATTAGAAAATAACGCACGACGACGGCGAGTTCCAGTACAACCTAGGTGTTAAATGAATCAAGTATCCGTAAATTAACATTTCTAATCTTAACTACTTAGTGGCCACGGAGACCAGTCCTCATGTTTAAGGGTTCGTAATAAAATCATGTCCCCAAGTGAAACAGTTGTAAAATAAAGTTGACATTATATACCTGTTGTATTCAGTGTGGCGAATATCAGCGGATGAGCTATTCAAAGATGTTAAACTGGTACCGTTGCTGCCAGCGATTCGATTGCAAAGTCTGTCACGCAGCCTTGCAAATACGCTAGTGATTAAAATTAAGGTAATCTGTCGTAGCCTCGTTGGACGGCGGACGGCCCTCGCACACAATGACGGGATGTTACTGCGCGCCTTGCTCAACTGTCGGCCCAGTGCACGTCTACTTGAATCAAACAATTATTACAAATACATGTTCAATTATAACATTATTTTAGCAAACACAAAAATACTAGTCGTCTTATAGTTTTTTGACGTCAAGTTTAGTTCGCTTGATATTAGTTTTAGTTGCAAGCAACTAAAGCCTGCGAGAGATACTGCATGGGTATCGAGAAACATCGAGCATCGTCGCTCACTGCCTATAATATGTTTTATAGAGTAACAGCAGCGTAGGCACTATACTCGTAGAGAACGTACTTCCAAACATACTTTATCATATTAGGTAGTGTTGAACCTCGCCGGATATTACCTGTGAGATTGTTTGTGTTTATAACGTCTGTGTCTCATCTGCTTTGCATGTCTTTTAGATTCCTCACGGTTGGCGGTGGTTAAAGATATCTTGTAATTATCTCGGACTTGAGGTGTTTCTCTTACATTCCGTACGTGTTTACACATTTCTGACTAATTTCCATAATGCTTCCATTATAATCGTGTGAAGAATTTTATTCTCTATTATTGCGTAATGTATTTATAAACAGAAAAGCATATTTATAGACAGCGCGGAATTGAATCGCACCTATTGAATCAATTGTGAGATAACGTCCAGGAGAACAGATCGTCGTAACAAGTCTACTATCCAAGCGTAACATAACAGTAGGCGCACGCGCATTGTGGGTCACCGTCTGGTTTTAATAACTATGCTCAGTAATTGCTGGCCATAACAGCCTCCTTACGTGCTTTAAATATAACTGCGGGTTTAAATGCTGGCAATTAGTATTCGCAGTGTGAGTGCAGTGATTCCTACAGCGATTAGCGACGGTTACTTTGTCGTATCTGATTGCGCCGGGGAAATGAACATTTTTGTGCAAAATGCTCAAATATCATCGGCGTTCTCACAGGCATAAATCTCCGGTGCAGTGTTTACGATGGAGGTATGATTTATTTTCTACAGTGCACAATAGGGTCCCAGTTCATAATATAAAATTATTGTAACAATTATGGACCCTGATGGGCACAGCAACTTAGAAGAGAGGAAGATCTCATTAGAGTTTAGTTTTGTTTGCGTGATTTCATTTCTAATGTTTCGTTCTTTGGATGAGTAAAGGTTTTTTCTATATTTTGAACTCGTACATTTTAAGTACGTGATTCATGTTAAGTGATGGTGTTACTGACCATTAGATACTGACGTGAGTTTGAGTGCTCACTGATGCCGTGCACAAAAATGATGGGTCATCTGAACCATCAGAAGACCTATGTAGAATGATGGAAGGGCCTAAAATAGGTGCAGATGAGAATTCAAAAGCGCAGAGCCCTCTCTTTTCTTCTTCTCGCATGATTTTTGTACACACGGCTAAACATCAAGCTACACTAAACCAGTTTGTCTTGGACTCGCTTTATATGGTCCTTCTACTAATTGACCGGTTAGCTTATACTAGTTTTGTACCTATAGCTTGATGTGTAGCCGTGCGTACGGCGTTGCGGAATAATGGATAAAAAAATGTATTGAATCTGTGTAGAATCGGTGCTGTACGCAATCATCATCATCTCCCGAACCTTTTCCCAACTATGTTGGGGTCGGCTTCCAGTCTAACCGGATTCGGCTGAGTACCAGTGTTTTACAAGGAGCAACTGCCTATCTGACCTCCTCGACCCAGTTACCTAATACCAACCCAATACCCCTTGGTAAGACTGGCGTCAGACTTACTGGTTTCTGACTACCCGTAACGACTGCCAAGGATGTTCAATGACAGCCGGGACCTACAGTTTAACGTGCCATCCGAAACACAGTCATTGGTGTCCAAGAGATAAACTTAGAAAGTACATACATACTTAGAAAAGTTGCATTGGTACTTGCCCGACCTGGAATCGAACCCACGCCCTCACACTTGAGAGGTGGCTCTTTAACCACTAGGCCACCACGACTTTCGGTGTTGTACACAATCAAATTACCAAATTTACCCTACAAATTATCGAAAATTAAAAAAACAATTCCGACATTTTGGCACACTATTTTTATTCGGCACTGCGTGTTTCCGTATTGTTGCAGGAATCGTGCGATAAGAAGAAAAGAGAGGGTTTTGCGTTTTTGAATTCTCACCCCCACCTAGTTGGACAGCTTACAAGTGACGGCATAGTATTGAACCTCATTATTTTATGCCCTTCTATCATTCTACATAGGTCTCCCGATGGTTCAGATGACCCACCATTTCTATGCACGGGCCTGTAGTCTATGACTGATAGGACTACGATGTGGAGCTCTGCTTGATGTAGGGTCGCCAATAGAGCACTACCGGCTGCAAGTTTGGATGCACGGGTGCTTCAAATTAAACACTACGATTGGTTGACATAGTGAAGTTATGGCTAGAAGGAGCTGAGAACGCCGTTACATTCTCCGAGAAGTACCAACTGAATATGATATTCCGTCTTCCAATTAACGCTGCCACAATCGTGAATGGGCTCTCGACAAATTGCTACTTTGTTTGCATGATACGGACATTATAATTTATCAAACGTCGCATAAATAATCTATTTTGTCTAAATTTTCACTATGGAATACAATTCCGCATTTTTTTGTAAGGCGGTAATTGGTTGATGCGTTCACCTTTTACTGTTGTAATATTTTAGCTTTAATTGGAGGGTATGTACTACGGACAAGTAACTGTTCAACAGCCTGACCACTTGGTATCTACCTAATATTGTCTTACCTTGCATCTACTTAGGATGTCTTATTTCCTTTTCAAAACTAATACGTTTTAACTAATCTCGCAATAATAACGGTAACGTAATTTTCAGAGTAACGTTGCCATAAAATGCTTTGTTATCCGTAGTGTGAGTATTATTGTATGTATGGTTGTATACGGTTTCAGTACTGTTACAGTGAGCTTGTTGTAGGTAGGCGTGTCAGTGTGTAATTATAAACCTAGGTACTTGTTACATTGTACTAATTGCTTTTAAGAAGAGCTCAGAATAGTGTTAGGATAACGGACATTGAATAGTTGGAAGGACAAGTCCTGATTGAGAGTAAGATACCGAACATTGTTGTATCGCGTGCAGATCATCGGGAGACTCGGATGCGGCCAGCACTGCTGCTGTGGAGACTACCTTGGAACGCCTGCGAGGCACACGCGGAGCCCTCGAGGAGCTGTGGTCTGATCGTGAGAGACGACTCGAACTAACTCTGCAGCTGAGGCACTTTGAAAGAGACGCTCTAGAGGTAAGCCGACCCTATATAAAGTAAACACTTACCTCCTGTGAAGTAGAATATGAGTACAAAAACAACCACACATAAACATGCATGAAAAACCATCATCCGACTACAACAAAAATTCATCAATGGGAGTATTAGAAGCTAAGCCGAAACTTACCCCGACTTATTGTGACGGAAGCTTTGCTTTCCATGTTGCATTACCGATAACCTTACCGAGAAGTGGGTTTTTACTTACCCGAGGTCAAACTGCCCACAAGGTGAAGTTCTGTTGGAAACGTGTAGCTGTATATGTAAACTGTCGACATGACGGTTTGGCTTTGTAATAGCTTGTTTTGTAATCACGTGTACTGCCTGTGAGTCCTGCGACGGATTGTGAGGGTGTATCTGGGGACGGCGGGTGGTCGCGCGACCGCCCGGGGAGGCCTGGCGGTAACTGTCGGACCCTGAGCTACTTGAATGGGTATAATTAATTACCATTGGACCATGCCCGTGAATTCAATCATGTTCTTTCTCTTATCGATGTGATGCGGTTGATAGTACCTTCATATTTAGGACACCAAATAGCTAAAATAAATTGTAAATTTAAACAACACTTTTGTACAACATGGTTAGCTAGAAAGTAGCTAGTGCATTCGGAGTGCCGCGGCCGCGAAGAGATAGGAAGTTTAGCGCAGCGCCTCACGACAAAGCCTCGACAAGATACAAAGCTCACAGCATTTAGTTTGCCGCTGTGTGGTGCTCGTGGTGCGACTGCCAATCATGCGGGAACACAATAGGCTCGCGAGGCGAGACTATGCACGTTCCAATAGTACCTACGGTGTTAAGTCACTTTCGCAACAGTTTTTTTTAACAATGTTTACTAGAATAATATATTTTGCATGGTCGGAATTTAGTGTACAGTTTGTCTATACGATAAATATTCGCAGCCGCAGACAATGGATGTACTATTGCTTACATCATACGTACATATATGCCAAAACAATGAACACATATTACAAGCAAAAACATAATCTAAAGGTTGTACACCTTTCAATTGCGCTCCTTAATGTAAAATGGCCATGACCTTATATTATAAGGACTATGCAGCTTACATTACGAGACAAATGTTTCACTGGACCATCCCCGTTGCAATGCTTCCGATTACCCGGCATAAACAGGTTACAAGTTTCTTCAGGTTGGATGCAGTTATTGTGCAGAGAGGAACGTAAAAATAAAACCTCTGCACTGCTGATGCTGGGTGCTTCATGCTTTCTGTAAAGATTTATTTTTATTTAATTAATAATTTAAAGGAAATAAGTATACTTATGGCTTGATGTGAAAAAATTGTAACGTCATAGTTGTTACTGCCCAAACTCCTTGGTGTGGAAACAGCAACCTAATGTTTCATCTATTATTAAACGACCTTTATGTTTTGATGTACACAAATTCTTAAAAAATGTAACTAACGACCTAAATTACTACCCTACCAAAACACTTTCATACACGTTGCATATAAAGTAACAGTTCAATAAAAGTAATGAAATGGACTATTACTACTACTATTTGTGAACTTCCCTATTTGTAGTAGGTATCTCGATTCGAATTTGTACATTTGGTAATTTCTTTGTCGTAGTTACTTCATATTCGTTAAAGTTGTATATTTTATTTCTTATTTTGTGGAAATGTGATATTACGACTGAAAATATTTAACCTCTTGTTTGTACGGTCGATCCTTTTCAGTGCGAGAAAAAGGCTGATAATGAATGAAGGATGTTGATTGAAGGATTTTGAACTCTTCGAGTTTTACCACAAATATGCCCGTATATTTAACAACCGGCGATAGTTCTTATTTGGGATTTTCATATGTGTGTAATATGGCAGGTGTCGTCGCGCCTGGAGCTGTGGGGCGACGAGCTGCAGCGCACGGAGCCTCCGCGCGACCCACAACAGGCCGAGCAGGCGCTGGCTGCACACAACGAGAGTGTGGCCAGGATGCAACATGCCACCTTCCAGGTACAGGCGTCTGCCTTCTCTAATATATGTGCTCATATAATTGCTTATAAAGCATAGCTTGCATCACTCACGGAGTCACGGATGTTATTTGTCACCGAGAGCATAGCAGAAATCGATTATTAATGGATATAACGTCTGAATCCACTTGACCTGTTTATTACACCTATTCATTAAGGACCCTCGCCCATGGCGACTTTTTGTAGCGATGCAGTCGGGATACTGTCGCGCGTTGGCATCAATACAGACGCGCAGCTGTGGCTAGCTGTGTGCCCTCGCCCACGGGACCAGATTCAGTCGCGGTGTAAGCACGATTCAGTCGCGATTCAAACGCGATTCTGTCGCGATGCAGTTACACTGATGTTTGGCACATCTCCGATGTCGTCCAACGCAGTCGCGCGTTTGTAAAGATACATTTGCGATGCAGTGGCGCGTTAGTTGCGATGCAGTAGCGACTGCATCGCTACGAAAAGCCGCCGTAAGCGACTTCGATTTTAAATTGCATCTTCATAGGAATACATGAAGGTAGTTTATAGTTCGACTGGTGGTCGGGTGTGTGACAGGTGGTGCAACAAGGACAGGAGCTGGCGGCCGCCATCGCGGACGCGGCGGACGTGATGGCGTCCAGCGCGGAGGGCGCGGAGGCAGCGCCGCTGGACGCGCAGGCGCGCGTGCAGCTGCTGCTGGAGTTCCTGCACGACCGGCAGCTCGACCTCGAGGAGCTCGCCGAGGAGCGCCGCGCGCGCTTCGAGCAGTGCGTGCAGCTCGGTACGCTATACCATACGACGATATTATAGTACTTACGATAATCGGTATTTAGATGTTTGTGTAGCAAATAAACTAAATCATCGTTATGATTACTAGGTAACTCAAGTACATAATAAAACAAGGACGATATAATAGTTTTCTTCTATAAATGCTAATAAATCTATTTTATATTAATGACTCGGTCACAACAATAAGGAAATCAATAATTATTGTATACAAAACGTAATGCTACTTTCGTACATCGTTGTAGTTGTGAGTGCGTGTAATCATTTTCGCTGGATCCAAATAAATTTATACCTACGTAGCTTCTGAGCAGGAAAAGAAATTAGGTTTTGCATTAGTGTTTTTTAATCGACGTTATCAATTTGCAATGCATAGTTGTTATTGACTTCAGGTCAGTTCCAAAAAGACGCTGCTCAGGTAGTGAGTTGGATTCGCAACGGCGAAGCGATGCTGGCGGCGTCGTTCTCGATCCCGGGCACGCTGTCGGAGGCGGAGCAGCTGAAGCGCGAGCACGACCAGTTCCAAGTGGCCGTGGAGAAGACGCACGCCAGCGCCGTGCAGGTCAAGTACCGCGCCGACGCACTGCGCGCTGCGAACCATTACGACCCGCATACCATACGGTTAGTTTGTTTTCATTAAATATTAGTTAAAATTAAACAGTGGATATTCATGAATCGACATAGTTAGGAAATGGCTAGGCCATCTATTATGTTGGAGTCAGCTTCCAGTCTAACCAGATGTAACGGAGTAGGTATCAGTGTTCATGCTCATGAAGCCACTTCGTCAATGGCCTCCTTCAACGCAGCTAATGGGAATCTGTTGCCCCTTGGGAAGACTTGTTGCTAGACCTGCTGGGTTCTGCCTTCCCGTAACGACTGGCGCAGGTATACAATTGACAGCCGGCTATTCCTCCTGACATAGTAATTAATATTGTTGGTTTCCAAACACTTAGTTTGTTTTAATAATAACGTGTTAAAACATTGGTTTTCAGTGAAATCTCGGAGGAGGTGACGGAGCGGTGGCAGCGGCTGGTGACGTGCGCGGAGGAGCGACACAAGCTGGTGACGGCGTCGCTCAACTTCTACAAGACGGCGGAGCAGGTGTGCTCGGTGCTGGACTCGCTGGAGCGTGAGTACCGCCGCGACGAGGACTGGTGCGGCTCGGCCGCCGCGCCTCCCGACGACCAGGCGCTACAGCTCGCCGTCGATAAGGCCGCGCAGGTACACATGGCTTTTTAACTCATCCTCGGAATCTAATTACTTTATATGAAAGAGAAATATGATATTAGAATGTGTATTGACTTATGCCTAGGTGGCCGCCCTGATAGTAAAGCACGGTGAGCAGAAGGAGGCGTTCCTGAAGGCCTGCACGCTGGCGCGCCGCACGGCCGAGACGTTCCTCAAGTACGCCGCGCGGTCGGCGCAGGTGCATGGCCAGACCGCCGCCGCCAGCAAGGCGCACCACGAGCAGACGCGCGCCATACTCGACACGCTGCTCGCGCAGGAGAACAAGGTACTTTCTCCTCGACTGGCCAACGGGAGAGCAACGGCTCACCTCCAGTAGTAGAGCCTGGAGTAGTCTCTTACGTGGCACTCTCGCAGTTCACAAACAGCAACGGTGCTGGTACACGTCTTTACTTATTTAGGACAACCAACAAAGCATAACCAGAAAAAAAATGTTATAGCACTCACATAATAACATTCTGTAGTGTAGCCTTAATTAAAGGCTGCCACGGCATGCATTAAGTATAAGGATAATAAAAACGTATCTAAGTCTTAAAAACAAAATAATAACAATAATATACCTATTTCACAGTTATGATAATGCCATGTGCAGGGTAGATTTGAACTTATGTAAAGAGACGACGTGTCGATATCTACGTTAGGTGACCTTGACAGAGGACTAAATCGAACCTGGATTCTATTTATAGCTGAAAAGTGGCCCAGATTGGTTTTAAAGTTCTTAGCGCTAAACTTTCGAGTTCTTTCGACTTTCGAGCGAGTTTGTAAGGCACGTTAATATTTATTTGATTCAGTAACCGTGGACAATGAATTTGAGTATTTATTATTTTATATAGGAACAGATTATCTACGATCATGCGGCGATCTTCTAGACTCAGAAGTTTGAAGTGATTCAAGCGTGAGCCGTAGTTAGATATATGTATTTCTGTCTATATTGCAGTCATATGACAAGTGCCAAAGACATCATTTTTGCACCGAGTCTAAACGACGTTTATGTGTGTCGTAGAATGGCGTCGTCCAAATTATACTGCACTGTTCCAAGCCTGACCTGACTATTGAGTTAAATATTGAAATTTTAGTTGAGGCCTGTTTGTAAATTTTGCAGTTACGAAGTATAAAACCCAATATTTTAAGACATTTAGTAGCAATGTTATCCACATGAACGTTAAAGCGAAGCTTATTATCAATATAAACACTCAGATCACGGATAACTTCTTTCTCGCATATAATTCGGTCATTTATATTATAACCACAAAAATTCGGTATTTTTTTTCTTGAAAAATGTACTTACATGATTGCATTTTTCAGCATTAAGTAACATATTATTATTATCCGAACACCATCGTGAGAAACGATCTAAGTCTTCCCTAAGTTTATGTGGATCTTGATTGCCCTCTATTCGCGTGATACGTGTTCGACAATAAGTGGCTCGCGGTGCAGGTCGCCGCTATAAAATATTATATTTACAAATTCTACGTGTAATGTTATAATGATGATAAGGTGTATTCCTCATAGATTTTAAATAGCGAAAAAGGACATTTTTTTATTAACCTAGTATGTTACTTGAAAATTTGCTGGCCAATCGAGGTTTGCGTTTGCGGACCAAATTAACAAGTGAATTCTACATCGCATTTTTTACTGTTGTACGTTTTATTAAAACATAAAATAAAACGTTTGTATAGATATTAAATAACGTGTCGATATAAAATGATGGCGTACGTTCAGTTATGTTGTAGTAAACTATTCATTACAATAAATAGCCATCAACACAGCCTTGTACCGCCAGCAGCAACCATTACTCCTGGGGGGTCGGCCCGACCGGACGTTACCTCTGGCCGTGCCCACTCAGATAGCTCGCATGACGTGCTTGCTGCCGTCCAGTGAGCATAAGCAACAAGTGCGGCAGCGCAACAAGCGCGGTGGTACGCACACTAACTACTATAATATATAGATCATCATTACACATTGACGATGTAGAGTGCTGCCTTGCGCTCAACATAGCGACAAACTATTTCTATCATTCAAGTTATCAATAATTATGTGATATGCCTTCAGTATAACTTGCCAGTCATTTAAATGTATCACGCGATAATTCAAATATTGATAAACTTTATCATAAAACGGACCCCCGAAAGTGATCCATAAACCTTACGAGGTCTGTGGATGGGTGAACACCTAGTGTGTTTGTTTCTGGTTTGTGTCGCGGACATCGAAGTTTGGAGTATACGTTGTTGGCACAGATAAACTGCCATGCTACAGTCAGACTAGCTATTTCTGTAAAGAGGTCTTTTATAGAAGGTCTTCTACCCACGAATACGCAGAGCACGACTTTGTAACATAAATATACTTATTTGTATATAGCAGTAGCATTGCCCCATAAAAGATACCACATGCAAAGGCATAACCATGTGATAATAGCTAAACAGACTGATCGAGCTGCTTCTACGTGAGTGAATTGTCTTATTGATCAACTAATCCTCCCGTTTGTTGGTTATTAACTGTTATACCAAGAGATACAATTTTCCTAGAGTGGTCTAGGTTTGAGGTAGAGCGTCAGCGTGGGGTCCAGTGTTTGCCGAGCGAGGTAATGTAATGAATTAACATTGAACTAGTTGATAAAATTACACATTTACGGTACTTGGTCGGCAAGGCCGATAAAACAAACAGGTTCATATAACTATATTGTTCGCAGGAAATGTAAAAATAACGCTGAATAGAAACCCTTCAAAGATATAATCGGACGTTTTCATAGCAAATGCATTTTTGCGCAAAGCTATCATTAAACAAATAAACATGTACATGGCCGCGGACAAAATTGTTTATTTGTTTACACATAAAGTGAACATTCCGAATATGTGACTTGAAAACGTTTATGCAAAACGTCACATTTACTGGAGTTAGTATTAATTTTGTGCGCATTGTCAGTGTCAGTGTCGGCTCGTTGGAATACAGTTGGAAACAATAAGGTTCCGCTGAATAGCGCGATGGTATCGCGAGCGCAGCACACGTGAGCTGCGGCCGGCAGCGCGCCTCTCATTCAAGCGCGCGCCGTGCGAACATGATAAAGAGTTTTCTTATGGTGCTTATACAACCGGTATAGCTGGCCAATAATAATTAGTACTTTGAAATATTTCAAATAAGTACGAATGTGTCAATGATTGCACTATAATATATGATGAAGTTGTTGCGAATATTCACATAGCACCGCATGCCAGTGAGAGAGGTTTGCGTGCTAAGTGTGGTGTTCCTGTGGCGCAGGTCCTGGAGCACTGGACGGTGCGCAAGAAGCGGCTGGAGCAGTGTCAGCAGTTCGCGCTGTTCGAGCGGTCGGCGCGCGCGGCCGTGGAATGGATCAAGGAGACGCAGGAGCGGTGCGGCGCGGCCGCGGCTGCCGCGGCGGGCGGCGTGGCGCGCGAGTCGCGCGAGCGCGTGCGCCTGCTCGCGCAGCTGGCCGACGGACTCGTGGAGAAGGGCCACCCGCACGCCGTGCAGATCAAGGAGTGGGTCGCCGCCGTTGACGCAAGGTCACCACGACATTTCATTCATTTCCCGCCTCAATTCAATCTATACATGTACATTTTGGCATCTTGTCAAGTCAGACGCTAGTGCACTTTCATTACTTTTACTGATATAACGTTTGGATCGATAGTTGATAACGCCTGCCAAATGTATCATCTTGGATTATTTAATAAGATGTATGAAAATCTATATTTGATGTTTATCATGTCTAGATATGCGGAGTTCAGCGGGTCGATGGAGGGCGGAGAGAGCGAGCCCGAGAGCGACTCGGGCGTGGCGCCGTCGCTGGCGTCGTCGCAGTCGGCCGAGCACGACCCGCGCGCCGAGCCGCCGCCCGCCGCGCTCGGCGACGACAAGCGCCGCAGCGCCAGGCGCAAAGAGTACGCTACATTTTCTTCTAATTAACATCCGCATGACAATCAAACGTGACAATACAAGTACATACAAAGCATTCGTAAATAACTGCAAGTTACAATTTTTGTGCATTTGGAAGCCCAATCCTCATTGCATGATATGATCCGCAAATAATGGCTGAATAACAACAAGTGACTGATTTTTCGGCACAGATTCATAATGGCGGAGCTGCTGCAGACCGAGCGCGCGTACGTGAAGGACCTAGAGACGTGCATCACGTGCTACCTGCGCGAGATGCGCACCGACCCCGCCGCCGTGCCGCACGCGCTGCAAGGGAAGGTACGCTACAGCTCCAACTCATTCACCTAAAAGTATTGTCAGCTATTTTGACGGATAGCTTGTATAAAGGTTCTCCTTCAGTAGGGGCTGATGTCTGCAATGTGACGTTACAATAATGATTTCGGTTAATACGATGCAACACTGTCTCTCTCACTGACGAACATTCGAGTATAGCGTTGTACTGCACTGCTGATCGACTCTGTTTATTTGATTAAACCGTATACAAACGCATGTTCAGGAGGAAATAATATTCGGCAACATCGAGGAGATCCACCGGTTCCACGAGCGTGTGTTTTTGCGCGAACTGGACAAATACGAGACCATGCCGGAGGACGTGGGCCACTGCTTCGTAACGTGGGCGCGCGAGTTCGACATGTACGTCGCCTACTGCCGCAACAAACCCGACAGCAACGCCGCCGTCGTGCAGCACGCCGGGGACTACTTCGACAGGTAAACTAGGTGCCCTTACCGCCGACAGCGACCACTCCCCTGACCATCTGACACACTTTCTTTTCCAAATATTTAATCTGGCTCAGACAGCGTAGAAAATTGGCTACCTCAAACCACCTCGACTTGCAATTCTGACGTAATAATAAGTGCTAAATCCATACTATAGTCGTCAAGGATTCATTATTGCCATTACATTTTCAATTTGCACAAAATTAAACTTTATACCACTTGCGAAGGGAACTGCTTCCTACACCAAATAAAAAAATACTCTGATGTGTATACATTATTGCCAGCAGTACTTGTTGCGTGAAACAGTATCAAGTGCTTTTGAGTGGCTTCTGCCATATTAGTTCAACCGATAAACTTAAAACGTACATATAACTTAAAAAAGTGACATTGGTACTTGCCTGACCTGAAATCGAACTCGCATCCTCATACTCGAAAGGCTGGTTCCTTAACCATTAGGCCACCACGAGAGTATATATATTTTAAATTAGTAAGTAAGTCTTAAAAAATATGGGGCTTTCGTAGAAACTGCTACTATACTAACTGGACTTTAAAGTAGGGGTGGCAAGGATGCTGAATCGGTAGAAACTCGACTGCCATGTGGGGGACCTATTTGTTTAAAAATAAGAATAAAATAATAAAGAATTTAATGTCCCCTTCTGCGATGGGGGAAAGCTTCTACAGACTTTCCATTTTTTTTTATGAACAGCTACTATCAAATATTGATACTGTGGGTGTGATACTGTCATTGAACATAATATTAATCTGCCTTCATAGTAGTGTGGTTACCAACCACGAGAATAAAAAAATATAGATATAGCCGTTTTACTGGAGCGCATCTGAAATTCAGATCAAATGTTAGTTGTAGCTATAGCTATTTTTTTTAATACAGCTGCTTTGGCTAGGTCGTAATTATCAGACCCTTAATCTGACATTTTCCAGCTTTTTACTTATCTAGCGGACTACCCTAAACTCGTGCACTTGTATAGAAAGCTCATATCATGGTGGAGACAGTCAGCAGGATGCAACCATTCTTCCATGTTAATCTGACTCGCTCGAGTTACTCCCTTCTAGGGCTCCTCTACCATTACGAGATGTACAGAACAGTTTCGAGTTATCTCAGTGCAAGCGAGCATGTACCATGTGCACATTATGTACTTGCTATCTTCTTGTTACAAAGTAGATCAACGTTATTGTTACTCTTAGAAAGTGATCTAAATTCGGGTTTTATGTGAACGGTGTGACGTAAGCATAATAGATAGGTGTTGCACTGCACTCACTCATAGTGGGTTTATTTGTGGCCGCCGATAAACTACTTCACATTTAGCTCCCTTATCGAATCAACTGAGTCTTATTATTTTGTGTTGCACTGTACTATCGAACTGCATACACCATATATACCGTAACCTTACTCCGATAGCAAATTATATTAAGGAATAATTAATTTGTTAATATTGCAATACCCTTAACGAACTGTCCTCTGATTGATTGTGATGTCATCACTAAACTAAAAATAAACATTTTTTTTTTCTTTGGTATGCAAGATATAGTCTACTGAAACGTGACCGTGGATAGGCAAAGAGTTAGAACAAAAATATCTAAAAAATCAATTTATCAAATTGAAACTGTTTATCAGCTTGTGTTACGAAGCCTTTGGTCCAATTGATTGGGATTATAAAAGTTTGTGAATAGAAAACAAAACCAACAATTGAGTGGGTAAACTATTAAAATATGACGTGTCCCTTTGTTACAAGTAATCTCTCCTTAATTATTTTGTGTGTTGCTGATAGCGGTTTTACTGCCGTAATGAGGGAACTACTTCCAATGTTTACCAACTTTATAAGTAGAAAAGAGTGTGTTTATTTAGTTTGATCGCTCTGATTTAAAAAATTACTTTAAGTGTAAATCATCATAATCGTCATTTCGTCGTAATATACCGCAAAAAATATATAAATAAAAAAAATATATATCGTTAGGCACGAAAATATATACATTATTTTTACATAATTTTAAATTTGGCGCGCATTTCGCAAAAATGCGGTACACAGTGAACGTCATGTTCGCTCTCTGGTAATAACGTCCTTACGTGAGTAAACAACGGTAATATTTTGCTTAAATAGTGTTTTATTTTAAGTTTAGATTATGTGTAAATATGCTCACTAATGTAACTTTTCTAAGTTATATCGTACTTTCTAAGTTTATCTTGGACACCAATGACTGATTAAAGGTGAAGGAAAACATCTACAGGAAACCTGGACTACAAAAAAAACTTTATACTTCAATAAAAAATATATTTAGGAATCTTACGAGGTCAAACTAACATTTACCGATTGCTCTTCTTCTAAACTATCATAATAATATACCTTTTATTGTTTTCTTATCTAGAGTGAAATACCCTATTACAGAAAACTGTATAAACTGCTTTTTGATGAAAGAAGCAGCCGAAAGATGGGTTCTCAATGTCTTCGTCTAAACTTACTTTCTCGTTTATAATATTAGAAATAATGACAGGAAAGAAAATGATGATCAGTTGTAGGATTGTACACAGCCAGTATACTCAGGCCGCACTGACAAGCGGCATGCCACTTGCCGGGAACGTCCGCCGTCGGCTGGCACATCGTAGTGTAGCCCACGCCGTACGCGGCCCTGTCTAAAATAAATATTTTTTTGACGAGAAGCTGAAGCCCAGTGTGTAGTATGAAAGTGGCATTCTACATGCCAGTAACGCAGGTATGCGGCTGTTATAATCTTATCATCCCTTTAAAGTATTGCTCCATAGAAGCGTGCATATTCCGAACAATGGGCACTTATCGTCGATACAGCCGTCATCACCATTCGTTCTTTGAACTGGCAAATGTTAGTTTTTGTTGTTTATTTTAGTCCTGCAAGCACGGATATGGGGACATAACGCTGTAGACGCAGAAACAATACATATATTCTGCTTAAAGATTCTCTTATCGATATCATTAACTAATTAGGATATTAATGGGGGCAATAAGGTTGTCGGTATGTGACTTGGGTCACTGATCAGTGTGTTGTGACGCAGGGTGCAACGTAAGAAGAAGCTGGAGCACCCACTGGCTGCCTACCTGATCAAGCCGGTGCAGCGCATCACAAAGTACCAGCTGCTGCTCAAGGACCTGCAGGCGTGTTGCGCCGAGGGGCAGGGCGAGATCAAGGTCAGCTTTCTATCGTCCTTTATTCTACATCTTGTGTCCCTTTGATGCCAGTACATCCCCATAGTGAAGTGCTCGTACTCTGTATCGATTGAGACAATGTTGACAATACAAATGCATGCAACATTTGAACAAACCGGATCACTGGACCTGTCATATTGCGTTTATGTTGCACAGTTCTAGAACTAATATTGAACACATTCGCATCATTTTATCTAGTAATATTTATATCGCTACGCGCTTTCTCTGGTCTGTACACGTTTGTATTTATATAAAACAGGACTGATGCCAAGTTCTATTGTATAATTTATTTAGTAAACGTTTTGCCGTATCCAAATCGAAATTGACTCCAATACATACGCATGTGGGAATAAAAGTCCACCCTAGAACTTGTAGTGTGTTCGTATGCCTATTTGTGTGTTGTTACTAGGATTGAACCTTGCTTCTAGCCTAGAAGCACAACTTTAGGGATATAACTATTATGTCATTTTTAAATAGTGGCTATTTAAAATAACTTGTGACCGAGTTTTATATTGTGCATGTTATATTTTGAGCAGCATGTTCTGAATAAATTGTAGGAAAATATATATTTAATTATATTTAAGTATTTATCCTGTTTTGCTTACCACGCCTGCATTAACGGAAGTAGCGTAGGTAATGAACACTCCAACAGCCATTAACGTTTCATTAAAAGGATTCTACGAAAGTTATTGGGAATGTGTTGGTGTCACTCCAAAGTCAACTAGTTCGTACTGACAGTGAGAATACCTTCTCACTGTCAGTTACAAATCAAATAAAATGTACCCACGCGTATTATAAATTGATCTGTATTCTGACAAAAGAAACATTGCATTTCACAGTAAAATTATTTGATTTCAATGAGGCATCATTTGAAAAGCAAAAATATATAAGATTGCCTAGAGTTTTTCGCGTCTCAAATAATACTTGTAGAATATGAGGCTGTAACTATGTAATGCTAATTTATATTCGACACAAATTCACACAATTCGTAAGAAACAACATCGTTTATCTGCATGACGTGTAAAGTGCTTCAATATAAGCCACAATATCATGTGTTCAGGGTCAGCTCCATACGTCGACACTCGTCATCCGTATTTCGGTATAAACACCCATAGATCGGAAATCCATTAGTGCGCTTGGTGAGACGTATTTTTGGAGTACGTACAGTTTATCGTAATGTGTATGCCTAAAGATTACGACCAACGATAAGATAAAGACTACAGTAATACTCCTAATAAGTCTGTCGCCAGACGTGACAGCGCCCAAATAAATTACAATCAATTTGCGTGAAAAAATATAATAAAAAGTGAGGTCGCCGGGACTTGTAAGAATTTTATCTCAACTGCAATCTAGATTGGCGTTAGCTTTACAACTGACAGAAGTGACAGATAGCATCTTCTTGTTGTGTTAACTGGTCACAATATCTTTGTCAGGTAAGAAATAGCGGACTCGCAATTACACCAAAATTGTTTAACTGCGTTTCAAGGTATGCCAGCATCAGTTATATCAGCATCAATGTACGTTCGATTGTACGCGCGTACGTTCAATAATCTAGATTGTTATTTTATACATCAAGAAGAGACTTTTCAGTTAATGGTGAAGTAAGGCTGAGCTACAAGCTTGATTACCGACCTACTGATTTGGTCTGTGTTGCCCCGTAGGAACAGAACAGGCCGCACAATGCTGAGATCAAGTTGGTGAGCTACCGTCACTCACGTTGGGTAATGGCCTAAAGCCATTACCTTGATTCAAACATTCGTAGTAGTGGTGACAAACAGTGGACGCTGGATTTTATTTGAGATGAAACAACTAGTTGACTTGGTGGTAATGAACAATAGGTTTAGTTCAATATTTTCCTCGTGAGTCAGTCTCTGTGTGCTCCTGTGCCACAGTTGGTTCGCTTCGGACGGTTCCGCAGGTCGCGCTAATGTTTTCTCATTATTCATTTAAAAATGTAATGCTATTGTCGGGAGTGGAAGTGCTCACATCGATCATGTTGAGGTATATAACGAATTCAAGAGGAAACAGGATCGGCCCGCTTGCTTTCAAAAATGTATGTAACATTTCCGTAATATGTTAGTGATATGTTATAAAGTGATCGTGTTCGTGGGTGCTGGCCAACTTGCCAGTATGAGAATATGCTTTTCCATATCTCCTCGTGAGGCGTGTCACCTCGGCTACAAGGTTCCCAATCACAATATTGATAAATATTTGCGTGTCGCAGAAAAGGATGATTAAATTGACGTCATGTCAAACTATGAGTTATATGATGAAACGTGAGGCGAGTCAGGCTGCGAATGTTATTCAGTTATTGCGGAGTAGTCGCTGATGTTTCCAAGATCAGAATCTTACAAAATATATGCAATTATAACTTACTTTTAATGGTAATGTTGAAAAAGCATACCATAATAATGACCATGTCAGAAGTCATGTCATGTCATGTCATCGCTTAATTTTATATGCAATGTTTGTGTTGTTTGAAAATTTAAGGTAGATACTAGCCAAAGATGTTAATACGACTCTCTATAAGCTTGCTGTAATTCTGCTTTATTTACATATTGTTATTGTAGACCGTTTTCGTTTCCTCGAGCTCTAGTAATGAGCAATAAACAATATTTTGTAAAACGAATAACCACAAATTGTACATGTGGTGTTAACCTTTAAGTAATTGTTACACTTATAAATGTTATTTTAAATCAAACTGTAAATGTACTGTGTAAACAATTGTTGGTTAACCAAACAAATAAATAAAAAAATAAATAAAAAAAAAGTTGAAGAGTTCCCTAACGTGTAACACTTTACTTATCAGTGGCAGTGTCGGTGAAAATATCTAGTCGACACGAAAAAAAAATAACTTTAAACACGAGCTATCGTTGTGGGGTTCCCTTAATTCTTTGTCATCTCCGTCAGCAATTCCCCTCCATTCAGAAATGCACATTGATGTCAAGTGTTAAATCGATGCATGCTTACAACTTTTGAGAGTTTATTGTTCTCGACTACGCAATGGGACAATGAGACCATATGGCGTTTTCAAGAAATTGAAAACAAAAGAAAAAATCCGAATTATAAAAAAATGCCACGATGTAGTTGAATTCGTGCGCAATAAAGCGGGCTGCATTTGCGAAGGCCACATAAAACTCAATAGGATTTATGAATTTTGGTTTATTTCTTTTGTCCAGGACGGTCTCGAGGTCATGCTATCTGTGCCAAAGAAGGCTAACGACGCAATGCATCTGTCGCTGCTGGAGGGGTGCGACGTGCCCACTGACAGCCTCGGCGAGGTGGTGCTGCAGGACTCCTTCCACGTATGGGATCTGCGCCAGATTATCAAGAAGGGCAGGGAGCGCCGCGTCTTCCTCTTCGACCTACACCTCCTGCTCGCCAAGGAGGTGAAAGACTCACACGGAAAGGCTAAATATATCTACAAGACCAAGTTTATGGTAAGGAACATACGAATTGGTGAATGCAAATTCGATCGTCAGCTATCATAGCAAGGCATGAAGTATCTTTAATGTTACGCAGACGTCGGAGCTTGGCGTGACCGAGCATATCGAAGGCGACGAGTGCAAGTTCTCAGTGTGGACGGGCCGCGAGCCCATGGCCAGCGACTGCCGCATCGTGCTCAAGGCACCGTCGCTTGAAGTCAAGCAGACGTGGGTGCGAAGGCTCAGAGAAGTTATACAGGTACACTTTGACATTTCCCATAAACATATACCATTTATTTATTATAACCGTTTGAAACAATTTATTACAATTCGCTCTTTTTTGTAGTTCAATAGTCTACAAATTCGGTCATCGTCTTCAACATTATTTATTAACCACAAATTGGCTGAAACAGTTGACTAATAACAAATTTGTCACTGAACAGGAAACGTACTTCAGTGGTGCACTACAGCAACCGCCCCGAAGCCCGGCGCGCGTGCGCCCCACCAGCTCGCAGCGGTCTAGCAGGTTCGTACCTCTGCCAATTTATGTGCTCTCATTTTATAGATATCCGATCTCAATTGGTGATCGATATGAGTATTGCGTTTCCAATTGCAAAATTTGCATTGTTGCATCGCACCAATAAGAAGGTGTTTATTCACAGAGATCTGGATGATACAATACTTGACGAAACTACGGAGAATCTCGACAGAAACTCGCTGGCGTCTTTCGGCAGTGGGAACACCACCGATTCCGATAAGGTAAGTGCCCTAATGACATTAGCGGTCTCGTACATCAGTGTCCAAGCATGTTCCCATATATCTCATAGACTAAAAAAATTGCAAATTAATAATGTTGTCAGGTTTTTTGTGCAGTGTTGTACCTACGATACCGGTTTGTTGAATCGCAACTTTTTATCTTTAGTAGACGATTTTTATTTTCGTGCAAAGTTTTATATTTAAAAAAAAAAATCACGCACGTAAACAGGGCCGCACGACGAGCAACAAACTGCCAGGAAAATCTGACCACGCACCGCTATGCGTAATCCAACTGTTATTATACCTTATACTAAAAAAATAAAAATTCCGTTCCCGTACGCGTTGAAACTGGAAACTTAACTGAATTGAATTATCTGAATCAGATTCACGAAAAAATAAAAATAAAAAAATATTATTAATTTGGTATTATTACGTGTAAATAATTACGAACACATTAATTCAAGGTAACTTATAATAAAAAACTATACTTGATTTTAATAACGGTACGTTACGGTTGTGCCACATAACCATTTAAGAATTGCAATGAACTGACAACACTTGTAATGACAATTTAGTCTACGAGATTATAAAACAGACTTATCAAAGAAACATAAGTTGCACTCAAAGCAATAGAACCAACGCACACTGTTACCTAAGGTGTAGGCCCGTAGGCGGATAGTTTTCACGGGCTCATACTACAACCCCTCGCCCTCAACAACGACAGCACGGAGGGTCGTTCACGGTGGTGCTTGGATAAATTATTGCCAATGTAAAGATATTCACAAACCCCTCTACAACCTTAAACTGTAGTCGAATTTCGAATTTTAAATGCCAATTACAGCAAACATTTTACATCTACATTATTGATTTCACTCCCTTTAAAATAAAATCAAAACTTTAATGATATTATTTTAAGTAAAAGAATGATGCCTGCATCCATAATTGTCAAACGATTAAATCGAGGATTTGGAGATAACCCAAGATTGATGCTTCTGCGATCGCGGGAAAGTCCCTGACTACACTACAACATGCGGAGGCTCTAAGCCATATTTTGTCGCTGGGTAAAAAATGCTGTTACGCATCCCCTTCCCGTTGGGGGATGGGAGAGGTGTTTATTAGACTCCCCGGTGCAATATTCCCCGGTATACCCACTAAAAATACCCAGCGGCACTCCGATCTCGCCGGCGACTTATAACGGCAGGCCCCTCACGTCCCCCACCCCAATAGGGAGGGGCTTCTTATAGTGGCCGGAGCACGGGGGGTGAATCCTGTGATGCAAGCGGAGGCCTCGCGTCCGTCGCCCGCTGATCACCCCGCTGGGCGGATGAGGTGCTAACGTTGTGTTCACGTCTTCCACCCTTTCTTGGTCTGCGAAGCCGAGCCTACAATAAAATCTGATCATTCAAGAAAAAGCTGCTCTGATCTGTATTGTTAAGCTCTGGTCCTGATGCAGTATGGATTTGCCACTTGGTTAACATATTTGTATATGTTAACAATATTTTTGTCTCCCTCTCCTACCTGTCACAATGCCAAGTAGAGCCCCACTAAGACAATGTGAACAGCGACGTGGGGAATTGTGACACACAGGATCTGAATAACTATACTTTATAAACTATTAATACTCGTAAACTTAGTTCGCTACATTTACCTCTTTAGACAATTCAAATTGCATTTTACCATACTTAAATATGAATAACTTTATCTTAGAATAACTATTCATTAGAATAACGTTTATATTATCTGCGTGCGTATGACTAAACGTGTGAAATATAAAATATACCAAGGTTTTGAAAGGTTTTTTGGTCTGAGGGATGAAAGAAAGAGAATATATAAGGAATGGAAGAGAAAAGCAAGGAAGGTGGTAGCAGTCGCCAGGGCTAAGGCGCAGGAAAAAACTGTACAACTCCCTGGACAGTCCTAGAAGCCAAAAGGAACTCTACCAAATTACAAAAGAGAGAGGAAGACGATCAAGGGATATATATAACAAATATCAAATGCATGAAAGATGGGACTGGTTATGACATTAATGATGTAGTGCCTTGCGGAAGTGGTTAATCCAGGAGAGTTTTTACAGTTTCAAAGACTTTTTAAACCAAAGCTCATGCCGATTTGTTGCCCACTAAAATATTATTAGCTCCATTTTGTTTTATTAAAATAATTTAAATACCTACTTGTTTTTTTAAGTTCTAATTTAACGTATTGTATTATTGTTATAACTTCCAGTCTTCTATATCTATCTTCTTCTATCTATCTATCTATACTTATAATAAATTTGTAGAGAGGTCAATTCTGTACATTGAATTTAATTTCAAAATAACTATCAGGGGGTGATTAGTGATTGATACTGATGCCGAAAATGCAATCAGTAAAATTTTTGTCTGCCTGTCTGTCTGTTCTTTATAGAAACAAAAACTACTAGTCGGATTTTAATGAAACTTGGAACAATTATTCCTCATACTCCTGGGTAGGTTATAGTATACTTTTCATCCCGCTACACTCAATAGGAGCAGAGCAGTGGAGGTTAATTTTGGGAAAACAGGAGAAATTACTCGCATTTTTTAAGTTGCAAAGTTCTACATAAAATCTAAAAAATATTCCAGCATGTCTATCTTTAATGGTTCACTCATAATAACACGTGTAACTCCCGATAGCTTAGCAGTTTAGAGTTTTCTGATTATATTTGTTAACTCTAACGAAATAATACCCTCACTCATCCATAATTAAAAGTTACCATTATTACCTGTTTAACATAGAACGAATCATAGAAATCGGTTTAGAAACACCAAACTTATACATTAAAATACGATAGTATGCCATCGGGTAGTCGCACGTGTATACTGAATCAAGCTATAAGGATCATTTTTGTGTAACGGTTGCCGCGCTTGACGCGGGTCGTGGCTGCCAGGGTAAGAAAAGGCAGGAGGTCCGCGGACTGTGCGCGAGCTTTCGTCGCTTTCGTCCTTATTGACAGACGTGCTCATCAGCGCGACTTTTAGTCAGTAAATAATTTATTTGAATTTCTTTTGTGGTCTATACTAATATTATAAAGTGGAAAGTTTTGTATTTTTGACCGATTTCAAAAATTCTGTTTCCAACAGAAAGATGAGTGCCATAGGCTTTGTTAAGTTCTAGATAAACATAGCTATCCTTATAAACTCCTATTAAAACAAACCCAAGGTTTAAAAAAAATCGCATTGCAAAGAATTTACTGTTAAAAGTATTTACACTCAGGAGGTGTGTTAAACCGACTATAAAAAAGGTTCTCATTTTGATCTGTATAATTTCATGTTTGTTCGCAAATATCTCCGTAATTTACCAACCGATTTGAGAAATAGTTTATTGAGAGGATATGCATTTGATGATGAAAACCCTTTCAAATCTAGGATATTTATCTCCTGAACTTGAGAGTCGACGGAACACCACAACGTCATGTGCTATCTGATATCTATACCTATTTATTACCCGTCCGAAACCGGGACGGGCCGCTATAAGTTATATAAATTAGAATAACACATAGGCTACTTTTGTCTCGAAAACCGACATCCAGGCGGGCGGAGCCGCGGGCGACCGCTAGTATGAATTAATTTTAAGTAACCATATTTTGCATACCCTATAATGAGGGTGAAATATGTCATGTGCTTTACTTACATAAATGTAACATCTTATATATCTATTTATATATCTTATCGCCTATGTTCAGCAGTGGACGTCCGATGGCTGAGATGATGAACATCTTATAAATGATTCATCATTATAGCCTTTTTATCGTCCCACTGCTGGGCACAGGCTTCCTCTCTCATGGAAAAGGATTGAGCGTTTATCACCACGCTTGCCCAA
This sequence comes from Heliothis peltigera, assembly GCA_958496145.1. NCBI lineage: Eukaryota > Metazoa > Arthropoda > Insecta > Lepidoptera > Noctuidae > Heliothis > Heliothis peltigera. The sequence goes on along the minus strand of OY292321.1, from coordinate 14,808,315 downwards.
TGCGGGTTGGTGATTTCAGACTTTATAGTCCAGGTTTCCTGTAGATGTTTTCCTTCACCTTTAATCAGTCTTTGGTGACCAAGATAAACTTAGAAAGTACGGATAACTTGACGGATATCAAGATGGACCTGAGACCCAGAGCAGATTGGTGATATGGCAACAGACACAAGAGAACGTTGGCTCGAAAATCAGCAGAACCACGACCGAATACATGTTTTGCGATTTCGGCGGTCTCTCTAGTCCTGAAGCCATAGCGCTTGATAGCGCGCCTCTCCCAGTCTGCTCCGACTTTCGGTATCTCGGCTCAAGCATCCAAGGCAATGGCGAAATAGATCGGACAGTTAATGGTCAGACCTGCTGTCCTGTATGGTTCAAAGTGACATGCAGCAGAGATTCTCATCTCATGTGTGGTGTTACGCGAATAGAGAGTAAGAATTGAGTATATAAGAGGAAGTTTAAAAGTGGCACCGGTAACCGAAAAGCTATGTGGGAATCTGCTTACGTAGTATGGGCATGTAACGCGGAGGAATGAGGTTTTGAACATGAATGTGGAAACGATGGATGGATTGCGTGAAAGTTGATATGGCTAGAAAGAATGTAACTTGTAAGATGATGGCAGATACAAGAACGTGGAAGACAAAGACATGCTGCGCCGACCCCCAATAAAACTTGGGATAAGGGCAGGAGGATGGATGAACTAAGGTTTTACTTAAACACCAATATGCACCGACAGACGAAACCGCGACAGACAGCAAACTTTTAACTATTGTTTTGCCTTTTGGATACGTACCGTACCTACCCCTAAAATATTATTTTGAAACAAATTGCCTGTATTTAAAATGACAGCTAACGAACCGAAAAGGCATGTTCTATATAGAACACTCGGTTGATGAAACGTTTTGTTTTAACAAGTCATAAATATCAAAACTAGCGTCTACCATCGTAAATCGCTCCGGTTTTGTGGTACAGAGCCTTTTATATTTGTTCTGTCAACTTAAGGTATTAGTACTGTCCATGATATGCAAATCAGATCGATTCTCGGGAATGATTACGTACGATATACGTACCTGCTAAAAATGTAGGCAATTTTAATAAATAAGCGTCACGCTTCGTGGTTTTTGTAGTGTTTCCAACATGAACCCTAATTAAAACAATGGTTTGTGGCGACGGACAACAGGGATTGGTTGCCAACAAAGCATTGCACTACAAATGTAATGAAAAATATCACTGCATTTTGAGGAAACAAGCTCTGTTTTAATTTTATTATAATGTGTTTTAATTGGTTTCCGTTTTGCTTTCTAACTTCATTTTCGGGATTTTTTCTTGTCTCCGATGTTTTCAGTCTACAACAATTACAAGAAATTTTGTAAAAAATATATGTATAGTCCCGAGCACCTTAAATGTAATCAGACCAGGAATGTAATCTTCCTATCTTTATGTCAAGCCTCCGTATATCACATTACTCTGTCATAAACGCGAACTATTCGAACTATCTCTGATTTTATTTAATTTTCACACCACTAAATAATGCTTGTGACGTCATACTAGGTAGTCAAAAACTGGTACACTCACTCATACATGATACTTGTGTTATAGATAACACAGTTATAGATAGACCTAGAGGTCTATCTACAGGTATAAATAAAAAATATTTAAGTCTTTGTGAGCCCATTTGTTGAGGAAGGGAATCTTTTTATCGTGGTGCGCGGACTAGTTCCCAAGGGACGCCGGTGAAAACCCTGGCGGAAGCTAGTTTATTCCGTTTTCTACCTCGATATATTCCGTATTCACCGCAGTTTCATGGGCACCTATTGACAAACGGTTGAAATGAAAATTTGAAATTCCCGGAGAAAATTACTTATATGTATTTTCTTTCGGGAGCTGAGACATTTAAATTTCCAACGCTAAATTGTATGAGACTACCGTAATTCCGGAATCGGGGAGGTCCAGAGCTTGTTCCCGTTGCTTCTAAAAGTAATTCCAAATATGATCGACGATAAAATCTACTAATCTATACTAATATTATAAAGCTGAAGAGTTTGTTTGTTTGTTTGAACGCGCTAATCTCAGGAACTACTGGTTCGATTTGAAAAAATCTTTCAGTGTTAGATAGCCCATTTATCGAGGAAGGCTATAGGCTATATACCATCAGGCTAAGACACACGGGAGCGGAGCAGTAACCAAAGATGCGGGTGGAACCGCTGGGGACAGCTTGTAATATAATAAAATAGGTAATAGAGATATGCAAAAACTGCTCCACGACTTAAACCGCAGTCGAATCACTCATTTGAAAGAAAGCTTCATTTCAAACACTCGATTGACACACATTGCTATAACCACTCTTTTGAGTGCCACTAACAAATCGGGCGACTGTAAACATTTGAATGCGCAACTCGCGCAAATATTTATTCTATATTATATTTAATGATCAAAATGCGTGGGAACATTTCCTAAAATATCTGTAATATAACCATTTACATTATGCACGAACCCATGCTGGTTGTGGTGGAGCGTTGACGCGTACACATACACATACACATGAATAAATACATGTAAAAATGGCAGGAGGAGACTCGCTAGCTCACTTACCGGGCCCCCGTTAACTAGTCGCTAAGTCGCAACTCAAGCCAAAATCAAGCCAGGGTCCAGCATCTCTGTGCCCACTCGTCACTTACCCGAGGCATTCACCCTCCGAGCATTGCTCTAGCGACTCCACTCTGGACGGCCAATGAAGGCAAGCCAGAGGTGGGAGACCTATCCCCCTTCAGGGTTCACTCCGGCGAGCCGGAGATGAGGGACAGTATACTCGCCCTGGAGCACTCGGTACCCGCGGGGTCGCTACTCCCCGACATCCGCCTCAGATGCCCTGCGGGCTTATTATTATTATTCGCTCTATGTAAAACACTAGGTAAAACTGGAAGCCGACCCCAACATACATAGGTTGGAAAAAGGCTAAGCAGATGATAGTAGGCACTTTGAGGTGTATATTTACTTAAACGCAAAATGTCATGCGCACCATCATCAAGACCCCTAAATGCCCTATGCCCCTCAAATCTCATAAAGCTTTGTACAAACTAGGCGGTCCAATGTACGCGTACACAACGACGATGCTAGTCTAAGCGTATAAAATTAGATTTGATTTGTGACAGGCGCGAGCCGCGAGACAGAACTCGACGTTGAGATTGATTCCGAGGTACGCGACGGCGGCGGCCGTGCGCGGCTCGCTGCTGACGACTAGCTCTATTATCCTATTATTTTAGACGGATAGTCTATTATTCTAGACTGCTAAATATATTTTACTTAATCCATAGTTTCGGCGCCGGATGTAATATTAACGAAATGTTCATTGTAGATTTGACTATTGAACATTGGCGCGCAGGGCAGAGCGCGTGCGCGCGTCTACGCGTTTTTGGAACGTTTTTAGTCTGTATAATACTTTCGGTTTCACGTGCGTCACGTAAGATATTCAAGGACACATACATAAATCGGCTTTCTAAGTATTTTGCTTTCCATGATTCTTAATCAATTACTCTTAAGTTCGGTCTAATTTCGTTTGATATCCTAGCTGACAATAATTATGTCCAAATCTAAAAAAGTTGTGTAGTTAATCTTTATAACCAAACTTTTTTGTACAATTTCGTCAAACGGTCAAAACATATTAGGACCTGAATCAGAGCCGCCATCAACTGTGAATGTATTCCGGTTCGCGGAATGTATTCCGCGAGTTGTGCCACAAGCTTCGTACGTGAGGGTGAATCGGGCTGCTCTGGCCAGATCGCGAGACGGTTAGCGAAGCACATGCGGCCGCGGCGGGTTGCGGAGCACGGGAGTCTCCATGCCGGCCGTAACATTATCTCGGCCACCGTGCGCTTATACAGTCGCCCGTCTATTTTATCCAGCCTTTTGCTCCGCCCGACCGACTGTAAAGCTTTCTGCTCTTTTATTTTTTAATAAACTCACTCGACTTTATAGACTTGCTACTAGATTATTTCAAACTTAATCACAAATCTAATGCAACACAACATTCAAAGTGTTTAAAAATATACTAGCAGTTTTGTCGCGGTTTCACCGCCGTCTCGATGATATGAGTGTGGATAAAATGAGTAGGTTTATTGTCGGTCCAGTAGTTTTTGACTGTATTCGTTACATACGTCCAAACCTTTCGTCTTTAGGAAAAAATATAAATATATTAACATAATCTTGATAAATATTGGAATTATTATTCACTTTGACGGTCATACTACTAAACCGATTTAGATAAAATTTAGGCATGGGCGACGTGATGCTACGTAGCTACGCCATGTATGCTACGTAGTACAATGCGAAGGCAGGTGAAACCGCTGGTAACAATTTGGCATACATTCGTATCGATAACTATGTCGTAGGTTTGCTTGCTCATTTCATTGTGTGCTCGCAATTCATTTTATTACCTATATCACTCAGGTCAATGATTAGTCGTATCTCACTGTGAAGAAATAAACGTGTGGCGACTTTGTAAAATGGTCAAAATTATTTGATCATACTTTGAGAGGCGCTGCATGCGCGTTTGTTATACCTATGTAAGCTGGCGGCCGCTGACGACTTTTCGTTGCTTTCGATATGTCATAAGCGTCATTGGCTAAACGAGTAAAGTTTTCGTACGTAAGCAAAACGCATAATTTTATGCTTATATTAACTGGGCATCAGGACACCTTAACTCGGAGACAGATGGTTTAGGTTTTTTTTAACTACTAAGATTAAAGAGGGGTGCCGACGACTTCACTTTGGTAACCCCGACTGCTGGATCATCCATTCATACAAATGCGTATGAAGAAATTGAGAAACGTTCACTACATGATTATCTGATCAAATGAAGTTACCCACATTCGATAGAGCATTTCATGAAAAGAGTGAATTTACCTTGTGTTTACGTCATATTAAGTAATTGCAGTTGAGCAACTATAAACTATAAACTCACTCGGTGGTGAATTTTTAATTGATTTCCTAAAACTGAGGGACTTCTCGATTTGACATGTTTAAATTATTTTTTTATGTTTGTTCACGCATATCTGCGTCATTTGGGAACCGAATAGAAAGATTCTGAGGCAACTCTCGAAAATTGTAGGTACGCATTAAATTAAAAAGTTGACGCTTAGATGTATGTTTGATGACATTTCAAAACAGTGAAGGTTTGATTGACCTGATGATGGAGACGACTAAAATTGAAGGAACTCCTCAATGGCATGTACAAACTACCTTGTGTTTGGGCTTGTATTATTCGTGTTGACGAGAATTGTGGGTTCGATGATGGAGACGAAAGTACGTTTATGGCTGGTTGATGAAAATTTCCATTAACGTGGGTTATGATAGCTACAGCGGTTATGAAGTGTATAAATGGATGGAGAAACACGACTTTAAACCTTGGCACTGAAAAGTTAATAATAAAATTAAAACTTTATACAAGAAAGAAAACCGACTTCTAAAAACACTGAAAACTCTTGATGCCGATTTCTAGAGCGAAGTCCTTAAAGTCTTTTTTGCTTTTGAATGTTTTTTTGGTTTATAAACCCGGACTTCAATTACTGGTCTATTTAATGTTTGAACTATCACTGTGCTACAATTGCTGAGAGCTTCTGTTCGTGTCATCTCGTTGCTTTACTTATAAGAGTAGAGCGGCGGCTAGTAGTTGATTCCTTTTGGTGGTCACCGTGTTCTACACGTTACCGTGGAAATTTCGATTGCAACGCCGTATAATAACAAGATCCGGTGGTTGCAATGGCACGCTTTTTGTTTTCTTTGCGTCTCTCCGAGATGGTTAAAGCGACACGCTTTGAAAATATTGTACTCGATATAAACAGTGAAGAATTTGTGGGGTAAATCTGCATAGAATATAATAATATCCAATGATCAACCGCCTTATTAGGTGTAACCATGTTGTTTTGTTTCATTAACTCTGTCTGTATTGTGTTTCATATCAAAATGAAAGGTAACAGTTACTCATACTTTTTACAATTCATTGACAATAAATCTTTCGGTTTCAAAGTTCACTAACAGATAAGTTTTAGTAGGCGTAAGCGTTTCCCAAATGCTGATATTGAACTAATATAGCAGTACGTTAAAAAATGCTTCGTGTTGGTGCCACGTTGCTGCATCAGTATTGTGTGCCTGGTGTGCAAACTGAACTCAACCTTTTATTTGATATTATCATCGTGGTAAAAGCTGTAGACCTGAGCGCGGGAGAACTTGACTGCAGCAAGCAAAGATCTCGTCATCGATAACACCGCTTATGGCTAGCTCCGGATTATCTTATATCTTTAGCTAGTATTATAGCTTATATATTTTTGAAGTTTATAGTTATTGGAAGTTAGAATTTGAAACAATTCCACCATCATTTCTTCGAGTTTGAGGACAAAAAAGTTTATTTCACATAAGAAATGGACTCATTATTAAAAAATAACATTCGAAATCGGCTGTATTGGCTCTAAACGCAGTAAGGGCGACTGGCCGTCGTCGCTAAAGCGACACTCGTTTCTCTATCCGCTAGGAACGGATTAGGCGCGTCCTTCGCACGACGCTGCGGCGTGTGCCTTTGTGGAATAAATTCGGGAAATGTAGCTCGATACGGAGGCTGCGTAGTGAGTGGACGAGGCAGGCGTGCGAGAAGGAGCGGGCGGCGCGGGCGAGACGCGCGGCGGCGGCAGTGGCGACAGCGCCGCGCGCCGTGACGGACGGAGCGTCGCGACCGCACACCCGCGCCGGCACGTGTCGGCCGGCGCGATGGGGACCACCCCGCCGCCCGCCGCCGCCAAACAACACAAGAGCCGGCGGAAGATATCCCTGCCGTGGTTCAGGCAGAGCTCGGTGAGCGCGCCGCACGCCATGCTCTCCCGGCAGCACACCATCGACACGCCGAGCTCGTTCCACGCGCGCCTCCTCAAGGGCAACCGGCAACGCCAGGTGATCCACCGCCTTCCAGCCGCCGCGCCGCCATCGTGCTGCACCCGCCCCAGCGTCCCCCGCCGCTCCCCGCCGCCCACTGCAGTGGGACGCACCGCAGGCCACTCCCGCGCTTGCACTCACCTGCACACGCATCCTACATCATAACACCACTAACCGACATCCGCATCGCCCTTGCATTTGGTGCTACTACTGCTTTTACAGTTGACCGATTCATTACAAAAACAATCAACCACTCGATCTGGAAAGCGTAGCACATTGTTAGTTAATTATGAAAACTACGTTCGAGTTAATGTCAATGTACGAGTATGTATGTTGTTGTGTGTTAGTTCATCACTGTTTTGTTTCGGAAGTGTTCGCTTACATCAATTGCATCAGTTCGTCATCAGTGTACACGTCGCCAATGTACCGTGATAACAATAACCCCAGAATATGAACGAAAAATTGTGTCCGTTCATTTATTGATTAAATGATTTTAAATATATTCAATAAATGACTGAAAATATATATTGTTACTTGGAAATAAAATATGAATGTACATAGAGTGTATATTTATTATTATTTTTCTGTTAATTTTGTCGTTAGCCAACCAATGACCTTTATTTTTTACCGATTGGCACAATATTTCGTATGTTTTCGTTTTACAACCCACTCGCATGTTACCCCATTAAAAATTGGCTCTGATTTCATGTTAAATTAATTAATTTTGCTTTGTAACCAAACAGTTAGAAGCAGATGGGTGAGAACAAACACTTATGAGTGGCGCGACACGAGCAATCTTGTCCAATTGACCGAGATAACGAATCGGTTATCTGTCACTCGAGTTAATAGATTCTGCCGCGGCCGATAAAGCGATAAATTATCTCTCGGGTTCGTCTTAATTATATCACTGATGACAAGTTAAACCCGACAACAATGGAATATCTAACCTACACAATAATTTACGGATGCAATATGGTGTTGCGTTTGCCGCTTTCAAAACAACAAGGAAAACGGATAAATGCAAATAAACAAATAAGTAGACGGCTGCGGTGGCAGCGTTAACTACCTCATAATGAACAAGTGATCATTATTGTTGTAAAAATAATTTATGGCTCAGCCGTTCTGTTGCGGCTTGCGGCCTTTTCAATACAATACTGGCCGTCATCAAGTTTGCTTGTAAGATACCGCCGTCATGCTATTTCAACCAGGTGCAGGGAAGAGAGATAATGGTACACATTTACTGATAGATTTTGAGTATCTTATTGTCTTCTGTCGTAAGATGTAGCTTTTTATTCGTTCCTGATTTCTTTCAATTTCTGAGTCGAGATTTAAATAGAAAAATGAGCTTTCAAGGGTTAAAATAACGATATCCGAATACTAAGGAATTTAGCCAAGACCATGTGCGGTAAAAATTATGATGCGTCAAGTTCTATGAGGATTTATCAGTATTCCAATAAAATTCGATAATGAACAAAAATTTTTTTCCCAAATGTGGAATCTAAGTGTTCACAATAGAATGAAAATATTAAATGCACTAGGTGACAAATTAACTCCTCAAATGAAAAACCGTTGTACCCATATGCCGAGGAAGATTGCACTCAGTTTACCAACCGTTAAACTTTAACTTAAGTGGTTCAAGTAACAACTAAACAAAATTAAACTAACGAAACTTTATTACAATCGTAAAACAGTACCCAATCTTATTGTAACCTGATAAAGCAGGTCTTGCCAGACAAACTGACAACGAAGTAATTCGTAAAGATTGGTTCTTTTCTTTAGAGACCTGGCCTTGCAAACAGACTGATGGAGCTCCTAAAGAGCTCTGACTAATCAGTGTGATGTATCAAGTGTGAGTTGCGTCCTGCTCATATGTATAATGAAAAGCTGGGTCAGTCACAGTTACGAATGGAACAGTTGAGCAAGCGACACTGCTTAACCTCCCAGAACCACGATATTATTGCTGGACTACTGCGCATTTACATACACAACAAATACGTATCCAATCGGCTCACCTTTTGTGTTTCATAGAGCTTCAAATCCTTTTAATATTTAGCTTATGAAGTAAGGCCCGCCGCTGATTGCAATTTTTTATCACCGTGACTTATTGATACTGTTACCTGCTGTCACCCACCATGCGCTCGCTGAATCTGTTCTTGGGTAACAAATCGCGTTCATTTTTGTAATGGAATTCAACGAGGTTGCCGTAATTTGTGCTCTTGAAATAGTAGAAAAAAAATGAAACGGAAAAAAACCTACTGGGTGCATTCTATATACACAGAAAGTAAAGGAAAATTCACCGGCCGAGTAATAAAAAGTCACGAGTCTCCGGTGTTGCCTGCAGCTGCAACTATTTGTCACCGTATTATCACGTCACCATACTGAGCGCACTCAATACAGTTTTCATTGCACTTGACAGAGTGACAAAAAGTCACGGTGACAAAAAATTGCAATCAGCGGCGGGCTTAAGTAGTAGTTGAATAGTATGTAATACAGTACAGTAAAACTTAACATTACTTTGATTTGTTTCCACAAAAAGGTCAGTATAAAATAAAAGTGTAAGTAATGATTCATATCGAAGCCTTGTTTGATAAATCATCATACCGTGTTTAGTTTGCGCTCAATTGATTTAGTTCATTCGATAGTCGCAATAAGCCTAGCTGTTAGGTGTTGGTCAGCGTGCTGTCTAAACGCAACGATATGCGCCTGCGGTACCTTCCTACAAGGGAGAAGTGGGTGACATGTATGTACATAAATATTATTTATTATTACTAATATTTGTTATCCCCTTTATTAAATGAATGTTTTGATATCGAAACCCCCCCGATAAACAGCTTTTACCGTCCTTTCGTACATACGTACTTATGATATTAAAATGCGTATCCAAGCAGGGATATTAAGTAATTCGACATGCCTCATTGCCTCGAATTGCTAAAATATAATTCAAATTAGTATCGATTTGGATAGGACCGCGTCAGATTGTACGCACCAATGTATGCGTCACTTTTACGAGGTGACACAAATTCGTGATTACTTGCGGTAATAAAATGGCGACTCGCTACTCTGAGCTGTAGCAAATCCCAAATGATCTTAGCCGATCTCAACTTCATATTGAGTTGTGATCTATGCGTGTCCCTTTCCTGTGTGTCCAAATGTTTATGCCAAGTTTAAATCTCTTATTGTATCGCTGGTGTGTTGCAGATGTGCCAACAACTGTATGGCCGATGACAATCATGATAACAAGGCAAGGATCGTCATCGGTCTCCAGTGGCGTGTTTCACTGTCTAAGAAAAAAAAGAAAACCGACTTTTTATTTTTAGTTTTCAGTGTCAAGGTTCAAAATGGTATTTCGTCATCCATTATACACTTCATACCCGCCTCAGCTATCATAACTCGCGTTAGTGTTAGAAGTTCCCTAGACTGTACTTCGTCTCCAACATCCAATCCAATTGCAGTTAAAACCCATCTCGAAAGAGACCTATGACAGCACTGGACTAACATAAGTAATGAAATAGGCCAAATCTGCATACTCGCCTACTGATTTTTGTGACCTTTCTTCCGGCAGGATCCTTACCGCTCCATACTATGGATGACTCGCACAACGATATATTTTAGAGACGTACTAACACCTGGTCATTAAAGTGTTAACATTTAAGACGTAAACAGTAACAATGTAGCTACGAACGAGCCGAACTGAAAATCCATACCTCGCCATGACCTATCGTGGGAATTAACTTGATGTACAAAGAAAATTGCTAATTGGCCACGACGAACTAGACCAGCGAGCCGTTTCATAAATGGAATACCACAAAATAACATTAGCAACTCGCACAAAAAAGTAACAGATGCTTTGGCGTGCAAGTGTATACAATATGTGATCAGGGAAGTATCATTTGATATGACTACCCATATGAAGTTTTCTGTAAGGACACGTTTTAGACCATGATATTTTGAGAGCCAAATTGATTGTTTAGTATTGCAGACAGCATCAGTATGGTAGAATATTATAAATGTCAAGGATTAAAGTTGTCAGTGTATAGACAATTTATATGGATTTTGATTAAACTTTATCACTGATTTACGGTGTTTACTAACAGTCGGTGAAGTTTCTAAAACAATAACTGAAAATCAATTGATATGACCAACTTCGTTTGGATACAGGTCAGTAAGTCAATATGGATCTGATTGATTACAGTTCGCGGCGTAGGCCTCCCCCTCTACGACATTACTCCTTTGCAAGCTGCTGTGCAACTTTGTACCTACAAAATTATGCTAAATGAAAATGTTGGTAGAGCTAAATGCTTACACAAAGTTAAGTCGACCTAGTTCTGGTGCTTCGTATTCAGTCCACGTCTTTAATTAGTGTAAGTTCACCTGCGTACACGTTATGACTTGCCAACAGACTTTTTCTTATTAATTAGCACGTTGATTAGTGTTACAAAAGGCTTTGCATCGATAGCGAATTCGCAACGCAGAAATGTCGAATTGAGAACATCCTCCGTTTTGAGAAGTCGGTTAATATGTTAATCTGTTACGTTTAGTCGTGATATAAGGCCTTTGCTGTCCAGAATGGCTCTAATCCAACGAATTTAACAATCGCCTGTAGGTGTGTGCTGACGTCGCGTGTATAATATCAAAAAAGCAAGTCATAGTCAACTTTCAAACTTGTAACAAGGAATATCAATTTGCCGCTTTATAAAATATCTGAGCAACTACTAACTCCCGCCCTAGGGACGCACAATTACGTTGATACTCTTTGCCGACAAGCGGAACTTGATACTGGACTGAAGCTCCCTTCCCCTGAATGAGTCAGACTTCATGAAAGTTACCTGTATCTACTAACTACATATGTTTAAATATTCGTCTGATGATAAAATATAAAAATTAAACAAATAGAATATTATTTTCATTTCCTGAACACAAATTATAATCTGGCTGAATACAGACTTTCATGTCGCTACACATCTTTCTGACGGAAATTTGAATTCCGTTCACAAAGTAAAAGAAATATGAAAAGACGTAGGCAGGTAGTACAGTGTGGTGCCAAATGCAATTTCATATTACACTTGCAAATACTCTGATAGCTGTAGCTAAATTAATGTGTTATTTTATCAAAGCAGAACTAGACAAGAGAACTTCCGCAATGTACTTCAATCACCATGCCCCTGCCCTTAGCCCAATCACGTCTTCTTTCTTCCATGACTTCCTCTGACGTCATCTCACATCTCAAACGACCTTCAAGATTACCTTAAAATACATCATATCTACAGGCACTAGTAGCGGGATTGTTAATAGCGCTTTGATGAACAGATGTATTCATATTAAAACTGTCAGGTTTATATCAACAAAAACAAAGCGGCCCCGAATCTGGAAGTTGGTGGTCCCAGAGCACGTGAATGTCAGACACGCGGCCGCTCTCTCCGGTTGTGTTGAGTGGTCGTCCTACCGGTCTTTGAGGGTGAGCGAATAGACAGTGCGTCTGTGTCTGCGCAAAATGTTTGTGATCCTATCACCTTACAGAAAACCACCATCATGGCTGACAATCGGTCTGGAAGCCATTATTTAGCTAAAACTCATTCCAAATAAAAATAGCTTCTAAAAGGAAGCCTATGGCAGGCGCTGTCTTAACAAAATAACATGGTTTTAAAATGAGTTTAGCTATTATTTATAAGTTAGAGGAAATGGACTGAAAACTGTTTACGTTCGTCACGAAATATGCATTATCTAGGCAATGTGTAAGCTATTGTTTCGAATATTATTAAAATCCTAGAAATTGTCTAGGAAAGATATACTCCGATGTTTGCAAAACCAATGCGACTGTGAACGAAATTACATGAACGCAAGGATCCTGGCGGCACTGGTAAGCACGTCTAAGAGTTAACTACTTTATAAATATTTAAAAAGTATATATATGTATATACGATATTTACGAGAACATTCGTTCACCTGCTCTGAATTTGGACTTTTTCCAAAATGAGGTACACTTTGATATCGTGAATGTATTACGTTAATGATTGCTATTTAACAACTTTCACCGGCTTCATAAAGTGCATGATTCGTTTTTGGGACTGGGTATTCGTTTTTATAATAAACTTCCTTTGTCTTAGCTTGAATTGCCATTCAATAGATTTAAAGTACAAGTTAAGACTGTTGTTGCAAAGAAGGCATATTATACGATTAATGATTATTTGAAGGATAAGTGTAGACGGTCGCCGTGTTGAGCGCAGGATTGCTCTTATGTTTATTATGGCACGTTTGGTACAACGGCCTTTTTAGGTCGCTTGTGTGCTTAGACATTCCAATTTTTCGAAGAACCCAGCGGCGCAATGGTCACCATGCCGGACTGTGGAGCTGAGGGTCCTGGGTTCTATTCCCGGTACGATCCACATTTGTGTGATGAGTGCGGTTGTTGGCTGTAGTCAGGTATGTGTTACTAGTATAGGTATACTAGTATACTTAAAGTATAATGTAGTTTGTCAGTTGTGTTGGCACCCATAACGCAAGCTTAACTTGGGGTTAACCGACCGTTTGTAAAAGTATATTATTATTTTGGTAAATTGAAGTCCTGGTGGCCTAGTGTTTAAAGCCTTTCGAGTATGAGGGGGCGGGTTCGATTCCAGGTCAGGCAAGTACCAATGTAACTTTTCTGAGTTATACGTACATTCTAAGTTGATGTTGGACACCAATGACTGATTAAAGGTGAAAGAAAATATCTCGAGGAAAGCTGGACTATAAAAGTCTGAAATCACCCACAATGAGCAAGCGTGGTGATTAGCGCTCAATCCATCTCCGTGGGAGAGGAGGCCTGTGCCCAGCAGTGGGACGATAAAAAGGCTGTGATGGTGATGGAAATTGTAGTATTATAGAAATTGATTTGATTTAATGGATGTTGTTGATATGATACGCACTAAACAAATAACATTAAGTATTGTTAACTATATGCGACGCTATGACATAAGTACTCGATTATATTATTTACTAGCGGTCGCCCGCGGCTCCGCCCGCGTGGATGTCGGTTTTCGCGACAAAAAGTAGTCTATGTGTTGTTTTTATATATAACCTATAGAGGACCCCCGCAGCTACGCCTGTGTGGATGTCGATTACCGCTACCAAAGCCTAACTTTTGTCGGGATGAGAAGCTCGCGCTCGGACCTCCCGCCTTATTATACCTACCGGCCGACCCGCGTCGAGCGCGGCAACGACACGGGGCGATGGCTGATTATCGTATTTCATGTATAAGTTTGGTATTTCTACACCGATTTCTATGATTCTTTTTTTATAGAATATGCAATAATGTTATCTTTTGTTAATTATGGATGAGCGAGAATATTATGAACATAAGAGTAAACAAATAATCAGAAAGCTCCGAACTGCTAAACTATCGGGAGTTATACGTGTTATTGTGAGTCAACCATTAAAGATAGACATATGCTGTTCTTGAATATTTTTTAGATAATTTTATGTAGAATATTTCCGTCATACATAATTTCTATATAGCTTTAACCATTAAGGCTGCACACGCGACGAAAGCTTAAAAAATGGTGTAACTTCTCCCGTTTTCCCAACATTTTCCTTCACTGCTCTGCTCCTATTGATTGTAGCGTAATGAAAAGTATCCTATAACCTACCCAGGAGTATGAAGAATAATTGTACCAAGTTTAATTAAAATCCGTCCAGTAGTTTTTGTTCCTATTAATAACATACAGACAGACAGACAGACAACAATTTTACTGATTGCATTTTTGGCATCAGTATCGATCACTTATCACCCCCTGATAGTTATTTTGAAAATATATTCAATGTACAGAATTGACCTCTCTACAGATTTATTATAAGTATAGATGAAGGCAACAAACCTACATAGAATAGCACAAAGTTTACTATCAGCTATACATATCTCCGGTCGGAAAACACTCAAGTCGATTACTCGCATCTGAGTTAGTATTTTCCATACACACAGTTTATTATTTATTGCGTTACCTTAATCAGAGAATGAGACACTACTTACAATAATCTCAATCAAGTAATGGACATGGTATAATAAGACGCAAGGAAATTTATATCGCCGATCGATTATTTCTGCCATCACTAAGTTAAGGGGCGCTGCCCAGCGGCGTTTAAGGTATTCCGGGTGAAAAGAAATGGTCTCCAACACTCTGGAAATAGATGGGCAATTTAATTATTCCAATCAACGGTATAAAAAGTTATCGACATTTCGCACAAGAATATAGAAGGACCGTTTACCTTTTTAAAATAATGATGTACAATTAACACATCACACATATATCTCTGTTTTCTTATTATGTTTTGAAATCGTATTGAGATACGAGGTCCACATTTGTGTATGTATAATAGGTACGGTTGCCGCAAGCCACTACAAACTTTATCTATAATATACGTATACCTTATCAGTGTCAGTATTGTTGTCGACAGTGGACGTTATCAACTATCTGACGAATACTGTTATCTGCAAACTCATATTGAGCCGCAATCGATCCCGCCCTCGTGCTAGCGTTCCTTATAAGAAATTGCACTTTATATATCTTTATACATCACACTATATAAATATATATCCACGGGAAGCGGCAAAGTTCTCTAAATCATGAGTCAACAGCCTTCGCCGCTTGGCTTTGTCTTATGGCTCAGTTTCCCGAGCGTGTGCTATTACTATTTGCTCAGCAATTTTGTGCAACTTGCTATTCATTATTACAGCAATAATTGGAAAGCGTGTCTTTCAATTGTAGGAAATTTCATACAATATAATTAGACGAAAGCTTTTGAATTGAATAAAGTACTTACAAGATTTCAGTTTTTACTCCAGTTTTCAGTTTTTACTACAATTAAAGCATTTCAGTTTTTAATCCAATTTATTTTAATTTCAATGAAGGAAGTTTTGCTATAGATGTTGAATGCGAAAGTCTGCCTCGTTAGTTTAGTAGTCACATGGCGTGGCTGCTGTGTACAGGGTCTCGTGTAGGTACGCTTCCCGAGTCGAACCGTTGAACTACGGCCGAGTTGAATTACGGGTTTTAAAAACACACACAATAGCAGCGCGAAGTTTGGAAGTTGGTGATTGATACACCCGTGCACCGGCGAGCACGTAAAAGTCGGTCCTGCACTTGATCACTCTCCGGTCGTGTCATATTGCCATCCCATAGGGCTATGAGAGTGAAGGAATGGAGAGTGCAAATGCCTGTGCACCGTAATATGTTCTGTGCAGTTTGCTAAACACCTTAGAAAGAACAGCTGCCTAGAAACAATGTAAAAAAATAGTATATATTAAAGATTATTTCTTTCTTTAATATCTACTATTCTATCTTTAATATCTATTTCTTTAATATCACTTACTGGCATTGATGCAATTTTTGAAACTGAAACACTGAATTGTTTCGACGTTAACCGTTTTTGAGACTATAACTAAAGGTAAAATAAGCCTGAAGTGTAGACAAAGAGTGAGTGTCATTTCTTTTGGCAGGCCGGTCCAGAGATGACGTGGGTGGTGGCGGAGCATACCGCGGGTGGCGCAGGCGAGGTGTCCGTTTCCAAGGGGCAGCAGGTAGAGGTGCTGGAACCTTGGGCGGTGCGCACCGACTGGTGGCTGGTGCGAGTGCCCGGTGAGCCGCCGCTAGAGGGCGGCGTGCCCGCGCATGTGCTTAAGCTGCAGCCGCACCACCTCCCGCAGCAGAAGACTTCGCCCTCCCGGCGCCCGCTCAGCCAGCCCTGCGACGAGACCCTAGGTCAGTACAAGCAATACGTTGAGCGTTGCACCTAAGTATTGTCTTTCAGTAGGTTCGGAGTAAAGCTGTGCGCGGACATTGAGCACTGCGCCTAATGGCTGTTACAGTGCACCGCACTTTAACTTTTAATTGGATAGAAAGCGTCATGCTGCTTCCTGTGTGGTAATGTACTTACTATCTAGGTCTAGGTAAAGAAGCTATAAAACCGTTACTCGTGTACAACGCAACTTTTCGTATTTAGTGTTAATAGTGGTTTTCATCACGGGGTCTCAAAACATCTGAACATTTGAGTCCCAAATAATTACAGGGGTGTTTTGAAAATAATGACATAATAAAATACTCGTTCATCAGTTATCAATCACGCAAGGATTTTAATTTAAAATTTGATAAGCTACCTGGCGACGAATATCTGGCGGTGTAATCATCACTACATAGTATAAAACAAAGTCGCTTTCTCTGTCCCTATGTCCCTTTGTATGCTTAAATCTTTGAAACTACGCAACGGATTTTGATGCGGTTTTTTTTAATACATAGAGTGATTCAAGAGCAAGGTTTATATGTATTATTTTAGTATCAGCATTGCACCCGTGCGAAGCCGGTGCGGGTCGCTAGTGTAAAAATAAAGCAGTAAGACGTGCCTTTTTTCCAATAACTAGTTGCTTCTATCTAGTACCATTACGAGTAGACAAAAAAATATAGCGAATTCAGAGGTGGAGGTGCAGCCAGACGGAGGCTTGTATTAAACTTGCAGCTTGAACTAAACAAGTTCACTCGATGGTTTTAGCCCGACGTCAGCGCTCGGGGCACGGGGATGAGCGGCCCGGGCACACTGTAGGTGCAAGTTTCGAGGCAGCGTTTAATAAACTCGTGCCTTTTACTCGCAGCTCCGATGCCCCCGACGCCAGTGGTGTACGTACGTCTGCTGCACGTGATCATACTGCAGTGCACGAGCGGTACCTTTCGATCATGTATTTTATGGCGATTCTCAGTTTGCCTTTCTGTGCCACTGTTTATAACGATACGTAATTTGCGTCTTTATCTCAAAGCTTCCGCTTATAATTATTACAATTACGTAATTCTTTCACTTAGTCATAGCATCATCATCTCCCGAGCCTCTATGTTGGGGTCGGCTTCCAGTCTAACCGGTTTCGGTACCCCTTGGTTAGACTGGCGTCAGACTTACTGGCTTCTGACTACTCGTAACGACTGCCAAGGATGTTCAATGGCAGCCGGGACCTACAGTTTAACGTGCCATCCGAAACACAGTCATTGGTGTCCAAGATATACTTAGAAAGTACATACAAACTTAGAAAAGTTGCATTGGTACTTGCCCGACCTGGAATCGAACCCAAGCCCTCACACTTGAGAGGTTGGCTCTTTAACCACTAGGCCACCACGACTTTTTTTTCACTTAGTCATAGCATGAAACGAATATCCCGCTCAGATAGATCTGTTGATGCGGTTGTAACGCTATACATTACCGACGCGTAACTATCTCATTTAAGTTCATTGTGTGCTTTATCCGGAGTACCTACTGGTTGTAGTTCGCGAAGCTGACATTTGCGAAACGTGGCCAATTATATCCTAGATTGCATATCTGGGTATTTAGATTTCGGTGAGTGAGCTTCACTTGTACAATGAGGAGTTCGTGCGCGTGGAAGTTGTTCCTTCAAAGTGTGTTCGTATCCTAGGCTCGTTAGCCAAGACGAGAGCGCACCTGCCTCGCTGCCGGCGAACACCGCTTAACTCATCCCAGTACAATGCTGCTAAACTTTTACACAAATACACATTGACATGTTTATCTTATGGGAGAAGTAGTATAGTAGTATGAATACGTTACCACAGGAAGTATATTTTTTGTTATTCTATAATGTTGTAATGACTATGACGACATATGGATTTAACGGAGAGTATGTGTAGTGTAGACCGCGCACGCTGAAAGCATCGATGCATGTATCCATACTGTGTTTATGTGCACAGCGACCACATGCCGGCTAGATTGTGTTTGCGGCACCTACCAACAACCATTTCTTTACAGGAGAATCTGAGAATTCCCATTTGGCCCTGTTTAAGAAAGTACAGGGTTTTGAGTGCATTAATACTCAGAGGATTAAGATCATAGTATATGAAAGCTTCAGGTTGTTTTTTTAATAATTCACGTAAATATTTATTTTATATAGCTGTCCCCAGCGGTTTCAACCGCATCTTTGGTTACTGCTCCGCTCCCGTGTATCTTAGCGTGATCGTATATAGCCTATAGCCTTCCTCGATAAATGGGCTATCTAACACTGAAAGATTTTTTCAAATCGAACCAGTAATTCCTGAGATTAGCGCGTTCAAACAAACAAACTCTTCAGCTTTATATTATTAGTATAGATAAACATCCTCATCGAAAGTATCAGCAAATATTCAAATCAGAGCTACCCACCAGTTTGACGTGCCTTCTGAAACACGGACGAACTCATTATGTCATAGATAGTCCCTGTCACACAGCGACCGGGCGACCGCGCCAAGCGTTGCTTAACTTTATGATCGATTTATTCGTGCGGCTATTACTTTCCTATTGTAAATAAATTTTTTGACAGCCGCTGTCGCATATTATAGACGAAATATTGTAAGATAGTTTTTTTTACTAAGAACAAAGCGGACGGTTTGGGGATCTGGTGTTCAATTAAAATACAGCCAATTATATCGAAGATACGTTTACGGTTTCTATAAAAGCGCCGTGATTCCTGAAAATAATCAGCTTCCGACTCGCAGTCGCGACATAAAGGTGTCGCACCTCAATCCGGCACTTCCCGGAAGTTACTAACACAATAATAAGTATTTGTAAATATGTATCACGAATGTACTAATCTCTTTTGGCCGTTACTAGTTCACTTTTCAGATTTCACACATTTTCTCGGAAGTCCACCCGCTACTCGATCTGAGGTTTTTTAGTTTCATATAAAAATCTCGTATTACGACATTGATGCTCAGCAGAATGCAAGCATTCTCCCCTATGTTCATCTGACGCGCTCGAGTTAATCACAAAATGCATAGTTGCGTTCCTTACACCCTTATTCAAACTTTTTTTAAAGGCTTTTATTTAACTTGCAGTGCATGTATGTTACTTTGTCTATTAACCTGTATTCTTAGGTGTGTCGCACCTATAAAGATGCTAAATTAAATATCGAAAAAATTGTCAGTGCAATTAAAAAATGTATATCATACAATGAAGAGAAGAAGTGAGAACCTCCTCCGTTTTTGGGAGCCTGTTAAAATGGTAAATACTCATCGGGGTTCTTCATCCGTGTGTTGGATCGACGGCCGGTTATCGAAGGGTGCCGAAGCACGCACCTGCCTATCTCTATTGATATTCGTGGTCCGACTCATCGCTACATAACGCCCAGACTATAGACACCCAACCAAAGATAACACCCAAGCTAAAGGCAACGATAATCGATTTTTATGCCATTAACTTCTTTCAATCAATTATTTTAACTTTTAAAAACATTCAAGTAACAACATATGAAATATAATTTTAAATTATGCTAATATTATACTTCGGTACCCAAAACAGCTTTAACCATTACTGTCGCAGTTAAAAACAACTAACAGACGTAGAGAGTTGGACGCTGACGTCCGTATCCTTATCCCAATTCTTATGTATATGTGAACACAGTCGCAACTTGGCATGGCATAACTTATGTTTTCCGACTTGGAACAGCCTAGTGCCAATATAAATCGTGCTGGATGTCAGAAACGCGACACCGATAGCACTCGAGTTAAGATGTTTGTGTTGTGTGGCGTCACAGGTTGGGCCAGCCCTGCCTACGCACTGATAACATAAACAACACTATTACAGCTTACAGCCAACAGAACGGTGTGATTTCACCTACAACTAAGCACTCGGTCATGGGCGACATTCGGATTTGCTATTTCGAGCCCCTGTTTAGTGTAGATTTGTGCTGGCGTTGATGGCGTACTTTTCAGTCACACAATTCTTCGTAATTTTTTAACAAAAGTCATAGAACTTTCAACACAACATATTATATGTATGTATGTATAAGTATAAACCAACGTAACGTAACGTAACGACAAAAGTAGAAACCAACTCTAAACTCTCGAAATACCTCTATAGTATGAGAGTGTGTTTTTAAATAAAACTAATTTCATCAAAATAGAAAATAAAGCTCGCAATATGTAGGGAAAGCTACTTTTTAGAATCAAAAGAAATTGTGAAAATAGAAAAAAATTGCAAATGTTTCTGAAAGTAGCAATCCGAAGCCACATGATACCTTTACTCTAACCAATGAGACCTGTTCAAAGAACCAGATCGGTATGTGTGAGTAAATTAATTTCCTGACAGTTTTCCGACTTGTTCGGAGTTGAACACGTCTAGCCTGACATCAATTTAATCACAAACGTAATTGTGATTTTAATTCAAAATAAAAAATCCATATTGTAGATGATTTTGAGTCTTATTGCACGATCGCTTGGTGATAAGTCCAGCAGAAATGACAATATGGTCACTGAGACTGATACTGATACACAATATGATTCTTTGATTACAAATTACAAAAAATGTAACTGAACTGTGATTGTCCTTTTTGAATATAAATTAGAAAAGCATTTCTAAAAACAATAGACTGATGCGATTGAAGTATAATGTAGTGACGTAATCTTAACTGCTGGGTATTTTGAGTGAGTAACATATTCACGTTTGATCCACATTAGCGAGTAACGGGAACCGCGCATCGTTCGATACGACCAAAGTTAATCAACAACTTGTATTAATACTAAATGTAAAGCAACATTTTATTATGATTCGCGCGTGAAAACACCGTCTAATATGCATTTAACGTTTTGTCAACCGAGTTGATAGGAGTACTCGTTGTACTCGTATTGTACTAGCCCCTAAATGTAATAAAAACTAGACAAGAGCCAAGAACCAAAACTGTTTCCCCGAAATAAAAGACTAGACATTACACTTATCTCCCCACTAACAATTCTTTTATAGATATATTTATCCTTCTTTGTATGTATGTCGGAGCCAGGTCACGCCCTTTTCCAGAGCAACTCCGAAGCTGGTGGCTTTCTGAGTAGCCGGATGGCAGTTCGTTAATATCGACTTTTATTAAATAACGTTGACCGGCCACTAAACAAATTGATCGGGGTCCGCGCGCGTGGTAAACTCGCTCACCCTCATTGTAAGCCGTATGATATGTCAAATGTTGCACTCTACTTGTTAGGGCAGGTTCAAGGACGCGTTCGAGAGTGGATCGATATACGGTTCAGTTTTGGACTTTGCCAAATCGATAAAATAAACTTTACGAGTACCACTTCCTACCCCCTTATTGAAATGCTACATTTTAGAATATTTCCATTTAGTATTTCATTAATTTCACCGGTTATATGAAATACCAAACTTATGCTAGTTTGTACGGTTAGTCGTCCAAAAAAAACAAATTAAGTTGGCACTTAGTTATAGCTCGTCGCAGTCGCAATCAACCCTTTGATCACGGCCCGTTTGGCGTAATCTACTGCAATTTCTCTAACGAAGATCAATTCGATACACTACTTTTTACCAGATATCTCCGCAACACGGGCCACAGTTATCTTAAAATGAGCCAACTATTGCGTATTCGCCTCATTGCACAGTGTGTAAATAGGTTCCATATTAGTAAACTGACGAAAACGATTGACAGTAAAAACGCGCTAAGTAAAAGAGAGGAGGCTAAGTAACAGCCGCACGGATCGATCGATCATATGGTTGAGGAACGCTTGGCGCGGTCGGTCCGTGGATGACGACCATATTGTCATTCACATTTCCTCCGTGTTTCGGATGGCACGTGAAATTGGTAGGCCCCGGCTTTTAGTTGTAGGTCTTTAGCAGTTGTTACAGTGAGTCAGAAGTCTAAATATTTTACAACCAGTCAGTCTACTATGACGGGGGACTCCCATAATAAATATTTTCTCCACTTTGTATGTTCTGCCAGCTCTTTCCCGTGCTCGGATAAAAGATAATTATGTTACTCAGGGTGTATCTACCTTATCAAAGCGGAATAAGAATACAATCGTCACAGTATTTTTCGAGTTTATTCATTGCGAACATGCAAACACAAACGGAAGTCCTCTTTATAATATTAGTGTAGACGACAGGCTGATATAGCATCCTCCACAGTATAGATCGTGGATTTGCTAAATACCTGGAAGCGGGAGGTGCGTCCAGGGGCTCCGCCCATATGGCAGCCCCTTTTGGATATAATTACTGCATTACTTGGTTACTAATTGTCGACTTACTAAGAGAGCCCCTCCGGTACCCACGTCAACAGTTGCCGATCTTATCACAAACTAAAATTATGCTTTTTTTGCTTAAGTATATTGTGTTTGTGCTTTTAACACTTATAGCAAGAAGTTTATTGACGCTTATGTTGAAAATAAGATATATTTTTGTGGGAAATTGATGATACTGTTTTAAACTTGTTGGTGTCTTGTGGGTCTCTTTAGCTTTAGAAAAACCGCAAGAATATCTATAAAAATAACTATTCGAGAGTCACACTTTCCCTTCAAACCAACGAGCTGCTGTACAAATATAAATCGCCAATTTATTGGTAGTGACGATCAAGTACGAAGCACTCCTTGACACACTAAAAAGCAATCAGAGTTGGCGAGAGAATGAATACCGAAGCTCACGACGCGGCGACGCGGCGTATCGTTAATTAATGATGTATACCAATTGTGTGTTGACGTGCTTTGAAACACTGAACAAGTGGAATTACAATCATTGACCCGAACACCGGATTTCACACGAGCAGTTACCTTATAAACTATGCCTTGTGTTGCGTTGCAACATTCCTCGGATTTTTTGTAGCTACCCTAATTGAAATTTCTGTTTTATAATCGAGTGGTTTTTTCTATAAATCCAAAATAATTTAATAACGTTGTCACGTCCCTGATGAGACTCGGAGCAGTGTGAGTGGTCAAAGCAAAGCCGGGGAATTTATTATTTTATTATTTGAAATATTTTATTTGCCCGCCCCGTCTTCGCACTTGGATAAATGATATACCTAAACGTGAAACGGTCCTTCAGTAAAATAATATTATGTACTGCGCAGCCAATCAGCCGAGGACGGACTCTAAAATAGCCGTTACCATAAAACGGAATAAAAGCCTACCGGGCGGCGCAGCGCGGGCGTTACACGCAGCAAGTTTGTTCGAAATAATGGTCTCGGCTCTCGCTGGGAATATCCGAGTAGCAGGCGGCGTGCGGTGACCGGCTTATTACCTTTGTTCACTTGTTAATTATATGATATATCAATTAAACCAACCCAATAAAACAAAGTGTTCTGCAGATACTGAATACGCCTTCAATATACCGTAATTTCCCTGGGCATTAACGATAAGGTACAAGCAATGGGCTCTTATTTCCACTGTATTTTTAATTAAATTTTTAAACATAAGAAAGTTCTCACAATAACTGGTTCATGAAATTGTTTCAGGAACGTTACGGAAATCCAATAAAACTGATTTGTTTTGAAACTTCACAAAAATTCAACATCTGATTTCACGCGTCGATCCTTTCGATTATTATGCTGGAATTATAATTTTAGCGGTATTATTAAAAAAAGTGCTGCGTAGTGCGTACAAAGAATGTAATTTTGCATTGAAAGAAATAAATACTGAATAATCGGTAAAAAAATAAAAAATCCGAAGAATAATTCTCTGAAATGTGATTCAAAATAAGTAGGTCTGCGGAGGGCTGTCCCTTAAAAATCTAATCAACACCAAAGTTTACTCATATGGTTACGACAAAAATGTGAAACTTATAACCACTGAAATAATATTTTTAAACCCCACCATTTAAGAGAAAATTCGAAACTTAATAATTGTAGTATTTTTCCGCCCACGGCACTATAGTCCCGGATTTTTGGAAGACGAACGTGGGGCCGAAGCCAACACGCTGAAGCCCTTTTAAGACAACTTTAATATTATGTAATGGTGACACAAAACCGACGATTATCCCTGTATACACTATGGAAATGTACCCAAGGACAACCCCCGGTTTGTGCTAAACTATTGCTAACTATGGAAGAAAAACTACTTGGGCTATTGTGTTGGGTTGCTAGTGGACTAGGGAAGGGAAGACTATGGGGACTATGACCCCTGCCGATGACAATGTATTAAATACATGTAAAAATGGCAGGAGGAGACTCGCCAGCTCACTTAAATTGTAGTTATTACTATTTTAAAATTATTGGCCACCCAAAAGGTAGTTTTTAACTAAAGTATCGCCACACTGGGATAATAATTCATATCTCTGACAGTAACTGTCATAAATTGACACATAAAACCTGTTCTCCTATGTAGTAGCCTAGATAAATCTTAAGGTTTTATAATTTACTTCTAAAACGAACGGTTTTAGAAGTAAATTCCCACTAAATTAAAATACGATTTTCCCAAAAAAAATTTATATAGTCAGAAGTCCTAAGTTGTTAAGCCTGAAGTTTTGGGACGTCTATTCAAATATATAATTTACCTTACCGTGGTTAGTATTATTCAATAATAAAAACCCATTTCTGGACATGTCCTTTCAGCGAAGTTCCGCGCCAGGTGCCCAGTCCCAGCGTCAGTACAACCACTATTACGATCTGTTTATTATTATCCGTCGTAACAGTTTGCAATAAAACCGTCTACAGCGTGTTCTAAATAAAAGTCTTTTCCGAAAGATTCGCCTAGCATCGAGAGTGTCAGTTATGTCATACAAACTGATGTATTTTAGATTCCTTCACTACCGACGTATAATTTTTTTCTTACTCTTTTTGGTAAATTAAATAGGTATAAATATTAGAAGTCATAGTCGTCTAGGGCCTAGTGGTTAAAGTACCTGTCTTACAAGTAAATTCGAGAACGTTCCATTCCAGACGAAGCAAGCTTTCTAAGTGTGTCTTCGACGTCAGTCATCATCATCAGATCTCGAACATAAATAACAACTAGATACACAATCACCGACAAAAAACGTCCTCGCCGAAAGAATGACCAAATCAGAGATTTCGAACGAATCCGAGGTTCTACTCGGAACGTAAACATGCATCCGTACCCGTCAAAAATGGGCAAAAGTGACTCTACCAGGACCGGAAAAGTACTAATATAACAGATGTGTAAAAACTATCACTGTCAACTTTGTGTTCGGTCGTCAAGAAATCACATTTATTTTGAAATTGACAAAATTATTAGCAGGGTTTATAAAGCACCTAAATTGATTGTACTTTTACTAAAAGTACAATTCATATTATAACACTAACTCGAAATAACTACGCTAACACTAACTTGAATTATATGGGTAACATGTTCCAGAGCGGCGCCATTGGCAATCGGTCATCAAATTTATTTAATATTTTTTATGTCCGTTCAAAATCCGTCTTTGTTTCATTCGAATAAGGTTTAATTTATTTAAGTATTTTATGGCTGGTTTTGTTTCTTTCTTTTTTCTATATCTTTCTGTTTGACGTACCTTTTTGGGGACAGTTAAGTTCGTTTTTGTTCGGGATCGTATGTCTAGTTGTTACTAATCATCGAAGACATCAGACGGACTAACTAGTGGTGAAGGAATGAATACATCATGATGAAAGCTTTACTTTTAAAGGCTGAAATCGCCAGGGTAAGAGGTACCTATACCCTGCACTGGCACCATAAAAGAGGCTGCTGATGAAATGTCTCCCCGTCATGAAGTAACTCAGTTCGTTTTATCTGCAGCTGTTTGATCTTCGCTTATTGTATCCTACAGTCAGTGTGATATACTCTTACTAATGTTATTATTCGGTTAGGAGGGTTTATAGAGGCTCTCAAGTATAATTCAATAACTTAAAGAAATCTCGGATGAGTTTCTGAGTCCCTTAGGAAATCATACGTATGTATCCCATTTATGTGGAAGGATTTTTATAAGTCAAGCTAAAGTAACTGTTATATCGCGTCCTTAAGGTTCGTGCTTCATGGGTCTTATTTTTAAAATAGATCATTCAAACTCAAAAACTCAAGCTCGTAGTCTACTGCTATGTCTAAAATATTGTACACAAGGTAATAAAAACTGAAAATTTTAAATAAAATAACTCACTGTTTTAGCAGGCAGTGCCAGGCTTCACTGATCCAGCCGATCGTGTTTCTAATGTGGAAGGATGCGCTGTTATTGCCGCTGTTATGCCCGGGGGCGGTTGTTGGATGCGATTCCTTATAGTAGCTGGCTGGACCTACTCGGGCCTAATAAGAACTATAGTCTTCTTCTAATTCCTGCTCTGTTTCCAAGTTATCTCGGGTCGGCGCAATATGTTTTCCGCTTCCATTCTTCTCTGTCAGACGTCACGCTATATAGGGTGACTGGTAATTAGTGACCGATATTTACCTAAACACGTGATTGTACTCATGATTACAAACAACTTTCCCAAAGAAACTTTTTTTTATTATTTTTTTATCATTACACCTAAATTCAAATTTCGCGCGCGCCGTCGCCCGATCTGCTGTTAGCGGCGAGGCTACGCGCCCGAGTTGTCAGTAATTTTGCTATAATGATAAAAAAAGAATCATATCATAATCATACAAAAAGTTTCTTTGTGAAAGTTGTTTGTAATCATGAGTACAATCACTTGTTTAAATATCGGCCACTAATTACCAGTCACCCAATATATTGACATATACATGTCGGAGAAACAATATTCTCATCGACATCATCAATAGTGGTTGCGGGCTTAGTGGGCGTCCTTAGGGTAAAATGCGAGCACAAAACACAACGATCACTGATTCACAATATTTTAATTAGACGGAACTGTATTTAATCACTAAGAATTTATTATAATGTTCAAACTAAATCAAACAGTTAAGACCGAGCAGCGGGTTCAGGGCACCTATCTTACTATTAATTTTCTATTTGTTTTCTCTCAACTCTCAACGATCCAACTCGATCGGCCATTTTCCCGCCTCTTCTCCTGTCATTCATCTTTGTCTATTCTTAGCTGCCAGTACTACCATAAAAGAAGTAAAACGGCGCCTCGACCCCGCTCGAGGCTCATGCTCTGCTCTGATTGGTCATTACGTGAATTAAACACTAAAAAGGTTTTATAACAAATTAAATTAAATTAAGTTTGAAACTTTAGAAGTATTTAAATAGCTTTCTCCGACATACATATATATCGGCTCCCTTCTTATTCATGTCGTCTTTCAGGCAATCAATCCATCACCAATAAGAAATATAATAAGACGACCTTAATTATATGTATTATTATTTGACGTAATTAGCTGTCAATATTGATAATAGAACATCGCAATACAAATACAACATAAACAAATTCCGGTTGAAGAACTCGTTAGTACTCCACTTACTTAGGGGATAGCAATGATTCACTCTACTCTGAAAATATCTCTCCAAGGTCTCGGAGAGATGTGTGTAGTTCGTTATGAATGGAAATGAAACTGATAAGTCTAGTAATTCTCCAGCTGCCCACACAGCCAGGTGTTGATCTTCTAGTAATTGTAATGGCACCGTTGTTATTTTATATTGGTTTCATTTTATCTTCGGGAAATCAGATCTATACATATTGACGATAATGGAGGATTGCAAACGAGTGGAGCTTTCTATCCAACACCCTAGTACTAGCTCTGTCAAGTAGACTACAATAGTTGACAATAATCTAGTAGTCTTTTATAAATTACTATGTAGACATGGGGGACCAGGAGGTCAGCTGGGAGCAAATGACATGTTTCCTGTGCAATAGTACTTACAATGATTTCAGTAGCTGCAAGCACATACTTGGATCTCTGAGACCCCGATATATGGCTTTTAAAATAAAAAAAGAGATCATGCCAGCGGAGATCTGAAAGGGTAAGGAGATTAGCTCTCTCTGAGCATTTCATTAATTAGGCAATGCCTCAAAATGTATGGCTAGCAAGAGGCCGTATACAACTTGACATGTTAGAGCAAAAATATAATGCTTCCTTTTGATTAGTAAAGCTGTTTGTTTTTGTTGATAACTTGTATTTTGGTGAACCGAATTCCATCATCGAACACGCGATTTTTTACAAAAAAAATTGGGAAATACACTCATTCGAACAAAAAATAACAAATTGGATGGTGAACGAGGGATTTATGCGCGACAAAATATAAAAGATATAACTGATAAGTTTATTTTAACTAAAATATCTTTATTAATTTATACATTATCTTTCGCAAGAACAGACTAGGTGAATTGATTTGCAATAAAGATTATGATTATGTAGTGCGTGAGTGAGCAGTTCCGTTATCACATTCACGCCCTCGAATATGTTGCGGAAAAATACCACAGCAAGTTAAAAGCCTTAAGGAAGTTCAGAAACTTGTTTTAACATGAGACATATTACTAGAATAAGCATTTGTTAGCAACATAATTGTTACCCATGTCCCGCCCTAACAGAGAGTCGACGATGTTGTTATTGTCAACATTACGCTGCACACGTAACGATTGCTAAATGGGCTGCCCGCGATGTGCGTTGTCAGTAGTCCGCTCCCCGCTGCCGCCTCTACTATTATTATTAGTGTCGTGACGCTTATAATCGCGGTTAAATAAGACACAGTGCAGAGGAGACCAGCCCGCACACTTGTTGTGTCTTCGGCGCTCCAAATAAACGCCGCCGCCGCGAGATTTTATTTGATCATATTTGTTTTTGGATATTTTTATTGAAGTACTACACAATCTTAGTAAACAAACAAATCGACATCGTATATGCTAAAATTTTAATGTAATTGAAATATTGAAGTGGTTTCCCGGTATTTATTTACAACATGGAAGTTGAGCCGCAGCAGTAGTAGAGCAGGCCAGCAGGCCTACAGTGTGTGTATGTGTGCGGTGGCGGTGCCGGCCCGTGGCGGCGCCGAGGGATGGGCGTGCGCTAGCCGGACAAGGCCGGGCGGGCACGCGCACGCCCGCCGCGCCGCGCCTCTGACCCGCAGCTTGCCGGCCCTCCTGTTGCATCCTGCATCCCCGTGAACTAAGGCCCGCCTCCCAGATCCCCGGAATACATCTCACATTACACGGATGCGTCCATAACTTGTTCTACTTCCGGTGTGATTGCACGCATTGCAACTGTCTGCCGCCTGCCGCGTTTCCGCGAACCGATCGCTCTCAGGCATCAAGTCCAGTTTCAACTTAATACTTCAACACAAGTATTGAAGTTTTTTTATATTTAAACAGTACTTAAAAGCTATCAAAATTTGTCTCCGCGCGTGCTATAGTTCTTGTAATAATTTGTTTTCAATGGATACGGATTCGACTCCGTCATCCCTCAGTGACAGTGATTATCAGGACAATGACACTTCGCCACCGTCGTCAAGTGCTGATACTTCATACCGAACACTTTCCATAAGATCAGCATATAATAGAATATCTAAGTATTTACCGTGTAATTCCCATTCCAGTACGAATGGCGGTAAGTTTTTAATCTATCATAAAATCTCTTCATATCAAACGTTTTACCAGGTTCATTTACAAAGTTTAGACGTAATTTCAGAGTAGACTATCATAATGCTGAGGAAGTTTCCAGGGATCTATTCGTCATATCGTCGACAGGGGCAGCAAGATGATCTGTCTGACATACGTTGGGTATACGTAAATAATAAAACACTGTAAACCGTAAAGATCAAGTGATAGTTCACTTGAAGATTTGCATTCATTTATTATATATTTATATTAATATATTAAGAAATTGTTTCTACTATAATAATCTATGCGGATGCAGCGTAATAAATATATGAGACACGATCAAATAATTTCGAAAGTGTTGGTGCAACTCTCTTTTTGCGTTCCGAAAATCTAGAGGAAATAAGGAACAGGATTCTCTCGCCATCCGTCTGTCAGTCAAGACAATTTTTCTCAGGAACACATGTATACATATATTGTAGTCTTCATGCTCTGGAGCATCAATCATCGTTATTCGACGCAATTAAAGTATAAATGCATTTGCGATTTAACATAATAGGATACTCGATGTTGTCGAAGGAAAAGAACAAGTTTAAGCACACACACATGTTAGTTTGTATATGTAGTTCAAGAAGAATATAGGCCATGCATACAAACTATGACGAATGCATAGCATGCCGTGCTCTTTTATGTTTAGTCGCCGATATAAAACTATACTTAGTGTATTGTGATGGTGAGCCAGATGCTTCATAAGCCTAAGTGGTAAATGTTCGTGGATTGTTGTGAAGAGTTGCGGGTTACACAAAACAGAGCCGAGTGACTCACCGGCTGGATACTTCCAAGCGAATAGTAAACGGTACGCGCCATCATGCAAATATATTAGTATCGAATGTTTATCTCACCACCGCTACTTGTAAAACGTCCGTTTGTTTGTATTTCGATCTGTAAAATAAAAGGGTTAAGTACACTAGCGAACTGAAAAGGTTCGTCCTTTCTCAGATTAGTTCTTTTCATGTATTGCGGGTACAAATTACCTTTTGACACTATATCACCGAATAGACTTCGATAAGAGGAAATAATTGCAAACTATTGCGTATATTATATATGATAATGAGCGAAAAAAATTAAGCATGCGATGGACGTACACGCCGTGATTAATAATGCCACAAAATCTGACTTCAGAAGGCAAAATGAAGTAACTGATTTACTGTCAACGAAAACCTATGGCAATACTAACTCGAAATAATTTAAAAATATCCGAAGTCGGTAATTTCAGTTCTGTGCAGAAGCCGGCTAGGCCATTGTTGTACTCCTGTTTTTTTACGCAAAATTCGGGTGCAGGACTCGTCACTCTGTGAGGGCGGATTAGATGAGGGAAAAACCTTTACCATATATTTTTCAATTGTCCCAACAACTCATCACTTAATTTATACAGTTTTAACAAAAAACTAAAGATTCATCTCCCTATTCCTTTCGCTTTTAACTCACACCTGTCCAGAACTGCGTCAGTCGTTATCGATCTTTATACATCGAAACAACATTAAATTATAAACTTTGGCCTATGTGCCGTCTTACCAACCCAATAAGTCCAGCAACGATTCCAAAAATTTTGTCAATTTTAATTTACCTTCTCTTTTTCACTTTTCTCAAACACTACTTGCTTCTCATTCCACCCGTCATTGGCAGAATCGTCGCTGGATCGATGTCGTTGCCATAAATAAAAATAGAATAGAACTCGAAATAAGTAAATCCTGACCTCAAAGAAATTATTTTATAAAATACATTTTTAATTATTTTTACACAATGTGTGATTGCTAATGGTGGTTATACTCGTTATCAAAAATGTAATATAACTTATTTACTTTAGGCTTGTGTTTAAACACTGCCCAAAAAAGTACCTATTTCGCAACCAAAAACATTCTTAACGGTTACCAAAATGGATTAATGGTCACCAAATAACGTTTCCAAAAATATTATGAAATAAATCAATTTTTTCTTATTATTGTCTGTCATAAAAATACACTTAGACTAAATCCTAATCCTAATCCTAATCCTATTCCTAATCCTAATATCCTATCCTAATCCTAATCCTATCCTAATCCTATCCTAATATCCTAATCCTAATCCTAATCCTAATACTATTATAAAGGCGAATGTTTGTAAGTATGGATGTATGTATGTATGGATGTATAGATGTATGGATGTATGGATGTTTGTTACTCTTTCACGTAAAAACTACTGAATGGATTTGAATGAAACTTTACCACAATATAGCTTATACATCAGAATAACATATAGGCTACTTTTTATCCGGGTATGGAAAGTACTTCCCTCAGAAAGCGGGTGAAACCGCTGGCGGAAGCTAGTAATATTATATAGTTTAGGGCCCTCATAATAATGTCAATTGATTTTTTTGGAGTTGTTTATTTTATTTGGTGCCTAGGCTTAGAGTCTTAAAAATATTTTTGGTGGCCGTCTAAATTATACCCTTTACTTTATACATTTTCACTCATTTTTTTACAACACCCAGTCACGAAAGAAAAGCAAGCTAAAACTTATAGAGTTGACGTCGCGTAAAATACCTACTCGTGATATTTTTGATGCGGTGTTGTCTAAAGTAAATAAAAAAAGTATCTTTGGGAAAGTTGTTTGTAATCATGAGTATCACGTGTTTAAATATCGGTCACTTATTACCAGTCACCCAATATTTTCAAATAATTGTCCCAAAGTCAACGTACCATGACGTAAACAAACTCTGTGAAATGGTTCATTAGTAAACAGAAGCTACATCGCTGCAGGACGTATTGAAGGGCCGCGTTGTACACGATAACTGCTGGTTGTAGGAAAGGAACAGTTATTTGGCGTGGCTCTACTCGTCAACACCGGAATCTGTATGTCCAAAATAGAAACAATTAGTTGGTTGCCTAATAGCCGTGATCAAATGATTTATTTACGATACGATTTGTGATCATTCCGTTGTTATGCTGTAACTGTCCAATGGGACGTGCGCGCGCGTTACCATATTTGATATTGAATAGGTCCCGGCACGAGCACTGCACAATAATGTCCGAGCAGTGAACTCGTGGCCGGCCGGCGCTGCGGCAGCGCTGGCTCCGACTCCGCGGCCCGAGTGCTCGTTACCTGTCCGCGATCGCGCTCTGCACTTTGATAGAGACAGTGAACGTGGCGCGCCGTACGCCTAGATCAGATCGCGTCCTGAGCACGCCTCATTTCCCGTTTAATGGTGCCGTGCTGTAGTTTCCCGCACCAGAGGCGTCCAGCTAATGCTTATTTATTAATATAACTCCACGTATCGCTAAGCAACTTTTTAATGGGTAGGTTGTTTTTGTACGTTGTTTC
Organism: Heliothis peltigera; assembly: GCA_958496145.1. NCBI lineage: Eukaryota > Metazoa > Arthropoda > Insecta > Lepidoptera > Noctuidae > Heliothis > Heliothis peltigera. The sequence continues at coordinate 14,774,879 of OY292321.1, read as the reverse complement.
GAGTATTTTTATAACTTCTTTCTGAGCTTGGATGAATAACATTCAATGTAGTGTCGTATCCCAAACGTAGTCATTTATTTCTACTTACAGATTTAACACCGTATTTTCGAAATAGCCGTGTAGATAACGATAACCGAGGTATCTTTGGTTCTGCCTCGATTACCCAAGTGTTCTTAGATATGTGATGTATACAATGAACCAACATGTACTAGACAATATGGAATATCAAAATAAAGGGATCATCCGAAATGACAAACCTATATAATATTATAATATAATAAGAATAGGCATAAAAAAGAAAACTTTGAATATTAAAAACCAATAAGACTGTCTGTGTCTGCATAAAAAAATCTACGAACGAACTGAAAAGAAAGAACCAAGTTTATGAATCGCAGTTAGAGGAACTCCTAGCTAGGTAGCAAGTGTTCCAGGATCACGTGGGTTCTATAATTTACTTGTACTTTGCTCAGTTTGTTCAAACCAAAACCTTCTATCTAATACGTTAATGCCACTGCTTTTTTTTTCAATCTTCCAAAAAGTACGTCCATGAACAAGCTCCTAAAATACTTGGTTGTTACCTCCACAAGTGTAGCAAAACCCGATATTTCATTGAATCTCCAAAGCTTCACACGAAGTCTGAGGGCAAACGTTTTCGTTCACATCTTCTCAACAATTAGTGAAGTGCTTGCACTATACGTAAACATTGTTTTGACCCAGAGTGTGTAAATTCATTTCTACAGCAGCTTTGATACGGAAACTTATTTTTTTTTTATTGCTGAACAGCACCGCGCCTGTCAGACAATCATCATATGTGTAACAAGATTATATCGTTTTTGCTTTTAGCGGAAAACATAAGTGCGTTCATCTTATGCCAGCTCTAGAGTTACCCAGCATTTAAAGCTTATAGTGGGGCGGGTAGCCGTCAATGGCCACTCAACAAATCCAATCCCCTAGGAAATCTGCGATCCAATCACACAATTCAGAGGGGCAGGCTTTATACTCGAAGGTCAACGAAAACCACAAGCCGCCGCCGCCGACAGTTCGTGCTTGCTGCGCTGGTACACTCACGTGTTTATTTTATAACGCCGATATCATTAAAATAACCTGTCCATTATTGTAAGGAAAGCTTCCGGCTACAATACGCATACTTGTTCCAGTACTCTTGAATCGCACATGGAACTTTAAATCAAAACAGAAGAAAATATTGTGAAATGTGTAATTGGCTGCTCTTGTGAATATAAATACTCACATCAACGTGCGTCCATATGAATAGTATTCGCATTCAATGTCAGGCTACTTAAAACGTCGTGAATTACATAGCACAAGGTTAATTTTAATTTATTTATTGTGTCAGTGGTGCGGCGCGTGGAGCCGCTGCGTCCGCGCCGCGCTAACGGCCGCTCCGAATACAACACTTAATAATATTTTAATAGTCGGCCTGTCATCACTAATGTTAATCACTATTATACTATTTCCGTTAACAGTTATGAAACTTTAACAGAAAATATACCTATACTAACAAAGAGTTATTATATTTTTCCCTTCCACATACTTTTATTGGAGCAGTAAGGTTACAAGTCAGGCTCAGCAAAGGCTCAAAAACTGCTAAGTTCTATTTGTATTTGTTTATTGTGTGACTCAGGATACAAAAATGTCATAAATCTCGTTATAAAAGATTAAGTTGTACTGTACCCGGGTATTAAGAATATTAACTTATTATTATTATAACTTTGAGCATTAAGTTGTGTCTTGCAAAAATAAGAGGTATGTGGACAACTAATCAAATTCAATACTTTTGTAGAACTGTCAAAAACGCTTACTCTCCATACAAATGTAAGTAATAAAACGTGTCATGTCACAAATTTCTCTGCTTTACACAAAGAATATGATAAGTATTTTATTTTTGACCTAGTCCACATCTCAATTATAATCTGCTATTAAAATAAATCCTCTTTTATATTTGTCTCTATTTGTTAAAAAAGATTAATTTGCCTAAGTAATAAAACGCATAAAAATGATTAAACCTTATAAAAGGGATATTTCAAACGAGATAGAGGCCCTGTTCCAATGAGGTGTAACAGTAGTACAACACCATACACGTACCTACCCAAGTGACGCAAACGTTCCGGAATTCAACCTTAACATTGCAGATGAGCACCGAGATTTAAATATAACTCCGCATCTGTACTTGTACGGAGTTTTTGTTGCTAGACCAACAATACAATTTAAACTCTATTCCTCCCACGTTAGCGTTGTATCGCGGCGCGTCGGCTGGCGTGCCGCGCACCGCACGCGCCCCCACTCGGCCACTGGGTTACGCGGTCCATGTACATTGTGTAGTAATCGCTCCTTACTCAACATTTTTGTTTATTGCGAAACGATCAACTTTCCAATAACCATTTTCGTTGTTCACAATAAGCACGTTCACTGAACTGTTTAAATATGCGCTCTTGTCAATCAGAAGAGTAATACTTTGAGGTCTCGGTAATGATAGTGTATTGTATTATATGATATACATAGTATCAGTATGAGTTATTATAAAAAGGCCATGCATATAGTGACAACATAGCATACTTGAAAATTTAAAGTTTCAAAACCTTCTATTAAAACATAATGACAGTTCGGTGCGTTTTAAATTTCGCTGAAGTATTTAAACAAAACTATGAAGACGACTTGAAAGCCCTTAAGAGTGAGAAAATAAACAATCGATTTGTTGAGAAACCGTGCGTTGTCTCGCCGGCACGACACTGAAACCATAATGTTATTGTTCGACAGCCGCCGCACCATTGCCGCTCTGCTGTGAAAAAATAACAATTGGGCCGGACACCAACCGTTTTCGCACGTCCGGCTAATCGGTAACAAATAGATTACAGATATCGTTACGCTTTTACTGGTTGCCAAACGAACAGTTTCGTTATGGCATCTACTGGGAATGAAGTGGACTTGGCTGCGCCGAGCGACGGGAGCTCAAGAGCTGACGCGCCTGTACGCGTGTAAATTGACATTAACAGTGTAGCGAGAAAAGCCATTCAACATATATAGAAGAACCCGACAACAATTGTCGGGGCTGTAGCTCGCCAGACAGAACACCCGTCTGGTCGGAGAATCCCCCCTTTACTGCAGGTTATGAAGAACTTTTGCTCCCTGGTCATCATTCGCCCCAAACAGCCTATATAACCAACCTATATAACAATAATATTGTTTATTAAAAATGGTTTGTGTTTAAACACCGCCCAAAAAAGTATGTACCTATTTCGCAACCAAAAAAATTCTAAACGGAAAAAACCTAAAATATTATGAAATAAATCAATTTTTTCCTATTATTGTCTGTCATAAAAATATATGGACGCCTTAAAAATACACTTAGACTAAATATAATATATTGTCACTACTTAGCTGTTACCAATTTTCAAAGTTTTAATTTGGTACATTTTACTAGGCTAAAAAAGCTAACGATCGCTAGAATATTTCCCAAATATCAATTAATATACTAGGGTTCCCAAACGTACCTACGTCGCTTATTTATTGTTATATGAAATTCACTAAATATACTGGGGTTCCCACACAAACGTCACTTGTTTACGCATGGCGTATGCTGAGAGGCAGGGGACGCAGGCCGCGCAACGCAGAGCAGAGCAGATTTTATAAAGCACGGAACATCATTGAGCTACGTATGCTGCAGCGCAGGCACGTGCGGCTCAGATGCGTACAGTAACTGACCTGCTCTGCGCTGTGCGGTCTGTACTGCGCGGCCTGCGTCACCTGCCTCTCACCCTTATTGTATTTGTATCATCACAGCCTTTTTATTGTCCTACTGCTGGGCAAGGCCTCCTCTCACACTGATAAAAATTGAGCATTAATCACCACGCTTGCTCAATGTGGGTTGGTGATTTCAGACTTGATAGTCCAGGTTTCCTCGAGATGTTTTCCTTACTTGCCTGACCTGGAATCGAACCCGCACCCTCATACTCGACTCGAAAGGCTGTTGCTTTAACCGACCACCACGACTGTGGTGGCCTAGTGCTATTGTTGTATGAAGTTAATTAATATTGAAAAATAAATACGTTTTGCAGGGTGCAGAGTGTATAATTGTAATTTTAGTCTTACATTAAAGTATTTTGGGATCAAATAATGTATTTTGGATGACGTCTTAGTATTTTGGAGTAAGATTTTTGGTAGTAATATTAATCTTTGAGTTGGATAGAATTTGGTCACCGTTGATCCATTTTAGGAACCAAAAATAATATTTGTGCAAGGTCTGTGATGTTTCTGATCTTATTTCATATTATATAGTTTAGGGCCCTCATAATAATGTCAATTGATTTTTTTGGAGTTGTTTATTTTATTTGGTGCCTAGGCTTAGAGTCTTAAAAATATTTTTGGTGGCCGTCTAAATTATTCCCATTAAAAATTAGCAACAAACTTACCGAAACTTAACATCGTTAAACGCCTAAGAAATCATATAATTATCGGACGTGGAGAATATGCCCAGCATTCAGCATATGCATGTTCGATGTGACTATATTATCAGGATATAATAAGTGCCTAGAAGTACGACAGTAACGGTAGACGTTCATCCATGGTGTGTTTGGACTTCAAAACAGATTAATCATATAATAAATCGTTGAAGTGGTTTCGGCGTTTCTAGTCACGGTACTCAGTTAGGAAATACCGGCCTCATATCGTTTTGAAACATGTTTGACGTGTAAAGTGTCCATTTCAACCTATTTGCAAAATATGTTTCTTATTGTTCTTAGGTGCTGACACAGTGATAGTTTAAAATATTTAGTAAATTTATTTCTAATATTTTACATAAAAAATATAAACTGGATCAAAGAGAAGTCAAATTGATATTTTTTTAGTACAGTGTAACCTCAAAGTGCTCTCAAAATACTGTTAAGTACGGCAAAGATGTAGTGCCAAGATTGTCAATCCAAGTTGGATAGAAGCTCGCACAAGAGAATCGCTGAAGCTTCTCTAAACACGTCGCCCGATTCCGAAGCCGATCTCACGGAACACTGGTTTCGGCTACATTCAGCCTTCGCCAATAGGCACGAGACACATGCTTTTATTTTTTACACATATTTTTGTCATTGTTTTGTTATTAACATAAGATCAAAATTATATTTTGCTACCATTTGAGTATTTTCAGATTAACCTGCATTTGTAGATTATATTACGCTTTTTCAAGACATATCACAAATTACCAACCCGCATTGAGCAAGTGTGGTGATTAACGCTCAGTCCTTCTCTGTGTGAGAGGAAGCCTGTGCCCAGCAGTGGGACGATAAAAAGGCTGATGATGATGATGTCTACAGTCTACAGATGAGCCCTACAGTTTAAGTTATATACATTGAACCACAGAAAATCAAACGTGAAATCTTAAAGAAAATAAATTTAACTAGTATTTAGTGTTGCGGAATATCATAGGGACAGCACTAAAAGCGCGCGCGCGACCCATCGTCGTGTCGCCTCGTTTGACAGTAGCAGTCGAGGCGTCGACATCCACCGCCCCACATGTTCCTCTGTTCGTGGTGTTACAGAGCGTTGCTGCTTCTGGCAGGTAATTTCCTCGCATTGCCAACCCTTCCTTTAAAAATTCGCTTCAAATGGAGCAAACATAAATAATGTTAGGCAATTGATAATTTAACGTTGAACATCGTCCCATAAACATGTGGCCGTAACCTGAAGAGTGGGAATCGTCACGTGTGAACAGCTCGTCATATTTCAAGCTTATCTGTGCCACACAGAAGTAAATCGTCGATGAAATCCCATTCAATTAGCGTAACATGTTTTAGTTTCCATTCGTCAAGTCAACACTCAGCGCCATTAATTCGGCAGCGAACTGATGTGTTGTTTCCGAATCAATTTGTTGATCATACACCAACCTTGTGATACAACTAATATTCATTTAATGTGCGTGTACTATATTTCGGCTAAACACGTTTTTGTATTTTGAAATTACCTACTTCTCTATGTATCTGTGGGTGTTCTTAGCGACCCCTTTCGTTTATAGTGCCCGCGTTTTACCATTGTTAAATCTTTAGAAGCATCCGAAGTTGAAACAAATTTACATTTTACTGAATTTCTAGCGACTCATCGACTAGCACACATCGCATCTTCGATATTATCCAGATTTTTTAAAACTGGACATATGTACGTTTTATAGTCTGGCTATGATATGGCTCTGAAACTACATAGCGCCTATTGTTCCCCGGCGGCGTGCAAAGTATTAGGGCCACGGATATCACTGTGCTAATAGTTTGGCGGCACGCATTTGTGCCCAAATTAGCTGTGATGTTCTCATTGATCTGTATCTGTAGGCGTTAAGTACAGTTACGGCCTCTGCACTTATCGTATTCAGCTAAGTGCAACACGTTGCTTTCATACCGTATAATACGTAGTTGACAACTAGCCAAATTCATCTGAGGGCACGGGAGTGCCCCAGCCAATTCTCAAGCAGAGCGGGCACGGCCGTACCTCTGAGGGCACGGGAGTGCCCCAGCCAAGTCTCAAGCAGAGCGGGCACGGCCGTACCATCTTTTCTCGAAGCGATTTGCGGCTATTTCTCCCCCCTATATCTTCGATGTGGACAAAGCTAGAGCGTTCGGTGACCGAGAGAAAGCATTACAAAAAGCTTATCCTCAAAATTTCATGATAATTGAATAAATAGTTTACGAGTTACGGTCGATCAAAGTTATTACACTATTCTGTCACTCACTGACTCACTGACCGATCATCAAAATTCTAAGGTACTTCTAGTGGACTTAGAACCTTGAAATTTATCACCAGTGCAGGTTGTCAGCCACATATAAAAGGAAAATTATAAAAACGTCATAAAATAAAATACTATAGAAAACAATTTTATATTTGCGGTTTTGTATCAATTTCGACTGCATTGTTAACTTTGTTCTTTGTTTACGTATCTACAAAAAATATTTAATTGGTTTATTTTATTATAAGAGAGATTTTTTATGTATTAAATACAATACATCGAGCTCGATACATAAACTAAAAATTCAAGTTCAATGCAATGCGACAAATAATCTGTGCATGCGCGATAGATGGCGTTGTACCTTTCTAAATCGCGCTATGGTTTCGTTACATAGCTTATTATTAGTAGTACCTAAAATGTTGGCCCCTGGCTGGAGGCCTTAAATTCTGAACTGCGAGATGCCCACTCAAAAAAAAATCTTATTATGATTTCGTCGATAGCGCCCTCTATATAAGAAATAACCAATCTGAAACTAAAATTAATTGCAACAACATTATAGTACATATCTATGTGTATTATTATGACCAGTTAATAGAAGCAATAGTAAAGAAACCTACAAAAATTATTAAAATCGATATTTAGAGAATGTATCAATAGTTTTACTTACATTATAATAATAGTGACTTGGCAATGAGCACAATAAGATACAAACATAAAAAATATTAGGCGAGTTGAAATTAATTATTAAGCTTAAATTTTAATATCACAGAATTCATGTTCTAGTTTATTCAATAAATGTCGTCCCAACCATACAACATATCAGTTCGTCAGTAGACAGTAATATTTGCATATAATTCCACGGAGCAAACAGCTTTTAACCTGTGCTCATTGCCAAGTCCCTTTTATGATAATGTAAGTAAAACTATTGATACAGTCTCTAAATATTGATTTATCATTACAAAATAAGGTGAAGAGGACTTGGCTACGACGCGATCTCAAAACTTTTTGCGGTGAAAAGATGGCATAGAGACTTGGCTTTTTTACATTGAATGTTTTTCGTGGGATTACTTTTATTGAAGTGTCAAAAACGGATACTTTATATATATACTATTTGTAGGAAAGTTAGAATTATGACGTCACAAATTTTCCACTTCAAACCATATACTTATTTTACTTAAATTACCTAAGTATCAATTAAATAATTCTTACAGTTTCTCTTTCAAAAAGATAAATTAAAGTGGCATTATTTTAAGATGCATTACCAAATGTACACAAAGGATTTTATTTTTGACCAAGTCAACACTAACCTATTTTTCAAATAAACAGGTTTGACTGAAACGTCATACATTGCAGAACTGGCCGAGCTGGCTGAGCGATCGCATTGTCTGCACATCGGGCACGGTGCACCCTGTAGGTAATTGAGCGTACACCGCTGTCATAGTCGGCATGCAGGCAGCTCGCTCCACTATACTACACCGGCAAAGCTAACAGTACTTTGTAGGTTTGCAGATGATATCGATGTTAAAAACAAGTCTGCCTTCCAATTTTAATCCATATTTGGAGGTTTAGAACTTCGCAATGTATTCTACATAAGTACATATATTCTAAAGCAAATAAGTGAAAACGTATTGGGCCATATTTCCGTTTAATTTGTTTGCACAGTGGTCGCGGCTAGAGCGACACCTCCCAGGCAGCATGATGCTGCGACCATTCAAAATAACTGGTTTGAGTGCAACTGACGTAGTCGAGTTAACATGCATACCTATTATCCTCAATTCCGACGTAATGACGGCAAGTTGGCAAGCTGAAAAAATCCAATTCCTCCTACTTCAACTGTTAGAACAAGTATATTCAAGTAAAAATTAAAAAATAAAAATATTAATGAAGTAACAAAACTCCCCTGCATAAAAAATGTCAACCTACGAACTGACTAGGCAGAAACAAACTATACACCGGCCGGCAGTTGGGGGAGTGCTCCTGGCTTATCTATCTGACTAGGAGATCCCCCGACTGCAATCATTCAATTTGTTTCTGCTTTTTCAGTTCGTTAGCTGAGATTTTACATGCAGCAAACTTACCTACACACATAAAAAAAGTCTAAGCAATATATACTATTTCTAATTATTATATACTTTTTTTACCAAGTAGATAATACTTATAGTAGGTATGAGAGCCCACGGCAAAATCACGTACCCATCGAGGGAATAATGAAATATGGAATAAAACCATTATTTTACACATCTTTACGATTAGGAGAATAGATATACGCACCGGTTTGCCTATAAAAATTAGGCCGAAAATAAATTGATTTAAAATAAAATTGTTATTAATTGATATTTGGTACGAATTTTCCTCCACTTGTTTTATCAATTAAATTTCGTCCACTACACTTGGCCGCACCTCTTCGCAGCCGGTGAAGACAGGTACGATTTTGGTACATTTAAGTACAGCCATAACGTGCATTAATAAGTTATATGTCAAATAAGAGCTATTTTATCATGGTTATGATATGATTGCCTAATTAACTCTGGCCGCAAATAAGTGTTGCCGGCTGTTAAAGATCGTAAACTCAAACTCAAAATATTAAGAGGATAGTGAAAGAGCAAAAAAAAGTCGGACTCACGCACGAAGGGTTCCGTACCATTATTTATATAAACTCAATATTCAGGGAAGATTTCAAGCGTCTGCCTCTTGCCGTTATCAAAATCGAGTAAAAAACGAGCCAAAAATCACGTTTGTTGTATGGGAGCCCCCCAAAATATTTATTTTATTCTAGTTTTCAGTATTTGTTGTTGTAGCGGCAACAGAAATATATCTGTGAAAATTTCAACTCTCTAACTATCACGGTTCATGAGATACAGCCTGGTGACAGACGGACGGACGGACGGACGGACAGAGGAGCGAAAACAATAGGGTTCCGGTTTTACCCTTTGGGTACGGAACCCTAAAAAGCAATAAAAATAATATAAAAGGAAATACTAAGGATTTAATGCGAAAACACGTCGTAAAATTGAAATTTGTATGTTTCAGACTTTTAAGTATGTGTAGTTATCCGTCTTTAATTAAATAGGTATTATAACAATATATGATTAGGAAAGCTCTTAAATTTGATAGCAGTATTACATAACAAAAAGTTTATTTTACTTCAGTCTATGGCGTCTCGGTCACCGTATTGTTTTTTATAGTAATATAACTAAGAAAGAACTTGGCTTATCGAGACAAATCTAACGATACCCTGACTGCTTCGGAGATTATGCGCTACAACATAACCCTTCTTGGCAGTCCGGTGAATATAAAATAGCACAGATGTTTTTTTAGAAAGGTGCAAATCGGGGTAATTTGCTTTGTGACAGACGTTAACGTACAGTGGGCGCAAGTGTGCGTACGTACCTGACGTGTGGTGTTCTCGACATGCCTATCAATTGATATGAAGTTCATTATTTGCGACCCCTGCGGCGCGGGACGTGACGGGCCGCTTTGTGGTGCTACAGACATGATGAGCTTTACTACTGCGTCGGCAACTGTCAAGTGTGCGTCGAACTGCACTCATTGCATGCAGACCATGTCATCATTGCAACATGCAATACTGCGGACAGTGCGATACTGCTATAATGCGATTGTGGAGTTTAAACTTTTCTTGCAAAAGATTACTCTTATTCGCTGGGAAGCCTTGGTCCGGTCGTATTGATATTTCATTACAAGCATTACATTTCGTTGCTATTCACTATAAACTTTGTACTAGTCTTAAAGGAAAAAGAACATATTTTTAGAGTCTCGCGCCAAAAGTCAGAAAAATAATCACGTGTACGAACCTATGTATAACTTTGACTAAAGTACAGAAAATATAGTTTGTGATGGTAAAAACCTCTTTAAGCGTACGTAAACCGACGCTACGTTGCAATAACGTATTTTTTTTTCGGGCGTTTTCATTCCCGCGTGGTTTGCATTGGGTGTATGTAATGGAGCTACTGCCGACCGTTCCCAATCATTTACCGGTAGGTACCTACATATGCCGCTGCACATCCGCGTAGGTACGTTACCGTTAGTATTTGGACAAATATTGGAACTACAGCTATTTCGAGAGTTTCATATCAAAGAGAAAAAAAAAGCACGTCGAATATTTTGTTGACCAGTTTATTATGAAACTGCACCGCTTTGGATAGCCAATATTGAGCAAAGGACAGCTTTTCGATTCGTATTCTTGATTTTCAGAACAGAGTTCTTCATAATTATGTATATATTTATATATGTAGTTTTTGACTTACTAGATGTATAAATTATCTTGATATTACCAATACACAAGATTGAGTAGCCGGCGTCCGGCGTGTGAATGCACCATAGTAAAGCATATATATTTTTATTTTATTGAGGCAACATTGTTTTTTTTTTTGCAGAAGCGTCCAATTCGGACCCCGGGGGGAGCGTGAGCGCTGCCAGCCCCGTCAAACAGAGGAAGGCCTTCAGCGGGTAAGTAGTTTCATTTGTTATTTAAACATAAGTATTTATAATTGCGTAAGGTACGATCAAATACTAATGCAAAAAGTTCTTAATAGGTCAAATATGTCTTTGTGAATATCAATCTCCCAAAAACTACATAAAATAACGTTGACTCACACGCACCGAACGCCACCATTTCGCGATTTCAACTACAAACGCAAACAAAAGAGTTAGGTAGGAGGTTTTTGCGTAGAAAACAATGCCTATTTTTATCTGTTCATGAATTCGAAAACGAATGACTCGTAGTCGCTTTCTACTTCTTCGGTTTTTTTTTTATTATCTCGGTATGGTTTATCTAATTGTGTGAAGATAGGCGGCGACACGGCTCAGTCGGTCGCGCGCCAGTGCTGCGCAGGCGTCGCTCGCGCAGACGACATGCACGCCGACGCGGACGAGCCGCGGCTTTGTTGCGCCAACTGTTTTCATCATATCAGGTTGTTAATTCCACTGACCGTTATCTTACCCGGACATCTGAAATCATTGGTTCATGTTTTATTTCGGCAATCGTACACGGAGTTACCGATGCTGTGTTAGTGCCTACATATGTAAATACTGTTCTGCTGTGCCGTTCTTCGGACAAGCGAGGATGTTTACACGCATGCGTCATATAAATGAAGAGCGCAAAAACATTACGTAACGGCTTGTCATAAGCGAATGGAATTTATCGATTTTGGAGACTAGAAGTTCCAAGAAATATGCATCGCCACTTATTCGTGACCGTTGCCTTGTCGCATGACACGGGACGGTGCAGAAAGCAGCTGGTACCTAAACCTGAGGGCCAGCACTTGGCATTGAACAAACTAGCTGTTGAGCCTCAGATAGAGTGCTCCGATTCAGTTTAACACTTCAAGGTTTTCTCATTCTTCTATTTCTTAATAGTACTTAATCCTCAGCAATTAACACGATCTTCAACGCGTCCCTTGCAGAACTGAAGATGACGTTTTTTTTTGGGAATAATGTTTTAATACTTTTACATCATTGAGTTCAGTTACACGTGTACATTACTTTAGAAATATTCCAGGCACTATCTAAAAAAATACTCTTATGTCACTCTTATCAACAATGTACGTTATCTTATCTTGCCTCAGAGAGCCTCACCAGTAGAGACAACTGAAAAAGATTTTACGTCTTCTTTGCATATATCACACAGAATATTAATTGTGCGCTTCGTCAAAAACTATAAATGAACATGTTCCATCGATTTGGGCAATAGAGTGGCCGTAGCTAGGTGAGGACGGGCCGATGAGTTCATTACCTAATTGACGGATATGTAGTTAAGGTGTCGGCGAGCCGGGCGCGCCGCCCTACGCGCGCTCATTACAATTGCAACAGTATCGCGCCGTATCTCGGCCGATAGCGCTCCTTGTCCGTCACCCGATCTACTCCTTCCCGACACGAGTTGATAACAGTGCTTGTGCACGTTCTGCGTGTGAGTCAGTACACACGTGACCGCAGCAGTGAGCGTGTCGCAGTGATGTTACCGCGACGCTACAGTTATGTGGAATCAAGTCGTTTGTGTGAAGTAAGTCTCCAGTGTAAGCCATCTTAGTGCGATGTGAACCGGTGCGGGTTACGCAACGAGGAGATCACAACTCTTGCTGTTGGGGTATGTTTTGTTGGCGGCGTCCGACTGTGACCACAATGTGGTGCCGAGTCCTTCGCTTGCCGTTAGCCTGATCGCGGTCTACAGTAAGACGGCGCACGAATACGCAAACATACTTGACGAAATTTTATTGTATTTGACAGTCGTATAAAGTACCTGGCCCAATAAGTTTATCATTACGTGTTTCGTATCAGAAACATTAATCGCAACAGTGAAACATTTTCATGTGGGTGATAACTGTCACGGCTTCTTCCAATGGTTTTTAAACGTAGGTAAATAGTATGCGCTCAGTATATCAAATCCCTTTTTTATTAAAGATTACTATTTAGGGGTTTGGCTGTAATCGGTTTCTTCAAAAATACCTATACAGATAAACATTTTGTTGCTGGGTAATTTGTTCTGCCACGTTTTCCAACAGAAAACCCATAGGAAGTGTGGGGGATTGTCTTTTGTTGACGTTCGAAAAGTGTTTAATTAGAGACGATGTAAAAAGGGGACGAATGGAAGATAGGTTCACAAAATGTACAAAAAATCATATCGAGATCAAATACACGGGATCTTTGAATGAAGCTACGCGTTTTCGTAACTCGCTGTATTCCCACTCCTTGCTTCAGAGCAAAAGTTCAGTTCATATAGCTATAATATTACCTACTGCTTCCCACGATTCGATAGTCGGATATCCGCTTCAATCTCATTCCGTGGGGCTTGCCTTGAAGGTCATTTGTTAGAGCGGTTAGCCCTTACTACTAACGGCAAAGTTTATCAGCAGGATTTATTGCACGTGTACCTGGCTAATTCCATGTAAGTAGTTTTAATGGATTTTCGTTGTTCAAGTACAATTCTGCCGTGGTATAACTAAAATGCCATTATCCAACATCAGGGCGATTTCTTTTATGGATATGGCATGGGAGTAAATCGATAGTGTGCAATTTGATGATGTTTTGGGACCTCCAAGTCTCAGATAGATGTTGTCATTGAAATGCTAGGTCGATTCACATTTTGGCCGCGGTTATTGTTTGTTATTCAAAACAAAGGCTGTGGCAGATAACGGAAGAATTAGAGCCGAATTCTTCTCAGATACGAGGTTGCGGGTTCGATTCGTCGTGAGCCGTCGTCACCCTTACTTAAGAATCCACCATGAACACGAGTAGGGTAACGGTGGTTCCTTGTTCCTACTAGAAAATAACTATGTCCAAGTGGATCTTCCTCATTCCCACTCAGACATAATCAGAATTGTGTTGTTTAACTAATGAAGCAGTCAGTCACAATGACAACCCTTGTTTTTGCAGATAATATCCGTACAGCAAAATGCATTCAGATAGCACTCTTAGTGGAGGTTGTGTGATTGAGAACGACCTATCAAGCTAATGCCTTCAAACTTACACAAAAATTAAACAAATATATTCTAATATTGCTAACTCGCAGTGTGCAATATTTCTGAGAAATATTTTATGATAAAATAGATGGATCATTACAGCCCATCGCCCCGAGTGTTGCACGTAAACGCAGCAGTCAATGAGAGTATATTATCGAGTCCCACTACATCTGCGAACTTCTGAATACAATTCTACAATTTACACAATTTTCAGCAGTACAATACAGAATATAATTTGCTATAGCCTCAGAGAACAACCATGCACCCTGATAAAAGAGCCATACGAGCGGCAGATTATATTACTTTATGTATCGTATGATTGGGCTTTGGGGTTAAAATACCGATCCGAATATAGATGCCATATTGCACGCAAACGTCCGCCTTATACTTCCGACGAATGCGCCAGGTCGCCTGCGTAGAAGGGTGCCAATGTTTCAAGTGTCCGTTAATTGCGCAGTATATTAGAACGTCCTTTTTAACTCACATTATATTTAACAATATATGTACATAATGTACATTTGATAATTCTCACTTCAGGAATACAAAGTTAAAAGTGTCTGTGCCAATCAAATACGAGGAAAACTATAATGAATAGTGACGCACGATATATCGAGTACACGCAATGCGGTTTACGTATTGGGTTACATATATGTGTGATTGTGGTCCGGCACTGGCCATGGCCAATGCGGAGCGCTGTGCCTAAATCAATGCAGCTGCAGAGCCCACACAACACCAGCAGTGTGCAGCAGGCGCGCCGCACACGTGTGCGCGCCCGCGCGCTTGTGTGCACTACATCAAAGCCTTCCTGTCTAGCTCATTTCCAACATCTATCTCGTGATTGAGTTGCCGACAATGCATAACTACAGTCAAATTTCCGTATTAAATACCATATTTAATTCGACAGTTGAATTGCCTGTTAGAATTAAATATCCTACCAAATTGTACTACTGATTTTAAAACGTAACGGTAATTTGATTATCTCCAATTTCTTGATACTTAAACGTGCTTTCATATTTTGTCGGAAATGTGAGTTGATCCGAAAACACTCTCATAGATTTATTATACTGGGTGTAAGAGTACGGTTACACGCTCACCGTCTTATTAATAAACACACAGTAAGGCGAGAATAACTCTCCAGTTAGGTATACGCCTAGAGTTATCAAATTCACTATTAATAAAAATGGAGTAAGAAAGTAGTAAGCTATTCTAACTCTACTCTCGGAATAAAAGTTAATCCTTCGCACTACCTAGTTTAAGGAGTGAGTAAGCAGAGAATAAATATGTATTTTGACTTTTGACGGCTTTCATAACCTAAAAACCTGTGAGGTTACTTTACTGCTTTGCGCGCGTTAATGCTTTGTTGAATGTGCGGTTTGTTAGGTTTGCGTAACGATTGATATTGATTATTTTATTGAGGATTTGAGGGTCATCATCTCCCGAGCCTTTTCCCAACTATGTTGTGGTCGGCTTCCAGTACCTAATTTTGGATTTGAGGGTAATAGATGATATTACTGAGTTTGAAAACCTCATGCCATTGATGAGGAGCATAAAGCATTATAAAATACGAAGAGATCCCCTGAAAGAGCTTCAAGAAGGTGAATTTGAATAAAGTACAGGTTTTCTAAACATTCCGCTGCCATAGTAATTGATATGATGAACAGACAAGATTTTATGAAGACGGTGATGATGGAGTTCCAGTAAGATTGGTTAAGCGGTTCCTACAGAGCTTATGCTGTCCGTGCAGCATTTATCAATAAGAAATTTTAAAGAATTTTAGTTTGAACCTATTTCTGTACAGACAGAAATTTCCTTAATAGATTTTTAACTTTATCGCTGTTTGAATGTTTCGGGTAGTTTGTTATGCTGGCGTCTGTACATAAATAAAAGACATTTAAGTTGAAAAAACTTTTATTTGTAGAATCAGGAGCCGAGCGGTATATCGTCAGGGTCTGTAGTCCCCTTTTTTTTGGTATAGCCAAGTCAGACTTAAGAAAATATCAATGTTTAATAAGAAAAAGTCACATACACACACTATATAAAAGATACACATAGTAATAATGTTGTAAATAATATGGATTTATTTTCTATTATATAATCTTTCAGGATTGTCCTGAATAATTGCTGGAATAATAAAAGTAATCAGAGAACGGCAAATAAATGAATAATCACGCAACATGCGTAGTCATTTCAAAATTAACATGAGAGTGCGATTTTTTTCTTCGTCCCAGTTAATGGAGCGATTGCGCTTTTGGCTCATTTTTCACTGTATCAAGTTTAGGTTTTCGGATTAAGGTTATTATCTTCGGAAACACATAATTATTAAAAAAAACCTTTTGTTTACAAAACGGCATAAAGGAAAATTCAATGATTATGTCAATTTGATAGACAACTTCACGAGACGTTTAAGAAATTGACTGGGTTGCCATAGCATTCACACTAATCTCGGTGTAAAGAATGTATTGTTACTACAATACTACTCCATGTTTATTAATATGATTACTTAATACTCCGTTACACTGGTAGTTACTACTCCAAGTGCAACGTCAGATGATCTTTGGAATAGAGGATTTTTATTAATAAGACGGCTAGTGTGGCGTCAGTTCACTCCATCAGTTTGGTCCGGCTAACACTGAAGCCAGGATGACGGATGAAAAACAGGGTTTAAAAATATAAAATTTTCATCAATCTGGATCATCAGTACATCAGTCAACCGGTTAGACAATAATTCTCCCGTTATTCAGCATTCCGTGCATTCAGCTCCTTTTTGAATCATATTTCGATGGAATTTTACTGATTATTCCATACTTTTTTCTTTCTTTCAATGCAAAAGTATTTTTTTTTTGCCCACAGAACTTCATTTTTTTCATAATACCGCAAAAATAAAGCAATGGGTTGCAAAATAATCGTGACGATAGACGCGTGAAATCAGCCGTAAATTTTTTGTGAGGTTTTAAAACAAATCAGTTTTATTGGATTACCATAACGTTTCTAAAACAATTCCATTATTCAACTCATCCCATGAGTCTGCGGAGGGCTGTCCCTGATATTAAAATTTTCCGTAACAAAATACGAGTGATACGATGCCGAGCTGATGCGATTTTAGATAATCTACTAACTTATCAGCAACCGATGAAACTGGCCCTAACCTACTATTAATACTATGTGCAACTTACGTAGTATTAATAGTAGGTTGGGATGACATTGCTCGAATTCTTTCGCTGTTTGGAAATCAATGTTATTTATATGCCCATGTAGGAAAAGATGGCTGGGTCTCCGGAAACAGTCTCAGGGGAAGACCGAGAAGGGTCCAAGTGGAGCGCAGTCACCCGCCACTGCAGACAAACCTGTTCCACTGAAGAAAACATTATCGGACAAGAAACTCAAGGCAAGTCACACGTAACTTACCAAAAATGACTAGCTTTAAGTAAAAAAAAAAACTAAGCAAAAATTCACAAATGTGATTTCAAGCAAAAATTGACTTGATTGACTATGATTTATTGGTGCAGCTCCCGTACGCCGCGGTGGGCGATAACGGGCGCGCCGACGACCACGACGTCGCCAAGACCATGCCGGCCGCGCTCGACGAGGCGGAGGACGAGGCTGCTGACGTGGAACTGCCCCCGCCCATGAAGCCCATTCAGGTGAGTACCTTCATGCCTGCACTCTCGCTACTCTATAACTACACAAGCTGTATGGCTCAGTCTCAACCGAAGCTTAAGATATTAGCGGTCAACGACCGACACCGGACTCCTACACATAGACCCTCCAGGATTACTCTGGGATCGAATACATCAACGTTGACCGGTCGATACCCATTAGCGCCCATCCAGACAAGCTGCCACTATTCAGAGGGTCACGACTTGATCTTAATCTTTAACCTATTGCTGGTAAAGTCAAATACGCTTCTATGACTATGACCTGCTGCAGACCTTCATATTATTTTCAGTAGTGAAGATAATATTATAAAAATATTGGTCTTTAATATCTGTCTGAAAAAACAACAGCTGATACAGTCTCGCCAGCTGTCGTTAGTGAAGGGTGAAATGTACATTTAGCTGTTAGGTACGTTCAGCGCTTGCACCGTGCTCCGTAATTCTAGATATAATCCGAGAGCTTGCAGTTACCTGTTATTGGGTGCAGTGAATGGGTAGGTCGGCCGGGGGTGTGCAGTGGGCACGTACAGGCCATAGCATCTGCTCCCATGTTCCAAAATAATATAACCTAATCAATTATACTTTAGATCAAATACCGAGCTCTGACGTTGTTCAGTTCGTTGAGAGCGAGCTTCCTGCTAAATTAATTTCCCAAATAAATAATATCTATAGAGCAATACTTTCTTCATATTATTTTTGGCGGGTGGGAGTGTAGTCGTACAATTGAACCACGACCCTAGGTCCGCGGACAGCAGGCACTTTACCCCCGGCGAGTGCGATGACCGCACGCAACACGAATCCAGCCATGCCAGAGCCACTCTATGCGCACCCCGTGCACTGGATTTAACTAATAGCCTAGAAACGCACGCAATAGACCGAACATAAGTCTTCATTCATTTAATCTTAGGGCTAAGATATTACCTGCGCCGAAATCTGTTTATTCGATTATATTTTTTAAAATTATGTTTGTACTGTAGGTTATAACAAAAGAACTGCAACATTGTCGATCTATTGTGGATAAGAAAATATGCTCGAGACCGACTCGCGCCTGACCTGTTTGTGATTTGTTGTAACCAAATATTGGTTTACTTACCGATATTAGGGGAGACTTAATTATTTAGGATTAGATCTTCATCAATCACAGTCAAATGTTAACAGCAAAACTGGAAAATATATAAGATTAAATTATTATTTAATCTTAAGTTCCGTTAATATATGCTAAGTAACAGGAATCAAAATATTGTGCAGAACCCACAAGCGGTGCTGCAGCAGGCGCCGGCGCCGGCCGCGGTGACGACAGCTCCGGCGGCGCGCGTAAGTACCGCCCTCACCCTGCCGCTATCACTTTCCATGACTGACATACTTAACCCTCGGGTATCAGCTACTTGTACGCAGCCTGTATATTGGTGAACATTTTCAGAACTCTTTGGCTATGGATGCTATGGACAGTAACGGAGGAGCGGCCGACATTGACGAGATCGTTCAAATTGTCAAAGAAAAAATGGTTTGGCTCTATATGAATGCATGAAGTGTGCATGTTTGGTTTTCCATTGTTTTTCTCACTACCTGCACCGTTAGAATTGTTTGAATAACCTCCGTTGAACATGGCACAACATTTTCGGTTGTAGATGCTAAGCGCGACGTTTTCGACTTTCAGTTAATTCAATAGAATTGAAGTGAGATAAGAAGTAGCTCGTGAGGTACGGAATTCCTTGCCTAGAGCCACTTAGCGGTTTGTCTTTACCTAAGTTTTGACAGTAGTCGGTGCACTCCCAAAACAAGCCACGGTAAGGAACTCCGTACCAAAACTATATTTGCTTCTTAGCCGTGGCGCCAGTTGCAGACACCGATTATCTTCTTGAATGAAATTTTACAGTTTGAAGAGCGTTGGAACGCTAAATTTATTAAAAATCTGATCATTTAAAGCGATTTAACACCACATTAGTCGTGCTATACTATAACTGCTTTGAAAAATTTGTGCTGCTATACTGCAGCACAGTACAGTGATTATCGCGCAAAGCCTTTTATGCAGTTAAGTATTGCTTAGAAGATAGAAGGCTCGGTCGGCAGTAAGCTTAACCGAACATCGACAGTCAGGTTGTAATGGTCGTGCGACACAGTTTCGAGTCTACATTGCTGGTGGTGTAGCTATTTGTGTTTGGCCTTCAGATTAGTCTTAGATGATCCTTGAATTTGTTTCGGTGTTTCTTGACAAGGTAGTGAGCTAAGACACGCCGGCCTCATAAATATTTAACGTGGAAGTGTTGATTTCAACTTATTAGCAGAATAATATACTTTTATTATTTATAGTAGGTACACATTTAATTGTTCAAGTTGTGTTTTGATGTAATCGGCCAACTAGTGATTTGTGTGAAAACAGCGAATTACAAATATCGTAGCTTATCAAAATGTCGGTTTTGTTGAAATAGAGCTTGCGCATGTTTTTGTGTTGGTTGATTTTATTTGTGGTATATCTTGCATGTCATTATTTATCCGATCGGATAGCAGCCTCTGTTACCTAAGTGAGTAGCCCGCAGGTAACCTACCATCAAAATAGTTATTTTTTATAACAAGGCATGATGAAACTCTTGAAAAATATAGCAGTAATGATTTATGGTGGAGATTTCAACGATGCCCACCAACTTAACGTGTGGTATTTCCATATATTTTATATCACACACAAGGTCAACTTTCACCAAATTTGGCTCGTAAAGAATTTTTCTATAATTATTGTTTATTCTCTTCCTTTACCAATGAGTTTCATTATGTTTCGGAAGGTATAAGCCTTGTATGATCATCACTACATTTTACATATAAATATGTATTTTATTTGTTTAGCAGTTTGTTAAAGTTATAGCACTATTTAGAATGAAACCAAAGCGTAATACTTAACTATAATTGCCAATAGACCGCGAGCCAGAAACAGATATCCATGACCACTTTCCCCTTGTGATAATTTGTAGGCGGGTTGTGCTACCGCTGACGACCTCGAGGCTGAGAGAATAAATCCCCTGAAGCAGCATAAAAATCTGCCTCGATGAAATGACTGATACTGTTGTTGTCTGGCTTGCGGTTCATAAGTATGAGAGAGGTACGGTAGTGTGATATGCGGTTTGGTGTGCAGGAACAGCACGGCGTCGCCTCGTCATCCGGGCGGGCAGGCGACGCGGACGACTCAGACGGCCCGGCCACGCCTGGCCCGGACTCGTGCGAGGCGACACTCAAGAAGCGCGAGTACGTGCTGCGCGAGCTCGTTGACACCGAGGAGATCTACGTGTCCGACCTGCGCCTCGTCTGCGAGGGCTACATGCGCCACGTGCAGGTACATACTACACAACCCTACGACCGACCCTACGATGATTAGGTACTTGACAAAATAAAACAGCTCGATCTTATTTATGTTTATCATTATTTCCGCACATATTTTATTGAGAGTTGCATCGTTAGAGCACTCATCGCTGGGGGCTTTCGAGTGTAGGGCGCAATTAATTTGATGTTGGGGTGCAGGATCCGAACGCCGAGCCCGGCCTGCCGGAGGGTCTGCGGGACCGCAGGCATCGCATGATCTTCGGAAATATAGAGGCCATTTATGAGTGGCACCGAGAGTGAGTACTTACTTAACTATGTACACTATAATGTTATTTATCCACACGATTTAACATTCGGAAGTTGTTATAACAATAAGTATTAACAGTAAAAATACAATGGGCAATTAAATATGTATACATATTGTGCATATAATAACAACATTAAGAAATGGCACGCCGTATGCGGTGTTACGGCCAGAGCACTCGTTACGCTAACTGCCGGACAGACTACACGAAACTATTGCCAGATGTGGTAGTTTGCCTGTCTTTATTATTTATTTTATTGCGTTATTTTTGCGAATGTGCTACCGCGCTATGCGATTGTTTTTAGTTTCAGGAAGAACCTCTATAGGTAGTGGGTAGTATTGAGCCTTTTTCTTCCGTTGTATTGACTCCTTACTGATAAGATATCAGTTTATCGCGTTTGTGAAGTTTTGCCAATTCATTTTGCAAATATAGACTGATATATTTATACAAACGTAATTTTTAAAATGGACACAAAACCGTTGTTGCATTCTTTATACTGTATGCATTGCATATATTTATGTTATTTTGTAAAATAATTGTAGTCGGGGTTGATACAATCACGTTGAGGTATCACTTGACCAGTGATGAGGGAGGACAATACGAAACAGTGTGGAGCTGGCGCAAATTGTGACGGTCGGCACGTCTCGATACATGATGTTGTTTTGTTGTGCGCAGTAAGTTTGTCAGGGAGCTGCACCTGTGCGTGGCGGAGCCCGAGCTGCTGGGCCCGCTGTTCCGCCGCTTCCTGGAGAAGCGCATGTTCCTCTACGAGGCGTACTGCCGCAACAAGCCCGTCTCCGAGTACATCGTGTCGGAGCACGACGCCTACTTCCAGGAGCTGCGCGTCAAACTCGGACAGAAGCTGCAGGTGCGTGCCCTCAACCGGTCACTTAGTTCATTGTCTCATATATATATATGATAAAGAAATATTAACTAGCATTCCCGAAATGTGCTAGGAATAAGCTGGATGAGAAAGAAAAACGAATACTGCAAGAGAGGTAGGTTTAGGTACAGAAAATATATTGAAAGAAACATGGCGGGGGGTCACTAAGTGGTTGCAGCGATGGCATCAATTAGCTTCACATTTGAATGTCCCTTATACATCATCATCATCATCTCCCGAACCTTTTCACAACTATGTTGGGGTCGGCTTCCAGTCTAACCGGATTCGGCTGAGTACACAGTGTTCTACAAGGAGCGACTGCCTATCTGACCTCCTCAACCTAGTTACCCGGGCAACCCAATACCCCTTGGTTAGACTGGCGTCAGACTTACTATCTTCTGACTACCCGTAACGACTGCCAAGGATGTTCAATGACAGCCGGGACCTACAGTTTAACGTGCCATCCGAAACACAATCATTGATGTCCAAGATATACTTAGAAAGTACATACAAACTTAGAAAAGTTGCATTGGTACTTGCCCGACCTGGAATCGAACCCACGCCCTCATACTTGAGAGGTTAGCTCTTTAACCACTAGGCCACCACAACTCTTGAATCTTGAATCTGAAATCTTGAATGTCACTTCAAATAATTTATTTTACACTGAGTTGCATCCGAATCAGTAGAAATAATTGACTGACTTTACTTTTACGGTGGGTTGCACCGTGTGACTATAACCAAACTGTAACAAGCCGTCAAATCGCTGATTTTACCAATTAGGGGCCACCTGACGGCATGTTATAGCTCAGTTATGGTTAAACTTACAGGGTACAAAAATAATATCATATCATCAGTAAAAATGACGTGTTTTAATGTCGTTGTTGTTGCTATGTTGCAGTAGGTTAACCAAGGCTTCTTATATAAACCAATAATGTCATGTTGATACTGTTTCCCATTGCACCGCGACTGCAACTAGATAGAGTAGCGGGACGCCCGAAACTGGCGGACATATGGAACTGCGAGCTGTGGCTAAAGTGTGGCTGTGGGAAAGCCACCATGAGTTGAACAACAACCAGCGCGGCTTTGTTAATATTGTTGACGTTGGTGCGAGTAGCGCCAAACAGTCGGACGCACGCTGTAGTCTGACTCCATGTATCGCTCATGGAATCAATCTGTACTCAGCTGCTAACGTGCACAATGTATGTGTTGCGAGCTGCTCTCTGTCCGAGTTGTGTAGCGCCACTGCCACACCACCACTCATTTACTTCGAATGTTGGGGGCACATAGCGTTATTTTGTCGTCCCGCACTCAAACGCATACATGCGTGGGGTCCACATGGCCGTGAGCGCGGTTATCTAACCCGAGGGTCGCGTTGCAGCTGGGCGACCTGCTGATCAAGCCGATCCAGCGCATCCAGAAGTACCACCTGCTGGTGAAGAAGATCCTGTCGTACTCGGAGCACGCCAACGCTCCGCCGCACGTGCTGGCCTCCCTGCGCGACGCCGTCGAGTGCACCGACATCATCCCCAAGAACGCTAACAACATGATGGACGTCGGCCGCCTGCAAGGATTCGCGGTAAGCATCGCTTTACTTATTACTTGCTCTATACTTTAGTATAGTATTCATTTTATCACTTTTATGGCAATGCGATAATTTCTTGTCATGAAGCGCGAAGCGAAACTAGCATTGCGATGCTTGACTGCGAACTTGTAACTCTATAAATGATTGGCGCTGCGATTTTATTTGGCTTAGTGATTTTGGTTGCGATTGTTGTCACTGACACTGAAAGAGGTGTGCTGCACAAAAAGAAGAAGGCCCTTTTCAATTGTAGCTTAAGGCCGATAGATTCGTATTACACTGGTCAGCATGGTTCAGTTCTGTTCTTCACTAGGGGTACAGCATTAAACAGCAATACGAGGCCTTCAATCGAGCTGACGTTTATACGTCGAGCACCTCGACTGCTGAGCGTGGAGCAAGAGCTGAGCAGCTGGCATAGTACGCAGCTAAAGCACGGTGTCGTTGCGTGTTCCAGGGTAACATCACCGCCCAGGGCAAGCTGCTCATCCAGGAGCTAATGAGCGTGGCTGACGTGTTGGGCGGCTCCGACAAGGGCAAGGAGCTGCAAGTGTTCCTGTTCGAACAGTGCGTTATATTCAGCGAGCCTGTCGGCAAGAAGAGCCAATACAGCAGTCCCGCCTACAACTACAAGGCGCACATTCAGGTATCACCACTAGCCCAGTAGTCGCAAGTCTGAACGTCCAATACAGCTTGGAGATTATTTTAAATAAAGATGGCTCGACACTACGGGTCTGTTTCACCGGTTGTTGATAAAGTGTCATTATTTATCTGATGGATACTGCTATCTATCAGATAAAAGCTGGTTATAACTTTTTTCTGTTTTACCATCAAACTTCCTGATAATTTATTCGGAACATAAAATACCAGCCCTTTAATATCAAGAAGAACGGCAACGTCGCTTCTTTACGTTTAGATACTAAGTAAAATGTTTTAATTTGATAATAATTTTAAAAACTTAATTAATGAAATAATTTTTGATCGAAATAATCCAAGAAACATTTTAACATTTTGAAATATAATTTTGTCATAATAAGCCAAAATTATAAGATTCCTATGATTAACGACATGTTTAATTCTAGATGTGCGTATAGAAACGAAACTCAGTGTCGAAAGATAAACTTAATTAAAGATAGGCTATCAGAGACTTTATCTGTAACCGGTGAAGCTGGACCTAAGAGTGATCGAAATAGTGGATTGCTATTCATATTTGTAGCGAGGTTACTACATGATCAATATTTAGACATAATTGTTTCATATATAAATTATTGTAATGAATAACTAATGAATATGACAGTTGTCAACGACCGTATTATTTATCAAACATCAAATGATTAAGTTGTCGAATGACTGGGACCAGGTGAACAAGATGGAGCTGGAGGAGGTGGAAGCTCAAGGCGGGTTCATCGTTCGCACGGACGTGCTCAGCAAACCCAAGCTAGCGTTCCTGTGCCGGCCGTCGGAGAGCACGCGCGCGCACTGGCTGGCCACGCTCACCAGCATCCTCACGCTGCAGAAGAACTTCGGCGCCGCGCTCGAGAACCCGGGCGCGTACCTGCGCGAGCAGCTGACGCGCGAGCCGCCGCGCGATCCCGCCGCGTAAGTAGCCGCCGCCGCCGCCGCCGCCGCCGCTCTGCCGGACTGCTTCTACTAACACTCTACTAACTGCATTACGTGTAACGATTCGACTGTCTTCCTGCCTAACTACCGTCGACTTGTGTACAATCCTGAAGCGTTTTCAAACTAGCGGATTGTAGAAGCGCACGCTCGGCTCGTACGAGCGGGGTTCGACACCTACGATCCTAACCAATACGTGACCATAAGCTAGCCGAGACTACACCTACGTACTCGCGGTGGAATCCGCTGGTGTGAAAGCGCTCTTCACCTGTATATACTAAAATGGACAGAATAACCAAATGTACTCGTTATATACTCATTATATTTGTTTTAATTTACTCAATTGATGGCAATCATTTAGCTGTCCATGTTTAAGTTTTGGGTTAACCACTGCCAATAGTCCCGAAGTGGAATTTCATCAAATACAGTGTATATGATAGTGCTTATGTCAACTAGTGATAGAAACAATCGGTGAGAAAGTGGGTGCGACAGGAGCGGTGCGCGCCGGGGAGGACGTAACACATTCCGCGCGTGCGCACGTACAATGCTCGACTAGTAATAGAATATCATAAGTGGAGTGGTGATGAATGCGATAATAATATATAGGAAGGGTGGCGTACGATGCCAGCGCGGCGCGTTGTCACCGCGATCACTAGCGAATATGTTGTCCATGTTAGGTTAAACAAACACTGGAATTGATATTTAGATATATTAATTTAGATATTTTTAACGTTAATATAGGTATGTTATTTTTAAAAGTAGCAATAATAATTAACTTATTGCACAATGGTCGCGACAACACTATCACTGCCATCTCATATCGACGTGCATTGATTGCACGAGTATCCAACGACCCCGTTCTAATGGTAGGAGTACAGACCTACGTCATTCGCAAAACAGCGCTGTGGGACTGGCCGCCACAGTACTGCACACGGCGGGACATGGCTAGGCTAACGCTTGTAGGTTCCTTCAGCTCTTACCATATGGGCAGGCACCTAGCAATAACATACTGCCATTATACAATCATTGCATTTAGTGATCACTGCCGAGATCCGAGTGGCCACGTCTAGTTGTTAGTGCATTCAATAGATTTAGTAGTAGGTCTGCCGACGACGTCAGCGGAATGAGCACTGCCTACGTGATGCACGTCAACTGAATCGCAACAGTTGTGAGATAGCTGTCGCAAGAGACAGGCACGCGGGCAGCGCCCAGCTGCCGCGTCCGCCGCCGCCGTCTGTCTGTCCGATATTAGCGTCGTTACACGTACGTTGTAACATATGGTACCGGTAATCAGTAACTTTCTTGAGGGAGCTTTGGAACTCCTGGGTTATACTGTTGGCGTATTCGCGGACTGTGAAGAACCTTGGAGTGTGGGAATGCTGCATTGTCTTGTACTTCACCGAGAAAACATTTTGATTAGTTAAGTAGGAACCAAAGAAGACTGGATTTAAACAAGTGAACGACAGACGTATATAATGAACGGACTTAGAAAGTATTAGAAGCGTGCTTAGGTAAGGACCTGGTACGTTTGGCACCAGCCGGGCGGAGCAGGAACCCATCGGCGCTGGCGACAGCACCTTGTCGACGGGACATCACCCTGACACACCAACCCTCTCATAAAAGTGATGTCATTTATTAGGTGTTTATCGTATTTACAGTAATCTAGCTTCGAATCAATGACTTTAATGTTTACTAGTGATAATTAATAGGTAATATAAAATATCCGGAGTTTATCACTATTAGCGACACATTCGGCAACACCCTCTCGTGAAGTCACACCCCATACCGATATGCACAAGTAATAAGTTGTGTTCTGCACTTCCTACATCATCGACGAGTAGGGGCCAAGACGTGCGTCTGTTTTGTTTTCCCTTGAATAAGACAAATTTGTATGTATCATGTGATAAGTTAACGAAATCCCAGCTAGTGAGTAAGATTGGACGATTATATTGACATGAAATGCTTTGGATGTTATAATGCTAGCTTGTAAGGTACAGATTAAGTTGTGTATTAAGTTGTGTATCCGTTTGGCGGCCCAGCGCTTGGAGCTATATAGTTACCTAATCACTTACTTTAGACTGTTTCATTGTACACATTATTATAGTATCGCAGCTCATCGCCCGCCATTATTCGTTTGTGAGCGCGCACTGTTGCGTTTTGTTTCCTAAGTAGCTGACATTGTAAGCGATACTTACCTATTGTTATTAATAAAATGTGTAGTTTCACTTCCACGATATTATGAGTCCGTGGCTGACATGATCTGTACTAGTATGTATTTAGTTAGATACTAAACTGTATTAACTTTTGCTATCCAACTACGACCAAAAAGTTATAATTTGACACGTAGGTGTTATAGTTTTGTAACTGTCGTCGTATGTATATATCTGAGTTATGTATATAATGCTAACATGTAACAGTCGCTGTAACACTTGACCACTTCGTTACATGAGTAACCATTAAATGTCAATAAAGTACGCTTGTGGTTTTGTGCTTTTAGTCCCGCATGCTTGTTTACTTCTGTTATGTTTATGATTTGGGGCCCAGCTTCGTCTACCTGGCGCCGTAGACACACCACCGACAGACGTAGTGTGCTCGCGCTCCATGCCTAGTGCACCGTGTACCGCACCTAGATATTCTTCCGATAACCTAACCAGCTAGTTAGTTAACGAGAGCTTACTTAGCTTTACTAACACACTAACATGACAATATTCACTATTCCAGTTTATTTTGTGTTTTTGATTATTTTCTACTTGAAATAAAGCTGAAAAAATGTCACTCATGTTTATTTGTGGTGGTGAGTATTTAGGTTTTCCATATCAGGTAATATAAATTAAAGAGTAAGCACAACACACGTAATAATTTATTTACTCTACTGAACTGTACTGGACGAGTCAATGCAAACTAATGAAGCCGCGCTGACATACATTTCAAGTAGAAAATAATCACACACTGTGGTCAAGAAAAGCTGGTGCACCCGTTTTTGTTTGGTTTTATTTTAATTTTAACGTTCCTATTCCCGTCCCGATAGTGTAGGGGAGGGTTGGTGCGGCCTCCGCAAGACTGAGAGCGTCCCACCCTCAGTAGGCGGGAGGCTGGCGCCAGAGCTGCGCACGCGCACTCAGCGGCCGCACGCCAAGGCCAACACCATCAACCTGCCCACGAGCTCAGCGCGCGTAGATGATCGCAAGAAGTGCGGCAGCGCGGCCGTCAGCCCCACTTCCCCCCCGCAGCCCAACGTAAGTACGCGCGGGGAACTAACTGCGTAACTAATGCCATGTATCCGGGAACATGTTGCGTGCACAAGCCCCTGCTTTTCGCTTACAAAGCCTATACAAACATTGTAATGATCTTAAAGTGTCGTAACGGTTAGCGCCGTCACAGTGAAAGGCAATTGTGCTACTCAAGTTTACTGTAGTTAGTTTCGGCCAGGTGC
Organism: Heliothis peltigera; assembly: GCA_958496145.1. NCBI lineage: Eukaryota > Metazoa > Arthropoda > Insecta > Lepidoptera > Noctuidae > Heliothis > Heliothis peltigera. The sequence continues at coordinate 14,745,913 of OY292321.1, read as the reverse complement.
CGGCTCTAAGGCATACATATCTCGGACTCTCGCTGGTCTACGACTAGGCTACGCTCCAACATCCGCGTCCGCGACCGCCAGTCACAGCCCCAACAGAACTGCCGTGTTGCACAGGGCGACAGGGACGGCCGTAGCAGACAGCTATCGTGTAAACCTACATCAAGATCATATATCTACACCATGATTTTATCAAATAATAGTGGAAATCATTTGCATGGTCGTGCCAGGGGAGAGAAAACGCCCGAGCAACCAGTGACGGTTCTACGGATGCCCTACTGTTGTTGCACCCATATATAGCCAATCTTTATAATTTTTTAATGCATATTAAAAAAGAGAAATCTATTATACATCAATTGTACCACACATAGTTAAAGAATTTGTCAAAAAAAAATCGACAAAGAGACGTAATCCAACGCTATCAAAACTGCTGCTGCAGGACAAGGGCCAACCGCTTTGGGTTTGGTATTTAGCGATCAGTCGATACGAGCCACCTCACTAGTGTGCGCAACGACTTATTGCTCAAACTTAGGAAGGACAAAGCAAAGCTTCGGCACTCACAGCAATACGGGCTCGGGTTTCTTATGGCTTTCACCCAGCATGGAAACAGTACCTACTAACAACTTTCTCTTGTAACTTATAAACGCGATATGGCTTCGGCAAGGGTACGAGTTGGTTCTTGTGACTCCTACTGCGGGAGACTGAATTTGATCTATCCTATGTTTGTAGTATCTAGAAAGTAAGGAGACTAATTTAACATTTTATCGCAAGGTAAGTAAGTACGTACAACTTACAAGTGTGTCGGTGTAAATGGAGCATTCAGTATAACTGTGACCTGAATCTATTGTTTAGAATACAAGAAAACAAAAATAACCACTAGGTAATTAATAGATTCCCACATATGACGACATCGTAAGTTGTTCAGATGATTGTCGTAATCTATTTAGTGGCTGGTTGAAAGCTACATCTAAAATATGAAGGTATTTATGAGCAATATAATTCAAAGTAAAGTTTTAGGTGGCATAAGGTGCCAATATTAGAACTAAATGATCAATAGTAATGTTATCAGGCATAATATTCCGATATATCAAAGATTATGAGATTTTTTTAGCTTCTGCCAAATAGTAAAAGGATCTGCAGATAGATCGATGAAAGTAAGTACCTAACTAATATGGATAAGTAAACAACCAGCCTATTACAATAATAGCAAGTTTTTAGTATCAACTATCGCTTCTTCACTCGTCCTAGATATTGTTTCGAATGCCAATCATGTGGAATGTGTGGTGATGAGGCCGCGATCAACAACCGCCTTCTAAAACTAACCCATATCGTGGACTTGCAGAGCATTTGAAGACGAGCTTTATTTTTTGTCAATTTTGGGCAATTATCTGTAGGTCCACCTGGCGGTCTTGTAGATCAAGTCTAAACAATTAGATATGTCGGCCACAACTCTCCACGTAAAGTCAACTGCAATGAACTTTGATACAATATACTTAGACTTACGACTTATAGTTTGTCAAGGCACATTTATCACTTAGATTGCAACTGACTGTTTTACCAATTTAACTTTGTATGATCCGGTTTTAATCCACGTTTTTTTTCGAATATGGTCCATGTAGTGAAATTATTGTTATTCTGTTTACTTTATACTTATGTATTATTTAATCTAAGTTATTATATTTTTAGCCTAACGTGTCACGCATTAACTTATTGTTACGAGCTAGGGGTTCTAGATAAATTATACTCGATTACTTTTATCGAACGATACTTTATTTAAACCAAACACAATCACAACAATCACTAAAAATCACTACACACTCTTATATTCACTAATCACTTCGGTAGTAGTCGCTAGAAAGCTCACGAGTTAGCTTTGCTAGTTCTTCACTGTTTCGTATTCAAAACTGAACTGACTCACCGCGCGGTCGGCCGTCTATTTATATCGCGCGCGTAGACATCTAGAAAGTTCAAAGGCCGAGGCAGATCGATAAGGCCCGAAAAAATTCCAATAGTTACTTGAAGGTCAGTGAACTACTAGTATCTACTCATGCTATTGTTCGGAGGTCGATGACCCGTACTCGAGAGTGTTACGCAAGCGGTCGAATGTTTTCGAACTTTTGCAACTATGTACTACATTACTGGACATTTCTAGACCACATATCTAGAACATTCTACTAATTTCTTATTATTTCGAGATTTTACTTTTAAACAACGTTGTCTTATCGACCTACGTAACACTGCCCCCTCCTTAGACATGCTCGTCCCGAGCATCGTTATTCCCGAAATATCGCGCCAATCGATCAACATGAACAATCTTGGGTGCACTTCGCACGTTCTTCTGTATTCGGTAGGTGACGTCGTTGATCTTGGTCACAACGCTGTATGGTCCATCCCATTTAGCCTGCAGTTTAGGAGACTTCCCTTTGCTTCGTACAGGGTTATGCAACCACACTAGTGACCCTTCATCGAACCCACTATTGTTCATCTTCCGGTCATAACGAGTTTTTACTCTCTCGGACATCTGTTGGTCTGATTGTCTGACATGCTCGTACACGTCATTCATTTTACTGCGCAAGTCATTCGCATAGTCTGTTATACAACGTGGCGTATCAGGAGGAATGCCGGTTATCAAATCCGCTGGTAACCTTAACTCTCTGCCAAAGTTAGCAAACGCAGGGGTCACGGTCGTACTCTCATGAACAGCACTTCGGTACGACAGGAGAAACGGTTGAATGTGCTTGTCCCAGTCCTTTTGTCTGCTTGACACTACTTTGGCCAGGTATCTTTCCAACGTTTGATTAAACCTTTCCACCATTCCATCAGACTGTGGGTGGTACGATGTGGTTCTGGTTTTATGTGAACCCATCACTCGACATGTTTCCTGAAAAACTTGCGACTCGAAGTTTCTTCCTTGATCGCTGTGGATTTCCAGGGGTACTCCAAATCGACAGAAAACTTCGTGAACCAGTTTATCAGCAACCGTCGTTGCCTCTTGATTAGGAATGGCGAAAACTTCCGGCCACTTGGTGAAGTAATCCATGACAACCATGAAATATTTGTTACCTCTGTCACTTTCAGGGAATGGCCCGGCGACATCCACTGCTATCCGTTCCCAGGGAGCTCCAACATTGTAGACTTTCAAAGCACCCCTGCTACGGGTCTGAGGTCCTTTTACTGCCGCACAACTGTTGCATTTGCGACACCAATCCTCCACATCCTCACGACAGTGGATCCAGTAAAACCGCTCCCGTATCTTCAATAGAGTTCTCTTTACTCCCAAGTGACCTCCTGAACATCCATCATGGTAAAGCCGTAAGATATCTGGTACTTTAGCTTTTGGGACAACCATCTGCAGGTGACAGTGGTCCCCACGTGCATTTTCCCATCTACGGCACAATACGCCATCCTGGATAACCAAACTCTCCCACTGTGCCCAATAGCTCTTAGTGATCGTGCTCATCGATGCCACATCACACCATTTCGGCTTGGGAGCGCCGGCCTCGATCCAATCGCGAATTGGCTTAACATCTGGGTCACTTTGCTGAGCATCTTGCAAGGTTTCCTTCCACTCGTCACTAAGATCCGTCCTTAGCATCCTTACAGGTACTGCTTCTTTATTTTCTTGCCTGACACAATGCTTGCAATCCTCCGGACAGGGTCTTCGTGATAAGGCATCTGCGTTGCCGTACTCTCTGCCTTTGATGATCAGGCTGTTCCCATCGTGGGCTTGTGAGATCGCAATCCTTGGGGCTCTTTTAAAACCAGCCAGCACCCGCCCCGCAGTCCTGGCGTTTACTCGTTTCCCTGCTGCTGGGCGGTAACATTAGCCGCCCTTTTTTCTCGGTTATTATCTTCGGTTGTGCTGCTTCGCTTCGGGCAGCTCGACTGAAGATGACCCTTTTCTCCGCATGCGAAGCACCTGGGACTGTATTTGAAACGGTCCCGTGAAGCCAGTGCAGGTGCCGCAGAAACCTCCCTGATGCGGTGAGCACGATTGTCTTTTCTTATTGCCTCAACTTCCAAGGCGTGAGCTACGGCACTCTTCAAAGTCTCGTGGTGCCCAAGACTTACAATAGTTCTTACTTCCAGATCTCGTATGCCATCGACGAATGCCTGCACTATAGTCGGTTCGATGGGCCCAGTCGCGGACTGATTCGCTTTACGAACCAGCTTTTCAATCTCTGTGGCCCATTGCTGCAGATCTTCACCAACACGTTGTACCCGATCCTTCAGCTGAGCGCGATATACGCGTTCCAGGTGTGCATCGCCGTATCTGGTTTCTAAAGCCTCAATCAGCTGATCGTAGGTCATGTTCGGGCCAAGGGCATCTAGCACGGATAAAGCCTGGTCGCGGAGACCCAACTTCAGTGCCGTCATGGCTTGTTTTTCTGTCCACCCATTAATTTCTTTAGCTGCTTCAAATTGGATCCTATACGACGACCAGGGAGATGTTCCATCAAAAGGCGGCACCTTAAAGTCTCGCATTGAAGGCGCAGCCCCAACCGGGAGTGCTATCCTTTCTCCAGCCTTTATGCTTCCCAAGGTCTTCTCCATATCGGCGATCTTGTGCTCAGCCTCCGAGATGCGGTTCTCATGGACCTCTACTTTTTCCTTGACGGCCTTGACTTCTAAGCCGAGCTCCGCCTTCATGTTTTTCAGTAGGTGCGTGTGTTCCTCTAACTGGCGAGATTGTTCTTCACGGTCATGCTGCATCTGTTGCTTCAGTTCCTGCATTAGAAAGATCAGGGCTGAGAAATCCATTGCCGGAGACGGTGTAGAAACATCCACGAGCGGCGATGGTGTAGGTGCACTCGAAACTTCAGCAATTGGCTCCGATGACGGCTGATCACCAGCAGGCGTCTGTACAGGAGTAGCCACAAACCGCCTTTGGTCCACTTCTTGCTGTCGTTGACTTCGGGTACGAACACCCTCCATATCGTCCTTGGGTAACACGGGCATAATTTATCGCACTTCTGACACCAAATTGTTACGAGCTAGGGGTTCTAGATAAATTATACTCGATTACTTTTATCGAACGATACTTTATTTAAACCAAACACAATCACAACAATCACTAAAAATCACTACACACTCTTATATTCACTAATCACTTCGGTAGTAGTCGCTAGAAAGCTCACGAGTTAGCTTTGCTAGTTCTTCACTGTTTCGTATTCAAAACTGAACTGACTCACCGCGCGGTCGGCCGTCTATTTATATCGCGCGCGTAGACATCTAGAAAGTTCAAAGGCCGAGGCAGATCGATAAGGCCCGAGAAAATTCCAATAGTTACTTGAAGGTCAGTGAACTACTAGTATCTACTCATGCTATTGTTCGGAGGTCGATGACCCGTACTCGAGAGTGTTACGCAAGCGGTCGAATGTTTTCGAACTTTTGCAACTATGTACTACATTACTGGACATTTCTAGACCACATATCTAGAACATTCTACTAATTTCTTATTATTTCGAGATTTTACTTTTAAACAACGTTGTCTTATCGACCTACGTAACATTATTTTCACATTTATAATTGACTCTTGGGTGTTTTGCTTTATCTTATTTGTTGCATGTGTTATTTTAACGCTTTTCTATATTTCTTTTGTTGTAGGTATGATAAACACGAGAATGCATTTCTAACATAGACTGTGATAGCGGGCCGTTTGACTGACGCGCAAGTCTTGTGCTAAGTGATATGGAATAACCGCCATTGACTTTAAGTTATTCATTGTAAATAGTAGATGTAACGAATGTAACCGGACGATGCCGATGTGCGGAGCGCGGGTGAGCATGCATGTGACGCTTGTGGCGCGGGCCGGCGCTCCCCGTCGGCAGCGCAACTTCACTGTCTCCTACGACAGGGCATGTCCAAGCGGCCGTGGGGCCTCAAGCTACGGCGAGGCGCCAGCGCCGGCGCCGCCAGCAGCGGCTCGAGCGAGCCCAGCGACGGTGTGGTGACCGAGCTGCGGGCTCCCGAGCTCTGCGAGCCGGCGGCCGACGTGACCGTCGCGCCTGGCGCCACCGCCACGCTGGCGTGCCGCGCCGGCGCCACCCGTGCTACCGCATCGTGGCGCAAAACGGCGCCGGAGACGCGCGCGCTTCGTCACGGCGGCCGCTTCGCCATCACCATGAGCCCAGACGGACTCGCCACTCTGACCATACACGCGTGCCGCGCGTCCGACGCTGGCGTCTACTGCTGCCTAGTCAGCAACGAATTGGGCGGGGTGCAGAGCTCGGCGCGCCTCACGGTGGGCGCGGGCGGCGCACCAGGCGTGCCCGCCGTGCGTGCGCACCCGGGCGGCGGGCTCGTGGTGCAGTGGGACGAGCCCGCGCCCGCGCACTTAGAATACTGCCGTGTGGGGGAGGGTGAGTGGCGGCGTGCCACCGAAATGCCCGCCGCTGCCAATACGTTGGCGCTGGAGGAGCTGCCTGCGGGACAGTACAGCTTCCGGCTGATCTGCAGCCGCAGCGGCGCGCCGGGCCCCGCGTCAGGGCCGGCGGCGTGCGGCGGCGGTGGCGCGTGGCAGCGGGAGCAGTTCGCGCGCCGCTACAGTGTGGAGGAGGAGATCGGTCGCGGACGCACTGCAAGAGTGCTCGCGGCCAGGGACACGGGGACGGGACAGCGCGTGGCATTGAAGCAGGTCAGCTGACGTATACATTATCACTATCCTCCAGCCCTTAACACAATTGGAATTGACATCGACGCAGCACGTAACAGCCATACAGTATTTCAATTAAATCTTCTCTTTCAACATCGATTATTTCTTCAGTTGTATTTCCTCTACATCATATGCAATCGAATTTATGTGAGTGCAATAAGTTCGGAGCTCGGTTGTGGCTTGCAGGTGGTGGCGGGGCGCGGCGCAGATGCGGTGCGCGAGTACCGATTGCTATCGCGAAGCGCGCACGGCGCGGTGGCGCGGGCACTAGCGCTGTTCGCGGAGGTGCCGCGCGCCGGCGCGCACACGCTTGTGCTCGAGCTGGTGGGGGGCGGTGCGCTGCTCGACTGGGCGGCGACGCATGCGCACCTCTACACTCAGCAGGCGGTGGCGCTGCACACCAAGCAGTTGCTGTCTGCGCTCGACTGGTTGCACTCCATCAATGTCGCGCATCTCGACGTCAGGGTAAATACGCGTAACCATTCTTGCATGGGATGGATAATTATTTTTTTATCAATTGGGTATTTGCCTGTGTTTGTTTTTGTACAAAAATTTTAACAAAACAAATAAACACACGCACAAGGAACATTTTTCTGAAAACAACGTCAAAATTGGTTGATAAACGGAGCAGCAATGAACATGTTTTATATTCGTATGATGATGGGTGGGATCATAGTAGGGACATCTTGCTATCTCTTTTGTACATGCGTGATCAAATAGCGTTGACTTGACAAGCTTGTATGTGCATCCTTTTTTTGTTATTTAACTGTTTCACATTTGAAAAATTATAAATTACTTATATCCCAACGAATTCCAATAATTATTTCTGTTTTTGGTTTTGTAAAATGTTACTTTTGATATGAATAATAAAAAAAAAGAATCATATACCCTATTGAGACATTTTGATATCTTTGGAGTCAATTGTAATTTCTATATTTGTACTTTTTTCAGCCTGAAAACATTCTCGTAGAGTTAGGCGGACCCGTACCTCAGCTGAAGCTGGTGGATCTGGGTTCGGCGGTGGAGACGGGCGAGGGCGGCGCGGGCACAGCGGCGCGCGAGGTGTTGCCGCCTGCACCTGCGCAGCTTGAGTTCGCGCCACCTGAGTGCGTGTTGGGCCGCCCGCCCGCTACCGCCTGGGACGCCTGGGCCGCTGGCGTCTTCTTATATGTGTTTCTCACAGGGGTAACTGATACTCTCGTATTCTTTTTGTACTGACACTTACTAAACGCCGTCAACTGTTCAATCTAACAGGTAAACAGCGGCGAAATAAAGATTGTTTTATCGGTCACTCAGTGTCTTATAATTTTTTTGAGGTTGTTGTTAAAAAATAATAATAACCTAATAACATTCACAACAATTCATTGAAATCCGCACAGCTATCGCCGTTCCTGGACGAGTCGATCGAGGAGACGACGGCGAACATCATAAAGTGCGACTACTGCTTCCCCCCGGAGCACTGGGCGGGCGTGGCCGAGCGTGCGCAGGCGCTCATCCGCGGCCTGCTCGAGCCCGCGCCGCCCCGCCGCCTCACGCCCAAGGACGCCCTTGCAGACCCCTGGTTCGACGAGGTCAGTCTACCCAACATACACACTACCATTTGCCCTCATGATATACAACCAACCAAACGTAACCACCTCACAATACGCACCCCATCAAGGAGTACTTCTTTCTGGATCATCTACACCTTATTTTTTTTTATCTAGATTTATAAACCTTGGACCGGCCTTTATATCGAATAATATTACTTAACATTATACATAACTCCACCACCCTTTCATTAATTATTTTTTATGTATTTTTTCTTATCAACATATTATTATCTAAATAAATTGTAAATAAAGAGAGTAAGATATAAATAACCACGCCTGCCCCACACCTCCCCTATTTTACCATATTTTAGTAATGACACATATTAAATTGAAATTAAGCTATCTCAATATTTAAAATGGCACAGCCAAGTTCAATTATTGTTAACTTGAGGAGTAAATAAATACTATGTACATGTGTTAAGGCGCCAGCGACGCCTCTGTCGGCGACGCAACTGAAGACGTTCCTGGACCGGCGGCGGCCGGCCGGGCACGGCAACGCGCTGCACTCGCTGCGCTCGCCCGACACCTGAGGCGCCGCCGCCGCGCTCGACTGCGTTGCACAGTATTCCTGAGCACCATGTCGTAGCGCGCACGCAACACCACTGAAGCCTCGCTTCCGAACTGATATTATCACTTGAAGCGGTTACAAGACATTGCCCGACAATGTTGCACTTGGAGATCAACAAACATTGTATGTGCAATGTGCATTGTAGTTAGGAACAAAGGCGCTGGCCAAATGTAGATCTTATTCATTATTCACTCAATAGCTGTAGTTTACTGTAATTGTTCTATAGTCAATGTGCCCACCTATTCAGTTTGGTATTTTAGTTACTTGAAATTTGTTCGCAACTTAAATTATGTTGGGTAGGTCGCGGCCCGGCCGGCGGGCGGCCGACCTCGACCAATGGACAACTGTTTGTAAACTTTAAATAATATTCCTAAAGTGGCCGATTAAACTAAAGTGTCTGTGATTTATGCTAAAATGAAGTTTTCGTGCTTATTCCTAATCTTATCGTAATACTTGTTAAATTAATGAAATAAATTGAGTATACACTAACGACATGTATATAGAATTAAGTATTAGTGCGTCGTTCTCCGTGTTATTTGTGATCGAAATGCAAAGTTTTTATCCGTATGTTTGGTGTATCCCGACGCGTTATTTTATATTCGTGAAATACCTATGTAATGTTTTAGTATATAATAGTTGTATAAGGATGGAATGTACGCCGCTGCACTGCCGAGCTCAGCCCGGGCGACCATGCCTTCAACTGTAACCCGTAGCGTTACATGTTGCAAGTAAACTGTTACACTTTGGTCAATGTATGTTTATCGATACAACAATCAAATATTTTAAAGGAAACTAAGACAATGTATACTGCTTATTAATTGTAAACAGAATGACATGCAAGTGGGGCTGCGTGCGATGATGTATGTATGGGAGGATACCTCTGTTGTGCAACACTTTAATTGTATACATTCAGTTCGCTCAGTTGCATATTGGTGTTCGTAATTGTACCATATTATTTATACATATTATATGATTTGCTTTTAAAATATCAAATTATTAAACCGTTCAAATCTATTAATTGATAGTTATGGGTCGTCGTAACAATATAACGCCTTCATGATCTGTGATCAGTAGAAGCCGCGCGTACTGCCAGTGGGGAGTACCGGCGGCGTGCGGCCCGCCACAGTGTCACGACACGCGCAAACCTGACTCACGTTGACGCACACGAGCGATATAATCGTTTTGCCACTTAGTTCCAAATACCTACGTGTAGGTACACTTGCCTAAAGGGATCAAATATTGGAATATTTTGTGAGTGTCGGAGTGAGAGGGAGTCTTGTTGTGGAACAGAGCGCGCCGCCGCCATGTGAGACGGCCGAGCTGGTCCATGCCGCGTCAATCTTCTCCACTAAGGCCTTCAGTGTGTATCAATAAGCTACCCGTCAGTGTCATTTCTATAGATATCATATCGTCTAAAGCTGATGTATATTATAAAATCGTATTACATAATTTTGAAAAAAGCTGCTGTGTGTTTTAATCGACCCCTTAAAGTGGGTGAAACTAATTAAGGGGTTCGAGTTAGCTCCCGAGTGTGGGCCAAGACCGCATGTGTGTTGCATTTCCCACAAGGCCGTGGCGCGTGTGGCACGCGTCACAGCAAAAGGTTGTGTAACTATGTAGAATACCAGCTAAGAATAAGGTGCGGGCGGCCGGGCTCGCAACAACAATAAAAAACACCCTTATTATTATTATACCTATTTATCAGCTTCATGACGTCCAGTGTTGATCATCGGTTAGCCCTGATATTTGGATTGTTGGAATCTTTTGCAATAAGACTTATAATTTAAAATAAACACAGTCACATTTTTATTATAAGCAATATTTATTCATAAATAATGAAACATAACCTAGTAAATAACTTGTTGTAATAAAGTGCTCTCCAACATAGGTAACACGCAACCTCTGCGCAATCCTGTGCTAACATTGTTAAGTAGGAGCTGGTAGGAACACCAAGTGACTCTATTCCTTTGTCTTATAAAGTATCTATCCTATGATAACTATAGTGTATGCCTAATTAGTTTGAGTGTCGTGTCACGCACCCGCGCTCCTACAGCGAACATTACCTAGTAAGTAAATCCATATAATGAAAACAATTGGTAAGCGAACGGTTTTTTTAAATACCCATTCAATTGGACATGTTTAATAATTTTATAAAAAAATATTAATTAATTAGACAAGTTATTTTAGTAAAATAGTACAATCTTTATAAAATGCGTAACAACATAATATGTACTTTGTTAAAGTTTGGCAAATATTTATGTAACAATGAAATAACCTTTTCCCTCTCAAGTGAAGTATCTTTAATATAACCCTACTGAGGAAACTTATAACTACCTACTTCCAGAAGTTGGTAGACATTAATACTGAAATTAAATAGATCTATTCATTAAATTGGTGAGTCAAATTATGTTAACAATAGTTGGCTCGTACACTGCACAGCCAGACGCAAACAGGTTACAGATTACAATAAGCTATACAAAACCAAGGGACATATCCAGAAATGGTTTCTTATTATTGAATAATTCTAACCACGGTAATATTTGATTAGACGTCCAAAAACTTAGGGCTTCTGACTATATCAAACATTTTTAAAGCCCTCCAATTAAGAGAAAAATCGTATTTTAATTTAGTGAGAATTTACTTCTAAAACTAACGAACTTTAAGATTTATCTAGGTTACTGAAGTGAACGCACTCCAAAAGAAGTAGGTAAACTTCTTGTAAATATTGACAGGAGGACAGTTTTCATCATGTGTCAATTTATGACAGTTACTGTCAGAAATATAAATTATTATCCCAGTGTGGCGATACTTTACTTAAAAACTACCTTTTTAAGGGTGGCCAATAATTTAAAAATGGTAATAACTACAATTAATAAGTTTTGAATTTTCTCTTAAATGGAGGGGTTTAAAAATATTACTTCAGTGATTCTAAGTTCCATATTTTTGCCGTATTAGTATATTAGTAAACTTTGAAGTTGTTTTTTTTCGTAATAAAAATCGGAATATAAAAAGTTAAAGTTTTTGTATAAAAAGCGGACATCTTTATAAGACTAACTCCTTTGTTATATAAGATGGTTTTAAAAAGTACCGGGTTTAGTACTAGGTTTAGGCTATTAACTTTGTTCGAGATGGCGGTTTAAACCTAGTGCTAAAGCCGGTGCTTCTGTTAGACCACATTTTATAATAAGAGGGTTAGTCTTGTTTCTAGTATAAATAAGACACAAAAGTACAGAATGCGACATCAACAATCAATTCAGTCAAAAATTCACGAGATAAATGCTTCACATCCTTCTAGGAGCATAACACATATGGTCGTCCTGCGCACGAACTGTTTAGAAGACGATCTTAGCCTGGAGGTCGGCCATGACGGTGGCGGACTGGTACATCTGCTTGCGCTCGGTGTCGGACAGCGGCTGCCGGATGACGTCGAGCACGCCGTTGCGGCCCAGCACGCACGGCAGCGACAGGAACACCTCGTCCTTGATGCCGTGCTCGCCCTGGCGCCGTACATTCAGTTTAGTAAACTCACAGTAATGAATATTGAGATTGATATAGAAAATAGTTGCGCTCGTATTTAATTTTGTGATCCTAGATTGCTTAAGTACCTGTTAGTAAGTCTCAGATGCACGGCTCGGTCCGTGGATGATGACTATCACCGGCATCCCAACAAAACTTTATTTTTAACACCTAACCGAAGCTTCACTTGTAACTATGTATGTAAGAAAATCTTAATTTGACCCACTTCCCGGTTTTCGACCCGCATGAAATTTTTCACACGCTCTGAGTTCTGATGACGATATGTTCCTACATGATTCTGAGATCATGAGTCTCAAAATCCAAGATGGCGGCCTGGCTGTTTGCATCGTTAGGATGAGAGCGTCGGTCGGTACGTGTGGCGTCGCGATCTCAAGTGTCGGCCTCGGGACGCCTAGAGTCGCGGGGACTAGCGCAGGATGCCTGCGGCGTCGTGGGGACTAGCGTCGGGACACCTAGAATCGTGGGGTCTAGCGTCGGGAAGCGCGGCGTCGCTATGCCAAGCGTCGGCGTCGGGACGCCTGGCGTCGCGGTGACTAGCGTTAGAAAATGTTTTTTAAACACGCTTATTAGCTTTATTTTAAACTACATTTATGTGTATGTGAGTAAATCTTGAAATGTTAATTTGACACACTTGAAACTTTACTTTTAATTTCACCGCTCGCTCAATGTCTGCAGGTACGCATTTGGAATATGCATGTTAAACCCAGAAACTGAGTTCCATCAGGTCAGGATCCAAGCGTGACACATATCGTCGAGACGGTAGGATAGAGTTTTGAGCGTGTGCAAATCTATACATTTAATATTTTTTAAAGAATAATTGGGGTGTGATCTAAAATCGATATCTAAGCCAAAAATATAGTTTGTCTGTATGTATGTCCGGGCTAATCTCAAAAAGTACTGCATGGCATTGCATGCATTTCTGGCAAATAAATTTCTTATTTCATGCATTTGCTTCAAATTTGGCATGAATACAACTAAAAGGTCGTGTCAACATATAGGCTACATATTATCACGCTATCACGTACGCAACGGGGGAAGGGGGGGGGGGTGAATCAAAATCGGTTAATCGCCTAATGCCCATAAGGACGACGTCGCGGGCAACAGCTAGTATAATGGAATCAAAATTTGTCGCTTACCTGCACACAAGTAGTGACGGCATGCACGCTGGTGGCATTGGTGAGGATGGCCTTGATGAGCTGCGTGAGCGACAATCCGATGGCCCACGAAGTGTAGCCCTTGAGTTTGATGACCTCGTACGCGCTCTGCACGACCTGCGTGTGAGTCTCTTGCCAGTTCTCCTTGTCCGTATCCAACCCGATGTTCTGGTTGAGGTCCTTCAGCCTCACGCCCGCGATGTTCACGCTGGACCACACGGGCACTGGGGGACAGGTAAATGTTTTATCGTGAGTACCAACGCATTGTAAATAGCTATAAGACAGCAACAATTGAACAATTCGTGAAAAATAAAAATATAAAAAGTCATTCAAACTAGGCTGGAAATCAGCACTTTGAAGGTCATTTTAGAAAACTCGCCCTTCACCACTTCGATTATCGCTGGGAAAAGACATGGTGGAACAAACTTCTCAGCAACACGAAGAGTGTTGTCTGTACGGTTTCAATTGCGTAGGTAGTCATCCGTTCGACCACTATCGCTTCATGATACGTAGCGATAAGCGCTAGTGTTCTAAATTGGAGAAATTTGCTTAAAAGTAGCCGAGTACCGAGTCAAGTGTGTAAGCTTTCCTCAAATGAACACTATATATACTCGTACCTACCATTAAACAGGGTTATTGTCATATTTGTGAAAGCGTATCATCATGTCGTGGTGAACTCACCGCTGCTATCGCCGTGTTCCCCAATGATATATGCGTGACAGGAGGTAGGTGCGATACCAAGCTTCTGCGAGAGCAGGTAGCGGAACCGCGCCGAGTCCAGGTTGGTGCCGGAGCCCAGCACGCGGTGCCGGGGCAGGCCACTGATGCGCCAGGACACGTACGTGAGCACGTCCACGGGGTTGCTAGCAATCAGCAGGATTGCGTTCGGACTGTACTGTAGCAGCTGTGGATATTAGCAAACTCATTGAAAACAAGTTCATCTAGGTAATTTTCATAATATCAAATTCATCATAATAAGGCACGAAACACAATATTGATAAGAAAGTATCTTTATCAGTTTCATACGATGTGGCCTGACACCCCTGGGCCCCTTCAAAAGATACTTTAGGTAGGTAGAAAGCTACAAGTCACCTTGGGCACAATTCCTTTAAGAACTTGAACGTTTCTCTGCACCAAGTTGCGGCGATCCTCACCCTCTTTTTGTCTCACGCCAGCAGCTATGACGCAAATTTGGGAGTTCGCAGTTATCTCATAATCTGTGATGAGAAGGAAAAATTTTAACTTTATATGCCATTTGATATGTATTAGACACAAACTTTTTTTTTTTTTTTTATTAGCCTGTTCTGTCCCACTGTTGGGCAAAGGCCTCCCCCATATCTTTCCACTTATCTCTATGGCTAGCTTTTTGTGGCCAGTGCTCGAGGAAACGGTCTAAATCGTCTCTCCAGCGCTTCCTCGGTCTTCCTCTCGGTCGTCTGCCGTCATTTGGATTCCAATGGGTGGTAATGCTAGCCCACTTATGTGACGATGTAATGTGACCCGTCCAATCCCACTTCAACTTTGCAGACTTATTGCCCACATCGACTATGCCCGTCTTAGACCGGATAAAGGTGTTGCGTACCCGATCACTGAGCCGAATGTTCAGCAAGCTGCGGTCCATGCTCCTTTGGCATACTTTTAGTCTGGACTTCTGAGATTCGGTCAAAGACCAAGTCTGAGCTCCGTAACTTAGGACGGGGAGGATACACATGTCGACAGTAAAACTATGAATATTAAAAATGTTTCACATTATTCAAACAAAGACTGGTGTCATTACAGTCCGTACCTGTGCCGGCCTGGATGTTGGCGTTATAGAGGAAGGCGGAGCCATGCTGCAGGTCCATCATCTCGCCCTTAAGTTTGTCTTCGTTGGTGTCCACCAGCACGATGTTGTTGGTGACGCCCTGCACCGTCACAAGATTGGGTTAGTCAGATGCCATGCAAACGGAAAGTTGTCGCGCTGATCATTGGTTATAGGTTACTCTCCTTCCCGCTGGCGGCGCGTGAGCAACATATTCAAATTATAGGAAACATTTTGATATAGTTACAACATTGCTTTTCTAACCTGATGAAGCAGAAGCAAAACCATGATATTTTCTATACCGTGTTAAACATGAGCGATGAACACTTAGATTTCTATGCTGTGCCAGCTTGACCAGACAGACATTGGTATTTTTATAAGTAAATAACGATTAGGTACTGCAATTAATACAAATACAACCTACATGAATACAAAATACAACCTAATAAACTGATTTAATAAGTACCCACCATTTTTTTTGATAATTTTTAACTACTTCTTTAATAAAGCAATGTGTAAACAACGATATGTTATATCAATGTTTTGTTTATTTAAATATAAAACCGACTTCAAAAACACAAAAAGTGAAAAAAAAAAAGCTTTTAAGTACATCGGTCTAGAAGTCGGTGTTAAGAAGTTGCAACTGTAATACTGTATTTATTTGGACACCGACTTCTAGAACGATGTAAGTACATAAAAGTTATTTTTTTCACTTTTTAGTGTTTTTGAAGTCGGTTTCATTTCTTTGAAATCAAAATTTGTTTGATTTATGGATGTGGATGATGTGTAGCTCAAATTGGATGAAATTTTTATGGGGCCAAATGGCAAGTATACTGCATCGAATAAAAAAAGAATTACACAAATCGGATTAGGAACCTCGGAGTAATCGGTGTACATACATAAAAAAACACATACCGGCCGAATTGAGAACCTCCTCCTTTTTTTGGAAGTCGCTTAAAAATAAAATTGTTGTTGGCGAGCCGTAATCTATACATATAATAAAATCGTAGAGAAGTCAAAACTGTACATTGAATATTTTTGAAAAAGAATAACTGTGGCGTTAACTAAAATCGATATCGAAGCCAAAAATATAGTTTTTAGAATTTTTGTCTGTATGTATGTCCGGGATAATCTCAAAAAGTACCTACTGCATGGATTTGCTTCAAATTCAGTATGAATATAACTAAGAGGTCGGGTCAACATATAGGCTACATATTATCACGCTATCACTACGGATGGGAGGGGGGCGAATGTTTAATCCTAATGCCCACGCGGACGACGTCGCGGGCAACAGCTAGTAAATAAATAAAAAAAGTAAGTATTATTGGTAGGAAGCTAGGATTACTTATGTTCGGTTAGTGAACTAGGCGGACCGATAACAGTATCGTCAAATACAGGCAGGCTTTCATTCTTTATGATTTTCTTGAATGGCCAATTATATCTGGAATTTTCAGCGAAGCACGGCATAACTTTAAACAATATCAGAGGATCGTAAACGTCCTTACCGTAACGCAAAATAATAAATGCGAGCGAGCATGTAAAAATCATGGTTCCTCGCATATAACTACATCTACATAACTGTACTAAACCACATCATAATTTCCGCAGGCCGAGTGTACGCCAGCCATTTTAGTCAGAAGTTTCTTTTTGCGGTAATATTTATAATCAGTTTCCAAGTATTTGCGATTAGATTAGGGAGCACATCCACGCTGCGCTCGAGCTGACGACGACACTTCGCCAACAAGCCCGTAGGTACTCCTCGCATAGTTACGGTGCACCTACGTACCGACAGAGTCTTTTTTCTTCATCGTGCTCTTCATTACTGAAGGTCGTGCCTTTGTTGATATGCCTTAACCGAGATGGCGATAATGTTTCTCCATCTTGCTCTACCTTCGGCTTGTCTTAGGGCAGTCGGTATAGTGAGTCCGGTCACGTCTTTTATTTGGTCGGAGTAACGGATAGGCGAACGTCCCCGCCGTCTTTTACCCTCAATGATACCGACAACAACCAACTTTTCTAAGTGATCGGGTACTCTCCGGGCAATATGACCAAAGTAACCAAGTACTCGTTGCTAACAGATAGTGGACAATCTAGTTTTGATATTAAGTTGCTCAAGAATAGATTTATTGGTTCTTTGTGCAGTCCACGGTATGCGCAACATTCTCCTGCAACACCATCTCAATAATAAAAAAAATAACAAAAAAAGTTTCTGCGGGAAAGTTGTTTCTAATCATGAGTACAACCACGTGTTTAAATATCGGTCACTAAATTACCAGTCACGCTATATAGAGCATGATTTTGCTAGCATGTGATATCAGGGCAACTGTCCGGTAGTTTTCGTAATGGTAATAGTTTTTTATGTAATGGCACTAACACAGACTCCTTCCAGTCCTTAGGCCATTTTCCTGCCATCCAAAGCTGGTTACACAAGTCCTTGAGAAGTCTTACTCCGTTATCTCCGAGATTTCTAAGCTCTTCAGCATATATAGTGTCTTTTCCGGCTGATTTATTTGTTGTTAATTTTTAGATTTGTTTGTTAATTTTTCGGGTCTGTTTTATTCTCTGTACAGATCTTCGCAGTATTGTCGCCATCTTCCTGTGAGCTGATCTATTTCCGTCAGTAGTACGCCCTGCTTATCTTTGATAGCCCAAGTTTTGGGCTTAGGCTCACGGGTAATAGTCTTCACTTTCAGGAATAGATCTCTAGTATAAAGTCTGAGCGTGACCTTCGGATTGATTTGGTTTCGATGTGCGAGTAGGAATGATCCTATCTAGTGGAGGGCTTGTACAAGTTGAATACGATGTCGTACAAGTTCATTGTAAGGCGTCAGATTGAAATGGTATTCACAGGCAGCCGTAACATAAGCTGGTTGACCAATTGACAGAACAATCAAAAAAGATAAGTCTCTAATCTTTATCATAATGGAACGATTATAATTACAATTTGATAAAGTTCTTCGTAGTTACATAGATAGTAACAGTTTTATTGACATTGGCACCGAGTTTAATGCTATAAGTAGCTACCTACACTTGCGACGGCGTGAGTGGAGCAATGAACGCAGCCCCATAAGGAGGCACTAGACGTCACTCGCTAGGCTCGCCGTAAGTAGAAATAGACGCGGCCGCCATTTGTGTGATCAGTATTCAGTGATACCGCTTCGCTGTGTTTATTGCATTGTATCTCCCTAGAGTCGTCCATTTGAAGAAAGATGTTATTTTGAACTGTCAAGAACTTTCAAACTAATATGTACTGGTATATTTTTCAAATCTAAATTCAATTCCTATTACTTCCTAGATAGATTGCTTATTCTGAAAATATATAGATGCAACAAAAAAAGCAATCAGGTAAGCAGCCAAGCCAAGGGACTCATTGCGTGGAGTATAGTTGTTATGTCTCTTGCAACATAGGTTGTTCCGTGGTTGCAGATTATCGGTATCGATAAATCAGCAGTTCAGTTCTATATATCTCCGTAATCTAAAAATATAGCAAACATCTGGTATAGTGCGCCTGCGTGCGACCCACCAGTGTTCATGAGTCACAACTTTGTAGCCTCTTGAAATTATTTTTTGGAACATTTTGGATTTACTTCAAAAAAGGGAACTTTTAGATTTTTATGTACCTACGTAATGGTCGGTTGAATTGTATAGTACCTAAATGGTTTCCCAATGTAACCTCCCGATAAAATTCAGAGATTTCCGTGTAAGCGTTACAGACAGATTGTATCAAACTCAAACTCTAATTCATTTATTCAAATTAGGCTGATAAATCAGCACTTTTCGAACGTCAAAACAAGAGACAGCCCCCAAAACGCCCACCCTTCACCACTTCCTATGTGTTCTCGCTGGGAAGAAGAAGTGGCGCAACAAACTTCCCAGCAACACATGTCTATTTAGGTTTGCAGAACCAGATTTATATAGAACAAGTCCAATCTCAAATTATTTGAGAGAATCCATGATACAATCAGAATCACACGATATAAACAATAATAAATTAAAATTATCACATGTTTAACTAGCACACAGGTTTACACCTAAAACGATTAGATGTCATTATACATACATATCTACACTTATTGTTGTATGGGATAATTATAGGCTTTATGTTAAATTCAGTAAACTAGGTTTTAATCCAGGCCGTCTTCTGGGCGTCGGCTGGTGAAAAGCTTGAAGACGAATTATGTTTATTAGATTAATTGATATTTACTGTGAAGTAAATTATTGAGAATTTCATTAATAAAACATTTATTACTTATTTTTCGCTTCGAATTGAAATGAAAACTATGGGTAATAAATGGGTAAGATGAAATGCAAAATCGTTTGCTACTTGCATATGTATATGTATCTATGGGTGAGGGATATGTTACCGCATAAAGTCAAACAACCTCTTGGGATTACCTGAACCTCAAGGGAATTACTAGCTTCGGGGAAACAATGATAAACTGCCTAAGTACATATATTTATCCTAACACACAGTCGCAAGCGCAGCACCGCGCTACGCTGCAGCAAAGGTTTTAATTAATAAACGCCATGCTTCGCCAAGAAGTGTTTATGCGGCAAAAAGTATTCAAATGGTTTATATTGTTCTGTTTTATGTTTTTTTTTATCAAAACTGTAAAAAAGTAGGTAAACTGTACAGTGTACACTAGGTAAACTGTATTATGTGTTTGTAGACACCTGTCTAAAGATATGAGAATGAGACAGAATTGTTGAGAATGATGTTGAGAATGAAACAACTGACTGCCAAATCCTATCCTACATACCTATGTATAATCAAACAGGATAATACAAAACAAATGTTAAACAAGGAAAAACCAGCTCAAATGAGTTCCCGCGCAAGTCTTCACGGGTAGCTGACGCAATCCGCTGCAGATACGTGGGGTACAAACTCATCTAGTATGGCAACAATGGCCTACAACTTGAAATCATGATGTAATACCTAAACCTATTATGCACATTTTAGTTTAGGACGTGTCGTGTACGTAAGTATTTGCTAAAGTATCCAACAACATGTACATTCTTGGCAAACTTATTTAATAGCTAAATACTATCAAGCTATTTTATATTCAACAAAAATAAGGAAAACTAAAAATATATTAATGATGATAAAACGGATTGCAGAAATGGGAACACAATAATTGTACAGTTCAGAACTTCAGGTCCTCTCTATCCTACTTACTGACATGGTGCTAACTTATTTTAGGGACAGAAAAACTGAGTTGAATAGGTAAATGCTTATTTTCAATAGTGTGATGCAAGAAAGCATGCACGCATGCATAGCGCGTACTGTTAGGTTAAAATATAGGCTAAAATGTTGCCAACAAAGTGAACAGATGCATAAAAGAAAAATTCGCAAAGCTTATCAAAACAAAGACGGGTGCCATACCTGTGTAAGCAACGAGAAGATGGTGGCCATGCCGACCTGGCCGGCGCCGACCACGGTCACCTTGTTGCCGAGCTCGGCATCCTTCAGCTGGCGCGACTGCAGCAGCTTCCTGATGGTCGACATTTGACCTGGCAACACATAGCACCGTGAGGACAGGACCGGCTCCTGAGGGCGCGACCACTTGGCCACCAACAGCGGCAGCACGCGTCTCATGGTGTGACCACGGCAAACGCAGACTAGCATATGTGGGGCCGCTAGGCGCTCTCGGCTAACTACGACCGTGACCTTCGAACGGATCAAAATTGCTACATCACTTTTGTACCAATGTTTTTTCCACAAACATTTCCTTCCTACTTGGTTCCCTAATTTAATTTTATTTCAGGTTCTTTCAGTTGTGTCCCTAGAGGTATTGCTGTTAGTTGTACAGATATGCAACTGTCGGCATACCACGTATTTCTAGAAGCCTTAAAATGCCGATGCTTGTTCAATATATCATGTCTATACAGTAGACAGCAGTTACTTATCTATCTGTTTCTACAGACGCTCGTAGATATTGCACGCTTGGGATAGCCCGAAATAGCTGGTGATCATGATCAAAATCCAATTTATACATGTATAAACCTATAGCTAATTGATATATTACAAGGCCTAACTATATTTATCCCGTGTATTTATCTATTTATACATATTTGTATCACTTATATTTAATATCAAAGTGAGATGGCAGGACATAGTAAAAATGATCTAGTTGAAGCATCCAGTGCTTAACATTATTTTTTTGGTAACGATATGTTATATTTGTGAATGATAGGAATAACGTAATATGCATTCGGACCCATACGTAGTACTCGTCATTGGCCCGCGGTTGTGCTCAGAAATCAGGTTTTTTATTGACATAGGTCCTACGTTAGTATTGAATAGCCGCAGAGGTCCGGGGATTGTACGGCTTTGGAAAAAAGTCCGCTTTAGTTGACCATACTATTTGCGAACCGTATAGGCCACCACACTGATATCTACTGACTACTCATTTACTCACTTAAATTAAAATAAACTATATTTTTTATGTAAATATAATATTAGTACTTTTTGATTTATTTACTAAAAGTTGTATTCTACCGTCAGGCCAGTTTAGGAAATTCACCACGAATACTAAGCTTATAAATTAATACAAATACTAATCAACTTTATCGTCACATATCACTCACTTACCAAACCATTATAAAAAATACAACTTGCACTCCCATGCAACGACAATCCAACTTTAGGAAACTTACCATCGTTAGCGCCATTGCTGTGATTGTTTGAATTATTTTCAGCCATCTTCTTCAAAATGTTTATCTAAGCAACGATTTTCGATTTATATTTATCAAAACACTTAGTTATCGTTACGAGTAGATAAAAATAAATATACAAAGTAAAACGTTCACTTCTCGACCGTCAGCGATACACTGAATGAACGGCGAAAACCGGTCTTCTTTTATGTATTTTTCTCTGAATGAGTGAATGACCGAATGAGTTCGTAACGCCATGTGATTAGTGGTCGTGTGCGCGCGAAAGTGTATGGAGCGCCCACTGAACGCGCATGTTCCTAGTACCAGGAGTTTGTTACAAGGTCGTGGCTGGAGTCAAGGTCACAGCGGTCAACGAGGACTCAGGACTAAGAGCTGGGGGTCAGGACCAACCGAAAGAGCAAATCTTATATTTGAGTATACATGTCAAACTTCAAATTTTAGTATAATAAATAAGACATATAATAGGTAACTATGAAATTATCTGTAAGCATAGCATAAAGGATAATAATCTCAGGAAAAACATAGGTGCAAACAAGTGCATGTACGTCTTTTTACACTTAAATGTTGGCATCGCTCTCGGATATAAAATATTTTTTTTTATGTCTGGTGATTAAAATGAACTGTGCCAGTCCAATCGTTATTTTTGCTTTCCATCTGCACTTAAATAATTTTTATATCAATTCCAAAACTGCATCAGAAAATATAAAATAGTGTAATTGGTATTTGCAATATTAAACTTACACACATCGCCAAACTAAAATATGCAAGAAATGAGTGAATCCAGAAATAAAATTTGAAGCATGTCACCTACCTACCTATTCCAAGTTACAAGGCTTTATGTATGGACAATACTTATACTTTGTGAAATGGACTTCTTAGAAGCTGATGAAAGAATGTTGTCATTCCTGCAACAACTATTTACGCAGGCTACCAAGTGGAACTGAGTTCAAAATGTAAAGCGAGTGAGGAGAGTCACAAAGACAGGTGTTGCAGGCGGTAATGGTAAGTGCAGTCAATGGTCTGCCGGGTCACAGCGTGCGCCGTGTCACGTAGTGTTTGCTAGTGTTGTTGTCGGACGCCGACGCCGGCACGCGACGCGTCAGGCCCGGTCACCCGCACCGGCTCACGCTCAAGGTGACCTTCAAAACTCTGTTTTGGATGCCGCGCCATCGCGCATGACCGAATTAAAGCCGGCGCTCCCTCGAAAATACACCATAACCACAAGACATACGATCTAATTTGCAATAAGCACGCTTTTTGTACAGGACTACAATTTACGAAATGGTTCTTATCTGTCTCCCGCCCAATTTCAGCTATATAGTACTACGTCATAAGGTTTGAGTTCAAATAAAACAATTCTTGAATCTATAGATATTATCGTGGCTGATGTAGTGATAGTAAATAATTTGGCAGAGTGGTGGAGAATGTACAACAAAGTTCATTCACCTTCATTAGAATTTAAGACTTAGCATTCAGATTATTCACAAGAATATCTAAACTATTTGATGGGATTTTGTTTTACGAATCTATATTAATTTTATAAAGCTGAAGGGTTTGTTTCCTTGAACGCACTTATCTCAAGAACTAAAAGTCCTATTTGAGAAAAGACCGGGTGCGCGAAGTGCTCCCCACAAAACGCGGGAAAAACTGCTGGCGATACTTTTCGTATTAATTTATTAAGTTATTAGCTCGAATATAATCTAATTGCGATGGTAGAGTAACCGAAATATCCATAGTAATTCATTCTTTTCCATTCTCATTGAATGGATATCAGTAAAATGCAACAAATAAATAAACATACCTAAGGGCTGTCGAGTCCTGAAGAAAACTGCATAGTATTGACCAACGTATACATAACTTTATTTCGAACGAAAACTATAAATACACAAAACGGCACTTATTGTGACGAGGCTCTGTTCTCACGTCTCTTTACAAACAAAATATTTAGACATAATTGTAATAATGCACGTATTAATATCTATATAAATACAGACATATTAACGTTAAAAATAAGAGAAACATTTAAATACTAACATATTTCTAGTACCTATACCTACTAGAAATTGCAGCTTACGATAGATACATTCAACCTCTTTTGTTAGAAGTCGGTCACACGTGGATGTCATTCGTGATGGCGACATCATGCTGAAATATTTTTTTTGGTAAAAATCAAACAATTATAAATCTCACCTCATCGATAAACAAATTGATACATTCCAGGTAGGGCTAAGAGTATTGATATAACTATACATAATAAGAAGCGTCCAGTACCTACGGCAGTTATGAACATCTTCATACTCCTGTTCTCGTATACCAATTGTACTCGTGGTCGGCGCAGCATGTTTTCTTCTTCTAAAGACTTTCCCCTTAAGTTTAAGACGAATGCAATTGTTTATCCCATTTAGCAAAGAGTAGCAAAAGTCGGAGCAAACAGGTACAATCATGACGAAGTTCCTTCGTGATTACCTGTAACCTACCAGTTTAAAAGGAAACTGTGTCTACCATCACTTCATGATCTAATTACAGGAGTCATGTACTAAGATATAATTTTGTTGGCAGCTTCTTGCATATGGGCGATGTTCTCTGCGCCCCGGCGCAGGATCGACGACTCATGGTCCGTCAGCGATTGTCTGATAATGTCTGACACCCCTCCTCGGCCCACCACGCACGGCAGAGAGAGGAACACCTCGTCTCTTATAGAGTGTTCGCCCTGCCAATAAAAAAAAGAAATTGAGGTGATACTTTGGAATAAAAAAAGAAAAGCTCTTAATTTGGTCAATAGTTCTCTGGTTTATTCTTATTATAAGTAGAAAGGTCTATCGCATACAATAAGCACTTACACGATTGAACATACCTTTACATAAGTAGATATAGGAATCACGCTGTAAGAGTTTGTTAATATCGCCTTGCAGATCTCAGCCACAGCGAGTCCGACGGACCAGGAGACATTGCCCTTCAGCTGTCGCACCAAATTGTCGGATCGCACGGCGTCGGTGTACAGCTCGTTCCACATCTCCGGGTCCTTTTCCGAGCCGATCTGAGGGTTCACGTCCATCAGCCGCACCCCGGCTATACTCACGTTCGACCAGACGGGCACTATTGAAAATATATTTTGCTTGTAATATAGTAGAATTGGTGTTGGCCTAGTGGCTAAAGCACCAGCCTCTCAAGTATGAGTGTGCAGGTTCAATTGGGTCAGGCAGGTCAGGCAATTACCAATGCAACTTTTCTAAGTTATATGTACTTTCTTCTAAGTTATATCTTGAACACCAATGACTGATTAAAGGTGAAGGAAAACATCTCGAGGAAACCTGGACTAAAAAAAGGCTGAAATCACCAACCCGCATTGAGCAAGGTGATTAACGCTCAATCTCTTTCTGTGTAAGAGGAGGCCTGTGCCCAGCAGTGGGACGATAAAAAGGCTGATGATGATGATAGTAGAATTAGTGGCAAAAGTCTCAGTCAGAATACCCAAAACATAATCAATTGAATCCATTTAATACAGGAGCCTAAAAAATGACCGGACTTCCTTTAATTGGCATTTAGTAGAAATACTTGTCTAAAGTCTTTTTGTCGGAATGTTATCTTACCGCTGTTATCTGTCCCGTGTTGTCCTATAATGTAGGCGTGGCAGCAGTCGGGGTTCACTCCGAACTTGTCAGCCAGCATGTATCGGAACCGGGCCGTGTCCACGAGCGTGCCGGTGCCGATGATCTTCTGCTTTGGAATGCCGATCAGCTTCCACGTGACGTAGCTCAGGATGTCCACTGGATCGCTCGCCACGATGTATATCGCGTCTGGGCTGTACTTTGCTAGCTGGGGAAGGACAACTTTATGGAAAAAGAGAATCATTTCTAGCAGTGTCGGCTGCTATGGCAAAATTCATATTGTTTCCTCATGAATGTTTACCTGTATGGCTCTATATAAACTGACTGTAACAGTAGTTGTGCAATAACTTACTGGTCCGACGATAGCCCTAATGATCCCTGCGTTCCGGGCTACGTAGTCCAGCTCATTCTCATCCCTTCCTTTGTAGGTGCCGGTTGTGACGATGCACACCTTGGAGTTGCACGTGTCTGCAGGATCTAGGTGCAAGGAATTCATCGATGATATAATATTTACTTGTGTCTAATCGTTGTGTATAATATAAATGCTTATTATTATAATCATTTATTTCAGATGAATAATTAAAGACCTATACCTAACCTACACCTAGGGTCTTTGGTGGCGAACTGATATGAATGTATATTGTATTCTTATGAATGAATGTTTGATGCTAACATACCAAAAAAGTAAAATAAATATTTGTTGTATTGTTGACTGCAGGTATAGTTTACTTTTTGGGATCCGAAACGATAAGTATCAGTTACCTTTGCTAGACATAATCTTGGGATTTTTAAGAAAAAGGGCGCTCGTCTGAAGGTCCATGTGTTCTCCTTGCAAGATCTCTTCATTCATGTCAATCATACATATGTTGTTTGTAATTTCCTACAATAAAACATGATAAGTTCTAATTACAGTAGTAGTAGCTTTCGGTATAACTAAGTAGATAAAGCTGGTTAGTTTTACCTTCGATAATGCCGCGAACAAATGATACTATAAATTACCTTAACAAGCAGAGTGTACACTATAGCCATTCCGATATCATCGAGCCCAACTATGCTAATCTTATCGTCTGAGCCGATAGTCCTAGGGGTGTTATAATTAAATATTTTCCCGATAGTGGTGAATTGTTTGCAACTACGATTCTTTCCTTTAGAAGTAGTTTCGGGGGGAACGATCACGCCCGTGCTGTAGCTCGCATGGTTCCACATTATCGACTTGCTTTCTGTAATATTACAATATTTTAAATGTTAGTGACGAAACGATCATCACTTTGAATTAAGTAGGGTTTAGTGCGTGACCAAGTGCGGAATCGCCATACCTTGGGTGTATGCTAGATTCCAGCTTGAGGATATAATAGAGGCTTTTCATAAATATAATGATGAGTCTTTAAATATGTTTTCAGTATAAAATTGAATTCTAAGGCCATGTAATTAGATACCTGAATACCTGTAAAGCGAGTGGCATTACAGAATACAAAGAGAGGCATATCGGCATAATACTCACGAGACGGCGCATATTCATGTATGCAGTGCGCTTTCAGGATCTGTTTCCTTGCAGCGCGCCCTATTTGCGGCAATAAATCCATAATTATTGGGAACATTATTTTAACAAAGAAAATAAAAACAATAAAGCTGTCTCGACTTTCAGTAGCTGATCTCGACTCGCTTGAATTGATGACAGAAAGATTTTTTTAAAGAAGTCTTTGATGTGTTAGCGGCCACGTTGAAAGATTAAAGAGATCGGTTATGTAGGTATATATTACTGATGGATTTATGTGAGCCGGTACACTTCGTATGCTGGCCATTTGCTGCTTTGATTCTAAACTGATGAAGAATATGGTAGACAATGTAGATCAGTGCAGACAGACTACTGCAGACTCAGGTTTGACTCTGATTGTTCAGTTCGTGGAGCACGATCTCATATTCCAAGGCTCAATCCTACTGCGAACATCTACATAATGTCGCTCATTTTTTAAATTCCAAAATGTAATGTCGTGTTTCAGAGCAAAACAACAATGAATCTGAAATTATGTATTCTGAAAGCGAATGAGTGCAAGCAAATGGCCGAATCGTCCTAAAATAACTGTTCATAAGCGGTACACATTTAACAGATTGGGAATTAGCGTCATCAGAAAGATAACAGCTTTTGTCTCATTAATTGTAACATTTTTCAGAATTCATCACATTTTTACACCGTTACGTGTGAATTTCACAAGGTATTAGTCAGAACGGTCAGCCAAGTGCACACGAGTGTGTACACATCTACACAAGTGTGTACACTTGTAGGTACAGTTACACTGTGTAGATGATGTTTATCACGTAAGTTTGTAGAGTTCCCAGGAACTTGTCTGTCGCCCGAGGCCGGCTGTGACTCATGCGCACTTTTGCAAGCTATGATATAATTAAATGGCGCTATCGTATTGTACGTTTGTGCGATGTGCTGTGGGGCGCACACTTCTGGGAGAGCACGTAGACACGCTACTCGTGCAATTCTTGTGTTATTTGCATTATCATTGTCCTGCTCGTATCTGACGAAAAGCAACTTCGCACTCGTTTGGATTGCTTTCGAATGTTTTATGTTACCTACTTGTTAAGCAGTCATTTCATTCTGCTGTAGATGAGGTGCAGTACTGAGGCTCGAATCTTTGTCCCACTGGAGTGTCATCTACCAAAGTAAACATTATAAAAGGCTTGTGTTACACCTAATCCTAGTCTTTATTGTACAGTTACGCAGGTTTAATTATTAGAGAGAGATGGTGGTTTGGAGAGGTTTAGTTATTATCACATATAACTTATCAGTAATAGCCAGTTAGTTACGGGTAAGTGCCGCTAAACTAAATTGGTGTCAAAAGTTCGTCGATACCAATATCGCGTTTAATTTATTATCAAAACTTTTTATTTATTTATATATAGGTAAGGTACACCACCGATATTTTTACAATATATGTACATGCTGGAGTAAATGATAAGATTACTTAGTGCCAAAATCTAACTGAGAGCGCTTTCACACTACCTTCGATCATGTGCACCTATACTGAGACCTATACGCCCTAATCGTGATACCTCACGTGATACATTCCACGTTGACAATAAATGTCGTGCGGTTCCAGGAGGTTTCATCGTTTGAGGTTTGAACTTTGAACCGGTAGTTGTCAATTGTGTGTCAAATCTCCGTAAAATACCCGCGTTGTCTTGCCGAATATCGGCTATTTTGAAAGCGCTTCATATAAAGCTGATGAAGTAAAGTTTTAGAGATCCTACTTACTGGGGCTGTTCATATGCAAAAATCTTAGAATTCTTATCATTGTTTCTGAGCTCATTCTATAAAATAATTCGGTCCAAACTGGTTTAAATTTTTATGTTTTTCATATCAAGTATATTAAATGCTTATCATCCGCGTAATGTTTGCTGGCTGCGGTTCTTTCGCGGTAACCATCGATGTCTAGTTTGTGAGTTTCAGACGTTTGAAGATCTGAAGACTGAAAAATTGGGGACTGAAAATATGATAAGCTTGTTTAAGTAAACAGTAGGCAGGTAATCGCGAAAAGATAGGTAATCATTTCCTTTCATAAAATGGTCTATGGGAAAGAACTTAATTCGTTTGACGTATCCATCAAGCAGAAAGTCAACTTTAGTACAACACAATATTATACCTAAATACTCTAAGATTGATCCTTGTCTAAGCGGAGTCCAAAGTTTGTCGCCCTTTCAACCCTTGTCAGAATTAAGGTCGCAACAAAATCCTAAATTGAAAGGCTTAAAATACACACAGTACTAAGTCTGAACCGTAAGGTATGGACTTTAGAAATAGATATACTTAGATACCTATATGTAAGTATGCAATGTTTAGTTAGTCTGATACTTCACAAATTGGAATGTGCAAATGCATTCGTGTATGAAAAAAGCTCTTCATCAGAATCGTTATAAATGAGTAAGTTCGGCGGCGACACAAGTATGTCGTAAAACCAGTCTCAAGTGTATTTTCACTCCCAGACTCGAATTTAGCCTAGAGGTCGTCTGAATGTCACCTTATCCTGGCGTCATTTCGTCAGCCTGTGAGGCAATTCTTTTGTTCAACTTTTATGTTGTTTTAGTTATATTGTCATTGGAGATTTACAGAACCATAAAATGAAACATACGCAATTTTTTTTTTATTAATATTTGTGCTGCCTAGGTACACATCACAGTCGTATTTTGACATATACGTACTGTCTGTATTTGCTTGTAATTGATGTCCATCGCATTTAGCCTTAATGTGAGCAATAAAGGTCATGGCTCACATAATAATATCGACCGGCAAAAAAAAATATGAAGTATTCAAATTTGAGCTCTAAGTATTGCCATTTAGATATATTTTACATTGACGTCATAATTTCAACAGTAGTTGGTGTAAACTGCCGAACTGGTAGTCGCTTAGCGCTGTGTGCGGGTACGGGGTCTTGTTCGATTCCCGACTGATTGATACAACAGCGTAAATGTCGATCCTGCGCCTGAACTCTCTCCTGCCGTGTCGAATTGCCGATTCATCGGACTATGAGAGTGCACTTGTGTCGGCATAAATGCTTGTGTACTTTATGTCCAGCTGGCTGATCAGCAAAGAACAGCTAACGTGGAGGATAATCGGTCTGGACGATATTGATTAAAATAAAATTGCATTCGAGCGTTACTTTTCACGTCATTGCATCATAATATAAAAACCAGATAATTTCAGATATTTGCTATTAACCATAGATAAGTGTTTTGAACTCGAATAACCCCTGAAAGTGTATAAAAATACAATGTATTGTTTATGTCTGATTTTTGTCACATATTTAATCTTGTCAAATTCGAAAATACAATTAATAATTTGCGCTCAAAGAAATAAATAAAACGAACACTTCTTGAATGAGAATTTGTTTTGTGTTACGGTATTGCTTAATTTTGTAAAACAGCAATAATTGCTTAGAAAATGAGTACATGGAGAATGGCCGGTTTAAAGTATGTTCAACTTGGTTTCCATTATCACTACATAGTATAAAACAAAGTCGCTTTCTCTGTCCCTATGTCCCTTTGTATGCTTAAATCTTTGAAACTACGTAACGGATTTTGATGCGGTTTTTTTTAATAGATAGAGTGATTCAAGAGGGAGGTTTATGTGTATAATTTTAGTATCAGCATTGCACCCGTGCGAAGCCGGGGCGGGTCGCTAGTAATTACATAAAGGGGTAACTAAATAGTGTTTTATATGCATTGCTATAGTGTCCCCTTCACTATAATAATAGTAAAGGAGGTACCTACTGTACATTTCAAATTAAAATTTGTATAATTTTAACATTATACAAAATTTTAATTAATATATTCACATAACAAAAGGAAAATTCCTTTTTCATAAATGGCGTCAAAAACTGTTCATTGTTGTCCACCGGGAGTGTACCCAATAGGCTGGCAGGAATGTCACCTTGCACATAAAGTAATATGATTATTACATAGCCCAGACAAGTAATGATTGCACTTCTTAAATGTTCTGCCTTCACTGCAGCTACGTGAACTACTCGAACATAGCGGCGAACATTCTGCGTAGATCGCTGAAGGCCGAGGAGAAGGAGGCGGCCATCAAGCGAGGACAGTCCACCATCAGATACTTCTACTGGTTCAATGGGGAACCACTGCGTGAGTTACCTCACTCATCTATCTAGATATCTAATAATTTGCTTTCCGTTATGTTTGTTTGCTTAACGTGCCTGGGTACATTTCGTAGCTAGGTCCAAAAAACATTATTTTCATCATGCCTAAGTACCTACCTATATCTAATTGTGTTATGAACTTGTTTTCAGCCGAAGGAGAAAAGCCGAAGACAACGGAAAAAGCAAAAGCTTGATTTTATTATTTAAACACACATTTTAATTTTCTAGTTAGTAAATATATGTAACATGAGGCATCCTTTAAGATTCTTGGATTTACTCGTGATGTGATGGTATGCCTTGGGCCTTATCTTTGTCTCTATTTATTATAATATCTATCTCACGCTGAATTTCCTACAGGAAATATTTTATAGTGGGCATCCTACTTGATCTTACCATGAAATCTTAGTTTACGGCTAAGATATAAACGATCTATTATTGATCGAAGAAATACTGACAACTTTTTTAGGAATTTTATTCAACTTATTTACAAATATGTACAATACTTACTATTAAAAAATACCTAAAACTAATTAACTATGACTAGTAAAAATAAATAACTAAAAAGCATCAAAAAATTCATCCCCATCAATAAAAAAAAAAAAAAAACTTTTTTAGGGTAGGTACTTATTTTATCCTTTGGGTACAAGCTTGAACATATTAATGAGACTACTCT
Organism: Heliothis peltigera; assembly: GCA_958496145.1. Taxonomy (NCBI): domain Eukaryota; kingdom Metazoa; phylum Arthropoda; class Insecta; order Lepidoptera; family Noctuidae; genus Heliothis; species Heliothis peltigera. Next base: position 14,713,993 of record OY292321.1, on the reverse strand, counting down.
CCGACCGTCCGTCTTAGATGACTAGGCTATAGGTAGGTACATAGGTATCTTGTGATCCGTGTTAGCTATCCAATAGTTGCATTTTATAGATGATGTATTACTGTTGTCGTTAACAGCAAATACTAAACAGAATCAAATGAATATTTAAGGTTCTCATACAAAAAGCGGTTTTTTTTTCTAAATATTAATAGCGATACAGAACTCTTCGTGCGCGAGTCTGACTCGCACTTGGCTGAACACATATGTTCCTCGTTCTTGCTTAATTGCCTTAAAGTTATACAATCTAAAAACATTGCCTGATACTTATATCTGTAATACAAGAAAAGTATAGATTAAATATAATACAAGTAAATTAATACATAAAACGATTTAAAATAGTTTAAATGTGCAACTAAATAAATTACTTGATTTTTATACATTTTTGTATTACTTCGTTAAATATTAACTAAATTGATTATTATAATTATTTCAAGGCAATTAAGGAAGTGCTAGGTGTAATTTACTTTACATAGCAATCTAAGTGTCTGCGGAAGTACAGATAGACGCCAGCACATCAATCTACCTCAATCTGTCAAATTTCTTTAATAGATTTTCAACCTTATCAATTGTGATAAGTTATATATCGGTTAATATTCGATTGGTAAAATTAGACATATTTGAGTACGTTAACCCGCTACCGTGTGTACATTGTACATACCAATGACTAAAAAAACATATCGTTTTTAACATTTTATTGTTATGATACCACAAGCTATTGTAATGATTGATTATCCCGCAGTTACTTACAGAATGTGAGAAAATGTTTTTTCTGGTTTGTTATAGCAGTTTATCTAGCCAGAATAAGTTGTGAAAATGTAAAATTATTTTTGTTATATAACAAATATGACTATAAATTATTTATATAATTCAATGATGGTTTTAATTTGACTCCATAGAAACGTTGTGCAACAGCAGCATCTGTTTTTTCATGATAACTGACTCATTCAGTTCGGCGCTGAATGACGTCGAAGTCGAGGCAATGCCTTTCATGCCTGGTGGTTGTGACGACGAGATACGGGGAATATGTACGAATCATTTTTGGTAGTTTACCTAAGTAAAAGTTAATACATATATTATGAGGCTTGATCTGATCATTTGCACCAATAATATACATCAACGTAGCCCATTCTTGAATAATATTGTTGCCAGGTAGGAGCGAAGGACACATCTTCCTTCCTTGAACTTGTTTTTAGCGACGCAAGGCGCCACCTAGCATTTTTCCATATTATCTATTTGGTTTGTCTGAACAAATGTCAATAATAATGTCCCTGTTCGTTGTGTTAATTTGCAAACTAGATGGTGCTGTTTTACAAGACGCATGTACAATACTTTCAATCACATTTAGGGCCGGGTTTGTTTCACCACCCACGAATAAGTTCCATTTACTTTATTTAGTAGATAATTTCATACAAAGTTTGTTCTTGCTATTGATTAGCTTTTTATGGGTGCCAGCACAACTGATAAACTACATACATACTTACACAATATATTTGTGAATACATATTATAACACCCAGACCACAGCCAAAAAGCATATTCATCGCACACATGCCGACCGAACTCGTTACCCTCAGCTCGGCAGTCCGGCGCGGTAACCGTAGCACCAACCGGGTCGTCGAGATATTAATGAAACAAAAACAGTTTGCTTAACAACATTTTATTACAATAATAGCACATTCAATTAAATACAGGTCATAAAAACCTATTCAGTCCACATGTTTGCCGTACATTAGGTATATCGAATAAGCCGACTTCGTAGGGCATTGCGTGATATCGAGGTACGGAATCCAATTCCTTCGTGTGAATACAATTCTTCAATAACGTGGCTACTGGAGCTCATTTCTGAAGAATATATCGTATAGCCGCCATTGTAGACCATTAGCAAGTCTCCGTTACAATTGTGTCTGTACAGTGCTGCGATATGCCAATATCATGCTGGTTAAAATGAGCTAACAATACAAGGCAATTATGAACGAAAGAAGTTTGCCGCACAACTTTCTGGCTATCATTTTCCTGATTTTGACTTTGAAATTGCAGTATTAGGGGTCTAGGTTCATCAAACTGTTTTGGTGCAGTGCATATAGTGAAAGTGAAGTAGAACTCTAGTGTTAGAACATAGGTAATTTTACGGCAGGCAGGATGTCTGTTGAATTAGTTTATTTACATCATACATAGCGCCATTTTGTTTATCGCCAGCGACCCTTTAGCCGGACGCGATGGAATGTTTGTGAGTCGTACGTTTCCTAACTAGATAAGTGACAATTTCATTGAATTCTAGTACATCTATGTCGAGTGCTGCTTGTGAACAATACTATAAGTAATATCCAAATATGGACAATACGCACACACCGACTAAAATATCGAGATTTAAATTTACTTATTTTTAGCTTTTTAAGTTAGATTTATAATTAGGCTACAAAGCACTATATACATAACAAAACAATTTCCTTCGCCTAATGCGTTCATGTACAATAGGTACTCTTTAAAATGTTTACAATTAGAAGCTGGCTTACTTACATCGTTATAGTACAAATATATTGTAAAACTGTAAAAAACTTCAATTCCCCTGCTGGACTGCGACGGCATTAGGGTTCGATATGGAATTCGTTAACGTTCAACACGTATAGATGCAGTTGACATTTTAATTGTCTACAAGGAATAAATGTTAAGGCCGGATCATAAATAGAAACGAAGAAGTAGAAGATAAATATATAGATTATATTTATATATAAATGTCCGATAAGATCCGACCTTAAAATACAAGATGATTTAACAGTTGCATAATAACAATATACAGAACAGTAAGTAGAATTGTTACAAGTTAACATAGTGGGACAAAGATAACTGTACGGAATATAATAGCATCCAGTTTTAAGTAATAACAATTCATTTTATTGCTTATATGTTGTATGTATTTTTAATATTCTATAACACTGTAAAACTGTAAAATTGCTGATAAATATTTATATAAAAAAACCAATAAAAACTTGGTGAATGTATACCTATCTTACACTTGGAATAACTTCTTATTTCCTATGTAAGTATGTAAAAAGTGATTTCGATATAAAGATCATTATAAAAAAGTCGTTTCAAGTGAGTTTAGTGAACTACCACTTCACTGTTTGTGAATTTCATACATTATAAGAAAATTGAGTGACGTAATTTAAACTGCCATTACTATAAAAAGTTTTCAGATAATATTGAATTCTGGCCAGCTTAAGCTCACCAGACTAATTCGTGACATTGCATAGCTGTCGGTGGATGTCTCCTTACAATATTAATTCGTTCGTCATACATGAATTGAGTGACACTACAATAATTACACCTAATCAATATAATTAACACGAATTGAGCTAAAACATTCCTTATACAATTCCTGGGATAGACAATGCAGCCTGGCGCTGCACGTGTCATATGCAAGGAATTAGTGTTGTCTGCATTCTTACGAGACACTAACTCTAGTTGAAGGTGCATCTGGTAACTTTATTGTCTTCCTTTTCAGATTCCATACACTTATTCTCGCAAAAATGTAGCATCAATCTTCTCTTAATATACAAGTATATAATTAGTGAAGAGGCTACAGCGCCGCCGTCAATTTGTTTCAGACTAATGTCTTCCTATCTACCATATAATTACATAGTGAATAATACATACATAATATAAAAACATACATTATTCGATAAAAACATCAATAGTTTTATAAAATATATAAAATCTCTAATTTAGTGAAAATAATATAATATCTACGTTTGTTACACGGAAGTTGGGAATTAACAGTGCTCTCAAGTATTTAACATAAATATAGGTTTGATAAAGTGTATCGATATAAGTGGACGTGGAACACTACATCAGAGATATCTATCTACTTAACTAGCCAAGTCAACACTGAATAACATCAAACTGCATTCGATAAAATAGTATCCACTCGTAGGTGACGGACACACAATGTAATGTATTGTATTGTTGATCACACTGAGACTTCCGAAGCACAATTTAAAATTTCAAAACATTCAAAAAGAGTATTACCCAAGTCTTTTATAAACATGATGTAAATATTCAATGTTCATGAATTAACACTGCGTTTACAAATTCAGTGGCCAGTCTAGATTCCCTTGTATGGGGTGCGTAGAGGGTGGGCACGGAATTGGTAACGACTGCTTTCCCTATTGGTCGGTCTCGGCGGCCGGGTGGTCGGCATCGGCGATGACGGGGCTCTCGGCGTCGTCGGTGCGCGGCGGCGCGGGCCGGGAGCAGCGCGGCACCACGCCGTTGTACTCGCACATGCCGAATATGAGGACCGCGAAACCGATCAAGTGTTGCCAGTGGAAGGCTTGCCAACTTACCGCCAGGGACACCATCCAGATCACGAACGTCCTGTGCCATATGGATACTGTTAATATTGTTCGGCCTTATCCGACTTTAGTCAAGTATTCTATACACGAGTGCTTATTTAAAATTAGCATAACTTAAGGCTGTTTAACATGCCCAGTTTCTGGGGTTTTCATATAGCAGTTCATTAGATAACATAAACTTGCAAAAATAAATCTAACTGGTACCCAGAGCTCCTCGAGAGAGCGAATTTATATGCCGTGCACCTTAAATATTGACCTAATTATACACTACTATAGTGTGTTACATATTTATTGGTATAAAGGTTACCTGACGGAGTCCAAGACCATTCTGGTGGTGGCAGACATTTCCTTGGTGACGCTGATGCCGGCGAAGTTGAAGAACGCGATCGAGATCGTAGTGCCCAGCGTCGCCACCAGGATCAGAGGATTGTTTCCTGCAACAAAACATAACATGCATGAGCTGCAATTAACAACATATTCGTGTATAACAAATAATTCAAGTTATGGAAAATTATAATCTATAAGAAACTACTTCCTGCACCGGAGTAAAAAATACCCTGTATGTATTTAGACATAGCGACCTTTAGTGTCCCATTACCTGAGTTTCATAAGACCTTACCGATTTGCACTAATCCATCAATAACATCTTCGACGGTGCCTCTAGCGTTGTTGCCGAAGTGGGGGGGCGCGGGGGTCCAATAGAAGACGACCAGGAGAACTGACAGCACTGAGAATCCGAACACTCCCTCCCAACCTACGGCCTGCAGTGGTGGGATGTTTTGTCCTGAAAATGTTATTACAGTTACATGCTGAATAAGCTAATAAATAAGTTTATTTTTAATAATTCGTTCATCATCTCCCGAGCCTTTTCCTGACTATCTTGGGGTCCCAGTGTTTTACAAGGAGCGACTGCCTATCTGACCTCCTCAACCTGGTCCACTACAGTTACCCGGGCAACCCAATACCCCTTGGTGAGACTGGCGTCAAAATTACTGGCTTCTCACTACCCGTAACGACTGCCAAGGATGTTCAATGAAAGCCGGGACCTACAGTTTAACGTGCCATCCGAATTGGTGCCCAAGATATACTTAGAAATTACATAAAATTTAGAAAAGTTGCATTGGTACTTTATGACCTGGAATCGAACCCACGTACTCATATTTGAGAAGCTGGTGCTTTAGCGACTAGGTTACCACGACTTCATTTTAAATAGTTCGGGTTGCAGTGTTGTCTACGAGACAATAATTGACAAACTGCGGAAATTATGTTGAGTGAATCGATTATAACGCGACCAGAATTCGAATGCGTGCACTCCGTTGGTTGACAATCAAAATACAAAAGACAACTGTCCATGTTATGACTATCACATGAGTGTAGGCACGTCGTTTGTACCATGAAATAGATCATGTATATTGAACAGATATATATTGCTTCAACTGCAATGAAGTCCAACAGCTCACCTGCAACGTACTTCTCCTCGTAAACCATTTGGCAGGCGGAGATAACCTGCGCCACTATGATGAGCAGGTCACCGGTGATCAGGCTGTTCCTACCCTTGGACTCGCCGGGTGTCTGGTACAGCGCATCCGTCACACCTACCACTACCAGACCTATGATCACGCTCACTGAAAGATAAAGTTATATTTCGTTAGTTTCACCAAAGTCAGAAACGTGCAACTTTGGATGAGTGGATTTTTCTCACTCTTCCACGCAAAAACGAATTTTGAGCAATATTTATATAAATTATTGGTTACAGGTTCATCAGAATAACATAATATAGGCTACTAATTATCCAGGTGCGGGAATTAGGTATTCCTTGAAGGGCGGGTAAGTCATGGGTTGGAAGCTAGTAGAAGTAAAGTTATAACTTCTGGCGAGACGTTGTTATTACCGAGAGGATAAACTCATAGGTCAACTCTCTTTAGAAGTCAAAATAGAAAAAAAATGTACCCTGGATGGATAAACAGCATAAGTCCGTGAAATCATACGATTGACACGGTGTCTAATGACAGAAATCGATTCCACATGCAGGTAGAGGCGAGAGGTTCTTTAGCTCCGTTATATTAGAAGGTAAGGTTACGATGAACCGCGCTTTTAGGTGAAATTCCATAACTCTACTTAGCAATGTTAACGATATTACATAAGTTAATATTAAACATTAAAGTTATTCATTCATGTGATGATTTTGTTTCGTAGCTAAACTACTTAATTGAAGAAATTAAGATAGGACACGATGTGCTATGACGGCTACTCATTAAGCTATACTACGAAACCACTTTGCGTTGGATTCGCTTTATCTGGTCTTTTTACCAATGGTACAGTCAGCTTATACTAGATTTGTACATCTTGATGTGTAGCCGTGAGTACCAAAGTTAGTCAGTGATATAAAAAACTATGACGAAATTAGAGATAACACTAAACATAAAATCTCATTTAAATCGATAAACAAATCAAAAATAACTAATTCTTATAACTTATAAAATTAATTAGTTACTTAAGAAGCTTTAAAAAAATATATAATTTCTAACTAGATATTTATTAAGCTGCGTGGGTTCCAGCTTATAACGATTTCCGAGAAAATTTAACTGTCGGAAAATAACAAGATAAGACCATGTTTTCCCGTAGACGGTTATTTTTAACATCGATGACCTAGTATTGTAACTCTGACGTAGACTGGTTAATAAGAACTCTCACAGATATAATCGTAGGTATATTTAGGACTTACAATATCTTTGCATATTTTGAATTCATGAATCTGCTCTTTGTTGACACTTTTTCGTTTGTTTGAGTAGAGTAGATAGTTTTGGATGTAAATTGATGACGATTTGCAGGTTTCGCGGCAAGTGGTTGCCGGGGCAGTTCTCGGTGCGGTCGCGCGATCTTATCATGATTTCATAGAACTTAGAACATAAGATTCGCTTCACCGCCAACAGAGTGGCGCGGTGCCTTGTTTAAATGAAATGCCTATATTCAGGAAGAAATTACATTTTTAGCGATTCTAAATAAGCTCTCAGGAAGCATACCACTACCCATGGCTTATCAAATAAGCGCGTTATGTCAAAATCACTGATCGTTTAGCTTAGTTTAGTTTATGGCAACCTAGAACAGAGTAATTTTGATAGCAAATAAAATAAAGGTTAGTTCGATAGATGAGCCACCTAAACAAATATGTAAGTATCGCGCTATTCGCAACGTTTGTCATTCAGGTCACAAGTCACGAAGCTAAGCGTACATCACGCGTGTGCGTGTACATTACATACATATCATTGCGAGCGTTGTCTAAGAATTTAATTTGGGTACCGTTACAACTCAAGCTACCCTTGTTGGTAAGGCCACATAGCATTTAGCTGACAAAGTTTGCCTTGTATCTTGCAGTATTGTCTAAAATGCAATAGAACTGCAAGTAATGCTTGAGTCGACTGTTGTTTTACGGAAGTGAGGTTGCAATAACAATGATTTTGCAGCAAGATCGCTGACCTTACTTATTTCACTCGTCGCTAGTAACAATAATCATTAATTAGAGCATTTGAAATAAACGCTACGTGAGTCATTTGCATTGATAATATTACAGCAAACACGAATGAATCACTCAACACAGATGTTAGGTCGCGTCATGTACCCCATGTACCTACTGAATACACTCCAATAACATATATTTCAACATTTTTTGCCAACCAGATGTAGAAGAACATTCATTCTAGTTAGAGATTAGAAATACACGTTCCTTATCTGGATCGCTTCACGTAAATTTTCGACTACGAAAGAACATAGTTTAGTTTCGAGTGAAAGATGTGCCCAGAAGGGGCACTACTGTACTTCGGCAGGCACGTCTGCATCCAGAGAAGCAATTTATGTTTTGTGTACATATTATTGTTTCTCCTTGGAAAAGTTTGTCTTGTGGCATTTCGAGGAGATCTTGAGGGAACTTGTAGAGCGTGTACCGTACCGTGTAGTGTACCGGCAAAGCACCGCTTTGTCAGATCTGTGGCTTCTTTGTTTTTATAATATCCAATTGCAATTTGCGCCTGTATTGCGAACAAGAACAGGCACAGAAGTAGAAGTGAGAGTGCAACAGATAATGATGCAACAAAGGAAAACTAGCCAAGTTGTCATCAATTTTCTTATCAAATAGAACTGCAGGTATTGTGACCTATTGTTTGGAGTGCTTCGTTATTCAAGTGACTATAAGATAAACTTGGTTTCTGATCAAGTTAGATATGCTGGAGAAATAGTCCGGATTTTGGATTAGTGGCTTGATGAAGACTAAGACTTCGCCGTAGCGCAGCCCTACGCTGACTTTTATAAGATCCTTAGGTGTTACTTATTTAAGGAGTGATTTTATGTAAAAGTTCCTTTGTTTGCAATGCGGCGATGCGACACTTAACAAGTAGCCTGAGCGCTAATGAGCCTCATTAGCGAAAGGGGAGAAAATCTGTATAAAGCTATTTAAAATTACATTTTATTTATTATAGTAATAAATTATAAAGTGCTTCAGTAAATGAAAATCCTTTGTTAATGATTGAAATTGAAGGGAGGGTTTTATCAACCCTCCAGGTGGGCGCAGGGATGAGGGAGTGCAGTTTAATATCAAAGGTGAGGGAGGTATCGATCGCAAATTCGCGGAGGTATCACAACATCCAATTATATGTAATCCTGTGATGGGTTGCATCGTCCACCCTGCAGCCATCCTACGTCCCGCGTCTGTTAAGTACGAGTGGGATGCGGAACCAGATAATTTATTTATTTATTATGTCAATTATAGTAAACGGATAGAACTTTTCCTATGAAGTAAACAAGCGACGATTATAATTGCGGTGGTTATTTTTCTACACCGCTATACCAACATAAGCAACGGCATACATGCTAGAAGTAACAGAAAACTGTTTTAGTTTGAGTAAACCAAACTGGCTTGAAACTAGTGATATGATATGCCACACTTATTCCAATAATATTAGCATTTTGTGGCGGAACTCTAAAAAGTTAATAGTTTACAATTTCAATATCTCGTATGCAGGCGAGGGGTGGTCGCCTACTCGGTAACGGGATGAGTTGCGTGGGACGGGCGGGGGCGCGAGGCGGGAGGGGGACATGCAATCTGTACTATGTACATACAGGAGTTATTGATTTATGGGGGGCACAGCAGCCGGCTGGCCCAGGCAGAGCTAGCTCCCAGGTTGCACATAGGTTATATAGGTTACCTGCTTTTTTGGGGCCGAGTATCATGTACAAATTCTATTTGTGTCAAAAAAGGATTTTATACGAAACCAAATATATAATGACATATGTATACATACATACTTATAATTTAATGTTCTAGACGAACATAAGTCTTATTGCTTACAGTTTGCAATGCTTTGTTCATGTTTGACGAGTCAATACTGGACTAGTTAGCGAGTTCATTAGCGAGTTCTATCAAAAGCTATTAAATTGGCTATTTCAACTTTGGTATAATTTTAAAACGACAATTGAAGACATCTTCAAGAACACACTGTTAGACTCTTTTGAAATTCAACTTTCAACAGAGTTTGAAGTTTTAACAAACTTTTTTCTGTTCTGATTTGAAATGCCGCCAGCGGAGTCGGCAAGAGACACCCAGGAAACTCAATCAAGGAAATTATTTTGATGTGCGTCTCGATTATTTTTCTTTCTGTTAGAAGACCATTCTTTTGTGATCATCTCTAAATTAATTTAATAGGCTAGGAAAGAATGAGCGTTTGCTAGTCTGATGTAAAGGATCTCGGGAACCTACAAATTAGGCATAAATTGCAATCTGATAATAGGTATACTAATTGCATTTAAACTAGGTCACTTGAACACAAAAGGAAAACTTATGCAATGTTACGATTATTCTGTGACACACAGACGATTGTTTTGACAACATATTTTAAGGAGTCAAGACATCTTGTATACATGTATAAAAGTATTGTTACTGTACGTACGTATCATGTCATCGAAGATTCGCGATGAACCCAATTATATGTGTATGACAATTTGTCTCTAATGTTATGCAGGAATACATTTGATTTTTAAAACGTCAGATTTTTGCCCCAGTCTTTGTACTCCGGTGAATCAAATGATGATTAATATTATACTTGTACCGTTTAGCTCTCGCCTTGAATAACTGGGAGAAAGTACTCATATATCTATTCTTCTTATAAGCATAATTTTTAGTATGTCTGAATACTGGAGAGACGGCCTGCGTGCCCTGCCAAAGGCTCCATAAATTGCCTTAAGACTCCAGTACAAGTTCATTTTTCTTATGTAAACCCCCATTTCAATCATACAACTCGCCACCAAACGCGTCTCGCAAAAAAACATGATTGAGCTGAAAATAGACCAGACCAAACGTCAGTCTAACGACGTCTGAAGGCTTCCTTTTCTGTTGTAAGGAAGCACCTCATAAGCAAGTTCCAGACTTTTGGAAGGCTAAGAAATTATTTAAAAGGTTTCTCATTTCCCATTATTGCCTAGTACTTGCTCCTCTAAAAAAATATGGCCCAACTAATAAAAAATATCAAGAGTCGCCATAGACTTGAAAAGGGATTTAAAAATGTCACGTGTGTGAGACCGATCCGCACTTGGCTGGTTTTTCATGCCGTCATGAACATGTTTCTTTTCAATATTATCATCATCTCATCTCCCGAGCCTTTTCCCAACTATGTTGGGGTCGGCTTCCAGTCTAACCGGTTTCGGCTGAATACCAGTGTTTTACAAGGAACGACTGCCTATCTGACCTCCTCAACCCAGTTACCTGGGCGACCCAATACCCCTTGGTTAGACTGGCGTCAGACTTACTGGGTTCTGACTACCCGTAACGACTGCCAAGGATGTTCAATGACAGCCGGGACCTACAGTTTAACGTGCCATCCGAAACACAGTCATTGGTGTCCAAGATATACCCAGAAAGTACATACAAACTTAGAAAAGTTGCATTGGTACTTGCCCGACCTGGAATCGAACCCATGGCTTTTTGGCCGTCGGCTCTTTAACCACTAGGCCACCACGACTTTCTTTTCAATATTAGTTTTATATTAATATCGGCGCGCATGTACTATAATGAAAATTATATAAACTTACACAGAAACAAGTCGGCTCGAGTGATTATTGGACGCAATGTGCATACAGATACATCACAATGTATGTATGTATTTATAATCCCGAACCCCGGGCAGATCGATACAGCTCAACAAGCATTGCATAGCAACAGTGCATCAAATGATGGAATAGATTGAAAATTTATTCATCAATATTTTCCGACCATCCCGGACTTATTTATTATTTCCAATTCGATATCTACAATCATTGAAATGACAATCAATAATATTTAATTGACATTGGAAGATATTGAAATAGACGCTAGTTACTTTGTCGTCTCGTAGACGGACAGTCTCTTGGACTCTGTCCACAGATAACTGTGTACTGAATAAATGTTGTTTATCATCCTTCTAAGAGACTAACTAACAAGTAATTGGTAGCGGTTTTACCCACCCACCTAATAGGGTATTTGCCTGTGTTTGATTTTGTACAATTTTTTTAACAAAACAAACAAACACATGCGCAAGGAACTTATTTCTGAAAACAGCGTCAAAATTGGTTGATAAATGGAGCAGCAATTAACATTTATTATATTCGTATGGTGAAGAGTGGGATCATAGTGGGGACATCTTGCTATCTCTTTTGCACATGAGTGATCAAATAGCGGTGACGTCACAAGCCTGTATGTGCATCCTTTTTCTGTTATTTAACTGTTTGACTTTCTACTGGTTTATAAATTAGTTATTTCTCAACGGATTCCAAAAATTATTTCTGTTTTGGGTTTTGTAAAATATTACTTTTTGTATGAATAATTAAAAAAAAAAGAGTCAAATACCCTATTGTTGCTGCTTACAAAATCCTCTTTATAAAAAATAGCGAGTCGGACTAGCGCACGAAGTGTGTCGTACCGTTATCTTCTAAAATGGCCATAAAATCATGCCGTGTTGTATTATTGGGCCAATCGATTGTTCTATGCACTATAACATTCGAAGCATGGGGAGGAAACTTGGATTTAAGTTTCTCTTTTATTAGTCGCGACTTACTTAAGAGGTAGATACTGCCCAAGGACCTGTTGCTACCCTTCCCCGCAACAATGAAACGACACTTGAGACCAATTGTCTCCACTCGCTGCCAAGAGTACTTCTGTATTCAAATTGTTGCTTATGTTATGTACTTACATATGCCGACCCATTCGCGCCTGATGATCCGCCGGTCCAGGAAGGTCATAGACAGCACAGCCACAAAGATGATGATAGATCCTCGGAACATTTGGAAGCTGCTCACGTATGTGAGGGTCAGGCCGATGTACATGATCGATGTGCCAATCTGTATGGGACATACAAGGTACTGATGGGTACTGAAGATAAATAACGGGTCTTTGTTGTCTTTGGTAGGCGCTAGCGTGTGAGAGCATAAAATATAATTTAACCAAATTCAATAATTACGGGACTGAACGTTGAATACATAACATAACATTATATAACATCGGCAGCCGGGGCTCAGATTCGCAGAATATGAAATAACAGCAAGATGTACTGCGCAGATGCAAGCAGTGCAATTAGGTTACAGTTATTGATTTTTCAGCTGCAGCCAGGTACCAGGAGCGCATTTTGTTCCAAGAGATATTTCCTTTGTTCTCGTACAGACCTAGCATGACCATGGTGTGATCCATCTTGGTTACAGATTGTTATAAAATAAGACGCCAGTACGTCGCAATTCATACCAATAAGGTGCTTTAATTAAAAAAGCTTAAAAAACTGTAGATACTGTAATTCCAGAAATCTACTCAAGAGTCACTATTTACAATTAGATTTACCGAAATCTAAACCTAGAATAGAATTAATAACAGAGTTCGTGTAGCGACATCATAAACTGAAAATCGTTTTACCGTTCTTCCATTTACACCAGATTGCACCCCTCAAGGGAAGTCGCATCTCATAAATATCATGAATGACAAATCGCTGTGGGCATGCAACAGGTAACAATGTGGAAAGTCGCCAACCGTTCGCAGTAGCCTGTTGCTGAACAAAACGCTGAGCAGCCCCCGCCTCGCTACGACCACATGTTTATGTCTCAATCGCTCAGCTGACCTTTCCTTCAACACGGCCGTGTTTTATCAACAGACGGCCGAGTATGCAAACAAATTGAATATCTCATACATACCAGTGTTTGGGTAGGGTACTGATTGTTTTGATGTAAATCAGACGAATTAATTATGAAAACTAATTGGCCTTCTTGGTTTTGAAAACATTGCCTTTGGCAAAACATGTTATGACTTGCACACGAGCTGGCTCTTGATCATACAGAAGACTGTCTAGAGAGATTCTCATTTAGTCAGTTAATGAGTCTCAACCCTCGACACTCTTCTATTGTAGGAACTTTTAGTCTTAAAATATTTATAACGGTGTGCGCATCAAAGTCTTTGTGCGTTACAACCATGGTTACAACATAAATCAGTTTCCGTAAAACAATAAAATAAAAAGTTTTCAGTTATCAGTTCCGTCCATTACACGTGATCGTGTGTATCGTTAAAGTTAATACTCTGTAGTATATTACCGAGTGATGTCACAGAATTCATCTTGTTTTTTTATGACGCGCACCGCGATAAAATCCAATCGCTCTTTGTTATATAAATAATTATATACCTACATAATATTGTGAGATTGCATGAAAGCCGGTAAAGTAGCAACAGTTGCTGTTAGAAACATCACATCCTAGTTGTAAGCAACAGAGATTTATCTATGTCCGAAGCTACATAATTCTATGCACATCTTAAGAGGGGAACTCCAGTGGGTTTTAGTTGGTCAAACTCGGACTCTCCCTACCCATATGATGATTGGTGGAGTTTGGAAAGTCCACTCGAATTACTCTCACGAGTTTTGAAACTAACATTGAAATGATATCCATTTTTAACAAATGGAACATAGAAGTTTAAAGTTCGTGCAGACCAACCAGCATGTATTGTAGCGAGTGAAGTACATGAAACAATATCATTTTATCGGCACCGCCTCGTGTTCGGCCCGCTCGATGTCGATAGATCTGAATGAACCTTTATTAAATGCCCGCATATGTAGCAAATGTAGCACAATTAACCCATACACTACAAACCCCACATTTTCTATTGTATTATATAAGCAATAAGAATAATAAACTTAATTTTCTTTATTCTGTATTTTATGTTCACATTCCCATTCCATTGTTGTTTCCTTCGATATGACTATGAATAGTTTTTTAACCACTAAAGTGGCTAGAACGAATTTGCCCGCTACTTGGTGAACGATCATCATAGCCTACGATGGGTTCAAGTTCCCAACATGGTTCTGTTACCATGTTGGGAACTTGGACATCAAGCTACCCGAAACTGTCAAATTTTCAAATTTAACTTGGACCCATACACTTCAGTCAGATAAAGTTGAGTCTATTAAGGAAATTTGACATATTATAATATCTTGATGTGCTGGCGTCTGTAGCACATGCACTACGCCAACCTATTTCTACATCTGCTAGAACATTCTTTTTCGCATGGCTGGACACTAAATTTAAAAATTTTAAAATCATAATATGGTGAAAGGTATAAGTCCTGGCTCAGTAAAATAAGACAATAGTACAGACACTAGACAGAATGTTTCTAGATTGTTACCTATATTAATTGTAGAACCGCAGATTATTCATAAGCACAAAATATACAGAACTCGCTGTTATATTTTTAGAGATAGTTTGAACCAATAAATACAATTTCGTAAAAACGGAAACCCCAAAGAAATAAATTATAACCGAGTAGTGATTCCTGTTAGATATACATACTTATATTTTTACTGGCTTCTGGTTCAATAAAACGACAGCTTAACTGGGTATTTTTCTAACCTAGTGCATATAGTTGTTGATACCTCACTAAGGACATTCAAGACAGTAAAGAAACTTACCAGATCAAACATAGCAGCGGGCATCAAGACAAAGGGATTGAAGTTCTGGTTGCCATTGGTGAGGGCATGGCCTCCTGTGTTCTTTGTCTTATAGTAGACCAGCTTGAATGTTAGGAGGCACAGCATTTCACCCAGGAACATAGCCGCTGCCTATTTGAAAGAAAAATAAAAAGAAGTTTAAGTATACTTAGAACAAGTTACAGTATTTTTGCTTAATCAAGTAATGCAAGCAAGAATTAAGATATAAATTAATATGTTCTCCACTCTACCTGTAAGAATGGATGTTCGAAGTCTCGGACCTGTCCATCAGAACCCTTGGCTTGCAATTTGTCAGCCCATTTAGTACTCAGTGAGTTTATGGAGCCCGTCACCACTAGCATCAGAGCTAGGAACTTCTGATATGCGGTCCACGCCATGCTGTAAACATATCTTTATACAATAGGGATGCAGACAACTAGTCAAATTCAATACTTTTATTGAGCTGTCAAAAACGGTTACTCTCTATGTAATTTGTATGAAAACACCACATACGACGTTACAGATTTTTCACATCAATCCGTATACTTATTTCGATTCACTACATAGTATAAAACAAAGTCGCTTTCTCTGTCCCTATGTCCCTTTGTATGCTTAAATCTTTGAAACTACGCAACGGATTTTGATGCGGTTTTTTTTAATAGATAGAGTGATTCAAGAGGAAGGTTTATATGTATAATAACATCTACTGCACCCGTGCGAAGCCGGGGCGGGTCGCTAGTATATTATAAATAAAAAAATAAAAACAGTTTTCGATTCACAACGATAAATTAAACTGACATTATTTTAAGATGCTTGACAAAATGAATATGATAAAGTATTTTATTTATGACCTAGTCCGCATCCCTATTTGTGGGAATACCCATGTATACAATACACAATAAAGGCAATCCTGGAGTTTGATTTTGGAATCTCAGTCAAGTAAATATTAGAATTTCAAATAAATATTGAAAATGTAAATGTGTCATATATTGATACAATATTAATAAAATTATATGAATTTGAAGTTTTACGAAATAAAATATCAATGCTAGACACTTTTTTCCCCAACTATGAAAATAGAATATATTAATTATTTAATAATTTCAGTATAACAAACAATTACCTCACCTTATAGAATTTTGAGAATAATTGACATAAAAATGTTGACTGCCCCTGGAGAAAGTAAGCTTCGGACTGTTACACAAAGGTAACAATAAGGTCATAAAACCATTGCAATTGTTTAGACTTAGAACAGCATTTAAAAGTTAATGGGCAGAACTATGCTATTAATGCACAATGTAGGTAAGCAATACTCTAAAATTGCTATTTCCGACTGCTTGCAGTACACTGTGTAAGGATACAATTTTTTTGAGTCTCTCTATTTTATTAGTTACAACAATATAAGAAGTCGTGGTGGCCTAGTAGTTTAGCACCAGCCCTTCGAGTATGAAGGCACGGGTTCGATTCCAGGTCAGGCAGGTACCAATGTAACTTTTTTAAGTTATATGTACTTTCTAAGTTTATCTTGGACACCAATGACTGATTAAAGGTGAAGGAAAACATCTTGAGGAAACCTGGACTATAAAGTCTGAAATCACCAACCCGCATTGAGCATGTGTAGTGATTAACGCTCAATCCTTCTCTGTGAGAGAAGAGGCCTGTGCCCAGCAGTGGGACGATAAAAAGGCTGATGATTATGACAAAAATATAAGAGTTTTAACAAATACATTGTTACTGACATGAATATCATAATCTCCACTGTATTATACTGAACTGACACTCCTACAGAACTGAACATGGCATTTTTTTATTGCCTAAAAGGATAGGACTTGTTGCATGGATTATACATAAGGTATATTATTGCACTGATTATTTTTTTTATTGTAATATTAGACAGTTTTATTGTACTGTTTATTGCGAATTTTGAATGAATATGTGTGTACAATAAAGAATAATAACAAAAGTGCTGGTAATTTTAGATGAAATCAGAAATATAGACTCAATGAAGTCTGGAAGGTGGCTGTTACAGTCTTTTTACATTCAATATTCTTACACTGAATAAGTTCCCAATAACCAAATTAACTAATAGCTTGTTACCATAACAAAGAAACGCAATAAGTAATGGATTAATAAGATAAGCGTACATATGTGTACTGTTAAAGTATTTAAATGTTTCTATAGAAATCTAATTTAAGGTACATAATTGAGTCTGAAAAAATAGCACTACTATCCGGCCGGTTTTTTAAATGACCACTGAATTCGAAGCTAATCCGAAATGGATATTGAATTCCTTTATTTACAAAACAAGTGACAGCAGTATTTTGTGTTTTAAGATAACAATGACAGAAAGTCGAGCTTCGTAAACATTTGAACATCGCAGTTGTTAGCAACCACTATGGAAAACAAAGCAAATAAGACGGTCTTACCTGGGCGTTCCCTATCCTGTTGATCTTTATAGCTACGGAAACAAGCACTATAAATAATAAGACAATTAGCTTTAATTAAATAGATAAAACATTTGAAAAATAAAACAAAAGGTAAAATTATGTTAACTACAAGCGTCAAGCAAGACAGACAATGACTTTTACAAAGCAAGCAGTTTTTGCACTTGACACAATTTTCGTGATGAGTGTTGCCAAGTTAGTACCGTTTGCTGAAATTAATAAATTTTAGAGTTGGTAATAATGATAATTTCACACACTTATACATATAATAAAACTGATATGAAACTGCTAAAAAGTTAAACCCCAAAGCTTAAATGTAGCGATGTAGACATTATCTAAATAATACTAGCATAATACTAGCATAAATAATAAGCATCTATACTTTACCCGAGGATAGCCAAGTGCCTATTGAAAAGCTTTCCGCAACGAGTTTTGCACATACTTACGTTGATTTTAACACACGTTTTTCAAACGTAAAATATTATATAGGTCGTGTCTAACGCGGGGGCCGGCGGAATTTTGATTAGGGATACATTTAAAGCAGCTGGTGATTAAGTCTGGAGTAGATAATCACTGAAATATTAAGAGTTTTCACAAGCTTATTTTCAACACGCGTTAATAATACGCTGTTTTTATAACGCGACGTATTTATTCACTTCCGTCACGCCATGTCTTACAAGAAAATCACAACCTGATACGAATATAGTTAGGTACCTATCTAATGAAAATTTCGCCAACCCCCAGGTTTAAAGCGCCTTATCTACATATACTTACATGACACTAATGCATGCCATATATGTCCTGTCGATGCCTGCTTTTCAGGCCAAACTGTCGTATCGGCACCAACTGAAACTTAGTTTCAAATAAAGCACTAGCTCCTAACTGCTACACTGCCTCATTCGTCTAGTGGTCTGGGGGTGTGGTTCTGTGGGTTTCCAGAAAGCAGCACGGAGTCTGAAAGTGGGTGGCGTTGCACCGCCCAACCTAGGAGGTTAAAATTCATGCTAGGGCTAGGGGATTGAGAAAACTCCGAATCTCTCGGCTCAGGTGCTTAAAACCTATAGCTGTCTAAATAAGAGAATCCTAGTATGTACCTAATGATTTAGGTCATATCTATTTACCTAAACTTTTCGGCTTTTAATAAAGGGTGCTACCTATTAGGGGATCGACCAAATCATTGAATAAACCCAGTTTATCATCCCTTTTGTTAGTGTGTGTATCTGCTTATTAAGGGAGTGTAGGGTACCTACAATGTACCTAGTTGTGCTGTGTACCTGTTTATGCTATATTATTGTTTGTGTACGAGTGTTATGACAACATTGATATAGATATTAAAGTATATAAGAAGAAATGAAACAACAGTTACATTTTCTTGATTTATTTCACGACATACAAAGCCGGGATATACAGGGGTACACCAATGCTAAATCGAATTTTGACCGAAACATTGCCAATTCTATTCTTCTTCTTGAACGTTTAGTAGTTATTTAAAAAAAAAACATAGATTGGACATTACTGCCCGATATTTTTTCAAATTATTATACTGCTAAAATAAGATCTTTTCACGCTTCTATCCTTTTATTCCTCTACAAGATGTTAAAAGTTATTTTCTTCTTTGCATTCAAGTTTCAACTCTTCAGTTTGTCTACACATCGTCCTTGTTGTTTATTAGAAGCGAGAAATCGTTGCTTTCCTTATGCCACCGATTCTTCTTTCAATGTTCTTCCATTGTGGGTGTGGCAACACCAAAATTTTGAAGTTCATTTTTGACTCGAATGTATAAAACTTGAAACGAATAATTGTGCGCGTATACGAGACAAGCGGGGGTTCATAATAGCAGCGTGGCGTCGGACGTTATGTCAGCGCAATCACGTTTACAGCTTGTAGATAGCATCGAACAAGGCGTCGAAGTCCTTTTCCTCAAATTTGCTGGCGTTTTGCGGCAGGTGAAGCTGAGCCGAGATCATGTACGATTTCAAGTTCTCGAGGTTCTTCTTCTCCGGACCGTTGTGAGGGTCCTCGCCACGTTGCAGGGCCATGATCCAGTTCCTGGCATGGTATTTATACAAATATGCGAAGTTCCAGCTGAGGTCGAACGGGTGGTCCAACATAGTTCCGGAGTTATACATATCCGTGCCCAGATTCCTCCACATTCCTTCCAGGTGTTTTTTGCGTTCGTCGGCCATTGTAATCGTTGATGTTCACACAACCGTTGAACACTGAGTCTTGAGTGAGTCAAGAAGTCAAATGATTAATGACGTCCGCGCGATCCCGCAGCCGGATATATTTTAAAATTATCTACAGGATGGATGGCCAGTGTCCACCCTTCCCCTACAGTGGCAACCCTTTGGGAAGGGTGGGGGTGAAATATCCAGTGTGGCACAAGCATAATTTTCAATTTCTACTACTCATCATCTACAGATTACCAAGTATATTGCTAAAGGCATTTGCAACTTAAATATACACTAAAATGAAGAAGGATCTTGTTTTTGTTTGGGTTCTGTTGGGTATGCTATTTGGTACTGAAAAAAAATGTAATTTATGTAGTTGTATGATGTTTCTATAAAATACGCAAGTAAAGCAAAACCGAGTATTAATTTGGTACCTATCGCTTAGCTTAAACCTTTGTGCAACTATGTTGGCGTGGGCTTCCTATCTGAAGGGATGCAGCTGAGTACCAGTATTTTACATGGAGCGACTGCCTATTTCACCTCCCTAACCAGTTACCTGGGAAACCCGATACGCTTTTAGAAAACGTATTGGTTATCAAACTTTCTGACTTCTGACTGAGTACCCGTAACATCTGCCAAAGGTGTTTGAAGACAGTGCCTCACTAATTTAACGTGACGTAGAAAACTATATATGGACCGACCGACCGATCAACAAAAATACATGTTATATGTTACATTTAATTATTGCAGGCTTGGTTGATGAATATTATTATTATAAGTGAAATATATTGAGGGTTCGGTACTAAAGTGTTGCGAAAAATCTACCAAAGTGGACTTTGTTTTACAAAGTCTACCATACTGAGTGAACTACGATAAGGCGGGCTTTTTGAAGATAGTAGTAGATAGTTTATTGAAAAATAGCTAGGAGATAGTTTTTAGGGATTAGTATTAACATGAAACTGACCTAAAGAAACATTATATAGTGCAATTGTTTCTTGTTTAATATTCACTCTTAAGACGTTAACTGATTAAAGCAATTTATAGAAAATATTAAGAAGAAATACAGCCAATGTTGTTTATAATATTTTTATTTAGAGAAATAATAAAATAGTTCTGATAAAATATTGTTATAACTTATGTTATGATTGGGTTTAACTGTACAGTGTACACAAAGCTAAGCTTTAGATGACTAAATAAATATAATGCGTGTCTCCTGTCGTATCGATGGGCTTCAAATGACGATACACTCGTGGGGGAACACCATTCCGCGCACTGGTACTGTGGGGCATGCTGCAATCACAAACGAATAATGTATAATTGTTCATTGAGTAGATCCTCAGCTCGTCATTCAAGTAGAAAGTCATGGTAGTCATGGTATAATAGTGGATTTCACCTGTGTTTGTGTAGCATCAGGGCGATGTTTTAGTGACACACATTATAAATATTAAGTATACCTACCTACCTAGTTGTGTCATTGACATTCACTTGATTGGTTTAAATTATGTACATATGCCAGCACATCAAGCTGTCTAACAAGCAAACTGTCAAATTTTCCCAATCAACTTGGAACCATGCTTCAGCGATAAAGTTGAAAATCTATTTAGGAAAGACAGATGGTAGTTGGTATGGTAGCTTGATGTGCTGGCGTCTGTACTTAGAACAATAAGCTTTCTGTGACAGTAACTCTTAATTTTTTTGGACGCAGCCCAAATTTCTTTAGTCTAGATACATTCAAGGTTTGCTTTGGATAATTAGATTTTATATGGCCTTGTCAATGATGGGGTGTTGTTGTTATGAGTTTTAACGCAGATGGCGACTGATCTCGAATGGAACTTGGAGCATTTCTAACTATAGGATTTTCCGCGTGGCAAGATGCGAATTGTACGCGCCTTATTGCGCGTGTAAGTGCGGTAGGTACAATCCGCTAATGTAAAAAAGCTTCTAAGGCCGGTTCCTATGACACTCCATCTGCCTCTTAAGTTCTCTACATTCAGACAGTTTTTTCCTCCAACCTAACGTTGCTAAGTTGGAATTAATTTGGTCGGTGACACTGTTCTCTAAAACTCACCCGAACTATTTGTAAGTAAAATTAGTACCAATTTCAGAGATTACCTTTCTCGCACCGCTGGCCATAATAACCGGTGCCTTCACACTTGCAAGTGAACCCTGGGTCCTGCACCGTCTGGATGCAGATACCCCTGAGGCAAGGCAAACGGCTGCATACGTTTGAACTCCTTTCTGTGAACGTGTGATTAAGAAGAGTTAGGAAAGTACAATACTATAGATAAGAGAACAGAAGAGAGAAGATGTTTTTGGCTAGGTTCACACTCATCCAGCAATAGCGTATTTTGTGACTCCGGTATTGGGATTCGAACCCAAACCTTTAGACATACCAGAAAGTCCAACTGTGCAGTGTAAGCCACTCCAGAAATATGGTCATTACAATTTAATCTGGTATATTGTACAACTGACCTCTCAAGGCATTGAGGCACGCCCTCCGTGTCCTGTAGATGAACTCGGTCCGGCAGCCGTAGCCGCAGGTGCACGACGCTCCGTAGATCTTGCACCCATTGTGTGTCTGGTCAGGTTCGCAGCCCCATGTCACTGGAACATATTGAAGATCTACTTAGCGGGGAGGTTATCATAGTACAGAGTAATTTGGAGACGGGATTACTTTAGTCAGTTTAGAATTAGCATGCAGTTTAAAATAGTTTGTTTTCAAGGTTTTTATTCTTGGCTAGTTTTCCTGGACGATTTTCCACGAGTGACTTCACGATACTCAAAAATGATAAACAAAAAACTAAGTACTGCGCATGCGTGAGACGTGATATGGCTAACTTTAGATTCTCAACGATGTTTGAACTGTACTTTCGCATTTAAAAATTTAAAATATAACCATATTATTATAATAGATTTATATTCATATTAATTTACTTGCTAAGTACGTCGTGGACCCTGTTAGGGTATTCTAAATAGATTATGTTTAGATAAACAATCATGGACTTGATAATAAAAACCACTCTAATCTATGTATATTATTAGCGCGAACAACTTTGAAAAATCGCAGACCTTACCTATCTTTAAGTTTAGTTTTTAAGCATCGCACCTGTCTACACTTTACGAACCCAACCCTAATGTCTTCATTTCTTCCACTTGTCAACATTTATATGTAATTCTTATATGATCTTCGATGCACAATGCACCAATTGTGCACACCTACTAAAATCCTATTCCTCCCCAAACTACCCATCTCATCACTCACCCTTCCATAATACCTTTCCAACCCAAAACCATTCAGGAGAGGGGTGCAGACATACCATAAGTGTTACCCCCTTTCCTCAAAGTAGAAAAAAATGACCTGAGTATCAGTAAACCATTTTATAGATATTTGAATTTCGCGGCACATACAGTTAAAATAAAAGAAAACAACAGTATCTACCTATCGAACAACGTAGGTAATGTTGATGATTACCGTCAATTATTATAAGTACTGATTTCTAAAGTTTTGTAACCTTTAAAACTTTTAGTTTATTAAGTTCCTTGACCGCAGTGAGTTTATGTAAAACGATTGTCCAACTACGGGATGTTTTATCTCCAGCTTCCGTCCAGTCTCATTTAATACATCCAGTGAATAAAAGTTTTTTAATCGATTACAAAGTTTCGACAAACGGCTGCGTTCGTGATATTTCATTAGTTCTTTTAAAAATGAGAGGATTTTAGCAGAAAGCATAAATGAAAAAACAAGGAAGCATTTATATTCTCTTGTAAATATTTGTATTATATATGTTACGGCTAAAACCCGAAGTGCGGCTACACCTAGTTTTAGCCGGTTAGAACTAGGTGTAGCCACTCACTCTTGGTTACAACTAGTACTAGCCGATTGTTTTCGGGTAAAACTAGGTCTATCCTTCATCGTGCCGGTTAAAACTAGGTCCAGCCATTCCCTGTTGGGTAAAACTAGGTCTATCCGATATCATTCCGGCTAGAACTAGGTCCGGCCATTCCCTAAATATAAAAATGTTATTTATAATTATAATAATATTCTTTAAATTATAAAATACAACAAATTGTATGTTGTTAAAAAATTCTGATTGTTCCTATTATATAAAAATTATACTCCTAATATTTGGTGTTAATTAAAACAATGTGATTTTAAGAATAACGAAACTCTCTACGTTTCTTATTATTGGGTGTTTTTATATATCTAAAAAGTTCTGCCGATAGCATGCCTGCTACAACTATTTACAGCCAATCCCTGTTGGATAAAACTAAGACACGCGCTGCTGCTGCAGACGCTGTAAGTCACACTCGCTAGGAGACCTGCAATAGATCAGCAGCACCTGGCGCTCTCAACCTGCAGAGCCGCGTGTCTCCACCCCGCGCCGCTGCTGCAGATGCTGTGAGCCATGAGTGTGAAGGCGTGACGGGGTACGCATCTAAGTTTTATCCAACAGGGAATGGCTGGACCTAGTTCTAGCCGGAATGATGTCGGATAGACCTAGTTTTACTCAACAGGGAATGGCTGGACCTAGTTGTAACCGGCACGATGAAGGATAGACTTAGTTTTATCCAACAGGGAATGGCTGGACCTAGTTGTAGCCGGCATGATGAAGGATAGACTTAGTTTTATCCAACAGGGAATGGCTGGACCTAGTTGTAGCCGGCATGATGAAGGATAGACCTAGTTTTACCCTAAAACAATCGGCTAGTACTAGGTGTAACCAAGAGTGAGTGGCTACACCTAGTTCTAACCGGCTAAAACTAGGTGTAGCCGCACTTCGGGTTTTAACCGTAACATATACATATAATTTATAGTACGTTGAAACTAAGACTTATTTTGTTTTTACATTCCTTAGAGACGATTAAAGTAGAAATTCAAGTAGAAAGCTCAACTTTCAGCAAAAAAAAAAAACAATCTAAATCGGTCCATTAGTTTAGGAGCAGACAGGCACACATAGCAGTCAGATTTATATAACACCCTCTTTTTGCGTCAACGTTAAAAAAACTTAGGGGTAAAAGTTTTATTGTCACGAGAGAAGTAGGTAATAATCATTAACAGTGTCAGTTGCCATGCGCAATAGTGCACAATACCTTATTGAATTGTCTATATAGAAACTAGTGCATCGTCTACCAGATAACACTGACCTATATTATCTGATTGGTCCAAATTGCGAGGACGCTGCATTTAGATGCATTTAGTGCAACTTGGGCACACAATTCCCAGTATCTTAGCTTGTGGAAATTGAGTGCTACGATTATAAAAGAGGATTTCTATCGGACCTGTATTATACAAATTAATACCTGATAAATATACCTATGATCATAATTTAGTTATGATAATTTCAATGGTCGCAATAGTGGAATGAATCGGCCTCGACCCTTTATTTCTGTAACTGTACGATGCAAGAGCAGATTTAACTAAACATTCAATAATAACGAAGATGTTCAGTTATTCTTATCAGGCAGTCTAGTGTGGCATAGTTAAGGGCTTTTAGGTCAAATGGGCAGTCGCTGCATGAAAAGGCTCAGGCAGATATCAACAATATTGTCTAAATAATCCAATTTATTTAGTTAAATAATGTTTTTCCAGGTAATAAGTTGGTTTTTTCATAGTTATTACAAAAGACCAATTTTGTATGTGATGTATGTGAACAAATTACATAACAATAAAATAAGAACCGATGAAAAAACGGTTGCCATCAAAGAAAAAGCTCTGAGGACCTTGTAAATACAAATAAATTTCCTTCATGAGCTCCATCGGTCACCTGCATGAAGTACACACGTCGTATATAAAACTACATACATACATAGTAAAATTGCCCGAACGAACCCATGACCCTTGATATCTAACTTCCAAACACGACTTGACTATGCATAGCGATAATACATTAGTTCCACATCTATTGATGAATAACATAATTTTGTATTTAAACACGCAACATTTTACTAAAACTAAGGTAGGACCAAAGAAAAAATGTTGAAAAAATTCGCAGATTTTTTAAATATATAATCATTTGCGGGTGCGAAGCGTGGTGGTTGGTACTCACGTTGAATGCAGGCGAGGGTAAAGATGACGAGAGCGGTGCTGGCACGCATCGTAGGACCTGTGCACACTGTGGAGTTCCGAACTGGACTGATACGCACTTCCTCCCGCCAGTGTGAACGGCCGTCGTATCACAGCGTATCTATCATCCCATTAAACTAACACCCCTAAATTTGAGTGCGCCTGATATCACGTTACATTATTAATTTATTATTATTTTAGTTTTGTTTGTTACGAACTAATTGTATGACTGAAAAGTTTGTAGGTTCTGCACGATCTGAAACGAAGAGCAACTTGGCCAAAGTTTTCATTACCAGATTTTAATTAAGCGTATGTAGCAAGTCCTGAGGATAAACGGTGTTATATTAAGCTCTGATGTCTTACCGTTTCTGAATAACTTACAAAATTGACCTTGTTATCAGAGTTCTTGCAATTTTAGGAAAGGAAAACATTTTGCATCAACAAGATACTGTACTGTTCCGTGAATGATTTAAATGCGCATGTATAAAATAAATAAATAAAGGTATCTTCTGTATTTATATATAATCTAAAGCGAAGTTCATAAAAGTTCAAAATTATTGTGTTTATCTCTGTCAGTGTTGTTTGTGTACGAATGAAAATATTGTCGAATTCGTAGGTCGTTGTCCTCCGAGCGATGTTGTGTCTTGTGGATGCTGCATTGATTTCATCACTTGAAATACAATGTATTATTTGTTTATATATCCAACGTGGCAATGGTGCCAGCCTCTTGGCTACGCTTCCAGCGAACGGCGACGGCCGACGGGGGAGAATATTTCGACGCCATATGTTATTTGTTTTTTTTCGCGAAATATATTGCTACAATACTGGTGCGCTATTTATCTCTGATTACCTTCAGAGAATACAGGGGTATCGTTGTTGATATGTTTTTCTCGGAATATTCCGCAACGACAATGCCATGTTTTAGTGAAGCGTTATCTCTTCTCTTAAATGCGGAAATTAAAATAAAAAGACCTTTTGTTCTATACATTTTGCTATTCTTAGCGCAAGAGCAGAAATGTAGGTATCCAATCATTTTTACTTACCCTAATGATTTCTTGAATGTGCTTGAATCGACCTCCTTGGCATAATATTTATCAGACCATACTCCCAAATACAGAAAATATCATATAAATTAACATAACTATATTTATCATGTTATCTAGTTTTGCCCTCAACTTCTCAGTATCGCGGACATTAGGTAAAGGTTTTAAATATGCTCATGCGTATAATTGCGTTACTGTGTCCCAACAATTAGGACTTAGATACTTTCTATACCTACCAGTAACACATGGTTCATCCCGATTACCATCTAATGTGCCAGCCAGGTTGTCTTATAAACAAGCTGTTCCCCACGGCTTCACCCGCCGCCCGAAGGAACTACTTCCCTCCCACGCCCGGATTAAAAGTAGCTTATGTCTTATCTTGCCTTGACTCTAGACTATGTGTCTGCCAAATTTTGTTTAAAGCGGTCCAGCCCTTACGCGTAATAGCGTGAAAAATAAAATAGGGATTCATTTATATACGAGTATGTATATAAGATATAGTATATAGGGTTCTTCATCCCGCACGGTAAATTATTTGCGGGCGAAAGTATAATCTTTGGCAGAAATTTCCCGAACGTTACCAGGGTCCCATAAAGCTTAACAGTCTGAGGCATCCAGGGCGCCCTCTACCTTCATTCTGTAGAACTAACAAGTGAACTTCCCTCTTCAAATGGATAAAGTAAAGTGATATTTAAGTCTTTCGTCTTGAGGAATGCATTGCGCGTTAATTTTTAGTTTCGCTTCCTATATTCGCACATTCAATTACTGTCAGTGCGTATTCTAACCATAATCAACGTAATATATACGTACTATGGAATGAACTACCTAAGCCTGATGTCCTATCAAAAATGATCCTCACAATGTATTTAAAGGTCAGTTACTGAAATGGAAGGAACATTGCGGAACTCTTTCATGAGTTAAGGAAAGTCTTTCTGTCGCAGCAGCTTACGTAAGCGTGACGTGTTTGAGCTGTCGTCAAAACTGAGTGGCGTTTCTAAGGATTCAGTACTCAAGCATTAAACTTTTCTTCTATAGACATTCATTGGTATTTCGGGTATTATTTACCATACAGATCTATCTATATTAATAAGTTTATATAACCTAGTGCTGTATGCAGAAAACAGTCCGAACATTACCAGGATTACATACCAAATCAGGCGGTTGTCATGAGTGAGAAGCGACACCTACATACGCCCCGTGGAACAATGATATCTGGGATGCCTCGAGTCCGTAGTGTCGTGATTATTGCTACGAGTAGTGTGACATTAAGGGTAGTTTAACACTAGCGCCCTCTACTAATACATGTGTATCTCACGGAGGTTCACTGTTGACTACACGTGATCCAGGGTACAAAGCTGGTTGCTTGATGGCGCTATACAGTGTGGTGTGCATTTGAAATAATTTTCTTTCGATCAGGAATATACGAACAACGACGTAAAGGATTGCCATAAACAAAGATATTGTAAAAAAGGAAATCACACTCTTTAGTTCTAAGTTATATTTCATTTGTGGTGGTGCAACTTTTTACGTACCATAATCTTTGTCATATAGGTACCCATATGCAGTAGCCATATTTTTGTTATTGTTCTAGATTTTAATCAAACAAGGGAGACCTCCTTATTTTGAATGCGAAAGCACCTCATCATTGGAGATCTGCTCTTGAACAATCCTTTTGTTCAGATTTTTTCTATAGTATTTAGCTTCCAACTATTATCATTAAATTAGGTAATCGTGAGGCGTTAATATCCACGAAATACAAAAATCAATTACAGTCTTGTTCAAAAGGTGGTCAGAAGAAAGACAGATAACTTTAAAACAGAAACGAATACCTAACCTGTTATAATGCAACCCCTATTCACAGGGAACGTTGTGTGTGCATGTGACAGGCAGGGTCAGCTATTATTTAAACAAAATTGCAGGGTGTCGCCCACGTACTCTTTGACACGCTAAACAGGTTGAATGGAGCCTGGTAATTGACCAATTATTATGAAAAAGAATAACGTATTCAAAGTAAAAAACTGATTGTACAGTGTACAGCAAATAATTGTATGGTTTGTATATTGTTCTTTAACATTATTCAAATATTTTCGTGTGTAATCACCACGGTATAATAATACATCACTTAATTATTATTCTGTATGCAAATGTGTATAAAAATGTCCGGGTGAAAGCACGTAACATATATTTCTTTATTTTCTTTCATTTTTCATTTGTTGCTGCTGAAAAGTTTTATAAGTTACTATTTCCATGAAAATGAACAGCTAGTTAGTGGAGGTGCTCGCGGTAAAGTAATCGCCGCACAGGATGATGGCTGTGTGGTTGTTTTAGGAAGGCTCGTTAAATTGGTGGATGTCATTTAAATATCTTTGGCAGTCAGTACGGGCAGACAGAAGACAACCAGTCTTACCACGGAGTATCGGGTGGCCCAGGTAACTAGGTTAAGGAAGTCAAATAGCCAGTCACTGCTCAACACTGGTACTCAGTTTCATCCAGTTTAACTTACGACCCAACATAGTTTGGGAAAAACTTCAATGACTGCTGTGAAGGTAACAGAAGGTAATATCAATCTGTCCACGCTCAGTGTACTCTTGGATGCCAAGTTTGGATGCGATTTGTTTTGTGGTCGATTGGAAGATGATTCTGTCGCTACCTATGTCTAGAGTATTTTGAGATGGGCGGGTGAATGTTTCATTAAATAATTTTCGGGCAAATTTAACTGGTCATTGCCCATTTTTTCTGTCAAATAATATAAATATCATTGGGCAATAATAAAAATACAAAAATAAAAGTGAAGGAAATACAAAAGCGCACTCACTTCAATTGGCAGCCAACCTCGACCTACATATATTGAAAAAAAGCTTACACAAAGAAGTATTTTTATAAACAATGGTTACTATTAAAGTAGAAAATATCCAGGTCTTACCAGGTACAGCTTCTTCAATCAGCTGTTCAAGGTCCAATATTTCTTATTGAAGAAAAATACCTTGCAATCGTTAAGAGAATTGACGGGTTTATTTTAAGCTCCGATGCGGATGATTATATGTTATTTGTAGAAACAGCATTCTAGCATTGAGCCTAGGGTTGCATATTTAGAAATAGGGCATTATAGCGAAAAATAAACATGGATTTATAAAGTCAAATTGTTTTATTCATTATCAAAAAATGGCATACAAATCATTATCACATACGTGCAGAAAATAATACAAAAATATATTCTCGATACTTCTTCAATATTGTCGAGTGGTAACCTGAACACGTGTACTGTTTCCGAAGCATTTTAACTGAAACCGGCGCGCCGTGGTGCTTACAATAGCAATTGTGGGTAATTTTAATTACCCCACAATCCACTTATCCTTTACCATGGACGTGAAATAGCTATAATGTTTTAAATCTTTAGCTTTAATTTCGCGACTGTCGCGCCCCATCTGTTCAACTCTTATAAGCAAGAATTAATAGTGGGAAATGTCATTTATTTAACCAAAGACACCCATGCTAATATAAATCTATCCTTGAGTATCATTTTACAATCCCAATCTATGCCAGCTGACATATAAGGGTTCGTTCACATCTACCAGGACAGCACACACCTCAGTTAGGAACCGCTACAAAACAGTTTTTATATACACATTATAACTATGACGCAATGAAAAAGTTATCTGACTGACTGACTGACAAAATATTTTTGAGAATGCTGACCAGTGCCGGCCCGTGTGTGAGTGGTACTTATGCTAGACCTGAATCTAGAGATTAAAGTGTACGAAAGAATATTATATCGTCAGCCACGGAACTTGTCGGCCATGCTGTATAATTATCATGACTGTAAATGTGAACGAACCTTTAATTTTACAAATCAAAATTTCTTAAATCGACCCGACGATTTCAGCTCAAACGATCACGTTCACATTTGTCCTAATTATTTAAAAGTATTTCTAAACAATTTGTGGAGTGGTATATATGTTAACAAAAGGTGCTTTCTCCCCTTCCTGTAGCCAGTTGTCTGGTGAGAATTTGTTGTTCTTCTTTTCTATAACATGGAAGGTGTACGCGTGGCGGCTCTTGTCAGACTTGTTGTGAGCACTTTTGTGCACGACGGTACCGTGAATGAGGATGCAAGTACCTAAAAAAAGTCATGTTATACTTATAGAAAAATCGCGTACATTTAAATATTGCATCGTTACGTTCTATGCGATAGGTAGCAGCCCACGATGTATTGGATTAGTGAGTCTGAACGCTATATAGATTAAATGTAAAAATAACTCTTTATGATTTCTAGTCGTTTCTGATCGCTATTATCCGGCGCCAACGTAGAATTTCCTACGCGATACTTAGCTGTCTATTTTGTGCAACGCTGTTTTTATTATAACAAATCTTCTTAGAAATAAAATGGATAATAAGTAGTGGGTAGATTGGAAATTTAATCTCATTAAAATGTACTTAGCGTGATTAAAAAAATCTAAACTATCTATTATTTGAAAAAAATTAATCGGAGATTAATAGCTAATTTAATTTATTTATAGAAATTCTATTTTCTTTACTTTTCATCTAGATCCTGCAGATATTTCAGGCAGCAAAATCCCTGGCCTTTACAGAAGATGAAACAAATGACCATTTTTATATAATACCTCGTAAAAATGATCAAAAGTCCGTAAGCACCAAAAAATATATCCAGGGTGCTTCTATTTCTAAGTCATTAAAAAAACTAGTGTATATCTTACCTTTGCTAACAGGTACAGGGCTAAAACGGGACTGTGGGTACACTTGCGCCGGCCGGTCGTATATCAGGGTCTCCGAGCTGTTTGTGTCCGGGTTCCGTATCAGTCGCCTGTGGACCCCTGACTTGTGTGAGCCAGGCATTACCCAGAGGCATCCGTTTTGCACCGTGGCATCTTCCAGAGCTATCCAGAAGCCGATGGGAGGGACGGGTTCCGTGTGTAGGTATGTCGCGTCTTGGTGTGGTGTTACTGTGGATGAATAGCTGGGTAAATGTGAGGATAAAAGTATACTAAGGTCCAGAAATATCTTATTAATTTGACAAACATGAACAGGTTTTGTCGACTATCTCTAAA
The DNA here is from genome assembly GCA_958496145.1 of Heliothis peltigera. NCBI lineage: Eukaryota > Metazoa > Arthropoda > Insecta > Lepidoptera > Noctuidae > Heliothis > Heliothis peltigera. Next base: position 14,681,839 of record OY292321.1, on the reverse strand, counting down.
TATAATGGGAATTTAATGAAGTTTTCTAGTACATTGTACGGATGTGGGTTTTGAAGGATTACTACTGGCTTACTAAGTCATTACCAGTACGCTGAAGGTGTTTGCTTGTATTTTAAGTCAAACTCAGATAGTCTTGCTTTTCTTGTTTTTAAAGGAGATTACAAGATTTATAAATAAATTGGCAATCAATTGACAATTTTAAGCTATCAAGTTAAAAATAATAATATAAATATTCATCCTTCACAAAAGCCGTTCAAGCTTTATAATATCAGCACCTATAGACACATACCTTCGCCTCCAATGCCGGGGTTCTTGTAGATGTACATGGACTGCACCACGGCCGGCTCCACAAAGCCCAGCTCGCGGCAGACAGTCTTCACGCGCTCGCTGTATGTGTAGCATCTGAAGATGGGGTGCTGAAGGTGCAGCGCGTGGCCTACCTGCAAAGTCACATTCGTTTTGTTACAACAGAAACGAAATTGAATTTGGATCAGAATTTTAATGCGGTGTCAACAGTTAGATATTTAACCTTTCGTATGCCGGCTATAATAAGACAACAAAAAATTTATTGTGTCTCGTGCATATGTGCGCTCCGGCATACAACGGGTTAAAATATTCTTAGGTATTCTTGCTTCTTATTTTTTTAAATGGCATCTTGCAGTTCAGCCTAGAAAGGCTTTCTGCTTAACCGGACATGGATGCCTAGACGTTAAGGCCTTCAGCCAAGGACAAAAATGCTAATAAACTAAGCGACTGTGTTAAGGGCACCCCACAAACCTCGGCTTAGGGCGTCGCTGACTACAGCTAGGGACAAAGCTGGATCACATTTAGGTGTGGTGGTAGTTAAAACATTGGGACATAATACACCATAGCGCCATCATCATAACAGTCAAGAGCCACCCACTGGAGAATGTTGGGTTCTACCAACGAGTGCCAACCATCCCGACCTTGTGAAGCCCTGATCCACTCACTACCCATTAAGTTCTTCATTTGAAGTATGTCAAGAAATAGGGCTAATGGCTGGATTTTCCATATATTTTTTCTGAAGATTAACTTGATGATGTATTTTTTCTAGTTTATCAATGCCTTACTAAATGAAACTTACTTTATTTAATGATATGCTAGGGTCGACTGTGAGCTCGCCGTCGGGGCTGACGGCAGCCTCCTCGAAGAAATAGCTGATGTTGTCGTTGCTATTCAAGAAGTAGGCCTGTTTCAGTTGCTGGAAATGTGCAAGATTGCAATACTTAGTTGTTTGAAGGTGGTTAATTTAAGAGCTACTTCGAGTGTCATACACCTTTAAAGAGCAGGGGCTTTGTAATTCATATCAAAATTATGAATTCCTAATACTCGTTTTATACGAGTAGTTCATTGTTAGGTCAAACTTGTACATATGTAGTGAGGTAACAGATTTCCAGTTTCCTAAATACTTCAATTTACTTCAGTTGTATGTATGTACCTTTAACAAGAATTTAATAAAGCTACTGATGATCTAATATGTATAATAAGGAGAATACTTTAAATACTTACTCGATTAGTTCAATAACAATACAATTATCTCAAGAAATATTCACCGTTTTCTCGGAGTTAACAGTGGAGAATATGATCCTGTCTTCTTTGGAAGGTATGTTCTTGGTGAGCTCTATACCAGCCTCCAGCATCTCGTCACATTCTGCTGGCCGCAGGAAGTCTTCCAAGACCACATAGCCGTCTTTTTCTAACTGTAATTATAAGAAGTGGGTAGACTTGAGTCATAAAAAAAAAAAAACATTAAATAGGCCATAAAGTGGGCCTAATTTTACAGAGCTGTAAAATAATTTTCTCGTTTGACAGCCAACGATAGAAAATCAATTATTAACATCATTTTACTACGCCTTTAGTAGGTACGCGCGTAATTTTGGCCTGAACGTTGTATCTGCTCACCTTTGTAATTTGACGTCATAATATTATAGAGTTTTAGCCTGAAGTCTAGGTACATTCAGACTTATATAAAGGATTGTAAAATAGACAATAGACCATAGACCTACATGAACAATAGTAGATATAGGTAGGTATGTATAATATTCTATCGCAAGCGTTATATTAGTGGTTATAATCTTAACCAATAGTTAAAGCCTTCGCGATATGATAAATAAAATGAAAAATAGCCTTACGGTGTTTAGTATAAAACATAAATGTATTGCAACTTTCTTCAAAGTCTTGCACTCTATGACGTAGTGACTGAGCTTCGTGATGTCGATTTAGAAGCGCCGGACATTTTTTCGATATGACTTATCTTATTATTCTTAACTAAGAAAACCATATTGACTGTGACATTACTTGTTTGGATTTTATATCAAAATACTTTCTTAAATGGCCGTAAATTGTGTTGTTTATGTTGGAGTGCGAGCGATGCGCACGCGTCTACCGCGCCCCCACGTGGTGCTCTATTTTGGGCAGCGTATCGCGACGTGGAGGGCCTTGGTTTAAAATACTAAATAAAAACCAATAAATATATCTGTTTCGCGACATTCGATTACTAGCAGATGTTTACCAGGTTTGGAAGTTCCCACAGTGAAGATAAGTTAATGGTTTAAACTTCTTGTATAAAAATCATGCATTGGTGGCTCTAATTTCACAAGGCATTCTCCATCAGTCAACCATTGTGTTTAAGGAATATGGACGCGCGGCAGTTTTAATAATTTTTAATCGTTTAAATATGCATATCTCGACTTATTTTTAACCCCCGAGGCGAGGTGTTAGGTTGACTCCTTCGGGTGTCTTTCAGTTACACGTTGCTTTTAAACGTATGAACTGATTTGGACGCAGTTCTTTTTAAGCCAACTTCAGATCATAAAGAAAGTCAAAAAAGTAAGATAATGATATGTACAGACGCCAGCACATCAAGCTACTACAATCTGTCAAATATCCTTAATAGATTTTCAACTTTATCGCTGACGCATATGGTTCAAAGTTGTTTGAGCGTATTCAACCCCAGAACCGTGTAGTAGTTTATAAATATTGCATTACATAGATTTACTAGTTTGCTGTGCTCTTGAATATTCCTTTAGAACCAACCAGCCTTTGAGTCAAAGCACATGGCAACGATTTATTACGACGTGTAAAGAAAACCAATGCACTACGAGTAATGAGAGAAAGCCAATAGTTAACCAGATCATACGTGATATGTTCCTATGTATATAGCTGACTAGCTGAAGCAATGTCTGGTAAAGAGGTGTCCAAGCGTATTTGTATTAATGACATGAACTGCGATTAGCCGATAATATGTCACGACACATCATTCGGCGCAAATAATTTGGCCAATTTGTTGTGGAATTGGAAACCAGACGTACTTATCTGTTTTATATGTATTTAAATCGTATGACACGGTCCTAATTTAGAGACCCGTTAGAGAGAGCGTGTCCCGCGAAAAATTATGGACGCCGTCGAGTACCTACCTTATTTAAAAAAAGGGAAAATAAATAAAGTAACGACAGTGTAAAGATTTCAAAAAGTTTTATAAAACTTGAATGACCCCTTTATGAAACACTAGCTGTCCCCAGCGGTTTCACCCGCATCTTTGTTTACTGCACCGCTCCCGTGTGTCTTAGCGTGATGGTATATAACCTATAGCCTTCCTCGATAAATGGGCTATCTAACACTGAAATATTTTTTCAGATCGAACCAGTAGTTTCGGAGATTAGCGCGTTCAAACAAACAAACAGAAAAAACTCTTCAGCTTTATAATATTAGTATAGATTTCGCGCACCCGGATAAATGACCTGTAACCTACCTCGAAAAATAGCCTATCTAACGCTGAAATAATATTTCAAATCAATTCAAGCGATTTGAAGAATAAAATATACTACACATTTTACATGGAATCTCTTTAGTTGAAAGACTAAAACACCAATAAAACCAGTTCAATGCCCCTTTTAAAATTCATTCGCATTGCGTAGTCAAACATTTTTAGGATCACAAATATTGCACCTACTCACGTACAGTAAATAATGCAGAACGAACGTTATTTTACGTGGCGCGCAAGAGCTTTGTTGCCTACACAAACATCGGAGACCAGTCATTACATTGTGGACGGTAATTAGGACCAATCATTGTAATTAATAGGCACAGACAGGATGGGTCTTGCACCTTGTGGACCCCTCAACTCCTCAACGTAAGTGCGACTGAGATCAAGACTGCAAGAAATGCACTTTGCGTCGCCCCTTAATGAGCATCAATTAGTTTGTGGCAATAAATGACTAGCTACTATATTTTCATGTCCAAGTTTTATACTTTACGTAAGTAGATTGTAAGTTATTTGAAAGAATCTCAGGAATGAAATCTAATAGTCATTTCTACAGCGAGATATTTTCTGGCTAAAGCGATGGCAAAACTGTGTATACCCTTTCACAGTCCCATGGGTGCCGTAAAAGTTGACTAAGAATCTAATTAAACTTCTTCGTTTATGTTGTTATGGTTTTATTTATTTAGCCCGAGATCAACAGATGAATAAACCCTTGCTTTAGGAATTACAGAAACATTCTTTTTTAACTGACTTTCGACTTTCAAAGGACAGGCTTCGTTAATTGAATAATTATTTATCTATACATTTTTTTTAATTAATCATCTTATCGAATTCGCAAATGTTTCGGTTTTTGGGAAATTTTGAATCAACTCTGACAGAGAAACAATTTTATTGGAGTTTACGCACAGTTAAAAGGATATGGATATTACCCGGTCACCAGTTTCTTGGAAATAATAAAAGACACATCTCTCGCGCCTGACAGCTGGCATTATACAGACAGGACTATAATTAGTTATAACGCGATTCTTGATCACTGAGCAATTACTGTTTCCTTCACATTTGAATGTCAGGAGTAAACGCATGTAGTTTTACCAACAACACTTATTTATTTAAAAACTTGCATCTGCTTGAACAATTTTCTTGCATGCATTCTTAAGAATATGACTTCTAATTGGCATGCCTGCCACCTGTTTCCATTTTAACCTCACCTTCACTGCGAACTTTTTCGCGTGTCTTATCAGAATATTTAGCTTTGCAGAAAAAGCCCTGATTTTATAAGTATTTGCGTTTAACTGCACTTGAAAGCTGTCCATTGCACAGCATCTCCAATCTCCTTTCATAAGCTATCTTGTAATTATTACTTCAATCAACGTGAATGAGCCTTTGTAACAAAGGACTTCAAACTCTCTAGAAACATAAAAGTGTAACGATGCCTCTGAACAATGTCCGCCGCAACAATTAAATTAAGCAACAAAAAAATTAAACGAATATTAGCGTATATCTTGGTAAAACGCATTTTATACTTTTCAGTAAGTTTGTTCTTTTGTAGACAGCGTAATTGTTTTGTGGCGAGAATCTAACCGTTTGTTTGTCAATCGTCTTTGCGTTGTCTATGTTTTTGACTTTACAAAGAAAGCCTAAAATTGTAACTCAGCTTGGATTTCAATTATAACTGACATCTTATACAAAAAGAGATTTAAATAAGTTAAATGTTATAGAGGATATTCCTGACTTGTACCACTTAATACTACTATTGATAAATTTTATAAATACTCTGCCAAAGTCAACAGCTTCAATGAGGCATATCTGAGGGCCATGTCCATATATATACCTACATTATAGTGGACAACGGACGATTGTAAGCGATCGGTGCCAGTGGTGACGTCACCGAAGAAAAATCTAGATCATATCGGCGCGTGAGTCATTTGGGAATATTGTTAGCTTTGATAATAAACTGGTGGTGAGCTTTTGGCTTTGGTAGCACTAACCGTTTTATAGCGTGTTGAAAAAGCTGCTGCATATGTTTAGAAGCACATTTAACAAAAGCAATTTTTTTGTGCATATTCTGGAATTAGTTCAAGTGCTGTCGATGTCGGTTAAAGTGGTCGCGAATCAAGTGCAGGATTTGATACCGTTTTTAAGTTTCCACGAAATATTATATTTATTTAGAGGTAGACTATATAATACGATAATTATATGTTAATCTTATTCCTAACATATTTTCTTCGTGCGTTACTATACAACTCGTCAAATCAGACTATCTTTTGACCAATTTGTTAGTTATTATACCGCACCATGTACGATAGTGCAAGCAATTTAAGAGATGAATTTTGTACGCAGTAGTTACTTTACACAGTAGAGAAAGGCATTATATCAATATTGAATTCATTGCTAATGTTTCGAGTGTAGCTACGATTACTGACTTAAGTCTAAGTATAATTTGATTACAATTAAAAGTGTATGCAGATATTGCTCTGTGGGCTACTTGGTCAAAAATGACTTTTTTTTCTTGACTAATCATCAAATTACCTCCTGCTGAGGGTGCAGGTAGAGGGAGTGTCAGACTCTTACTGACTAAAACTAACTACGTTCCTTCTGGAGGTCCCTGGGTGCCAGGGCTATGGCGACTCTTACGAACAACGCGCAGCCCCGGGAGAGGGTCAAAAATGCCTGCGATTTAGAAAACCTACAGGTATAGGGTAGGGACTAGGGAACCCTATAGATATTGTACTGGGGTTACAGACGTTTAGCAAACTGAAAACATTCTTATCTCCTCCGTTTCAAATTAAAACTTTAATTGTCTGTGGTAACAAATGCCTAGTACGAAGTTTTACAAAAGACATTAACCGAGGCAGGAGGTACAGACCAGCATAATAAGCTACCCGAAACTGTCCAATTTTCCCGATCAACTTTGAACGATATGCTTGAGCGATGAAGTTGAAAGAAATTTGACAGATTGTAGTAGCTTGATGTGCTGGCGTCTATACAATAAAAATTGGAGTTAGTAAACCATGGTTTACTGCCAGCTGTGTATTGATTACTCCAATGAATGCAATTACAGTTTTAAATATTTTCTATATCGGTTTAGACATGTTTCGTAATATTTCTTGAAGATTATTGTAATGACGTGTGCAGCATATACAGGATGAATTATTATTAGCATACCGCTCGGTACGGCCCACGTGAGTCTACGTAGCTTGGCTAGCTCTACGGTAAGGGATTACTCACAAAATAATCACAACTATACAAACTTGCTCACATTACGTGAGGAAAGTTCCAAAAATACTGAACGTCTTAGTTCGAATGATGAGACTCGGTGACCAAAATGTGTATCCGCGTCACCGACTAACTGAATTCCGTCGAAGTTTCAGTTGACCGTGCGAGAAACAGGACTGACCTATCTTTTTATCGATACCTATGTCACATCACTACAAGATAGAATGTTTTTATCTTGTTGTGAAATGTATTTGTGTTGAGGTGACCGGTAGATAATATACATATGTAGGGAAGACGCCAAAACTTGTTCTAAAATAATTCCAAAGCTAAAGGAGTATCACATCTTATTCGCAGTGTGTACGTGACCAGGTAGTGTACAGACGCCAGCACATCAAGCTAGTACAATCTGGCAACTTTCCTTAATACATTTCCAACTTTACCCCTGAAGCATACGGTTCAAAATTGATTGGGAAAATTTGTCTGTTTCTTGTAGCTTGATGTGATGACGTCTGTAGAAATTGGCAGTTGATAAATAAACTCATCCATTGGAGTGCTTGGGCTCATCAAGCCGATACAACTTACCATTCAAAATTACCGACTGACAATAAGTAAAATTACAATTGTTTGAATGTCATTGTTCGAATATGTAAGGATGTACCGGGGCTACCTTATCACATTTCATACGCTTGCTGTAATATATTATTCTGGTATCAATTTCGCTTTGTACGACATAAACTGAACGCTATTTTTATCATAGTAGAATACAAATAAATTGATACGCGCATTAAATATGTATGTAGGTACAATACCGACCTTATCTTAAGCAGTTGTGTAAACAATCTAGTCAAGACATGATGTAACGTTCAGAGCCAACAACGTGTGAGAACCAATATGTACTTTGAGCCCACTATCTGCCTTTAAACCGGTCAATTCGAATGTTTGCATACTATTTGGTTACTAATTAGATTTAACAAACTAAAATAACAATGCTTTATTTATCACAACAATGTCTAAAATTTGGTGACGCCAGTTTAACCAAGGGGTATTGGGTTGCCCGGACAACTGAGTTAAGGAGGTCAGATAGGCAGTCGCTCCTTGTAAAACACTGGTACTCAACCGAATCCGGTTAGACTGGAAGCCGACCCCAACATAGCTGGGAAAAGGCTCGGGAGATGATGATTAATGTCTTAGATTTGGTCAATCAGTGTGCGTCATAAAGTTAGGTGATCTTACAAAATGTACAGGTAACAGTGTATCTTATCTATAACGTGAAAGATAAACTTACGTGAACATGCAATAAGAAACAATCTAAATAACCCCTTGTGTCCCTGTTGAATCGTTATGACCATATGACAGAATGAAAGATGCACTAAAGGGTGCAATAAATAATCTTATTTTTACACATGCCACAAATCTGGCTGGAAACATACCGTGACTCAGATTAAAATGAATCAAATCCCATTTTTGATACACAGTGATGTGGAGACTAATATACTATAAAGAATAGAAACTAAAAGCTTTCGCATTGCATTGCATTGTTGTGTCCAAGTGTTCGTGTCCCAGAATGATGGGTTTTTGTAGCCAAAGATCTAATCTCTTGTAACTGTATTATTATAGACAATGATTCGCAAAGCTCTGTGAAAAGAATATACCTTAACATGCAAATAAATACATTGGTTTTCTTTGTGTAAACATTTCGGTGATAGTTTTTACAAAACAAATAATAGTAATTTAGTATTTGAAATCGGACACGGCTTAAATTTGACCTATATGCGTAGTTCAATAAGATAATAAGAAATATAAACGGCCAAAGAAGGTACCAGTTGTTATGGTTTTACGGCACAGATAGTCCGACCTTGGCCTTCTATGTCACTGCGCAACTAACGATACATTGAATTTGAAATAATGAATTCGAGTATTGTCATTATTTTAAGTCATAGAATCTAGAGTAGGAATTCTTGTAACTATGTATTTAACTATTTATATACTCGTTTATAAGTTGTAAACAAATATAGATTAACACTTCAATAAGGTTTAGCCGCGATTCATAATCTGCTACATAGCAAAACGCAATAATGTACACAGTTTTGATTGCATAAATCCAAAATACGGATAAATTTTATATTAATTATGATATGTGTACTCTTTAATTTACTGCACAAATAAACAACATCAATGTCAATATTGAAGCTGTAACATAGCGTTGCAAAATACAGTTTTAAAACAAAACAAATATTAACATACGCCGGGCCATTAACAGAGATAAAATACAGAAGAATAAATACCTGATTGCGTATAGTATCGTGCATGGTGGCAGCGTGCTGTATTATGTATAAATCGGGGCACTAACGAGCGGTTTCTACCAGAAACCAGTCACAACTGAGTCTGTGGTTCGTATGATATGGATGATGCGCGCCTCCCACACGAACGACGTCACGACAAACTAAAATATAGCATACAACGTCTGTGCCATTCCCCAGCGATGACTAAACAGCAATTCGGAGCCAGCGGTGGATGTTACTCAGTGAGAAGCGGTGTGTAAGCACTGCGCGCGCGCCGCATGTGACAGCGGGGTTGCGCCCGATGCCATCTTGACTTTTTTGCGATATGCAGGACAGTTATTTTAAATTGTTGCCCTTCGGTTATCGCAAGAAAAATATTGGCATATCATACTTTCGCATAATTTTGTTTACGCATTCGTTTTTATAGCATAATTCCTTTTAGCATAATTCTATTTTATGCATGATATTTTGGGGAAAGCGAAAGCGATATAAATAACGAAATCACAAAATCGCAGGACAATCATATCTCAGACAGACCACCAGGCACAGTAGGCTGAGCTTCTGTGACGGCTGCGATGGCGCAGAGCTGGCACTCACACATTCAAGTTTTAACATTACCACATTACCCTCATGCGCGTACGCGATTCTAAATTGCCTTTACGGTTAATAAATCAGACTATTTAAATTACTTTATTGGTCTAACTGCCTTTCCTACCATATACCTTTTTATAAGCCTTATTTATTATCTGACATGTCTTAGTGCATGAGTCACTAGTCGGTTGTGATAAACATCATGAAGAGAATTGGAAGCTTATCGATATACGTATACGAGTACCTTACTTTCAACTTGTTACATATCAGCCCATACACGTGTAAATCACCTGTCTATTTTCTAATTCCCATCAAAATTCAATTTGAATGCAAAGTCGAAGCTCCATTCACATGTCACCGTCACAACTTCCTCTATTACTGAACTAAGTTAAGTGAAAATGTTTTCATGGTTATAAAAGGCAGCCAGTAAGTTTTACGTTAACAACAACACAAATAAACTTGATTTTTGGCTTGAACAAAATATGATCCAATGGACCTGTGAGATTCCTCGGAGACTCATTGCGCCCATACTCTGATTGCATGCCGAGTATTACAGGCGCAGTACCTCTTCACGTTTCCCCTAATTTTTACTCCAATATGAAGCCTTTCTGTGATGTTATTTTACATTTTATAATATACTAGCGACCCGCCCCGGCTTCGCACGGGTGCAATGCTGATACTAAATACACTACAGAAAAACTGTGAACGTTGTATGTAAAAACATAGCGAAAATATGTAATTATTTACGACATCACATTAGAAACCTCAATAATAACAGTACTTCTGCACTATTTAATGAATGTTATTATACATATAAACCTTCCTCTTGAATCACTTTATCTATTAAAAGAAACCGCATCAAAATCCGTTGCGTAGTTCCAGAGATTTAAGCATACAAAGGGACATAGGGACAGAAAAGGCGACTTTGTTTTATACTATGTAGTGACTAGTTGCAATTTTAAAATAATGCGCGAGGAAAAGCAGTTAGCATACTTTTAACGTTACCTACTTCGTTACTGCTGAAATTTGTTGCATTTTGAGCCAAAAACTTAAACAATTCGCTACTTTACTGGTTTAAGAGTTTTTGGAATTGGTCTTAACATTGAATGAAGATTCAGTTTCAGTTCGGTTGCGGATAAAACTGCGGAAATCTTCCTAAAAAGTTCATTAAATCATCTTTAAAAAACGTTCCATCTTTTGCAGCGCTCTAATAAAACGCTTTATGGCAAACAAAAGACGGTATTGTTATTCATGTGCTGTCACCTACATATTACCCACGGAGATACACAGTAAATAATATAGTACGCTAATAAATATTTAACATTTTTGCTTTAAAGACGCAGCGGTTCCAGCACCTGTGTTACAGCTTATTGAAATACGCTACGGGCAAGAGTATGCTGGGCAGGCGAGGCGAGGGGCCGAGGGGGGGTACAGGGGCTGAAGGTGGAGCTGGCTGGATATTCTCCCGCCCTTCGCGAGCTTCCTTCTCATTCTGTCGGCGACCACGGCCCGAGCCAGTCGCCCGCTCGCTCGCTAACCCGCCGCGGAAAACTTCTTGTTGGATGGTCACTTTCCTAACCACCGCCGGGTCATTCAAAATGAATGGCCCAGGGAAGTAATTTAGTTCCCAGCTCCGTATGACTCGTGCAGTGATTTATTAAATTCGCAACCATGGCGCTCGTCGTAAAGCTTAACCGTTTTAAAGTACTTAAGTGTAAGAACGAGAAGTTCGCACGCCTCGACTTTCGAGGTAAGTTATGTTTCACGATGGATTCTGCTTCTTTTGGTCATTACTTCTTAATGTATATTTTTAAGTTGACTGTATTTTATTTTGTGAAGTTTTTGTTACTTTATTTCTCTCTTTTTTATTCAATAAATATTATTTCTGTTATGTTGTTTTTTATTTCCTTCCTCAATTATTACATTAACCTTTTTTGGTATTGATATTGTTTTAATTACGGTAATATAATGAGATACGAAAGCTAAATATTTTCCTACAAAACTAACACGAAACGGCTGAAGTTCGGAGCTGTTTTGTTGAAAAATAAATTGCGCCAATTGTTTGTTTTCATAATCGAGTCGCGTTTCTATAGATGTGCACTGGAGCTGAGTTATCACTTGATTATTAGGAGAATTGACACTATTATTGACCTTTGGACATAAGAAAACGTAATACATTAAAGGTTTTGATTACTAAATGGGAGAATATCAAATCGCGCTGGTATTTTTCAAATCTAAGTAGGTACATCAAACGGAGCGGGCACAGGATGGTGGCACACTCAAGTATTCCGGCCTACTTGCGGCTTGTGGTCTCATATTTAAGGGAGATCTCTGTCGGATGTTTTCGAGTAGGCTCAGTATCACTCAAATAGAAGCACAGTACACAGTAATACGAGTACAAAGGTATTAGTGACCCGATGAAGGCACCATTTCATACAAATCCATTTTAAGGAGTTAGCGCTAAAGCGTTTCAAAGAATTGACGATACAGATTTCAGTAAGAATGTGGTGTAACAAAGTTCTCACATATTTCTCAAGATTCCAAAGGAATTGTTAAACAAATTGCGAGTACAGGATAGTTTGGAACACTAATCGAGATGAATATGTCTTTAGTACGTCTGGATGAGGGCTGTTCGCTGCTGCGTGAAACCAATTAATTATTCGAACTCGCGGTTGGAACTTGTATTATGGCGATATAAATACCTAAGATAAGCTAGGTTTATAAATATATAAGTAATGTTTTTAGGTTCAGCATAAAAGAGGGTACGACTTTCCCATCACGCGTATTTGTTTCGTGATGATTGAACTAACGCTACTAAACAAGTATAGGTAGATAAGCCTTGTCTTTATAAAATGCCTTCTGCTAGGTGGCAAACATTGAAAAACTATGTAGGTACTGTTATGTGAAACGTCCACTGTTTGTGAAACTGAATCTCCCCGCGTTTTTGTTCTAACAGATTCGGCGACGAGGCAAATAATGAGATGGTTTAAGTGTGCTTTCGCTGCGATGTCATTAAACACAACCATTATTTATAATACACACTGAGCAAGATTGAACAGAAGATGCTTAGGTATTTTTATTGCCTCGTGGGAACGGATCCAGAGACCCGGATAAAGTACTCTTCAACTTGGGCTATCTAACATTGAAAGAATTTTCGGAAATCGGTGCTGTAGTTTCTGGGATTGGCGCACTCAAAATCTTCAAGATTATAATATGAGTATAGAATTTTGCTTTTGAATTTTGCAGGGAATAATTTTTGATCACACCGGGCACAACCCTGACATATGGGCCGCTGAACACCCGCTCGGTCCACGGAGTGTCACTAACGAAGTTGCCAAACTGTAGTGACAATTCGCTCCATAAAGGATGAGACAAACTTACGAAAGTAGTCGGTATTCTCATCCCTAGGGAAATACATGATCCTTTTGATACGAATAACGACTAAATATAAAGACGAAAGTAAATTACTTTCCTTTTATTCTTCCATCGCGCACAACTCAGAAAGAACTTGTAGGTATCTTTTTTGAAACCATTTTGATAGAAAAATAGATAACAAAAGAAAAAATATATTCTCACCAGCAGGCTTAGCATGGCAACCGTAGAAACATGTTTTGTTTACCGGAGAATGGACATAATGACAGAAAAGTGACAGATTGACGTAACATTTATGTTGTCATTTTTTTAAGTAATTTTTCTTTTCTTCCATCGACATAAGTTTACAAGTGATTATATGCGAGTTGACAGGTCGCGCCATGCTAGGGCAGAAGCCATGTTGACATTGACAGACAGAGCTTTGTCTTTTCTTGGCAGAATAGATATAAAATCGCCATGCTAAGCCTGCAGAATGTTCTACTATTATGTAGTATATAAAATATTGGGCCGTACGTCCGTCATGCAAATTGAAGAAACTAAATATTTAAAAATAATATTGAAATGTAAATGAGATCCCTTTGTTACAATGTTTTTACTCGACTTTTCGGTAACAAAGCTTCTGTTTTAAGTGGTACTGACAGATGTCTCTCTTTCACCTCTGTTTTAGAATAACATAGACACATTTATATATCGTGTTACAGAAGAAATGTATGCGAACAAACATAAAAAAGACATTATTTACATGATTTTTTAAATCTTATTTTGCTTTTACTTACATAGGTTATTATAATACATATATTTTAGTTACATACATTTTAAGTTTGTGTAACATATAAAAAAAAAAAACTTAAAATGTCTTGTTAAAAATTTCTACTCACAGTACAACATAATTTTTGGAATACCTATTCTTCCTACTTATGTTTGTTTAAACCATGTCTATCCTAATATAATAAAGCTGAAGAGTTTGCGCGCTAATCTCAGGAACCCGAGCTCAGAAGAAACATCATCAACTCATATTAACTCCGATGCTGACAAGATTGTAGTCGTTCGACAGTTCTTTGCGAAACTTTCAATTTACATAATAAAGTAGAAGTGAACCAGTCTACTAGAATATTGAATAACATATTATTTTGTTTAGACTAATTGAGAAGTACAGATGACAGCACATCAAGCTATCTGAGACTGTAAAATTTTCCTAATGAACTTTGAACTGTCAGCGATAAAGTTGAAAATCTAGTGAAGAAATTTGACAGATTGTAATAGCTTGATGTGCTGGCGCATGTACATAATTGCCTGACGGTTAAGTAGGAAAACCTTCTTGGGGTATACTTTATTAAGATAATTATTGAGTGTTCCGTAGTACTTTTATTTACAAGTTCGTAACAGGACAATCACAGCAAATGATTTCGGGGAAAAAAACTCATAATCTTATTTTAAATAGAAAATTCTGACCAATTTCACGGTTCCACCAAATAGAATCTAGATCCCTAAGCGGTATACCTACCACAGACCCAAGCGATGCCTTCGGCCAAAAGCTAGCATACAGGATGTCTTCCACTATTTGTATACATACAGAAGCAAGTCGAATTCGTACTACAGGCTTAAGTAAATATTTACCATGCAAATAACACAGCAGAGAAAACCAAGGCACGCGGTTTCTTCTAGAACTAAATTTTATAGAAAAACTAATTCTATATTCTATTCTAATACAATATTCTGAAGGTTCAACATTTTCTCTAGAAACTAGAAAGTAATGTTATATCTTAAAGTATTTTCTACGTTGCGAACATGTTTAATTTATGAATAAAACAGAACAAAAACGCTATGGAGCATATTTATTCATTAGCCGTAGCCAGCGACTTCGTCAGACAAAAGTTAACTTATTTTCATTAAGATAAAATAAAGGTTATTGTTTACATCACAGGGCTACTGAAATCTATTATAAAGTTGGGTCAGTAGTTAAAATATTAGCTCGGTTAAATTTATGTTGAATTAAATATGTACTTTTCTATAAAACTACATCTTTGTAATATTGTTTGATGCAGCGGCAGACTCGACCAGACAGGCAATGACTGCCTGTTTGTATATTTAGTGACAGTTTCTCTTCAACTTCTCATTTTCTCTTTATCTTCTGGTCTGATAAGCCAGCCTTATTATCGTATCATTGTTGGGTACAGCACAGGTCTCCTCTCACACGGAGAAGGGTTGAGCGTTAATCACCAAGTTTGCTCAATGCGTGTTAGTGATTTCAGACTTCCTCGAGTCCAGGTTTCTAGAGATGTTTTCCTTCAACCAGTCCTTGATGTCCAAGATATAATTGGAAAGTACATATGTATAAGTTGCATAGACACTTGCTCACCCTGGATTAGAACTCGCTGCAGGCTCAGCCTGACAACCATAGAAACAAGTTGTCTACCGGAGAGTGGCCATAATGACAGATGAGTGACAGATTGACTTAGGATTTCTTCTGACAAGAAAATTCTTTTCTTATCTACAAGTGATCGCCTTGGTGAGCCTGCTGGTGTTTTAGTCACTAGGTCACCACGTTACTATGTGCTTCCGACGTCCAAATACTAAACAAAATATCTTCAGTTAATAAAAATACTTGTGGGATAGTTGCTCATGCGTAATTAAATTCTTCTTATGCTGAGCATAGAAAAATGTTTCATAAAGGAATGAAGAGTTATTTAAAGCAGGGATTTTTGAGATAAGGATTTAATTAAAGTTATTATCCTAGTAATACTCATAGAAGGGCCTACCGTTCAAGACGCGAGAATAGTTAGGATTAACTGTGAACACTAAATCAATTATCCAGTTGTACATTTACGATGCCTTTTTAAACATAAAGCCTGCAAGTGATGCACTCCCATTTCCCACAAATAACTTAATCCTTTAAAACCATCCATCATCTGTATTTACGGTGGGATGGAAACACTGTAGATTTTCGCAAATCCCCTCCATTTAGGTATTACGGTACCATTTGCTTCCATTGCTATGTACTACAATGCATTTGTGCACTTTCAGTAATCGCATCAATATGGTCTACCGATCACAAAGGTTTTGCAAATAAGAGGTACTAGGAAATCCCAGTTCCATCAGGGATTCTGGGTCTGGATTCTCAGTAAACATGGTTTTCCTGATTATTCTGCTAGCTACTATAAGAAGAGTCTGTTGGTACTAACATAGAATACTTACCTACGTGTAATGAGTAGACTTCTAGGGAATAAAACACTCTCGGACGGACTTCCAGTTTCAGTTGCGGACTTTCTTTGTTTCTTTCTCTCTCAGATAAATATTTTGATTATATGGGCTTAAGATACTTTTTCATTCGAGTTTATTTTATTGGTAGGACACATAGAGCTACATCGATGTATAAATGTCGCCTTTAAAATGTTCAATTTAGAATAATTCACAAACGTAGTATAAATGCATTAAATAGCCGCCATTTTGCTTATACAAAAGGCCATTGAAACCGAGTGTACACATTCTACTCCACACATTCTCTTTATAACCTTGGCGTGTCGTTGCGTGTTTAGTTTTAATATGTCATACTTAGTAAATGCAAGCCTTGAATGCATTAGTTAACTAGCTAATTATGACGGTTACATTATAGTTGTTTTTGTTTTAATAGTAGACTAGTGCTTTTCTGTTGTTTGCAGTTGTACGCTGAGGGCATAAATAGTTGAAGAATCTGTAGCTATTTGGAATTGCGATGATAATACTAGATGGTAGCCAACGATACGGTTGTTTTGTTTGTTAGGGATCTTAAATTCAATTAATCAGGGAGTGAAATCGATATGTTATTTTGTTTTGGGAAATGTCTAATTCATTTTCAAATGATATACCCAACGTTGCTATTTGCCTGTACTGTTAAATACAGGTATATGTATATATATTGCAGATTTTTTTTGTGTTTGAAATATGTAATAATTGAACCTTAAAAATCAGGTATATTTTTATGAACGAATGCTCATAAGTAATTCATGTTATAGAATAATATTTAGGTATACAATAATATTTAGATATACAAGTAAGTGTTGCGTTTTTCATGTGGTCAATATTATTGTAAAACATTAACTAATCTTTGTTTATTTTACCATTTGCCCGATCAAAGGTTTTCAAAAAGATCGAAGTTCTTCAAATCTACTCCAATCCCCGCTTCTATAATGAAACGAAATTCAATTAGGTTTATCAGTACTTTAGAACTTAAAATTAAGACAGAACGAGCTAGTTAGCCCGCAGATAGATTACACGACGATAGATTTCACTTTGACAGTCTGACTGATTCTTAACTTTCCATTTAAGTTATTAACTTTATCTTGAAAAGTCAGATAGTTGCTGAAAAGTGGAATAGATGATTTCTAATTGAAAATGTTTGTATGTAAATATATCTTATATAAAAATCTAATATGTATGTACTTTCCTTAATGGGTGATTTATTAAAATAACAGATAATAGTGCACGACACGACCGGATACTAAAGAGAGATGAGCGGGATCTAGACTGGTGTATCAAAAACCAATTTCTAGACACAGGACTGCTTTTGTGAAAGGTTCTTCTTAAATCGAACCCAAAGACCCCGTGCTTAGCAATCGCGCTAGCGACTAATAACTAACGAGGCAGTCGATTGAAAATTAAAGTTTTATTAATTTCAAATCAGTCAAAGGCTTAGGATACGCTGCAGATTGTTCACAAGAGTTACCGTGGCCCTGGCACACAGGAACCTCCAGAAGGAACATAGGGGGTTTAGTCAGTGAGAGTCTGACACTCCCTCCAGCTGTCATTTGATGCTTCCCGCGGCAAAAAGCCCTATTATACTTGTATCGTTTAGCTTTTCCACTCTCGACCGAGCCGTAAAGTTATTCATGGTTTTATTATAATGTAATGTATAGCATGTGTGTCTGTACATAATACCGTGGCTGAGCCGTAATACTCTCACCGTCTCGTTACGGTAACCTAATTTATTCATAACGAATTACCCCTGACCGCTTCTCCAAAAATGCCGTAAATAAAATAAAATCCTGATGCAAGTCAATGGGTTTTTAACTTGTAATTTTGAGTACCACGATGTAATGAACATTTTTTCTAGTTTTGTTATACGATATAAGTTTGTGTAGTTGGTTAACCATTTTGTTATTAGAATGGGTCATGTTCTGTGTATATGGTCCTAACCTAACTTTTGATTAAGAAAACTAAAGTGTTTATGTCCCTTGCGTTTTATAACGCAATCTGTAAATTAGAAGACCACACTTTTATGTTAAAATGGCTAAATAAATATGCTTAACAATTACGCATCTATTTATTATGTACTTTTAGACACGACACGCATCGTCAGGAGGTTTCTCTCTGTGGCGCCCTGACCGCTGGTAGCTTGGACCATACATTTTGTTTAAGACAAAACATTAAAAAATATACAAGTTTGTGAAATAAATGAATACGGAATGTATCTGTTAATGACGAGTATAATAATAAGCAAGTAATAACATTCACAGAGTCAACTTTAATCTGTCACTTTTATAAGATTTAGTTATAAAATGAATGAAATGTCCCACATATACTAACTCACTCGTAACATTTCGTCATACAAGTTGTTGTTTCACGCGATAAATGCGGTTGGCAGTGTTTGCTTCATAAAATCATATTTAACCCCACTTTCCCGCGCGTGCTAAATGGGTATAAAGAGTACGTAGCTCGCGCCGTTAAGCTTCGGACATATTTGATATAACCTGCCTCACTTTTCATAAGTAACAGTAATTATTTTTCGCATAGTATGTGCAGTATCTTAAGTAGGTAGATATTTAGGTTTTTAAGAGTGCACCTGAACATAGCATGTGGACAGATTTATTTGAGAACCTTATTTCGCTAAAGGTACAGAATATCGGTTTTAACGTGTCTATTGTTCGAGAGACCGAATGGACGGCTGTACGCGTCCACTGTCCCAAATTGCTCAGATAACATTCATAACGTGTGGACATACGCCTTGCTATGTGACCTACAGATTTACAAAGTGTTCAGACTCCAGCACATCAAGTTACTCAATATTGTCGAATTTTCAAAATTTCCTTTGAACCATATGCCTCAGCATACTTATTTATAATTCCTGTAACATTTTATGAAGTTAATTAATATATTAGAATTTTAAGCACCTAGTTATAAAATGAGGATCATAAAAATGTCTGAAGAACTACTGAGGAATTCTTTAAGCTGCGGCTTAGGGTGCGTTTAGACCCAGAGAACAAAGAACCAGAGCGAGCGTTCTGTCGCTGCAAGCTAGCATTATTTCCTCGTTAATTTTTTTAATGTAAGACGCAGATTTTTCGTTGCCTCTCTTGAAACCTTTTATAGATGGGGATAGAATAAGTATTAACTAGTTTGATAATAAACAAAGCTCGGTACATCCATGAATAATTTGAGAGTTATTTTGTTTTGTTTCTTTATTGTAAACCAATTTCTTGAATGCAGTCATGGACGTACGTCTTAGTAATCATGACATTGAAAATTCTGCTGCTTTCATTTGTTTTTCTTCCTATGTCACTTTTTGTTATACATGGTGTTAGCTTGTGAGTGTGTTTGAAATGTTTTTTATCAGTTACTTCTATCATCATCATCATCATAGCCTTTTTTATCGTCCCACTGCTGGGCACAGGCCTCCTCTCCCACGGATAAGTTTTCAGACTTTATAGTCCAGGTTTTCTCGATATATTTTCCTTCACCTTTAATCAGTCATTAGTGTCCAAGATAAACTTAGAAAATACGTATAACTTAGAAAAGTTACATTGGTACTTGCCTGACCCTGAATCGCACCTGCACCCTCATACTCGAAAGGCTGGTGCTTTAACCACTAGGCCACCACGACATTCACAGTTACTTCTATACAAAGAACTTATACATCATGTACCTTGATTAGCGAGCGTTATACATATGTTATGGTATTAAAGCTTTTAGCAATCTACGACTTAATAATGTGTGCGCAGCCTTAACCGCAATATTGATTGAACAATGTGTTGATATGACGGTTACATTAACTTGAACTATTCACGCGCAACTCTTGGTTATTTGATACGGTTTTCAATAAAGATCGTCACTTCAATATAGGATAAATTTGTTTTGTGAAATCCTATTTTGATGTTATAGTTTTATTAGAAAAAGATGTAACTTGGGTTTATAAATATTGATATTGAAGTATAGACGAGATTACATTCAAAGCTAAGGAGAAGCGGCTAACTAAGAATTTTGTAATTAGCTATGCTCACATAAGAGTCCTATCATGAAAACCTATGTAACGCTGATTTCGGATTTTAGGTGTCCAAGATATACTTAGAAAGCTCATACAGCTTAGAATAGTTACATTGGTACTTACATGACCTGGAATCGAATTCTGGAGGCCACCATGAATTGCAACCTCAATACCATACCAACCATAATGAATTTACAAACCGAAAATGACACAAGATAGATACAATCTCAGTCACTCCTATAAAAAGCGTTGTTACTTTTGAAACGCAAACATTGTCGTGAAAGAGTGCGGTAACCGTCTCGAGCGCTGGTAGTGGCGCAGTGGAAGCAACAGGCGCACGGAACGGCTATTTAAACGAAAACACCAGCCATTCAACAGCTGTAACTTGCTGTAAACTTGCACTTACAGTAAATTGGAGCTACCATTAAATATTTGTGTTAAAACTGTTCTGAATGACTTTTGACACCGACTGTTTGGTCAGTCAATGCGTTTGCATAGTAGCGTAATGCTGTTTATTTTGCTGCAATAAGATTCATAAGATTCGCTTGTGGCGTAATAGCAACAAGTTTCCTTAAGACGAAAGATGAGGTACCGCGTAATATTCGCTTACCGCGTCGTCTGTATGTTACGTAATGAGGCGCCCCGTGAGAGAATATGTCTTCTCGATATTTTAGTACGTGCAAGGAACTTCTTTTTCAAAACCCGTCTTTTTCAAAAGGTATTATAATTTATTAGTAAGGGTAAAGGATCTTACAGATGATGCCTACCTAGCTTACCTACTGTGCATATCCAGGACCATTATTAGCCAAGACTTTTGCTTACAATGTTGGGGCCGACTCCCAATGTGCATAAATGCAGCTGAATGCTAGTGTTTTTCATTGACTGACTGATTATCTGACCTCCTTGAATCTATACCTTTAGCTACTACTGGTTGTCAAATTTGCTGGCTTCCTTGAAACGATTGCCGAAGATGTACAAACCTCAGCCGGGACCCCACAATTTTACGGGCATTCGAAACTCGAAGAGGACTCGTGTCATAGCAAATATGGTCGCTTATCAATTGTAGGTACGATACCGTTTGTAAATACCCAGTCTCTAGTCACCCTGCAACCAATGATTTTGGTTCAAGTTTCGGTCATTGTTGATGTTTGTTGTGACGAGTTAAATGAACTCCCTTCGGTTCGAATTGCAGTAATATGCGCCGTGTCCGGGGCTCACCGCAGGACATTATTGTATCCTGTAACTGTTTACCGTCGTGTTTGAGGGGAAATTTAACAACGACGTCGTTTGAACAGTTAAATTTTACGAAACAACATGTGCAGACGCCAGCGCATCCCAAAACTGTAAAATTTTCAAAATCAACTTTGAACCATAAGCTTCAGCGATAAAATTGAAAAGCTATGTAGGAAATTTCACAGATTGTAGTAAGTATGTAGTTAGCTTGATTTGCTGGCATCTGTACTTCTGTTTTTTATAAAGCAAATTGGTTATTTATTTACTTGTAACATTGCAGTGGAGTTTTTCTGCCAAAAAATATAACCAACTAACTACACTTGGCAATACAGTATATGAATTCATTTTGGTAACCAAACACGGCATCTGATTTGGGTAAATAAAAATGGTAGTTATACGAATTTTTCCAATGGTTTGTTTATTAACTTTTTTATGATATGCAAATAGTTCAGCGAATCGTTTACGCTTGCTAACTATCATATGAAATATTCGTTAAGCCTCAGGAAAGGTCAAAGTAATTAATGCAATATAAACAAAACACTGTTTGATTACTATTTATTTTGAAATAAAACGTGAAGGAAAAACAGGAATTGAATTCACTACTGTATAAAATCAAGAGGTTATTAAATAAGTAAAAAACTTTAAATCCACTTCGGACTTAATAGGAAAGTTAAGTTGTAATAGGAAAAGGATTATAAAAACATTAGCAAACCCTTGAAAAGGAAACTGTCCAAAGAAATCCATTGGGGTCTGACCTTCATTGTTTGTACGGAAAGTAAATAAATTCTCTTTTAAGATTTTTCGAGTTCGTTGTATTGCTTTTCTTTAAAAGTTTCCCTAAAATATGAACAGGTCTGCTATAATTATATTTTCAGATTTAATCTGAATACTCTAAAATTCTTGCAAATTTAGATAAATATAAAATTATAAGTATCAGTACGTTGACCAAGGTCATTTGTTCTTCTATTTTTTAAATTAAATACTAGATTTTTTTTATAATTATGTCTATTTTGACTTACGTATTTACAAGGTTTAGGGCCAGTTTCACCGGTTGCTGATAAGTTCCAGATAGTTTATCTGGTAGAAAATTTAATAAAAAATCTGTTCCATTTTTTAATTTATCTGGTAGATAGTGGCTATCCGAAACCTGTGAAACTGGCCCTTAGTCTTATTTTCAAAATAATCTACCTTATTTAAATTAAATAACATTTATATAAAAAAAACTAGTTACTCTATTGATTTTGACAGTTACTTATTAGTTATTGATGGAGAATGGCGGGATTCTGAGCGAGATTCTGGTTGTAAGAAGGTATATTATACAGTTTAAGGGAATATTATATTACTATTACCTACTGAAACTCTCGAGTGTGTTCTTGGAAGAGGTATCTTACAATATAATATGCAAGTACAAATAACTTTATACCGCAACCAAAGTCCAGTAGCGAGCAGTTATTCCCTTTCAAAACTTCAGTCACTTCACTGAAGACTAATTAAATTTCAGATTGTGTAAGGCAAGTTTGGTTTTATTACCTTTGAGTAATTACGGGTGTTACAAGATGGCATTTAAATTACATCAGATTCGTTTGGACGAAGAATATTAAAGTAGAAAGATTTTAGGCCTTTTTAAAATTAATCTACGATTATATCTCGACCAAATTCCAAAGTTTACCGTAACTAATAAAAAGAGGAAGTTAAAAAGTCATTTATTCAAAGTAGGCTGAAAATCTGTAGTTTTTGAAGGTCAATTTTACAAAAGACAGCCCCGAAATAGCATACCCTTTACCACGTCCTATGTGTTATCGTTGGGAAGAAGAAAAAATAACAACAATTTTTCACAATATTGATTCTAATATCAGTTTTAATATTGCAAGCGTTAGTTACAGACTTAGTTACCCTCATGTATCGTATTTACCTATAATACTAATAGTAAACACACACAATATTTGACCTCCTATACCACTTCTGCGTACATGAGTAATTGTATTACAAAATTCAGTGGTACAGAGATAAATAGAAACACCTGTGGCTACATCGATCCGGGGCCCGAGGATACCTGAGCCGGGATTTAAACTTTTAATTAAGTATCAAGTCGTATTTCGGCGAAGTTCAAGTTATAGCGCAGGCCTATTGCTTTGTTTATCTTGTGTAACTTGAAGCTTTACTTGTACTTACTTTAAGTAACGTGTACAATTTTATTTCCCGTGGATACAAGTGAGAGCTTTACAATAACGTGCTTGGCAACAAAAAAAAGGCATAATTAAAAAAAATACTTGTATCACAAGATATCGATTAAAAATATTTTATCGCAGCCTTGATAGATTAAATTAAACTTTAACCCCAGTTTCACACTAAATGAGTTCAATTTAGAGCGCGGCTAATGAAATTTATTAAAACCTGATGAAAAATATAGATATGTAGATCGAGGAGCAAGTGATATCGGTGTAAACATCACGCCATATCATAGTGTAGATTACTCATGATAGGGCCAGTTTCACAGGTTGCTGATAAGTTACAGATAGTTTATCTGGCAGATAATTTCGTACAAATTCTGTTCCATTTTTTAATTTATCTGGTAGATAGTGGCTATCTGTAACCTGTGAAACTGGCCCCTAAAATTGATAATTTTATGTTAGAACACATCTTAATTTGTTGTTTCACACCACCTTTCTTCAATTTTTACAGCTGGAAACTTACCTCATCGTCTTTTTGAATTAAGGGTGTGAAACACCTTCACATATCACCGCTAAACAATAATATATCTACACTACTTGAAAGTCCAACTCGAACCGAGCTAATATCATTACTGTAGGTCCGACAATCGCCTCCACATTTTATCTCACGTAGCGTGACAAAATTATTTATTAGGGACATTTCTGTGAAGAAATAGCCTTGCCCTTATTACTGACAAAATGGACATAAACAAAGGACAGTTCACACAAAAGATATAAACCCGAAAAAGCAGAAACTTGCTAATATTTAGCTATCGTTATATAGTCCTGCGAAAAGCTGGATTATAAGTGAAACATTTATTCCAGAAATCACTAACCCCGGTCACTTCTTTACCAGCCGATTAGGCTATTACTTGTAATATGGTATTTGCCTGTGTTTGATTTTGTACAATTTTTTTAACAAAACAAACAAACACATGCGCTAGGAACTTATTTCTGAAAACAGCGTCAAAATTGGTTGATAAATGGAGCAGCAATTAACATTTATTATATTCGTATGATGAAGAGTGGGATCATAGTGGGGACATCTTGCTATCTCTTTTGCACATGAGTGATCAAATAGCGGTGACGTCACAAGCCTGTATGTGCATCCTTTTTCTGTTATTTAACTGTTTGACTTTCTACTGGTTTATAAATTAGTTATTTCTCAACGGATTCCAAAAAATATTTCTGTTTTGGGTTTTGTAAAATATTACTTTTTGTATGAATAATTAAAAAAAAAGAGTCAAATACCCTATTGTTCGTAATATACCTATTTAAGGTTTTTAGGGGAGAGGTAATTGGAAAATTTCCTGGAAAATAAAAAGTTGAGAACACTTTTCGGTTTTTCGTGAAAACGTTTTTGGTCATTTTGTCTTTTCAAAATTTACAAAACGATGACGTGAAAAACACACACACAAAGCGAGCTCTGTTAGGTCAATAACCTAGAAAATATTTTGTAGCTGCCTCCAACCCCACACAATTATAATGTTAGACATTAAACATTGCTTCCATGAATTAAAAAAAGGACTTTTTACTGAATCCTAAAAATGTCAGTTGTGGTAATTGTCGAGCTGAAAAAAAATATCGCCTGAAATATAATCCAAAAGGAGTGTATATGATTATACGTCATCTGCCTAGCTTTTTCCTATCTATGTTGGGGTGGACTTAGCATTTCTGATGTCTGTTCTGACTACCCGTTCTATTGCCAAAGGTGTCTAAATGGCAGCTGGGATCCTACAATGCACCAAACATGGAAGAACTCATCATGATGAAGCTGATCATCCATCCACGGACAGATCGCGGCAAGCTTTGCTTAACCTTAATACCTAACGACCCTTGCCGATGTCACTTATCGACACGCTCTTTTGTACGAGTATATTATCCTACTATTATTATAAAGGCGAAAGTTTGTAAGTATGGATGTATGGATGTATGGATGTATGGATGTTTGTTACTCTTTCACGTAAAAACTACTGAATGGATTTGAATGAAACTTTACCACAATATAGCTTATACATCAGAATAACATATAGGCTACTTTTTATCCGGGTATGGAAAGTACTTCCCTCAGAAAGCGGGTGAAACCGCTGGCGGAAGCTAGTTGAAGAATAATTTATTGAACTTGTTTATTTCACAAAATAGGTCGTCATACCATTGTAAACTGTATTATTTGTACTTGTAATGTAATATGCGGACAATTTTTCAATAAAAATACATTGAATAGAAATACCAATTCGATATAAAATACTCAATTCGATATAGCATTCGATAGGAACAATATTTTCTCCACGAGAATACTGAAGTGGGTCTCAAGGCGCGCTGGGCGGGCGGACTTCTATAAATCGCATTTTTGTAACATATGCGTTTTCTTATTTGTTCTGATGCTTGTATTATATATTTGTCTTTCTGAGAGAGTTTCAAGCATCAGACAAATCAGTTGCGATATCTTATCGCATCTTAACCCAAGATGTTCTCAGGAATGAACTTAACCTGAACTATCTATTCAAGAGGTCCACAATATTAGATTCCATACCTACAGGTCCATTCAAACTTGTATGATACTTTCTTCAAAATGTCATTTCAGACACAAGCCTACATTGCTCAAACTCAAACTCAAACTCAAAATCATTTATTCAAACTTGGCTGTAAAACAGCACTTTTTGACGTCAAATATTACAAAAGACAGCCCCCAAAAACGCCCACCCTTCACCACTTCCTATGTGTTTTTGCTGGGAAGAAGAAGTGGCGCAACAAACTCCCCAGCAACACATATCTGTCTGTTGGTTTGAAGAACCTTTAAAGTTTAAACAATATTTTCTTCATACACAATTTGTATGATGTAAGTAATTAGATGTATATATAACAATATAAAGAAATTTAAATACTTATGTAACACACGCGGGCTAACACTCAACCTTACACCTACATACCATTATGTAACTCAAGCATTAAATATATTTTATAAAAATAAAACCAAAACTAAACAAAACCACAGCCTCCAATTATATGATGCTAATAGGAGATAAGGGAGTGTCCACCTACATGTGCTAGTCTGTTGTAACCATGATGTACAACATAAGCCGCCAATCTAGCAAATTAGGACCACAGTATAGAAAAAAAACAAATAACAACAACAACAATACTACTCTGTGTATAGTCAGTGAGACGACCTGGCACCACAAGCAGCACCCGTTCACGGGCATAACGCGAGGATCAGCCATCGCCCCCCTCGCACATTTTTGAGGGAGGGAGGCAACCCGACCGCCGACGCTACCGCAAGCAATACCGTCTAAGGGAGCATGACGTTCTCACTGCCAAACAGCTCAACAACATCAGTTACACTTAATCAGTACTCACCAACTAGTGGACCTTATTTACTATATTGCAAAGCAGAAAATAAAGAATAAATTACATAAAAATACAATGTATGTATCTTGTCAATAATGGTGAATTCATTTATCATTAATTATTATTACAATTACAATGATAACAAGAATGAGCCGTCTTGCGTTCAACTTAACGACCAACTATTTCTATCATTTAAATAATCATTAATGCTGTAATAAGCCTTCTTTGAAAGAATAGACTTAACTTGTAATTTAAATGCATTAAAGGGTAATTCTAGTAAAGGCAGAGGTAGTTTATTATAAAAGCGGATACCGAGCCCCAAAAATGATCCATGAACCTTATGAAGTCTATGAATGGGTACACACAGTTTGTGCTTGTTTCTCGTATTTATACTGTGAACATCGCTTTTTTTGGTGTACAAGTGTATATTTTGCCTAATGTATATTATGTTGGCAAAAATAAATTGCGATGCTACAGTGAGAATACCTATTTCCTTAAAGAGCTCTCTTAGCGAATGTCTGCTACCTAACCGGTATATCGCACGAACAGCTCGTTTTTGTAATATAAATATATTTTGAATATCAGCAGCTTTGCCCCACAAAAGAAGACCGTAGGACATAACGCTGTGAAAATAGCTAAAATAGACTAATCGAGCTGTTTCTACGTCAGTGAATTGTCTTACTTTCCTGACAGCGTAAGCAGCTGAGCTAAGTCTTCCCGCGAGGCCAGATATATGTGAGCCCCACTGAAGCCTGCTATCAACTGTTATACCAAGAAATACCGTGGATTCTGCCGTTTCCAGAACCTCATTATTTAAGATAATGTTGGGTCCTAAATTTTTTACGTTCGGTAGAGTAAATTTTAAGCATTTAGTTTTCTTGGCATTAAGGACCAAGTTATTCGCACTAAACCAGTGTGTAACCATTGCTCATCCATACTTTAGTATGTAATTTCTTTTTATGTCTGGACTTTAAAAGAGACTATGACCCTTGAGTTTGTTTCGGCGTTTGTCATGACCTCATCTCGTTTTTTATAAAAAATGTGTTGACGTGTAAAAGTGTTGATTTCAACCTATTTGCAAAATAAATATCATTATATTTCCTTAGTTTATCAATCTAGATTTATAGGACTCATTAACAGAAATAATAATATTATTCTGATCACTAAGCTCCAGTTAAAAATTGCTGAACAAGTGACATTTTGTCGTAACCATTACAAAATAGATTTCGAAGTTCATCTCCCTCATAAATTGTGGCGAAAATTTTAAAACACGTAAACTAAGTTAGTACTTTAGTGGTTGTTTTTGCAATGATGTTATCACATTAATTCTCTTAGCAACAAGTTTATGACGAAGTTTCAAGTACATAATTAGGTGAACGACTTCAATCATACTAAGTACATCGGAACAGAAAACTAAATTGTTTCTATATTTATAGATATAGTATCTATAATTTACCTACATGCCGAAAACTTTTCTTTTCCACACATTCACACAACGTCGTATAGTCCCAAACTAAGCGGAGCTTCTGCTATGGGTACTGGACAACTGATAAACTTATTTATATACTTTTAGTTTGTAAATACATAGGTACATATTATACGTATACCATAGGAACACCCAGACTAAGTCAAACACCGTGTTCATGTACACAAATCTTTGACTTATGCCAAAAACTAAAACGAAACCCTCATGAAAATACGTAATACGTAATATGGGTTAATCGCCAAAAAAACAGATCGACAGAAGCGGAAACGGAACTTTGTTTTTGGTATTACCTGTGCGTCAAATAACTGACAAACATTTATTTATCATCGTCCACTTGGGAATAATGAATCCGGGTCAGTGACAAAACTTAATTATGAATAACTCGGTGAAGTGGAAAAACTGTTTAACGTCATTTTTATAATAAGAATAACTAATTACCCGCTCTGCGCTAGCTCGTATTTAATGGAGAGAAAAATATTTTCGCGCTGACCAAAGTAAAACTTTTATGCAACTGTATTTTATAACTGAAGAATTATATATTGCAGTAATACCTATATTTTTGGCTGCCTAAATAATTTATGTGGGTGTCTCTGAGGTTATAAGAATTAGTGAAGGTTTCGTGGTTGTGGATTGACATTTATAGAGATTGTTAATAGTTTTTTTTCTGGTCCAGCTTCTTTTATCTTCGAGCGAGTTTGCAATCTTGTTGGTCTCCATCTTTTCTGTGTATTTTTTTCCTTTACAAGGTCACTATACAGCCTCATTTTTGTGTAGGAAATCATTATGCCTTATTTCTTTATATCATTTCAATACTGCGAAGGTCGAAGATATTCTAATAATTAAGTACAGTTATAGGAGAAAAAGTAATCTCAGCATAGCACAGGTTCTCATGAAAACTCAGAGAAGTGAAAAATATACTTATAATTACAATATAGTGGAGGAAATTAAGCTATCAATTTTCAACCAATTTAAACGGAGTTTTAACTATTGACTTCGTTAGAGAAATAAATATTTGCGTTGATCTTTTGTACAAAATTAATGATATTTGCGCTTCGTTTTCAACGAAAGTTTCATATTTATTTAAGGCATATTGACGCTGTTAAATACAATAAGTCGTCGTGGCATTGTGATTGAAGCACCAGCATATCAAGTACAACAGTGCGGGTTAGATTCTTGGCCAGCCCAGTGCCAATGCACCTTTAATAAGATACATGTACGACTCTCAGTGTATCTTTACCAATAACCGAGTAAAGGTGAAGGAAAAGATGCGAGGAAATTTGGACAAACCGTGGGCAAGCGTGGTGATTAACGTTCATTCCTTCTCTGAACGAGATAAAGTTAAAAAGTCATTTATTCAAAGTGGGCTGAAAATCGGCTCTTTTTGAAGGCCAATTCTACAAAAGATAGCTCTCAAACTCTTCACCAATTCTTATGAGTTATAGCTTGGAAGATGAAATGAACTCCCCAGCAAAGAGAAGAGACCGTAGCCCTGCAGTGGGACAGTGAATTTTTTTTGATGAATCCAGCCGTTTTCAATACGGTCAAGCATAAATACCTGTAGTAAAAAGTAATAAACAATCTGATCTGATCACTCGAACTAGCATAGCATTATATAGATCGCATGAAGTCATATGCAAAATCATAATAAGTAATCAGGTCTGGAGTCTGATGTCATTAGGCAGTCCGCCCTGCGGCCGCGCGCAATTAATTTATTAACGCTTAATTTAAATTCAATCTGCGCGGCCGTCTATTATCGTACTAATGAAGGGTATGTGTGAGATACGGGGATATTGAATTGTATTTACATATTTATGGTATACTTCATAACTAATATTCATGGCTGGTCATGGCTCTGG
Organism: Heliothis peltigera; assembly: GCA_958496145.1. Classification (NCBI taxonomy): domain Eukaryota; kingdom Metazoa; phylum Arthropoda; class Insecta; order Lepidoptera; family Noctuidae; genus Heliothis; species Heliothis peltigera. The sequence goes on along the minus strand of OY292321.1, from coordinate 14,651,224 downwards.
GTCTGTCAGATGTCGTATGAAAAATATTTCGGAATTTGGGCAGTACCTTTCCTTATGAAAACTGTTTGCTTTGGTGTAATAAACGCAATTATTGTCACCATCATCAGCTTATTCTTCATCCCACTACTGGGCACTGGCCTCTTCTCATACAGAGAAGGGATGGACGCTAATGATTATACCTTACTACACAATTTTTCATAATACATTTTTGAAAGTCTAACATATTTGTGTATTGTCATACATACAAACAAACAAACAAACATGCAGGTGAAGCTAATAAAAGGGTCTTAAAAAGAAGTGTAAAAACTTATATTGACCTACTTGGTCAGCCAGTGAGTTTTACACTAAAGTAATACAAGTAAACCTTAGGCTATACTGTCGGTGTCCTAAATAACCTAATTACCAGTAAATACGCTACAATAATGGAGGCATCCCGTACGCCGGTCACGTGGCCATATCGAATGAACGAAACGACACCGATTCTATTCCACCGGTCGGGCTCTTTCCGATACACCTGTACCTTACCGGGAATAAATACTTATAGCCGGTCGTCAACAAATAGGTATATGATGATTTGAAATTAACATTTTGTTTTGATAAATGGACCACTTACTGATATATATGTAGATAACACGTTATACATACTAGCTTCCGCCATGGTTTCACCCGTTGCCCGTGGGGACTTCTTTTCGCACCCGTATAAAAAGTAGTCTGTATGATAATCTATTGTATAAGCTATATCACTGTCAAGTATCATTGAAATACGTTCAGCGGTTTGGGCGTGAAGAGGTTACAAACATACACACAGACTCGCAAACTTTCGCCTTTATAATATTAGGTCAACAGGTCAATCTACCCGAATACGTAAAATTTTACCAATCGAATATTAATCTTCCGTTATTGTGACATTTGACAGATTGAGGTAGGTTGATGTGCTGGCGTCTGTACATTGGGTAACCTAAGGAAATTAGTTCGTTTATCCCAAAAAGGGAGTTTGTATTAACTTTTTATAATCAAAGAAACCTGTCCCCTACAGTAGCGGGGAGGGACGGTGAACAAAAGTTTTTACAACATAAATTAAATTGTCCAAATTAATTAGGTCCATCGAATTTGTTGAATTTGTTGGTGGATGTTGCCGACGGGTGTTTGTGTCGTGGTTCTCTTCACGGCAGCGAGACGCCATTAATGTATATTTTATCATCTTCCGAGCCTTTTCCCAACTATGTATGTTGGGGTCGGCTTCTAATCTAACTGGATTTAGCTGAGTACCAGTGTTTTACAAGGAGCGACTGCCTACCTGAACTCCTCAACCCACATACCCGGGCAACCCAATATTGGGCGTCAGACTTACTAGCTTCTGACTACCCGTAACGACTGCCAAGGATGTTCAATGACAGTCGGGACTTACAGTTTAATGTGCCATCCGAAACACAGTCATAAACTTAGAAAATACATACAAACTTAGAATAGTAATATTTTAAATTACTGTCCAAAATGTAAAATACTTATAACATCAATTACATACACCAAGGGTAAGAATTTATGTATTTCCGCCAACTAGAGACGGAAAAATAAACTAATTTAAATGCCCTTTGACAATTTAACTGGCAAAATATTGTTACCTTTCTGTCAATATTTAACTGAATCACTTAAAGTTAAACAACTTAGTTATTCTTGTTATTGTAACTTTTTCGATTGAATTAAAGTATCGACAACAGAACAAAACTTATTACTGAAAGAAATGAACATCTAGCTAGACGAATCGCACCACAACAGGTTTGATAGAAACAAGTTAGTTGATCTGGTTCAACAGACTGCTGAACTTTAAACTCAAATTCGTTTATTGAAATTATGTTGATAAATCAGCACGATCATAAGATGATATGATCATTCAACCCGTGGGGGCGTTTACTGAGCTTTATACATCTCAAGCCCGTAATGTATCAAAAATGTTCCAGATTGTTATAATAACAATGTGCTTTGTTTCAGGATCAAACAAGTACTCGTCCGTGTTGCTTCACGCGGATGAGATCATATTCGTCAACCAGGTACGACGGTGTCATTATTTCATTAACCATTTCTTGTACAGACAATTTGGCACATCAAGCTACTACAATCTGTTGACGGATTATAGTAGTCAAAGTTGAGTGGGTGGGAAAATTAGTTTCGGGTAGCTTGATGTGCATTTCTGTACATACATCAAAATTGATTTACTACACACGTATTAGTCGTATCGAAAATGTTTGAACATGAGATGTACTTGTAGCTAGACTAAATATTTCTGCAAAAGTTTATAAGCCTGTAAACTTTTAACAGTAAACCACTAGGTATGTGCTTTTGTTAGGGGTTTGCTGAATTTAAAATGAGTACACACAGTTGTAACACACTCACTTTTCGAATTAAACTATTAACATTACTGTTGGACGCTATGCATTTGAGAGCAAGATCCAATGGTAGATACATAGCCTGAGGAATGACATACATATGCTACTTTATATCCAGGTGCGGGAAGGTCGTAGTTCCCTCGGCCGGCAGGTGGAACCGGGAGGAACTCCTAGTCGTATATAAATAAATAGTGCGAATCCATACTATCTGTAATATAAGAAGTAATTTCAGGGAATTGCTTTGTGCTCTCGAATGCACTCAGTCCTGGGTACACATCCGTGCACTTTACTGGCGAGTTGCATTCTGCGGTACGTGACCTAATCGAGCTGGGTTGCGAATACTGCGTACACTAGCGCGCCTTGTAAATAGTATGCTTTACGAGATATTTTATTATAAGTTCACAGAAACTTGGAATTACGCTGGCAATCAATAGGTAATCTAGGATATATTTTCCTACATTGCTACTTTAAAACTTAAAACTAAAATATTACAAAAAATAGGAATAGTATTGATTCTGTGAACTGATTTTCAAAAACATTTTAAAATATGTAACTGCCTGCACTTCAATGCACTGGAAACGAAGTTAAAATCGAACGTATTTCCTACTCAAACGTAGGCGCTGTCGTTGCAACTAAATTTGATATCACATCAAACGATTTGGTTTCTGCGTCCCGGGCAAATCAGATTCAGTCCCCGTTTGATGCTATGCATTTCGAAAAATCTTCCGGCAGGTAATCAAGTTAATATCGTATTAAAAAAAGGAATATTAGCTTGTTTTTATTAATAGCTTTTACCGGTAAGAATGTCTGTACCGTATTTTAGGGCGCGAGATTGCGTAAATTTACATTGTTTTTTTTTGCCATGGACCCTGTACCGTTTTAGATAAGACTATGTTTGAACTCTGTGTGTTGCCATAGCATACTTAATATATTTAAAATGTGTAGTCTTATTCCAAGGCTTTTAATTTCGGTACTAAGAGAAGGGAATGTTAATTAAGTTCTCTTCTAGTTCAAATAGCGAAACTAATTAAAGAATGAGGCTAAATAATTAACTACATTAATTGATAGCGGGACTAGATTGAATTAATTTTACCTAAATACACTACCTACGACATAATTTCTAATTTAATATATTTTTGTTATGTATTTGGATTTTTATCAGTGTAAAATGACAGGTGTCAATTGTAGGTACGTACTATCAAAATGGCGGATCATTGAACCGTCACCATTCTACGAAACAACGCCATAGCGATTTATTTAACTAATAATAAGCGAACGGTATAAAATATTGTTCCTATCGAAATCCGTTCTTTCAACATTAATTAAAACGACATCCATTTGTGATAGTGCTGAGGTTAACTATTTCAATAATCCAACCTTACATGACAGATATAAATTGACCATTACTCAAAATTAATGTCGTATTTTTTTGTCAATCTGTACCGACGAGGGTGAGTCAGTGTAGATGCAACGTCATTTTGAATACCATTCTTCAAGCGTGGAATCTCTCATTCTGTTTGCAAATATTTATACATTATTTTATACTTATTACTGTTTCAAACCGAGTGAAATAAACATTTTCATGGGACGGTAATCTCGTCTCGCAGTTTTTGAAGGACCCAGTGTTTCTTATTTGGCCTTTTTATGTTTCCCATTTTCTGTCTTCCTCATAATAATTAGTAATAACTTTCTTTCATAGAGATTTTTGTGTGCTGCTTTAGAAATACCTACATCATAAGTGGATACGTAATTATCGTTTTATGTTATGTGTAGAAATATCTGGCCGTTGTAAGTGTTACTATTTTTAGAAAGGGTATCGTTTTTATACTCATACGTTAGAACAGACGCCAGCACATCAAGCTACTACAATTTGTCAAACCTAAATAAATTTTCATTATTATTGCTGAAGCGAGAAGAAAATAGTCTTAAATATTTTAAATTGTGCAAAATATTGTCTTATGCCATTAAGTTAGAAGCTCGAATCGAGCCCATAATCCTAGAAATAAACGCTACAAACGAAGTTGATAAAACATTCTTAGCAGTCTAAGAGCCATTTTCACCATGTCCGAATACGAATAGCCACTATTTACCGAATAAATTAAAACATTGAACAGAATTTGTATGAAATTATCTACCAAATAAACTAAAACTGGGACTTATTAGTAGGTGGTGAAACAGGCCCTTTAGCTCCTCCCACTGATGATCCCGATCATTTGATGATTTCCCACAAAAAAAAACGAACGCGCTTCTTAGACGCATGGCCGCGTTACGGTGGTTGTGTGTGATCCGCCTACCTAATAATTAACGATAGCCACGCTTAAGCAGAGGGAGGGTAAACTTCTCAGTTACTTGGGATTTGCTTATGACTTGTAATATTACCGCGCATATCGTCTGCAGGAGTTTTGCTCCCTTTGGGAGAGTGCTTGGCAAGACAAGCAACTTCGAACATGTCTACGGCTTTGATATGACTAGCTTTTGTTCATGACTGTACGTAAAAAAGGGCTATTAAGTTTGCAGTTAGGTTTTGAAACATGATCTTTGCTTGTAGTATACTTATCTAATATATAAATTACGTGGCACGTTGTTTACGTGCGAAGGACATCTAAACTACTTAACCTATTTTAATGAAATTTGCACAACGTATGTAGCTTGATCTAACTCAAAAGATAGGATCACGTCTTAATTTATTTATAGTCGCAATATTGTTTTATTGCAATTTATTTGTCTATTATTATAACAAAAATGTTAGCCGCAGCATCGCGTGACCGGGTCGGCTAGTCCATGAGTTTTCCAGAATTTTGCCTAAAAAAAATTGCTCTTTACCAATATTCAGGTATTGCAGAATTAATAGTCCATTGGAGCACGATGTGGACCGTTATCTGGCTGACTAATTGCGTTTTAGCTCCCAATATAATTATGCAGTTTGCATCTGCACTGATTATCTCAATAAATGAACATCACATAGGTAATGGTAACGTTAGACTGGTACTTGATAGTGTGAGGATGTTACACACCTCCATTTGGAAGCAAAGGAAAAATATATAAATTTATGTTTTCTGCTTGTAAAGTTTCCTGAAGGTTGATCGTTACCTCAGGGCTTGGAATTACGACTAAGTGATGCTTTGTAACTAGCTTCTGAGTGGAACTACTCGTTCATTCAAGCAAATAGATCTTCAACTTTATCATACTATAAATCTGCTTAAAATAAATAAATGAGAGGGAGAGAGAGAGTTAGAGGAATGGCAAATTCTCTTATTTTCAAGGAGATAACAATGCAAAATTTTACGGCCAGGCACAATACTGCCGTATATCGAGTAAAGATTCGCAGTGACAGCTTTTATACCGAGGGTAGCAAACAAATAGGATTGGAGGATTGCAGGCAAAGCCGCTACAAGCTCGGCCTCATGAATATTTATGACCGATACCGAAATAGTTAATTATTATTACGAATTTTACTGCGCGGGAAATTTATAGGTATTTTCTAAACTTCATGAAAGTGGTCACTACATATAATGTAAGTATATAAGGTAAACTATTGATTAGCTTGTATTATGGGTGCCAACACAACTGATAAACTACATATGTTTTACACACATAGTATATGATATTTATAACACAAAGATCACAGCCAACAAGAATGCTTATCACACAAATGTCGATCGTACCGGGAATCGAACCCGGGACCCTCGACTCGGCAGTCCGGCGTGGTTACCATTGCGCCAACGAGGTTGTCGGGGTCATTCATCATGGAATAAGTGAATCAATAACACAAATTGTATTATCAGACACTGTGAACCGCAGTACACTGTCGGAAACTGCAGCCAATTTTGATCAAACTTTGAATTTCAAATACTTCAGTATTGAAAAAAAAAGCAACATTTTTATTCAAGACTCTAGCTAACAGTATCATAACAAAATATAATAATTTAAAAGCACCCATTACCTATAATATAAAAGAATTTTATCGAAACATTTACCTTTCCCCCTCCGATCAGAACCACAGAGCGGTAATGTCGCGTGGATAAATGTTCTATCTAAATGCTCCATGAACTCCGAGTGGGTTTGAAACAAAGATTTAACGTTCAACCTTGCAGCATGTGGTTCTGCGATATATTTTAGCTACATTTTGTAACGGTACCAAGAAATCCAGTTCCTGGAAAGTCCTCTTTATATTATTCACACTTTTATTACACAAGTAGGTCTAAACGGCAATACCTATTTCATGTTAAAATTCCATAATTTTAAAGCAGGCGTAACGAGACAGATTGAAAAATGATTGCATCGCGGTAGAATTTTCACAACCACTTGTACGATTGCGACGCGAGCGTTTGCGAATGTCGACATGTATACATATAATATGCTATATAGCTGTTGATGGGATATGAAACTTACATCGTAGAGTTAATGTCGGCAGCCGCAAGTGAGATGGTGTAGCGAGGCTTATAAAAGTAATAAGCTTCAATTCAAACCTGCGCATCATCCTTGAAAATAACTAAAGCCTGAAATAGCAAGGGCTTTTTATTCTTTTAAATGATAATCCCTCCCGCTGTGGGTGCAGCTGGAGGGATAGTCAGACTTTTACTGACTAAAACCCCCTATGTTCCTTCTGTAGGTCACTGTGTTACCACTGTTATACGGGTCACCGTAACTTTTACGAACAACCCAACGCCCAGGCAGACCCTGAGGGTCCCATGTTGCTGACATCTCTTCGAGGAGCGCGCCGAACAGAACACGCCGCCGACACGTGCCTGAAGTCCTTAGACGTACGGTCACTGAGCCTCCCAAAACTCACTGCCCACAGACCCGCGCTAATAGCAAGGGTTCTGTGGTATAGGTTGTTAGGATTTGATCATAAATAAAAAACCTGGATAAAAGTAATATAATGATCATTTATGTGCACAGATATCGCAACGATAAATTGTTACTTTCTGCAATAACCTGAATATATTAAACCGTTCTAGTATTGTTTATCTTTCACATCAATTAAGCAATATTTACAACCATTAGCCAGATAGATAACTTTTCCTTTATAAGTACAGTAATTTGCAAGACTTTTCCTTTTAAATTCGACCTCCATGGGGCTCAGAAGACTCGTTTGAACAGACAATGCCGCGGGACAGCTAATAACGAGTGTAATTATTCTTCGGGTCCATCACGGACCGCACGTGATTTGTATACAAAAAATGGCGGAAAATATAAACCATCGTAAACAACGGGACACTGTCTGCAGAAAGGTTTTATGTAATAAAAAATATTCCAAGAAGAATGTTATTTCTGCTAACGGTTAGGACGGTTGGTAGGATTTTTGACCCTTGTGTTTTGTAATCACTTCATTTCTGTTTTTAAACTTTCGCAACTTGTATACATATTTTAGACAACAAACGGGTCTTGCATGCGATGTAATTATAAAGGCATACGATACCCCTCTTTGCTCTTCTGACGTTTCAGGCGAATGGCATCCCGACCATGGTCACGTGACTACGGTGCTATGGTGCTGCAGAGGTATTGTATATACCTTTATCATGCCACCATAAGGGTTAACTTCGCGAGTAAGACCCGTTTGCTGTGGAAAAAACCTATAATTATAATATTAAGCCTTTATGATAGATTTTAAAAGCTATGGGCACAGTACAAGATAGTTCAAATTCCTCCACAAATCACGGATCCTTAAGCCGATCTCCAACTTGGAGTATTTTACAATGACACTTACTCTTCCTTTTCAGATCTGTAGGCCACTTGGCTGACACTTCGGAAACTTGTTTACTAAGCCAGGATTCAGTCCTACAGAAGCCGCATAGATCTGTTGATGTAAGCCGGTGGCTCTTTATAATTGACGGTCCACATCGATCCGGCTAAACCGGACCTGCGGCCGGAATACTGGATTTATAACAAACAGAACTGAATATAATACCACTGTTTGATGTAGGCTCATAGACTGATCTGAATTATAATTATTTGACGAGCTAGGTCATGAAAATAGGGCAATGTAACCACCAGAAGATACGAACGTTAATTAAGCTGATGAGGCAGGAGCTGGCAGATGCGTATTTGTTTTTTTAAAGAAAATTGCAATTTTGTGGTGCCTTTTAAATAATAAGAGCTATAAAACTAGGTCAACAGTTAGGCTCATTCTGTTATTTGAATCGGAAACAAAAAGCTTGTATGATATTTACTTACAACTAGGTATGTTTTTTGTAGGTATGTGCTACCGGCATTCAGCAATGATTATGTCATGCATTGAAAGCTCGATGGAACAAACATGTCATATTTTGTTTGCATCAAGTTTTGATGGCATGCTATTATATTAACAATATTTTGTAAAACAGAAACATGCTTTAAAAATTCTAAAGTAAAAAGCCCACTATATAAATAAGTTGCTTGGACTACGAAAAATTTTAAAGAAGATCTATTTTCTTACCAAATTTGATAATATTTCGGAGAGGCAAACGCTAAATATCACTTAAAATTATAGTTGGAGATTGGCATCTTCTTCATAAACTCCACATAGTTGCCATTCCACCTTACAGTCGCAAACTTGACTAACTCAAGCTACAACGAAATGGGGGCTGACCGCAAGCCGAGGGCAGCAGCTATATCAAGCTGAAGAGTTTACTGTTTGGGTAAACGTGCAAGCTAATCTCAATAACTACTGTTCCGATTTCAAAATGTCTTTTAGGCTAAAACAGCTAGCTTAACAACGAGCTGAAGCAGAAGTGGTAAAACCTTGATGACAGAATAAGCAACATTATACAACGAAGGGTAGAAATAATGGTATTTATAAATACAACTACAGTTACAGTTTTATCAGGACTATATTTGACCGTTAGCTTAAAAAAATATGCACTTAAATGAACTAAGCTTGAGCTTGCCTCTTTTCGGTGTGGGCTAGAAATTTCATAACAACATTAAAAAAAGCATTTGGGTCCTCAGCGTGCACAGTGTGCCCCACACCTTCGACATACTCTAGAACAGCGTTGGGAAAAAACTTTTTGATCACTGGTAAGTCACCAGGTCTGAAATGAAACGTACAGATGTTGGCTTTACTTACATTGCACTTACTGAATGTATGGTAATCGAATGTATGGTAATTTTATGTATGATAATCGAATGTAAGGTAATCGAATGTATGGTAATCGAATGTACCTATAATAATCGAATGTATGGCTTACGGGATAAAGGTTGACATTGAGCCGCCGATGAACAGCGTGGGGCCATCGAACGTTCTTCCACTCGAGACGTCAATAGGAAACGCGGCGATATTATGAAAATTCTTCCTCAACGACTGGACATTGCACTTCCATCCAAAGGTGTTATCGGCTAACCTTCCGATATTCATTAGAATGAAGTACATGTCTTCTGTACTACTGAATAATTTTTTTCCCAAGATTACAGTTTCAGCTTCTTTTTGCGCTTTAATTAAATCATTCGCTTTGAAGTCAACAGCCGCCATTGCTTCTAAGACTTCAGGAAAGAAATCTGTAAGGTCGGTAGTGGTCGTCACCGGCGATATATCTACTATGATCTGACTTGCTACTTTAGATGGCTGCAAACACAGGAAATAATCACTAATTAAACTAAATTAACATTCATCATCTCTCACTATCACTCTCTCTCTTATCGTAGATATTATTTAATTCACTGTCGATACCTTATTAAATATTTCAATAATTGAGGAATTCTAATTAATCGTTTTTCAAGCTTCTGTGACTTTAGCGCGGTCTTTGGCGCTGGGAGGAGGAGGCGATGGTGTTTGCGGAGGATTTGACGCTCCCCGCCACCGTAAATCGTGAAAGTCTTTAAACCTGTTTTTTCCCTGACAAGTCTTTCATTGCGTTTAATATAGATGTCCATTTATCCTAACCATCTACTACGTTACCTCATGAAAGAAGAACGTTAGTTAAGAAATTACACCCGTCGGTGCTAGGTGTGTACCACACCATGATCATACCTCTGTCAAGGCCAGAATCATAGACGTCCTGCCTCCCATACTGTGGCCAATAATAATGCTTTTTTCAACAGCAATTTTTGTTAATAACTTAGAGACATCAGCTGCTAGGTCAAAGTAGTCGTGGGACTCGGAGTGAGGACTGTCGCCATGGTTACGAGCGTCGATTGCTATCACAGTTCTATTTGTGTGCGAAGTTATTCTTCTACACATGCTCTGCCAATTTCTCATGCAGCCCAGTAGACCATGGAGTACAATTATAGGCACACTATTTGGTGTTAGGCTGGGGCCGTAGACTTTGTGTACCACATCGACCGCTTCTGATTTGTTTCGATTTGAACAAGTCCTCCATATTTTATTGAAACCAATGTATTGATGTTTTCTTATAGCATCTCTCGCTACTTGAGACATTGTGTTATCTCCATTGTTGATCACAAAATAGATAGAATTTATTTTATTTGATTTTAAAACGTAACTAACTTTACAATTTTCTTGTGTCAAAACAATGTCAAATAATTTGTCACATTGTCATGTGCTCTGACCAGCGATAATCAATTAAAAATTTAAAAAATTCCATATCTATGGTCTATTTTTTGTATAGGTATAAGAGGATTTTATGCTTTTAAAAATTGTTACGATTAAATTATATTTACACCCTAAATCTTAAAAAAAAATCTCCAACCAGATCTGTACTTCTGGTTGGGAGGGAGGAGGCATATGACAAGTTCGCAGCTAGTCTTAAGAACCTACTCAAAAATGTATTCAAACTCCCCAGCCAGGCTCAACGTGCGCTGCTCTGCTCCACAATGTCAAGCTCATTAGTGGAGTCTGGCCCTAATGCAGTGATAGGGTAAAAATATCAAAAAATTAAACAACATGAAAATGATAAAATACTAGAAATTTATTCGACGTTCAAATACCGGGCTCAGGCAATATCCAACAGGCCTATTATTGGCCTCACTCGAATTCATTTTTTTACATTTCAGCATATTTAAGTGTGTGTATGCTAAAATTGGGAACATATTAATTTCGAGTGTTTCGACTTAGTTTGCCTGCCGGATGCACCTAGTTAAAATGTTTATTGGGGATGTATGTATAGCTGATTATTGATACTTAACAATTCTTTACACTTTATAGTTCTTAAGCACGCCGCAAATTGTGCTAAGCAGTATGCATTAATGAGTTGTAGTATAAAAATTGTATAATTGTTTCGTACAATGAGTAAGGGTTGTCTATATGCACGTTATGTCCGGCGCCCTGGACGTAGAGAATACGGGCGTTGGGGAATAAATGAAGGATCCCAGGCACGTCTTCAGGTCTGAAAAGCAAACAGTAATTAAGCATGAAAATTGAGTGACTGCGGAAGATTCATAAAATTTACAATGAAGATTTGTAATAAATAATTATAGTGTAATGTGTATGGGATCTTACGGGATTGCGTATGACAGCTGACCGCCCAGAAACAGTGTAGGACCAAAATACTTTTTTTCCGGCACTGCTGGGAATGACACTATTTTGGGAACATTCTTCTTCAATGCATCTAGATTGTATTTCCATCCGAATGTTCTATCTTTCAATTTATCAATATTCGTAAGAACAAGCTGCAAATCTTGGTCACTTTGGAATATTCCATGTTCAATAATTTTATCTCTAGCAGTCTGTCGAGCTTTACTTAAATCCATGTCTTTAAACTCGATAGTCGACAATACATCGATAGCTTTTGGGTAGAATTCTGTGAGACCGCATGAAGTAGACACAGGCGAGATATCCACTACGATTAAGCTTGCTACTTTTGTTGGCTGAAAGAGGATAAAAATGTAATGGATTATTTCCTAATTTTTACTTTTTACGCTGGGACCTAGGTGTTAAAAGACGTCGCCAGGGACCGCGGTCGGTTTCACCAAATAACCGCATAATATGATTACAAGATAACCCTGTCAGGCAATGAAAGTGACTCTTAATAAAGGACTACTGTAAAAAACAAGAAGATGGCGAACCTCAGTCAAAGCCAATACCATGCCCGTCCTGCCTCCCATGCTGTGGCCAATAAAAATACCCTTTTCGACGGAGAACTTAGATAGTAAATGAGAGACATCTTCAGCTAGGTCGTAGTATCCGTGGGAGCAGTGATTAGGACTGTCGCCATGGTTTCGGGCATCCACAGCTATCACCGTCATGTTGGTGGATACGGTTATCTTCTGGCAAATACTTTCCCAATTCTTTTTGGATCCAAGACAGTCATGAAGCACGATGATCGGTATGCTGCCGGGTATGGGACTGGGACCGTAAATCCTATACGATGATTCGACTGGCAATGTTTTATTTCGGATTTGATTAAAACCCAAACATAGGCTTTTTAAGCCAGTGCGTTGTAAAACTCGCACTTTACTGATTTTGTTTAGCACATCCATTCCATGTTTATTTTTGTTCCCTAAAATTAAAACTTAAAAATTTTGATGATTGCTTGTGTCAACAGGTTCATGTCAGTTTTTGGTCAGTTTGCTTTGCTAATTTTTTATCTGAAGGTTATACAGCAGTACGAACTCATTCTCTTTCAAAGAGTTTTGGCAGTATGACCAGCTTGTAACACGGACATTAGAAATGGCTCGAAACTCATTAATTTGAGGCTCGAAAGTTTCTATACACAAATAATACATACGAACCATAAAAGGATTTTAAGTATAGGTACCTACCTATGAGGTGAAAATTTCTCTAGCGCATAGCTTAGCTCTGTGATATTTAGAAACATTATTGAAAACAAATTCCCATACAAACAAGTTTTTATACTACAACCTACAACCATCGCCATGACCATCAATTCACAGTGAATAACTCCAAAAAACACGGAGCATATCTACCTACATTTCATGAAGTATCTTCGTGTACCCCTAGCATTAGATCCTAACATGGTGGTAAAGGGATCACCTCGGAAGCATACCCTTTCATACAAAAAGCGATACATACAATCGCGTAACAAACATAAAACATACAGATGAATTGAGAACCTCCTTGTTTTTAGGAAAAGAAAAACAAGGAAAAGCACGCAAACGAAGACATTATGACGCCACACACGCACGCACACATATGTACATATAAACAACACCGACACGTAAACAAATCCTTTGAATACGATTGGAATCGTTTCTACTTTCTATGAATGGCTAAAGAAAAATAATCTGGCGTTATGGTTCGGAGGGAATGGTTATTTTTGTTGGCTTTTTGTGTTGCAAATATCGTAAGTCTTTATTGAATGTTGGGTATGGAGTTCCACGTACTGCAAGGAATTATCTATAGATAAATAAAATGGTAGACTTAGTTTCTATACCAACGGAGTTGCTTCATGATTAATAGTGGGAAAAAAACCCGATTACTAATAGGTACACCTATCACAAAGCAGTTCGATGTTCACCCGAAACTGTAAAATTTTACCAATCAACATTGAACCTGATGCTTCAGCGATAAAGTTGAAATTCTATTAAGAAAATTTGACAGATCGTACTGGCTTGGTGTGACGTCTGTACAACATTGAGAAAACTCCTCCTTGTTTAAAAGCTATTATTTTTCTCGACAGTATTGATAGGGCTAATATAAGTCATATCATGTAAGAAACAGCTCAGCGCTATACATTTAACTATAGCTACTCGCGGCTTTTTAATACCACGCTAAAAGTTCACCGTAACGATGTTTGTTGCACTTATCTTCTCCATTACTTGGAAAATGTAGTGCAGACAAGTGCAGACATTGTAATACGGTTATTTTAACTTTGTTATTTCTTTAAACTTCATATAAGTACTCACGTCGACTGCTGAACACCGGGTCTCGGGCTCGAGTCCCAGGTGTGGCCGAAATTTCTTTGTGGGTTTTAAGATTGTTTCAGCAAATACTCGTAGCAGCTGAGAGTCTGGAAGTTGGTGACTGATACAGCCATGCATCAGAGAGCATATTGTCGGACCTGCGCCTGATCTCTCTCTGGTGGTATCCATAGGGTTAGAAAAGTGAGCGTGCACCTATTTCAATGCAAATGCTTGTGAACTATAAAATGACCTGTGCAACTGGTTTATTACCTTAGAGAGAATATCCGCCATGACCGACAACCAGTCTGGACGCCAATATTATTTTTATGCTATTGTAATAAAAATATTAAATAGGACTTTTCAACCGAAACGTTTGTAATTACTCTCTGTTTACGGACATGATTGAGAGTGACGAAGATTTTAATGAAATTATATTGAACATCAGTCAGCTTAATTTATGCAATTCAAGCAATAAATTATATTCCTGTTTATGTAACGGAATAATGATTGATAGCAATCAAATTTCAAAATTATGTGATGAATACATTAATGGGTCTACATTGTAACTAAACTAAATGAATAAGTTTCATTTTTTAAGCCGCTTTCCTCGTCAATTGATAATACCAATTTAAATGGTATAGGTGGTGCCTTTGACTCCAATATATGTAGTTAAAGCTTGTCAGATTCTGGATCCGAAGAAGCCTAGTAGGACATAGCATTCATCATCATCATCTCAGAAATAGGACGTCCACTCTTACAACATATGTACAGTAGGCCTCCCCCTTGTACCGGTTGGAAGCGACCTGCATCCAGTACATCTTGTTGGTGATCCTACGCTGCGCTCGATAATAATAGCATTCACATTTAGGTACATTTCTATAGTGTATACAGGGATAATCGTCGGTTTTGTGTCACCATTACATATATTAAAGTTGTCTCAAAAGGGCTTCAGCGTGTTGGCTTCGGCCCCACGTTCGCCTTCTAAAAATCCGGGACTCTGTAGTCCCGTGGTCTAGCAGAGGCATTCACATTGAAAATTTCTTTACAATAAGTCCTCTTCTATTTATATAAAAATTAATCCCAATTCCCTAGGCGCCATCACGCGTGAACGGCTTGACCGATTTCAGTTTTTTTGTCCCGTTTGTTATTGTCAGAGATTTTGGACGTTCTAAAAAACAGGACTATATCTGCCGCGTCCGCTGGTCTCTCATAAAATTCACTCATAAATATTGCAATACCAAGTCATTCAATTACTCTTTATACGATTTCGGAAGCAACAGTTGGCCGACCTGCATCGCTAATTAATCCAGAAACCTCGTACCAACCATTGCATTGTGAATGAAGGAGCTGGTAATAATAGCTCACATCCAGTTCTGACCTTCAGTCATAATTAATAGGCGGTAACTCGGAGATCGTGGCCAACTGAATTCTCTGTGGCATTACATAATTAATGAGTTTTCTTCCTACGAATGTGGGGTACTTCAGTGCGTACTAACGATGTGTGGTTTTGTTTGTGTAAGCATGTATACTTTTTACTTTGTTAACCTGATTTGTAAACTTGTTTGCTCCTCAAGCGTTTTAGTGTAATTTTGAAGTCATTACATAATTACCGATGGAATACGGAATATCGTGTAATGGTAATAATGGTGCGACCACGCATATTTTTGCGGAAATAAATAGTTTATTTTGTAAGTTTCTCTTAAACTTTGTGTACAGACAATTGTGTGTTTATATATTATATTTATCAATTTTATACTTATTGAGTCAAACTTTTGGCTATCGCTCCAAATCAGCGCTGTGACTTTGTCTCGCATTAGGTCGCTGCATCGTGCTGAGCGAGGGCCGTATTGCGTGGTTGTGACGCATACTACCTACTACCCTCACTACCTACTCATTTTTGATTTGACTTGTGTATATTATGTATGCTTCTCCAATTACGCAATTGCGCTTTATCTTTCTTTCTTTCATATCCAAAATGTGACATTACCCAAGTATGTTCGCGTGGACTTCCAGTTTAACGGGATGGGGCTGCGTACCAGTGTTTTACATAGACCGTCTGCCAATCTGACCTACTCTCTCAACTCAGTTACTCAGACAACCCGATATCTGTTGGCTAGACTGGTCGTCAGACCTTCTCGCTTCTTATTACATTACACACACTAACTTAACCCTATCTTGTCCGCAGCGCTTTGAATGGGCAGTAGTACGGCCGATAGACCCCGGCGAGGTGGTGACCCTGCACCTGCTGTCGCGAGTCCGCTGGGGGACTCCTCGCGTGCTGGGCGTCTACCGCCTGGGGCTGCAGATTGTGGTCACTGACGGACAGCTGTCCATCACTGATACACTCGTTGATGACCGGAATAAACCTGTACCGGTAAGTGAATATTAGAATCTGATAAAGTCCATGTGGTATCTTGTAACTTAAATTTTAAATTGTTAGTAGCTTTAGGTATAATCACAATAAGGTCTGCAAAGGAAGCAACAGATGTGCCGGAATACGGAATAGGACACGCTGATGAGTTCCCAGCTCGAGAGAACAGTGCATTATGTTTGACGGTTCGCATAAACTTACATAAAGAGTACTACAGACTATGTGATTACCTTCATTCCTGCACTAAAAAAAACAGCTACGTCACTTGCGTTTAAAAGTCTTCGAAATGCATGCGGAATGCAGATGCAATTATATTCAAGTACAGTTCAATTTATTATAAATGTAATCACAGAAATAGGAATGCTACATGACAACAGCTTTGTGTGCGTGGGACATAAAGCTATGTGACGTCACAGCCGTCCATTAGAATAAGTAAACAAATTAATCAACTTTACAGCACTTTCATTATAGGTTCGGTAGCTGTTTAAAAGTCAGTAGTCATTGTTCACCACAATACACGTTATTATAGACGAATGTTTGGGACAGGAACATTGCCACCATGCATTGAAATATCGATAAACAGTTCAAGACATGGTTTATTCATAAGGGTGGGCGAATCACCGCGATTGCGCATTACATCTCAAGTTTAATTAAACTATATGTATATAGTACAATAGGTAAGTTTACGTTGGGAATGCGATCCTTGAATTCTCTCAAAACCCGAGCGAAAATTATGAAAAACTTTGACCATTTATAGCTATAAAACCAGACTGACGTTGCATGATATTTTAGGGACTTTCAGGATTAGAGTTTGCCATGATTTTGATGATTTAAAAGCTGGTTAAAAAATAATAATTATATTGTTGTATATGAGTGCGGTATGATTTTTAGATGAGATGAAATCCACACCTTATCCTCAAGCTGAGTTAATTCTATCAGTGTATCATACAAATTGTGTCTGAAGAAAATATTGTTTAAACTTGAGGTTCTTCAAACCAACAGACAGACATGTGTTGCTGAGGAGTTTGTTGCGCCACTTCTTCTTCCCAGCAAAAACACATAGGAAGTGGTGAAGGGTGGGCGTTTGGGGGCTGTCTTTTGTAATATTTGACGTCCAAAAAGTGCTGTTTTACAGCCAAGTTTGAATAAATGATTTTGAGTTTGAATAAATATTTTAAAGCTTCAGGCAATTATTGCATGATCAAATTGTATCGTTTATAAACTATACAATAGTATCTACATGTTTTCTAGGATGTGGAACAACAGAGAGTATTGAAAACATCACGGGAACGATATTCCTTTGTGCGGTGCAAACATATTTAAAACGTTGTTGCATCTATTCCCAGGACGATATTTGAACGCATTCAACTTTCTCGGTGCGATCAAATGTATGTTACAAGTATGAAGTACTATGTTAGGTATGTATACTGTTGAAATATGAAAGCATACATATACTTACATACATTTTTTGTATTCATGTGTAAATGGATTACATAGCTAGTGAATTTCAATGGAGTTTGTTTCTAAGAACCCGCATTGTTATCTTGAAGTGATGGGCGGTATTTGCGTACTTACGTTGCTTGCGCGTGAGTGGGTTTTTTATACTTATTTGTGAATACTAGCGTCACTCTGATGTTTTATTATAGCCTCATGAATTTTTAAAATCATAAAGTACAGAAGCCAGCACATCAAACTACTACAATCTTTCAAATTTCCTTAACAGATAAGCAACTTTTTCGCTGAAGCATATGGTTCAAAGTTGGCTAGGAAAAATTGACAGTTTTGGGTAGCTTGATGTGATGGCGTCTTTACATACCGGCCCAATTGTTATTTTTTAATAACAGATAACGATGTTACGTTAGATTAGATGCAAATAACTTAGTAAAATGTGACGATTTTTCATAAAAAAGCTTTCCAAATAAGCTTGATAATTTTGCGTAACATAAAGATCCGACATACCCTTATATTATGTTTATTCGATTACAGAAATATATCTATAACATATAAATACATTATAACAAGGACATTTGTCTGCAGAAACATGTTTTGACGTGCGTGCGTCGGGAAAAACGAACAAGGAGAATATGTTTGGGATTGTACTAATATAACAGAAATACTGTTTCTGTTCAAAGCTACATAATATTTATACATATACATAAATACTATGTAAAAATTATCGGATGTTTTTACATGCCGTTATGTGTGTGAATTGTGTGATCTTACAGTACTTGACAACTAGTCAAATTCATTACTTTATTGAACTGTTAAAATCGGTTACTTTCTATGCAATTTGTATGAAAGTAAGAACTATGACGTCACAATATTTTCACATCAAGCCATGTACATATTTTGCTTATTTTATCGATAAAAAAAATCAAACAGTTTTTCAAACGGGTTTTCATGCGGAGATAGACTGATTCAAGAGAAAGGTTTTTTACAATGACATACATTATTAAAACACTGATAATTTTACGATGTCGTAAATAAATTTCTTTTAATCGTGCGAAGACGGGTCTAGTCGGTAGTTTATCATATAATAACTTCTCCTATAAGCAATAGTAAAAATAAGAGAAATAACTATTTTGCTTCATAATATTTTTACAGGTCTCTCGATATTACCTACTAATGATTACTAAAAGTAAGATATAACATTTTTTTATAGCTATATGTTAAAGTTCAGACAGTTCTATTAGCGAAATACATACCAAACTTTATCTAGTACTCGCTTTAGTACCATAGTGCATCACAATTTTCATTTTAAAACTTAAGTAAGTACCAATAAACTGCACAGGAGGCTGTAATCCCCCATCATAGACTAGAGGCTTTATTATCTAGACCGGGGAATAACAATAGCTGGCTGTGTGGTCGGTTCTATTCACACTAATAGAGGTTGCACCGACTCGAACTAAAGGATATGATTTTATTGGATCTAGTGTAAATGTATCAGAGAAAGTTGTATTTAATCTGAAACAACTGATGATGAATTTGTATTGTAAGGAAATGTAATAGAATGTACAGACGCCAGCACGTCAACCTACCCGAATCTGTCAAATTTCACCCATCGAATACTGTGATAAGGTTGAAAATCTATTAATGAAATTTGACAGTTTAAGGTAGTTTGATGTGCTGGCGCCTGTAAATTAAAAAAAATGGGACAAACAATATCCGAATAGCCTTTATCTACTAGATCAATTGAAAAATGGAATGGAATTTGTATGAAATTATCTACCAAATAAACTAACTGGAACTTATTCGTAGGTGGTGAAACGGGCTCTAAATATGATATTTTTACGTGTGTATGCTGAAGAAGTTTTATTGTACAATAATCTTAAAACAGATACTACAAAAGCATTAAACAGGAAACCTGTAAGGTCCAAGCTATTTCCTAGACTAGATAATCACATGAAGGCTGAGCTAACCCATATCCTCCTCCCCTATAATTGAGCCCAACACAATTACGCTGTCCAGGAAATTGTGATCACGTTGTTACAACGCTATGATTAGATAGCATCTGTTTGTGTCACCTCGATTCCTCGACATGACAAAGCCTCGTTATCAGCTAACGTGCCGAGCCTAGTTAGGCTTAGTGCATAATGCAGATCACGGGAACTGCCATCGCCATTCACGATCCCAGATTATATGCTCAGGGCAAATTGATTCCGACTGTCTATAGGCTTCGTAGATGTTATTACTGTACTGACAATGAGTGACTAAGTATTGAACGAACGGGTTGTTTGATCATAAAGTCTGGCACCGTCGGTCCGTGAGTTCCTTCGTGTGTCGGAAGACTCGTTAAATTGATGAATTTGAACACTTGATGATGACTTAGATTTCGCTTGGCCAGTTTTCATTACATTAGCCATTTTACTAAAAATACATACTTTCGATTTTACCACGTTTCGATTTTGGCACTCATTTTTATCTCTATTTGATCCAGGTGAACATTTTTATGTTGAACTTGGCTCCCCTTATTACGTTTATACTTTTGGGTGGGATATATTATGAATATATGTTTATTCACTGTGTTATGTTATGTATATATGTTCACCTAAGTAGACATAAAGAATTTATTTTTTTGAAGCATCGAGCAACTGAATTCTAAAATCATGGATCGAAATGAACGGCATATACTAGCTTACGCCTGTGGTTTAGTCCGGGTCTTGCGGGAACTCCTCATAGATGAGTAGGTCCCATCAATTGCTTTATCTTGTCAATAAATTGTTTCTATTTGAAATAGATCTTCAAATAGAAACAATTCGTCAAATCGGACCAATAATTTCTGAGATTAGCGTGCAAAAAACCAACAAAACACTTCAGCTATATCTAGAATCACATATTCTACGGACACCATGGCATCCTTCCACTAGGTCCTGGTTTATTTGTCAACTAGTAATTTCCATATACATTCGGCGATAAATTGCATCGTGGCCGATATATTGGCAATTCAAGGCATAATTGCTTCCGTTAACTAGGTTCCAGAGGTTTACATATGTATGTATGTAGATATAATATTAAAACTAATTCCGTTGGATGTGACCCTGATTGCAATTCATCATCTCACGCCATCTTGATACGTCGTACGATAATGGTTTAGATATGACATACTGTGTTATCTAATAATAACCGATAATTACTGATAAAATCGTGTTGACCTAGTGGTTGAAGAAAAAGCCTCTTAAGTATTAATGTGCAGGTTCGGTTCGAAGTTTTATGTAGATACTCACTCTCTATATACATAGAAACCAATGACTGATGAAATGTGAAGGAAAACATCTCGAGGAAACCTGAACTTTAAAGTCTGAAGTTCACCATTGAGGATAGTGGTGACTCACGCTCAATTCTTTGCTGTTTGAGATTAATTACTTTCAGGTAAAGTCACGCGCAGCTGACGTGAGGCAGACACAGTGTCTTACTTTTTTAATATTTTATCTAACGTAAAATCGATGAGAACTCATATGGGAGCTATTTGACTGCACCAGCACCATTGCAGCGTTGCAGAACGTGGTACGTAACTAAATGACTGTGCTGGGAACTCGAGGCGCATGTTGCCATTGCCATACATTCATTAAAATATATGCCTGCTGTAGTTTGTGTAGTCTCGCTATATGTTTGGCTCGGTCCATTTGGTTAGAATTATAATAGCTAGCAACCATGAAAAATATCAGATAACGAGCAATCGTCTTTTTTTTTGTGGGAAATCATAAAATAACCTCTCCCACTGAAGTTGCAGCTGGAGGGAGGATCAGACTGTTACTGACTAACACCCACTATGTTCCTTCCGGATGTCCTTATCTGCCAGGGCCACGATAACTCTTGCGAACAACCTGCAGCCCCGACAAAACCCTTAAATCGTCTGATATTTTTATCACAAATATACAAAGCAGAGTTCTTGTTAGCAGTATTCTTGATTAAGTTTTCAAATGCAAATAATTTACATTCCCGAGGATTTTGAGAAACATGCATAGCACCTAAAGTAAATTACAAAATTAATTCAAAATCTGTAGATGTCCCGTCCGTGAATAAAGTCGGACGTCGCTGGCAGCTCTTTGATGGAAATAACTATGTTTACTGGCTGAACGGGAGCTGACCTTACTCGTGAATTGTGAGGACACGAACAGCTTTTATTTAGTTGATAGTTTAGTAAATACTAGTAAATCTGAATTGGTAGGTATACGATGTAAGATTGCTTTTTTTTTGTTTTGTATAGAAACGGTTCTTCAGACAGAATTGTGTTGCTGGGGAGTTTGTTCCATCATTTCTTCTTCCTAGCGATAAGACATAGGATGTGGTGTCCGGCGGGCGTTTTGGGGGCTGTCTTTTGTAAAATTTACCTTCAAAAAGTGCTGATTTTCAATAAATGACTTTTATCTTTATCTTATCTTTTTTATGTGAACTACTAAACAATGAAGTGGTTAACGAAGAAGTGGTGTTAAAAATTAGAACATATTCATTTGCCAGCTAACGTGAAACCAGCAATGAACGTCCTTGAGCCGAAACGATGACAAAAGTCTTAGAATATAATGTTCAGCGTTCAAGCATCATTGGCGCATCCATTTTCTTTTCCCTGGCTACTTGTTTCCTAAAGTGTTTGATCAGTCTTTCGAATCGGAACTCGTAGCAAATGTGAGTGTATTCAAAGTTGAAATCGCTAACATAAGTGTCTGCACTTCAAAAGTTTCACCACCCTGGAGAATGGCCAACATAATACGTGTGTATAACAAGACTATCAGCCACAATTTTCTATCTGGAGGACGAAGAAATATGGGTATAGAGTTAAATAAAATTGTGTAAAATTTTGCTCTGGAACAAATGGATCGCAGTCACGATATATCTAGTAAGAAAAGGTAATAGCCCACTTGGTGTTGGTCTTACTTTTCTTGAAGGTACTTATTTTTAAACTTCTTTTCTACGGTTAAAAAAGAAGGTTGTACCACTTCATCACTTGTAGGAGAGACAATAAGAACAAGTTTGATTATGAAAACTTGTTACTAAAAGATTTGTTAAAACAAGAACAATTAATTTTAACATAGTAACTCGTAATAAAGTTCTAATCAAATCACCTTTCTGCCAGTCTCAAAAAAATGCATCAATTACTCCTCTCTTCTCATATAATTTTTAACCTTAACATACAACATAGATTAGAGAACCAAGCTTGAAACAGTTCACCCTGTACAGTACACCTGACGTCATCATCCCGCTCGGAAGCACCGACACATTACCCATTATGAAACACAGCGAACATTCTGGAACAATATTCTGCTTCTATGTTTCGACGAACAGCTACACTAATGACTTTGGATCCAGTTGGATCCAGTCATTTCATGCTTAATTTATTCCCTTTGCAGTATTCAAAAGTCGCGCTTGCTGAAACAATTTGGTGTGTCATTTTTGAAATTGTATTGTTTGGGAGGTGTTATTCTTGGGACGGTTTAGTGAGAATTTAATTTGATTACAGAAAACGTGTTGTACGTTTTAAAGTTTTAAAGTTTTAAAGTTTAGCATGTTTTGCGTTATTTTAGAGATAACAACAAATACCTCTACAAACCACAAAACACAAAATAGGATAGGCAATTCCAAAAATTGTTACAACACCACTAAATAACGTTGCGCTGTATAATAAACACTCTAGAATGTAACGACCGAGCTTAATTATAATGTCTGACATTTGTTAATGGAATTTCAATTAAACATATCACAGGTTTTAGCCTTGATGGCTGACCACATCATCCCAGATTGGATGTAAATACTGATCAATTAATTGATTTGCCAACATCCATGTATAGATTTTATTATTTCAAACACAACACGGTTAAACCCTGACATTTTGAATTTGCGGTAGCTGATAATGTCAGTTATTTTAAATTAAACCTCGATTTTAAAAGACCCTTTCAACGTTGCGGATTTTGTTAAAAGAGGAACCGAGGCCTTTGTACAGAAAAAGGCAACAGAAGGAACAGAGTTTGTCCAGTCGAACACTCCCTCCCGCTACACCTACAGCGCCAGCCAAAAAAACGATTTTATTCTGGGATTGAAGAGATTAGTTTCAAATGTATTTGCAAGTTCCAGCTACTAGCATTATCTATGGAATCGTTTCTAACAAGTTCTTGAACATTATTTTCCCAACGTTCTTGTATTTCCGCGAAGGGGTTCAAGCGCAGTAGCTCAGCGGGTAACTTGTTGCGCGGCCTGAATGTTCGTACTTGGTTTGTTTTGTATGCCCTGGCTGGCTGGGAGCCAAGCTTTAGTTTACTGTTTCACCAATATCGCCTGAAGCGCCTGTTTTCATGACATTACAGGGCTTTGAAATACTTTGTGTAGACTGGGTTGTAGGTCTTAACGCGTTCTCGTTATCTGTATAGTAATTAAATCGATCATTTGAAATAATTTGTTTGTGCCATTTATCATTATTGCTTGAGATCCCAGGCTGGTACTCACTGTCAAACACTGGTACTCAGCCGAATCCGGTTAGACTGGAAGCCGACCCCAACATAGTTGGGAAAAGGCTCGGGAGATGATGCTTGAGATCCCAGGCTAAATGGAATCTTTGCTAGAAATCAAATTAGTAGAAATTAGTGTTATGGTTCAGAAAACTATGAAAGAACAACCTGACAAAAAACGTCTACCTATTGAGTTATATAACCATACATACTATTGTTAGGGCAAAATAACTTTATCTTTTCTGTCACAGTTGCATTTCGTATCACATTGAAGAACTTTCGCCGCCATTTTAACTTCGCAACTTTGCACATTTCCCCGAATGCATGCATACTCGCATACCTGCATAGTTTTGTGCATATCGAATAAATACTACGCCTTTTAACAGTTGAGAGCATTTCCGTGCACTCGGTGTCATAAATGGAAACAAGTGGAGGTCTAATTGTACCAAACTTTGAGTTTTACTTGTTCAAGTTTTAGGGAAGTATTTCAACTCCTTTGTTATATTTTCTGTGATTTAAGTCTGAAACTCGTATTAATAATAGCAAAATCTTGTCTTGTTTTTTTGACTGCCTCGCTGATCTAGTAGTCGCAAGGCGCGACTGCTGTGCACGAGGTCTCGGGTTTGAATCCCGAGTCGGGCCGAAATCGCTTTATGGGTTTTGAGAAATTTTCGTAAAGCAGCCTGGACTCTGGAAGTTGGTGATTGTTTCACCCGTGCATCGGAGAGCATGTAAATGTCAGTCCTGCGCCTGATCTCTCTCCGGTCGTGTCGGATTGCCGTCCCATTGGACTATGAGAGTGAGGGAATAGAGAGTGCACCTGTATCTGCGCGAATGCTTGTGCACTATAATATGTCCTGCGCAGCTGGCTGATCTCCATAAAAGAGAACGGACGCCGTAGCCGGCCTGCATGCCATCATCATCATCTTGTCTTTTGTTCGAAATGTGAAATTCCTTGCGACTTTAAATCTAACCAAGGTAAAGGACTAAAATTATTTAATCCTACCTAAAATATAAGTTTCTACGTACCCAGCTTTAAAACAAGGCCTTTATTCCAGCTGAATAATAAAAGAAAAAAAACGGAGGTACAACCAGAAATTTTAAAATAAGACTGCAAACACCTTAGCGTAACGAAAAGGTACGGTTAATTAAATTTATTAGCCGCGTCCCCGCGCTAACCTTCCTGCGCAAGTAAATATTAATATAAAGTAATGGGCCGAGACTACCGCGGACCTCGCTGAGCACCTATTCACATAGCTGAACCTTAATCAGTAGCTTTTTGTTATTTGCGATTATAGCCCCTGTCGCCTCTTCTCATTTCCTCAATTAAACTCTTTATTCTTGTACTAGATTGAGCCCGCGACCTCGTCTACGTCTCGAGGGAATTACGACCCACATTAATATAAAACGTAGCTTATCTTCACACTTAATTTTATCTCAATCAGCTCA
Source organism: Heliothis peltigera (assembly GCA_958496145.1). NCBI lineage: Eukaryota > Metazoa > Arthropoda > Insecta > Lepidoptera > Noctuidae > Heliothis > Heliothis peltigera. Next base: position 14,625,344 of record OY292321.1, on the reverse strand, counting down.
GTCGTTTTAACATGAAAGCGTGAAGCGGGATGCCTATTAGGTACCTACGAACCTATCGTCTTTATAATAAAACAATCGAAATTTTAATCAATGACAAGAAGAAAGGTAAGAGTTGTGGTGGCCGATTGGTTAAAGCACGTACGGTGTACGGGTTCGTTTCCAAGTCAGGCAATGCCAATTGGGACTTTTCTTAGTATATCTTGGGCACATATGTCTAAGTAAAGGTGAAGAAAAAAGTCTGAGATCCCCAATCTACTTTGAGCAAGCATGGTGATTAACACTCATACCTCCATCAGAGAAATCTACGTAAAGAGGCCGCAGCTCGCTGTGCAACAATAAAAAACAAGGCTGACTCTGAATCAATAGAATAAATTATGTTATTTTATGTCCACTATGGTAGGTATTATATAATTTGCAATAGTTTATCAGTTTCATACATTCGCAAAATACCAGCATAAGTATTAAAATTCTACATACCAAAAGTCGAAGCTCAGAAAGTAATAGAAACATCGCTTCAAAATGTGTTAAGCAGTTTTGTTTTCAGCACTTTTTAATGTCGACACGGAATTCACTTCGAACGAGTTCTATTCGAAGTTAAAGCATTCACAATTTTTCAGCGCGAGCGTCTATACTTTTACTCGTAACTCTTCCAGTTTAACTGAACATTTTAATAAAAGCTTCACCTAAAAATGACTATTGAAAATAATACAAAATGTATTTTGGAAAAAAGCTTAAAAATTTTCGCACTGCGTAAAAACAAATCTATAGCTGTAAAAACCAAAAATCATGAAAAAAAAGTTACATTCGGAGAACTGAGTGCAACAGAATACATTATGGTTGAATATTCAGGGGATTAAGTATGCCTGACGGACTTTGTTGACCAATTCGCCTACAGCACTATATCAGGAACTACGTAACTTTATCAATATTGTGTAGGGGAGGAGCTCGTGGCTAAGATACAGCAGCACGGGTCGATAGATCATAAGATTAAGCTTCGGACACGGCGCAATGCGTTTGGTCCATGGGTGCATAGCATCTTGTTATGACAAGTTCCTCCGTGTTTCAGAAGGCACGTTAAATTGGTGAGTCCCGGCTGGTATTTCTACATCTTTCGTTAAGGGTAGTCAGGAGCCAGAAAGTGTGACAGCCAGTCTAACCAAGGGGTTGCCCAGGTAAGGCGGTCAGATAGGCAGTCGCTCCGTGTGAAATACTAGTAGATACCTAGCTTCATCCGGTTAGACTGGAATCCGGCCGCATGCTTGCGAAGAGGCTAGGCAGATGACAATAGAGTCGGCAATAATACATATTTGTTCTAAGTACCTTGCACTGTGCTTTAATGAAAATAAAATGCGTTATCTATGCGTATTTAAATAAACTGAAATTAAATATTCCGCCATTAAAAAAAGGCTCTTTGAACCTTGAGCTAGAAAGACCAGCACGCACGGCAATCGATAATACATATGTTATTCTCACTATGAACGTATAATGAAATAATAGTATAACAATTTAATTTCATTACAATACCAGCGAGGTGGTGGAGGTATAGGCAGAGTTCTGTTTGCCGTTCGTAACTATGCTGTGAATAAACATTACCTGTATACCATAATATACATAACTGAGTTTCGGATGGTACGTTAGACTGTAAGTCCCTGTCATTGAACATCCTTGGCAGTCATTACGGTTAGTCAGAAGCCAGTAAGTCTGACGCCAGTCTCACCAAGGGGTATTGGGTTGCCCGGGTAGCTGGGTTGAGGAGGTCAGATAGGCAGTCGCTCCTTGTAAAAGACTGGTATTCAGCCGAATCCGGTTAGACTGGAAACCGACCCCAACATAGTTGGGAAAAGGCTGGGGAGATGATGTATACCATAATATAACAACGTTTTGTTACGTAGACAATGTATTACAAGTGCTTACACCTTGAAAGCAGCCCATTTATCTTACAACTCAGCCCTTTTTGCAACCCTCAGCCATCACAAATAAGCTAAATTAATTTAGGAAAGATTGTACAAATCCCAGCTACTTTAAATGCGAACACACCCTGACACGGTGTATCACTGTGGCTGCTTTTAAATGTAATTTCTGTACACTGTGTAGTTGTTGGAATACAATGGTGTGCGTGTTTCCGTATAGTGAATTAAAAGTAGTCATTACTCGTGAACACGAAACAATGTGTTGTTATACTTATATTGGGTTTAAAATTATGTAGGTATATAATTACCGTGGTAAACGCAGTTAATAATTTAACAGGAATTTAGTAGGGAAATTAGAGTACGAGTATATCTTCTTACAATTGCATTGTAGAGACGCCAGAATATCAAGGTACTATAATTATATATCAAATTGCTTTAATAGATTTTCAACCTTGATTGAGAAATTTCTAATAGCTTGATGTGCTGGCGTCTTTACTTATGACAATAGGAATATAGCAGGTGCACGTAGAGTCTAGTAACTATTCGAGTAACTATTCAGTAATCTGTGGTAGAGTATGAAAGGAGCATATTGAATTTTCTATTTGCTTTAAAAAAATATTCTTTGTTGACGTTGTTTGAATGTTGTCGATACTGAAAACCATACAAGTAGAAACGTAAAGCGATAATTATCAGCAGTTGCGCTTACATGCACCTCAAGACACCTAACTAATTGTACACGTGCATATTTCTGCCTGTTCGCTCAAACTGAGGTACTTACGATACAGGTGTTACGCGCCTATAAAAAAAAATCTTATAGCTGCGATTAATACATTTCTGACTAACCTGAAAACAATTTACGGTCTAGAAAGTCCACATCGCTTAAAAATGCGAATGACACAAAGCGTTGTTTTGGGGATGGTAATACTGGTCAAAATGTCTTGTAGGTCAATAAAGAATTTTTGTTATTGTTCAAATTCTTAGACATAATATGTAGTTTGTACCTGTTCCTTTTTCTATACTGGAAAAGCCTAGTGTATTTCCTTCAACGAGTTTATTGCATTTGAGTTAATAATTCTATTAATATATTCTTCAAACACATGACTGGTTTAATTAACGGTATCATGGTTTCATATAACACTCGTACGTTCGATATAGATTACTGTTATTGGCTTAGGAAGTGTATAGCTTGCACATCGAGGTATGAGTTTACGCTTCATGCTGTCATTGGTATTTTACTTGTTAGGAAACGATAATTAATTTGACTTTAAGTCATTGTTAAAAGCTAATTCTGTCTATCACGCTTTCACGCCAAAACTATCCAACCGATTTAAATAAAATTTAGTAGACACATAGTCTAGAGTCTGAGAAAGGACTTAGCCTACTTTTTATCTAGGTGCAAGAAGAAGTTCCCTGGGACGGCGGGTGGGACTTCGGGGAACAGGTAGTACTTATTTTATAATAAAACTTTTCGAGAGTCGAAGAAGGGTGGAGCGATTGAGGAAGATCTAAATACATCTGGTCAGAAGAATTAAGTTACTAGGTAGTCCTAACGTCAGGACCTAATGATGGAGTACTGGGGAAATCTGGGAAATTATCACATCACAAAAGCGAGGCTCGTAAAGACCTTCGTTCGCCTTGCTTCTTTACAGGTAATTGATTCCGATATCTCGACTCACAACTCGAATACCAATCCCAAAGTCGCGATTATCGATTACGATTGCAGGTATTATCCAATGTTTGTTTACGTGTACGATTTTTGTTGTTTGTAGTTCCTCTTGTTCCCTGGGGAACATATCGTAACGTGTACCCACGAGTTAGTCTATGGATGCGTAAATATTTACCTGAGTGACTAAACTATACGTATTTTTTAATATTAACGAGTAAACGTGGTTTATTTTTGGTATTGTGTACATATTTTTGTATGATACTTTTTGTGCTTAGTATTGTGGGGTTGAACAGGACTAGTTGTTACCTCAGTTTCGCTCGGCTTTTTTTGTTTTCAATATATTTTTGCATTGAATTCTGCCCAAGTTGGTTATGCCTATAAAATGTAATCGATAGTTACACTAAGTTACAGATAGCTAAGAACGGTTTAACGATATTAGTGCACCATATTTCTACTGGTCATTCAATACATGCTCAATTTATAGCCTCACTGCCGAATTCAACAACGACTGCTTACTACCCTGATTAGCTAGGGTATTCAGCACTTTGGTGTTGTTGTACCTTGTCTCTCAAGTTATACCCATAAAGACACCACTACCCCGATATGAAACCCATAAGTTTATATATAATGATGAACTTAGAATAGCTAGATTATTGCGAGAAGCTATTAGGCACAGTATTATAAGTATATTTTAATCACGATAGAAAATATTATCCGCAATACAATTTCTATTCTAGCCATGTTTGTCCACATAGCCCTCCGGCTATGGTTGATACGATACATGGATGAACGTTGAATTTTTATTCAATTTTAGCTTTATTTACGTGACCGTAGTACGGATGACGACACATCTATGTAGAACAATGATTTCAGTCTGTAAAACTGAATTTTAAAATTATTTTATTTTTATAAACTAAGCCTACACAGTATAGATCTATTGATCTGGTTATGGTACCCCGTTTTATCTCTAAGTCACTATTCAGGATTATTTGTGATCTTTATTAAAGTCCAATTTACAAACACATGACTTCAATTACTTTGTTTAAGTCGGCATCTAGGGCTGAAGACTCTATCTGACTGGGAGGTGCTTCATGTATATCATTGGTACTCAGCTGCCAACATAGTTAAGAAAGTGGGTAAGATAGCTATCTGCACTCTGAACTAGCCTCTGCCAGTGGTTTCACTCGCTTCCCAAAGGAACTACTTCCCGAACTCAGTTAAAAGGTAGCCTATAATTTATTGTGATGTATAAGCTATTATACTGCCAAGTTTCATTGAAATCCTCTTAGCCATTTGGGCGGGAAGATGTAACAAACATAGACACACACTCTCAAACTTTCGCTTTTATATAATATGTGATAAGGTACATTGCAAAGATTAAGTTATCAAAATGATTGCATCGCGTAATCTCTTATCAAATTCCATGAAACAAATCTCGGTGAGCCTAGGATGAAAAGGGAAGTATAAAAAATGCTAAGCGCCAATCAGAGCGTCCATTAGTAAAATGACAATGACAAAGGAAACAATCCTGTAAGCCATAAAGTTATTGACTAGTGCACAAAAAAACTTAATAAATTGTCTTGTATTGCAACAATTGTTTGTTAAAGCCGGCCTTGGGCGATCACGATAGCTGATATGGATGCGAACACTGTATGATTCTTATTTTAACATACCTAGAAATGATTTTTCTGTTCATGGCCATCTATCTGCATATTCTCTGTAAATAGCTATCTCTTTAGTCATTATTTGGATCTTTTGAAATGCGTGGTAATAGTCATTGCGAAAATATTAAGCGTAAATATTCTTAAAGTTATTCATCTACACAATGACTTCTATCGACAGGCTCAAGCATGATTCCCACTCAAATTTTAGACAGCTTAGTTTACACAACGAAATTTAAAAACTAATTGAAAACGCCTGCAGATATTTCCCCTTATAACAACATTGTTACAGGGTATATTTAGACGTCTTTTTGCGCATCAAGACGCCATTAACATATGTATTGTAAGCTGCAAGGTATTACGCCAACATCTCAAGATACTCGATTTTAAATTCCTTTAGAAACATGCCTTTACAAAGTTATTTTAAGAGCATGTAACGAGCGTACGCCTTCACAAGCCAGTGGAAGAAACTCATCATGACGAATGGCTGGGTGCGTGGGACGATTCTTGAAGTCTTTATAGCTATTTTTGTATCTCTTTTGTTAATATGCAATTATGTATTTTCAAACTAGCAAAAACCTTCAATATTTATGTATTTTAAATGTGCAGACGCCAGCACATCAAGCTAACCGAAACTGTCAAATTTTCCCAATCAACTTTGAACCATATGAGCTTCAGAGATAAAGTTGAAAATCTATTAAGGAAATTTCACAGATTGTGGTAGCTTGATGTGCTAGCGTCTGAACAATATAGTCCTCAATTATGTACCACTTTATAGATTTCAATTAATTCAATGTAACTAGTTATTTAGTTACGTTAAAGGCTTCTGTTGCATCATCAATTAATGGCGGCGCGAGTGGCGTTTGACAAAGTGTAAATTGATCGTTGTGTTAATAATGTCATCTAGCCAATATTATTATAGACTCGTAATATTATTGAACTGGTTTTCATCATCTCCCGAAAATTTTCCCAACTATGTTGGAGTCGGCTTCCAGTCTAACCGTGTTCAGCTGAGTACCAGTGTTTTACAAGAAGCGACTGCCTACCTGACCTCCTGAACCCAGTTACACGGGCAACCCAATACCCTTAGTTAGACTGGCATCAAACTTACTGGCTTCTGACTACGCGTAACGACTGCCAAGGATATTCAATGACAGCCGGGACCAGTTTAACGTGCCATCCGAAACACAGTCATTAGTGTCCAAGATATACTTAGAAAGTACATGCAAAATTAGAATAGTTGCATTGGTACTTGCCCGACCTGGAATTATTGAACTGGTTTTATAGGTTCACAATTATAGTGTAAACTATCGATCTATATAATTACGCAGTGACGGCGCGTAAAAACAATGGTGCGGTACCAATAAGCAGGTGCAAGGTTCTCAAGTTCTAACCTCGTAGTGTTGGAGCCTCACCTACTATTAAATTAATTAAAGGATTGTCGCTCTAGTCTTTATGAAGCGTGTCACTATGCAGGTGCTGGACAGAAACCAGAACAGTGTTACGTTTCAAAAGGCAGAAGGCATTTGTCTCTAAAATTATATGCAACATTAGGATTGTACGATTAGGGCCAGTTTCACAATGTCCGAATAGCCGCTAACTATGGAATAAAATCAAAAATAGAACAGAATTTGTATGAATTTATCTACCAAATAAACTAACTGGAACTTATTCGTAGGTGGTGAAACTGGCCCTTAATATTTATGTTGTACAGACAGTCATTTCCAACTTTATCGCTAAAGCATATACGACAGTTGAGGCAGGGTCATTAAACTCACGATAATTTACACATGCTACTGTGAAAGCTAATGAATTGCAAACCATACGAATTAATAATAAACAAACGAACAAAACTACTGACTACAACGAGAGAGATAGATACCTATCTATACATAGAGCGCTCAGTGTCCACATGTGGTAAATCGTAAATTTCGTGTAGATATCCTGTATGTTGAGATAGAAAATTTAACGCGAAACACAGACTCACCGACGTATGTACCAATTTGCTGAGGCTAAGCTATTCATAAGCGATGTTGAATTGCAGATGCATTTTTTGAGGTAGCGTTTATCAATAACCAGCATTTTATGTTAGCTATGGCCTCGAATATTTGATAGGTATTTTGAGGTTTGATTGACAAGGACACAATAGTGACTAACACACAGGGATTTTAAGATAAAAATGTACAGACGCCAGCACATCAAGCTACTACAATATGTCAAATTTCTTTAATAGATTTTCAACTTTATCGCTATTATTAAATTTTACAGTTTCGGGTAGCTTAACGTGCGGGCGTCTGTACATTTTTACCTTAAAATCCCTGTCAAATCACTATTGTGTGATTGTCAATCAAAACTCAAAATACCTATCAAATATTCGAGCACATAGCAGCAAGTCTTCTGTTTCAAAGAAAAACCTTCACAAAGTCCTCTGTTACAAAAAAAACTGCTATACATCAATCGTTCTGCCTTTTGAAAGAAAAACGCGATATGGCTTTTATTCTCTCTGTAGATTTGAAATAATCTTTATCCCGTTGGAAATTGTGGATCACTTACTGTGTCCATTCTGCTGTGAGACTATTACGGGACATTTTACGCTAGATTGAACTCTGCCTTTTCGCGAAATAACGAAAATACTTTCATACAAAACGAGATTTTCGAATTTGGCTTAAAATGGAATAAAAACAGTAAATAAAGGAAAAAGGCGTTTTACCCTTTATCTCGAATTCAATTACAATTTGATGCATCTCTAACTGAAATATTCTACAAACAGTTAATTAACTTTTTTACATTATACCCCCCGGCTTCGTACTACGATAATTAATCAGATATTTTTGATTTTGTTTCCTAGAAATGTTAATTAACTTTTTCATGCAGTTTGTATTTAGCTTCGATACAAGAGAATTTAATTGACTATTTTGTTCAGTCTTTGAGCATATTGTTGTATTTTTTTTAAGTTTGTTTATTGTTTATTTAGAATTATATCAGTATTCTCCTGTGTTCCATTACATTATTTAATTTTCATATAAAAACATAACGATATTATATAAAATAAACATTTCAGAGACGTTATAGATTCTAATATTTTACTCATACTTAGGACTGTGTCAGTAAATAAAAACAGACAGGCAAACGATGCCGACCCAACCTTTCTGTAACAATAACAAAAACTCACGATAACATTTTTTTCAAAGCACTTGTCGGTCATCGACGTTGATAAAACAAGAACTTCCAAACCAAACCAACTTTCAAGCAAGCCGACTTTATTGTTCTTTAGAAAAATTACTCATTTAAGAATCGACAAAAGGTTTATTGTAACAAACATTCATAAATTTGAAATTCATTAAAGAAAGAAAAACTTCAGTGTTTATAATTACATTTGCTTCTATTTAAAAGAATGGTACATAAATAAAAATTATTTCAAAACATTCGGACAATGTGTATGTATTCTTTCATCCTGAATCGTGGAATCCTGTCATCAGTAAGTGTCAACGTCGTAAAAACCCAGCAAAAAGATATTGTCAGTGTAGTGTGTAGGGTAGATACGAACTTAAAAACAGAACATTATCACGATCAAGGGGTAGTTCAGAAACCCTGACTTCACGGAGACATTAGCTATCATCAGTCCACCCGTGACCATGGTCAGTGTAATTCGGCGAAAACGTCGGAAGAAATAGAGATAGCGTACATGCCTTTATAATCACACCCGTGTGTTGTGTATATTTTATGTGTACAATTTATGTGTACAATACCTACTCAACTTTTGCATACCGATTGAACGGTGAAATATGCTGTACTAATTATGTAACTAAATACCTGTAAATACTGTGTCTTTGCAAATAAATATTCTTATTCTACAATCTAGTTCATAGCAACTTAATAATTACGGATACAGGTAGGAGAACTAATGACATGAGTCTCGTAAAGTCTTCGTAAACACAATGGCGGCCAGGCTACTATAATTCGGTACGTCCCAGCCTCTGTAGCCTCGGCCGCTGTCAAATTGGCCAACTGTTGCTCCTGCAGGCTAATATGAATTGATTAGGTGCTCGGGCGAATAACAGGAGAGCTAGTACGTGGCGCGCTTCGTCTTTGTCTATTCCTGTAATATTTTACACAGGTTCCTATTGTGCTTCGTAAAGTAAAATGGCCATTGTTCAGATAATTTATCGTAAAAATATAACTGTCGTGAAAGATTTTAAAATGATATACACTTTTTTTAACAAGTTGTTAATGAATATGATATTTTTTTTATTAATTTGGTGAACTGAAAGCTCATGAGGTAATTTTCATATCAAAAATTTGCAGTATGTTATGAATGTTCATGCTTGGATGTCGAAAATGCTAATCCAAAATCAATTTCACTCTGTTAGCGACGAACCGTTGTTTTAATAAAATATTGGGGACAGGTTTTGGGTAGTTTGTAGCATCCACAGAAAACTAGTTTCTGTTCTGTGGCAACATCCACTAGGTTGAACTTCAATTATCTGCATTGTTTGTGTTGGAAATGCACCATCTGTTGCATTTCCTGACGTAGTTACTGAACCAGCATAATAACGTAGCTAGTTTGCGTTCTAGAAAATATCTTAAGTATTTTAATAATCAAAGAAATATTGAAAATACTTGTCCGCATTTTGAATAAAAATCCGACCTTATTCTTTTAACAATAAGTTTCTTTTTCCCAGGTCTTTGTCGACATGGAGGTGTTCTACACACCACCTACCGGAATTCTGCGAGAGGAACTCTTTCCAGCTGAAACCAGCTCCTTAAAAGGCTCCTCCCACAATGTACCAGTGCACGGATCAGGACCGGTTGCAATCCGTGGGACATCTGGATTCCATTCTACCCCTGGGTCTTCTAGGGGATCTTTGACTGGAATATCTCCCAAAGATACAGAAGATAATGTTCTAGAGGACGTTCAGAGGAACATAGCCACACTTGAACAGTCCCTTCGTAATAAGGAGCAGGCTCTGGATATGGATTACCTGGAGGAGTCACGAGCTCATAAGCTGAAGACGGCTGGCAAGCGATTCCTTAGGTAAGAAATACTCTTCATTGGTTCGGACGTCAGCACATCAAGCTACTATATATACTATATATTTGTCAAATTTCCGTAATAGATTTTCAACTTTATCGTTGAAGCACATGTTTCAAAGTTTATTGGGAAAATTTGTCAGTTTCGAGTAACTTCATGTGCTGGTGTCTGTACATTACTGTAAATTTCTTAGTATTAAGCAATTAAAATGGTTTTCATTACTAATCATTTTTTCAAATTTAAATTCTCTGGAAGTGCGCAGAGGTTAAACGTATCAGCCTTTCAAATATGTGCATGCGGGTTTGCTTCCAGTTCAGCTTTAAGGTTGATTTTAGAAGTCTGAAATTACCAATCCGCTTTAAGCACAGCGCAGCGCAAACGTGGTGATTAACGCTCATTACTTCTTAGCATGAGATAAAGCATGTGCTTTGCAATGGGACACTAGAAAAGGCTGAGGAAATAAGTATAAACTGGTTGCAGAATCCTTAGACCTGATGTTACCTATATGGGTACAAAGGTACTATATATAAATCCAAGGTTTACGTTAGGAGTGATGACGTCAGACAGCATTCGTAATTTATAGTCCTTGTGCCGCTGTGTGTTTGGTTACGGAATCTCCCAGGGATCGAAACAAACGGCTTCTAGTTTTCAGAACTTGGTTCCTCGTTTCAATCTCACGGCTATTTGCGTGATGTTATGTAACCTAAGTGCACATAACAGTCCGTAGCAACATTAACGAGTTCAAAATGAGATTACTACTGTGTCTTTTAAGTGAGAGCTAGAAATAATTTATTATCTGAATTTTGAAACAACAACTTTTGTTATAATCGTAAATAATGATAACCCTTTGTTTGAGTACGACTTTTGAATATTAATTAATCAAAAATATGTGTTGCCTATTAATTTGACTATTCAGTTGATAACCTTTACTCAATTTGTTATGAATACCGCAATCTTCGTGTTTGTATGTTTATTTGTATCAATAAATTTGTGTGTTTACTCATGGTGGATACACGCCATGGGAATAATAATTAAGCACAGGCACCGTAAAATGTTAATGGAGTTCCTGTATATATATCTACTACTATACTTGTTCCTTAACATGTTCGAGAACTGTATTCTACCACTACTTTCTTCTAATTTTAAATTCAAAAATCCGTTGAGACCGTCGTGCAGAATTCTTTTTGCTCTTTTTTGACGGTTTGAGACCACTCGAAAGCTGAACTGAAATGTGTAGATCGAATCCGTACACCCAAGAGCCTGTGCGCTTAATTGGGCCCTGCACGCCGAACGACACAATAACCTGACCTAAAAACTGCAAGCTTTCAATATTATTTTCTTTTCTAGACGTGGCTTCACCCTCGGCAGTGAGAAGGCTTTAATGGAGATCCCAGAGCGTAAAAGACCGTCTACTTTGAAGACGGTGAAGACTTTTATGCGCATTGGCAAGGTTCGGCCTAGCCGGGGCAGCAGTGACGAGGAACAGGGTCTACTGGACACCCCTGGACCTTCTTCGGAGCCAGATCGTCCCACAAGCCAGATTTCTGTATCATCTGATGAAGTGCTGGTCGATGTTCATTCACCTACTGACACACCCAAGTTTAAGAAGCTGTAAGTATTGACATTTACCTAGGTCTAATTCTTTTGTTTTAAAATTCACAAGCAATTGCTTGTGCAGAAAGAACAGTGCATGTTAAATTACTTGTATAAAGGTCTAGCGTCCGCAGTTCTAATTCTGGGTCCGACAAAGTTTTATCGGGTTGTATCATATGGGATTGCTCTTTAGCTTCCGAGGTCTAGTTTGCCTGTTCTGTTTGTAACCGGCAACACTGTGACTAAGACTTGATTGAGAAATGTAGCTCTAGCATAATCATTTGGTACTACGGTATTAGATACTTTCGTGCAAGTTTTTGATTTTCTAAAACAATTTTTGTTAAATTCATCTCTCATTCTTCCTCCTCAAGGCGAGCAGTCATCGACACCGGCTGTCCCTCAGCATTGAAGGCAGCTGACTTCCAAGTGTGCGTCACAGTGATCGAAGCCCGCCAGCTGGCCGGCCTCAACATGGACCCAGTAGTGTGCGTGCAAGTCGGCGACGTGCGCAAATACACCAGCGTTAAAGAAAGCACCAACTGTCCTTATTATAACGAGGTAAGATTTTTTTCTTTATTTTTTTTATACCTATCTTAATCTCGTGACAGTCAGTTGAATGATTAGTTATATGTGTTAGCTGACAGCTAGTGAGTCCACAGCTACTAGCTGTGAACTCACACTAGCTGTCAGCTAGCATGTATTCGCGCACAAAGCTTACAATTTCGCTAACATTTGGGATATGTTCTCAAGCAAATTGTTACTGTTTGCTAGAGCGAGAGGACCAGAATAAACAGTTGCGTGCGTCGCACTGACATGCACTGGTGGAATCTCGCCTTAATACAACATACTTGGTGGTTCTAAGTCCACGTGTGCACATGATTTAGATACAATATCTGCGATACATTACAGTATTCTGGTCACCTATCTTACTAGCGGTTCGGGACAAATATCCAACACCGTTAGTTCGTGCATGTGGTACATATTCACATCGCTGCCATCCGCTATTCCTGAAACGGAATCTACTAAAGACCAAATTCCTAAGCACTATACACGGGACGCTTGTAAAGAGAATATTACATTAAATAGAGCCACATGACTCGAGAAAGGAAACCGGTAATCGATTAACAAGTGAATAGGTTGCGAACAATATCAAGTAGCTCCATCGAGCCTTTGTTGTGGCGCTACTTATACAGCGTTATAGCCGCATCTTACCGTATCATCTGTTGTAGTAAATACTCGCTCTGTTTTGGATTAACTAACCATATATGACAGAGTAAACCTTCAGTAAAGAGGAGCTCATGGCTAAGTAAAAGTTATATTCGGCGCGGTCGGTCCGTGGATGGGTGACCATCTTGTCATGGCGAGTTCTTCCGTGTTTCGGAAGGCACGTTAAATTGGTGGGTCTCGGCTGTCATTTGTACATCTTTGGCAGTCGTTACGAGTAGTCAGAAGCCAGAAAGTTTGACGACCAGTCTTACCAAGGGGTTGCGCAGGTAACTGGGTTGTGGAGGTCAGATAGGCAGTCGCTCCACGTAAAACGCTGATACATTATTGAATGGATAAAATAAAAGAAGCATACGTCCAGCAAAGAATTGATAACACTTCCCACAGACTGAAATGAAAACATGTTTAGGTAGTAATTTTTTTGGGAATAAACCAACGAACTAACTGCTTGAAAATTGCATGGCCATGAAATAATATTCTAGTACCTACTGAATCTAAATTCAAGCTTAAGGAAAAAGGCTACGCCGATGATAAGTGTGTTAATTTTAAATATATTAACTACAATTATATAATTTTGTCGGCAGTACTTCGTGTTCGACTTCCACATGCCGCCGATAATGCTGTTCGACAAGATCATCACACTATCGGTAAGTCTCTATCTTGTTAAACACTTGTTGCAAGCGACGGTTTTATGGTGCAACGCGAATATACTTGCTGATAACTTAATAATATGATGTTAATGCTTGCGTCGGTTCTGTTCAGACGGCAGCACATCAAGCTACCCGAAACTGTCGAAGCTTCCCAATCAACTTTGAATCATATGCTTCAGCGATAAAGTTGAAAATCTGTTAAGGAAATTTGATAGATTGTAGTAGCTTTAAGTGCTGGTGTCTGTACACGTGATGACAGCGTGGTCTAAAACCAAAACTATAACACATAATATTACTACCACATACACCGAAATATTACTTTTTAAGCACGCGCTACGACGTTTCGTAGCATTTCGCTACAATAAAGCGTAGCGTCGTAGCACTATCTTGAAGTTCTACATCAAATCTTAGCAACCCCGGAATCAGGAATGATCATGTTTTATTTTAAAGAAATACCTACTTATAATAAAATTATGTATACGAGTAGGTATTCCATTCTTTTATAACATCGCTAAGCTTATACCTTAGAATTTGATTCTTCATACGTGTTTTTATAAGCTTAATCAACAATTCTCTCCGAGACAATTCTACCGTTTTATAAGAAGAGGTGCCTTTTTATATCTTGTTGAGAAAGATCAAATCTGAGTTTCTACACTAAGCTATTGAGTTAGCAGTATCAAGCATTCATTGAGCAATTTGTGTGCCAGCCTAATTTCATCACGGAACGCATTAATTATTCGGTATAACGTAGCCATTTTGTATTCCAACGACCTTGGAGGGTAGTCGAAATATTTTTTACCTGTTATGTCCGTACATTTGTCATTATTTGATTTATGTGACCTGCGACGGTATATTTTCCTGTATGAATTGAATGTTTCTTTAAGGTTGTTTTTATGGAAATTTTGTTATATGTATATGTTACAGATAGTCCTTGTTTTTCGTACTTTTATATAGGTATACCTACATACAGCATGTAATAAATTTAAATTTTATATATTTTTTAGATAGAAAAAAAATTGATAATGGCGGTTTATTAATTATCCTTACTTTTGCGCAAGAAAAAGAAATCCTTCATAAATATAGACTATTTTTTAATTTATTTTTCCATTGATTTCAGGTATCTAGGTTCATTTTTATGAAGTATTGTCATTTATTAAATAATAGTGGGATAATAACTAAATAACCGCCCATATATTACGCTGTCATTAAAGAGGCCAATAAATAACCATTAGTTTTCCCTCCACACTAACTACATAATTATTTTTAATTAATTCATAATAATTACTTTTAAACGACCCCACAAAAGCAATAGCGTCACAAGACATCACACCAATATTAATTAACTCAAAAACTATTAACCAGACTCTAATTAAACTTGATCTAATATACGAGTAGTTCATAGATCACAGTAATATAGTGTGGGCTACTTTTTAACCGTTTGCGGGAAGAAGTTCCCACTAAAACTGCGGATAAAACTAACAGTCAAAAATAACTTAACAGTCGAGGTCAACTCCGTACGTAATTCCTAGGTATATACATAATAGGTAGATAATAGACAGTAACTTTCGCTTCGATAATAATGTGTAATTTCATGGCTACGATGATAATACCCCCACTTACTCGCGTATCAAATGCACTTAAACCACTCCAACAGATTTCTAATTCAAACGACAAACGTTAAAATTGCCCTTCATGGCCCTTCACTACAATTAAGTGCAATTTCATATCGATATTCTTGTAATCATTCTATATCGGTACACGTGTGTTTACAGTTCAGAACTTATTTAATTCATACATAGTTACACAGAAAAATAATTTATTCAAATGACGCTGATAAATCTGTACTTTTCGAACGTCAAAACAAAAGACAGCCCCCAAAACGCACTCCCACTTCTCCACGTTGTATGTGCTCTCGCTGGGAAGAAGAAGTGGCGCAACAAACTCCCCAGAACGCATATCTGTCTGTTAGGTTTGAAGATTTTTACTAAACAAGTCCAATCTTAAATTATTTGAGAGAAAAGAACATAGCTTAAAAACAGATGAGTATCTTACTTAGACACTTTGATAGCAAAAAATATTATACCATAATTTTTATGTTCTATAAATTTATAGGAACTCAAATTATATTATAAGCTCCAAGTATTTTGGCAAGTCTGACGAGTTCCTCTGTGTTTCGGATGGCTGTGCCGGCTTTAATTTGAAAATCTTTATGCAATCGTTGCGGGTTGTCAGAAGCCAGACAGACAACCAGTCTTCAATGTCTATCATTCTACATGTCAATTCAGTCAACAATGGGTATCGGGTTGCCTAGGTAACCTGGTTGAGAAGGTAAGATCGCTCCATGTAAAAAACTGGTACTTAGGTGCACTGGAAGCCGACATCATCATGTTCATTGCTAGGCATCAGGTTTGATTCTCCCGCTGTTTGTTTACGCTGAATTACTAAGAAACGCTATTACCTACAACATAAATAATTACATAATAATCTAAATAACCCCGAGAAAACATGAGAAACAGGATAATCTCATAAATTATGTAGCTCTCTAATATTGCTATATGTTTACACGACACCAGACCTCGAAAATTTTCCTGTTCTTATGTTCATAAATATAATAAACTGTCGTACTAGTACTATAGAAACATGAAAGTGACACAGAACTGAAAGTGTTTTGTATAAATTCAGATTCTGAATCGAGAGGTTTACGTTGAAATTAAACCTACATTAATACCCAGTCACTCCTTTCTTAAGCAGTCGAAACAAATGAAAATAGAACATAATACGACAGTAATAAGGCTTCTTATAAGGAAAAGGCTTCCGACATTGAAAACAAAACAAAGAATATTGAGGCGTATTTTACGAGCATTCGAGACTACAAAAGTAAAATTACTGTGCGAAGTAAAATTGAGTTTTTACGTTGATTATAATATAATATTTTAATTGGCGTATTTTAAATGAGTGTTTTATTGTGTTACATGTTTGTCAGGGTATTATGAACTCTATGTCTTGAGTTATAGAGTACATAAACAGTAGTAGTACCAGGGCTTACAGTGTAATTCTTATAAATAAGTGCGGGGATTAGGCAATAATACTAACAGCGTCTTACCGCAAGCTTCAATGCGTAGCTTTACTGCGCGAAACTTTGAGACAATGCTGTCATGATATTGCTGTATTTTGATAATTGCTGGGAATCTATTATCACGTTATTATGAAGCGTAAATAAGCGACTTCGTATTATTTGTAGGAATAATAACAACACGAGGTAACGAAGACTTATTTAGAGTTTATATTATTATGTAGTTAGAGAACAAGTAAGGTAGCAATTTGTAGCCTGATTCTAATGCTTTTGTGGTGATTTACGACATCAACAAAACACTTAGGACCTTACTACAGAAAAGTTAGACAAACGATCGACACGTGTTTAAAATAATTTTGCATACAAATTTTTCTTTAAACATCTGTCAAACGTCCGTCTAACTTTTTTGTAGTAAGGCCCAAACATTCTCCAAGAAGCTCAAATATAGACGAACTATATACCACTACATACATATATGTACATATATAACTACTGCAAATGATACTGTAGATATTAATGATGTTCTCCCTCAGAATTATTCGTGCTGCAATCACAGACAGCTATCAAGTTCACGATCTAACAAATAAAGGTTAAGCTAGCATACATATGGTTCAGGATCTTATTCCTTTCATAGATTTTATGTGTGACCACGTCCAGTGGTCATAAATGTACATCTTCAAGTAGATAGATAATAAGATTAGTCCGGTTCACCAGATGTCGGACATTTTCAGGGTAAATTGACTATCCATATGGATAGATAAAAAGTAAAAGACATTAAAAAATTCAGTGTTATTAACGACTAAATTGGTTAATGTCTTTTTTTTATATACCAAAAGAAAAATTATGCAATGTTTACATGTCCTAACGCATTAGGTACATAAATCTTTTTAACTTTATCAATTTATATTTAAAAGAAGAATATACCTACTAAAAGTGAATGATTGAACTTGTTGCTGCTGACCTCCACACTAGGTCAAACCCGTCTTTATTAGGTTAGTTACAGAGTCCTCCTCTTTGAAGTCGGTTAAAAACGACACACTTATCACACAACATAAAACTTCTAAGAAAAAAAGTCGCCTTTATCTTCCACCTCGCGATATTACGCCTCAATGTTATATTACAAAGGTGAACATCACGAGATGAAGAAATAACTCACTGTGTCATTTATCCGCACAAAATGACGCATGTAAGCTTTTTGAAGACGTGGAGAGATATTGTTCAAGTGGTTATCCTCGTCCATCCAGATATCGTATTGTTATGAGTATTTATATGTTGTAGTCGCCACTAGGCCACCTCGTAACCAAAGCAACCTCTCAAGTATGAGAGTGCGGGCCCAGGTCAGGAAAGAAACAATGAAACTTTTCTAAGTAATTATTTAGTACTTTCTAAGTATATTTTGGACACCAATGATTGATTAAAGGTAAAGGAAAACATCTTGACGAAACTTGAACTAACAAAGTCTGAAATCACCAACCTGCATTGAGCAAGTGCGTTGATTAATGCTCAATCATTCTTTGTGCGAGAGGAGGCCTGTGTCCAGCAGTGGGACTATAGAAAGGTTGAGGATGATGACATACCTACCTCCAGAATAAGTCTCCAAAAAGGAATATGTTTTCCTTTGTGGCCAAATTATCAAAGGTTTTGTTAAACAGATTGTAGGCTGAATTAGAGAGGACTGCTTACCTTACCATTTCATTTCAATATCAAATTATATTGATTATTTTTGTTTTATAGTTTTGCTAGCTATTATCGCCGATAAATTATGACTACAGTTCAGGTATAAATTGGTTACAAGTATATTGGAAACCGTATAAGTAAGCAGTTTCCTAGAAGTTCACCTGCATCCTACGATAACAACTTCACTTAGGTACCCTACAATAATAATATAGAAACGTATGTATATTATAGAGTTTCACAATTGTAATATAATATTATATCGGGACACCTTTTTCACACACGGTTGGTCGGCCCCATGGTAAGATATTGATTAGCTTGTCTTATGGGTGCCAACACAACTGATAAATTACATATAATTAAAATATTTATAAATACATATTATAACACCCAGACCAGGGCCAACAAGCATGCTCATCGCACGAATGTCGACCGTGCCGTGAATCGAACCCGGGACCCTTAGCACGGCAGTCCAGCGTGGTAACCATTGTGCCATCGGGGTCGTCAACATGAGTAAGGTTAATAAAGGATGTCAACATCACCAACTTCTAGCACTTCTTGAACACTCTTCTGTATAGCTTTGTACATTTACACTTTGAAAAGTAAAACATTTTCAATAAAGAACGGTGAAAATGGCAGAGGTATTTTAATTTGAAAACTAATTCAGGAAAAACTACGCCCAGAATAATACAAGATTTTTGTAAAAGTAAACACAAAAGGCATTGCTGTTGAACACGCGTCATTTTGTTTCAAACAAATAGGTTCGCAGCGGGCGTGAAAACTATTAAACGCGAAACCAGAAATATAAATAGAACTACAGGATACTGGCTAGCGTTATTTGTCGCTAGCAAACGTAAGGCTCAAAATTGCGATAGAACATTTTCACATGGAGATTTAAAAATAAAACGATTTTTTCTACCTTTAATGAAACATCATTGGGAATTGTAACTAACTCTTTAGACAGTTATTATCCCTTATCATCATAATTAGTTTCAAAAGAAATAATAATCAATTATAATATAGAACACAGTGTTTTTATGATTGACGTTTATCAAACAGTAATTAATACCTAGTTACTTACCTCATTATAGGCTTTTTACTCCTTTTTGTCTTTTTTATTTTATATAGGTACATGTTAACACTATAAATATTACACACTATGAATTTATAAAAGAAAATGATTTGTATAAGGTATCGCATACTAATTTTTATACGTCCTTGTGTGCCCGAAGAAAGAAAAATCTTGATATTTTTTTGAAACAACTCGCATTACAGATGTATTTTGGACCAAGAGATCATCGTTATCTTTAATCACTTAACTTCAACACAGACTATGAAATATGAGTTCTTTAATCCGTTAGCAAGCACCAAAAAAACAATTACTTCATTGCGTAAAGTAATCGCCCGCGATATACGTGAGAGCAGCAAAGATAAATTCTTCAACTTTTACCTTTGGAAGTCTTGGCAATAAAGAAAAGAAATTGTGTTTTCATAACTTTGTACCATCGCCGAGGGGAAAATGCGCCCTTTATGGCAAGTTTAGATGGGATGCTCACAGACGTGTTAACATTCTACTCACTGCATTTAAAAAGGTTTAGCTACTCGTACAACATGGCTTACAGACGACGTATATGACGTAGAGACGCCAGCACATCAACTTACCTCAATCTGTCAAATTTCTTTAATAGGCTAATATTCGTTTGTTAAAATTTGGCAGATTCCGGCAGGTTGACCTGCTCACGTCTGTTCCTAAATTTTTGAGGTACCTATTCTTTTCTTCAACTATATCTTAACTTTAAATCTGCTTAACTAACAGCTAGATAAGGAAAACCTCTGTAACCTACAGAAACAAAGACACAAAACATAATACAGACATTTTTAATTTTAACTTAATCCTTTAAAATAATTATTTCACTCAATTAAAACAAGTAATTAACCTTGCAAAAAAAGCGTTTTATATAATTAACTTTAAAATAAGTGGCCCAATTCGCTGTAAACGGGTGGCGTGTCCAAAACGGTGAGTGCGCTGTCACGTTGAACTTACTCATTGTCCAAAAAATACGCCAGCCTTCGTAGAAAAGCAAGAAAAATTTAACAATCATTTAAAATTACTCGGAAATGGAATAAAGTATTTGAACGTCCATTTTTCACTGAATATCAAACAGAAAACTGATATTTTATTTAGCATTCTCCGAAATGAAAATTCGGAAATATTTCATTCTAAATTTTTGCCTCTTTTATAATTCACTGTGCATTCATAAAATTGAGTACATTTCTATTTTGTTAAAAATAACCGTGTTTCAGAAATATTTACTAACTAAAACTATTTATCAGCCTTTTTATCGTCCCACTACTGAGCACAGGCCTCCTCTCCCACGGAGAAGGATTGAGCGTTAATCACCACGCTTGCTCAATGCGGGTTGGTGATATCAGACTTTATTACCAGGTTTCCTCGAGATGTTTTCCTTCACCTTTAATCAGTCCGGTGTCCAAGATATATTTAGAAAGTAAATAGAAAAGTTACATTGGTACTTGCCTGACCTGGAATCGAACCCGCACACTCAGACTTGAGAGGCTGGAACTTTAACCGCTAGGCCACCAAGACTCTCTTCGAATAAGTAGGTTAATAAACCTACACCTTAATGAGAAGATACAATTTATCCAGGGGAAGTTCTTTTCTTTCTTTGTTCCTCCTAGGGCCTGTTTCACCACCTACGAATAAGTTCCAGTCAGTTTATTTGATACATAATTTCATACAAATTCTGTTTTATTTTTTTTATTAATTCGGTAGGTAGTGGCTATTTGGACATTGTGAAACTGGCCCTTAATGTAATGTCCAGTCGACCCTTCACACTGAAGCCGAATATTATTATTCAAAGAGATACACAAAATCAAGGCGCTTTCAAAAAGGTCGTACCGTTCGCGAGGCTGCGCTAAGTATTCCATTTCTGTTTCACAAATTGAATGTCTGCCTTGCAATGGATGTAATCATTTCCTCTCACATCATATTCCATTTAACTGCTTTATTCAAGTCACGTGTGGATTTTATTAACCAATATAAAAATAAGATTTGCATTGAAATTACAGGTAGGTACGTACGACAGCACATCAAGCTATTACAGGCTGTCAAATTTCCTTAACAGATTTTCAACTTTATCGCTGAAGTATATGGTTCAAAGTAGATTGGGAAAATTTGGCAGTTTCAGATTATTTTGGTCGGGTAAATTCCGTTTTGAATAACCCTCTCGGGTGATCGAAATAAATTAATGCAGATAGATTAACGAGCAAATCTGTACAATCTGATTATACAATATTTAATATTCGACCATAAACGACCATTTTAATTTAACCCAAATCTTGGAAACTACAAACCTTTTACAATTCATTATCATGTACTTGATATAATTGCATTAATAATATAAATACAAAATATCTTTATTGAGGCAAAAAAAAATTGCATAATAATCAGTCACTATAAGTGAGGGAATAGAAAATTTACTAATTACCAATAGAAGACATTAAATAGTACCTACTTTTGGATTTTTTTATTAGATATGATATTTAAGTATTTACATTTTTACAAAATTTACAAACATTACACTTATAAAACATGTTAGCTTAAAAGTGCGAAGCAAATGCTTTTCACGTCATTCATATACACGTGAGATACTTCTAGAAGCTTACATAGTTATATGCGAGAAATTTGTTCACAATGAAACTAAAAGGAATATTCCACAAAACGAACTTAAAACAAGCGCTCAAAGGGTATTAACCAAACATAAATAAGCTACTCATCAAGTATACATGACTCGAGACTGCTCTATGGTTTTATTACGAAAATGAAAAATGCTAAGGTTGGCCAAATGGAAATTGGGATGGCGGTGCCCCGCTTTCGTTTTGTACGTTTTAATTTAAAACAACAGGCTATATTATTTTTGGGGTAGTATCGTTGGGTCGCTCGGGCTAAATGGCGACTGGACGATTATCTTGCTGCAAGTATATTTTCCTGTCGATAACTGGCATCTACTACACAATCAGTTGTTTTTTTATGTAATGAAATTCTTATTGTATCTTTTTATTTTTTAACTGGTTTCAAAAATGGGAAGTTTTCAGTTTGCCGTATGTATGTTGACTAAACCGATTTTGATGCGGTTTTTGACAAAAGTATATCTTACAATCAGGAGAAGGTTTTAGTACTTTAAGTAACTCAAAAAAAGGAGTTCTCATTTTGACCTGTATTGATTATTTATTTTATTTAAAACGTTGATATTTCTTTTAAAATTAAAATATTATTTGCAATCAAAGATGTGAAGAGCCGGTCTACAAATATTCATTCAGTTTGCAGTTCACGAAAGCGTGAATTAATCCCATTTCGGATGCAAGGGTTTTAAAATACCTATTCTCAATTGAGGGTTACTGAAACCCGGCTTGAATGCAGTGCCTCCATTGCAGTCCTAAATCCGTGGCAAAGTGTGGAAGTGCCAATACTGGCGACCCAATTCCTCTTCAAATAAAATGGGAAAATGTTCAACAATGGTTTCGCTGGAAACCTTTTGAACATGGGAGTTAACAATGGTTTAGTTATGTGATCTTCACGTTTTTTTTGTTTATTGGTGTCGTAATTGAGGTCGCTTTTTTTCGGTATCTATCGAGGACCTCGTGGCTAAGTAAACGCCGCACGGGTCGATCGATCATAAGGTAAAGTAACTCTTAGCGCGATCGCTCCGTGGTTGGGTGACCATCTTGTCATGACGAATTTTTTCGTGTTTCGGAAGGCACGTTAAATTAGTAGTTCCCGGGTGTCATTTTTACATCTTTGACAATCATTACAGGTAGTCAGAAGCCAGAAAATCTGACAACCTTTCATACCAAAGGGTATCGGGTTGCCCAGGTAACTAGGTTGTGGAGGTCAGACAGGCAGTCGCCCCAATTATAAACACTGGTACCCAGCTGCATCTGGTTAAGACTGGAAGCTAACCGTTTCATCGTCATTTTTATCGTGAGTAAGACCATGGGTCTTGTTATGGGGTTGTGTATAATAAGTTTGTTTTGGTTTTATTTTTCTGATTTCTCCTTCACCCTAAATCATCATTTATACTAGACAAGTTCCCTACAATTTCATTAAAGCAATAATTGACTGTCATCGTTGTAACAACTTGGTCTGATTTAGACGAACTTTGTTAAAGATAACTTTGTTTTACATAAAGATGAGAATTAAAATTGACGTAGCTTAAACAACCTGCAAGAGATACTGGTGAAGATTAAAATATATTATAATAAGCATCAATATGATCACGATGAGGGCAGTTTTTGTGATATGAGGTAAAACACATGCAAATCAAGTATAATAGACGCATGAGTAGACTCTACTCGCGTGGATACATTGATGGCAAAATTGTGAAAGGCACCCCGTCTTTCAATTCATTTATTTTTTAAATTACCATTTCTTTATACTGTCGGTCGCAGAACGCAGGTTGCAATATTATAGAAAATCGTCTATTGAAATGTAAAAACTAAGTCTTAGGTTTGTTTTTCTACTTTTTCTGTTGTTACAACTTATTTTCATTAGCAAAACTCACTGCACTAAGAACAATGATGTACTACAAGTTGTACGCCGCAATTAATCACGCTACGAAGACAAAACACAATCCCAACAAGTTCTAGTAATGATGGTACGCGTGCTACGCCGCGCCTTGTGCTACAGCCACTACGCGGTCTCGTAGCAAACGCTACGAAGCTTTAAATCAAAAAGTCGTTAAGACTTATAATCTAACTTTGATTTATAAAGTTAAATGCGCTTTTAACTTGCTTTTAACTAATCTCGGTACTAAGATTGGTTTGCAATTTACATCTTCATATACCGATGTTGTTCCTAGATGGAGTTAGTCATTCTTTGAGATACTGTAAAGTTATAATGAAGGCAGTTAAGTTGTTCTTTTAGCATGTTGCTTTGCTTTATTACTAGATTGTACTAGATCTTTAATACAAATAGTTAGTGCTGCTAATTAAACATTACAATTATAGGATTACACTTGTAGGCACGTTGAAAAATTCTGTCGTAAGCTGTCTAGTTACTCAGGTGTCAAAGTTACAGACTGGAGGCTAAGTTATGCTTCGGTGAAGTTTGAAGGCTCTCGCTGCGGCGTAGGCTTTGTAACGCGGACTGTCAGTGCCAACTTGACTAAGAAGTTAATCTAACAGAAGCCTCCAACTGAAGGTACTTCTACGAATACATTTTCTTCTCTTGCATTTTTAATCTTATTGAAGAGGTTTTTTTCTGTGACTGTGAAATTTTAATAATCCTAGTGAGACTTCGGAGTTTGAAGCAGCGCATGCCACGTCAATGTCAATGACCTCAGAGAATACAACATTATTATTTAAATATTATAATGCATTTATTACATCGGCAGGGGTCATTAGTCCCCGTAGTTTTCCCTTCCCTAGTCCACTAGCATCCCAACACAATAGCCCAAGTAGTTTTTCTTCCATAGTTTGCAATAGTTTAGCACAAACCGGGGGTTGTCCTTGGGTACATTTCCATAGTGTATACAGGGACAATCGTCGGTTTTGTGTCACCATTACATATATTAAAGTTGTTTCAACAGGGCTTCAGCGTGTTGGCTTCGGCCCTACGTTCGCCTTCTAAAAATCCGGGACTCTGTAGTCCCGTGGTCTAGTAGAGACATACAAAAAATAATGCATTCAACGCTATCTTGGAACTAATAAAACTGCCCAACTACACAGAAAAATGTATCCCAAGTCATATTCTGTGTAATAAAACTGGATGTCATGTATTTTCTCGTAACGCTAAACTTTGAAGCGACCGTCCTCAATGCTGCGTCTCTTTGACATGGTCCACGAAGTCCCCGGGCGACTGCTCCGCAAACGTCTACCTTTGATCTACCTTGCTGTTTTACTTACTACATAAATATTGATTTAGTTTGTTAAAACTAAGTACGTTACAGTAATACTACACTTCAATTGAAGAAAATAATATAGAAACAAGAATAGATTTAGATTTATTTTATCGTTACTCATTGCGTGTGTGAATGGTGCTCTTACTCGTAGTAGTACTACAACGTCTCGTGAAAACTAGGTATTCCACCCACCCGTATGAAGACTAAGGTTCTATATAAGGGTTCCCCGATAAACAAGTTATCTAACACTGAAAGAAGTTATCAATTCGGTCCAATGACACCAGAGATGAGTGCGTACAAGGAAAAAATCTCTCATTAGCTTTATAATATTAGTACCTATAGTTATTATAGAAATTCTTAACAAACAATAAACATAATAAACATAAACATTGTTATAGCTAAAATAAACAAGACCAAAAATAGATATCTACAGTGACGTCACACATAACATAAACAACCCGAGTGCAATAACAAAGCCCAGCGCTTGCAGAGCTTTCGTAGAACCTCGAGAGGTCACAGAATTGCATTTGTAAATAAAACAGTATTACATTCTACTAATAATATAAATGCCCAAGCTAATGGTCTATTTAACTATTTTTATTACCAAACGCAAAAACTACTGAATGGAATTTGATGAACCTTGATAGTAATATACCCCATACATCCGAAGATATATATACATACATATATAGCGGGTGAAACAGTATACAGGGAACATCACACTGAAATCCCATATAACAAGAACAATGAGGAGATAACAAACGCTAACCATTTATGAAATTTCGTGAACATACAAAATTGCATCGTAAACAAATAAAAGCAACAGGCGCTAAAGCAGCTCACGTCAACTCTCAAGGAATATCGTTAGTATATAATTTCCTGCGTCTTGCCTGACGCCGCGCTCATGTAGATTGTTCAAATTTACTAAACCTAGGACAAGGATGGCTAACCGTTGAGTTATGTATTAAATTTATTTAGAAAATACGATGATAACGAGGCGTGGCTTCATGATTATTACGTAGTTATAGATATATCTGAAATAGGTAAAGTGTGAGTTGAAATCTTTGAGAAATTTCTTCTCCCAAGGATTTGTACTCAGACTTTTTTCGAAGATATTGTAATTGGAAACACAGTCCCCAAAACTCCCACCCATTCACCACAACTATGCTGTTTCTGGGATGAAGAACCAAAGCAACAAGCTCCCTAACAACCTCACATTGGTAATTGCAATTTAGATGCAAAACAATGTCAAGCCCAAAATGTACATGCTGTGTGCCACTACCACCCGCGTTCCGCAGGTTGGCTATCCCTGCCCTAGACATTATGCAAGCATAAGGTTGTACTTAACTTCAAGAAATGTACGTAAGCTGTACATGAGCTGGCTAAATTGCATACTTCAGGGTGTACTTAGTTACAAAATGTCGGTATTGTGTTCAAACTGCGCGAATTGTTCGCAGTATCTCGCTAAACTTTGCTATACATAGTTATTTCACTCATGTCCCATTTACGACATAGAATTTGTCCAAAGAATGTAGATTAGATGGACGAAACTTTTTTTTTATAATGTGTAACTGAAGGATGATTAGGTACTTTTAGGGCCTGTTTCACCACCTATGAATAAGTTTCAGTTAGTTTATTTGCTAGATAATTTCATACAAATTGTGTTCCATTTTTGTATTTATTCCGTAGATAGTGGCTATCCGTAACCTGTGAAACTGGCCCTTAGGGTCTGTACCCACGAATAAGTTCCAGTTAGTTTATTTGGTAGATAATTTCATACATATTCTGTTCCATTTTTAATTTATTCCGTAGATAGTGACTGTGGCTATTCGGACATTGTAAAACTGGACCTTAGGCTTTTATATACATATGTGTGCCGTTGTACAGAATAAAGAAAATCGTTCTATAGCCTCGGAAATGTTGAAATTTGCCGCAGTAAACGATTTCTTTCCCAAATCAGCAATATTACTGGAACCTTTTGATCTCACAGACAGAACAAAAAGAATATCTTCGCGTACACTTCCTGTCGCAAACTAAACCACACCAATATAGAATCCGTGATAACAAACGCAAACTGGGCCCGTTTCCTGGCACGAAGTATACAGGAACATTGTGTACGTGACAAAAGTGGGTCAGACTCACCGAGCCGGCCATGTCATCATTAAAATTACATGACGACTGCCTACCTGTGACGTCAGCGCTTCATATTACCCATTTCCCACAGATTTTAAAATCTTATTTTTATGTATTCTTTAGTCATCGCACCGCCATACTTAGTGCTGTCCTAATGTGATACTGACATGGTTCGGCAGTTTATTTCGCATTAGCAAAACTATTGTTTTTTTTTCTTGATATTTCTGATTGATAGGCATAAATATGTATATCCTGTGATACTAGTTACATGACACTACAAAAAAATTTAAAACTATTGAAACACAAACATTCTTGAATTTATTCATGTAATGTAGTCTAAAAGATACTCTTCAAATTGGACTTTATTTTATCAGCAAATCAAAAACGTAATTCAAGATTTACCCTTACAAGGGTTAAATTTAAATGCTCGTTAAGATTATAAGTGACAGTCAAATATTAACAGCTACGTTCAAAGTTTATGTCCATAACAAGAACATTCCAAAAGTATGGAATAACAAACGAATTACATGCCTCTGTGGGGTGACGTCAATGATACCAGTTTATTATTTTGTCGGGAGATATAACCTTCTATAATAGCAACATTTAGAAGCTCGTGGCTATGAATATAAACGTAGCACGGGTCGATGGATCATAAGGTTAAGCAACGCTTGGCGCAGTCGGTCCGTGGATGGGTGACCATCAAGTCATGGCAAGTTCCTGGGTTCGTGGTTTGGATGTCACGTTAAATTGGTAGGTCCTGGGTGTCATTTGTACATCTTTGGCAGACGTTACGAGTAGTCAGAAGCTAGAAACCTAAAGGGGTATAAGGTTGCCCAGGTAACTGGGTTGGGGAGATCAGAAAGAACTGCCTTTCTCCAAGTAAAACACTCATACTCAGCTGCATCCGGTTAAGACTGGAAGCCGACCCCAACACAGCTAAGGAAAAGGCTAGGCAGATAATGATGAATAGCAATATTTTACATTAATATTTATTTCATAATATTATGTATGATTATCTTATAATCACTCATTTTTATCTCTCTGCAAAACAGATAATGTACACATAGAACATCAATATTTAGTTAATATTTTAAGGCTAATTAAACCACGATTTCCATCTGTACGTCACCACGATTGAATGTTTCGCCCGGGGCAGTCTATACCCAGAATTCCTTCAAAGGGACGCTTGTTACACGGGTATGGTTTCGGAACAATGCTTATATTGGAGTAAAATAATATAACCTCGCCATATAATTATGTGTATCTACGTACGAGAGGTTTAACTTGAGGCGTTCTTGCATTTTAAGTAGGTCCTAGGAGCATATCATTACTCTGTAAAATATCTAGACGTCGGGTAAAATGAATAATGTTATTGTCATTCGTCGTCTATATCTCCATTTATCTTTGGAGAACCAGTAAATAAATTCAATTTAGTGTTATTATTAATGATGATGATGGCATCCAGGTAGATTGTCGGCTACGGCGGCCGTTCTCTTTTAAGGAGATCAGCCAGCTGCGCATGACATATTATAGTGCACAAGCATTCGCGCAGATACAGGTGCGCTCTCTATTCCCTCACTGTCATTATTAATATTGCAGTCACCAGAAACAATAATACGTTTTTTTTGTTTCATATGAAAAAAAGTTTTCGTTGTTTACAACAACACTGAACAGTACCGAACCCTATTTAATGATATTCCAAAAAAACTTTTTGATAACTTTAGATAACTCACAAAAGTCCTTGAAGCATGTAGGCAAGTACATTGTTTATGCACCCGCCTTAGTCCCCCAGGGTCCATCTGACGTCCAAACCGACTCCTCTCAATTCCCAACACCGACTGAAATAATTTACTGGATTTATTCGTGTCCCAAAACAGCTTAAACTCTGTCCACTGACCTATTTTTTGTAGTTCTGTAAGAACTTCTGTGGTTCTCGTCTCCTGAGCCTATCGTGAGAGTGGCTTATTCTTGAGATGTCTGTGGACTGGAATCGGTCTCGTCAAGTCCTTGATAAAAGTTTTACTAACTTGGCTCAGTACAGACAAGAGTAGATGGCGGTCTCCAGGGTAATCTCAGATTGATTTTTGTGTAGTATTCCTTTGAAAGTAAATCATGAACGCGAAAATGATTTGTCAGGCAATCACGGCGAAACAGCTGAACAGATGCTGTTAGTTTTTGGGATGGAGATGGATGGGGCATTGGACATACTTTTGACATAATTGAAAGTAAGTATTTCTTATTATGATACCGTATATATCCACCTCACCGCAAATGAAACAGACACACGTTTGACAGATTTGCTGTACTGTATATTTTTTTCTATGTACTGGCGAGAGTGACTGGGTCTTTACCAAAATATTTCTCAATCAATAACTCCCAGCTTTATATTATTAGAATTTTTACATATTTTGTCTGTACGTAAAATTTTATCAGTATATCAATATCAATTGATTGGGTATAGTTGAGATATCCCGAGATGCATGCAGACGAAGTCGCGGGCGAAGTGCTAGCAATTTGATTATTCGCCTGTGATGTACCATTCATAAATTCCAGGCATGTGTGACAGTTCTAAGACACTTCGTTCGTTCGATTTCTCAGGGAAGCAATTGTCCCCGGCTCGCCATCTCGTCCATAGTTTATCGCGCGTCGCCTCTGATCGAGCGCCCTGGGCATGAGTTTATCACGAGCTTACTGAAAAATACTAGACGTACGATAGAAAAATGCTCACTATATAAAAAAGCAATTTTGTACACGAACTAAAAAACTGAAGAAAGAAATTTGATTAAGACTGTTGCATAAAATATTATAAAATTGCGAAAATTTAATTTAAAAATATTTTATCAGGATTTTTCAAGCGTCGTGTTCCTTATTTACTACGACGTCTTGAAATCTTTAACAGGGAGAAATTATTATGATACCATCATCATGTTTGTGTGTAATGTTCTTGTGTCATTTTTTTTGTTTTGTTTGTAAAATTGTGAATTGTTTTGGGAATACCTATTTTGGGAACATAACTACCTATTGCATTAGGCGGAGCCTGTAATAATAGTGTAAGTTTTTGTTGAATAAATAAATAAATCATCGGCCACGCTTTGTATTCCTAATTTTCTTGTATTCACGTTAACATAAGTTGTGAAAGCAAAACGTTGTCGCGAAAGAAATTGACGTTCTCTCAAGCAACGTTGCTCAAGCCACTTAATTCACCAGCTGGGATGAAGGTACTTTATAAAAGTTATTTAATTTGGCAAATTAATTATGCGGTTTAACGCAGAGCAGTTGTAAATTTTATATGTAGTGTACATAGGTAACTTTTTGACTTTGATAAGCCACGCTAGAGCTTTGCAAATGCAGAATGTTTTTCTTTCATAAGCTTGTTTTGCAAATTAATATAATTATAATTCACTAATATGATAAAGCTGAAGAGTTTGTTTGTATGGTAAAGTTTAATATTCGTCACTAATATTGACAATATACAAATAAAAAAATACAAGTTAAAAACAAAATAAAAAAATTGTATGGTTGAATGTGCTAATCTAAGAAACTGCTGATTTGACTTGTTATTGTGTTTTATAGTCCATTAATTTAGAAAAAAGGTTACTTTTGATAAGGGTCCGAAAACTTCTCTTCTAGGAGAAACTAGTAAATCATAAGGGCTCTCTCCCTTGAAAGTGAAATACTTGCATAATAGATACTGTTCTGTCTTTATAGGACCATAAATTATATAGCCAAGCTCTCAAAGCGAAAGGGTGACGGAGCGGACAGAGACTTTGTTTATTATAACTGTTAAATATTATTATAATTGTAATATTTCTACACCAGATACGGTAGTATATGTGAATCATTATACAATTTTAACATCTGTAATTTATCGTAAACTAAAAAAATGAACTATATTCATTTGGGTACACTCCCGGTAGGCAGCGATGAGGAGGAATTTTTTGATGCAATTTATTAATAAGGTGTGTGTTTTTTATTGTATATATTAATTTATACTTTATTTTTAAATACGTTGTAAATATTAATGTGAATAATAGTACTATATTCATCGAGATATACTATATTCTATTCTATTCTTTCAAAATTGGTGAACTCGATGTCCAGTGAATTACCTTTATATACCTAGTAACTTACCTACCTACATATTTCGTGGTAGGTTCATCATTGGTTAAAGCTTTGGTGAGTTTTTCAAGTATTTATTATATTGATTACACGACACATGCAATATGACACATTCATATCTCCCAAAGTCCATAAAAAAGAATGAACGGAACCCATACGAGAGGTATACCCAAACCCAAGTACCTATACAATAACAATTGTTACAGTCACCTGTTACTGTACAGTCACCCGCACATCAGTGGAAACATTTGAACTGCGAAAACAGCTCTTATGTCGTAGGAAATAGAGGCGGTCTCAAGGTCAAAGTGTGTCTACTGATGTGCGAGTACACTGTACATCAAACTGAATATCTCATCCCGGTACTCTCGATGTTCATACCTGTTCACACCTTCCCGTTTGATTGTTTTCCAATAAGTTGGTTGTCATTGCCTTTGATACCCGACCGACCGCCTGTACATACCGGCTCGTTATTGTACACGGATATTCGATACCAAGTATCGGGAGTAATGTAAAATATCTGCTAGAAATAAGTACGGGTACAGACGAAAACGGAACGTAATATTTTTTCAATGGTTTTTAGCTTAACCATTAGATAAGAAAAATATGTAAAGGCCTTCCTCAAAGACGACCAGATGGCGTGGTAGTTAGAGTACCTGCCTGCAACGAGGTTGCGGGTTCGATTCCCACATAAGTTACACATTTGTGTGTATAAACATGAGTGTTTGACTGGGTGTTCCTATGTATAATATTATGTATTTATTTACAAAAGTATACAAGTATGTTTAAAAGCTGTCTAGTACCTACCCATAGTACAAGCTCTACTTAGTTTGGGACCAGATGATGTTATATTATATGGTACCTATTATATGTTAATCGCCGAGTTTGCCTTATATTAGTGAAGGGTGGGCGTTTTGGGTATTGTGTATTGTCTTTTGTTCTTTTGACGTTCGAAAAGTGCTGATTTATCAGCGCAATTTGAATAAATGACTTTTAATATTGATTTATTACAATGTTTGATTACAAACAAACTGCAGTAG
Source organism: Heliothis peltigera (assembly GCA_958496145.1). Classification (NCBI taxonomy): domain Eukaryota; kingdom Metazoa; phylum Arthropoda; class Insecta; order Lepidoptera; family Noctuidae; genus Heliothis; species Heliothis peltigera. Next base: position 14,592,655 of record OY292321.1, on the reverse strand, counting down.
GTACCTACTAGCATTATCAGGGCAGTAGCCACAAGGTAATGATTTAATTGAAGCGCCCCTCACTCAGTCCAAGCTCCTTGCTCCAAACAAAACGAGTGACATTGTCAATTTACTTAAGCCAGTAACTCGACAGGCTCTCAAGCTTGACGCTTTGAGAGCTGCTGACATTCTAAGTGTACCTTTAGCCAATATCTAAGTTGACTCTGATAAAACAACGTTGATTCGTTATGCAAACGGTTATTCTATACCGACTGGTCGACCTCAAGTCAGGATAATATTTTCCAATGACGTAAAGACGCCAGCACATTAAGCTACTACAATCTGTTAAATTTCCTTAATAGATTTTTAAATTTATCATGAAGAATATGGTTCAAGGTAGATCCAGAACATTTGTCAATTTCATGGTAGCTTTATGTGCTGTGTCTGTACGTCACATTATTTTTTTATATTTTTAAATTAATTATCCAGGTGTTGTCTAATTAAAAGGACAATATTGATCTAGCCTTTTTTTTTCATTTTCATTTATTTTTCTATTCTAAGTTATTTATGTATTTAAGGCAACAGTGTAACGTTACCGAGGGAATATTCTATAAATAGGACCAAGGCATACATGGACCTCCAGAAGGAACATAGTGGGTTTTAGTCAGTAAGAGTCTGACCTCCAGATGAACCCTCAGCCTCACCCTCAAAAAAATACCGGAAAATAATCAACTTAGCAATGCACAATGAGCGATGTATCTTGAATGTCAAGACAACTGTCATTGAAAGCCGATGATGGATCGTTTGGCTCGCATACATCACTTCTGATACGTCCCCCGGGATAAGAAGGGTACCTGTAGTAGATTTATCATTCATTTGACGAGTTTTATGTATCGTATTTTAAACGTAACCTCGTTTCCAATATCCTCCGATGGGCGTTGCAGTGATGGAGTACACTGCGTTTAAGTAAGATGCAAGCTCCCTTTGGTAGTTCATCTTCATTTTAGTGCGACAAATATTTTAGCGCAGTAGAGAGGATATTAATTGATGGAGCATAAACATGATTATTTTCCTCCCTATAATATATAGGGACACATTTTTCACACACGGTCGGTTAGCCCCATGGTAAGCTATTGATTATCTTGTGTTATGGGTGCCAATACAAACGATAAAGTACATACTTTACACATATATATTTATAAGTACATATTATAACAACCAGACCTCAGCCAACAAAGCATATTTATCACACAAATATCGACCGAGCCGGGAATCGAACCCAGACCCTCACCTCAGTGGTTACCATTGCGCTAACGGGGACGCATATGTAATATCACATGCCAACGCATAGCTATATATACATGAAGAATAAATCTTACATTACAATCTGTATACTCTCCTTAGTGTTAAAAGCATAACATTAGTCTAATAGATGTATATCTAAATCAACCTTACGTGGTTCTCACAAAGTTGAAAGTTCAATAGCAAAGGAGAACATATGAAATAAACATGTCATTATAATATCTCAAGTTCTTTCTAGTTAATATTCATACGTAGGTACGTAATGCCATTCACCTTTGAGAAAAGTTTCAAGCACTCGACAAATATTTTATGAGGCTCTCGTTAGGCGGTTCGGAGGACTGATAAAAGCGGTTTTCTCTGATAGGGCACGCATTGTTAAAATACCCTCCTCTTGCTGCCTCTTGTTAAAACAAACACAATAATAAATAGGGATGATGATAAAGAACAATGTTTGTACAACACAACCTTTTTGATAGGAGTAAGGAAAACAACGGGAAATAGGAAAAATCTTTTAATTTTTAGGGGGTTTTAATAATACCAATTATTTCGACTTCGACAGTATTTACCCTGGGGGTGTTTAAGCCCATGTGCTTATAATATATTATGTAGTAGGCTTTTATCGTAGTAGTCGTGGTGGCCTAGTGGTTAAAGCACCAGCCTTCCGAATATGAGGGCGCGGGTTCGGTTCCAGGTCAAGCAAGTACCGATGTAACTTTTCTAAGTTACATGTACTTTCTAAGTTTATCTTGGACACCAATGACTGATTAAAGGTGAAGAAAAACATCTCGAGGAAACCTGGATTATAAAGTCTGAAATCACCAGCCCGCATTGAGTAAGCGTGGTGATTGACGCTCAATCCATCTCCATGTGAGAAGAGGTCTGTGTCCAGCAGTGGGATGGTAAAAAGGCTGATGAAAAAGAAAGGCTTCTACCGAAATAAAAATACTGACGATCGGAATCATAAAATTTATCATAAACCTGAATCCCACAGTGAAAACGACATATAATTATACCATTAAAACATTCGCCACGCTGTCATTTTTTTTTGTTTATTAAAACTGTTAACGACATACATCACATAAGCGAATGTAAACTGCCAAGCTTTCAAAGTTTCAGAAGTACCAACATAAAAATAAATCATATTCTTATCTTAAAGTATATTGCGCAATAAACGGTTTCATGATGTTGGTAGAAGGAGTATAGTTTAGGCTTTTATTGCGAAGGCCATGCAACGTAAGATTTGTTGCAGGTGCTGCAATCCCGGAACATACTGCGCGCTAACAAACTCCTGGGCAGCTTCAAGCTGGACGTCGCCACCGTGTGGAGTCAACCTGGTACGTAGCACTTTGAAATTATAGTTAAAACTCGCTTACATACGGCTCCACTGCATAGTCACGCATAGCTCCGATTTCGACCAATAGGATCGCTCAATTTTCACAGCGCACATAATTTTGAAGCGTTCTATTGGTGGAAAACAGGTAAATTCGATCTCGGACATTCAGGAATTCTTAAAATCCTTTTATACCCGGAACTAACACCTGTAACCTTCTTGTTTAGGTTTATTCCTGTCTATAGATGATACAATATATCCCGATGATTCTTGCTCGGTGTTCGTTAGGTCTATATAAATATTTTATATTTTGACGCTTTTTATGTAACATTTTACGATCGTCATTTTTCGTTTATAGCCGCTCTCGTATTGGGGTTAAAATTATAATATTGTAACCTTGTAAATCTACATGTAAGGTTAGACAATAACCTTACATACCTTTTGTATGCCTACTAATATTCGTATTATATTAAATTCTTATATTTAAAGTCCTGCTAAAGACTTGTTATAAAATGAGGTATTTATTTCATAAAAGATTTTGATAGCATTTCACTATTTTCAAGCTCATTGAGTTTCATACTCGGAGTTCTTTTAATTTTAAATCTGATACGTATAAAAACAAGTCGTAACTAATAACAGTACCTATTCAATGTTCTAATACATTTTATTTTATCTACAGAGGTCTTCAAATGTTTTACATGATATACATTATTCAATAAATCAAACAATCAAAAAAGGAAACAGGGATACGAATTAAAATAGCGACCCTTTTTCGATGCAAAAACAGACTGGTTTATTATTATTGTTATATTGAAGCTTCAAGCATTGTCCCAGTGGGTTCAACATTCGTATGATTTGAGCGTCCCCGCGTAATGGACACTGGAGCTCTCGTGTCATATTTTACAGAGAATTTATGTGCCATACCGACCCTGGAGTACAACAGTAGGCATTTTGTCTTGTACTACGAAATGCGTAACAATTTCGACCCGACGTCACTTAGAAATATAATAAAACTTGATGTTATGAATGAGAAGAAAACTTGGCAAAATCGTTAGTGACGCTTGTGGTCCAAGCGGGTTTATACAATAAATTCACCAATTCCCGGTGCATCCAAAAAATATGTAACTATTTCCAATGTGATCGAGAAAAAAACAACTTATAAAAATAATAAAAAGTAATTATAAAGTACATTATTACAATATGAATATTGTTGATATTGATTTAACAACAGATCCTAAGGTCATTATCTTAGTTTCAATTCAATTTATTTCAGTTTCACATTTGCAATTTAATGTTCCTAAGTAAAATTAGAAATTATTCAAGCGATTGAATAGCTTATTACAATAACACTATTCACATACGCTACGGACTCGACACCTGTTTAAAATTAATTATCAATAGCAATTACTTAAAATCAAAGTACTACTTTATTTATTGATAGTTAAAAAATATGGTTGTCCTTAAATAAAAATTGGAACAATAAAATCGAGGCGGGAATAGCCCAGGGCAAACACTCCTATCAGGTGTCACCGTCCCGCGCATACCCCCAGCCCCTACGTCTCCCAGCAGCCGCGGACCATGGTAGTGCCACTAACGAATTTACGAGACTATATTTACATTTTCTTATAAAAATATCGAAATCACATATGTAAATTCTATGTGTGCTTTACAAATACTGGGAACAACCATCTGTTCTAGGCTATGAAAATATCAGTTGGTAGAGCTTTCTTGCTACGAGAACGTAGCTACATAGTTGAGTAATTCTCCGAACTGTAATCTGGCGAACAATATGGCTTGTGTTGTAGTGGTCCTCCGAAATTATTCGTAGACAACCACTATAAAATAATGACATAGATCCATAGGCCTCTCAATGTAGCCATATTTATTTGATCGTAATTTTTTTATTATACTAAATCTTTTGAAGAGATTCTTGAAAACAAGTACGAAGAAAGTTTCACTATGTAAAAAATATTTGGACATTCATAATGTACCAGCACATCAAGTTACCCGAAACTGTCAAAGTTTCACAATCAACTTTGGACCATATGCTTCAGCGATAAAGTTGAAAATCTATTAAGGAAATTTTACAGATTGTAGTAGCTTTGATGTGCTGGTCTGTACTACTGCGTACTACTGCGTCTGTACAATTCGAGAAGGTCATTTTAAATCAACGTCGAGTACAAAATAAATTCAGCTTACAAAAAACGGGTTCAAAATTCCCAAACGAATACACCGAGTCTATTAAAAAGCCCTAAAACACACAAGTCAACAAACACACACAAATAAGCACACCAGCTGGATGTATTTATTTAAAAAAAACCTTTGGCCTCAAACAACTGTAATTTAACGGCTAGGACACCTTACATGAGCTGTTAATTAACCCAGCAGTTGAAACTAAGCCCAGCTCGACACATTATTTTAATATTTATGAAATTTTTATTATTCAGACATTCTTTGTGTGCGCATAATTTTATTGCTTCGTTTGATTATTGTACTTAATGTATGATGGGCTGTTAGTGGCGTACGTAAGAGCATACTTATGTGTACCTACATGTTAACGCACAGCTAAGTATCCAGGTTAGACATTTTAAATAACTTAAAGTTCCTTTGCAAGTTTTGTATCGTAGTCTGGATTTTTAGGAGCTCTGTAGCTTCTGAGTCTACGCTGTGCTATTTTTAATTGAATAGATACTTACGAGTGGGTATTTTACGATAAAAATATTAATTTATCACTGAAAATATTCCGTTATTTCACTCTTATTATAAAACCCATGAATATGGCGTAGATTTGCTATATAGCTTCATGAAATTTAATGGTCTCGCATGCACGTGCACATAACAACCCTCTCATCATATTCTGTCTAACCTTTCAGCGATCTATGTTGGAGTCGGCTTCCAGCTGAGTAGAGGCCTACCAGTTTTGTACAGGGAGCGACTGCCTATCTGACCTCCTCAATCCAGTTAACTGGCCAACCCGATACCCCTTGGTAAGATTGATTGGTTCTGCGTTGGTAACGGCTGCCAAAGATGTTGCAGTGACACCAGTTTAACGTGCCATCGAAAGACGGAGAAACTCATCATGTCAGGATCCGGTCCACGCTGCTTAACCTTATGATCTATTGAGCTGTGTGGCTGTTACTTAGCCACGAGCTCCTTCCACGACCCTCTTTTCCGGAGAAATATTTTGTGAAAGAATACTAAGTGACTAAAATCAATACAAACTTAGTTCTTTACATACCGCCGTCAAGAGCTCTCGCTGGCAAAACATTTGCGCTGCTCTCCATGTTGAAATATTTTCCGTGAATATTTTAAATACTTGGAAATAAATTCTTTGCATTCTGAGCTTGTCTGTAACACCAGTTAACGAATACTTTGGAAGCGTAAGAAACAAAATTTGACTCCGACGCGCTTCTGAACTGATTGCCAAGGAATAATAATTATTTTACAAATTTAATTATTCTCGTCACTCACAATACAACTGGGCTACGTAACTAAATATGAATTTACAAATAATTCTGTACTATTCACTGGATGGGACTAATGCAGTTTGCCCGGACGAGTGCAGTAATTAGCAGAGTATTGGTAAATTGATCTGTGTTGCCAGCGTTTGAAAACACAGACCCAACGACTGATACATATTGCACAGCCGCGGGCATCACGTAATTTATTCATCATTTGAGAGTTTTGACGTGCCAATTAAACGTGAAGACATATTCTGCAACTGTTTTTGCTATCGACAGTTGTTTTCTGTGGTGATCATGCCTTAATTTTCCGTGGGAAATCATCAACTAACCCCACCCGCTGTGTCTGCACCTGGACGGATTGTCAGACTCTTACTGATTCATCATCTCCCGAGCCTTTTCCCAACTATGTTGGGGTCGGCTTCCAATCTAACCGGATTCAGCTAAGTACCAGTGTTTTACAAGGAGCGACTGCCTATCTGACCTCCTCAACCCAGTTACCTGGGCAACCGAGTACCCCTTGGTTAGACTGGCGTCAGACTTACTGGCTTCTGACTACCCGGATGTTCAATGACAGCCGTGACCTACAGTTTAACGTGCCATCCGAAACACAGTCATTGGTGTCCAAGATATACTTAGAAAGTACATACAAACTTAGAAAAGTTGCATTGGTACTTGCCCGACCTGGAAGACTCTTACTGACTACACCCACTTTATTCCTTCTGGACGTCCTTGTGTGCCAGAGCAGCTGTAACTCTTGCGAACAACACGCAACTACGGGAGAGCTCGACTCTAGTTTCAATGTCATGTCTCTTCGAGGTGTGGCAATCTAATCTGTGAACAGGTTGTATTAATCTTGCAAAATGCAACGGAAAGAGCAATGCAACCGACTGTTGGCATAAAACGAAGCGAATAGTTACGATCCCTTCACATTGCGTGAGCGGCTCCATGATACTTGATTTCTTAAAATTAAAACATTAATTACGAACTTTTAGTGTGAACTTTACTGAATTATGTATTGCTTTTAATGGACAGTGGTTTGTGCACGCGTACTTACAGACCAACCCATAAATCTAGACGCGTGACACAATATCATAATTTTCATGCGAACGTGTCGAAATAAATTTTAATATTATGTCAGTTTTGGTCCCATGTGGCATTTTGTTTTTTTTTTCATTTTTATATAGATCTAGTTTTTATCCTGATTTATAAAAAAGTGGAGAAACAAAATTTTATCCTAACATGTGGCTTCTTTTGGTAAATGTTTCAAAATACCTAATTACGTACATGATGCTTACAAAATGGTAGTGCAGACACAAAATTAGATTAGGTAAGCTAAACTTAGATTAGTGATGTTTAATGCCCAAGTGTAGTAAACTTGAGTAAGTAGGAGTAATATTAACACCAACGAGCAGGCCGCAATGACAAAGGGTTATGAATAAAAGGTATACAAACTATAAATAATTTAGAGATCTCGTGGACTTACGTATTGATACTTGATCAACAACAAACTTATTCATAGTTTTTGAGAACACATCTATATTTGCCTCTCAAATTGTAGAAATCCTTTGTTAAACCATAGCAACAATAAAACTGTTTTGTTTGAATGTGTGCGTTTTATTTAAAAACACTGTAAAGGCATAGAATTGCTCGTTATTATTTGTTCACAGTGCACTTGTTAGCCGCGAGTAACGTCGCGTGTAAAAATAACAGAAAGACCTATTTACATTTAACATGCAACTGTTGTACACACAAAAGTCATATTTCCAGTTTATTTAAGTTTCAATGTGTTTCATTCAAACGTATGTAGTAATACATTTGTTGGTTAATATTTTGGAATTACTTTGGTCGATTTACCCCGAAAATAAACTTAAAAAACACACAAAGGGGGATTTTGTCCTGAACAAGGCCGTCCAATACCTTAACGAGCAAATAAAGATTTTGATTGTATGTGTTGATTGCTATCATTGTTGACTATTTTTTTATTTGAGAAAACAAACAGTATTTTACTACTAGTGCTGTCTTAACACTAAACTTAATATATATACTACCCTCAACATTTTCCTCCGATTACTATAAGACAATAAAAATTACGAGTACCTTATTTAGTTTACCGTAATTTAGTTTTCCTCGAAAAGAAGGTGTTCAACGGGGCAGAGTTTGCAAGTTTTCATCTTTTCCTTCATATTCTGGATATTTTAATCTTGATATAATTTATTATTTATAATAATTATATTTTTATTAACCGAGTCATCTTAGACTGAGATAAAATACAAATTAAAAGAAAAGGTTTCGTGAGTCAAATTATGTTTTTTCAATCATTTTTTATAATTTATTATTTTGTAGCTTTGTGTGATGCTGCCTCAGTCATTGTAAGGTTACACAAAGGTCAAAATCATTTGCATAAAATTTCTTAAACAAAAACAAAAATCTTAAGTCTGTTATCCTGCTTTACTTCATCGTTAAAATTGTTTTTCTTGATTACTTATACGATTACTTCTCCTTCTTAAATTTATTGTATGGCATAATTATCTATGCATGTAACTGTTTTCTATGACATTCTGTGCACCTATTTTGATCTCCTTCACGCTATTTCAGAATACGCAGTGGGTGGCGGGGGCCGGTCGTCTGGGTGATGAGTATGAAAGCTTCTGTCTTGTGATTTGTGCTCTCTTACTTATAGCTGTAGATTATGTAGTGGTTAAAAAATGCTTTTCGATCAAAAATATTATTCAGTTATGCGTACTCAAATCGTATGTACAGACATCAAGTTAAATACAATTACAACTTTAAACCATATGCTTAAGTAAGCAATAAAGTTGAAAGTCTATCAAAATAATTTGACAGATTGTATTAGCTAGATGTGCTGGCGTCTGTACAAACAAAGCATACTCAAATATTTCATGCCTAGTCGCATAACAGCATCGGTATAACAATGTAAATGCTATTGTATTTTTGATCGAAAAGAATAAATATTATTAACTAAAGATAAGTATAGAAATATATTGAGCTTTTGAAAAATAAGACTTCAAGTTCAAGATGGCGTATAGCGCAAATATTTATGTATTTTGTAGTTTATTATATTTTGATTTGTTACCCACAATGAGGCGAGCGTAGTTTGAGAATTTTTTTAGATGCGTACCTAAGTAGATACTACTACTACTAAGCAACTCGGTTCGAAAGCTTCAGTAGGCAAAATAAACAGCGTACATTACATGTTAATCTCAACCCCATTGTGTTCCCATAATAGGGTCGCGTACACAAACGTACCTCAGTATACCAGTGACGTAGAGATAATAGTTTCGCAAATACAGCCTTTTGCATAATTAGCTTCGCACTTAATACTCGTTTTAAATGAGATTAAGAATATTTTATACTTTGCAGTCTGAAGAATAATTTAGTTATACTCGTAGAAGCATAATCCAGCCTGTAGTATTTATATATCTAATAACATTTGCTCTACAAATAATATATTTATAGAAATATAAAGAAACATTCACACGCTTATCTCACAATACTCCACACATACCGACAGAATCGTCTTCCAGTCGTCCGCAAACAAATCGCAGTCAGGCTTCGCGTCCAAGAGTGCATGGAGCGCTGAAAGGGTATATAACAGACTTCTAGTAGATGACAATACTAATCAATAGACAGTGTTTGCCAAAATATGGCCAAAATGCGGCGCAATCGCTGTTATGCTTAACCAAGGAAGCGAACCCTGTGTCTAGGTTTAGCGCACAGTTAACAATCTTACAAACGAAATAAAATGTCGAAGACCTAAAACTTTTGATAGGCACACCTAATAAAATGTAAGATGATGATGAAATCATAGCTACTAATAAAAGAATGAATACTTGTATGTCGTCTCTGAAAATGGCGATTTTTCATTACATTGGACAACGAAGATTACTACGTTAAGTAACTGCGCCTCTAAGCTGGTAAGTTTAAAGTAATATACACAATATCTTTGCTCATCATACCTCCATCTACGTCACACATCCTTAAGTTGTAAAACGTGTGTATGTTTGTCTGTAGTTAGTACCTGAGCAGGTACCTACAGCTACCTGAACTTGAGGAGTTGATTCTTCATTCTTGAGTAAGTATTCAGAAGCACATTTTAAAATTCAATATTTCATTATTTGTCTTCATTTTTTTATCTATTTTCAGGTACATTTCCAACCCTAACACAATGCTTTTAGAGTTCAATTTTGTTATAACATTGTTCCCAATATTGCGCTGAGCGGTATATTTAAATTAAATATGGATAATATTAGTACAAAAACATGACAGTTATTTTATTAAAACATTGTGATCGCTGGCGAATATTGTTTGCAATGCGATGTTTTGTTCTACCATTCAAAATAATGAATGCAATTTCACACTGGGATTACTATCGTGATATCTGGCAACGGTACATAATGACAGATTCTGCTAATTAATTTTAAACACACAAAGCAACTCATCACAACACACTTCTATTGTATTCTGGCGTATTGTTAAATTGATAATTAATGTTGTAATTATGTAAGCCTATCTCCGGCTTTGTGGATTTATTGGCAAACGTAGTATTTATACTGCACGGTCAGTTTAGGCACCCAGCAAGTGCACTGTAGTAAAAAATCAAACATTAAAAACTCCTTTTAAACAACAATTGGCCAAATTTACGTACAAAAGTTTTCGTACCATTGTGTTCACTGAGAGTAGTTCAACACTTGTTTTCGTTTCAACATTATTCTAAATTTTAACTGAGTGTATTTATTGCTAGCTTGTACCACTTTCCTAGGGATCTCTCTGTCTTCTGTCTTGTTGCTTTGTGCCTAAATTCCATACCTTAATCGAGCTAAGTACTCCTGCAGGCTTAGCATGGCGATTTTATATCTATTCTATCAAGAAAAGACAAAGCTCTTTCTATCAATGTCAACATGTCTTCTGCCCGAGCATGGCGCGGCCTGTCAACTTGCATATGATTACTTGTAGCCTTATGTCAATCGAAGAAAAGAAAAATTCTCAGGAAAAATTACTTCAAAAAATGTCACAAGAAATCTTACGTCCATCTGTCACTTTTCTGTCATTATGTCCAATCTCCGGTAAACAAAACTTGTTTCTACGGTTGCCATGCTAAGCCTGCAGATAGATTTATTACATTAAAGTGGCCATCTGTACCCGCTCTCATTTGAACATCTTTGGCAGTCGTTGAGAGGAGTCAGAAAATCGGCTAATAGTTCGATTTTTCATTCTCCTCTATTATTAGGGGTATCGAGTTGCCCAGGTAATTGAGGATTGAGGAGACGAGATTATTAAGAGAAGCTCTATGTTAAACTCAGCTGCATCTTGTTAGAGTGGGAGCCGACCCCAACAGAGTTGGGAAAAAGCCTATGTTACTGTACTTAAATACATCGTGTGCCCATGATTTTCTGAAGACACAAGACTAAATTCGACCTTCTTCGGCTACGGCCTTGTTTGTTGTTGAATAGAGTAACTGGGAACACCGACCTGTTGGTCAATACAAGTGACGTCGGCAGGCAACTAACTGAGTTCTCAACTCTACGCTTTGACATTGTGGTTAGTTAGCTGGACCGCATCTGAACTGCACTGCGGTACTTTGATTGTAACTAGACGCTTTTTACTGTTTAACTTAGCAACTAACTGATTTAATGGTTAAAAAACCACAGCACAAATCTGATAAAAACATTATCCTCATCATAAAACGTGGTTTTAAACAGTGCCGAGTTTAGTGCTAGGTTTAGGTCATTAACTTTGTTCAAGATGGTGGTTTAAACTTAGTACTAAAGCTAGTACTTTTTTAGGACCATGTTTTATATTGTGTAAATTATTTTTTTAATAGGAAAGCTAAGAAATAGGTACTTAGTTAGTCATCATTCTGAGTACGTATGAAAAAGGGGTCCGCCATCACTTATCAAACCTAAAGATTATGTTGAGATGTGATTTCGGATTCCACTCCTTGCTAATCAGACGACCCAAAAGTTTCTGTTTTTTTTATGCTGTCTGTGTTTTTGTCAATAAACACATTTTTATTTTATTTTATTTTAAAAATCGTCAAATGACCAGAGAGTGTCAGACTTTAAACAAAATTTTGTTTTTTCTGTGCAAGGGCCGCGGTAACTCCTGCAAACAATCCCGCAACCCCGGCAGGAAAAGTACTTCCCGAAATTCAATAATTTCAAGAACCTTTCTTAGAACCGAAGTACTCATACCAGTTGTGAAGAAAATGTTAAAACAAGTTCTCAATTTCACAAAATAATTAGATTTGATCACAAAGTTTCACTTCATTGTTTAGGTGCTGTTTTTATGACGTAAAAGTTTTTATAAAATTGATGCTGTGTATGAAAACTTCGCTGTTTGCTCACTTCGCGGCTGTTAAAATATTTAGAAGAAACATTATACATAAATATATATTTTCATTGCGTTTTATGAGCTTAAATGTGTAGCGTTAATACGACCCATCTCGGAGTAGGACAATCGCCATTTTTTATTAAATTTAATATTTTATACTGCAGTCAGGTCTTATAATATCTGGTTGTTGTGTACCACGCCAACAATACGGTTTCTATTGCCAGGCATGTAAAGGACTAGTATTTTGAACCCACGAAAGATTCTGGTAGCCCTATCTTGTTGAGTTTGTATGTCCAACAAATGAATCATTTCCCCAATACTGAGATCAAAAGCAAAACTTTACCTTACCGAGAACCCTATTAGGAGGTCAAATATTGGTTATGAAGGTACACTACAGCAAACCCTAACTCAATCCTAAGGGAAACTAAAAGCGGACCCTTTTTTATATTATTGGTAAGCATTTTGATCTTTCTTGCAATGATCAAAAAGAATAATCTACAAACGGGCCATCGGCGTCACGACTTAACCGTTTCTTATGATTTAGAAAAACCGTTAAATTTGTCCAATTTGAAATACATTTACACGTCTTTTTAACTTACAGTATTTGCTTTTTAAAAACAAGCTAAGTAAAAGCCGCAAGGGTGGATCGATCATAAGGTTAAGCAACGCTTGGCGCTGTCGGTCCGTGGATGGGTGAGCATCTTGTCATAACGAGTACTTCCATGCTTCGGAAGGCACACTAAATTGGTGGGTTCTGGCTGACATTTGCACATCTTTGACAGTTGTTATGGATAGTCTGAAGGATGACAGAACGTCTGACAAACAGTCTTACCAAGAGTAGATTAGGTATCGGGTTACTCAGGTAATTGAAGTCGGCAGACGCCCCATTTAAAACACTGGTTCTCTACTTATCTAGTTCTGGTCAAGACTGGAAGCTGACCCCAACATAGCTTGGGAAAAGGCTAGGCAGATGATTTACTCGGAGACCTTCGAAATGTTCAAAATTCATTATCAAGACGTATATTAGGATACATTACTGAAACTGATATGCATGCTCCTACTTACCTATTAAAGTAATTCTGCGGTCTGAATGTACGAGCTGGGTTTGAACGCAACTGCGTAGCAAGTAGTTAGGAGTATACCCTCGTAAACACAGCCCCCACTACATTATTTATGTAATGTAAGTACCGAGTGAAATTGCGAAACAAATTCATGAATTAAATATTGCATTACGAGCTATATACAGCAGAAACTCCCCATAAATATTTACTTAATACCTTAGCATAGAGGCAAGTCATGGAGTTGTGCTTTCCTGAGTGATAGGTTCACGTGAAATATTGTAAAAAATCCGAACAAGTACTTAAAGAAGTGAATAACAGGAGAAATCATGTTTAAAAGCAAATGCTTAGAAGAATCTAAAATATGTACAGTGTTGAAAATAAATTCTAGAGATAATATGAGAATTACAGTTACATGGAAATAACTAAATTTTATAAAACAAATCTTATCTGAATAGGTACTCTACCCTGTCAAAATCTCAGAAATCCGACTAACATTCCAAGCGCGAAAGTTTATCAGTATGAATGGATGCTTGTAACCCTTTCACGCTAAAACAACTGGATAGATTTTTAAACCGCCCTATTTAAAATTAGGCAGATATCTATCTATACATATAATAAAACAGTAAAAAATCCGTGTCTGTACAAATAATATATTGACAAAAATAATAACTGAGGGGGGTTTAGAAAAAGCAATAGAACACGAATCCGAAAAAAAAATTATGTCTGTTTGTCTGTTTGTCTGTATGTCTGTATGTCTGTTTGTCTGTTTGTCTGTTTGTTTGTACGCGCTAATCTTTGGAACCACTGGACAGATTTGAATGATTCTTTTTTTGTTGTATAGGTGTTAGGTCGGGGCAACATATAGGCTATAAATTATCTTGGAAACTTGAACACCTGATGCAGAACAGCAACAGACCAGCTTATCTATAAGAGATAGAGAAATGCTGCCATAGCAAAAACTATTCCACGTGATGAGCATTTTCTTCTGCGAGATAAAATTTGAAGATCTGGAACAGCTGTTTTGGACCTCCTAGAGCCCAGCTACACCATTACACATATAGAAATATCGTCTTAGCAAAAGTTGTTCAGCCTGATGAGCACTCGCTGTTGACGTATAAAAATTGAAGATCTAGAACACCTTCTATGGAACTCTAAGAGCCCAGCTACACCATCAAACATATAGGACTGACGTCTTAGAAAGAGTTGATCGGTCTGATAGGCATTTCCGGTTGACTTATAAAAATCTAAGATCAGACACATTTGATGTGAAGAACCTCCCTTTTTTGAAGTCGGTTAAAAACAACATCAGCTGAAAGTACCTCAGCGCGGTGAAAGCTGTAACAGTTTAGGACTGCGTTTCGTATATACGCCAGCACATCAAGTTACCTGAAACTGTAAATATTTTCCAATCAATTTTGAACCATATGCTTCAGCGATAAAGTTGAAATTCTATTTAGAAAATTTAACAGATTGCAAATTTTGACTTTGTTAGCTTAACGTGCTGCATCATTGAAGATTCCGGCCAAAACTCCCATTTTTTTATTTTATCGCATTAATATTCCTTCGCATTTACGTTATTTCAGTTTTTAATTTTCTTTTGATTTTTTGAATTGACAAGGTAGCCTGCCAGGTTGTGCAATAGAGCAGACGTTTAGATTTTTAAGGATCAAGTATCATCACAACAAAACTATAACTATGCTTACAAAAAGTTAAATTGTTTCCATTGTCCAAGGAAGCTAAGATTCATCGGATCATAAGATCCCTAGAATCCAACGAAGAGCTAATTTGAGTGTGAAGAGGCTTGATGCTGTTCGAGGACATAAGACTGCAACTCGCACCATTGAAACCTTTTCGGATCGAGAATTACGCCTGCGTGTTCAGCGTATTTACGCATCCACATCCAGTTCTCTATAAAGAGACCAAAGAATTGCGCCACTGACCGCTGGTTCGGAGAAACCAATTACCGATACAGAATTATGCTTGACTTCTCAGCGTATTCGGACATCTACTAACGCTTATGAAAGCAGTAATTAACCTAATGCACGACTAATTTCTGATCGAGATTATCATACATTGTCCAGAATGATGGCATCCAGGCCGATTGTCGGCTAAGGCGGCCGTTCTCTTTTATGTATTTATCAACTTTTTTATTTATTTGTCAAATTTAAAAAAAATATCAACCAGCTGCGCAGGACATTTATTATAGTGCTCAAGCATTCGCGCAGATACAGGTGCACTCTCTATTCCCTCACTCTCACAGTCCGATGGGACGGCAATCCGACATGACCGGAGAGAGATCAGTAGTGCTCTCCGATGCACGGGTGAATCAATCACCAACTTCCAGACTCCAGGCTGCTTTATGAAAGTTTCCCAAAACCCGCAAAGCGATTTCGGCCCGACCCGGGAATTGAACCCGAGCCCCGTGCACAGCAGTCGCGCCTTGCGACTACTACATCAATGAGGCTGTTCAGAATAAGCACATAACGAAATATTCATAAGCAGTTAGAAAGTGGAAGAGACGTATAAAATTGAAGATCTGGAACAACTATGGTATTCCAAGCGCCCAGCTACACTGTTAACTATTGGGATTAACGTTAACAAAATGTTCAATTTGAGGCAATACAAAAAGAAATCGTCTCGCGCATCCTGTTGTTTTCCCGTCCCCGGACTCATAGAATTCGATATCAGACGTTTCAAATCTTCGATTTTGACGGCCCTGTAGTCGCTGGCATAAGCGACTGGATCCGCGTACGAAGTCGCGGGCAGAAGCTAGTTTATTAATAGGTCTTATTGCAAACCCATTTCTCTAGACGGGTGCATTGCTTCGCTATGCCATCATTATGTCAACAATCCAAAACTAACAGTTCCCTGAACTGTTCAGTATTTACTGCAGGTGGTTATATCTTGTGTAAGGGAATGCTCAATGCAGCTTTGAGCATTCCCTGAACCAGGGAATGGTTCTGTTTTGTATAAACATTAGTATGTATGTCGGTCTAGAAATATAAACGTAGATATAAGAGCTTGTGATATTGAAGAAGTAGGTAGTTTGTCTTGTGATAGATTTCAACAACCCGAATGTGTTAATGTAATCGAATAGTAGATGAAAGCAATAGGGAATATGCATGAAAAAAATATTGCAATCTAACTAGTTTATCAATAAATATACAAAAATAGAATACTAACTGTGAAAAAAATATCGAAATCAGTAGAAAAACAAACGAGATATAACAATTTTAAACCAGTATACCTGTCCCTCTCACCAAAACGCTATATTCAATGACAGCCTTACGGGCGTGTGTAGTTGTGAGGTAAATTTTACACTCGGACTTCTCTTTCTTATTAGCTTTATAACTTCTTGTCGATAAATATTTATTTTAAAAATTCTTTCATATTTATTTATTACAGCTAAAAGTGTATTAATTTAGTGAATAAAAAAATTACATGCATATTCCCTATTCTTTAAGCAGAACATTATGGTATCCTCTACCTATTAATTTTATATGTGGAACAACAAATACTTTTAACACATATCTTGATGTAAAGATTACTTTAGCAAATTCGAGCGAAGCCCACAGCTCAGCCATTTTAAATCATTTGACCATTGTTTAAACCTGTCCTTTTTGCTGTCAGATCGCCAGTTTTTCCACAAGTGGGCCCTGCTGACGGACCCGGACGACGTGGCTGCTGGAGCCAAGGGGTACCTCAAATGTGACATCAGCGTCATCGGCAAGGGAGACACCATCAAAGTACCACCGAAGAGTGAGAAGGATGAAGACGATATTGAAGCGTAAGTATTTTCAAAACAACAAGACATTGTTGAAGTAAGGATTTCGGAATGAAATGTGATGGTGTCAAAACTGAGGGTGATTTGATTAGGAGACATGATCTTGCAGTCAAGAATTCTTTGTGTATTCTTTGAATATCTATTACTTGCCCTAGAATCTCTGTCGTTAGACAATCATCAGTAAAGAAAAGTATCTAAGTACTTAATATAGTATTCCAATTTTTATTTGACGATTAATTAAAAGCCAAAATTTAACTACTTATACTTGAATCTAAATTAGACCTTAAATAAGGTACATATTAATGAAGAAATTACCTACTAGCTTCCGTGAAAACAAAAACCGAATACATTATCTCATTTCTAAAAAGACAATGTTATTCTTTTGAACTTTAATAGGCATGTCGAAATATATACGACAGGCCGTCAAAACGCCACAGTACGTACATTTCCCGGGACGTGGCGTCTTTGTGTGAAAAGTTTGAAAACTTGGGTGTACGTGCTGCGCTTTATGTCGCGAGTATGATGGATAACAAGTCTGTTTTAACTGATACAAGATATGCTAGATTAATGACCATACTATAGATTAATACTAGCAAAATGAAATAAGTCATTTGGTTATTTAGTTTGAATATTATTAATATTTGAATGTTTAAACTGTAGTCTTAAAAAAGTACCGCTTTTAGCACTAATCAATAGCAAACTTTAAACTATCCTTTAGACAAAGTTAATAGTCTTAATCTAAATGGTCTAAACCTACTAAAGCTGGTACGTTTTAAGACTTAACGAACAAAATTGTAACAATTATTAAACAAGATTAAGTTAACGATAATAAAAATACGGGTAACAGCAATTTCAAAAAATATTAGGTCTAACTTACGTTCATTATATAGAACTGTAGAGCAGCTACTGACCGAGACTTATATATCTAGTTTCGAGGAAACAAACAGAAAGGATAATAAAAAAACTTTGAAATATACCTACCTATATACACATAATAAAATTCTCAATAATGTTTTACCCGGGCCCTCGCTGGAACCCGCTGGCTCCCGGGAGGGTGTACAAAAACAATTCTCATTTCGCCGCACATTTTCGGATAACGGAATGTAGCTGTGTACTGTACATTTATCTTTTATCTTTACTAATAATATTTTAAATTGGATACGAAGTGTGTATTTCTTTATCTTTCTTATTCTGGTTAACTTTTTGTACGTATAATGTAGATACTAGGTTTGTATCGAACTAAAAGTATAATGAAATTACATCTATACTAATATTATAAAGCTGAAGAGTTTGTTTATTTGAACTCAAATATCAGAAATTCGCGCTAATCTCAGGAACTACTGGTCCGATTTGAAAAATTCTTTCAGTGTCAATTCTTTTTATCCGGGTGCGCGGAGTTGTTCCTACGGGACGCGGGTGAAACCGCTGGCGGAAGCTAGTTTATTATAAGTATTGATTTGCATAAAAGCTTTTAGAAACAAGAGATGCAATTTAAAGCTTTGGACACCTTGGCGGGAATTTATAAGCAGTAACAGCGACCAGTCCTCATTAGCGTAGCCTTCTCTCAGCTGTTTTGGGGTCGGCCTCCAATCTATTTAGATGCACCTGAGTGCCAGTGCTTTTCTTCGAGCGACTGCCAAACTGACATCCTCAACCAGGGACCCTAAAGAACCCAATGTTTGTCAGAGTTCTGGCATCTGAATAGCGTAACGACTTTCAAAATCAAATCCGGGACTAATTTAATATATAAAATGGATAAGCAGAGGATCTCGTTAGGTTAGGTAACCTATCCACGCACCAACTTATGATCGATCCATGGAAAAGGACAACCTGGTTTCCTATTATGCAGAATTTTACGGCTCCACTGGCTCCGATAGCTGACATATATGTATGTGTTATCGTCAGCAACTACAGCTCATGGTCGTGTCATCTGATTGGCATGTGTCTATCGCATGGTCGGCCAGTGTCGGACACATTTCTGTCATTGTCAATGTCGTTGGCAAACTGACTCTGAGTCTTTGGAGTCTGTTTAGTAATAAGGTCCTAGAAAGCTCCAACGTGTCGTTAATTAAATCTACAGATCTAATGATATAAGGATTATTATACCCTGCGCCCAAATTTTAATGGCCCCTCTTAGTATTAAAACTTGGAACTTAAAGATTATCCCATCAATTTCTCAATAGTATATCTAGTATATAACAATGTAACATATGTTCGCACATACTTAGAAGTACATAAACAACCAAAGCTTGGGCCTTTTCGATAACTTAATATTTCACGTTAAAAGCCATCACGCGTAACTTCCAGGTTGAGGTCACGGTAAGCAAAACACCTCAGAATATGTGTATATAGCAAACGTAAAACGTACTTACGTTTTTTAACATTATAAGATTCTGAACTCCATTTTTTTAAATCTTGGAATTCGTTCGTTAGGACGTACGCGGGCATATACATTACGTAGGTTTGATAACAATAATAACATTACATTCAATACGTAGTTTCGCACCTCAAATCAGAATACCGTTACTATATTCGTTGACAAAGAGGGTAATCTAGCCGTAACTGTATGTCATAATGTACGTACTCAATTTGGGCTATACTATTGTATTTAAACAACCCATTTTTATTCCTCCAGGTTTAATACCTGACTTCGCACCAATAGCTGAGTAACTTTTCCTTCGCGTAAGCGCTAAGTTAGCACTAAATAAAATATAATAAACTCTTCTGACCTAATTTTTGATAAAGTTGTTTTACGTCTGAAAATTGCAAAAAACGTTTTCATAGAGTTCTTTCATCCTCGCGAAATTCTCCGGGCTTTAGACACAAGCAGTCAACCGCATATTTTTAGAGATTTTCCTTGATTAAAAATTTACGAGGAAATGAATAAGACAGTACTTTTATTATAATGTCACGAGTAATTTATTAAGAGCCGAGTGCGACGAGCATCCTTACAAATGCAAAATTAACCCGTCGGTCCGTCTCTTACACGCTGTTCGTTTTCTCATCAAATATTAAATTACAGAAACCTACTTCTGCCTGACGGAGTACCGATAGAGCGTCAGCGTGCCAGATTCATCGTTAAGATCCACAAAGCCGACGGGCTACCCAAGATGAACTACTCCATCTTAGCCAACGTGAAGAGAGCATTTACTGGAGAGAGCCAGGACTTGGTGGATCCTTACGTCCAAGTGTGCTTCGCTGGAATGACCGTAAGTAGAAAGAAAGAAAGTTCATGTTCATGTTCGTTCATGAAAATTGATATTATTTTGCTTTCCGTAAGACCATTAAAATGTACGGTTATTATAATACAATTTTGAGGTAAAAAAATCTCGTTAGCAATTATTCTACGGATAAATTTTCGGGTCTCAACTGAAAAGCCTAGGACCAAACCAGGATGAATTTCAACGTGTATATTTCTTTCTTATTTCAGGGCTCAACATCAGTCCGCAAGAACTCGTACACCCCTACCTGGAACGAGCAGATAGTGTTCACGGAGATGTTCCCGCCGCTCTGCCAGCGCATCAAGATCCAGCTGCGAGACAACGACCCCGTGCATCCCAATATCATTGGGACTCACTTCATCGATCTCAAATCTATTTCTAATGATGGAGAGAGAGGTATGTTGGGGTTACCTTGACTTTCGTACTGACTTATTGATGCTGATGGTTAAAAACCTTTCAATTTTGATGTAAAATTTGCCATAAAACCGTAGGTATCCTCCAACAGACTACTCCTACAAACCACTTGGATTTGATATCTAGTGGTAATAGTAAGTTTAAGTGTCATCTGACTGTATAATGAAATCCTCTCAGTTCTTGTACACTGCTTCTCACTTCCTTGTTCAGTTCCACTTAAGGTCTTCAATTTAATTTTATGCAGGAGTCAGAAGGTATTCAGGCGATGGCTTTATTTGCCTAGCAATAAAATCGACCAAAATTTCATTGTATTTGGGCTCATTGATTTTAAATATTGGCTTATAACAAAGTAGTTTTTTTTTTTGACTTTGATGGAAATTATCTTATGGCAGCCCACAATGGGTTTGCTTTGATTACTTTTCTCCTTAAAGAGGGGGTTTTAAACTTTACTTAACCCCTTCATAATGGCTTTTGGGCAAGATTTTTTCTCCATTTTATTTCGAAACTCTTAAAATAATTTATTTAGCCCTCCAATAATATTTCCACAAACCGAAATGGAAAAGCACAGTAGCCAGAAATGGGACGTAAAGACCTCACACCATACCCATTATGGTTAATTTCATTAAGCCATGATCCATTAAATTGTTTGAAAAGTAATAAATTTGCGAACTCGCTGTGATGCGAGCTGCTGCGAGCTGATGCATAGTTTTCGCTCCACATTCGTCACACACAACTGAATTCTAAAGAAAGGTCATGCGGGTCTCCTACTGCTCGTGCTCTGACCTTTACAAGAATAGTACAATTATTTGTGTATCTTCTTGTTTTACAAGTCACAGATACAAAGGAATAGGACATCTTATTTGATAGACCATTTAGGCTGTATTTATAATTTTTGTAGCAAGTAGATGTTATAGCATGCAATGTCACATATATATTGTGCTGTTATTTAATATTTTTGAAATGGTCATGAAACTGTTTTCTGAATTAAACTGTCATGTTAGAAGACAAACGAGACCCTCGAGTACACATAAAGTGGAGATGCAGATAATTTCACATAAAGTGTTTGGGTCATACGATACAAGAGTGGACAAGTGCGCTAGCAATAATTATTTGTATAGGACTTAGTTGTTTGATACAAATCAGGCATTTCTTCTCATCAAATTGTTGCAAAAAATGATCCGTTGTTCTCTTTAAAATAATTTTATAGGTGGGCACAGATGTTTCGTATGTTTTGAGTGCACCACTACAATACTGATTGTAGTGGTTGTCGATCTCTTTAGGTGTACAATACAGAAAAATTCCCAAAATTCAATACTTATTATTTTTTTCCAGGATTCCTGCCAACATTCGGGCCTGCCTACATCTATATGTATGGCTCCACGCGCGAATATAGCCTGCTGGATCAGCACGCAGGGCTGAACATGGGAATGGGTGAAGGAGTTTCATATAGGGGAAGGTGTGTACTAAGGGTTGCAGCAGGCTTGCCTTTATTTGGAGTCAAAACTTGATTACTGTTCCAGAACGAGATATCAAAACTGACTATCGTAGAATCGCGGAATATGTGTTTTTTTATTGCAGAATATGATCTCTTTTGAGGGTACTCAAATCTTTTTCTTCGTTACAGGATCCTAATCTCCATTCGCACTGAAATAATAGACAGTCTGGAGTGCCCAGCGTCGGACATAGAAGTGGAGCCGATTCCACCCATAAACGAACAAAGCTTTGAAAAGAACGAGGAGTTTTTTCTGTTCGCCAGCATCTTCGAAGCCAACATGATAGACAAGCGTCTCACTGACAAACCGCTGCAGTTTGAGCTTAGTATTGGTAATTCTGGTAACTCGTTGGATGGTCACCACGAGTCAGTCAAACGACCCCAGGACTTGGATGCTGAATTAGGTAAGCCCTCAAGAATATTTAAGTACCTTTAACATACATTGTAAAAGCTTGTAGGTAAAAGAGGGTCGTATTGAGCAACTACTATCAGCTTGTAATCATTTAAGAATGACATGCACAATTTGATCCTAGAAAACGAGCTATCATTTCGGTCCAAGGCAGCATACTTTGCAAAATAAAAGGAAACTTCTAACCATGATTTAAAAATCCGATTTTGGTTTCTAGACGAAATAAGTGCGGACACCGGCTACTGGCAAAGCACGACCCACCCCACCAAGGCGTCGTCGACCGACAAGACGTACTACTACCTGCCGTACTGGGACCACAAGCAGTGCATGCACGTGCGCAGCATCTGGCCTGACCACCGGCGCCGCATGTACAACTCCAACCTCATTGCGAAGATCATTGAGAAATATGTAAGTTTGTCATAGTAAGTTAATGTGAAAGCTTAGAGAAGTTTAAAAGAACGGCAAAGACTATTACAAATGAGGATTCTATTAATACCTTCCTCTTGTTTAAACCGAACTGGGAACCTTCCATAATGTAACTATATTGAAGAGCCATTGACGAAAGATCATGGCTTAAAAAATATATAGGTGTTCTGAACGAATTCCTATAAACTTCTAGAGACATAGCCTAAATAAGAACAGAATTTATAAGAAAGCTTACGTAACTTTTCCAGGAGGAAGGGCTTAGCGATGCCCAGGCTGCGATAGAGGCGGATACAAGCCCCGACATCTCCAGCGTGCTGATGCTGAAAACGACACTGGAGGCAGTCAGCACCGCCTGCAGCGCCTACGTACGGCACATGGCCAGCGCGCCGCCCTTCGGCAACACTAAGCTCGATAAGGAGAGGCAGAAACTCTGCATCTATGAAATAGTAAGCATGCAGAGATTTTCTTAAATTAAATTTCAATCAGACCACTTACGAATTATACTTGAGGAATAATGAGACTACAAAGATGTTCTTTTCAAATTACAGGAACAAATTGCAGCGATGACCAAGAGCCTAAGGGCTTTGATTACAAAACACTCAATCAAGGAGCGTTTGCGCACTGCGTTCACTTACTTGAACAAATTGAAGCATCTCTGTGAAGATGTAAGTATACATATCAACATCTTTTTGATCATGATCTATGAGTATTTTTAATAACCATATCTTCTTTTTATTTCAGTCGCAGCACGCATTGCCTGATGTATTCATCTGGCTGATAAGCAACGGCAAACGCTTGGCATACCATCGAATCCAAGCCAGGGATATTATTTACTCCGATTACACAAATGAATGCGGCAAACTTTGCGGCAAGATGCAGACTCTTTTTCTTAAGGTAAATATCAAAGACGTTTATCTCGTTATCTTCAACTTTGTCTTTGTCTCATTTATTTGGTCTTATTTACAGTGGCCCGGCAAGAAATCCACTTCACCAAGCGGCTGGTCCATTCCCGCAAAGATCAGTGTATACCTGTGGCTCGGTATCCTGCAAGACAAGAAACATTACATCGATGGTCTGCCTCAGGGCTATGAGCTCAGTTCCGAGTTGAGGAATGCTGACAAACTACGCTCTAATGCACCGTCTACGATCTTTTACGCCGAAAAACATGTAAGGAAGTATTCATATAATTCTTTTAAGGATTTTCATAATATACTAACACTAGCTTCCGCTAGCGGTTTCACCAGTCTCGTGGTCCTGTACTTCCTGAGATTAGCTCGTTCAATCCAACACTTCAGCTTTAGTATAGTATTTACATTTATTTTTCAGAATTTCCAAATGCGTGCTTACGTATATCAAGCTCGATCTTTGATTGGATCCGACTCGTCCGGCCTGTCTGATCCATTCGCCCGCATCATCATCGGTGAGAGCACAGCTACCACACAAGTAATCGATGAAACATTAAGCCCCACCTGGGATGAATTGCTCGTTTTTGATGATGTGCTGCTGTACAGCACCATTGAACGCATCAGGGCTGACCCGCCCACCGTCGTCATTGAGATTTTTGATCAAGACAAAGTTGGTAAATCCGAGTTTATTGGTCGAACGCTGGCAAAACCGCGCATTAAAACTTACGAAGATGTCCAAGGAGGATCACAAACTCTACCATCATTGGAGTGGTATGAAATCACGCGTGGTGATGATCGCGCTGGAGAACTACTGGCCACATTTGAACTGCTGGAGATACCTCCCAAACAAGATGCGTCAATATTGCCTGATCTGCCATCACCCCGAGAGGCCAACGGAAAGCCACCAATTGATATTAACAAGGGCCCAATACTTCCTGTACCCAGGGGCATTCGCCCAACACTATCCAAGTATCGTATCGAAGTACTATTCTGGGGGCTGCGTGATTTGAAACGGGTTCACCTCCTGACAGTAGATAAACCTCGAGTTGATATTGAATGCGCCGGCAATATACTGTACTCGTCGGTAATTCAGAATGCGAAACGCAATCCCAACTTTACAAATCCTATTAAATTCGTTGATGTGGAACTGCCAGACCAGGATTTGTATAGACCACCACTGACGATACGCGTGGTGGATTGTCGAAGTTTTGGAAGAATCACTCTGGTAGGGACTCATACGATAAACTCTATTCACAAGTACATTTACACGCCAATGAGCAAACGCGAGCGAGACATCGAGGAAAGGAAGAAGTCTCTGATTCCCTTACAAAATATTGATTTGCGAGCTAACTGCATCGTTCAAGATGATGCATTTGCCATCGAAAATGAAAAAGAAAGCTGCCCATTGCTGCTAAGAGATGGCAAGGGCAATATTTCATATGGTTCCAGTATTAAATCACACATCTACGTTCGTAAGAAGTTTGACAAACGTGACTCAATGAAGAAGCGCAAAGCAAGTACTGAATCAGTGTTAGACGATGACGAGGGCAGCAAAGATTGGTGGACTAAATACTTTGCTTCTGTTGAATCCATGATCGAAGAAGAAAAAGAAGCCAAAAGAGAGCGCCAAGGCTTTCTGCAACCAGCACAAGTGTCATATGTCAATGAGATTCGCTCACCAAGAGAAGAAATACATGCGCCAAGGCCAGATCGTGATAGAGACCGCGACAGAGACAGAGATCGGATTAAAAAGAGACAACCAGCATCACCAAAACCTAAAGCCAGTCCAACACTGACTAAGAAAAATGAAATACCCCGTTCAGCATTGGCCAAAGTAAGTTATCATCCTTCAAAACCAAATTCATGTTTCATGATTTCAGAAAATTAACTCATTTATTTATTTTCTTTCAGATATACCCACATGAGCTTGAGGCCGTGCCTGAATATGATGAATTCAAAGAATGGCTCCACTCCTTTGAGCTGTACAGGGGCAAGAAGACTGGTGATGACTCGGAGGATGAGAACAGGGTCGTAGGAGTCTTCAAGGTATTGTAAGATGGTTTAAAATCACTATGAAATTACAGTTTACGTCTTCTCTATTCATGATTTATCTCCTTTTCATCTCCTTAATTACTTTTCTATTGTAGGGAGCCGTCAAAGTTTACAAGTGGCCGCTGCCACGAGGAATTGATGACCACACCGTTATGGGATTTGATCCAAATTTTGGGTTTTTCCAAGGTGTTCCGAATAACGAACCCATCCACGTGCTCGTACGCGTATACATTGTTAAGGCTACCGATTTGCATCCGATGGACCTTAATGGCAAAGCTGATCCTTATATTGTGCTACATTTGGGATCAAAGAGGGTCAGTGACAAGGAGAACTATGTGTCCAAGCAGCTAAACCCAGTATTCGGAAAATGTTTTGAAATTGAAGCAACATTCCCCCAAGATTCGATGCTGACGATACAAGTACTGGACTGGGACTTACTCGGAGCCGATGATCTGATCGGAGAAACTAAAATTGATCTCGAGAATCGTTTCTACAGTCGACACAGGGCTACCTGCGGACTGCCCATGAAATATGAAGAGTAGGTAGACTTGTTAGGTATATTACTTTTTACTAACATAGTAATAAATACTAACACACTTACGTCTTTAGACAAGGCTACAACCGCTGGCGTGATGCTATGAAGCCAACACAAATCTTAGCCAAACTTTGCAAAGATGGGAAGTTGGATCCTCCTGTCTACGAACACGGTCGTGTGAAGGTCGGTCGTACTGTGTTCAATATGCCGATGGACGACAGCGAGCTTTTCTCAAACCCTGACACTGTGGAAGAACAAATGGCGTTGGTGGTGCTGCGCCGCTGGCAGGAAGTACCACGTGTTGGAACCCGCCTCGTCACTGAACACGTTGAGACTAGGCCATTATACAACCCCAGCAAACCTGGTAAGAGGAAAATCGTAAAGAATTTAATTGTAGCAATATTTTACTAACCCAAATCATGAAGATGTACTATTAGCAAAAATCTAATTAACTTTTATTCACAGGTATAGAGCAAGGCCGTCTAGAGATGTGGGTGGACATGTTCCCCATGGACATGCCACTCCCAGGTCCGCCGATGGATATATCAGCGCGCAAGCCTAAGTCCTATGAGATGAGGGTCATCATCTGGAACACTGATGATGTAGTTTTGGAAGACGACGCGTTTTTCACGGGCGAAAAGATGTCTGACATTTATGTTAAGGGGTAAACACTTTTTCTTCTTAAAAATCTTAGGTCAACAGTTCGATCATAATGTATTATTTGAACATTGAACATTCTCCATTTCTTTGCAGATGGGTGAAGGGTCCTGATGATTGTCAATGTACAGACATACATTACCGTTCCTTGACCGGAGAAGGCAACTTCAACTGGCGTTTTATTTATCCATTCGACTACCTGGAAGCCGAGGAGCGCATCGTGATCTCCCGCAAGGAGTCTCTGTTCTCTTGGGATGAGACCGAGTGCAAGATTCCAGCGCGCCTTGAACTGCAAGTGTGGGATGCTGATCATTTCTCTGCAGACGACTTTTTAGGTAATGACCAAATTTAACTTACTTCGGGTTAAATCGAATTTAAGAGAAGATAATTAATGACCAAATACAAAAAGAAAAGCTACAAATTCACAATTTAATTTCAGGCGCCATTACCCTGGACCTAAGCAGATTCCCGCGCGGAGCCAAGTCCTCAAAACTCTGCACACTGGACATGCTCCAATATGACGGGTCCGTGCCCATGGTCAACATCTTCAAACAAAAGCGCGTTAAAGGATGGTGGCCATTCTACATAAAGCGCGACACTGAAGAAATGGAGCTTACAGGAAAAGTGGAAGCCGAGATACACCTGCTCACTCGCGAGGAAGCTGACAAGGTTCCGGCTGGCCTCGGCCGGAGCGAGCCAGACCCCCTGGATAAACCTAAGTGAGTTTCGAAAATATGTTTTCGCGTTTGATAGCAGGTTTCTTTCAACACCTAGTATTTTTATAGTGTGACTTTGTCTGTGCTCTTCAACATTGATACCAGCAAGTACCTTTTTAGTTCTATATCATTAAGTGTTATTTTCGTGTTCGCAGCCGACCCGATGCATCGTTCATGTGGTTCTTGAACCCATTGAAGTCGATCCGTTACATCGTGTGGCACAATTACAAGTGGACTATCCTGAAGCTCTCCATCGTCATACTCCTGGCCCTGATGTTCCTGCTGCTGGTTTACGCAGTACCGGGTTACACGGTCAAGAAACTATTGGGAGCTTAAATTTGATAAACTTGCTTCAACGATTCAATCACAAATACCTACACTACAGCCGACGAACTGGAATATTATTTGAAATTAGATTAGGTTTGATGTCTATTTATCACAAAAAAAGGAAAAAAAAAAACACAAAAAATATTTTAATCCATTGTATCCACATATTTTAATCCATAGATCAAATCCTGAATTGTATCTATGTAGAAAGTATTATCAAATAGACAAATCTACTTTTAAATATAAATAAATGTATATTTAGAGATAAGTTTATGTAAAGATATTACATTTCAACATATCTATATTTTATCATATACCTATCTGCAAGTTAAGTTGACTTTAATCTTAACAGTTGTAAACTTCACGTTTCTAATATTCAAGAGCAAATTAAAAGTTTTCGGACAAGATGAATAAAAGACCAGTATTAACTATTAATTTATGCAGTTTCTCAATATCTTATGATTTTTGAAACTAAAACTAATTGCAATTTTGAATATACACATTCATACATAAAAAAATATTACCAATTGTTTATGTCCTAATAACTCCAAAAATATTACAAACAATTCAATGTATCAAGAATATATTACTCAAAGCACGTATTAATTTTAACAATTAACTCGTAAACTTTAATAATTAATTGTATGAAATAAGATATTTGTTTCTTGTTCTTATTCTAGTTTCTATTCTTCTGTATCAAGCACACCATTATTTCAAAAACCTACTGTCTTCATAAAAAAACATCCATCTCTCCTATGCATCTCTCTCTTGGTCTACCTCTCCGTCTACCAATATACATTTGGTGACAACCATAGTCTCTACTATCGCTGGCTTCTCAACTCGTCTGTTCACTAAAGACATTTTTACTCTCCGAGTGATCAAGAAAGTTCTTGCATAGATGGCATCCACTACATACCCATATTTGGAAGAAGTTCTAAAATTTAAAACGTAAAAGGTCTCCTTCATAGAATCTTTACTTCGACTATCCTGAAAAAATAATAATAATAGAGATATGAACATTTTAAACAATCATAAATAAAAATATACCTATAAATGTTTAACCAAGCTTAGCTGTAACACCATATTTAACCATAGTAGTAACACTACAGTTAGCCGAACATACATACTCGTAAATGTTTCACTTATCGTATATAACAGTAGGAAAACAATTTTACCGAACATGGATGTATCGAATTGTTGAACATATTTAACCGAATTAATAAATACCCAATTAATCTTTGATGTTGTACCGTTTAAAAAGATATTCCTAAAAACCCTCAACGTGTTTACGAATTAGTATTATATCGAACACTCGATAAACTGACTAAGCCACTTTACTTTTAGCACCCTGTATACCACTTCTGAAGAATTTTACCGAGTACCGTAAATGTACCGTTTAATCAATCCAATATTCTGTGTCTGTCCCGTAGTCAAGGCAAAAAACTTTACCAGTCAAATGTGAAAAATTTGCAATATCAAAAATCATTTGCAGCCATAAAAACCGCATAAGTTGAATTTATATTTATTACAGTTTGATGAAAAATTATCTTAAAACAATATTTTATTATTCAAGCATTTGACAGATAAAGTATTTTTAGTAGTTATAGGAATTAAGGATATTTTATGTGTGATATATTCAATATAATCTATTAATAAATAAGCGCCCTAGCCAACCTATTCGCGTTTTATTTGTAGGTAGTATAAAATATAATCAGAAATCAGAAATCAGAAATCAGAAATATTTTATTTGTGAAACATAGGTACAGCGGTTGGTCATATTTGAATTTAAAGTGCGCTATGATCAGCCTATAGCAAGCATACAAACATAAGGTCATAGATACAAATTCAACACAATAACAAATTCATTACATAAATGATTACAATTTTTAATTACTAAGTACTGTCAGGAAGTAAAATAAATTATTAAAAGAATGTCAAAAACAATTCGGATTTTAATGATTATCATTTTGAATTAAATTTTTGTCAGATAGTCTAATTATAAAATGATTCTGATTTTAAACAATAAGTATGATTTGTAGATAATAACAATATTGTCGAAGAAGCAAGTCAAATTAAATAGTATAATTGTGCTACCAAAACTGTTATAACATCATGTCAAAATTTATCTAATAAAAAATCTGATACATTATAATAACATTTTTGGCACAACATAACACTCAGTTTCTGTTTAAAAAAATTAATTTGCATATTTTTCAGGTCTTTTGGCAATTTATTAAATATAACTGGTGCCATGTGAAAGACACTTTTATACATTAAGGCAGTATTCGTTTTTGGAATACATAAACGACTTTTGTCCCTTTGAGTCCGATTTGAAGCTGTAGATGCTAAGGTAAATAAATGAGGATTTTGTTTTACAAAAACCGCTACTTCAAATATGTAAAGTGACGGGAGTGGTAGAATATTGTGCTTTTTAAAGAAAGGCACACAGCTCTCTGTTGATTTTAAACCAAACATAGCTCGGATGCAGCGTTTCTGCGCTTTAAAGGCAAGCTCTTTGTCAGTGGAATTCCCCCAAAATATTATGCCATATCTAAGAATCGATGCTACCAGCCCATGATATGCAATTAAAAGAGAACTGGAGTTTATTTTGTATGCAAGTGTATGTAAGGCATAGGCAGATTTACTAATTCGTTTGCACAACTGTTCTATATGTGGCTTCCAGGTCATTTTGTCATCAATATATAAGCCTAAAAATTTATAATTGTCTACTTCTTCTATTGTTTGCATGTTATAATTCACATTTAGGTTATTTGGCGTCGGTAAACGCTGTTTAAAATGCATTAATTTAGTTTTGCTTAGGTTGGCTCTAAGATTATTAACATTAAGCCAATTCATGACTGAACTCAATGTATTGTTTATGTCATCTTCGTAAGTATTAATGTCTTTACATTTTACGGTTACTGTACTGTCATCCGCAAAAAGAGCTATAGGATTTTCTATGGCATTGGGTAAGTCATTAATATATAATATAAAAAGTAGTGGCCCCAAAACAGTTCCTTGGGGAACACCGTATTTTAATTGACGTTTACATGATCTAAAGGTTTCTTCTTTTTTTGTTAGTATATTCACTCTAGTCAATTCAGTGTATTGGTGACGGCCTTTGAGGTATGATTCAAATAAGTTTAGAACATTGCCTCTTATTCCATAGTCACTAAGTTTACCTAGCAATGAATCATGTTCAACATAATCGAAAGCCTGTGTCATGTCCATGAAGATAGAGCAGACAGGTATTCTTTTGTCAACGTTAACCATAACAAAGTTCAGAAAATCATATATGGCCATATTTATAGTTTTATTTTGTCTAAAACCTTTTTGTTCTTTTGCTAAAATATTATTTCTTTCTAAATAGTTATTAAGTTCTCTGAAAATATATTTCTCGAATACTTTGGATATAACTGGCACCAAGGAAATAGGTCTATAGTTTTCTAAATATTCTCTGTTATTTTTTTTGAAGATTGGTTTTATGATAGAAATTTTTAATTTGTCTGGGTAGATTCCAGCTTCAATAGATAAATTTATCAGATAGGACAATAGAGCAGAAATATACGGAGCTATGTGTTTCAAGACCTTAGTTGATATCCCATCATAACCTACACTATTCGTATTTTTTAAACTCTTAATTATTTGCAATACATCAAGTGAACAGCATGGTTTCAAAAACATAGACTTTTGCTTAGCAGTAGACGTATATAATTTGTACTGCATGTTAAGTGAATCATAGTTTGGTACAATTTTATCAATGAAGTAATTATTAAAGGCATTACATATTTCACAAGGGTCAGTTATTAATATGTCATTTATTTTAATGCTAGTTATGATGTCATTCGGTAAATTTTGTTTAGTTTCGTTTATAATTCTCCATGCCGATCTACTTTTATTCACGGAAGCATTAATTAAATGATTGTTTTGTGCGCGCTGTGTTAATTTGATAACTTTTTTAAATCTTTTAGAAAATTCTATCAGTTTACTTTTGTTTTCTCGGCTCGGATGTTTCCTGTACTGCCATAGAAGATTGCGTTTTTTAATACTACAGACCTTAATCCCTCGCGTTATCCATTTAGCTTTACGATGTACGTTAATGGTGATATATTTAAATGGAAAGCAAAGGTCATAAAATAACTGGAACAAATCAATGAAAGAATTATAGGCTATATTAGGATAATCCTGCTGTAACCTTCACTGCTGAAAAGACGGAAAACTTTGAACGTATTCTGAGGAAAACTTCACTGGAAGTTACAGGAGTTTGAAGTCAATATACATAAATTCAATTGCAACATTGTGCTTATGGGTACCATATTTCAATGAATAAAAAAGCTCAATTCGTAATCAAAAAGCACTTTAATATTTCATAAAAACAGCAACTGCACAAATGTCCTAGCCAACTCGTTACACATATGTATTTCATCACGAAGACATTCAACAAATTGATCAATGAATGAGACTTAAACAAACTGTAAACAAACATTTATAAGCCAACAGTTACGTAAAAGTCAGTAATCAACTTTCAACGTTGCCCTGCCCGACGCTGTCCAGCGTCAGGTCTTCGTCTTCGTTTCTTAATTTGCTTCGGCACGGGATCAGGCAACTCAGGTAGTCAGCAGCGGCGACGTCGTCTCTTTCTGCAACTGCGCCTGCGGATCCTGCGCTTGCGACGGCAGCAGCAGCTGCGGCGCCGGCGGCGGCGACGGCGACGCTTGCGGCACGCCGCCTCTCGGGCCGACCAGTTCATGTAGTGAGATCCTTTCCTTTCCAGAAAGCCCAGTGCAGTTCCATTCTCCAATAGGGACAAGACAGAAGCTGTCAACTCCCTGGCATCCTGCCCGTATTCGGAACTCAGATATTCCACTATCTCGTTCATCGTCGCTCCTGACTGCATGTCCTGGAGAAATTGGATGATTAACTTTCCTGATGGGTATTGGGGCGGTTTCAATTCCATCTCTTGTGTGGTTGCTACAGTGTCCATTGTACCAACTTGTTCCATTTTTTATCAAAAAGCTACCTTTTAATTTTATCATACATAATAATCGAAATTAATGAGTTGTATAAAACAAAGATGCAATAAATTTTATTAATATGTCAAAACGATACTGTTGATTCCATGTTACGTAAATTTGTAGTCGTCGTCGTTGTCGCTGGCTCAGTCATAGTTCTTATTTTAAAAAGAGAAAATACTATGACAACCTCTGTGTGACTGCAATACGACCTCGAATCGTCTTCTTCTTTCTAATAATTCTTCTAATTGCAGTTTTCGTCTTTACCATGTCAGACCGCCACAAAAGGAATATTCAACACTTTAGATACCTATATCAGAAGGTCCGGGAGAATAGCCGTGTGTATGATAATTATTTAATTATCAATATTTTCGCCATTCTAAAATAAGTACCTAAAATGACTATTTTCATTATAAAAGTTGGCGATATTGAACTAATTAGACCACTGGGCGCTTGAGGCTGCTTCTAGGGTCAGTATACAGCGTCCCCGCCTTCAACTTGCTTTCACCTCCTGGACGGAGTGAAAAGTTACGAGAGAAAGGTCATTCATTGACCTTCCCAATAGGGGTCTCTAGAACAAAGTCACATACAGCCGTAATCAGAATACAGCCTTTTCTATGAGTACCAATCTTCTTTTCACAGCCTATCCTGAACTTTGTCTGTGGCTGTAGTAGACAAAATACTGGTCTTCCGAAACCGTAAAAAAATTAAGAAAAAATCTGACAGGCGATGGTGATTTTCATCCTTTTTCGGTATTAACACTTTTGCTATTCTGATGAATTTTGGAACACTTTTCTAAAACTCATAAACAATGTTAAATTCCTATGAATCCGCGAAATAACAAATGTATAGAATGTCGCGCGACGACATCCGGCAGGAACAAGAGCAAAATACGGCCAAGCTGGTAATGAACGCCTTTTACAAAGTGGCAGACAAAGATGGCGCGACAGCAGCAGAAATCACAAGTTACTTACAAGAAAAGTTTGGCGACGTATGGAGAACGAACACTCTCACCTGGAAGGCCGAGGAGACACTGAAGCGCAGTTCCGTGCTGGGCTTCCTGGACAAGCAGGGCGACCGGTACGTGGCCAACCTGGCGCGCGAGTTGTGCTGCAAGCGTCGCCGCAAGCGCCGCCGCAGTTGCCGGCGCAGGAGGAAAAAAAAGAAGTGTTGTTGCAAAAAAAGGAAGCGTCCCCCGTGCTGTTGTCGGATGTGAACAGTAAAAATGTCGTTTGTGCTTATAAAAAAAAATATATAATTATCAATTTTTCTTTTCTAGTAAGTCATTTGGTACCCTACTTATGACATGGTGATTATCTTATTTCGGTTGCCAAGGACGGCGTTGCACAGACAGGGGCAAATGAAATTAACTTTAGCAAAAGGCGCCCAAAAGGCACGACACGATAGGTGTCTACCGTAATATCACAATCAGTCATACTATTAATGGACACAACTAAGCGTTTTCATGAATGTTCCCTGCATTCACGTGGTCCATTGGTCCATTGCTACTTTTTGGGACATGGCTGCTCGAGATTAGCCTTAATCACGCTGTCGCTTAGGTAATGAGTATGTTGCACGTGGATCATGGGGTCAATAAGGGCTCTTTTTATCTCACTTCTGACATTTCTGGAAGAACAAAACTACATACGTCCTTACTATTCTCGGTTTGACGAGTGACTGATGAGTGACTCATGGGTCGACGCCTAGTCGACGCTTGCTGTTGGTTTGCGTCAACCTCAGCGTCAACTCTCACGACGGTTGGATACAGATAAGTCATGTAATGACAAGTGATAATAAATATAGCGGGGGCCCAAAACTTGAGTAACGAAAATTGCAGGGTTAGGTACTTAAAATGCCAGTTAACATGTAGGTGTCGTGTTAATCGATGCCGAATACTTCGTGACTTGATATTGGATTTTCAATTTGAGTTAAGTTCAGCAAGTGCCTAAATCTCAGATTAATGAAGGCCTAAATATCCTGGGTTGTCAAATTATCATTTTCATCTTTGTAGGTCTTCGTTTCAGCCGAAAAACGTCCACTGCTGGACAAAGGCCTCCACCAAGGCTCACCAGCTTGCGCGATCTTCAGCAACCCGCACGCATTGCTTCCCGGCGACCTTGACGAGAAGGTCATGTAGGGCTATAACTCTCATCTAACCGAGTGGATTGCGCAGTTAGCCAAAAAAGGCAATCTTTGATAACCATTTAGGTCAGTCGAGTAGGTACTACCAAAGTTATATGATATTTTTAAAATAGGTTCGAAATTGCTTTATACCTGAAACTTTTACAAAAGCAGCACGCGGAGTCTGGAAGTTGGTGATTGATACACTCGAACACCGGAGAGCTCGTAAATGCTATCCGTAATAACAAAACAAGATCTAACTTGTTAACATACACGAAAACTAAAAAAACAAAACACGAGCCTGTAATTCCCATACATGGCGAAAGTTTGAAAATGGACCATGGGCGTCGAATTTTTTCGATGTTTCTTCTCAATATAGGCAATTAGGAAATACCAGCCTCATCTAGCGTTGATAAAGAAAAAAACTTTTTACAAAAAAGTAGAAACCAAGTTCATAAAACACTAAAAAGTAAAAAAAAAAAATCCTTTCGTCATAGCTCTAGAAGTCGGTGACAAACTAAATAACAGTATCGAGACACCGACTTCTAGTCGACACCTCTTTTTGTAAAAAGTTTTTTTTATTTTGTTGTTTCTTAGTAAAAAATTGAAGAAATCTACTTTCACCCTTCCTACTTATCATCAGCATCAAGCTTCCAGTGGCACTCATAACCCATGACACCAATAAAGTCTTTATCAACACAAGTAAAATAAGCCCAAACACTATGTAGCTGCTATCAACCATTAAGGAGTTCCCTAAACTACACTGCACCTGCATCACGGACCTTGCAGATGAGGTCGTTACCCATCACGGTCTAAAGATCTTGTCAACACGGATAAAATTAGCCCAAACACTGTGTATATAACTGCTATCAATCATTAAGGAGTTCCCTAAACTACACTGCACCTGCATCACGGACCTTGCAGTTGAGGTCGTCACCCATCTCGCTGCAAAGATCTTGCCAACACGAATAAAATAAGCCCAAACACGAGGTAGTTAAGATGTACCGTTGAGGAGTTCCCTCGATCTTTTGTCGTCTCCATCATCAGATTTGGCCTAAACCTCCATAATATTGCAGTCTCAGCAGATATATATATCAAGTTTGACCTGATGACAATGGGACCAAATGACAAGCATAGGTACCTTTTCAATTTTTTTTTTTTTAAATCGGTCCAGGCGTCTTTATCTATACTTATAATAAATCTGTAGAGAGGTCAATTCTGTACATTGAATATATTTTCAAAATAACTATCAGGGGGTGATAAGTGATCGATACTGATGCCAAAAATGCAATCAGTAAAATTTTTGTCTGTCTGTCTGTCTGTCCGTCTGTCTGTCTGTCTGTCTGTCTGTCTGTCTGTCTGTCTGTCTGTATGTTATTAATAGGAACAAAAACTACTGGACGGATTTTAATGAAACTTGGTAGAATTATTCTTCATACTCCTGGGCAGGTTATAGGATACTTTTCATCACGCTACAATCAATAGGAGCAGAGCAGTGAAGGAAAATGTTGGGAAAACGGGAGAAGTTACACCATTTTTTAAGCTTTCGTCGCGTGTGCAGCCTTAATGGTTAAAGCTACATAGAAACCATGTATGACGGAAATATTCTACATAAAATTATCTAAAAAATATTCCACAACAGCATATGTCTATCTTTAAACTCACAATAACACGTATAACTACGATAGTTTACCTGTTCGGAGCTTTCTGATTATTTGTTATTGTTTACTCTTATGTTTATAATATTCTCGCTCATCAAAATCTTAACAAAAGATGACATTATTACACATTCTATAAAAAAAGAATCATAGAAATCGGTGTAGAAATACAAAACTTATACATAAAATACGATAATTAACCATCGCCCCGTGTCGTTGCCGCGCTCGACGCGGGTCGGCCGGTAGGTATAATAAGGCGGGAGGTCCGAGCGCGAGCTTCTCATCCCGACAAAAGTTAGGCTTTGGTAGCGGTAATCGACATCCACACAGGCGTAGCCGCGGGGGTCCTCTATAGGTTATTATATCGGAACAACACATAGACTACTTTTTGTCACGAAAACCGACATACACGCGGGCGGAGCCGCGGGCGACCGCTAGTGTTATAATATAGCAATGGGCCGATATTCTTCTACAAACATTGAAACAACGCTCTTTATTGTTATTGGTAACTAAGCTCACTAAAATTTTCTCAGTTGATTTAGCGCCAAAGCGCGTTGTAGCAAAACGCCAAAAATAATGAGAAAGATGAGCAACACTAAGTTATATACGACCGACAGCCTTCGCTGGAATTCGTACGCACTCCAAGCGCGATCCAATCGACGGCAGCCGACTGGATGCCGGTCGGCCGTCGCGGCATACGGCTCCGTTCCGATGCGGGCCGGTTGGTCTGAATCTTACCTCTGTCCATTATTTCGAGTCCTCCAATGACAACACGGTGGTGCTGGTCCACCCTTCAATCAAATTTTAGTAAGATGCACGGTGTGCATGCGCTGTAGTGGGTCTGTGAACATGAAATAAAACGCCAACATTCAGTGATCATTATTTTATTTTATAATTCTATTTTAATATTTACACGTCTTCCATATAGTAAAAGATACTTTTCCATATAATAATCGAAACATTTAACATTTAAGATTACAAACATCAGTACACTTATTGCTTCATTCATCATCCCCACAAGAGATGCTAGGCAAAGGCTGTATGGGACAATTTTCACAATAATAGAGACGGCCTGCACAACCTGACGCAACCTCAGCAGCTTGCACGAGGAACAACTGATTGGTAGACGACCAGGTAAGTTTGGTTCAGTTATCAAGAGCACACTATTCATGCCAACAAAATAT
Source organism: Heliothis peltigera (assembly GCA_958496145.1). Taxonomy (NCBI): domain Eukaryota; kingdom Metazoa; phylum Arthropoda; class Insecta; order Lepidoptera; family Noctuidae; genus Heliothis; species Heliothis peltigera. Next base: position 14,554,255 of record OY292321.1, on the reverse strand, counting down.
CATATTAAATTTCCGGATATTTTTGTTCCTAATGTAAAGTGTTTCGGGGAGAAAATGACTGAGTTTGATTACAACAAATAGGCTATTTACCGCGTCAGTCCCTATGCGTAAGAATATGCTACTCTTAGCCACTGCCAACTAATGTAGTCAGTCACATTTTGCTGATATCACAGCGTACCGGCCGCCTAAACTAAATAAATAATATGTTATTAACATACAGCCTAAAGTTAGAGGTATCCCCGCGAAGGTTAAAGACGACACCAATACGCTTCAATGCGACCACTAATACACGTTCACATTCATCGTCAATGTTCATAGAAATTTTAACACTAATTTACTCATGAATTTAATTCAGTTCCGAAGTGTCAACTTATGAAGAGTAGAAGACAAGGTGTTTTTAATAAACTAGTAACGATTCTAAAACAAATCATTTTATTAGCATTAATTGTTTCCACGCGACATGGAACTACACAAGCGAGGGGCCGGGGTGTCCGGGCTCGCGGTACAGGGAGCGCCGGAGGCGTCGTGGTACTGCACTTGATCCTACCAGTTGCTGAGGCGCTTTGCTTTGTCTAGGACGTGCCTTCACAACCGTAGCCACTAGGTGGCGCCGAGGGTCTCTGGGAGACGGGTACAATGTAAGCTATTGAATATTGTCAACGGTAACTGGATGCTAACGACCCTCCGAACACCCCCTTTGTACTATAAATATTTGTCTACATGAAACGGTTAAAATGAAGCTCTTCCGGAGCTTGAACACGGTTGGCAATCACATAAAATATATTCCTAAAATGATAAATATAACGGCCTCATTCATTTTCCAACGGAAAATAGATTGAGTTCTATTAGATATAATAAGAATTTAAATTTATTGCGTATATTCGAAATGAAGGCCTCGCCTTATATGTACATGTCAAGAATTGATTTAAGTTAATTTTCCTTATTACTCAGAATATTTCAGAAACATAATAATCAGAACAATTCAGCCAACACTGCATTTAATACGGAAATTGATTTTATTATTGATTTTACACCTACGAGTAGACCAATGACTGTTATTTACAAATATCGAGTTAAATATGTATAATCTGAACACATAGAATCTGCATATATACGGAAACGACAACTACACTACTTTAAAATGGCGGAAATGCACATGACGGATAACTGAATGTCTAGCTACGTCCGCTCTGCGTCACAACAGTACGTGACAAATATTGAACAACGTAGGTATATATTGATTAGGTACACATAACAGACAATTATCGTCAAAACTACACTTATGGAGAAAACATCATGACCATTATTGTATTATTAGTTCATTCGGACACAAAAATATTTAAAACCTACAAATTCATGCAAGACATCTATGAGTAAATGTTTCATAATTTAATTAATTAATTATACGAGGTGAGATTTCCAGGTGACACACACTGACCAACACTAATCAAATAAATTCACTTTGATATGCCATCTGAAAATCTCACGGGTACATCCTGATTAAAACCGACGCATATATTATGTGTTATTCGTCTTACTTTAATAGCAATGGCAACAATAAGCTAAACAGTCGACTGGCATTCATGTAAACCGATAATAAGCCCCGCCGTCACAATAATGAACTGTCTACTTTGATATATAACACTTAATTGATGATGCACAACACAGTATTACAATTATGCCTAACTACATAAAAACACGTCGTCATCATACTCTGTGGTGGGGCAACACGCGCGTTGCCGTGTTACACAAATACGAAGCGCACGTGCGCGTGCGTGGGCGACGGAGCTCGGGCCCGCCTCTCCCTCGCGACCGGCTAATATCGACTTCATAGAAAATTAAAAAGAAACAGCAACTTCATACATTGACTACAAAATATGCTCGTTAACAAACAAAGTATATACAAAACGACTAAATAATATTTTAAAATGTTATATATACATAAAATACTATTAAAATCCTTATGATGTAGTTCGAACGTTAAACTAAATAAAAAATCGGACATAAACAATTTTTGCCAAACAAACTATAGACAAATTAGATATTTAAGACGTTAATATTAGTGGGTGCAAAACTTTACACATTATACTACCCCATCAGGTATATATAACTATTGCCGTACCTTATGTACAGTATAATGTAGGAAAATGCTACACAAATTATAATAAATCATTAAAAAATAGTACATAAATAACCTTCGACGATATGTGGGTATAACATGTATTTGGGACAAACTAAACTGAGCTCAGTTGCCTTGAAAGTAAATGAGAGAAAAATAAAATACTAGAGGCTTGATATGATATGGATTCTATAATAAACTACTTAGCAGAGATTATTGTTATCAATAAATACTTAAGTTTTGTGGTAACCAATTAAATAATGTTAATGCAAAACTTTTTAGTTGGAATGGTCTCAAATTTAGGGGAATGCTACCAAAATGCAATTATATAAAAATGTCACACTGATACGATATTAAAAATATTGGGAACTATGAAGGGCAGTAAATACTATGTCATCATATCGCGCCGCTAGCATTGGATGGTAAAATGTTCTTTCTAAGACTCCACACTTTATGAAGCCTTGAATTCATTTACAAACCAATTTCTAACTTTCGCAAAATTGAATCCCGAATCAGAAATAATTGGCTCAAGTAATGATATCATTTATTGTTTGATTGTTGAAGGCGAATGTCGACGAAGGTTAAAGAAAATCCATGAAAATGATAACTGCGCATCAATTTTCTCAAAACAAAACCTGTCATCAAAAACCAATATACCAGTAAAAAATTTAAAATTTTGTAAATAAATATTTAAGAAAACAATTAAAAAATACTCGACACAGTTGGCGAAAAATGTTAGTTCGTGCTAATTTGCCTCTCAGAGTCACAGCGAGATATTAAATACATAAATTATGTTGTAGGACAATCCTACAATATTTAGTAGCAATGTGGAGACAAACACGCACGAAGTCATTTCGTTAAGTTCATTTACATGGGCAGCATGGCAGCTATGGTAACCGTGACTATCAGCAGTCCTCGGCTACGGTTATCACAGGTGCCATAAAAACTATAAAATATTTGTAAAACATGCAATTGTTTGAGTCGAGGACATAAATTAATCAATCATTGAAATAAGACAAACTCATTGTTTAAAATAAAATATTAAAACGAAACATGCATGCAAAAGAAATGCATATTGTTTAAAATACACAATAACTATGTGAAATGAAATCATAAAATGAGCAAATAAAATAACCCTTCTGCTTGCACTACATTTCAGAACAATGTAAAAAAGTGTGATTCAAAATTATGCTTTCGTTAAAATCACGCCACATTATTTGAGATAATGTAAACTGATTATTTTTTTACATTTAAGACGTTTTATTGTAATTGTACATGAAAATCTCATGGGTTATCACGTATATTATTATTGTAGAAATTGACTAGAATCTATCTGCGTGGACTCTCGTCTAGTGATAGTGAGCCGGTTGTCTGTCCCATAATTCGTGCCGACGATATAATATCACAATTAAAGAGCAGTATTCATGCAAACGTAACGTTACCTACTGACTGTGGGAGACCGATAACGTCTTTGTATAACAGATAACACGTGCGTTACCTGCGAGAGAGATGACAATAATAGATGATTCATTAATACATAGGAAATAAACGATATTAAGAAGACACTCCTCCACTCATCATGGGCATAACACACTGAAGGCACAATATTACGGTGGTTTATTATGCACTAGCTACGCTCATGTGCTCTTAGTACAAGCCTCAACGCGGTTACTCCGGCAAATACACTTTATTACTATCAGTTAAACAATTCGGTAACATCGTTCAGTTTATCAAACAGTGTAGAAAAGTATTGAAGGTGAAATTGACAACCAGTAGTGCGCCTCGACCCAATAAGACGTACAATTTTCTTAATAACTACGAAAGGTATACTAGTAAGCGTTGGTCACGCATAAATGGTAACACGTATTATATTATGTTTTCTACGACCGGGCACAATATTTTCCTAGTACATGCAAATTAATTATTCAAATTCCATTGTTACATTAAAAACATATTACAATAACAAGTAAAATTAGTTAAACATGATCTCAAAACATGATCATTTCACTTCCACGTATTAATTTATAAGACATGCAACACTAAAAATCAATTAAAAAATTGCGTCCAATCGTAGAACACATAAATATAATCCGTGGTATCATTTATGAACGTACAATAAACGCTAAAAATAGTATTGATTGCTTTAGACAATAAGTGCAAGTGTTATTGATTCGAGGGTGACAATAAGGATGGGGTGACAGGTCCGCGGCCCGATGGATACCACCGAGCGGCGCGAGTGACGTCACAAGTATTTATATATCCGATGGGTTATCACAAATTAGAGCGAACACGAGAGGGCGGCTGTTCAAACGGTATCAATATCGCCAACATTGATGCGGTCTTCGGCGGCTGTCACTGAGAATCCCAGAATGCGCACGTCGACTTTAAGCATTTTATTTTTCTTGGTTTTCTTCCCCTTGCCTTTCATTTCCTGGTAGTCAGAGCCGGAGGGGGTTCGCGGGTTCACAGCCATGGCAGGGGAACACAGGTCGTCCGACGGCGTCACCATGCCGACGCGCAGTAGCTTAGACCTGCAAAACAGGCTGCTATTCAGAACGATGGCCCTCGATATCTAGCTGTATGCATGTTTATTTAACAACAAGAGTAAATTTAACGGATTGTGTACAGAACTGCACGTGACGAGATTTGTATGAGTATCTACGCGGCACTAACGCAGCATATATATGTATGACGATGAAACGTTTTAATTCCAGCTACTCAGAAATCGAAACTCACTGCATTCACAAGTCGTACCCTATACACGAAGGGACAATGCAATAAATATATTATTTGTAAATAAATAAAATCATACCTTCTTTCCAGGAACTGACGAGCGAAGTCGTTAGATTCCTTAGACTCGCCCAGGTAGCATTTGACGTAATCTTTCACTTCGTATGGCGATTCAATGTCCTTTAGGAAGCCTACGAAAGTCGGCACTGAAAGAAATATATAAGAAAACATTCAAGCATTTGTTTGCAATTCTAAGTAATCAAGTCCAGCACCTAGCTGCCCGAAATTGTCAAAATTTTCCTAATCAACTTTGAATCAAATGCGTAACCTAAATTGTCTGTATGGTCTGTACAATCTCAAACATTAGCAAAGCTTCAGACTGTAATATTTAGGTCCGGCAGACACTGGTTACTTATTTCATAATCTTAAATTAATGTTTCCTTACCATCAATCTTGGAACTCCAAGAAGTGAGTACCCCGGCACACCAGGCTTCGAACTCCACGGCGGGCGAAGATTCCTTCTTAGATGAGGCCGAAATATTTGGCTTTTTCTTGTTCTTCACCGGCTCGGTCTTTTGGGGCTCCGGAGCCTTGTCACCCTTCGACGAGTTGGGTTGGGTGTCCCAGAATCCTCCTATTGGAGAAAATATGGAGATTCATGAAAAACTCGACAGTCGATAGTATATTGATCATTACATTACTGGAGGCTGCAAGGTCCCTAAGAAACACCTAGAATTGGGATACCAATAGAAAACATTTTAAAAAATGTGGCAGTTCTTATGCAAGTCCCCTACCCTTGATATGATATTCCGGAATTTAGAACGGTCTAAAGCAAATTAGTTATTGGAATGAAAATCCAGTCATGCTTTCCTCAAACTTTATTTATTATTTGTTTATTTCCCACAATATTATCTGTCATTCATCGGGAAACATACAAATCTACGAGGAGTACGTGAACAGCAGCTAATGTCATAGGCCTGGGCGTCATATGAGTATAATATTACCTCCGTTATGCGTGTTAGCCCAGGGCGCGTGGTTGGTGGGCGGCGCGGGGGCACTCTCCGACTCCTCCATGGCTTTGGCGGCCGCCGCCACCGCCGCGGCCATGGCTTGCTTACGCGCCTCAGCCTGTGTTAAATATACTGTATTTAGACAGGTATACTTTTACATACACGACCGACCATAACAATAATATCACAACCATTCGACTTTATAATATTTTGATGTAGTTAACGGCTTATTTTTTCATCCAGGTGAAATCTAATAGCCTATGCACTACAGTTGTATACTCAAGTATAAATATAGTAGAAAATATCACTATACGGACAAAGTACTAATTGAAGTATTTAACATAGCCAGCTTACCTGAATCTCAGCCAAACTCTGTCCTGTAGACTGATTGGCTCCCTTCTTCTTCGCCCAACCTAAACCAGCCTGCATTTCCTAGTGAACGAAAACATAATTTACTTATTTTTAGTAAAACAATAACATTATAATTTTGAGTGGAGTAAAAAAAACAACTTTGAATTCTTCATGATCTGTAATTCTTAACGTAACACTTTATTAAAATCTTCTTTGATAGTAACATAAAATGTATTACACTAAAGCATCAAACAACATCTACATAATTCGTGAACGTTCTACAATTATTCTAGCTCAATTCACAAACGTCTTTATAAAGCAAAGTCTGTCGTACCTGTTCCCTCGCCAACGCGGCGGCTTGCTGCTGAGCAATAATCTGCATCATCTGCTGTTGTTCCTTCATTTGTTCCAGCTTCTTCTCCCGCTCGAGGCGCTGAATCTCGGCTAGAGTGAGCCCGTCCTTGCTGGTCGCCTGCATGTTCTGCGTAGCGACCGACGACCACGGCGCCTTCTTGGCGACTGATTCCGAGGCCTGGCGGTGCTGAACTTGCTGCTGTTCCTGGGGTGGGGAGTGGTACATTACTTACTACCTAATTAAGAGGGATTTGATTTGTACTTTTTTTTATTTAGGAAGCAAGCAGTCACAAGAAAACAATAGGTTCAAAAAGACTGAGTTCGATACAATTTTAAATGTATTATATCTTATAGTGAGAGAAAAAAATGAATATTTAAGTTCAAGAAAAGTACCAACACTGTGATAGAGATTATTTCACATCTATAACAATAACTGTAACATAAAATGTGTGTTTAATGAATAACTTTATTGATAAATAAGAAATAAATACACAGAAATGTTATTTTTTATTAAGAATGAAAATAATTTGTTTTAAGACCTGTAATACCCCTAGGAAATAAAGGAAAATAAATGAGATTATTATTTTGTATGTCTCTTCTTTTTAGAGACAATTTTAATGAAAGGAATGGTGAAATGAAAACTGGCTACTCAATTGAGTCAGTTGAACTGTATCCCTACGGACTGGAAGCGTTTAGGCAGATGATCAGATGATATCAGTTTGCTGGTGATTTGATTGTAAGAGTGAAAAAAGTTGCAGTTTTCATAACAGGACAATTACCTGCTGTTTTTTGACTGCCTCCGCTTGCTTTTTCTTCTTTTCCTCGTCAGTAGCTAACTTCTCTTCCTCCTTCCTGTCAAACGGAACAAATACACGACATCAAACAAAAGCACCGCACTATACAATATATATATCAAAAGAAAACTAAAGCAAATCATACTGAACCACACAACAAGTAAATTCTATCAACACTATGAACACAAAAATATTCTACCATTTAGGTAGAATATTTTTTTACCAATTAATATCTAATGCGTCAACTTCGTAAAAAAAAGCTTTAGAGGGTGACGTGATAGTACGAACCTCTTTCGTTCGGCCTCGTCAGCTACTCGTGCTTCCTCCGCCTTCTTCCTGCTGTCCTTGTTAGAACTCTTCTCTGGGCCCTTCACGATTGTGAACCCTTCCTTGATCCACTCCTATACAAGTAAAAGGTACACATTGAAAATAGTTTAAAGTGCTACTTTTTAAACTTACTTTTTAAACTGTAGGTATTAAATATGCAATTTGAAAACAGTTACTTCCAAATACATAGGATTTTAATAACACAAATCACGGCGTATTTCAGAATTTTGACATCTGACCTTACTTGAAGAGAAATAAAAATATTTTAGCTTTTAAAATATCTACGTACCTTTTTCTCCTTTTCAATGTCCTTCTTGCTAGACTTGTCTTCTTTTTTGATCTTCGACGGGGATTGCTCTTGCGATCTTTTCTGTTCAAATATTTAGTTACTATTAATCTCTGGGTGACATTGAATACTAGTGTTATAGTTAAGAATAATCAGTTTCTGTAGTTACTGAATTAAAGTCAATAGTAAGAAGTGTTTTAAAACTTTTTTGTGAATGAAGTGATATGCTAGAAAGACTTACAATAAAATGAAACTCTGTCATTGCAATCTCGAACCTTAAGCTAGTCCATTATATTGTGAACGAATAGTTTAACACGCAATATATCTACAGACGTCCATTGTTTGCGCGAATCAGTTGCGAACTCAATTGGCAGTACATCGCAAAGCCTCGTTGCCATCGTTAACTGAACGGGTTCAGTTTGATTGATGACACGAACCAGCCTTGCAGATCAATGATCAACAATAGAAATTGTAATTGATATGTAAATAAAACTTGTTATATAAGGTTGCATGTTGTTGCGATGAATTTACTTTCGCGGTTTCCCACATACCCTAAGTAAAATATAGTTTTATTTAGTAAAATATACGCTCAGAAATGAAGTTGAAACAATATTTTTAAGTTGGTTCAGAGGTTCCATAGATTAACCCTTGCAATGTTACAAACTCACAAATTTAACCTCCGTCCAATATTAGAATACATAAACACAGAACATACAAAAGGTAAGAAATTTTTAGCTTATGATGAAACTTTTGTTTTTTTTCTATACAGACGAAGCTTTGGGTTCTGGTGTGTCTCTTACCTCGGGCTTGACAGTCTCCTCTTCCTTAGCCTTGACTTCAGCGACTTCGTCCTTCTTTTCGTCTTTAGCCTTCTTATTCTTATTCTTTGTGTTGTTATTCTCCTTGTTCTTAGTAGACTTGTCCGCCTCCTTAGTTTGTTTCACCTGTTTCGGTTCAGCCGTGGTCTTAGCCACAGGTGAAGACTTCGCGAGACTTGTTTCACTAGAGCTCTGCTCTAGTTTCACTGGTTTCTCCGTCACCGGCTGGAAAAACGTTTCAAATGTATTTTATGGAAATACGTGCTTTGACAAATTGATACTGGCTTTTTGGTACCGATCTAGTAACTTAGTTAAGCAAGTTTATATTTAGATTTTGATTGAAAAGCACAAAAAAGCACTGGAGAGCATTTTCACCTGTACGTCAGCGTTGTCAGACTCGGGCACGGGAGCTACGTTAGCCGGTCCGGTCAGGGTTTCTTTTTGAATCAGTTTTTGCAACTCCTCCATATTGGGGGTCGCACTGATGTTCGGGGAGTAGCGATCATCGGGCACGGTGGCTGGCGCGGGGGGAGGCGGCAGCTCGCTCAGGAACGGCTGGGGAGGCTGCCCGATGTTCTGCGTCGCCCGAAGCTGTGCCAGAATCTGATCCTCCGTTTTCATCTCCTTCGCAATTTCGTCCGGCAGGAGAGAATTCGAATTGATGGCGGAAGGCTGAAATTTATTGGCATACCTTCATACATAAGTGTTAAAAATATCAGTCACCCACTGCCCACTGTAACATTTATGTACGAAACTTTCACACCCATGACCCAACTACTTTGTAAGGAACTTTCAAATTAGCCGCAAAGAGTCGCGCTGCCACCGCAATATTCAACCGTAATTAAAAACATAAAGGAGCCTCTATATCAGCGGCCAAGTGCAGAAGCGCTGTAGCCGCGCTGCAGTTCTGCATTTTTGTTATGTTTAGCAAAGCAGTGCGACAGCACCGCTGCAGGCGTGCGATTGCCGCGCTGCTAATGTACAGGCTTGAAGAAATTAGACTACAACCACAGAACAGTGAAAATAAATACTACAGCCCACTACATGATCTACCGATTAACAATGATATAAACACAGGGTGAGGAACACACACGAGCAACTTAATAAACTATCAAAGAGTAAACATAAAATAACATATTTTTAATTCAACTAGAATGACAACATGAAATCTAAATAACATAACGATATAATAATGTAGATTTTGAGCATGCAAATATCAATATCGATAAAATTTGTATTCTACGGACGGACATAAACCTAAACGTAAAGTGGAGATCATCGGACCCATATCCAAACAGGGTACCTACCAGCGTGAAGTCTATTCATGAAAAGCTGAATATGCGATGCCACACAATCTATAACTTATCTGACTTAGCACCAATGAAATGACCTATTACCACATGTGTGCTAGACATGTTTTAATCCTTTCTTATTCTGAAAAATTTTCCATTTATAAGATGTTCTATTCAATGAAACGTTATTTCCTGCAATACTTTTCATACAATTAACCATTTGACCGCCAGTGTCAAGTATAGACGACAAATTTTTAAACGTGAACAAAAGCTTATTAAACAATGCTTACTTTTTTTATTACTTTGGCTTATTAGGTTCCTTGACTCATTCTTATTTATATTATATGCACCTTTACCCTTCTATTTCAGCTATATTTACATAAGCTGACAAAAACTAATTCTAAAGTTCAAAAAATATAGTGCCCTCAACGCCAATGTCGTCGTATCATGACAGCTAGTGATGTAGCCAACAGGCAATTTAACAAGAATTATCGACATGAATAGTAACCTACACCATAATAATTATTATTTTCACAGAACACTAAGTAAATTTAAATCTGACATACCATACTTAAGATAGCCACACAAACTAACAACAAACAACCTTACACCTTAAACGTATACTAATCCTCCGTTGCGTCGTGAGTATAAATATGAAACCATCAAAATAAAATTTCTAAAGTTCTATTATTATTTCGATATTAGTAATAAATGACGCTGGCACATCTCTAGTGCAGAAGCGAGCAAATTCAAAAAATCCGTGTCGTATAATGGTGGTGATGGAATTCACTTATTTTATCGATTTATGTTTTTAACTGATTTAAACGACAAAAGGTGCCGACATTTTGACACAGATCTTTATAGAAGGACACAGCGGGACAAAATAAAACTCCTGTATACATATTATATTTTATAGTATACATATTGTATTTTATAGTTTATTCAAAATATATATATGTATATGTAGGTAAAAATGAATAGACAGTCTTTATCGATATAATTCCTAACTCACTACTGTATTGTTGGTATTTATGAATTAATTTTTAGCTTGGCGCTGGCGGGACGTCTTTCTTTTTTTGACGTGGCGGTCAAAGGGTTAAAGCAATTACGACGACAAGGGTTACCTATTAATTTCCTTACTGAGTGTAATAAATAGACAGAGTGGTTGGTGACCATTACAACTTAAGTTCAATAAGTAATATGCAAGAGAGTGTATAGGTTAGGTGTCTGACTTTGCATGACCAACGCAACAGCTGCACTAAATTATGAACGTCGCCTCGGCAATTGACGTCGGCTGACCTTTATCGATCGCAGATCGCCACTCCAGTTTTAATACTTTGTGGCATATTTACCAACCAGAATCAACGCTGTTAGAATATTGGGTTGAAAACAATTCACAGTCATTAAGCACTACAAATTGATAATAAAGCAAGAGTGCAATCGATATCTACCGGGGCCAACCCGCATTGAGCAAGCGTGGTGATTAACGCACAATCCTTCTCCGTGTGAGAGGAGGCCTGTACCCAGCAGTGTGACGATAGAAAAGGCTGTGATGATGATGATGAATCGATATCAGTAATTCTCGTAGGAGATGATGACAATGTGATCGTTTGTGGTGATATAATGATGAGGGATAATAAATACTACAGACATTGACAGTGCCATTATATTAGAGTAAAATTTCCTTTATTTAATAACATTCTGATGCCCGCGAGGACTTCGTCATTATAGTAAATTAAATTATAAAAATTATGTTGCAAAACTTACAACTCGTTTAATACTAATTCTCACTGTTGGCCTCTTTGAGGGGTGGCTTAAAAGATGTAGGTAATGTAATTGCGCTCTCCTCTACCGTCTTACGCAGTTCCACGTCAGACATGGTAGCTTCGGGTGCAACTAGTATCAAAAGAAATGGTCGGGTAAATTATATTTTTTGGCATTGTAAGGCTGCGGGCCCTGTAATGCCCTTTTGAAGAGTGTCATACAAATCTGAATCGACCTGTCCATCAGCGGCAAGCATTTTTCGGTTTGCATTTAACTCAGCTGCAGCTTAGGAGCTTAACAATCCAACGAATAAAATATGCCACCAGAAAGAATATTTAGGCAGGCTGGTGACTCAAACTGTGTGTGTGTAAAGTAATAAAAAAAATTAAGTATAAAGTGTGGGGGTTACCACACTGGGCTGGAGGACTCGGTAAGTCTGTTCTAACTTGGCGCCAGCATCGCCATGTCCTCGCGGAGGCGGCGACCGCTCGCGTCCGACCTTTGGTCAAGCCATGGTCCAGAACGAGAGCGAAAGTGATGGCAGTGGAAGTTCCGCGGGCACGGGATTATGGACGGTAAGCAATAAAGCTCACCTTTCACCCATAAAATGAGAACAAGCACATATCAAAGGTGTATTAGTGTTTAAAGCACACCTCAAAAAAGATTGGGAGTGCAGGTTAGAGCCAGAGCCCGCCGGGACTATTAAGAGTCCACGATCCTGGACTACAGAGGACTCCAGAAGGTAGTGGTAGGTTGGGTGAGTTTCACAGCAGGCCGGGACCATTTGCACCTCCAAGTTTACAAATTCAATGCATTTAGTATAAGTTTTATTGACTAGGATGTGTCATTAGCATCTGAAGGGCTAGCGTGCAATACATAATCACAATAGATTTATGTTAAGAAAATCCGGTTTATCCAAATTCTTTGGATCGAACAATTTTGGAAAAAAAATACAGTAACCTACATTTCATAATGTATAGAATTTGCATTGGGCAAGGCGCACAGATGTGTTGCTGCATACAAGTGAATAATAGTGACATCCTAACAACGTAAGTGTTGTGCACTGCTAACGTAGAGTATTATTCAATCATCTCCTAAGAGTGGTAAATCATCGGGTAGTGCCCATTATCCTATTACAGGCGATCAGAACCATATTCCCAAATTACTTGTACGCAAAGTTTCTTTGGAACAAAATACCTAAGGAACCCTTCAGTGTTCCGAAATGCCTGCATACAGCGAACGGATGTCCCTTATACATAAGCTCCATCTTTCATTATACATTTGTATATTTATTAAGTTAATTGAATATAAAAATAAGCATCTCCATACGTCAAAATATCTTTATTACTCGGAAATGAAACTAAAAATACTAAAATCAACAAATATATAACGTTTATCAGTAAAAGGAACACCTATTGGCCTTTTGTAATCTAAATATACGACACATACTCGTAATTTTATAAAGTTTAGACAGAAAGCCAGAAATAGATGCCACCATTATGAATTCATAATCTCTAGCAAAGTCTTATCACGAACGCCGGCGTGCACGGCAGGCAGACAGACAGAATGACGTTTTAACTACCTGTACCGGCAATTGGATCTAGCAAGCACTCATGCTAGCCATTACCTTTGTTCTGAGCTTACGGCACTGAAATCGAATCACTCAATTTCTATAATCATCCATTGCCCAGTCAAATAAGCTTGATAAATAGGGTCACCTTTGTATTGTTTGGATTTAAAGAAAGCTACAATTTGGTACGAGTATTAGGAACGCCATTATAATGAAACAGTCCAAGGTGCTCAAAATAACTCATAAGGGACTTGTTCCCCTGTATTATCTGTGTAGAAGATTGCAAATGTATAGTTTCCTCGTATCGGTATTTATGGGTCATTTGGTTCTTCAATCCCCACACCCCCCATAAATGCAAAAGCGGTCTATGCAAAAGATTTTAATTAATATTAAAAATGTAATAACAAACTCTAAATTCTAAATTAATATTAAGAGAAAAAAAACATGTTTATTGTGCGGATAGTGCCTTTTACAATACCATTTTCTCTCTTTTTTTATCCACACTGCAAAAATAAACTTAACTAACAAACTTAATAAACATAATATTGATCAAGTTTACCATCAAGTGGTAAACAAGTCATAACTAACGTTATGAATAAGTCAACCAACTGTAACACTTGCCATATCGTAACTTTTCTAAATCAGTCTTAGCGTTTTCGCCTGTGTAGACAAATTCGTACACACGAACTAACAATACAAGTAAATACATATTTAATGTAAAGCCAGACTCTTACACTTTATAAAGGAGTTACACCCGACTTGTCATTTCATCGATTTCTCATACACAAAATACGTGTCCCGATTCGCCATCGCAAAAAATATTTGCATTGTTCCGATTCGTCATTAGTACTGCATTCACCGTTCATAAATATTTAAAGTCAGTTTTTAAACTTTCCCGAAGACACTTTTTTTGTTATTTTTTTATCATTACAGCAAAATCAAATTTCGCGCGCACCGTCGCCCGATCAGCTGTTAGCAGCAAGGCCCTGCGCCGCGTTGTCAGTAATTTTTTCATAATGATAAAAAAAGAAAAAAAGTTTCTTTGAAAAAGTTGTTTGTCATCATGAGTACAATCACGTTTTTAAATATCGGTCACTACCAGTCAGTCGGTAATTACCAGTCACCCAATATAATCTTTTCCCTATTTATGGACTCGTAACACTTATGTGTTAATTACTGCTTGGTCTAAAAAGCCAAATATTGTATCAACTATACCTATGTTCAACGTGAATTTTGTTATATTTTTATGAAAATTACCAAATTCTTTGTCTTCATCATATCTTCTAATACTTTTCTAATGTAGAAACATTCACAACTATTTATTTTGGTTTTATGACGAATCGGAAATTGAGTTATCAAGAAATATTCTTGATGACAAATCAGTAAAACGACCAATCGGGTATAACTCTTCTAAAGACAATCAAATTTTACAGAATCGAATGCGGAAATTTTCGTTTCTGAACGAAATTAGAATTCCCTTTTAAAATCAGCACTTCCAATTTATTAACTCTGCCAAAAAGAAGCTAATCAACCTTAAGAGCCCGTATACCTAAAGTTGGCAACGTCGCAAATAGCTGTCAAATATTTACACGTTTTAATTAATTTGGGCAATTTACTATATGAAAGTAAAACATATGGCTCTGTAGTGCATTTATATACAAACATTGAATAGGAATTGCAATTAAAACACTAAATTAGATGTTTTAAACGTTTTCTGTGTAAAAAAGGCACTTGGAAAGTTTCCAAATACGTTCTTTACATATAAAACTATATATTCGGTGTTACGATATTAATAATTGCTAATCTATTAAATATCTTAGTGCACTACAGAGCATTATTTTAAGTTTTCATAAAATAAAATTTAGAAATTAATTAAAACATGTAAATATTTGACAGCTATTTGCGACGTTGCCAGCTTTTGGAATACGCGCCCTTAAACAATAAAAAAAGTAATATCAAAACTAAATCCAAAAAAAATATAAGTAATACGAAATGTAACCTAATCTTACAATCTGTCCTTGAAATGACAGTTAATAGCTACAAGAAAATGTAGTACCTATCCTAACAAGAGAAATACATATTCAGTACGTACCTACGTTATACAGGGTCTAACAAAACTAGTGCACCATATTTTTACAGGTCTAGATGAACATGCTAAGGATCATGTTAACCACAAAAAAAAGTCATGAAAACGACAACTTATTTAATTAAATTGACCCCTAGGTCATTCAACTTTTTTTGTGGTAAACATGATCCTTAGCATGTACAGACACCAGCACATTAGGCTACAACAATCTGTCAAATTTCCTTAATAGATTTTCAACCTTATTGTTGAAGCATAAAGTTTAAAGTTTACTGAGAGATTTCGGTTAGCCTGATGTGCTGGCGTCTGTACTAGATGATCTGTAAAAATATGGTGCACTAGTTTTGTAACACCCTATAAACGTTGATCATGTCTTCTGTATAATTAATTAGAACTAGTCTAAGTCAGATCTCTAAACAAGTAAAAAAAATATGGTCATAATCAACGATGAGTGAATTGATGTTTCTTGGTAATACATTTTTGTTTGTGGAGACAGTCCAGAGCTGTCTGAATGCATATTACGTTTATCATATCTTACTATAGGGAATGAGCGAGATTCGTCATCGGTGAAAAGATGTCTCATTTCCAGCTAAATAATCTAGTATAATTAATTGATTACTATTAAAACAACAAATTATTGCTTTTGTTTGCAAAATTCACGTTCAAAGAGAATAAATCACTTGGTCATAGACCAACTAAAGCCAAAACTTGAGACCATTTTATTTATTTATTTTTGTCTACTTATTGGCTATACTTGACTAATGTTTCACTTCATTTTGTAATTTGACGAGTCTCGCGTTAATACAATAGTTCCTAAGTTACCTAGAAAGCCGTACACCGTACACAATAAGATGCACATTTATATCAATTTACCTTACATTTAAAGTACAGCTATGAGAAAAATTTCATGTTTAGTTAAATAACAATGTTGAGAAGTTTTATCGAGATGAATAACCGAGTCGTTTAACTACATGCATTCCGTATGTATTTGTTTATACAGGAACATTTTCTATAATGAAAATGCTCAATAGAGTATTTAAATTAAAAAGGATATCCTTTTGTATTTAGCCGTTAGACGAACTAACACTATTTAACAATATACTTATTTCAATAAATAATACACTTCTGGACATCGATTGGCCCACCTTGTATTTTCAATTTCTTTAGGTCCTAGCTAAAATTTTATGTTAGGTCGAGCAAAAAGTTTTGATGCAGTTTTGAACCTGGCACATTCACAATTTCATTCAATAGTCTTTTTTTGAATTTCGAACACAGAATTTAAAGAAACAAAAGACAATTTGGAGCCTGTTTGTTGATATCAAACAAACGAATACTAAGAACTAACTTGGTTTTATTGGTTTACTTGCTTAGGTATTCTGAATTCAAATTCAAAACAATACGATCGAAAAAGATGGCAAAATGTATCAGGTTTAAAACTGCATCAAAAGTTTTTGTTCAGTCTAGGAATCATATTTCGGTAGGGGTCATTGAACCTAAACTCTAAGGTGGGCCGCAGAAGTGCACAAAAATCTTCAGTCTTCGATTCTTGTCATCCAAGAATTACCAATTTCTCTGAAAAAATTTTTCCTTTCTTTACCAATTAATTCAATGACAAAAATATATTCGAAACGGAATCATGAACGACTGTTAACTAATAAACTGTGAAAGTTTCAACTAAGTAAAAACTAGTAGTAACGAATTTTCTTGTCTTTGGTTCATATTTAAATCGTGCTTGTTTTGTTAAAATACGTTGAATGTATCACTTCATTACAATGTCCGCACAACTACTTACAAGCTTCATTCAGTGTTACCTGAGTAAATATATATTAATTTACTATTGTTTAAATCAATAGTCGATCGCGCCGTGTCTACATTGTTTCCCAGGATTATATTAAAGAATTAACTTTTCTTTGTTGCAAAAAATTTAATTCGGTCGAGATATCTTAAACAAAGAAACTTTACTGTCTTCATTAAATAATATATAATAATGGCACAGTACGCCTGCTTTAATAAGACGCATGAACATTATTTGTATTTTAACTTTTCAATTCATATTTCCTGGAAAAACATGTAACATGTTAAAGTTACTTGCGACAAAAACAAATTTAACAGTGTCTTTGTGTTTTCGTTCGGAAATCACCCAAAATGTAATTTCCAAATTTCTATGTAGGTAATATAATTTTAACAATATCAGCACTAGTTTTGATACCATTAATATCTTATTTGATATGTACCACCTAAGATTATATCGTGCAATAAGTGAATTATAGTTAAAAACAACCGTTCTCAGCGGTGGGGCAAAGAGATGTCAATATATTTCATTGTTTATGGTATCTCGCTAAACGTTCCTGTCGCTAATACTGTTGTAAGCCTCGACTGCTGTAGACGCCATTTACATCGGCAACGACAAACTGCAGGCAAAAATACAGACACGATTTGATTTGCTGACTGGCATTCGAAGAATATACAAATCGCGAGAGGAATACACGAACAACAAACTAAAAATCAATTCTATTAACGTCATATACAGGACGTATTTCACTGGATCATCAAGGGCGTTCTATATCAGCCCTTTATGGAATGGATTGGTTAAATAAAGGAAGCTTACAACCCTTACAAATTATAAAGTATCCAACAAAAAAAATATTGGCTGTTGAAGGATATTTAAATGAATCAAATCCAAAATTTGATCATCATCCCACATCGATGGCAGCGATGTTCTTCAAAATACATCCTGTATATTTTAATATAAGTAGTTCAACATATTGTAATTGGGGCGCCTAAAGACACGCAATAGCCATATCATCCGTTGCGAGTATTTTGTAGTATCGGATGTCACTAGGCAAATTCTTTTCGTTCAGTGTTTTTTTCAGTAATGACATTGAACGTCTTGTATTGCATTGATTCTATTGCAGCTCAAAAGAGTGTCTTTAAATAATCAGAACTTTTAAGTCCACCAGACCGTCGAAGAAAACAAATGATGGAAAGATGTTGTAGGAAGAAGATAGATTTCAGAAAATGGATACATACAGCGTAAATAGCAAGAACAAAATAAAAACACGATAACTGGGCTAGCCCCAACTTATCCGGATGCTTACTATACACAGATATGTTTTAGGGGAAAAAGCAGAGCATATCTAAACGAGGCTCACAGTCCACATATACTTAAGAGCTCGTCAATTTACTTTCATGTAACGATCCGAAGTACATGTTCAAACCGATTCAAATGTTTGACATTACTTGATCCAATTCATATATATGGGCATAAACCATAACACATACAAAAACTAGTTACATATACACGATTTCTACAAAAATGGTGTGGAAAATCGCATGAAACAACGCGTAACAAATACCCTGTCGAACATAAAAGACTATCACAATTTGGACTAATCGATATTCAATATCTGACATTGAGAAGCTCGGTTTCAAAGTCTAAACTAGCCACATTTATTGTGTTTGCATAACAAACAGGTGCCAGAAAAGGACACTACATACATATATTCATACTATGCACGCAGACCGATGAAATCATAAATCAGAACTGCTCCCAGCAGTCAGGACATTATCCAACAATTTGACAATCAACAACGAAATAAAATATTATTTCAAGGAATTTTCAGAGCATTTCCTTGGACTTTGTGTTGCATGTTCAGAGAATTCACTGAAGTGCTTAGCCTCCTTGACAAATACTAAATAAAATAACTTTAAATTGTTGCGAACTAGCTACTTGTGTTTGCGTACGATAATAACTCAGTGCATTACTAGTGCTGATTAGAAAATTCATAGACATCTGTTTTAAATCACTTTATAATATACGAATCAAATTAATTTTTAAATTGTAAAATAAACGAAAAATGTTACTGCGGCAAAAGAACTTGTATAATTAACATTACCTATTATATAAATTTGAGTATACTTGTAATGATGAATCCTGCAACGTAATATCAAAATTCCCTAGCAGCCTTCGAGCTATCTCCCGGGAGGAAATAGGCAATGGACATCATCTGTCCCGCGGTAAATGAACTGTGATATTTTTGCAGGACAAGAAAAATTATAGAATATTAAATAAAATAATTTAGGCTTTATTCGAGGGTTACAAAAATACCTGTAAAGCCAAAAGGAGTTCAAATAGCTACTCATGAAAAGTCAGATAAAAAAATGTATAACTCGTTATACAACAAAAAAATCCGCTACATTTTACCTATTATAAACTGACCGCAACATAGTAGAGTCATAATACCCAAATGAACAGAATTTGTTTACATATTCTATGGCAATAAAGTTGAGTAGATTTGTAAGTATCTTGCCTGTACATAGTAGTAGGTAACCTAGCAGATAATGTTCACGAGCACGAATTAAGTTCTTCAAAGCTTTGGAATCTTAAATATCCTGTATTTAGTAAATTTTCTCTTTACACTCTCACTTCCGTGGCTCATCGGGGATCCATAAGGCAAGGCTGCCAATATTGCCAAGCCGGACAGCAATCTTTCTAAATACCGCACGTTGGGGGTGATAAAGTCCATGGTTTCATCGCTCGTGATCCCTCAGTTCCACTTTCTGTCTGAGAAGTTCTCTAAATCCCCGGATATATAAAAGGTATTAAATGTAGTGTACGTAAGTAACTGAGCGTATTGCATATAAACTTATGGTTTAGTAATATGTAAAGTCTCATTTGTTTATTGACCTTCAAGACTAATTTAAATTGAAGTGCGAAAATAGGTTGTGTATTCTGTGTACAATAGTAAGATAACGTTCTTCTTTTAAACAATAAACAGCAGGTGTTTATGTAACAAACTTCCATTGAAAAGTTGTGTTTTGAAAGATGGAGCTTATGTATTTCATATCATTAGAAAATGAAGCCTCTCACTTTATCCCTAAGTTTAAAATTCCTAAGCTGCACAAAATTATTGGTCGTCCTATAAACGGGTAAACAAATTGCTAAGTCGCGATGTCACTGACAAATTCTTTAGGAATAGGCGACACGTCCCCACAAACCGTGACCCACATTGTTGAGTAATGGTCAACAGCAACATTCATGCTTCTAGCAATTTACGTACCTGTTCACGTCGCTGGAAACTCAAAACGCTCGATGATAATAACTTATAAAACATAATTTATAAGTGTAAGGTGGAGAACTAAGGCGACCTCGTACTTCTTATTTGGCAAAATGTATGAGTGAATTTATCTCAAATGTACAAGTGATTCTATCTATCACCACCTAACTAGTTACATCAAAGCAACTTTAAAAGTAAAAAAAATATATACATTAACACAAAGTGGTGCATATCTAAAGCAGAAATATATTTAAGGCACAATAACAACTGTTCGTTAGGTCATTCCCATTTTAGAAGCATATTATTTTGCAAAAGCTTAAGCAAGTTAATATTTATTGATTACTTCTGTAAAGCAAAAATTTAATTGGCCTTATAACTGTTACTGTACTTGACACATACATATATATCATGCAAATTAGATTAAGCAGATTATGCAGCATTGTTATTTGCATTAATTTACAGTCATACGAAATTAGTTAATTGTTCAGTAAAGTTGTGCTTGCATTATTGCAAATGTCTTCAATAATTATCTTTACTTAAATGACTAACTTTGTGACCAAAACATATTGTAACGTTTTTCGAAATATCTGATATTGTTTAACACTTCTAATGAGAATGACCTACGCATTGAACTCATATAATTATCAGTTTATCACACGATGAAAAAAAATATTAAAGCGATCAGTGAAACGTTACAAAAGCAATATGATATTAAAGTGTCGGAAAGTGTTGATTACGAATAAGCAATGATGCAAATTTAATTAATATATTGTTAGAATTAGGCTGCATTTTCATTGGAAATGTACAGAACTGTGTGGCGAGGGGACTGTATAAAGGAATTCATTTGTTAAATGAAATATTTTTGTAGGCTTGCGCAACACAGCTCTTGTGGAACAAGGCCAGGGCAGGGTAAACGTATAACACAACAGTGCGAAGGGCACAACAAACGAGTGCAAGACATTTGTGGGAGACGCAAGCGAAGGACTTTTTGCTGGGTAGCTTGGCATACACTTAGCAAGAGTGGCATCGCGCAGCTTATACAATTTTGATGAAAACGCAGCCTAATGGGTTAATGCCATTGGTAGTTCTGGAACTGCAGCTAAACAAACCACTTTGTATTAATATTGTTTTAATGACACAAGAGGCTCATTATACACGTATGTGACTGTGGTCTAATTACAATGCAATATTATTTAAAAGCGCTTTAAGCATTTAAGGAATCATGAAGGTGGTGTCTTCTATGCCTTTGAAAACCTTAACTGAAGTCCTACTAATATACTAAACGCCAATTATCGTGATAATGGATGGATGTTTGTTACTCTTTGTCACTATAGCTACTGAACAGATTTTCTCAAATAACAGGAAATTTTATCTTGAAAGTATGTATGATCTGTATGGGTGGGTGTAGTACTAACTAGTATGTGCATTTATTATTGCGTATTATATATGGATATATTGTATATTCATATAATCACCACGAGTCCAACGGAACGCAAAACAAATTGGGTTGAACATATTATCCTTAACAGTTGAAATAAATTGCGTTTGAATACAGCTCAGATATTTGTATATGCAGAAAACCAATGGTCGGTATAAATTAGATGAAAAGTTATAAAATGGTTCAAATAGATATAAAAAAAACCTTTGGCTCTTGCTGTTGCGACGGAATATTGGACTATAAGGTACTCGAATGATTAAATAAGACTCCTCGAGAAACATTCAAGTAATAAAGACTGATCGACTATTGTAAGATGAATTTAAAATTGCTAGATATGGCGGATATTGCATGATAATTATAATTTACTTTGTCTTTGTTTAGTTGTATTATTATACGAACTTATGATGTAAAGTGCTAATTTGGTATTTACGTTTAACTTAAGTCATTCATGATTCCTTTACTTGCTGGATGCAGATTGTATGAACAAATAGAAACACGACATAACACGAGTTTGTTCAGATTTATAACTTAAGAAACAAATTGAATATTACTTAGGTAAAAGATTTGGTCATGTCAGTCGTGTTCCTATCGTAGGTGCATTCAACTACACAGAAGAAATAAGAAAAGCCCAAGAAATATACATGAAAAAATTAAAAGATGCACTTCATTCTAATGAAAAACATTTTAACACGGATTAAAGGCATGATGTGTGTACATAAGTTATGCTTTTTTATCAGAGCTGGGGTAGATTATGGGCACAAGTTTTAAAAAGGTATGATACAAAAAAATGTACGAACAATCATTTTCCTGAATAGTGCTAAACGGGAAAAAATGGTAATGAATTTGTATACCTTTTCAAAACTTATTTTAATATACAAAATAAAAGTAATCTGGGGACTTTCGCGTTAATCGTGATGATGATGGATATTTGCATCATATTATGCTGTTAGTAGATTTAGATATCATCCACAAAGTGACAAAATGAATGAAATATGTTTAGGTCGGTCTGCGCAATGTAACGTAACGTTGACTTAGCTATGTATCAATTCATTTAACAAAAGACCCACCTCGCAAGGCGTAACTAAATCATTGTGTGACCATATTTTCAATAAAAAACATAAATCAAAGAGTAATAATACATTTTTGTATAAAGGACCATCGGAATAATATTGAAATATAGTCACAAAATTTAAATATACTTAAAAGTAGTCACACTATTGGGGTACATACCTGCTGATCCCAGAAGAACACTGGCAAGTTGTTGACGCGAGCCTCATTGCGAGACAGACCCTGTTGCATCCACATCAGATCAGCGGATCCCGATGGGCCCTGGCCCCACAAAGATTCAACCTGAAATATCCCATACTTTACTTTACCGTTTCTGCTCTAAACTATAATTTATTTATTCCAGGTTTGTAATAAAACCTGTTTTAATTGAAATATATCCTAACCAAAAAAAAAATATCTGTCTAATGCCTACGGAAATGTGGGGACATGATAAACAAAGAAAAACGCAACCGCAATCGTATGTAAATTTCGTGATGAAACGAAATCAACAAACATACGTACATACAAATAAAGTCTTAATTTTAAGGAATTTAGACAATCATTACCATTTGTTGCGGCTGGCCATATGATTGGTTTGCCATAATTCCTACAGATCCAAATTGTAATTCCATAGGTGCACTATCGGGTGCATTCATAGAACCCATATTCATGACCTAGAAATTAAGAAAACCTCATTAAACAAGGCATTCAGGACTACCACTAACTACCTATATATTCTACCTACGACTACTCCACGTCTACAAGATAATATCTAGACTTGATTACTTACGTCTAAAGCCAGCGTAGCTTGCGCGTTCAGCATGTCGTGTGACGCTTGCGGCCGATCAAATCCAGCGGACATCGGAAATGCTTTCATCAGTTCCTGTCAAAGTATTCATAGCTTGGGTCATGTATTTTTCAAAATAATAATATAATTTCCAAGTGGCTTGGTTATACACATTTAAATTCTATTTGATGATTGTCAGCATTATTCTACATAAGTTCCATGCAGAATATTGATCGCCTGAACGCACACAGTCCAGAACTGTACTAAGTAGCAAGGCCAAACTTATCAAGTAATTATTATTATTTGGCGAGAACCCTGCCAATTGAATATTTTTTTCATTTAAGCAACGAAGGTGAAAAGAAAATAACTAAACCAAAAGCTTTCATTTGAATTGTCTAGCCGCCATCTTGGCTTTACATTTTGACAGAACTATCGGTTTCAACACCCTCTAAAACCTTGAAAACGACACCCATGATGAAAAACTTGATAATTTTTGCAGCCACCATCTTGAATTTACATTTTGACAATATTTCGAGTTACTCTCAATCATCTCTTTCAATTGATACCCATATTCTATAAGTGCATTAAAAATAACTACCACGCCATCTTAGATGGTCCGCCATATTGGATTTAGAATGAAGTCATTATCGTGCATTGTCATCCAAACTGAACGTGTATACAAAATTTCAGCTCAATCGGTTGAAGACATCTACTTCAAAATCGGGTTCAAATAATCCACCGTAATGTAGATACATTGCAAGTTAAATAAAAGCTTTTATGTCTTATATACTCGATATATCGAAATTCATGTATTTACTTTATAGCCAAGAATTAACATTCCAAAACAAAACATGATATGAGGCAAAACAACAAATTTTTTTATATGCCTATTTCTATAAATATACAATCAGAATTGTCAAGATCGCATGGTCATAAGCGCAATATAAAAATTAAGTATATATTTCGATATATTAAAATAACTTACCATTTGAGCAAACGGCACCATGGGCCCATAAGTTCCAAGGGGTCTCATCATGCTTTCGCAAGCTCGGCGCACCATTAGGCTTGGGCTGAAGAAGCCTGCTCTGTACCAGTTGTACATATCTTTTGATGTAAATGGACCCTGGATGTTCCTCTGTAAAATATATTATTGTCCAATAACATACTCATAATCTACTCAAGCTGTTCTTATAATAAAAAAGTAAAGATTGTAAGTTTGTATGTTCGTTTGTGAGGTAATCTCTTGATGACCTACTAAACAGATTTAACTTTTGATAACGTCATCATTTCAACAATGTTATTCGTGATTGTCGTGTGGAAAAACACGAGCGAACACGCTCGATGAACATAGAGCATGGCTATCTACAAACTTGTTCGAAACTTCGAGCGATTGTCTTGAGACATGCATGGTTAAAACGATGGTGCTAGTTGGATATCGAACAAGTTTATCGACATGTACGCGTTTAACAATAGGCTATATTTTATTCGAGTAAGAGAAGTTGAAGATGTAAGGATTTTAAAGGATTCTTTAAAACACTGTCAGTTAAACCCACCTCAGGATCTTCGTAATACCACTGGTCCATCAAAGTGGCGTTGGGCATAGCATTGGGCAAGGCGCTGGACATGGCGCTTGACATGGCGTTGGGCATGGCATTATTGCCATACATAGAATTACCAAAAGCACCTTGGGACCCCTGCATCCCATGTAGCTGCATGATCATGTTACTTTGCCCAGAATTGTTTGACATTGGCATATCATTAGCTGATGACATCTGTTGGCACAATAAACACAAAATTATCACAAAATGCTACTACACAAATCATAAACAAAAATAAGTACCAAAAAGGTAACTTACAGAAGTGTTGTTATTTTGTGCTAGGAAGAATGAAGAATTTGCGACATTGTTGGACACGCCTGGCATAGCATTGCCTGATTGGTAACCGGCCATATTCCCCTGCATATTACCACTGCCCTGCAGAGAGCCTGATCCCATGACGCCTATTCCAGGAGAATTGTTTCCAACATTAGGCATCACTTGTTGAGGCATATTTTGGTAGGGCTGTCCAATGTTAGGGCCTATCGGAAGGCCCAGTGACGCATTCAGTGCAGAATTTGTCATACCAACGTTTTGCATTACTGGTTGCATGCCTGGTGCTTGTACTCGCGGTCCCTGCATGCCCGGCATGTTCTGTAGACCACTGGACGCTAATCCAGGCATGCCTGGCATGTTCTGCATAGGGACAGATTGGAATCCCGCTTGCATCTGCATTGGCATGCCAGGCATGTGTAGGCCTGCCTGCATAGCCGATGGCATTACACTGGGCTGCATCCCCGGTGAGTGGTGCACTGAGGATAGCACACCTGCCTGCATATTTTGGCTGTTCATATGCATCTCCATGGTCATGCCCTGGCTAGGTGGAGTGGTATTTTGCATGTTCTGGTTTTGGTTTTGAGGCATCATACTTGATGCAGAAGCTAAGCCCGATGACATACCAGAATTCATAATCGAGTTTGACGAAGGTGTGGAGTGCAATCCCTTTTCATCAAGTGACATGCTGAATATGTTATCCACTAATAATTCTTCAGGTGATCTTACATTCTCTCTAAAACAAAATTAACACAGTCAGGATAAACTCGGAAACGAAGATGCAAA
The DNA here is from genome assembly GCA_958496145.1 of Heliothis peltigera. Lineage (NCBI taxonomy): Eukaryota > Metazoa > Arthropoda > Insecta > Lepidoptera > Noctuidae > Heliothis > Heliothis peltigera. Next base: position 14,527,774 of record OY292321.1, on the reverse strand, counting down.
GTAAACCGAACTCTAAACACTTACACATCAGTTTGATTGGTGGATCCTGCCATATTATGCATGGGTTTACCGGAAGCCTCTTTCATTGCTGGGACCAGGTGCTGATGTTTTTGTCTTAAGCTGTTGTTTGAGTTTATGATGACAGATTGGAAGTTTCCCCTGTCATCAGTTGCTTCCTCCAAATTTATATCTGATCTCATGAGTGCATCAAATGTTTTGCTCTCTGTAAACTTATTAGACTTCATTGCACTTTTTTTTCCATATTTGTTTTCACCTTGGCCTGAGGGGCTTGGCTCAGCTGGATCTGGGCCGGCTGCGGATTGTGCCTCCAATTTCTCTGGTATCTCTTGTAAGTCCTCATAGTTTGAGTCTGATTTTGTGTTTGAACTTGTTGATGGACCATCTGCTGCTCCAATACCAGGTTGCTGCAATAAAATCCCTTATCAACAACTATCCACGCACTAAACGAAACATAATTAGAAAAATAAATTGTTCACATACCTTTTTGAACTTGAGATCACTTGCATCAAATCGCTTTGGCGACAGTTTCTTGGCTTTCTCTGAAGCCCACCACTCATCAGAGCCTTCTTCCACAACTTTCGGCCTAGGAAAGCTTCCATGCGTATGGGACCGCGTGAGAGCTGTAATAGTGCCTAAAATTATTTCGAGACACTCTAGTGTACAATACAGTGTTCTACTGGAATTTATTTATTATTATTAAGCAATGACTTCACCACTTACAGTAGGCACCGTCTTGTTGTTTTGGCAGATTGCTATCATCATTACTGTACCCATGGAAAGCTCCTGAAGAATCAAATGTGCCTCCACATTCCGCATTTTCAACAGCCCTAGTAACCAAGAAACTTCGTCAAAGCTCTGCATATGCAATAAACAGTTTCAAATAGATAGGTAAGCTTAGTTAATTGTTACCATTCTGGCAAATTCTCTTCACTATTTTCTCCTCCAGACCAGTTGCGTCTGCTGTTCCACGGCTGGGGTCTGTCGCTGGTTGACCTGTCGCCCCAGTCACGGTCTGCAACATTGACAATTAAAGTTTACTTGTATCACATTCTGCTAATAGTGTATTCTATGAGGACATAAATGGAACTGAAATCACCCCATTTCTTACCTTGCCGAGATCTGCCTGGCTCTGGGGAACGCCACTCTTCGCCTTCGTCTCTGGTCTGCGGCTGTCTCCAGTTAGTGTTAGAGCCCTGCCCCTTTCTACAATTGTTTTAAATACTCATTATTACATGTTCATGTCTGAAATCTAATTAAGGGTGGTATTGAGTACATTTATACAAGTAAACAAATATACAAGCAAAATATTGTGGATAATTTCAATGACTAAACCCTCTTAACTAAATATTATAAATGTGAAGTAACTCAGTCTTTCTATCGCACTTACACAACAAACTACTCAACTAGTTCCGTAGGGACTAGATAGTATTGAAAACAAGAAGTGAAAAAAAAAAGAAAAAAATGGTCCAACAAACTTGACGAATATAATAACACCCTAAAAGAAAACAAAATTAAAGTAAAAGAATACCTTCTAAACATTTTTGAGGCCCAGTCTGTCTGATCACCACTGTTTCTATTGCTGTTGTTGAGATTATTATTAGTCCAGGGACGCGAAGGACTGCTTTCATCATCTGTCCCTGCACTAAAACCAGGCATTCTTGGCCCACTAAGATGCCACAGAGCACCCCTAAAATTATTTATTGATCATATTAGATTCTTCTTCATCATAACAGAAAATTATTTGTAATCCACTCTATTATGATAATGTGAACACATAGCTTCTATAGTAAATAATTATATCCTGCTCTTGCTAGCAGAGTAGAACTGCTTACCTTCCCATAGTCGGCTGACGTACGTAAGAACCGCGAGGCCTGCCGCGTCCGTCACTGATGATAGCTCTACCCCGGCCAAGAACAAATCTGTCACCTGACGCCAACCCTCCTATAGGAGGCGCACTTCGTAAATTGTCCCTCTGGAACAGTAAGAAAATCATTTAGTACCTCCACAAGTCATACAATATATAACTTATTTATTAAAGAAAAGTGTTCTTACTACATCATCGTCGAATGTGTTGTTTAACGCAACTGGTTGTTTTCCTCGTCGCTGGTACAGGGTATCAATAAATTTCAACTCTGCTGGTGCTTCAGAATCCCTATCATACAAGGCAAGCATCTCTTCTCTGCCATACCTGTTAATTGTACATATAAAATTTTACTTCCAGTAGCTATTGTGAAGTCAGCTAATTAATTAACACTGTTTGAGTTAACACACCTGAGTTTGGCTAAGAGTATCTTTAATGGAGTATTAGCATTGTTTGTTGATGCTGCCGACGGGCTGGTGACTGATGGGCTGGCTGCTGAAGCGCTGGTTGCTGAGGCGCTGGTTGCCGAGGGGCTGTTTGCCGAGGGGCTGGTTGCTAGGGCGCTGGTCGCTGACGGGCTGTTTGCTGAGGGGCTGGTTGCTGAGGGGCTGTTTGCTGTGGCCCCCCCGGAAGCGCCGGAAGAGCCAGGTGAGGACAGAGTGCCCGGACTCGAGTTAGCGTTCTGACTGTTGGCCCTCGCCGCGCTACGCTCTCGTGACAGATTGCGCAGCCACTCGGGGCCAAACTTTATGGGATTGTTACGATCACCCATTATACTTGTTAAAGAAAATATTTCGTGAATTTAAGTAACCTGCAGGCAGGAACAGCTGTAACAAACAATTGTTTATTTTAGTGGAGAGCTACTAAGAGTAAACTGTTTAAAATTTAGGAATTGAGTATGATGTTACAGAAAATGTTAATTTGCGATGAACTGATATTAGCAAATAGGAGTCCGAACCTGTGAACTATCGAAACGAAAATGTTTGCTAGAAACTACACTTAATAGCTCCTAAATAAGCAGATTATTTTATAGACACTGGTTAAACAAACGCATAAAGTTCAAGGATACTCGCACAATGACAATACTCGCAAATGCGCTTAAAGATAATACTCATACAGAAGTTGTAAATAAAAAATCCGATACGGAAAAAATTACGATACGGTTTATTGAAATACCAGGTACATACCAAGTTCCCAGTCATATATCGCTAAAAAAAAATAATCAAATTGTTTTGGAGTAACCAACATACATCTGTACATACTTTCGCGTTTACAACCTATTTAAAAGGCAGTATGATCTATGTTAATAATTTTATGTACAAGTGTAAAACTTCTGAACTAATAACAAAATTATGCAAATCTTAGTCCTTAATTGAATCAAATACAATAAGATCAGCCTACAAATAACTTAGAAGAAACTCCCAACTCAGGCATTGTCAACAATTGTGCTTATCATTACTATCCCAAACCATCCCGAGTCGAAGACTAATTTAATTCAACTTTATTTGCTATGTACTAAAGTTTACAAGTGTAAAATTCAACCCTAACCTGGGTCACTGAACTGCAGCAGACATTATAATGTTTCTCTCTAAGCTTAAATCCACAACTGCCTATTCCCTGGATCTAAGCAAACAGCTTCTCACAATTTATGAAATAACTTTTAATTTTGCACTAAAAAGTATATTTAGCACTATTTTCGTATGAAATAACAAGTAACTGGATTTATATTGGAATTTTAAAGAACTATGATACTATATGACTAACAATACTCAAAGTACTTTGTGGATTGTGATTCAGAATTTACTTTATAAAAATAATACAGATAACTTAAACAGATAGACTACAAAACAATATATGGAACTATTCAATGTTATATTTATAAACTAACAGACTGAGCACATGCTTAATGTTTTAAAATACTACATGCAACTTATAAATATGGTAAGCATTGATAAAGTTGCAGGAAGCATAGCAATATTTGCTATATTCAAAACTTGTCCAAGTTAGAACCTGCCCAGGAGCAATAAAAAACTTTTCCAGACATTTCTATTGTTAAATCAACAGAGAACTTTTAACACAAACTTTTTGTTAACTTATTGCTTTATGAATCATACATTTCTTGGGTAAAAACACTAAATTTAGGCCAAAATTAAGCACTCTTTTTCTAAACTGTTTGATTATGTTAAACACTTTGAACATAAGATGTAAATATTCGCTTGTTTTACAATAGCGTTGCATTTTGCAGAGCTAATCAAGAAGTCGCACTTTGCCCTTATTTTATGAAGAAATAAAAAAACCGCCAGCTTTAATTTCTTATATGTAAATGCCACTATACTCTTGTTAGTAAATTTATCAATACCAACACTGTTGATAACAAATGTTTAAAGTTAGGTTAACTACTAGTTATTTACTTGTAATGTTTCTAATATAAGGTATTTCAGGACAAAGAGATGAAGTGGTATGTTTCACGATAACTTATAGCTGTTCTCAGTGCCTTGATATGTTTTCATAGTATTTCTGAAAGGATATACTAAACCCCATTGTATTTTAAAAGGGATTATAATCTTATGGATTTTAATATTAATATTGTTAATTATAAATTACTTTGAGAAATAATAGGTTTTAACGAGAAATACTGTAATTTACTAAATATTTATTTGTAATAGAGGGTAAAGGAAAAATTAACAAAATTGATTAAGTAATTATTAGTTCCAATATTCATTCTGAAATGTAAACCACTCACTTTTACTTATTTATGACACATTTTAAGAATATCAGCAGCCTTGGCTAAATAAATAATCCATATCCACTTCAAAATAACCACATTCTACAAAAAAAAATAATGAGTAGATGAATAGCTACTCAGAGAATTTTCTGGATAATTGTACAAATTTACTATATAATTGATAGTAGAAATCTATAGAAATCACTTATTTTTCATATTTGATTAACTGAAAACAGAGCATGAACAATAATAATGGTTTAGTACAGGTAGTTGTAGGTACCTACGTAGATTAGCCCAGCGCCAATTGATATGAAACCACAATAGAAACTAATTTATGCCGCAAAATCGAAATCACAGTATTATTATAAGAATCTATTTGTAACGAAAACACTAAAATCCACGCGTATGAGAATGCAACGGATTGAAACGAAACACACAATCCAAGAGTCAAGGTGGCAGTAGGTAGAAGCAAAATTAACATACGTTTTCAATAAAAAGGATTTGTTTCGCGATTCATAAGTTGATTATTTTAAAAAGAAATATCTAATCGAATCGGAATTGCATTGAGTACGGAACAAAATTATAATTACCTAAGTGCTTGAGTGATTCAGTATCAAACGCACGCACGGGGACAGCAATATGGCGACGGTGGTAAGTGAGTGAAGTGAAGAAGTTTTTTACTTTTTTATGGTTTGCAAAATGTTGCCAACAGATAAAATTTATTTCCTTAAATTGATACCTGTTTTTGATTGTATGCAGGGATAAACAGATTTTTTTTTAAATGTTAAAATAAAGTTAAGTAAAATGTTGTGATAATTAAAATAATCGTTGGCTAATGAGAAATGGCGCAAACCTGTGGTACTAACTACCAATGATCGCAAGGAGGTATGGCAAAGCAAGCAGCTACACGGACGCTTTTTCGGGGCTCTACATGGTCCCGATGTAGACTTCAAAGCGCCCGTGTCTTGGCTACGCTTCGGTGATCTCTTTGGAGAAACCGAAGGTTCTGTCTGTGCAATTATGGACGAAGTTATCTTAACTAATAACTACCGGAGATATATCATGAAAGATGGGACGGTTGACATATGTCGGGCATGTCACCATCCGGGTGAGTCTATCACTGTCTATCAGACATATCATTTAGCTAACGGCGAATACTTACACATGCATAACCAAGTGGCCAAGATTATCCACCAGCAGCTTGCTCTGCAGTACAAACTTGTAGATCTTGAGGTACCGTACTACAAGTTTGTGCCCGACCCAGTTCTCGAAAATGACCATGTCACGTTGTACTGGGATCCATCTATCATCACTGACAGGACTATTGTAGCCAATAAGCCTGATATAGTGGTGATAGATCGATTGACGCGCCGCACGATGATAATCGATGTTACCGTACCGCATGACGAGAACCTCGTGAAAGCTGAGAAAGAGAAACAAATGAAGTATCTCGACTTAGCACACGAGGTTGTCGCCATGTGGGATGTCGACACGGCTATCATCGTGCCGATTGTCGTTACGGCCAATGGTCTAATGGCCAACAGCCTCGATCAACATCTGAAGAGGCTCTCGTTGGGCAGCTGGATCAAGGGACAGATTCAGATGGCAGTACTCCTTGAAACGGCACGTATTGTGAGGAGGTTTCTGTCTCTGGGACCCTAACCACCGGTAGCTTGGACCCTGTTCCCGATATCGGTGGTGACCTATTTTTTATATTTTTAAATGTTTTTTTTAATATTAATATTTAAAAATGTAAATAATATGTTTAAAAAATAAATAAATGACGATTAATTAAAATAATATTATTTTGTCTATACATCCATTATTATACCTATAATAAAATCGTAAGAAAGTCAAATCTATACATTGAATTTTTTTTAGAAGAATACTTGTTGAAAAAAGAAATGGGGCACAATGCCCCTTAAGCCGAGTAAAATTTGATCCTAAAAGCGGGGCGAGAGTGTGTCAGAAACATTTCAAGGAAAGTGACTATGTGAAGATTGGTACCCTAGTGATTTCTTTCAGTCAAAACTAGGTCATGAACAAGAAATTCCTCATATTTTGTTAACTCTTCCTTGCATCGCTTAACCTACAATTCAATATCTCTGTTGATGATCTGACATCTGTCAAAGGTTCATACGGTAGTGGCGCCATCTTAGATCAGCTTAGCGTTGCACGCCCCATTATCGCCGCAAGGACACTATTTTTACCTCTTACTTTGCTTCTTTATCTTCTAGGTATCTATAGCGACATTTTGATTTAGTTTACATTTACGGTTTTCATCTTTTAACTTGTGTAACATTATTGTGGATATTATGTGATGAACAACAAAAACTATATAAAATATCTAACACAAAGATATTTTAGTTGATTGTTTGACGATTTCTGTTCAGACACAGGACAGACCTTACAACCCCAAATAATATTATTCGGGGTTGTAAGGTTGATTAATATAATTATTACACATATGCACAGCCTTTTCCTCACCTATTCGTTTGGGAGACATTGGGTGCAATTTTTATTAACTGGTAACAATAAAATAATATGGCGGCCGATGTTAGTTCCACTGTTCACCGCACAATGTAGTCTGTGCGTGCGTCCAAATCTGAGGTCCAAATTGAGGTCCTCATGCGTCGGTTAGTATAGATAATAATATTATAATACCTACCCTACTATAAAATTATAATATCTATATTGGTAAATATTATTGAAATCGAGTAATATTTTAATTTAAGTTACCCACAAGTTTTCACAATTTTTTATACTCATGTTCAAGAATTTCCTGACTTACAAATTGTGATACTGGAAAAATATATAAAGCAAAAAGCGGACACTTATGTGATACAAAGTTTTATCAGCAGAATTCCCAAAAAAGGAGATTCCTTATTCCTATACCTGTTTTATTTTAAATTGACGAATAATTCAGTCGTTTACGAACCGATCTGAAAAAGTCCAGGATCTGATGATGGAAAATCTCGGAAACTGAGGGCAATTTTTCAATAAGCCAGGAATCGTGTAAAACTAATAAGCTAACAGTACACAGTTGTCTGATGTCAGTACAAAATAGTGTAGGTTCAGAGTAGGTATTTTAAAATCTGTGGGAGATGACCCGATGATGGAGACGACATTAAGTGGAGGGAACTCCTCAACGTTATGTGCCAACTACCTAATGTTGGGCTTATTTTATTCGTATCGACGAGGAATTTCCACCGGAGACGAAGTATTGAGAACTGCCTAACTATACGCATTGGTTATAACCTTGCTAATAACCCTTAACGTTTATGACTGCTTTTTCAGGTATAAAGGTATAACGTTAGGCACGTTTAATTCAATTTCGGACCCAAACAGGGAAAATCAAAACTCATTTTAGGTTCTTCATTCATTTATTAATTAATTGTCGTACATCTAGCTACCAAAACTGTGAAATTTTCCCAATCAACTTTGAACCATATTATAATTGTTGAAAATCTATTAAAGAATTTTGACTGATTGTACTAGCTTGATGTGCTGGCTTCTGTACATTACATAGATCTTATTTAACACATTTGGGGCGCTTTGTTTTGCCTCTAGTGCGCCAAAATAAATGCAGCTGTGGTCTCCAGACATACCTAGAAGATAGATAGAGCTAGAACTGTGGTTAAAAGTCGGTTCCTCGATAAATGGGCTATCAAATATTAATGATTCTTCAATTCGATCCAGTAGTTCCTCAGATCAGCGCGTTGAAACAAACTCTTCAGCTTCATTAGACTAACTACCTATATAAAACTCTTATCAAGTGCTCGCTACTCCTTTAAACTTTTTGAAACATAGTTACATACCTAAAGTTCTGAAAGGCACGGTTATCATAAGTGAGAAGTTTTTTTGCAAGTTAGTTTAAGGAAACCGGATGCAACATTTTTTTTAATGTTGCATCCATCTTTTAATTGAAAAAAAAAAACCAATTAGTGCTTTGTGGAGACCATTTTTTTAAGACTGCTCTTCTTAAAAACTTTATATTTCTGTTTTATTGCCAGCTGGTTGTGTGCTTTGTACCTACCTACTGCTGTAGACTAACATGGACTAATAATGTGGTTACAGAATTCTAAGTTTGTTGTAATTAAGTTTAAGTTATTAATTAGTACAAGTATTAGTTCCTTATGTTAAAGTTAGCCACGACATTTACAAAAATAATACTTCTAAACTTAAATGGCTAAAAATAGCTCGGCATAAGTTAAATTTGAATAGAAGCCTTATTTTGTCAACAAAGCAGAGAAATGGGGAATGAGCGAACCCGATGTTTGTTTACCTATGTATCCCGACTAGTCTCGTTCAGTTCTCTGCAACATCCGCGCGTATTTCACAAATCTTTGTTCAGGTCGGGTTTCTGGGCAATGTTGAAGATATGACAAAAAGCATTGCAGTTGGTGACGAAGATTATGTTTTACTTGGAATAAGTGAAATCTACGGATGGAGCAGACATGATCTTCATAGAATTAATGCACTGACGGCCAACAGTGATGCGGGATCTCACTATTGCACTGGACGAAGAATAGTGTACAATGATACGTGTTGAGTTCAAGTAAAAAGTTAGATAAAGTCGCGGCTTCTGGCGGAAGACAACAAAAAACTGCAACGTTCAAGATTTAGTTAAAACACCAAACTACAGAAGTTATTAGTCATCGAGTGATGATAAGGCAACTTATTCGTAAATCGGAAGAACTAATGTACTGTCCAAATGTGGCAAAAATTAAAAATGGCATCAATCAAATTGTTAGATTTTTTTATTCAAGACTATCAGAAAAGTGTTTTTGGTGGTAGTGGCTGATCCCTTGTGTTCCAAATTCCTAGATCTGAAGCCTGGTGCATCCTACTTCGACCTATTACCTTCACAGATCTCTCAGGCCTGCAGCTCATCATCTACATAATTAACAATGGATGAAAAACCCGGTTACACTCAACCAACTTTAAAAACAGAACTAAAAACGGTCGAGGCTGATTTTCAAAATACCAACGAGGAAGACACGACGATGGAAATAGAAGATTTAGAATACGATCCTGAAGCACTGAAGCAAAAGTTTCAGCACATTTCTGTGACAGATTCGGTGCCCGCAACTGCAAGTAACGAAACATATCAGGCTCCTTCAGCTGACAGCTGTCCTCAGCAGGATTCGAACATTTCAACAATAACAGATGATGTTGAAACGGAACCGCCGGAACCTTTCGAAAATCCTTATAATTAACTAGTTCTCCCAACGGTTTCAAGCGGTTAAAAGTAGCCTGAGTAATATTTAATTGTTATGTTAATTATAACTATTGTACTTATTACATCAGCTGTCTGCCAATAAAAGTCAAAATTGTATAAAGTTAAGATTAATGTAGTATTAGCACGTTTTCTTGTGTTCTGTATCGGTTTTTTATCGGATCTAAATGTAGAAAATAATTTAAGTACCTATTAGATATTTTTAGCCTTTGATAATAATTAAAATATTCCTTGTAATAATTAACTATCTTATACATATATTTAAAGAAACCTAGGTACTCCATGTGGCTGGTTGTAAAGTACAAAATCTTAATTTTCTATTAGTAGTGAAAAAGTGCAGCAAAACGTTACAAGGAGAAATCTTGAAGGCTTGTTAAAATGTATACTTTATTGCCTATTCAAATAAAGCAACTTACACAAAGAGCAGTGAGGATTGAAACTTGTATTTTTTTAAGTTGTTTAAACTGCAGTGCATCTTTAGGGTTGTGTATAAACATAGTATTATAATAATACCCTTACAATAGCCACTGTCTATAATGATACAGATATTAATTAATATCTAGCACCCACGCAATTGCATCACGACATATCAACGTAGGTTCCCTTTCCGTTGCTAGGATACCTAGCGGCTATTAATAGATCTGGATTTCCCCTGTTTTCCCCACCCCAGACTCTTGCATATAAATCAATAACTCATGACCTGCGCGTTTATAGGTATCCCAAAAACTAGACACAAAGGTCTTAAATCAAATATTTTATGATATTTGGTACCTAAATGAAAGTCGAAATTTCTAGCCTAATGCTTATTTCAGTTTAGGAAAAATAAATTCATTATAAATCTTTGAGTAATTTATAAGTGAATAGATCGGAAAGTGGTGTTTCATTACTTTACTTAAATGGAAAACCGACACTGGCCACAGACAATTAAGAAATAATAAAATACCGAAATGCCCGATTAGAAAATTATGCGACACCAGTGACACTGTCACTCTGACGGCTAAGTTTTGTTGCCAGCTTAAGGCAAATCTTTTCCACTGATCTACAAAATTCTTTGTAATATTCAATATTTTATAATATATTTTTAATTAATAATAGTACTCACGTTAACGTATTGGATCTTTTAAATACATTCTGAAGAAAATATCACACACTTGCACAAACTTTGAGATATAACTGGGAGAATACAAGTCTACGTCTGCTTCGCTGCAGGAGCAGATTGACACAAAACTAGGAACAAACGTATCGACGGCAGGGGGAGGCTGCGGGGTGGGGAGCTATCCATTATTACGTAACATATCCAGTGCAATATATACACTATAATACACCATTTCGTAGAAACATTTTAGTTAATTGCTTTTTTGCATGAGTTATTTTATATGGCTTTGAATCTGTTAACTACATTTTAAGGTCAAATTTTATTTATTGTTTTTAATTAATTAAATGTTGCGACTCAATAACGCTGTCTTAAGCTGAAACTTAATCGAATATATATTATTTTTAATTTGTGGCTCGAGGATTGTCCTGCATAACAAATCTTCACCGTCACCATTTTTTCAATTCGGCTTTGACTTTTCAAATATGTTGACTACTCCGGGGTTCTTAATATTTTACGGACTAAAATATAGTATTATATATTTAAGTCATTATGATGGTGCTACGGAAATCTGGCAATTGTTTCATTAACGTGTCTCAAACTCAGATCTCAAAATCATTTATTCAAATTTGGTTGCAAAACGGCACTTTATGAACATCAAAAATTACAAAAGACAGCACCCAAAACGGCCACCATTCACCGTTTTTGTTGGGAAGAAGTGGCGCAACAAACTCTCCAGCAATGTCTATATAGGAAGAGGTTGCATAAGTCACGTCATTGAATATCACAATACACCTATCGGCTTTGATGCCTTCCACCTGATGAATTGTTACTAAGCCGTCAGCAAAACTCCTAAAATTCTTGTACTATTTTTAGGAAGGCAACCTCAAAACGCCGCTGTCTTGTGGTCAAAAATATTGAAGTCTAGTAGCAACATGCTTAATTATAATTATATAGAGCTGTTAATACCCATAACAATATTAAAATTTTTCATGAATTAATTTAAAGGTATTAATTACTTAGAAAATTTGGCAAAAATGTTTACAGACGTATAAAATAAGGATAGTGTTGCCAGAAAAGCTGTGGCTTTGTATTTAGGACATGAAAGTATTTAACGAGGGGAAAAACAATAGGACAGATTACTTACATAAAATATTTTGCTGCCCTGGTTTTGCAAATCTAATAATTATGTAATCGCTTGATAATGACCAGATGAGATGATTTATTTATTCTATTATTTAAGGGAAAAAAATAGCAATGAATTTTTTGAAAAGAAGGTCATTGTATTGCATTTCTATTGTATACAACTGAACATTATACATTTTTAGGGTCCCGTAACGTGTAAAATATTTTCATATCTACTCTAAATAGGTACATACCTACCTGGCTTATATGAAATTCTGTCATACAGGCAGTTTGCTGCTAAATCTGTTATTTGATCGAAAACAAACCTTCAAAAGTTGATGAAAAACTTACAATTGGAACCATACCTCTAGGATATAGAATAGGTAGTTCTCATGTTAAGAAAAAAAATACGGAAAACATAAAATAAAGTAGGTAAATAGAGATTTTTATGGAAAATAAATATAAATATTATAAACGTGAAAGTTTGTAAGGATGTAATAATGTTTCTCCTTTGTGCTAAAACTACCGAATTGATTTTGATGAAACTTGCCAGCAGTATAGCTTATATATCAGAATAAGATATAGACTACTTTTGATTCAGGTGCGGGAAGCTATTACCTCGCAACTCGAGTAAAACCGCGAGCGGAAGCTGGTTTTGTATAAACTTGTTGTGTCCCTACCATAGGTAAACTACTACCTACCCAATTCCCGAAAAGAATAGAATTAAAAACTCTATTTTTTTCCTTATAATGAAATCTTACAGATGTTTTTCCTATCTCCACCGAGTTTGTATCGACTTCTATAAGTAGGTACCTATTTCTTTTTTTTTTTTTATTAAACAAATGACATCTAGTAGCGATACTAGAACATGTTTTAAATTCCACCACCATACTGGTTCTTGGCACACGTTAACTATTAAGTATTCCCTCCTATTATTGTTGAATAACAATGATAGAAATTAATTTCTAATACAGGCCCCTTTACTTCCAATAATGGCCGTGTAGATGGCGCCAAGCGTTGGCAGTAGGAGCCTCATCCTCAACCTAATGTAAGTTTTTTGTTGGAGCGGTAGTAAGTTTTCTAACACTTTTTAGAAAAGGCATACAATGATCATTATTATTGTCCCTTTGAAGGGACCATAAACAATTCATAATTGTTCCCTTTTTAGAAATCTATTTCTAGCACTCCGGATAAGCTGGAAATCAAGCTGAACTAACTAAAAAAAAAAACACTGAAATGGAATACTGAATATTATTATAATGACGCTTTGTACCCCCAACGTTATTGTACAGACGCCAGCACATCAAGCTACTCACAACTGGCAAGTATTCCTTATCAACTTTGAACCATACACTTCACTACATAGTATAAAACAAAGTCGCTTTCTTTGTCCCTATGTCCCTTTGTATGCTTAAATCTTTGAAACTGCTCCACGTATTTTGATGCGGTTTTTTTAATACATAGAGTGATTCAAGAGGAAGGTTTATATGTATAACATCCATTAAATAGTGCAGAAGTACTGTTATTTTTGAGGTTTCTAATGTGATGTCGTAAATAATTTCATACAACGTTCACAGTTTTTCTGTAGTGTATTTAGTATCAGCATTGCACCCGTGCGAAGCCGGGGCGGGTCGCTAGTCAGTGATAAAGTTGAAAATATATAAAGGAAGCATTTTCAAAATTTATAGATTCATACAGCTTTTAATCAACATTTAAAAATGTTCACAGGAGCTATGCGAACATGATAGTTGAGTGTCATCAATGATGTTCAGTGGCCTGTGATGGAGTGGTATACACATTGAGTGTACTCAACAAACGAATATGATGGGGTCTGTGTTTGATGTTATTTAATAAAGCCTGTGTTATTAATTTTTCACTGTTCCTAAACTTAAAAAAAATGTACTTAGATTGATTCTTTATGTGTATGGGATGATGATGTAATAGTTTCTTGATGTATTTCCCAGGTATAGATAAGATGGTCGGTGATAATGTGATCTTATCATTCAGTTAGCATTTGCAGCGGTATTGGCGTGCAATGAGGTGTGAAACATGCTACAAGGAGTGTGTTAAGTAAAGATGTGGATGGATGGAGAAGCCCCGGTTGAAAGAGATACAAATTGATTGCTTGAAGGACGACATAAATAAGAAGGGAGTCGATATTAGCATGACGGCTGACATAGAAGAATCGAAGAGGAAAACATACTGCACGCCCAAATAACTTGGAACCAGGGCAAGAAGAAGAAGAAGAAAAATAGGGAGGTTCTCAGATGTGGTAATTTTTAAGAAAATACACTTAATGCATGTTATAATTAAATGCAACATAATTGGGGAAAAGGCTCGGGAGATGATGATGAATTAAATGCTGTAAAAAGTTTTCGGTAGAGAATTGAACCATAATTACCAATCTTTTTTTCCAAATTCCAGGTCTATTATGCTATAACCTGTGGGTCGCATTGTATACCCAATCTAATTAATCGCTGTTGGCCGTGACTATGCAATTATAACAGGGTTTATTGAAATACCATGCGGTGGCATTTAAATATTTTAATTATTTATTAAAAGCAACATCAGCTTACCATAATGGGTTCCCTAAAGCGTGCCGTATCGTCTGGTGTAATAATGATTGTAAGGTATATTTCAAGCAACCATTTTTAATTTATTTAAGGTACTTACTTAAGTACCAAGACTTTGTCTACAGCATCGTAGAAAAGTGTTACTCAGCTACTATAAAATTGATAGCAGGACTATAAAGGTAAGAGTTGCATTCGACCCAAGACTTTCGAATCCAATGTCTATCGAAATCGCACTAATACCTTGTTTTGTTACCATCACTGAAGGTTGAGTAAATCTGAAGGACCGCCAATATAGACCAGGTTGTCGAGTTCTGGCATAGCCCTAGGTGACTCAAACTCAAAATCATTTATTCAAACTTGTCTGTAAAACAGCACTTTTAAAACGTCAAAAATTACAAAAGACAGCCCCCAAACGCCCACCCTTCACCACTTCCTATGTGTTATTGCTGGGAAGAAGTGGCGCAACAAACTCCCCAGCAACCCATATTTGTCTGTTGGTTTGAAGAACCTTTAAAGAATATGACTGACAGACTGACCCCCAATCTGACAAACTAAAGATTATATTACTCATTCGGATGCTGTGTGAAAGATGCATGAACTAGTGAAATAGCATTTATTTTCTACAGGCTCAGGAAATGAAACACAAATATTCCTTAAATCGTATTTATTTAATACTGTAACAAAACAACCACTTCTAACTATCTAAAATAGGTAGGCTGGTACTTCATACCAAATACGTAGGAATGATATCCCATGAATTAATTTTATACAACTGTGTAACAAATCATTTTCATCTTTACTACGTATCAAATATATTTCTCACAAAAAATATAGGAATTTTAAAATATATTTTAGGACTGTATTCGAATTGACATTATTGTTATAGAGAAACAATGCCTTTCGTTCTATTTGTTTAGTTAATTTTAGGACATCTAATAGTCTCTTAATTTTTAAGGTTAAAGTTAACAAAAAGTTAAGGGTTTCCCAGCATAGCCATCTAGAACAGATTCAGAACAGGGGGGTCGATACATCACTATACACGGTCAAATAGAAATAAATTAGCTTCCAGAAAAAAATAAGGGCCATCTCAGAAACTTCATAAAAATGTGTAGTTAATTTTGAAGTTATGATTAACAAGATTTTCGTTTCGTAACCACATCTCAAGGGGCTTAATATGATACTTGTAGCAGCTATTTAGTTATGAGCATATCCTCGGTGCCCTTATTTTTTCCTCATCTTAAAACGGTTGTGTAAACAATAATGATAATATTACAAATCAGATACCAACTTTTAAAGTAAAACACTTACGACCTATCATCTAATACAGAATGACTATCACGCGATCATTTATAATAGATTTCTTCATCTCAATTTAGCCATTCATATGTAACTCACATATATCCACCAATCACTTGGTTAGTCTAAATAAATATTCAGAAACAAACTTGTACAAGGAACAATGGGATTACTTTCTAATCACGAATGAAGATTCCGACGTTTACGTAATTATTTTTAATTGTTGTAAACCGTTATGTGGGTGATTCTTTGAAACAGAGGGTTTTTGACTCATTGATCTGGCTCAATTTTTTTTTATCATTACATCTTAATTAACATAATAATTTGGTCCAATGCATCATATGCAATAACATATATCGAAGGCACTGATTTGCATCATGTAGATTAGGATTTAGAAAGTGCTGATTAATTGGTGAGCCAGGTTAATGATGGCAATGGCTGACGAATGAGATTGTGCACCATATTAATTAGAGGGATACAAATGAATGATGACTCCTTAATTTTTTGCAATAGACTTAACTGTAAAATAATTAACAAACACTGATATCATTACTCCCACATCTACTTATTGACTCTCATAAAAAAATATTAAGTAAACTAGCTTTTGCCCACGCGGCTTCGCTCCCGTTCTTCTACCCTAATCTACCCTAATCTACACTACACTACACTACTCTACCCTACTCTGCCCTACTTTGCCCTACTCTGCCCTACTTTGCCCTACTCTGCCCTACTCCGCCCTACTCCGCCCTACTCTGCCCTACTCTGCCCTACTCTGCCCTACTCTGCCCTACTCTGCCCTACTCTGCCCTACTTTGCCCTACTCTGCCCTACTCTGCCCTACTCCGCCCTACTGTACCCTACTCTGCCCTACTCTGCCCTACTCCGCCCTACTGTGCCCTACTGTGCCCTACTCTGCTTACTCCGCCCTACTCTGCCCTACTGTGCCCTACTCTGCTTACTCCGCCCTACTCTGCCCTACTCTGCCCTACTCTGCCCTACTCTGCCCTACTCTGCTCTACTCCGCCCTACTCTGCCCTACTCTGCCCTACTCTAGCCTACTCTACCCTACTCTGCCCTACTCTACCCTACTCTTCTCACCTTTTAAACCTTCCCTCCACATAAATCCGTTCAGCCGTTCTCGAGTTTTAGCGAGACTAACGAACAGCAAATAGATTAAAATGGCTAAATTCACATTGTTGACAAATGTGTAATTTTAAACTAAAGGTTGAAGAAGAAGAAGAATGGAGCTCAGATAAATATGTAAAAAGCAAGGCTCTGAAGAACTGAAATACTGCGCAAAATGCTGGGACGCAAATGCTTGGACTTTGTGGTGGGGTGTTTTGCTTGCTTTGCAGCTCAAAACTCAGTACTTCTGTAATTTTCACCTGTATTTTTTTTCTGTATCTCTTTCTTTCTAATTTTTGTTGTTCATCATCATCATCATCATGATCTTAGTCATAGGACGTCTACTGCTGAGCATAGGCCTCCTCTTTAGATGTCCACATATACCGGTTAGAAGCGACCTGCATCCAGTGTGCTCCGGCGACCTTTATAAGATCTGTCCATCTTGTTGGTGGACGTCCTACGCTGCGCTTGCTAGTCGGTGGTCTCCACTTTAGCACTTTTCGAGGTCACTATCGGCCATCTGCTCAGCGAGCAATATGGCCTGCCCATTGGTACATCACCTTGATAATCCGGTGGGCTATACCGGTGACTTTTTCGAACACGAAGAGAAACACCGAGCATAGCCCTCTCCATAGCTCGTTGAGCGACTTTGAGCTTTGAGACGTGAACCTAGGACCTCTAGTATAGTAGATGCACTTCCGACCGCAAGACCACATAATTTTGTTTTGAATTTTGCCCGAATTTGAATGAAACCTAATTTATATGGCCCCTTCAAATTAATCTGGCTTTAAGAGCCAGATGAAACCAGACTAATGGGGGCCAGACAAGTTAGGAATTTGAAGATAATCAAATCATGCTCCTTTATTTAGGAACATAAAGAATTAAACGTGCAATAACTAGTTAATAAACCATGTGATTATAAACTTTAGTTTGGTAACAAAACGAAAGCAAACACACACCTTACGTAAATTAAGGCAGATGAATTATACTACTTACCTGACAATCGCCAGATCACAACATTCGATCGTAATTATTTGCAAAACTACGACGGCGCACGAGTACTCCCTGATACAGATCGGCACTGACCGACGCGATCAATAACGAGTAGAATTTATTATATTGAGCACTGCTTTTTACATCTAAATATTGCTTGAACAAATCGAGCCAGCTTAATTATGAATTTAGTCGGGGACAATTTTTAAAATAATGTAATTATGAAAATATACTATTATGATGGATTTGAATATTAAAATATTAGAAAACAACTATTTAAAGATCATTTGAACTTATTAGTTTTAGTGTAAAGCGACCGTTGCTCGCACAAATCTAAATGATTCAACAAAAACCGTCGTTGGGACACACCAGACTAATTAGGTTTTACTGTTTTCTGCAAACTTAATTATTGTTTCTTTTAATTAATCCCAATCAGCTACATGAGGCCTCGATAGACATTTAAATTTGCCATAAAACCTAAAATCGGCATTGAAATTGGAGATTATTTTCATATGTTCTTCAGTCAAAAACACGTCAAAACCGTGTTCCAAAGAATCACCCATGTATCTTACCTTCTAGAAGTATCGACTTCAATTTTGAGACAGCGAAGGACGATTGAGAATATATTTTTGTGACATAAAAATACAATATTATAACCAGTCTTTAGGTACATAATTATGTATCTAATATTGAGATTTATCAACTTTATCGCCTGAGTTAATGTATTTTTCTCTTATTTATTACATTAATTATCTCAACGGAGGATCCTAATACCGTACCTATAGGTACATATAGATAAATGCGTCAGTTCATAATTTTCCAAAAAAGCTCGATATGAATATTTATACTACATAAGCAGTTATATACTTACCTACATGTATTTTTTTGGTAATGGAAATGCCATAATTATTATCACGAACAATGTTTCTACGTTTAGATCCCAAAATACCTAGTTGGGTAGTTAATTCCCTTTCAGGACGTTTTGGCAAGCCGCGTCCGAAATGTTTGCTAACAACTACATTAATATTGTCTATTTTCGAAACCATGTTTTATCATTTTAAAGTGATATTTTCCAATACCATAATGCCTTTTAGTTAACCTATACTTGTATCACATTTCGATAATGCACTAGACAAATTCTCACACATTTAAAAGTAGATTTATCTACACTTCACTTAAAACTAAAATGGCTACAGATTTTTGGGGCGAAATAAATGTAAGTAATAGGAATACACAACCTGCTACGCATCAACTAATTTTCAACTCAAAACGTAAATTAGGTCGATAACTCTAATCTCAAATAATACAAATTGAGCATTTAACACGAAAACTCAATTTTATTAAGAGAATACAACGTTGTTATACAAAATTATAGTGGCGTGGCGATGGCCACCAATAAGTAGTATAAAAGTACTAAAAGCGAAATTAATATTACGTTAATTTAATACAGTTCGACGGTTTAAATAAGATGCTCTACTGATGAGTTTGTGCAGATTCTTCTGATGAATTTAATTTGTGATTACATGTAAAATAAAATATTTTCTAAATAGTTTTTAAAAAATGGAAGCCATTGTCAATCATATTAACCCATCGAAACCATTTTACTTCTAATAAAAATAGGCCTTAGCTTAAAATCATATCTATTGAGCCTTATTCTATGAAATGGTCATGCATGTCTGTCTTCATTCCTCGCCGTGGATTATATCCAAAATGCTGACATAAGCTCCCGTCAAGAAACCGAGGATACCGAAGGAAACCAAGAACAGGTTCTTCCAAAGCACCCAGTTCAGGCGACCCAGGCCATTGGGCCTGTCCCAGTAGGTGACGGTTTCGATGACGGCTGGGAAGATGAGGCCGAGGAACGAAAGACAGACGGCGCCGACCAGAGAGATGAATGGCCCAAGATTTGGAATAGCGATAGCCGTGCCTAATGTCAGTATGATGATTCCGACCCGGATGCTGTATTCGGCGAGATTTTTCTTGGCACCAAACCAGTGGCGGACGTTCTTCCAAATAATTTCCATTGGCACGTAGAACTGAAGACTGTATGTGAAGAAGATGGCGACGGCAATCATCAGTTTCACACATTGTCCCAATCTGCGAACAATATACGAAATAGGTTATCTTTCCATCATGAACGATCTCAGAGCTTACCAAGTTTTTATGTAAATGATGTACTTACACTTCGTCTTGCGGGAGATTCAAAGTAATACTGCTCTTAGTATCTGGACCATATTTCAAGTAGCCGAAGAATCCAGTAAACGCGTACAGTGAAACAACGAAGAACATTCCAGTGTTCAGCACTCCAGGGCATCCGATGAAGTGGGTAGGAGTTTTCATGTTGTTTTCCAAAGGCATCACAACACCAATTCCTTCAAGTGCGAAGATGGCAGTTCCGAAGAAGGTCGGCAGGCGGTCAATAGAAGTGAAAGGTAAACGTTCACTCAAACTAGGTACTTCTTGAAACAGGTAGTAGAATGTTATGCCCATTCCAGTGCCTACTAGTAAATTAGCGATCATGGAGAACGGTGCCAAATACTTCAGGTTCCTTATCAAATTCATGAGGATCAGCAGAGGAAGAAGCACAGCCATGTAGATACGGACGTCCACATCGTACCAGTCAGATCCAGTTGCGTAGAAATCAACCACTTGCTTAACGTTTTTGGCGACAAACACGATGTAGACGCAGCAACAGCCGAGTAAGTCTATCACGAGGAACCAGTTGATCATAGCTCTGAAACGACAAATGATAAGATTAAGTATGATAGAGTCAACAAAAAGGAGAACTATAAAACAAGTCGATGAAGTATACTCACTTGGCTAGACGAGAAAACTTATGCACAGCGGGTGGTCCAGACAAGAAAGCGGCTTCAGCGGTCTCGGCAAAGCCTAACGAGGGTTTTTGTAGCCTTCTGCACAGTTCATGAGCTGTTCTCACCAGGACGTGCACGCAGTATGTGCAAATACCGCCAATCGCGAAGGTCGCTATCAAGCCGAAGTATAGCCCAGCGTTACGGAAGGCCATAGGCATAGCCAAGATCCCACTTCCGAGGGACCCTTTAAGCAAATGAATTAGGGTGTCCATGTCCCTGAAACAGAAAGACATCAATTGGTCAATTCAAAAGTGTTTTGTCAACAAGCCGATTATGTTCCTCGTAAAGATAGGTTTTCTTGACATGTGTAGCTGGCCCACTTATTAAAATAGAAAAAGGTATCTGCCGATCTTCAGTACCAAATATTTAGACTCATAATTATGAATGTGTGTAGACTTACGATGTAGGATGCGCCAGCTTCCTGTGCTCGAATGGATTGTAATCCTCATCGGCCTCAATGTCCCTGCCCGGGATCTCCATGAGGGGCAGGGTGGAGCCCGCCTGCTGTTCCACTGGGATCTCATTTGGGTCAACTTTGTACCTGGAAAACGTTCCCCACACACTGTTATAACAAGTGCCACCGCTCACATCATACTACAAACTAAGTCAAGTGGTGTTGATAGGTTAGAAGTGAGGTGGGTAACCAAGTGTAGTTTCAAATAATTCTCTGAATTTAAAGCAGATCTATGTAATGGTAGTGATAACATATAAAGCGCCACATTTCAAGCATTCATGTATAATGTGATACGGACGAGGTGTGGATGTCGCGGCCGCGGGCTACAAGTTACATGACACTACTCGCGTCGCGACACTCGCTCTGTGGCTACTATGCTGGCAACTATGGAGTGTTCGCGAATCAACAAAATTATTCACTAAATTGTAAGCTGCGTTAATCTGTGTGAGTGTTGTGGTGTGAAGTGTGATACATTCATTATGGTCTCCAAAATAAAGTATAATATATTTTGTTTGTGTGCGCTTCACTCTGTTAAGACTCGGCATTTACAAATATGTGGCTCTCAACCGTTAAATTCAATACAGCTTTACGTTGTTACCAGAAATGTGAACTATTTATGTTAACTTACTTTATGGACAAACAAACATGGTTACTGGACAGTAAGGTTAACGTGGCCAACTGAGTTTACAACACTAACAAGTAACGCTTTACAAGAATTATAAAGTCTTATAATTCCATAATCTCTAGAACTGTAGAGGCAAGTAAGAATCAAAGTAGAGACATGTTAAAAAAACATAAAGCTAAATCAAATTTGTACAAATCGCCAGTTGTAGAGCCAATCCCGAGCCTGAACAGAGATGGCGCACGGGTGTCCGCCGCGCACGGCCGACGCGCTGCGCGGGCGCTGTGGCAGCGGACGCAGGCACTATTCGTACACAATTATCTTCAAATTTTTACCATTACCAAACAAAACAAATTAAATAAACAAAATTGAAACCATAAAATGGAATGATGTACCGGTGTATGAGTCCATTGCAAGATGATCAAGGTCGACGAACGACATTTATCTCGTGGAAGCAGCACTCGTCTTCCCGGATCGTCTCCGTACAGCTTCGAGCTTTTAGCTCATTTTAAGGAGCGAGTACTTAACAGTCAACATACAATATAAAATACCACGACAAAACATGAATTTGTCAATAAACAATAGTATCGAGCTAGGGCGACCGGCGCCCGACAGGCGGAGCTGCCCGCGCCCCTGCGCCCAGGAGCGCACTCGGTACAACTTCTAATTGCTACGGTTTTAGGATATAACCTTGATAATAAAATCTAATAGGTATACATTTTCTTTTCAATGTCCTGTAGAAACAAAAACGTCAATATTATTAGGTTTTAGGCAAATCTGACAAGAAAAGATATTCCACAATTAAAATATCAATTGCTGAACAGAAAAAATGAGGAAAGCTGTGAAGCATGCTTTAATGTTGATTTTAATTTCTAATTATTTACTAAGCAGTACATAATATTTGACCGGATGTGGCACCAGATCAAACTCAAGTTAATTAAGTATTGACAACACAAAATGGGCAATCAAAGCTGAGTCAATGATTGTCGCTGAAGTGGCATCCTCGTCGGACTGTGTACGGAACATAGTCACTTACTTGACCATGACGACATCTGATAAGTCATTTTTGACTCCTTTTTTCTTGGGGTCATATTCAACAATCATCGGCCGCATTTGGGGTTTCTGAAAAAAGGAAAAACTCAAATGTAGAAAAGTTATGTAAAGCGTTAAAATACGGGCGTCATTATAGGATACTGTTCCGAGGATTAATGGCGCTTTATTATTGTTTTTTTGGTATTGATGGTGATGTGCCAAGAGGAATGTACACAAGTTTCATAGAATGTGACGCTGCAGTGACGTCACTCGGCACTCGCTGCAGGGGCTCGGTTCGGCAGCCATGTGACCACGGCGTCGCTATTTTGGGAAGACGTAAATAGCCATCGCGGCCGCCTAAGTACGAAACAGATCTCCCACAGGCTTACTAACGTTCGCGGATTTTAGATGTTACCACGAAGACTTGCTCTGGCGCACGCTGCCTTCTATGGTCCAAATCAGGCCCAAATCGAAGTACATACATGAAATTCGCATACTTTGAATTGAGTCCTTTTGATTTTATGTCCACGAAAGCTGGTATTTTTTATCACCTTTCAAATCTAGGATATAAATAAAGGGCTACCTCGTCAGCTGCTACAAAATGACTCACAAAAGTGTTGAATGCTTTAGACGCATGCAATTCACAACCCTAATTTTATTTATTCAACCAATTTCAAACTCTGTTGGGTTGTATTAAGCCTGAATTTTGCAACTTACTCAAAATCATACATAGCATATTCGTTATGTAGATATATTGTATAATATAGTATGCCCTGTGTTTGCCGACAAGACAGATTGCGCGCGGAACTGGATTGAACTGGTTTCAGAAATAAATTTGGAACTTATAAGAACCGGTCGGCCAGGGGCAATCTTGATGATACTAAGTTGCATGGGTTCCACCAGACAAATAAAACTAAGTTAAGCCACGAATGCCGCAGCATCGGAGGGTCCTATTGTGAAAAGTAGGAACTATAGTTATTTTATTACCGATGCCTGCCGCATGCAGAATACCAATACCGTGATTTGATTATTTATTATAATCGAAATGGACAAACTGACGGCCGATATCGTTTTTATATTCGCCACGTGTAACCCTAAAACATTACATTGTCTTATAATTTATGCGTTCGCATGCTTTTACGTAGCAGACGCACTGTATTGTTCGACAACTTCTTGAATTGTATATTGTAAAGACGTCCTCATTTTATATAGCAAAACTATAGTTTTGCTAATAAGGTAAGGTAAATATTAGTAAGGTAGGTTTTTTGAAATTATATAATTCAGAACAAATTATATGTAAGTATACTTGACATTGTCTATAAGTGGCCTTATACTATAAAGGCTTATGATAAAAACCGTGGTTATAGACAGGTTTTTTTGACCCGAATTGATTACACTCAAATGGAGAGACCAACTCGCATGACTATGAAACATTCGCTTAACCGTTGAATTGTGTCGTCGAGCCACCAAATTTCTGGCTCAGAATGTTTGCCGCACAATAATATTTGGGTTTAAGACATCCGTACCATCATCGGGTATAGTTGTCGTTGGACCGAGAAAGGTTCTCATTTACGTATATGTAAAATTGTTAGCTTTTCTTTTTCGTGACAGAAACAGGTGGCAACAGTGTGTCAGTGATGTTCCAATTCTCATAAGCCTTCTCATAAAGAGAAGGAATGAGTGTTAATAGCTCTACGATGGCTCTGGTGAATCGTTTTGAATGTTGTTGGAGTTTCAATTTGTACCTTGTTCTAGTGGATTTTCATGGGATGTGATATGCCAAGCTTCCTAGCAAACTGTGGCTTTACCTATATGACAAACACATACCATTACTTAAACATTATTTATCATAAAACCTATAGTATATATAAGTTTATTTCATCTACTCGTTTGTCATGACCAAATGATGTTCATGGCCACTGAGCAGAATAAAACAAAACGATATTCTTCATAAAATCAATTCAATGTGACTTCTATAAAGTTGTCACTAGAGTGAAGTCACTCTTCATGACGACAATATCGCAACTGGAATGAAAGAGCATAAAGCAATCAAGAGTAATATAGAACTATGAAGTTGTGAACCAGCCTAATTATTTACTAAATAAGAAGTACTTATACAATTCAGGGAAATACGGCTCGATACAATATTGTTGCAGACCTACAGCAGAGTACACAGTGAGACGATAGCAAACAATTAACACAGAATACAGTTCAATCCGTGATGTTCTTTATTGTCATCGCGTGACAG
This sequence comes from Heliothis peltigera, assembly GCA_958496145.1. Lineage (NCBI taxonomy): Eukaryota > Metazoa > Arthropoda > Insecta > Lepidoptera > Noctuidae > Heliothis > Heliothis peltigera. The sequence continues at coordinate 14,502,494 of OY292321.1, read as the reverse complement.
TCAATATTTGTGGCAAATAATAGTCAATGTCAATAGCGAGGCACGACGTGCTTTGTGGCCGGCGCTGCCCCCCGCGGCAAACAGAACAGCCACTGTTGGACTAGTCACGATGCTAAAACATTTAGATCTGTGACGTTAGTTATTGTCAGCTATAAGATGTGCGCACTTCCACCTAAATCACGCCCCAAGGTTGGATAGATTGAATGTATTTACGAAGAAGCGCCACGCCCCCTAGTTCAGCTGTAACGTCAGCGCTCCCATCTGTTTGTTTGTCTCGCTTGTTGTTACATTTCTTATTATTACATGGTAAGTCTAGTGTGACTGTCCAATTAGCAGTATTTTATGGGATATTAAAGGTATTTACACACTTAGTGCAGCAGTAAACTTATCGTCACTACAGTCATGTGATAAACTGATACCTACTAAATAAACATCAGTCGGCAGGTGATACGTGAAGCTTAACATGATGCTTTGGTTCGCTAGCTTTGAAATCTGAAAAGTATTTATTTACTAAAGTATGTAGCTAAACGAAAAAAATGTGAATTTCAGAATTCATAAATTCAATAAGAGTTTATTAAGTACATATCCCTTATATCTCTCTGACTGACAGGGATTTCTTGAGTTGAGCAAAATCGTCAGTTAATTAGAAAAGTTCTGATACTTCAATGTAAACATGAAGTATTGAACACATTAGACATTATTGTACACTATACGAAAGATGGTTTGTATTCATTACGACATTTTGGCAACACACCAAAAAACCCGTGCAGGGCACGCCACAATAGTGGCCATAGTGCCCCTCTTCGAGGAGTGGATTGGGAGGAGTCATGGCACCCTCTCTTACCGCCTGACGCAGGTCCTCACCGGACATGGGTGTTTCGGGAGGTACCTGCATCGTATCGGGCGGGAGGAGACGCCTGGGTGTCACCACTGCGCGGACCAGCCAGAGGACACGGTGGAGCACACGGTGGAAGTGTGTTCTGCCTGGGCGGAGCACCGCCGTGTCCTCACAGCGGCAATTGGCGGCGGCGACCTCTCGCGTCCGGCCCTGATCCAGGCCATGGTCCGGAGCGAGGGAGAATGGGATGCCGTCGCCTCCTTCTGTGAAGCAGTTATGCTAGCAAAGGAGGCGGCGGAGCGGCTAAGAGACCGCACCGCTCATCCCAGCCGTCGCGGCAGGGCTGGTACCGGTCGACACCACGGGCGCCGGGTGTCAAGGGATGACTCCCGACCACCGTAGGCGCGGGCTTGTGGGCGGTGAGTGTGGGTAGCTCATCGTCCGTACGTCTAGGGACGACAGGCCCGTGTCGGCGGCGCGTTCTGTTCCACGCGCTCCTCGAAGAGATGTCAGCAACATGGGAGGGGCCCCTTTAGGGCCAGGGTCTGCTTGGGCTGCGGGTTGTTCGTGAGAGATACCGCGGCCCTGGCACACAGGGACCCCCAGAAGGAACATAGTGGGTTTTAGTCAGTAAAAGTCTGACACTCCCTCCAGCTGCACCCTCAGCGGGAGGGGTCATTTGATGATTTCCCACGAAAAAAAAAAAAAAAAAAGTATTGAACACATTAGACATTATTGTACACTATACGAAAGATGGTTTGTATTCATTACGACATTTTGGCAACACACCAAAAAAAAGACGACGGAGTTTTTAAATTTAGTCAAGTACTATTTTTACACTCTAAACAATCATAATCGCCAGTTTCTTCGTTCCTCATTTATCAATATACCCAAGTTAAACGAACTCGACGTCTTTAGAAAGTCACCTTGAAAAGTATGAAACGTAGATAGCTAATATTCAGTACAACCAAATTAATATATCATGAAAACTTTACAGATTGTGACATTTTAGTTAGCAGACAGGACTGTATGACCGTCTATTAATAATCTACTCCTAGGCGGTTATTGAGTCCTCTACTTCGGAAATAGGAATCTACTTCATTATAGCTTCTAAGGCAATCTTAGCTATTACAAAATGTATCTGCAGTTGAAAATTCAAAATGACACATTTGAGGGCTCAAAACAATTGAAAAACAGATATTTTGTTCCCCTTAAGCGCGTAAGGTCCTATTTCTTAAGCACTGACCAGAGTAACAAGAGAAGCTCGTTACAAAGTGAGACACGGTTTAAAATAACCTGTTTGTCGGTCGTCCTTATTTGCACATAATGTCTCGTCCCGCGCCACAATTGAATTGAATCGCAAAATTGATTAGACTTGTGCTAAGCCGGATCTGAACGATTTAGCACTTGAAATTGTCTGTGAACTGAATGGGGAGAGGTGTGGCTGTAAAAACTGAAGAGGGAACCTTGAGAAGTCAGCCACGCGAGACACACTTCCCGAGCTGTTTGGTACCTAATTGGTGAGTGTACCCAAACACTGGCCAGTCAGCTCGGGTAGGTAAACAGTCCGAATTGATGTGCGCAGTTCAGATAAATTGGCCACATTCACAGTTCGCCTGGCTTTGGAAAATTAAACGATATTCATGGATCTCAGTTCTAAGTTAGTTCTTTGCATTCACATTTTTATCACCGTAATTTTAATTTGGGTCTGACATTTCACTTTTGTATTTTGCATGCGTACCTTAACGTGGTTCCCTTTTGAAATCAATCTTCGTTTGTTATTGTAACTCGTCTTTTATTAATTAATTCTCTGTATCAGACTGAAACGTTACTGGTGTGTGAAGTAATAAAACTCATCATATTTTATATTAATACTACTTGAAACCAACCTCCCCGCTCTCTGAACGTCAGAGCGTCACGATTATTTACGATTTAAGGAGAGATTAGCATGATGTTTATGACAAACTTAATGGACTGGATTATCTCTATCAAATATTTGTATAAATTAATAAAACTATAGAGCAGTCATGAATCACCTACGTCGTTAAATTTCAGAACGCGAAAGTACTTGTAGGCACATACTGATATAGCATATGATATGCTGCTAAGATATTCAAAGGAGTTTACATGATCATTTCAATAGATAAGCATAATATATGTACAGATCAACATGCACTCAAAGTTAGCATGGTGCTAAATAAGCTTTTCTCTTGCAAATAATGGGAAATTAAAACCGATGTTATTATTCAGCCAATAGACATCGTCACGTGCCAGACTCCTGCTCATCTAATTTACATTTGTATGCACTACCACCACTACACAATGATTTTATGAACAAACCACTTCACAATATTGAAACATGGAATCTAATTAGCGCGTCCCATTCATAAACAAATGCATATTGTTGAAACCAGCATCCTATTCGCTATTTTATAAATGAATCTATGCTGAATTAGGTTTTGTAGGTATTCGCTTAATAATGTTGAGCTCAAGGGCCGAAGTGGAGCTAAGTGTTTGGACTGGATTCAAGATTTCTTGTTATACATATTAATGTGTACAGTGCAGCTACCAGTTGGGTATTGTCTCGCTGGGCGGCATCGGCACCTAGTTCAATGAGCGACGTGCCAAGTGCACGTGTCGGCGAAGAGGTCACGTGCACTATAGAAAACAATCGCTAGTAAACATTGACAAACTGTTATGTACCAAACAAACTTTGTCAAAATCCCTGACTTTACTCAGCGTGAGTCAGCGTTACTCATTATTTTTAAACCTGATCTAAAGTGACGCAAAAAAAATAGTTTCAACGGTTAGTCAATTAGTCATTTTTACATTGTTAAAGGCTAGATTTTTTATTATGTCATAGCCATAACGAGGTAGTTTGTTTCTCAAGATGACGTAACGAGGTTATAAGTAAGCAGAATAAATACTATTTATTATAAAAAATATTAAATGTGGATTAATTATAAAAGCCGTAGAATTTTCTCAGGAAAATACGAAACGAAACTTAAAAAAAAAATAACAGAAGAACATATGCTAGAAGCCAGATTATAAACCTAAGACGTACCTAGTGTTAGTTGTCTATCAATAGGTACCGAAAACGGCTCGTCGAGTGGGTTGAACAGATTATTGTATGAACAGCCCGGGCTAGGCCCTCGAGAAACAATGGGCAGCGTCATGGCTCTGAACGACTCGACCTTGCCTCACCACCGGAAGACACTTACGACACTCGCGAGACATATCATTTTTTCAAATTAAATCCACAAAAGACCGTTACATATGACATCTTGATTATCAGGATATATTCTACGATAGTTTCTGTGTACCGTGACTAAGCGTCGACTGTAGGTCCACTCAATAAATTGCAACGTAGATAACGTGCCTAGAATAAACCCTATCAGATAAAATGCTTAGCCCTTAATTCTGTAGAGATTGCTTTATATACCGTATTTTTGCTACAGTCCTTTTTAGATTAGAGGTTCACTACAAAATCCTATAAGTTCAAATCTTTTTGCATTTAAAACTAGCTTTTGCCCGCAGTTTTATTAGTGCCTTTAGAAGAATACTTTTCTAACCCACATAAAATGCCTATGTGTTATTACAAAGTGTCAGCTTCCTACGTAACAAATTTTATTAAAATTGATTCAGCCGTTTAAGCGTGATAAGTAACAAATACATTCTCACAAACCTTCGCTTTTTTAGTATCAGAGTGCTAACGATATATGTAAATTAATTACAGTAGTAGTTACTAAAACTGCTCGCTTGTATTTTAATGCATACCTATAACACACACAAGTAGGTTAGAAAAACTACTTATTAGCATTTCGCTTATTACGCACGTGACGAAAGCACCTGATGGAGCTAAAATAGCGAGCGTGCCTATACTTAGACATGATTGGAAAATAAACTGCTGTCAGGTTTTGCGTCGTTTTCAAAACTAAAGCCGTGGGTGACACGAGGAAGATTAATTATATGACGCGTACACGCAAAATGACAATCAACGTTATTTTGAAACAAAACCCAAGAGTTTTAGTGTTTTCTTCTTATTATAACTACCAATAGACACGTTTACGTTGTTGTTTACTTTCATTTTTATGTTTGTTATTCATAGCTTGGCCATTGGTAGTGCAATGATTCTTTCAGTTTTACGCTTCACAGCTCAGTCGCCGCCATCTTGTTTTCAAAAACGCTGATGACTTTTTAACCGCTGTCATTACACTTATTTTTGGTCTAGTATCTAGTAATCTTTATGATTGATAGTGTGAAAATATTTTCATTGTTTGCACAAACTTTGCTGGTGTCATGAAAATAAACATCCGCAACAACTTCACTTACGTATTACGTAAAATATCCATGTCTTGTTCGTGAATTGGCAAACGCAGTGACAGTAAAGATACAATTTCAGAAATTGAAAGGCATACACGATGACTGACACCTGAAAATGTTGGCACTCACTACTACTTTTTTTAAAGTTTTTGTGGAAAATGCAAATTGCTTTTTCTTTTCAAATAAATTGCATGCGCCGGCGTTTATCTGTCATTGAGCTAAATATTAAAGATGCGAAAAAAGCGCACTTTGTACTCTCAATTCTGCACACTTTATGTACCGAGCACTATACATGTGCATGTGTGTGTTCACAAGTAAATTTTCATCACTTCATGATCGATTGCGTAATATTTGTGTACATAACTCCTACGTCGTATTTAAATCTGCAATCGACTGAATAAAGCCACTTGCCAAAACGTGATCGAATTGATATTCAAACAGCTACGAGATCACTGTAAATTGATGAGGAGGCTGGAACTTTTTGTCTCTCATTGTGTTTAATAGATGGACACCTTTGGAAGTGTTCCCTCGGCCGCGACACAGCCAAGGCCGTTCTAATGATTGCACCGTGCTCTGTGCCACCATAGAGACACCGTGCGACTCTATGACACTAAATGGTCTAGTACGTAACATTACGAGATGATTGCGCCCGCGTCGCTCGCGTGGAAGGGAATTGGTGTGACACTTTAATAGACGTAGGGACAATCGCTGTGTATGTCGACTAAAATAGAACGGAGGTTTCGTATTTAGATATTAAAAAGTTAGCTATTTCCTTAAAAGCCATCGAAAAATATTTTGTGTCTCAAAAATACCACCTATAGACCTCCTGGCACCCAATCACCTGTTGTTTTAAAAAGTCATAAAACTGTAAATTAGATTAGGTACTTGTTATTCGTTGACAGTTTCTAAGAATTAAAATGAATGAACACAAAGCCCTTTCATAAACAATGTAAATAGATACCTACTGTATACTTAGCTATCGACATAGAACTGTTTCGAGTTTAACAGTGATCATCAAAGTGACCATTTCTGAATGGAAAATTTTGGCTACAGGCGTTGTCAGTGGTACTTACGCATCGTTGATTTTAATCGCCCGCCAATAAACGCGGCTATCTTGTAATTCGGTGGCATTTTAATTAATCGATGTTCTTGTTATCTGTCGTGGAAGGAAACCGACCCGCTACTTCGGTTTCATCTTGTTGATAAATTATTGATTGTTTGCTGATATTTTCAGCACGATGACAAAGTGCAGAACAATGGAATGCATTTGAATTACGTTTCATATTTTTGAGACATTATTAAGTAAGATATACTCGTATACCAAGTTAGACCCGTGACCCAAAGGCTGGCTTTTATTTCAGTCAACGAGTAAGCTTTGCCATACAACGTGGCAATGCTGCCAGCCTATTGGATACACTCCTGGTGGGTATCGATGACGAAGAATTTATTAATAAGGATTTTTTTTATATTAAGTTAAAATGTTATAAAATGCGCATTAAGCCTAGATTTAGCTATGAAATAACTAAGTATGAAAAATTAAAAATGAAGTATAATTAGCTGCATAAGAAAGTTACGTAAGGAATACCAACTACATGTTTAACCTGAATAGTTAGAGGGCTAACACAGCACATGTCATTAGAATGTTTTTCTTTAAGAAGTGTAATTTGGACCTCGAGATCGAATTTAAAGTTGCTGTTGACCGGATTTATATCAAACGAAAATTCAGATATTTTGAACAATGATTTTAGCTGCATATCGTTCACAAGAGAGAGCTTTACCCCGAGATAAATAATTTGTATTTATGAACATGTGGGTCAATAGAAACGTCATCAGTCACACGGATGTATGTGATACATATCGTATACAATTTTATAAAAATCTCTTCATTTAACTATTTGGCCCTTAACTATGAAAGCGTCGCAGATAAACAAAGTTACTTTCGCACTTATAGATCGTTAACTTACGACATATCTTGGCGAACCTGAACTTCGCTATTTGGCAGCGCATCGTCTAACTTCAGGCTAGTCAAGAGAAGCACATCTTATGCAGTGTGTTCGTAAAAGAAAATAAGAATTATCTACTAATATGAGGGTTGGTACAAACGCCTATTATAATGAAGTAAAATAGTGTCACATGACAATAATTATGCGCAGGTGCCGTTATGTTGTGGAATGACAATTATTATTAGTAAACTGATGTTATCAAAGCGTTAGGTGTGAAAATATTAATTATGTATGCGTTCCGTCTTGTGTTTACTAACCTAGCGGAATGTTCTGTGATTCACCGTTAATTACACATGGTTTAGCATAGTTTTAGCTTAATCACTAATAAGCTTAAGAGAAGTAGGTATAATTAAAAACTTCACAAAATTATCAAGCGTATATATTTTTGGCTTGTTTCTCAAAATTCAGAGGCAGCTTTAGCATCTAATATCGACATATCGTAAGAATTGATCGCATTTGCTTCATGATAAAAGTCCTAATTTTTTCTTAACGATTGCTTTTAGGCTAATTAATTGAATCCGACATTATCATTGCATTGTAGTCAATTACACGCTCACATGCCGCCATTTTTAGGTCAAGGAATTGTTTTATTCGCACAAACTGTTTAGCCTTTCGCTTGAAAACTACGTTTGTCTTGAAAGTGCTTAAAAAAATATTAAATAACTATTGAGGCCGGTCTAAAAGACGGTGCCACATTTTTTGCGTACGCAAGACGAATGAAAGAAGCTTTATACTTGACGATCTTTTTATCATTTATTATTTTTAAATGGACATCATTTCTCATCAGTCATTATTAATCACAAAATTATCTTCAAAACGATGTCTAAGATCATTTTAATTCAAACGACAATAGAATACTTTTACGATAAAAACGAATCAATGCAAGATGATGCAACTAGTGCTGTGTATTGAAGTACCTACCACGGCAAATGTGCAAGGTCGATCGACCATCGCTGCGTTAATGAGATCAAATCTTACAATTTCTATTTATTTTATACTAGTTTCCGCCAGCGGTTTCACCCGTTTCCCCAGGGATAGACTTCCCGTACCTGGACAAAAAGTAGCCTATATGTTATTTTGATTTATAAGCTATATTACTACCAAGTTTCATCAAAACCTGATTAGCCATTTAGGCTTGAAGAGGTAAGCTTCTCATTTACTTAAGTACATGTATATTAGAGTGAAGTGCGATGTGATTAAACTAGCTTCTGCAAACGGCTTCTCCCGCCCTGATAGAAAGTGGTATTCCATGAAGCACACCCAAACGAAGGCCATCCAGACAAAGCCTCTTAGAACACCCTTAGGTGGGCTGAAGCCTATAGCTTTCTGAAATAAATGAGCTATCTAACACTAAAACAATTTTTTAAATCGGCCGTGTGGTTTAGCTTTATATAATTTTAGTAAGATTGCTATAAAACTAAAAATAATTGATAACAGAAGTTTTAACAACATATAAGATAACCCAACAAGGTAAATACAAACACATCTAACCAAAACAGACCAGAATCATGAGCGGTACTTCTAAGTTACATCAAAAAAGTAAAATTAGGTAATAATCGTTTTTCAGATGCGAGTTATTCAATGCGGTTCATAATACGGCTGGGTCTCGAATGCCAGGCTTGGCGCCAGAGGGGTTTGGCGCCCAGACAGTGACGTCACGAGAAAAACACGCTTTCCCTAGAACCTAGACCAAAGGCCGACACTGGTACGTGAAAATACTTGTTACCTTTGAGAATCGCAAGGTCGGGTTTTATAAATAGTTTAAAGATTATAATAGATGTTTTATGCTTTCACTGATTTTGGCTAATAATTTGAAAAAAAATCTTAATTGTTTCAAGTTTCATAGTGACATAATGCCCAAATTACTTTTTATTACATTTTAATTAATTAATTAAATTAGTAAATACTAAAAATATCATAAAAACTTAGTGGTGAATTAACGCAAAGATGACTATCATTATTTTGTGTACAGTCGCCAGCACATCAAGCTACTACGATCTCTTAAATTTCCTTAATGGATTTTCAACTTTATCGCTCAAGCATATGTTTAAGCATAATTTTGGCTAAATTTGACAGTTTCGAATAGTTTGATGTGCTGGCCTCTATTTCCATATTTATTGGAGTTAAAACTTAAAGGCGTTTTGTTTAAGGTTCTTTTTAAGTTGACAGCTGAAAGGATTGACCGTCAATACGGAACTTAGTTCTACAAACAATAATGTAATTAATCGACTGTAAACTATGACGGCTGAAAAAATCTGTCCTTCAGCAGTCAAGTAAATACTGTAAAACCATAGTTGGCTAAGTACTTTGGAAAGTTTGATAAAAAAATATGTCTTATTTAGTTACCTACAGACGCCAGCACATCAAGCTACTACAATCTAAAATAATAAAGTTTAATACAATGACACTTTTCAGATTGTTCAATACAAATCATCGTCATCATCATCCGTTTGCCCTTATCCCAAATTTTATTTGTTGCCGTCGCAGCATGTTTTTGTCTTCCACGCTCTTCTATCTGTCGTCATCTCAAAAGTTACATTCTTTCTAGCCATATCAACTTTCACACTATCCATCCATTGTTTCTTTGGTTCATGTTCAAAACCTTCCTCACAATATGATCCTCATTCCTCCGAGAAAAACGTCCTTAATTACTAATGATCGATATGAAATGTTCAAGGAGTTACTAAATAGTTATGTACAAATGTATTTCCTATAGAATCTAGCCTACCTACATACCACGGATATGCTCGCTGCGCTCATTATAAACGCCTAGTTCTAGCATAAAATTACAAAATAATCGCTCAAGTCACTCAGTCAACTAACTACACGTACCTACGCCACGTGATGTTGACGATTTCCGTGATGCGATGAAAAATAATTCATCATCTACGATCATCGAGCCTACACATCGTATACAACAAGGAAAATGTTTGAATATGTCTGTGGAATTATTTGGATTATGTGCAACATGACCAAGTATCTGACTTCTATTAATATCTGGAATATAAGTACAATTTAAGTAAACGACTGCTTTGCAACCAAACTTCCTTATTGGTGACCAACACGGCTGCTCAACTTTAACTAATTCATTACAAGGCTTTGTTACAGATTTTTTGCTTTAATAAAGTTATGAGAAATGCACTTATATCATCAGTTTTTTAATAACTGTCCCTTGAAATAGATAGAAAAGTTACATTGATAGAGAGCGGCTGGTGCTTTAACCAATATAGGCCACCATGATTTGTATATTACTAGATATTATTAAAACCACATAAGTACATACAGTATTAAATGTTTGCTTCATTTACCAATTGGAATCCTTTCCCTTTTTGGTCGGTAAATGTTGAGTACTATTTTTTTGTGCAAAATATAGCACCAGGTAAATAAGTATTACATACCTAGTTAAATATTATATCAGAGCGTAAAATTTTATAGATCTTGCTTGCATACTATATTGGTCACGGTATTAACGTAAACATAATCTGTAGTTCCAAGACAAAGGGAGGCGGTAACCGCACTATGTAACCGCTAACCGCATGACAGACATCACTAGTCGACTCAAAACGTGGATTTTTAAGTAGGAACGTAATGACTAGAGTTTATATTGGGAATTAATAATAATTGTGAAAAACGTAAATATTAGGGCCTCATCGCTATGTAGTAGCCGCCTAGGTCGATCGATCATAAGGTTAAGTAACATTGCCGCTGTGGATCCGCTGGTTTTTTGGAAGGCACATTTGAACATCTTTGGCAGTCATTACCGGTGGTTAGAAGCCAGAAAGTCTGACAACCAGTCTTACTAAAGGGTATCGGGTTGCCCAGGTTACTGGTTTGAAAAGGTCAGATAGACTGTCATGAAAATGAATCTTGTTAGGGGATGAATCTAAGCATGACCAGTTTTATCGATGGGTTAGGTAGTGTTTTAGCCCTGAAATTACAAACAAAAGAATTTCATTCATTTAAAGATACTGTAAGAAGGTACAACGTGAATAATTAGGTGAATACCTAAATTAATAACTTCAAAAGAATGTTTACTATAGACATGTTATTATAATTTTCAGCATTGCTTCGCTTAATTGTAAATTTATATTTATTTGTTTGTCATTACCATAATCTGTAACCACAATACACGTTATTATTGAATGAACGTTTCACTGAGGGCTAATTTTATACCTGCTTTGTATATTAATACCTGCCGTTTTGTAACTAATCTATACTTACGTAGAGAGGTCAATTCTGTACATGAAATATATTTTCTAAATAACTATCAGGGGGTGATTAGTGATCGATACTGATGCTGAAAATGCAATCAGTAAAATTTTTGTCTCTCTGTCTGTCTGTATGTTCTTTATAGAAACAAAAACTATTCGACGTATTTTAATGAAACTTAAATATATTTTATATGACTTACACCGACTTTATTTTGTCATTTCATCCAAATAATACGATTATTAAAATGCAAGGTCTATTAAATGTATATTCGCTACGTTTAAGTTAAAATTGCTGAATCAGATGTGATGATGTTTGGTGTGCATATAAGTTGAAACGAGGCTTTTTCTCGCTTCTTAATTTCTACCTGAACTAATTTCTATAGGATACGGAAAGAACGGATTCACAAGCCTCTAAAGAAACATGCTTCAAAAAATGAAGGTGCTTAACAAAATATACATAGAGTTGAATGAATAATTATTCAGTTTATTTATAAGTGGTTATGCAAATGAGTTTCCTAAGTATTGCGGTTATACCTATAGACGTTGAAAACTTGAAACGTAACTGATTAGTGAGTAAAATAAACCATGTAGGTACAAACTGACTTACGTGAAATTTGTCTAGTAACTAGTAGGTAAGTTATTGATTACATAGTTCTTAGTTAAATAAAAATTATAATAAAATAATGTTTATTAACTATGTAACTTTACATTATGCTTGTGTTGCCATTGAATTACTTAAATAATATATTTATGTATATTAGTATTAAAATATAAAACTGGAAAGAATTTATTGATTGTTTGTTTGTTTGTAATGAATAGACGCCGAAACTACTTGATCCATGGCGAACAAAATAACTATAAGATTTGACCGATTTGAAAAATTCTTTCAAAATGTAAAATTTTCCCAATCTGCTTTGAACTATATGCTTCAGCGATAAAGTTGAAAATCTATTAAGGAAATTTGTCAGATTGTAGTAACTTGATGTGCTGGTGTCTGCACATAATTATCCTTATTAGTTGAGCTAGGTACGTATCATATGTGTTTTAAGTGCAGGAAACGTCTAATCAGCTTTTATCTTTACCAACATTGTATTTGACTACAATAATATATCTAATACTTATAGTAGGTAAGAAATAAGGATTTCTATGACCGCATTAATCTCTATATTCTTGCCATGTTTTGCTGTGGTTAAGGATTTTGTTATAATAATAGACAAATCATTTGAAATAAAATAATATCGCATTCAAGTTAGATCAAATTGCTCACGGTGTGCAAATTTAATTAAAATCGATTAAGTCGTTTAGAAGTCCATCGCGCACAAACAACGTGACATGTAAGTATAACAAGATTAAAATTTGTCAGTTACTCCAGGAAGATTCTAAGTTATTAAGTATCTTACTAACCCTAAGGAGCTGAGAAAAATTATAAAACTCTGGATGCGTTGAACCGGACGTTCGGCTGGTTGAAAATTCGTAAAATTCGAGCAAGAATATGGTCGCAATAACTAAAAATTACCACGTTAACGCAAAATGAGCCTAAACTTAGCTAAGCAAAATTATACGCTGAGCCAGTAAACAATACGAAAAATGATTCTATAAAGCCTGAAACGGGAATCTAACCAAATAATTACCCAAGTGCCGTATCTATGAAAAAAAAAATGTTTTTCAGACATACTGTTAAATTGTTATATAGCTAATATAAACTCTTATCACACACTAAAGAGTAATGTCGATAAAACATTGCTACTACCTATTACGTGTGTATATGGAGTTGCTAAATAAAATCGCCTTCATTTATTTATTTGATTATACCTATGTACACTTCGCGTTGTATCAACTTATGTATATCATATACAGCTCCGTAATATTAAGTAGAAAATTCACGCTTTAAATGGTCAAAATATGAAGCGTGGATTCTATTCATGCGTGGTTTGAATAGGTACCATGTTATAAGAGAAATGAGCGCTAGACTTGACTCTGCGATTTCACTGCGTAAAGAAATTATAGACAAACGCTGTGACCTCAATTCACAAATATTTGCGACACAGATGCTGATCTCGAGTACAGTAAAAATTACCCAGTTAATAAACAATCGCTTAGCTAAGCGAAGCAGGTAAACCGTAATCAGCTGAAAAGGTTTCAAAATAAACACAGTTATTGAAGTGATATAGCACGTCGCCACGTGCATATTTTCCTATCGTGCAGTTTTTAAATAGCGAATCGTGGCATGGCGCTCGCGCCGACCTGCGCAAGCGCAAGCTATGAACGGCCTACATACGTGTGTGCATTTGATACGCATGTATGTATGTGTATGCATACATTTCCTTTTGTTTCATAACCATATTATGAAATTTATTTGCAACAGTCAGTCTTTAACAAATAATTGCTGACATCGACAAATAATTAGTTGGGCTTAGTAAATTTTAAAATTATGTTGGTTTTTAAAATCAATTATCCTGACTAGAGCCTTGAGGAATTATCTCATGTAACAGAGGACATTCAAGACGAATTGGTAATAGATGTTGAATTGTTTCGTGAGTAACGTGTCCATCTGTGCCTGCCGAGCCGGCGCTAGCGCGGAGCACGCGGTGACCACGTGCGCTGCGTCCGCGCACCCGTTCTACCTCAGGGCTGTCTACTTTTTTTTGTTCCACACGTGTCTATAAATTAAATAAGGTACTTCATAATGGCTCATCTGAGTGGGGCCCATTTTTTATAGCCCTATTACACAGTGGTTTGTAAAGGATGATAAATTGAAACAAGGCAGCGGCTGTGGGAAATTTCCGAGTCGATGACTGATAAAGGATTTAAAAAAAAATCGTCCGTAAGTGTTATATTCGTACTAAATATGAAAACGTTCATACTAAAACAAAAATTATTACGTGCAAGTTGTATTTCACAGTTCCCTGCAACTAGCTCTACCTGTAGTAGACAGCCCTGTACAGAGTGTTCGTGAGACTACTAACTCAAACAACTTTGGACTTTATATCCTTGAAACTAAAATGTATATTTCAACTCCATGAGTTCCTGACGTGTGCCGCACTCAGGCTATACGAGTACAGAGACAAGTCTTTAAGCTTCGCCGAAGCTGATTGCGTTTTACTAGTCATTTAAAGTAGTTTTGTAGGAAGACATAAGCTTACCAAGTAGTATTTCATAACTGTTCTACGTGTGTGTTTGGTCCCTCTATGGTAAACAAATTTTCCGTTACCATTTATCAAAGCGACGCATTACGCATACTTTGTGTTACATATTTAAATGGAATTTTGTACAAAATAGTTAACGGATAACGTATATTTATGTATAATTTATTTCTATAAGTGACGTAATTTAAGTACGGAGCTGTATCGGTAGTTTTATCCTCGTTGATATTGGCAGCATGTGTGCCATTTATACGCGTGAAGTTATCTTAAAGTGGTATAAAACAATTAATTGTAAATATATAGCTAAAAGATTACTTGAATTAATTGAATTGATGAATTTTCCAACAATAAAAAAATGCTTGCAGTAACGCACTACGCAAAATTATACCTATTCCAGTAAATAAAATACGCTTTGATTTGTAGACTTTGTAGGCTAATTAGAATTACAGTTTTGTAAAATAATTAGAATTATAGTTTTGTAGACTAATTACAATAAAACGCATTTAATTATGAAACAACAATTCCTTTTATACGCATAGACAGAAGGACATGGTTTATAGAATTTCCCTATGCCTAAGTAAATATGGTTTTCAATAAGAGTAATCACGTCACAACCGAGCATCTGAGAAAATACCCACGACTTGTAAGTAAGGAAAACTATTGCGGAAAAATAATAGTTAAAAAAAAAACAAAAAAACACGTATTTAGCACGCAGTAAAAATAACAAAAATAATTTGGATATTTAGTTTGATGATTCAAGTTTGAAAAAAAGCATGGAGATATTGTATATGTATCTTTTTGGACAAATCGCTCCAGGTCAGAAGTTTACAACCAGTCTATCACCACCATCTTAGGTTTCCCTGTGTTGAGGAGGTCAGGCTTGCAGTGCTCCATGTAAAACATTGGTACTCAGCAGCTGCATCTGGTTAAGACTGGAAGCTGACCCCAACACCTTAGGAAAAGTCTAGGCAGCTTTTTGGGAGCTATAGTTGAAGATATTTTTCTCTCTCTGAGAAGTATCTCTATATTTTATTAAATTGTACTAGAAAGTGCAGCAAATCTTTTATATATCTCTGCTTTTGCACAGAAGCCATGTAGGTAAGGAGCAAACAGACACTTGGCTCACGGCACTTTAAAGTAATTAAGAAAAATGTGTCCCCACTAGTATTTAACTGCAATTGTAACAATATAGTGGGCGGTTGTGATTGGTTTTCAAGAAAAGGAAATAATGATTGGTATCAATTGAACAATGGGTGCTTAGACTATGTTTGATGTAGAAATAGCAGTAGTTACGAACAGACGCCAGCAGGTCAACCTACTCGCACCTGACAAAATTTTACCAATCGAATATCAACCTTCCGATGTTATAATAAGGTTGGAAATTTATTGAAGAAATTTTACAGATTGAGGTAGGTTGGCGTGTCGTGTGGCATTCAGAAATATTTATCAAATATACTGAACAATCATTTAGTTCTTCTTCCTAAGCATCATCATCACAGCCTTTTTATCGCCCCACTGCTGGGCACAGGGCTCCTCTCACACGGAGAAGGATTGAGCGTTATCACAACGCTTGCTCAATGCGGGTTGGTGATTTCAGACTTTATAGTCCAGGTTTCATCGAGATGTTTTCCTTCACCTTTAATCAGTCATTGGTGTCCAAGATAAACTTAGAAAGTAAGTCTTCCTAAGCATTAAAAATTAAAATATCAAAAGCGAACACTTAAAAACGCATTTTAATCAAAGTACATAGAGCTCGCTATATTTTTATGACCAAGTACCGCTAGTACGAGTAGTATCGATTATTTTGATTAAGTAATCTATTGAGGGGAACAGTAAAACGTGAGCACACGTCACACCACCCGTGCTCGTCTAGATTACACCACAGAACGTGTGCTGCAATTGTGCAAGCTCCAGCCGATGTTATCAAACTGATAAGCTTGCACCTTCAGCGGAACCCTGTCAATCTTGTTCACGTGCTCAAGTAAAATAACTTTATTAGATATGACGCATCATTTTACCATTGATCGAGTCTTACCATGCTATTAATCAGAGCGTTGGTATTTATGTCTCATTGTTCCGATACCATCCTGAGAGATTTAAAGTATACTACCTAATGTGCCAAAATGAGGATGCCACAAGTATACGTCTCCATAGCCTCTTTATAGATAGATTGTGATGTCAAATTTAGAAGAGAAGAATTTTGGAATTTTGCGTAAAGTTATTCGTGGAACCACCAAAAGATGAAATCCATATAGCAAACAAACGTGAAAACACACAGAACTAAGCCTCTTAACCATTCCAAGAATGAATACTGTTTGTTCTGCAAACTCAAAGCTATTCATTTATTCAATCTTAAAAGTTATCGTTTCTTAGTAAAATATAAGTCCATTGAATGTAGTAATTTGTTAACACAATGCTGAATGCGCGACGGTGAGGGCTGGCTTTCTCACAATATAGCCGGTATTTATAAACTGTGGCTGGAAGACTGTTAACAGACGCGGTATTCCGCCGGTAACCGGTTCGCGGCGTATTATCTCATTACGAACATGTGCTTCGCGTACAACACCGGTGCATTTGAATTTAGACATTCTTTATTCGAACTTACCTACTTGAATGCTTCATTCAAAATCAGACCGAAAAGTATCAAATGTAGTTATAATTTTTCATACAATTCTTAGTTTTGGTTGAATTGTAAGCAATCACGTTCGCTAAGTAAGATATATATATCCTACCTACTTATATTTATAATACATTTGATACTTATAGCTATTATTATTTTTTGCCGGAACACGATAGCTTCTTTGTCAATCTAAAGCAATGCATAATTTAATTAAACAGGGATCGTATTGTTGTATCCTATTACGGCTTGAGTATCAGTTACTGGTATTTCATAAATTGTTTTAAATCAATTAAAAAGGTAAGGTAAACAGTGTTAGTATCTACTAAAGGTACTGGTGATCAATGTTTTTGAGCCATGAGACGAGGCATTGACTAAGAAACAGTCAAATAAACATCTAAATTAAGCTAATGTTATTGTTATTATCCTTCCTTTTAGTTTACCTAATCATTGTTTAGCTAACATTATTGTATTCAACTCTCTGTGTAGCTTTATAACTCTTTACTAAAAGGAAATTAAATACATACGTAAATGTAAACAAGTGAAGAGCTTTTATCTTAATAGTTAACAGACTAATCTATGTCTTCTGTTGCCTTTACTAAGTCTAGGTTTCAAAGAATATTGTACTTCCTAATGACGTATTTTTTTCTCAGAAATACTTAATGTATGTTTCACCATCTTTGGAAGAATGCGTGGACTAGTTACATGTTACAGTTCTGGACAGTTCCTTGTTTAAATTACCTATTGGTTATGAAATAAATAAATTACACCCTTTAAGGAGGAGGGAAATTAGGCCTAGCAAGTAAACGTCGATTTGCAAGCTACCTATGTCCGCCTGTTATCAATACGTCACGGCTCTTAACATAACATTTCCCAGTAGGCATAATTGACGGAATTTTTCCGATTGATGTCTACTCCGTGATCGGAACATGACTCATGATATCTCCTAAACTGGTTATAACTATCTCTTATCGATATCCGAAACAATCTTGAAAGTGATTTCCGTGTTTTATCGATACGAGTGTATCTTATCGTTGTTTCACGCATCGATATGAAACAATACATTTATCTGTAACGTCTGTACAATTTTGCGTCATCGTCAATAAATATATTGGTGACGTATTGAGAAAACAATAATAAAAGTGATAAAATTTTGTTGAATATGATCTGATTATCTTTTAGAAGGTACACATCAAGCTGCTGCAATCTATCTCCTTAATCGGTTTCAATTTTTGTCGCTCAAGCATAAGATTCAAAGTTGTTTGCGAAAATTTGACAGTTTCGGGTAGCTTTATGTACTGGCGTCTGTACCTACAGTATGACTTCAAAGGTAGACAACCAATAATATTAATAGTACCTATAATTATTTACTTTGAGCTTAGATAATTTGATAAGATATTTTCAGACTTCTAAGACAATCGATAATGACATAAGGTATATAGTGTTTATTGCATAATATTGCTTATTCATGTCACAATTTTATATATTGACTTGAAATTTTCAGTTCTCAGAATATGAATAATTATGCCTTAACTAGGCTTCTAACTGAGAAGCTAATTCGAAATTAATTGGAAGGAAGCTAGGGAAATCTAAGAGAACAGCTTTTGGTTATAGCTTTAGTTCCTGTTATTGAACCTCAATCAACAATAGATTTATCATCATCATTATCTCAGCCATAGGACGTCCACTGCTGAACATAGGCCTCCCCATTAGATCACCTCATATACCGGTTGGAAGCGACCTGCATCCAGCGTCTTCCGGAAATAATAACTATTTTTTTTTTAAATAGATTCGTAAATCAATTATTCAGCTTTGATAGAAAAATTGCGGACTGTCCCTATACCCATCTACAATAGAATGATATAATTTAACAAGAAATGATAATGCTAATTATTTTCTAAGAATGTGAATACTACATATTTTCCTCGCTTACTTGCCTTCACCTAGGCAGTGTATAGGCTACAAAAGTCGCGATTTTCATGTGTATCCACCATCAGGACGTAATCCCATCAAACCGCGCCCACCATGACACACGCCCTAGGAGTGGTGTTATTTATACATTGCTATCGAAATAATTAATATAAGCCATGGAAAATACCTATTTAATAACTTTTGCTCGAGGCCAAACTTGTTTATGTGATTATTTCTTTTTCCTTACTTTTCAGCCAGCACATCAAGCTACTACAATCTCTCAAATTGACTTAATAAATTTTCAACTTTATCGCTGAAGGATATGATTCAAATTGCAAAAAAAACTTGATGTGCTGGCGTCTCTAACTTAAGTTACCCAAGCTAATACAAAGGTAATTTTATTTTAAGATGTTAAGGATCTGCGATCATTTACAATAGGTACATTCTGAATTGATTAAAGATGTTTTTTATCCAAGTCGTTGGCAATACACAAGAGTGACGCGGCCACAAAATCTATTTAAATAAATTACTTGCATTTGTGCCATAAAAAAAATGTTTGATTACACAGCTCGACAAAAAGACGCAATTTATTTGAGTCACGTCATGTTAACTATGAGTTATTCGCTTGCAGATTTAAAGTTCAATGACCTGCAATTTTCCCTGGAAATAGACACGGTGAACGTAACTATCGATGTTATAGCAGAGTAGACGTGATCTGTGGTCTTACTCGCAACATAAGAAAAGTATGCTTGCTTTTATCATATAAAACTTCCTATATATTTAACCTAAATTGTTTCAGTGATTTCATTAGAAAAACTTGACAAAGAAAAACACTATTATTTAAATAATTTCTAATATAAAATTAGTTAAGATCTAACACATCTTAGCCGTAAATAAATTCTATGATTTTTATCGATCTGAAAAGGCTATAATCTTGTAATGTAAGTATGCATAATATCATATTATGTTAGGTAACATTTAGAGGAAGTACAGCTCATAACGGCGGTTCACATCGAGTGTCGAGTGCACCGCTGTACGTTCTAGGATTTTAAATGGCGCCACTGCATTTCTGTGCAGCTTCCTTACTGCACTACTTTCTCTATCAATATAGGAATAAAGTGAGCTCATGACTATTTCGATTTTTTTTAATTTAAAAAGTTTTCTTTCGGTTATTCGTTCTGTTGTTCTTTCAATAGCCGCTGAGATTATTGTTAAATTGTAGAAAAAAAATAAAAGCTTGTCTGGAAGAAATTACTGTTTAGCGATAAGACCGAAAATTTTATAGTTTTTTTGTGTTTATTGTTTCCTGTGTTTTATTATTATTATTTTGTATGTCTCTACTAGACCACGGGACTACAGAGTCCCGGATTTTTAGAAGGCGAACGTGGGGCCGAAGCCAACACGCTGAAGCCCTTTTGAGACAACTTTAATATATGTAATGGTGACACAAAACCGACGATTATCCCTGTATACACTATAGAAATGTACCCAAGGACAACCCCCGGTTTGTGCTAAACTATTGCTAAGTATGGAAGAAAATCTACTTGGGTTATTGTGTGGGATGCTAGTGGACTAGTATTATTGTGTACAATAAAGAATACCCTATCTATCTATCAACATAAAAACTTGGTCTATTTACTTAAAGAAAGTAAGGAAAAAAATGTTCACACCAACGTGTGATAATAGACTTTTTCTTTAACAACGCAGGCGAATGCAACAGCTAATAACAAAATTTAGTTTCAAGGACAATCGGCCTTATCTTATCAAGCCATGGTGCGTGCTCATGGTAATCGATGGCTTGTAAATGCTAGCGCTCGGATTTTTACATGAATTACAATGTCATGGAATTAAATGAACCTCGTCTTTTTCATTCTTCGAAGGTTCTCATTGTTCACCTTTACAAACGCGACCAAAGCATCATCAAGCGTTTATTAATTCTGTAGTACTTAATTTATTTATTATATTAGTTATTTGTTTATTTTCAGATACGAACCGAACCGTCGACTTATTAAGAAGTTATTGAGTTATGTTTTAAGTTTACATATAAAATGGCAAGCCATATCCCGGGACAGTCGCGTAAGCGTTTTAATGTTAGCAATATCCTGATATTAAACTCTGCATCAAATACGTGAAAATTCAAGGTTCATAAATGTAAAAGTGATTTTTCATACCTCAAAGGTAATTATTATAAAAATCAGTTTTATCTTAAAATCACATTCAATCAACCTAAATTTGCTTTTAAGCGAACAAAATGGCAATCAATAATATTTGTGCCATTTGCTTGCCAATAATGTTCTTTCAGCCAAAATAGGGCAGATGAAACAGAACGCATTCGTTATTACTGTCGGGTAACGAAGGCCAAAAGTTTTAGGTCAAGGATAGTTCAGAGATTGGCATTCGGAGGCAGATATGAAAGCAGACAGACAAATGATGCGCCAGTGACGAGCAATGGATGATGAGACTACAGCACATTAAGAAAGATAAGTAGTGGTCTACTCTGAAAAAGAATCGGGATTACATTGAAGAATTTCCTACATAACATTTTGAAAGCTCAATTAATCTAGGTACTAATATTATACCTAAAGCAGAAGAATTTGTTTGTTTGGCTGAACGCGCTAATCTCAGCAACTACTAGACTGATTTGAAAAAAATATATCAGTGTTTATCGAGGAAGGGTATAGACTACTTTTTATCCGGGTCCGCGGAGTTGTTCCTGCAAAACGCTGGCGGAAGCTAGTATTATCATATTCAGACCACAGACAACCCTTGTGCCAGGTGTTCCCACTAAATTCAAACTTTGTATAGTGCCTAAGTATAGTTAATTTTCCTTTTGTCCAACTGGTTATAATCGTTGAGTAAGGAGAGCGTGCGGGGACGCGTGTTTCTGAGATTACAATTTCACAGCGAGCAAACAATTACAGCCACACGCTGAGAGAAATGCCTGCAGTGCAGAATATTAAAATGTGCAGATTAATTGAATGAATATTTACTTTAAATTAATTTTTAATTGGTGTATTTTTCAATGAGTTTTTCCATCAAACTGTATATCATTTATAACTGAAAGTATTCATATCGTATAAGTATAAAATAGAAAGTAAAAACTGTATGTCATTCATACTTTTTTTCAATTTGCATTTATTTTGCGATTTGAGTAAATAAAATAAAATTTCAGTTTTTGCACTGTGTGCGTCTTGACGAATGACAGAACTTTGAAAATAGACAAAGCTGTGAGTTTTGCACTCTAGTTGTATTCATATAGAGTTGCAATTCAATTGGTTTAGATGTGTATTAGTTATGGATATTAGCGGTTAGCGTGTATTTATCTAACTGCAGTGCACTCGCCTACGTTGAGCGCTATGCGCCCGCGCCGCTACTTGCGTCGCGGACTCGCCGTACAAGCCGGTTTTAGTTTCAACCTTTGTGAAACTGTTTAGAACTAAAACTTCGTACGGTATCTTTTTTTATAGCTCGAAGATTTGGGAAGTCTAAACAGCACAATGGTATAAAAAATATCATAGTCTTAATAAGTAAACCAAACAAATACAAATGTCATTACGATGCTATTGAGAGCCAATGTAGACCAACTTATAGCGAGAAGTGCACTCGCTACAAATAAAATTAGAAAGTTTAAATTATTAAGTAGCTAGTTTTCTAAATAAATTTAATAAATCCTTAGCTTTTATATTACTGGCGAAGTAACCTCGAGCAGTTCTACGCGACCTCATTAGTATTTCAAGTGCAGTCAAAACAATGACATGTGAAAGCCGCGTAGGTAATCCGCACCTCCAGCCACCCACCACGTCAGACCCACGGACAGAATGTATGATGTGCAACTATAAATCATTCGCTTTATTTATTTGGCACTTCTACAAGACTCTTAAGACTTCGGTAACGGTATTGCAACTGTCCATAATTTCTGTCGCTTGAAGCCAAGCACACTTGGGTCACGTGGACGTACTGTGACCGCAGCCCTAAGCTGTCACCAGCATCGAATGCCAGATAATTAAAATTGTCACCGAAAATAGAAATCTGAAATATTATTCTACAAGGCTTGCAATCCGTTCTCATCGAGCATTCAGTTAAATATTTCAGTAATTCAATTTGGAGTTCAAACATGAACTAGCAAAATGATTTGCAGAATATTTTAAAGAGATTAAGGTCAGTGCAGCGCGGAGCGACTGCGCGAGCACATCACCTCTGTGGCAAACGGCAGAACATCGAAATATAAACCTGAATTGACCTTCACTGTGAATCGTGAATTTATACTCTATGCCTTTGAAAATAAATTTCATTTTACCGGGAGCGTGCGGTTCTAACCATTTACAATTGTATTTGTATCTTTCTCTGAATCAAAAGTTTGCAGTTGAGCTTAGTATTTATTTTTGTAAAAGTCAAAATTGTTGTTTATTTTTGCGCATTGAGATTGTCTGAATATTTTTGTTTGTTTATTTTTAACACGCATAAAAGCCTGCTGTGACTAACCAAAAAGGGTGCGTATTGACAAAAATGAAGCGACGACATTGTGGTTGTAGTTGAAAGACAAAAAAAACAAACAGTTGGAACAAAAGCGGCGTGATCGCCACCTACTAAGAATCTATAACAGGTAGATAGATACCTGACATAGAATACAAAAGCCTCGGCTTCGGCGAGCGCCCCGCTCTGCTGCAGCGCAAACTGCGGGCGACAAGCGTGCGGTTATCAAGCGACACGCTTTTATCTTTCCTTTTAGACTTCGCCGCTTAACGCTCGTCGGTTCAAATGAATGACCTTGATTATTTGTTTATAGACCCATTCATCACAACACTCTTCAGACGCTCTGCCCATTGAGATTTTTTATTACCTACATAGGGTGAGCGCACAAAAAATCAGGTTTTGAATATTAGTCAATGATGTATTATGTATGTTGTTCTGAATGGCGCGGACAACAAGCTGGAGCGGTTTGTAAAGAAGTATTCATCCTTTGAGAGTGTAGAAGGGGAGAGCGGCTCGCGAACGGTATTCGGGCAAGCGAGCGGCGCGGGGTAGGGCAGGTGACGGCGACGGCGGGGCGAGGAGACTCTAGAAATTTCCATTGCCCAAGCGCCGTTGTTATAGCGTCGTTTACATACACGCTCTGAACCAAGCGAAAACGCTAGAAAGAGACGCACAATCGCCGCCTCTCCTCACCAACTACACGCGTTTAATGTCCAGATAATCGAAGCTGACTTATGGTTTTCTCTGAGTGCGTTAACGATAAACTTTACGAGCGTGACTTGTAAAATTATTGCTCCTTTATTTAGAATGTTACCTAAACGGAATTTAAATCTGACAAGTGAGGATGCGCAGGAGTATGCACACAGATTAAGTAAATACTAACGAAATAGTGAAAATGAATCAACTAATATTTTTTTGTAAACGATAAATAGCACTGTGTGCTTATTAAGTGCTATAAGTAAAGAGATGAAGCATTCCGCGGACGCGACCGCCTTCTCTACACTCGTGGCACCAATTTGGAGGCCACACCGCCGCCGCCAGTGCGTGTGCGCAACTTTCGGCTCCACGCTTCAGTAATACTGGGGCCATGCTTGTCGGGGTTATTCGCTATAGACTTAGGGTATATGGCTACCGCTGAAATCAACCTCAACTCCATCAGAGTGCACTAAGATCGTTTTCACCTTGAACGTGGCACGTTAGACAAACTTATTTTCTGTCCTTGTCTAAAGGCATCCCGTTTTTGGTTATTTTCCATTGGACGGAAAAGGAGACGGGTAACGCTGGCGTTTCTATTTCTAGATTAATCGGAACGCGTTAGGAGTTAGTTAGGTATGAACTTATACATGTAATCGAGTAAAATCTGGTTTTAATTTCATCATTTTATGGAAATAACGAATGGTCGGTAAGAACGTGTTATAATTTTAAATTAATCCCATCGAAGAAGGAAATACAGTGAGGAAAAATTGGTTATTGGTGACCATTATGGTCGTGTCAATCATTGTTCACATAGGTTTTCCTCTGAAGCGCTCAGTGTAACGCATGCGAAGAGCGAGTGTCCACTTGCGGATCGTGTAGACAATGCTCAATGACCACCCGATACTGTTGATGAATAAAGA
Source organism: Heliothis peltigera (assembly GCA_958496145.1). Lineage (NCBI taxonomy): Eukaryota > Metazoa > Arthropoda > Insecta > Lepidoptera > Noctuidae > Heliothis > Heliothis peltigera. Next base: position 14,477,359 of record OY292321.1, on the reverse strand, counting down.
CTCGAGAATTGCCATAACATTACAATACGTTTGTCAAATGATCAAGTGCGCGCGTTCACCGATATGGACGCTTCTGTAGAATTCCAAACGCACAGATGACGGCCATAGTAACTCTACAGTAACTTTGTTATTACAGGTTACCGTTAGGACCCGCAGTCAAAGAACCAATTATATCAGACCAATTCTTTAAGAAGATTGTTTTTGCAGCAAACAAAGGAATATATTGATTACATATTCTTTTAGTTGCTAAGTAAGAAATGAGTACATACGTACGAGTATAAGAACATGCCAAACTAGGGTATATAGGTATACACTTTATTGCGCAGATAGCACTACCATGGATGCGATAAATAAAAAAAATGAATTTGCAATTTGAAAATTGACATTAGCCCCATACAAGTAATTTCAAATGTCTATCTCTAGCAGGCATATTATAATCCATAGTAAATAAATTCTATGATGACTGTATTGGCCTGAAAACCAAAACCCACTGAAAGCCTTGAACATTTAACACTGAAATTATGGGAATCATGGTTTCAATAATCCAGATAAAAAACTTTTAGTTTTTAGACATAACTATACTCTTACTACAAATTCATCCAACCAAGTACCTAAAAACCACAGAAAATTCGTGTCTCTGAATTTAAAATGCTTCATTTCATGCGAATTTTGCGCGATCAGAACAAATTCGCGAGAAAATATTTGCGTTTCGAAAACATTCAACTGATTTTTAAATGCAGGGAACTAATATTTGAATGTAGTATTTTGTGAAAAGAGTACTTATATCGTAATTATAAGAGTATTCATTGTCATTAAGTGGCAATGTACGAGTAATTAAAACCTTCTCCGCCTCATTTCACGTTCAAGCTACGATGACACGTGGCGCCAGTGATCAATCAAAGTTCTCTACGAATAGACCCGGGTTTTTCAACACTAGTTTACACAATATTTTCCACCATCACCTGACAATGATTAGTCATTTGTGTTAGTAAATTCCTGCAGCTTATTTATATGTTTATGCCACTAACAAATGGCCCTGTTCATAATGCAACATCTCTTTTACGCCCTATATTAGTGCTCAAGCAATTTCTAGCTTGATGGTTTACCTCCGTGTATGCCTTATTTGAACATAAAGTAATACAGTTTTGTTTCGCTAGCTCAAAATAGAACGCCGTTGTATTTACTTTGTACACCAGGAAATAATGATAGTGTTGGCTGCAGTTGTGGTCGCTGAAATAATTTAGTAACCGGTAGTTAGAAGTCTACTGGCAAACATACGATCTATCATCTCAAGAACATGGAGGCAACGATCGTGTGTGCCGAAGTATACAAAACTAGCATTGGGGTTTTCCTAAAATTGCGTATGTATTTTTTCGGGAATATTCGCTCTTGAGATGTGTATTTGACTGTATAAGTTATTCATTTCAACTAGAATAGCGGATACATATAAATCTGTATCACTTAGCACATATGAGACAGCCATGACGCGGTAAAAATCACCTCAGAGGTAACGAGTAGCTCAAATGAATTCAGTCTACAGTCTTCAGTAATGTATTCCTCTATTTGCATACAAAAAATTAACACGATGCGACGTCGCATGGCTCGTGAGCTTGTGACGTATTACAAGTTATAAAGACTTTTAAAATTACTTAAACAAATAACGTTGAACTAAAATGGAATGTGACAAAATCAAATATAGTTACTTAGAAGGCTTAGTTTTAATTCACACAGAGTTTATAAATTGCACGTGACTCTAACTCCTACAAAAGCATCTCGCTGCTCAATTCGGCTTTAATATTTATGTACTGTTTATCGCGACTCGGATCATTTTCAAACATTTATGCAGACTTATGTGGTCACTTGTCAAGAGCCTAATGCATTCAGCAAGATAGAATTTGAGAAACTTTATAATGTGCGCCATTATGAAAATTGCCTTCAGCCGGTCTTGTCTTGTTATAACTGTCTTGTCAGACAGTAGCCAAGTATTCAGTTTCTCACCGCTGAAGTCTGCACTGGTTTACATAAACCTGATAATTCCATTGTCTTTGTACTCGTTAAGTTCAAGACTGATGTCATTTGCGATGTTTAAATAGGCAGTTAATTCGTCTCTAACATCTGAATATAATCGATGAAAAATGAAGTTCGTATACTTATAAGTTCTTATAATACTTTGTTTACTGTTTTCTATTTATGTGAAAGTTAGAAAGAAAACATTTCAAGGCCTCCGGCTATTTAGTTTTAATGCCAAATCGTTTTTTGGCTCCTCCGTTTAGTTGCCTTTCACGCAATATCATTGCCAGCTAACTGTGTGAGCTGTGTGCGCTGTGCCTTTACTTAGATTTCCATACAACAATTAACAACTAGCTTGGTTAACTATTTGGATTTAAGGATGTTTCATCTTGGACATCTTGTTATCGAATTTTAGACTTTATTCCAATAATTCTCCTAATGTCATTCTTAACTCCGCAAAGTTAAAGGAAAATAATAAAAGCATGATAAGGTTTAATGATACAGTAGGTAGATATGATTTTTGATACACAACGCGGAATTTATGTAGTAAAGTACCTACTGTAATTTTCATGAAGTTGGTCAAACTGTCGAGGTACTTAAACCTCAACTATTATGAATTTAATTCTCATGATGGAAAAGTCAAATGTGTATGGTGTTGCATGACCTATAAACTTCAGAGCCCAGCATCTATGGTAGATAAATACATGCAAATCCTCCATAAGCCTATGATATTACTCTTTCAAGATTTGGTCAACCGACATCAATAAAGAAGTGTTCTTAGTTTTATTAACTATCCATCCAACTTTGCATGTACCTATCATTTATTTTCATTCAAGTACTGATTTCACTAATGACTTGTTATGTAAACACATTTTGATTACAATAAAAAATAAAAAATGGTAGTTTTTGTAATTATATAATAAATCATGCAATTGTCACGGCAGCGGCTGAAATCGGTACTGGAATGAACGCACAGCTTCGAACACAATTCTGAGAACGGCTCGTAGGATTCGGTCAGACCGAAAGCAATTATTCCGCTGCATTCCGGCCGTTTCACAACGACAACGAAATTTCGCGTCACTTCAGTAACCGGACGGTTTTGTAGTTCAACATGTAAATACAGCGAACAGATTTTATGGGGCCGTTTTATGGCTTTCCAAGTTTTACTAGCTTCCACTAAGTTTACGAGCTAAATAGAAATTCGACAGCGATTTTCTCCAAAGGTTTCTAAACGAGCCCGTGTATAATCTTTCAAACTGGTACAGAAGAATTGTCGCAAAGCAATTATGAAAAATAAATCCAGGGGAATATCGGAACAGTATCCTAGAATAAAAAATAACAAAGAAAAATTCGCATTTATAATAAATATAAATAAATAAAACTAAACTTACCTTAAACACCGCCGGAGCTAACGGTATAGCCGCTTGGTTGTGAAGATGTTTTTTCGACATTTTCGGTTATTTTCCTTCCACGCCTCTATTTATTGGTATCCTCACAAATACTTAATAAACTATACTTGTTACTTTAAAAACAATTCTAAAGAAATCGTATACTGAAACGACTAGCGTTCGAGTCGTCGCCGATGATTAAAATTGCGATACAAGTTTTCGCTGAGCGAAAATTACTTTGGGTCGCCGTTTTGGTAAATAAATCGATGTTTGTTGTTTAAAAAAAAATTAACGCGTTCACTATTTGGACGCTTGGAAAATCGGATTAAAAAAGTTAAGTTTAATTTGAGGGCGACGCGTCGGCAAGTGTACCATACGTCGTGCCAGTGTTGCGATCAAGTCGGCAATGAACGGTGAGACGCGAGCGAGCGCGCCAAAAGGAGTGTCGCGCTGCCCGCTGAGCCAGTGGGGTCGCCTGACGCTCGAGCGGAGGCGCCGCGTGACGTCACCGTGTCTGCACGCTTCAGCCCGCTGAAACCGGTGCGCTTCAAGCGCTCTAACTGCACTACGCATAGGTTTCCACTGATACCTCCCTCCCTCTTGACTCTTGTTTCAGGCTGAAAGCACCTACTGCCATGGTGAACACTTGCAGCGAACTTGAAACTTGCCGAACATAACTTCCGACTGAAACGTAATTTGCTATTCCATCTTCGATTCCCTGTGTGACGTTAGCAAAACTTATGTCGTAATGAGGCGACCTGCTTATCTCAACTAAATTCGGAACAATCCAATTTACATTTATTGATGGGAACTCATATATTAAAAACCCACATAGAGAGACGGGCAATGGAGTCATTACTAACTTATCGAGATAAATAAGTGTTTATTTACTCCGTTTCACTGAATGCTTCACTGAAGCATGTCAAAGATTATGTTAAGTGAATATTATGAATAAGTTTTCTTAACACAAATAACACAACTGAAACGCCAATGTACAAAACTATGTGGCCCAAACAAAGTCCCTCTCCTGGATAATACATTTAAAAAAAATAGCATCAGATGTCACAATGATAGGAAATCAATAGAAAATGATAGGATATCATTTCAAAACAAGTAAAATATAAGCACTCCGAGTTACTTATTCAAAAGATATCATTGCCGCGGGCAGCCGTGGGTCTCTTGACACTAACAGGAACTTTTTTCTTTTATTTTTCGTGAGAAATCATCAAATGACCCCTCCCGCTGCGGGTGCAGCTGGAGGGAGTGTCAGAGTCTTACTGAATTAATCCCACTATGTTCCTTCAGGAGGTCCCCGTGTGCCAGGGCCACGGTAACTCTTACGAACAACCCGCAGCCCAACACTAACGAGTGCTCACGACAACTTGTAACAACGACAAAAAACATTTGTTAAATTTCTTACGCTGTTCTTCTTAAACACTTACGTTAAAGTGACAGGAGTGCTCAGCTCCCCATTGCTGATGGTGAACACCGCCTTCATTGACTCCCGACTCATCACTAATATCTCCTAGGTCCTTCGGGTCAAGACTCCAGTAGCAGACTAATGGCAACCTGATTGCATCGACCTCCTTGCGCTGATTACCTCAAGTATTTTGCTGATTACACCGTCGAGAGGTGTATTAGTTACATAATCCCTTTGCTTTTGCTGACCAGTTGTACGTTTATCTAATAAGTACATATATTTACATTGGACAGATATATCGATGCCATGGCGTAGGACTTCCCACAGTGCAACATTACACCAACTGAGAAGCGAGTGGTTTTTTGCACTTATGGAAACTATCAGATGGTTACGTTTAATAGAATAGATTTTATAACCCATTGTTTAACTTCACATATTTCATGTTTTAATGGAATTTACACGAATCCCCTACCATTGTCCTGCATCATTCGACATCACGACAAGGCGTTTATCTACTGGTTAGTAGCTGACCAGGCGGAGCCACGTCGAAACAATATCCCCATGCGTGGATACTCGTGGTAAGGGCTTCTATTGATGATTGTTGATAAACAACAACACTTGTAAATTTATAGCAGATATGATGTAAATTGCAAATAACAACCATCGACACATTCCTGCTTTATATATCCACATCTCTTTATGCCCATAATTAAAAATAAAAAAATTAAATTATTAAGTAGGTACTTATTGAAGCTAAGACGATTGCAATATCCGTACCTACCTATCATTTACCCATTAAGTATTACGACATTCAATATGTCTTAACAAGAGTTCTAGGAAACTAGCTAAATACAGATAACTGCTTTAGAGGTGTCAAATACTCAAAGCACAAAGATAGATAAATCCTCATAGGTGTGAATTGGCGCTCGCTTTGGACATTGTACAGTATAAATTCAACGGACCTTTTTTTCGTGGGAAATTATCAAATTACCCCTCTTGGCGCAGCTGCAGGGAGTGCTAGACTGTTACTGACTAAAACCCACTTTGTTCCTTCTGGAGGTCCCTGCATACCAGGGCAACGGTAACGAACAACCCGCAGCCCAGGTGTGTCAGAATTGGGGTTCGAACCCACGCCCTCAGAGAGGACCAGAAAAACTCGAACTCCCGATCAGTGAGCAAGATAACCTTGAATCTAACGCCTTAGACCACTCGGCCATCCTGACAGATATGGACAGTATAAAACCCTAGAGTCCACCTGTATTGGAAAATGATATGAAATTTTTTGGTGTCTATGTGACATCACATGTATGCGAAAAAGGAACTTTAATATGAATTTTTAATATTGAAATAAGTCGCCGTCTTACTACGTTGAACTGCAATGTATGGCCACGAAACGAGTTGTTGTCCAATAAAAAAAAAATATTTCCACGTTTCTCACGAATACTTCGGTTTGAAGGGACTACAAAATAGAAAAAAGTCAATATCTTTATTTTGGAACAACAAATGTATTGAAAAAGAATCCACGTGAATATAAAAATCTTTTCAATGACTAGAGCACATTCTTAGAACAGGTAACAAAAACTGAACAGTTCACGTCTGGCCTAATAACCGACAACAATGAGGCTTTAGAAGATTAACGGCCTGTTTCACTGACAGCCGATTACGTAATCAGTCGTTAAAATGACATTTTTTTTAACTATGAAGCGAAGAAGAACTAGGGTTAGGTTTTTGCGTGAAACCTACTTCATGTCCAATCTTACTTTGGGATTTTAGGAACAAAAGTCCATATTAAAATTTTTACTTTCGAGTTTGGAGGTTTTACTTTATTATAAACTGCTGCTTTACTTAATTGCACGTTTATCTTGTTAGTGAAAATGTGCCTAAGCATCAAACAAACCCGCTAAACGTCTCAGAGAAAATAATGTGCAATATCTTAAATGACGCTTAGCTATGATCTAATCGCTGAGCTATAGAACCCTACCAAAACATTAGTAGGTAGAAATAAGTACCAATAAATCATTGATTGTCAATAAAATCCTGAACATCGACACTCAAACGTAGCTGACGATTACGACGATTACGATAAGATCGCCGGGTGACCGCATGCATAACTGCCGGTTCTATAAGGTTTAACGACAAGCGCACATTAGAATAAATAAAAATTGGTAGTAAGCTATGGAAAACTCCACTCGCCGGGCGCCACAGAATCCTTCGTATCAAGCGAATTAAGTCAATAAAACTGTATTGTCGAAACACGAGGCAGAACCAATCATTAATCATTAGTATTATGAGTGCTCCTTCTCTGTAAAATTAACGAATTGTATTAAACTGTGATACGTTAGAATACAACATTAGTTCTCGTTGTATATTGAGTGCTTGACAGATTTCGCGTCAGCATTTGATGAGAGAAATAAGGATAAACGAAAAACTGACTGCACATTAGCATTCGCAACTCTCTCTTCGAAATAAAATGAACCTTATGTTCTGATTTAAGTTTTTATTGTAGTAATGATAAGGTCAAGACATTCATTGTATTGTTTCTGAAGTATACTTTTTGCTGCGCAATAGAATCAAGATGATTCTGGTTCGGTCAATGAGTGAATATCAATAGCTTGCACAGAAAAAATAAGTTGCGAATTGAAACGTCATACAATTTATAAAATCGTGCGAAACAATGAGATGTGCGGCGTTTAGCACTCCCGTTGGTGTTAATGAATCAGTCAATTTCATGATGTAGACCTGACAGAGGCACCTTATGCTACCTCATTATCAAGTGGATGACGAAACCATCGATCACATTTGTCTACACGACAGCAGTTCACTTTGGTTTCGGATGTAACAATTTGTTGTTCGTACAAAAATAGCTTTTATGGCGATGATGGCAAATGTGTACACAATGATAAGCCTTTGATAAAAAAGTTTCTTGTGTTTCATGTTCCAAACAAGGTTATCAACATTTCAATAAATAGATCTTTAACTGAAGATGGGCTATAAATAATTCAATATCGACGTGACAAATATAACGACGTCGATGCAGCCTGGTTAGGAAGCTTGAATTTGAATCGTGACTCATCTCTGAGCCTAGCACGAACTGAACATGGAATCAAAGGATTTCTATCTTACGTGTATAGTCGTATGCACAAACGCTAGGATATAAAATTCTGAAGTTTGTTAATGAAGTAGTATATTCGCCTGCTGTACACTGATAACGTTAAATCTATTTTATCTTCAGGTTAAGCTTCTGATTAACTGCAGTTACTTTAGTTTCACTGAAGAAGGATGTACATAACACTGAACAACTTATATATCTTGAGTCAAAAGTCCAATTCACATTGTCCTTCCAATAAATTTATAACTCCTTAAATTGGACCGTCATTTTAGGCCGTTATTCTTGCCGAGGTTAGTGGAAGCAACCTACACAAAATGCTGCTCTGTGTAGCAACCAAGTGATCAACTCCAACAGTGAGCATTCTAACGTAACAAAGGAACTTATACGTCCTCATAATTCTGAAACGGTTTCCTATACCTGGCTTTAAAGGCATCATTAGAGCCTCTCTGTGTTTTTCCTATACATGTGTGTAGCATGCTATCATTATTTCAATAGATCTTATTGCGTCACTTCGCAGAATGGGTTGGTTAAAACACATTGTGAGTCATATCAGATAAGCTGATAGTCCACTTGAACACTCATCAAGATTTGAATGCATATCAAACAATTCCATAGAGAACAGAGGCTGCAAATAGCTCTAGTCATCAGAGGAATCTGGGCAATTAACATAGATGAACACATTCGGAGTAAACCAAAGCTTGTAGCGGACACTTCTATTCGTTTGTAGGTCTACATCGACTGAACAAACGATTTTCTTTGCAAATTAATGAACGAGAATTTAGTTTAGCAAATTCGTCATTGACTCTCTCGAGGTCTGTGGGTGATTACACGTGTGTGGGATGGGGTCATCATCCGTTAATCCCAAATCAATTTTGTAGTTCCCAATTCCACTAGCGAATTAATACTAAAAATAAAAATATATATACTTATTATTTAAACAAGGTATTGTAATTTTCATTCGAATGTGACAGAATTAAAATTAAAAATATATGAAATATTTGCAACAATTTGCGAATGTACGTTTTGAATTAAATACTTTAGAAGAGTTTGATTATTTTGTCACCATTGGGATGATTTTAATATGCCACGGGAAGAAACCTCAGTACCGTCGTTATTGAAAGTGATGTTCATGAAAGTAATGACTGTCACTAACGAATTTTCCAAATTATAGTAAATGTCTAAAAAACGTTGTCTAGTAGTGTGGTCTAAAGCTGTAACTTCACATGCAGAAACCTAATTAGAAATAAGAAAACTGCGTTCAATCCCAGTGTAGCCTTGACCGATTTATATATACAAATGTAGGTTGTGTCTGTAACTTTATGGGGTATTACGTCGTATAGTAGCGAGTGATGATATAAAATGAATACTGAATTTGCAACAGTAAAACATTTCACTCGGTTTCAGTTCGTAATTTAATGATAATTTTAGCAGTTTCGGATTTGGTAGAATATTTTATATCTTACTATAGTGTTTTTAATATGATGGAACTACGGTAGGATTGTAAACAAAGGATGCACCAAAATGGAGGACATATTGAGCAAGGACTCCATACTGAACTCAGGCAAGCAATTTAGGAGCTATGATAGATAAACTCAACCAGGTTTGAACACAATATGCAAAATAAATAGCACTTCAAAACAAACTTTCATCTTGTATAACTTCATCACATCAAAATAAGCCTCACGCATCAACGAGATGCGCCGGCGACTCCTCTGTTGATAACGCTGTCCAATGGAGGCGTTAATAGCATACTGAGTTTGGTTGTGATTCTGTCAGAGTTCATTCCAAAATTGGAATCTAAATGCGCTGTGCGTTTCTTGATTGGCATTCCATAACTCGATAACTCGGTTCATAATCTGAATCTACACTAGCGCTACTCTTGCGAGCGTGTTTGTGAGTTGAACTAAATTGACTTCGAGATTTTCACGGATGAAGTATGAGATGACGTAAAAAGTAGTATTCTTTAAGGTATTTCCCCGTCACTTTAACGGTCAATCAAACTCGATTAAAAGTGTCAAACGTTACGTGAAGTGAGAGCGAATAGCGAAGTGAATGTGAGTTGTTGTTTGTTTGTTAAGGTTTACAGCTCTATAATCAAAGTTCAATATCGTATAGCGATAATGACCTTTGAAATCGAAGTCGAAGTCCATCGTAACATGATGTAAGGTAGGAAGACAATATTATTGATGTTCATGTAATAAGTCGGCCAATCAATGGACCAGTTCGATCAGTCATTGATAAAGTACGGTTAAGTAGTTTGAACCCTGCAAGGTCTTGATTAGAACTCAAATTGTTTTCGTTGTTGACATTCGTTTCTGACGATGATGTAAATGAGGTCTAGCCACATTGTCATGGTCATTGTCGAATTGCCGTCCCATCGGACTATGACAGTGAGGGAATAGAGAGTGCACCTGAGTCTTCACAAATGCTAGTGTGGGTAGCTCATCGTCCGTACGTCTAAGGACGACAGACCCGTGTCGGCGGCGCGTTCTGTTCCACGCGCTCCTCGAAAAGATGTCAGCAACATAGGAGGGGCCGTTTAGGGCCGGGGTCTGCCTGGGCTGCGGGTTGTTCATAAGAGATACCGTGGCCCTGGCACACAGGGACCTCCAGAAGGAACATAGTGGGTTTTAGTCAGTAAGAGTCTGACACTCCCTCCAGCTGCACCCTCAGCGGGAAGAAAAGTCTTCACAAATGCTTGTGCACCATAACATCTCCTGAACAGCTGGCTGATCTTTATAGAGAGAACGGCCGCCATAGCCGACAATTGGTCTGGACGCCTACCTCATCATCATGGTCACTGACAAATCCTGCAATGTCAACTCTGTTCTTCCCAATGCTATCAATGCGAAAGTCATTTGTTTGTTCATGACTTTATCACGGCAAAATAGCTAAAAATATTTGTATGGGATTGTAACTTTTGTAGGCTATTGTTCACAGATTGCGAAAAGCTAAGCGAAAAGTTACCTGTGGAGGCTGTGGAATCTCAAGAAGCTAGAGTAATGAAAGAGGCTGAAGGAAGACATAGATATATAAGGAAGGCTAAAGAGTGTATTCTTTTGTTTGGGCTCAATTTAGATTAAGGTAATTCTTAACGCTCAAAGTTATGAATGAATAGCTAATAGACTAGATGTTTTAATTCGATAAAACTGAAGCTGTAAATAGCGGCTGTGTTGTACAACGTGACCATTACCCGAGTTGCAACATGATTGAACATGCACATTGATTTCTCACTTGATCGGCACTGACCGTGAATAATGCAGTCTGTCAAACGCATGAACAGAAGTGCTATTTACGTCTAGTATATTGCAAGCTTCAAGCTTTGTATTTTTAACAAATTTGCCTATAAAATAAGATCAACAGCCTTTTTATCGTCCCACTGCTGGGCACAATCCTCCTCTCACACGGAGAAGGTTTGAGTGTTAATCGCGGGTTGGTGATTTCAGTCTTCGTAGTCCGGTTGTCCTCAAGAAGTTTACCTTCACCTTTAATCAGTCATGGTGTCCAAGATATACTAAGAAAGTACATATTATATCTAACTTGGACTACTTGCCTGGAATCGAACCCGCACACTCTTACTTGAGAGGCAGGTCCTTTATTAACCACCAGGCCACCACGACTTCTAGCTATAAAATATCTGGCTATAAAAAAAGCATAAGTAAGTAATAAATTGTTCATTCCAAGACCGCAACACCCGGTACGCTAATTGGCAGGCATATTTACAGTCACATTTCTGCTCAATATAATATAGCCAATATAATAATAATTACACAAAAACAAAGGTTGATAACAAAACTAAATTATTTAATGTCAACAGACGGTTCGTAAGAACCCTAGTTACGTTTAATTCCAGGAAACAAATATAAATTCTAAACAAGTGCCCCGCAATAAAAGGCGCGCGAAACTGCGGAATTATAATACATAGTTGCTATGACTACTGCAGCTCAAACAAACTTATGCTAATTTTGAGAATTTTTTTGAGTTAACAATAATAAATTACGTTGAGCTGCGTTTAGTTTAGAAATAATTGGAACCTAACTCCCCTTGTATTTTTAACTGTTTATTTTAATATCAATTGAAATGATTGTCAATGAAGTTTCATAAAAAATAAAAACAGGTTGTATTTCTTCGAAAGTGACATGATTACGAATAAATAATGGCGATAATAATAGAATAATGTAGACGCCAGTACATCAACCTACCGCAATCTGACAAATTTCTTTAATGGATTTTAAACCTCGTTCGGGTAGGTTGACAAGCAAGTGGCATTAAGTGCACGATACCTTAATTAATGAATTCAAATCCTTTTCTTAGCAGTTTGTTGTTGCCTAGCAGTGCAGGGCCGACAAAAAACATCAATGAAAAAGTCAATAACACTGTACCACAAGAAATATATATTTACACAAAAACAAGCGCATTATTAAAATGCTTTTTTGCTACACAGATCAATTGCAAGGGTTTTTGGAAATTCTTCTTCAAATCAAAGATTTAGAATATTTTGCGCTTTATTTTTATTCATCCTTACACTTATAAAAAATGCTGCATAACATATATGTACTATCATAATCAATTATTCAGTGATGTCTCAAGAAGTTTCTGCATGTTGACTTCGGCAGCCCAGTTCCTCTCCCTACTTTAGTCTTCAGTATAAAGTTACCAACCTAGTTGTTCTATAATGCATAATATATCGACGCTTGAAAGGCAAAAATATCTAAGCGACAGAAATTCCAAAAATGAGTTATATATACCAATGGATTTGTAATTTTTTTCTGCGTCGTTTGGTCTAATCGTTGTGCTTCTACGACGAGTTTTATGGCGCTTAGATATTGCGAAATTTATACCAAATCATGAATTTTGTGCTCACTAACCGACGAAAAAAAAGGGATTTTTAGGAAATTTTAGACTTAGGAAAATTAAAATATTGAAAATATCTACTTAGTCTATTTTTCATGTTTTTAATTTTTTACATGTTTGGACTTAATTATTTTCACTTGTTTGAAAATTTCCTTACGTAAACCCTTAGTAGATTCTACCCGTAAAAAGTATTTGTGAATTGTACTTACAGTGTATTTAACTCGTTGCAATTATTTTTCGAAGTGCAATATGTATAATTTTACTCATATTAATATGTAATATTACTGGCGCTTAGATGCTTTTACTTGTTTGACACATATAAATTGTTCTAATGTAGATATTTTTACTTGATAACTTTAGTTATTAACTATGTCAGTTAGATAATTTTACCTATTTTATTTGAATATTTAAGAAGGGCGTTAAGATATTTTTTTCCTGTACACAAAATATATCTTACGTCGCTAAGGTACGAGCAACAACACATGGCATGTATCGAGACGAATGACATTGCGTCGCTTAGTGAGGACGTTCGTCCAGCGTCCGACGGCCAAATGTTTGCGAAGGCAAGGTCCTCGGCCCAGTGCCGAGTTATCGCCTCCCTCGCCTCCTCACGCACTTCCTCCCGTTCCAATGCCCTGCCGTCCAATCGTAGACTCTGGCGAGCACCCAAGCCTCGAGTTCCCAAGGAGGTGTTCCCGCCAGACCGCACGCCACCGCAAAACTCGCTGTGCGGTATGCTCTCTCAGCTCCCGCTGTGTAATGACCCTTTGTGGCCTGCGGATGGCAGCAGCGTTTCTCCGTCCGCACAGTGAATCCGCCCAGATTGGGGCCCCGTATAGGGCCATGCTCTTTAGTATAGACTCCGGCCTTGGTCGCCGGGCCTTCCGATGTCAGGGAGGAGCCATGAGATTGCGCCCGCGGTCTTCAGCAAGCGCGTCGACAGGTCACTGAAGTGTGCGCTGAAACGCCACTTGCTGTCGAGCGCTAGACCCTGATATTTCATCTGGGCCTGCACCGCAATCTGGACACCCTCTACATGGATATTGGCGTCGACCGCTTGATGCTGCCGATGCCCATGGAAGAACACGGCCTCGGTCTTGTGCAGCGCCGCCGTCAGCCCTAGGCGGGAGATTCGGTCTACCACTCGCGAACCACCCGCCGAGGCCAAGCTGGCTGCCTCTTCAAAATTTCTCAACCGGCTTCTACATAGCAGATGACGGACGTGCCACGGGGGAGGTTACCCCGCAAGAGCCAATCGAATCCAATGTTCCACAGGACAGAACCCTGTAGGACACCGGTCTCGACGTCGTACCGCCGGGGTCGACCCAACTTGTCCTCAAGGAGGACTGTACGGTCCTTGAGGTAGTCCGTCATCAGACCCCGGAAATACGGAGGCACTCCATGGAAGCGGAGCGCCTCTAGAATGGTGGAGTGGGGAATGGAGTTGAACGCGTTGGCGATGTCGAATGACACAGCCAACAACCCATCCCCCACATCCATTGCATCCCTCACCTGGCTCTTGAGCCGGAACAGGGCGTCCACTGTCGAACGCTCAGCTCGAAAACCAAACTGAGCGTCCGCGAGGTCCGGGCCAATTGTGCATAAGTGCCTCATCATCTCCCGAGCCTTTTCCCAACTATGTTGGGGTCGGCTTCCAGTCTAACCGGTTTCGGCTGGGTACCAGTGTTTTACAAGGAGCGACTGCCTATCTGACCTCCTCAACCCAGTTACCTGGGCAACCCAATACCCCTTGGTTAGACTGGCGTCAGACTTACTGGCTTCTGACTAACCCGTAACGACTGCCAAGGATGTTCAACGACAGCCGGGACCTACAGTTTAACGTGCCATCCGAAACACAATTGTGCATAAGTGCCTGTCGACGATTATCCTTTCGAACATTTTACCGACCTCATCTAGTAAAACGATGGGTCGGTATGCCGATGGGGAGTCCACCGGCCGCCCATCCTTCCGAAGAATGCACAATCGGCCCTCCTTCCATGGCTTCGGAAACCTCTCACGCGTCAGACACGCACTGAAGTGGTTCCGAAACCTTTCTCCCATCTGGGAGGCGGTGATGGCCACAACCTTTGCGGGGACGCCGTCCAGACCTGGGGCCGTTTTTTTGCCCCGGAGGCAGAAAGCTGCCATCTTCACCTTTTCCTTCATCACCGGTGGGACCGCCTCGGTCATTGGAGCCGCACTCCGCCGGGCACTCACACTCATCACTGGTGGAGTGAAGTTGTCCCTGCGCGGAAACAGGGACTGGACCACTCCATCCAGCACCGTCGGCTCGAGGGTCTCGGCAGCTGGGGGACCGTTCGGGCGCAATTTGTTACGTGCCACCTTGTACGGCCTCCCAAAGGAGTCAGTCTCCAGACCCTCCAATATCTCCGCCCTCGCTCGATCCTGGGCTGCGCCCATTCGTGCCGTCAGATTCTTCTTGGCCTCCGTGTAGGCTGCATAGAGGCGGTCCTCGTTGTCAGCGTCATGAAGGCGCCATCGCCGGCTTCTTGTGTTGGCCCGTCTGACCCGTCGACTACCAGTCAACGGCGCGTCGAGGAGGCGGACGGTGAGCCCGAGGCATGCTAGAGTTGCACAACTCGGTCAGGGAGTCCCTAAACCGGACCGCCGTGGCATCCATTTCCCGGAGGTCGACCGGAGGCGACAGCCAGTCCTGGATGAACGCCGCCTCCGTGGCGGCCTCCCGGTCTAGGAGAGTAGATAGTCCCTAAGAAGTTATTTTGTTTACTGTGTTTGTTTAAGTGGTAACAACCGTCAAATAATAAATAAGTGATAAAATATTGATTTTCAATAAAATATACCTATATTTAACAAATTTTACGTTCATTTATGTTTCCACACGTTAAAAAAAAGTACTTTATATTTAAATATTGTCGCATACGAACTAAGATTTGCATTCATTTTATTATTTAAGATACATTTTCTATGAAAGAGATTTAGTATAAATTACATTAAGATAACTTACCGTGTTTTATTTTATAAACTTTTAGATAATTTAGATAAATATTCTTGTCTATAAATTCTTAAGTGTTTGTATTTATTTACTTTTGCCTGTTATTTAAAAAATCTTTATCGATAGGTTAAATAATTTTACATGTTGCTCCAAACTTACCAAATGCAATTTAAATAATGTTACTTGTTTGTACATAACATTCAGTGATAGCTTGGATAGTTTTACCTGTTTATCAAATGAGTGATATTTTTATCTAAGCGACGTAAACTGCTTTTTATTCGAGAGCTACAGGGCTTATTTTAATATCAAAAATAGCTATAAAAATTAGGTATATATGTATGTTAACAGCATCTAAATCCGTCTAAATTGTAATTTTTTATAAATTTTTTTCAAAAATTTTTAACTTCAAATCGCTCTCCTGTAAAGTTTGTTCAATGTCGCTTAGTAATTGTTGCCTTTCAAGCGTCGATATGCTATAGTGCAAGCAATTTATTAAGTTAACGACTGCGGTATGTGTGCCTTTGTATCTTTAATACAGTATTCTGAATATCATAATGAGGTAATTAATTTCAGCAAATAATTTAGTGCCTACATAAATACACACACATAAGTATTTAGATCGGAAATGTAACAAATATTATGTTATGCAAAGTTCTATTTCGAGAGACAATAATTCCGAGCTACAGTTTTCCTTATCTGCTTATAGAAGGCAGCACAATTATATACGTATTTGTTTACTAGATAATACCGTAATGTCACGCCCGCACGTGTTTTATCCGCTGATGCACCGGTTAACCGACCAGATGCAGTTCGCTTCGCAGCGCATGATGTGAACATCACGGTACCCAATGCATGGTTGGTTTACTTTAACACTAGCGATGTAAACTAGGGTTCTGGAAAGTTGAACTTATTTCAATATGTAGGTACAGACGCCAGCACATCAAGCTACCATAAACAGTCAAATTTTCCTAATCAACTTTGAACCTTATGCTTCAGCGATAAAGTTAAAAGAAAAGCTTGATATGATAGCTTGGCCTCTGTACCTATATAAGAAGATTCTAGAAGGATTTGGTAAGGTTTGGAGGTCTTCATTTCATCTTTCTAGCTGGAACATCGGAAGCAACAACATTGTTTAATTAAACATAATATTAGTGGATAATGAGACAATTTGTTAGCGTCATTTCCTATCCAAGCACAAATTACTTGAAATTACCCATTGATGCCATCTCATTGTGGCTAACTAGTTGTACCCATGCAATTTTAAATTTCGATGTACAAGCGTCAGCACATCGAGCTACCCGAAACTGTAAAATTTTCCCTTCAATCAGCGTTGAACTATATGCTTTGGCGATAAAGTTGAAAATCTATTAAGGAAATTAAACGGATTGTAGTAGCTTGATGAGCTGGCTTTTTTAAGGAGATTTTGAAAGGAGTTGAATTTAATTGCTATTGTTTGCTGGTCTAATAAATAGCTTGTTCTTGATAAGTTTCATATTAAATGCATGTGAAAATACAGCATTATCGCCGGAATCTAGACATTAGAGATCCTTCATCCATCAAGATCATACTTCAGTGGATCTGTTCTAGTTCCAATCTCAAGTACTTAGTTAGACCTAGATACTATAGGCCTTACTACAAAAAAGTTAGACGTTTGACACGTGTTTAAAAATAATTTTGAAGTAATAAATATACTCAAAAAGGTTTTTCCATTAAACAAAGAATCATAGAATCAGGCAATGGTTTGTACTACCGACCTATGTAATTTACTTTATAAATGATTAAGCTTAATAGACAAGTTCTGTTGTATCATGATAACTAATTGTTACGTACTGCTGGAAATAAGGGAATACCCACACTTTGGTAAAGGTTCTTGAGGTAGTTGAACCAAACAAATATTTCGTACAGGCGGCAGCACATCAACCTACCTCAATCTCTTAACTTTCCTTAATTGATTTTCAGCTTTATCGTTGAAGTTCGTGTCGTCCGTTTCGATGAGCTGCACCTTGTTGACAGAAGGGAGATATGACAACATCGGATGGAACCCTTAGGGCCTAGGTCTGTATTGGCGTTGTTCGTAAGAGTGGCCGTGGCCCTGGCACACAGGGACCTACAGAAGGAACATAGTGAACTTTCCAGCTGGACCCTCAGAAGGAGGGGTCGCTAGATGATTTCTCAAGAAAAAAACGGGAAAATATATGACAATAAACTTTAATTGCTTCATTAAGCGATGGTAACTTAATAAACAAAGTTTTATTCTTCTATTGCGAAAAAACCTTTGAGTTCGCTCTTGACCCTTTCTCGTCTACCCCTTTGCGAGGCGATGTAGGGTTTCCTATGATTTGTACACCGTTTCAAGCGAGCATTTTTAACAAAACAAAAGTTGAACATAGCAACCGACTTTGTTTATTGGCAGTAACTAAAACTTGCTGCATAATCATGAACTTCGTATTTCCTGGTTAATAAAAATTTGCACAACGTGTTGAAATAATACGTCAAATTTGTCACAAGCATCTATGCTGGGGAATTTTAGTTTTGGTCTGATTTGGAAGACATGATAAGTGCATCAACAAATACACAACGAGGCATAATAAATAGTAATATGTACAACCTTTGCAATTGGCTCACATAGCGAAAAAAGCGGATAGATCGAATTTGACTTGCCCACCGAGAGTTCAGTATGTACGATCATATATTGTTTTATAGTAGATATTTATATTTGAACTACTAGCCACAATATCAGATTTCGATACTCTTTGAAAACATAGACCGCCTATTTGCTAAGATTTAATTATATATCTTATAGCACCGCGATATTTTTATAACTTGTTAACGGAAAGCACCCATGAGTTTTGATTTGACAGTGTCGACATACTCGTATTATGATGCGGTTATTACCTTTAAACGGCTTTTTGAATAAAGGATTTTTTTCTTAACTCTATGGGACCGCAGAAAGACAGGAATATGCTGTTTAAATTTCAACCTGATTCCTTCACACATCCCTGTAGGGTTCGTTTTGTCTTTACAAGATACCAACGCTGGAGACTCCCCACAGTGTGGTCATAACACTCGTAGCTATAAAAGAAAGCAGTTTTTTGGAGATATGCTATTATCAGCAGCAAAATATCGGCCTATATAGGAACATATTTATGACATCAATACGAAGGTTTCTCGAAAAAACATCATTGATGATGAGCGACTGCCATTTGACCCAAATTACTGATTCTCCGAATTATATTTAACAAGCGGGATATATTTTTGACACACATCAACGTATATAATATGCGAATAAAGTATTTGAAATTACGATCAAGAAGAATAAGAATCTTTTTGAGGGAAGAGCTGCTAGGATTTAAAATTTTCCAAAACCAACTTTCTCACGCTGTCATATGTGAAATTAAACACGTCATAAATACATCCTGGCCTCATTATCGTTCATTCATTTATAAGGCCTCGTTGAAAGGTCACTTGGTGACGGAAACCCATGGGGTGTGAAAGTGGGCGTCCTCCCGCCAGCTTCTGGCATTGAATGGAGCATGGCAATCGATGGCAATGGCGACGCTGTGTCTGCGTCCCATCTCTGACGTCATAGGAGAAAGTACTACTCGTTGTGGGGGTGAGAGCAACCTAGGCCCTGATAAAATTTGAGGCTTTACGTAATACTCTCGAAATACACCATGCCTTTATCTTGCAAACAAAGGTTTACACTATGTTTAACATATAAGAATCATAAATTAAAAGAATATAATATAAAAATATTTTTAATTAGTTGTTTCGTTATGTCTAAGAAATCATCAAACAGATAATAGTCTCAATTCCAAAAACTAGTTAGGCTCCTTTGCCAATTAGTGAAATTTCGTTGAAATTTTCGGTACACTAGATACGAACAATAAATAAAATAAAATATTGTTACAATCAATGTCGCCCCTGCATGGCGTCCGTTGTTTAATTAATAACAATACATTTTGCTTTTATTGAAAATATCAGATAAAATCTAATGATGATAATCTAACGACCAGATCAAAATTATTTAAACTAACTAAGTAGGTATTCTATTGGGCACTCTCCCAGTACACAACGATGGGGATGAATTTTTCGAAGCCTTTTAGTTATTTTTATATGTAAGTAATTAATGTTTATATGTATATGTGTATTAATATGTTTACGTAAATGAGTATGAGATAATTAATAAATAATAATATCATAAAGAGGATTTTTTTTAAAAAATCGTACATCATTTGACTTTTACGTCCGTTATTCCAGAATCTCAATTCCGAAGATATTTTTTTACCGATGTAGCCATAGTGTTATTTTACATGAACGCGGGTTCGTATCAGACAAAGTGCGAAACCGCTGTCTTAGTATTCTTAAACAAATGTTAATAAACAAGCATATTTAGGCGGCATAATATCATATAACAAAAATATTTAAGTATTGCTCAATGAGTTCTTAGGTTTTAGTTTGGTGTCTCGTGTCACTGTCCTGAGCTAAAGTTACCGTTGTCACGGCGTCAAACACCATCATATCACCGAGGTCATCATTTCGCGACCTTGTCGACCTAGCGCTACTATGCACCTGAGTCATCACCGACCCATATAAGAATGAGAATTGAAAGCCATTGTACCATTCTAGTCTGCATATATAATTACACACGAATCAATAGGACGAACCTTCTTATGAAAGCCAGCACATCCAGTTACCCGAAACTAAAATTTTCTCAAACAATTTTGATCCATATTATACTTCATCATCAGCCGTTTTATCGTCCCACTGCTGGGCACAGGTCTCCTCTCGAACAGGGAAGGATTGAGTGTTAATCATCATTATGCTTCAACCAGCAAAATTTGACGGCTAGTAGTAGATTGATATGCTGGTGTCTGTACATGAAGATTGGATCATGATATTAAAATTTAACTTAATCATTACCTCCCGGACTGAAGTACGGTTTCCTAGAAACCGGAGATTTAATTTTTGTATATTATTGTCCCCCGATGCAAAGAAGAGGGGTGTTTTTCTGTCTGTCTCGCTGTATGTGCCACCGTAGCTTTTAAGCCGTTCTAATATTATTTTTAAGTAGTTTTAGTATTAATGAATGTATTTTTTTTTATTAGTGAATTATTTTTCTAGGAATATAATTAATTTTCAAACACAGATTGCATTTGGAATAACAGATAATAAAGTAAGATATCCAATCTTCTTGATATTACTGATATTATGTAATTAAACTCTCAAAATAAGCGATCGTAAAATATCTTACGTAAAGAAAACATTTTTAAGAGAACCGATCCTGCCTCTTGGTAGGGAAATCTATATTGTTGCTTGCCGTACATAACGGTCGTAGGACATCTTTTAAATTTTGTTTCAAACATGAAACAGTTATATCATTATATGCTTTGAGGTTGCGAAACTGTAGGAAACAGGGTTGAAAACATTTGATAAGGCTTCGAATGTTAAGAAATTTTCATAGAGTTTAGCGTTAATGGATATGGCAATGTCGCTTGAGAGCAAAATAAACAATTTTAGAGAAATCTTCGGTCGTTTCTTTGCACGTTCTCACGAGTTTAAAAGTAGGGGGTATAGCCTGTGAGCTTTCTTGTAAAATAATTGCTTCATAATATTTTTAAAACAAAACATAATCAACACTAACATTCGCTTCATTCGTGCTAAATCCAATATTCTTCATTCGTATTATCCTTTACTGCCGTATCTGTATGTATGTGAGTATAATTATTGCTGCTTTTTCGCGTTAAAACTTAGAGGTAATGTAGCTTATTTATCAGAATAACACATGCTACTTTACATACTTATCCATCAATGGGAATTTAATGCTAGTCACAAAAACATAACGGCCCGTCGATATGTACAAGTGCTGGAGGATAGGTCCTAGAGTGCAGAGACATCCCCTGAGCCTACCAAGTAGTTGATCCACTTCAGCCAACATCATTAAGTCATTCTGTGTTTAATCAGGCATCTTATTTTCGTGCCGCGGTCGGTAAACGCGTGGACCGAAAAACGGGAGAAGCCGCGAATCACGTCTCCATAACTATGGTACATATAATGTGCGTAATAAATTACTTTCTAGATTTTGTACCAATATTATATATCAAAGTTTGGATTCGGTTTGAAAAATAAAGTAAAAAAAATAATTATGAGCTCCAAATCAATTTTTTTTCGTACCTCCTAAGCCAACCCTCGGAGTATTTAACTCGAAAATGTATTTAAGCAAAGTGTGTCCAAGCCATAGATCATTTCTCCGCGTAATCTCGACAGGAGATGTTCTCTAATTGCCAGAACAATATCGATAGCTTGGGACAACGCTCCTTGTTATTTTTATACGAGAGAGTAGAGGTGGCACTAATTAGTCTCTGGATATTGATAACAAGACGAACTAATACGGTGCCATAGTAACGTGAATCGTCATATTTTGATTTAAGTAAGATAACTTTGTGTGATTAGCTCAAATCTTCTGTTCACCTTTCTGGACCAAGGATTGAGGTGAGTACCAACTTGTTGCTATGTTACTTCTAACTAGATAGTTTTTGTGATATTTTTCACAATTTTAGTTTTTTTTTTTGTTCAAAGGGCAATTGAATTTGAGTACATAGAGCTTTGTGCCAGCGATAAAACAGAGAACGTTTTGTTTTTAATTAGAAGCTCTTGCATGTTAGTAAATGGATTCTGTGAAGCCTAGTTGGCATTACGCAATATTGTTTTTGAAACAGAATTAAATCTACTTCAAAAAGCTTCAGATTGCAGGAAACTCAATTATTATTCCCATGAACGTACATACATAAGTCCTTTGTAAAAAGATATTATCAATAGAAACATTTCGTCTAATCGTTCCTAATAATATTTACACCTACGAATGTATCTGTCGGAGCCAACTGTTGACATAGCCATTCAACCCTGTCTAAAGGTGTTCAACATTACAACTAGGCAACTGGTTACGAGCTCAGAACTTAGGGAACCCCGTCTCAGAGCGGGTCGGCTTAGGTTGTAAGGGTTTTTATTTTTAAATCACCTAGAAAAAGGACCTCGGAAGGAACTTATGTCTTTGGGTAAAAATAACTTGCAACAGTCAACAACACCGGTTAGTTGACGCCCTACGAAAACAAATCGCAACTAGCGCCGCTGTGGTGGGCTTGGAACTACTTCAAATATGTATATCGTATAATTATATTTTGAAGTAGATCGAGTTAAAAAAGTAGCCATCAAGTTTCTGGCTCGTTCTTTTCCTTAGGAAGCTATTTTTGGCATGGACAGTTAAATTCACTATTATTTACATTTTTTTGTCTTATTTTCGTAAGGAAAGTAAAAAAGGGAAAGAGAGTTACACAAAATATCATGCCGTTGTAAATAAAATTATTGTAGTTTAAAAAACAAACTTATTCTTGGATATAAGTTATAGCTATAATTATGATGGCATAAATTGCTAAGTTTTACTTTTGTAAGATTGGTTTTTCGAAGTGGGTGTCAGTACTAAACTAAATGTTTCGCCTTTCAATTAATCAGAGAGCCTACATCATGGATCCACCCAAAAGAACATTGAGGAAGAGGAAACCATGGCAGAAACCCCCCATGGTATGTATCCACAGCGTTAAGAATTAATCCATAATATTCTTTCTGAAATTGAACACTTAGTCACTATGAAAAAAAACCTGAATCAAATCTATAGCTGTACCTACGTAACTTCTTAGTTAAAAACTTAAAATGAGTACTATTGAATGAAAATACAAAAATGAATAGCCAAAAGATTCCGTGAGATTAATCACACTCACATAAAATGTTTTTCTTCAGTATAAGGGATATTCTTGATAACATAATAAGAAGAATATAACAAATAAAAAAAAAATCCAGCCGAGTTGAGAACCTCTCCCTTTTTGGGAAGTCGGTTGAAAATGAACCGTGTTTCTAGGAATCCCGGCGAAAACTTCGAAAATACCCGCGACGCGCGACTCTGGCGAAGAACTTTGAAATACGCAAGAATGTGCAACCATACGAGGTAGGTCATTTTAGCAAACAGGTACGTGACTTCAAAGATATAAAACTAACCAATCACATGGTACCAAATATGTTTATTATTTTTAAACTGATGAATCTTTTTGTTTCCTTTTTGTGGCTTTACCTACCCATGTACCTAACTAATTAGGTTCCTAGGTATGGTGGTATCTAATCCTAAACCCACGCCAGGCCACCCACCCAGCACACTATCTATGACGTTCCCTATGGAAGTCCATGTGTGCCTGTATGTATGCCGCAGTAGCGAGTTGTTAGCAAGAGTTACCGTGGCACTGGCATACAAGGACCTCCAGAAGGAACATAGGGTATTGGGTTTTAGTCAGTCTGACAATCCTTCCAGCTGCACCCTCGGTTCTTAAGGAAGTGTCTGTTACGTAGTAACTATTCAGTAATCTGTGCCCGCGATATTTACGAGTAATTACGTGTAGAGTTGTGTTTACGACGGAACGCTTTGAACGTGGGAAACGTTTTTTTACGCCTTAAACTGAATTTTAACTTGTTGAATGCAGTAACAGGTAAGTAGCTTTCATCTTGACCACAAATTCAAAACATGCTTTTATGTCGGCTGGCAGCACCAGCCATGATATCAGGAAACCAATGAAAGAAGTATAGTAAGTTTATTTCGTTCTTCTTATATTATTAACCTTATCATCTAGCAAAAATTTTATTTAGGTATAAAAAATATTTTAATCTGAGCTATAGACAAAATCCGCATCACGCCCTCTAGCGGATGTTAATAGTAATGAAACTACGCAAGCGCGCAGATAAACAAAATGCTCTTGGTTGGTAACAGCCGGGCACGGACGGAGATGCAGCCTGTATTGATCCGTTGCACTCATCCCACTGTTATAATACTTAGGTCACCTACATTGAAATTCTAGGAACTGAGCTCGCACAGGCTTGTTGTTATCCCGGCCGTACGATGGTATAAGGTAACGGCACTCATTATGTGCCTATTTTGTAATCAGGTAGGTATACCTTGTTATGATGGATCGGATCTTCAACAGGTAACATTTTTTTTTCGTCACTGGTTGTTCTACCAGTGGATGCAGATAACGGGCTTAACCAGCTCCAGGACAGGAGTTTGAAGCGCAAAGTTTTAAGGATAAGGAGATAGACAGGATCCGTAAAGGCAGTAGGTTCATGAATTTTGATGCTGCAGTTTTACATATATTCTTGATACTTTCAAAGGTGTATCGAGGGCCAAATTCGTCAAAATACGTACCTACTTTATTGAGTTTCTAAGGTCTAATATTATATATTTTTTTAATTCTGTCTTGTATCTCTTGCCTATACTCAATTTTTACCTATAGGTAGCTATTTCTTGGCAACGCGGACCCCTTAAAGAAGGCCCTCATAAATGGCAATGTTTTATGATTTTCCCTTTTGTTGTGTAAATCGTAGGAGCCCCAGTCTGTTTGTATTCTTAAGAATCAAGTTCTCGTGTATTTTTTTTATTTGCTAACGCTCTTCAAGTATTTGAATGCTAGCAACCCACAAGCTTAACAATCTTTGGTGTTGCCATCGCAAACTTTTATATCCAAAATATGGAGTGTGAGTGAGTTCGGCGAAGGATCTCACTCGCTACTCAAGCAACCTTGTAGAATATCCAGTTGTTTTTTTTTTAGAACATGTAGGTACATTATATAAGAACATTCATACTCAAGTGTTTTTTTAGAATAGTGGGACCTATTATTTTTGTTTAAAGCCTTAAAAAATATGATTAAGGTGCTTTATAAGGTAATTCAGGTGCATTAGATGAATATGGTCGGTCATTATGAGGATGAACTGAAAATACAAAATGAAGTAGGTTTATATTTTTAACTATATAATACGTGTTCTACATTCGTTGCCCGGCCAATTTCGTTTATATTTTGCTAGAACTGGAATAGCAATCAATCAATACACATTACAGGGTGCAACCAAACATTGCGCGCGCATGGGACGCTACGTTTTGTTGTATTTTTTTACCATCCTGCCAACACACCGATTCTAACTAGAATTCTACATTCTACACTCTTGAAAATAAAATAGACTACCCCTTGGAACGAACATTGATAAATAGCGCGTTCCAGTACGTTGATGTAGAATGTTGAAACATATGATTATCTTGCTTACACTTGCTTATCGAGTATCTTGCTAACCTTTTCTAACATTTCAATGCTGTATATGTAAGAAATCTTTATTGTAATGCACTCCAAACAAAATTCAACATGGCTTTTGCTTGCCTTGTAGCTAGTGGCAGCAAGCGATTGTAATTTTACTGAATTTTGTCATATAAAAATATTGCCTATCATCAGTGATTATTGAAGTTATAGTTTCAGTTGAAACCAAAGTTCTTATCTTGTTTAAGCCGGTTTTATTTATTAATTACTCGACGAGTGTAGATTCTGTGTAATTAGACTTCATTTTATCGTTCTTGCTAGGCGCAGGTGAGGTGATAAAAGATATCAGTTATAAATTAAAGATGAATTAAAGAATTGTTGCCGGGAATTTCTTCATCAATGAACGGATAATTTTACTTTTGGTAAATATAACTAGATGGAAGCTGTAAGTTATTCATTGTCATATAATATTCACAGCATTATCCATCAGTTTTACACTTCAAATTGTATTAGCTCTTGCCTTAGATTCTTAGACAACGCTTCTCTTATTCCTTACTCCTACAAACATTATTATTATTATCTAATAAACTGACACTCTAGTGAGAATCCTATTTATTTTGCTACAATAATTCTACAACAAATCCCTTTGTAATAAAATCCTTTCTGTTCGGCCTCCTAGTTGACTTCTGACAATTTTCATGGCTAAACACTCTCCTTAACATCAAAGCTAGTTATTAAAGTCAAGTATTCCAATGATATTTTTTTAATTATTACAGTATAGACCTACTTTGATAAATTGGCTCATGAATTTGTGATAAGACTTTGCATGTACTGTGCATCAAGGGAATCAATTTGTATCAAATATTCATTGCCGGGTGAAGCAGTTCAATCAGTACTTGGTACTCTTATATTATATATTCAGATTGACATTTGTAATTCTTTGAAATAACAAGTCCTATTATTGATTTTGAACAATTGAACAGTGGCAGTGGTTTTTTTGAGCTTTTATTCATAATAATATTACAAAGATGAATGTTTATTACGATGGACGTAATGTTTGTTACCCTTCCACGCAAAACAACTGAACAGATTGTGATGAATCTCCACATAGCTTACATATCAGATCAAAATATAAATATATTGAAATATAAGCCCTTTTTTATCCATGTGGGGGAGGAAGTTGCATTGGAATGTGGGTGAAACCATATTTGTATGGAAAATTACTGTAATCATACAATAAAACTTCAGTATTCGTTATCAGACTCACATTATTAGTAACCATGCACAGGAGTTTTGTTTTGTTATTTTAGCAAATATTAGTATAGTTAAATTGTGCTTGCCAAGGATAAAAAAACCTTTCATAGACAAAAAAAAAATTAAGTACTGCAGAATTTTGATTAGATGCAAGAAGACAATATCTGATACATGATCCCGGTCCAGTCTTTATAAGACTGAACTGACAAGCACCACAAGATCTATTATGATTGTTAATATTGGTGTAGTATCACTGGATATGGGATAACACGCATACCATCTTCTATACATAAACATCCAGTTGAATGTCAAGTTTTAAGATAGAGCGCAGAAATTATAAGGAAGTTTACAAAAAGAAAAATATTATGTTTACAATATTCAGGGCCAGTTTCACAGTTTACAGATAGCCTATATCTACCAGATAAATTAAAAAATAGAACTGAATTTGTATAAAGTTACCTGCCAGATAAACTATCTGGAACTTAACCATAACCGGTGAAACTGGCCATCAGCCATGTGAATAATCCAATTAAATTATCATCAAGATTTGTAACATGAGACCAAGTTTTGATAATGTGTGTTTGGTATCGTCAACAAATTACTTATCTATGTTTACTTAACACAAATAGCAGGAGCTTGTTGTTAAGTTTGACAACCTAAGCATTGATCAGTCAGACATTTGCTAAGATCATTTTGTGGATGGGTGACCATGTTATAATGAGATTCTGTGACAAGAAACAAACAAAATACACAAACAATTGTTACACATTCATTAAATCTGTAGGTCCCAGCTGTCATTTTTACATGTTTGACAGTTTTATTAGAAGCTAGAAAGTTTTAAGAAAGGGTATTGGTTTGCCCAGCCAACTGGCGTGAGGAGGTCAAGTGCAGTTGATCCATGCTGACCCTAACATAGTTGTGAACAGGCTAGGCTATTAACATACTTCATTATCTGAATGACAGATGCAGATTTATTACTTAGGAGATTTACTACTAGGTGGCCTTTGGTATGGCTGGCCTTAGCTTCTTAAAGAAATGGCTGAGTGTAAAAATTCTGCATATTCTCTACATCCATCTATTTTCTTTATATTGTGTATAAAAATACCTATAAAAGATTATTTTAATAATCCTTCAATTTATCATAAACTGTAATATATTTATTATAATTAACAAAATTGTTGTATATAAAATGATAGTGATGTAATTCTCAACTCAACTGCTTTAATTTGAGTCGGTCAGTTTTTTCATATTTGGCTGATATACCGAACATGTTAGGATATCATTATTTTTAAGTGTCTTAGACCTGCAAATATATGAGTGAAAAAGATTTATTCAATAGTGTTATGTAAGTTGTGTTCAAAATTTAATATCTATTGGCTGACTCAATTTAAAAAAAAGGTTCGAGTTGCATCACTTCAGCGAGAGCTTAATTCAATATGAAGTGTTAGCGACATCCATTGCTGCTGCACTAGGTTCACATACATAAAGTTCATTTGTGATTGTCATCTAAATCATCTTAAGCTTCCATAGGGTCAAATTACCTGGTGATGTATTCGTTTCAAGCACATTTATATGCAAATAAATTGCTACTTCATGTTCTTCTCACTGGAATTGACAGTTGTCCGAGTACCTTGTAAACAATGTGTGGGGGTGTTGTAGGTTTTAAGTCAATAATGAGGAGTACACAATGAAGGAGATGGTAGGAGGCTGCTGCGTGTGCTCGGACGAGCGCGGTTGGCCCGACAACCCGCTTGTCTACTGTGACGGAAATGGATGCACGGTGGCAGTCCACCAAGGTATTTGCTTTAAGTGTTCACAGCTGACTGGTGAAAGTTGCAGTAAGTTAGCTAGCTGATGCCTAGATTATTGAGGCATCAGCATCTGAACACTACTTTCTATTATTATTTTATACATGTTGTCATAAATTCGTGGGAAAATCTGTTGTTAACCATATTATGGCTTGTATTTTCAGCGTGTTATGGAATAGTGACAGTACCCACCGGACCTTGGTATTGTCGAAAATGTGAGAGTCCTGACACAAAGACCAAAGTTGTAAGTTCGTTCCCTGGCATCACCAATCTATCACCATACATTTATATAGAATATGATATTAATATTGACATGTAATGTTTCAGCGCTGTGAACTCTGCCCATCCAAATCTGGTGCATTAAAGCGGTCAGACACTGGAGGATGGGCTCACGTGGTGTGTGCGCTGTACATACCAGAGGTCAGGTTTGGCAATGTCACATCCATGGAACCTATTGTGTTGCGTCTCATACCACCGGAGAGATATAATAAGGTAAGAAAACATGGGCTTTTTAATTTTCATACGTTTCATCATCATCTATTAAGGAAATCTGTGTGATTGTAGTAACTTGGTGTGCTGGCGTCTATACTATACTCGTATTTTCTGTGTGTTGCGAAATTTTAAACTTATTTAATGCTGAAACTGTATTAATAAATTGCAAATGTTAATGTAAGAAATATTTTCAGACATGCTACATCTGCCAAGACTTGGGCAAGACGCATCGAGCCACAGCTGGTGCTTGCATGCAGTGCAACAAATCTGGTCAGTTTTGATTTCAGTATTTTTTGTCCCAAAGGTATACTTTTGTCCTATTTCCGGTACCATGAAGTTTATCCATGATTTTCTTTGAACATTTTATAGTAATTTGTTGAATGTGCATCCGCACTGCTGTTTCTTTTTGTAGATTTTTGTTTGTTAGTTATGTTCAACATCTGGCAGTACAGGTTTATGTCCAAATACTAAGAGGTAGTCAGCAGATTACATATTACTGGTTTACATGATAAAACCCTAAAGTGGCCTGTTGTCCAGTAAATTTATCTAGGATGCGGAGGTCAGATAGCCAGTTGCTTGATGTAAGCCACTGGTACTCAGCTTCCGGATAGACTGGGATCTGACTCCAGCATAGCTTGGGAAAAGGCTAGGGAGATTGTATAATATATACAATAATATCTTATCAAAATCTAAAGGTAGACCCTTTTTAAATCTTATTATGATGAGCAACATTGGTGTTAAACAATATTAGTATTGATTAAGACAAACCAACTTTGAACAAATTTAGACCCAGACATTTAATCAATTGTTTTTATTGTTATTGTAGTTGCTTCAACATAATGTCCTGAATGTTTTGTCACAAGGTTGCAAGCAACAGTTCCACGTGACATGCGCGCAAGGCCTGGGCTTGCTATGCGAGGAGGCTGGGAACTACCTGGACAATGTCAAGTACTGTGGATATTGTCAGCATCATTATAGTAAACTGGTTAGTACATATTTTGTCTTAGTTTAGTGTATCGGTGTATGTTGTGATGGAACAACTTATAGATTTTTGAACTTTACTTTACTTTTAAGATTAAGTTCATTACTGTGAAATATATTTCCTATTTGATGAAAATATGACACTTTAATTGAGAGTAAAAGTATTTTTTTTAATAGTTACTGGCTCCTTAGTATATTATGTTATGCTTGTGATGTAAAATCCAGTTTAACCATTTTTTTAACTGGAATTTATATCAGTACAGCATATCATTATGAGCTCTGTGTTATTTATTCTAACATGTGTTGTAAATATATTGTGTCATTTATACCTAAGTATTGTTTATTGTGATGTGTGTATGTCCGTTTGTATTTCCATGGGTTAATAACATTGATATTTAAAAACTGTAAGCTTCTTGTTATGACGTGCCCCCTACTAGTACGTAGGTGTCGACCCCACAAGACCATTTCAGAATGTCCGTGTTTGTCTTGTATCATGTGTGTGTTGAAAGTTACTGCCACCTAGCTATACGTAACGTTCACTCCGTGGGCGTAAGCTTCTAAAGACTGGCGCTTATTACAGGACGCGGCCACCGGGAACCGTACGGATTTAACACAAGTTTACTTGTTTCATGCAGTCTTTCCTAATGGTACCATTTCGTATAGTCGGCATTGAGGTGAAGTGAGTAATGCGCGCCAGCATTTAGTCGATCACCGACCGATCATGAGCTGATTATTGTGTTGAGTACGCGTTTAGTGTTTAACATTTTCACTTTGTCATTTTGTTATCATGTCGGCTACTGCACCCAACTGTTGCGTTACGTCGCCATACTTGTGCATGGAAATTGATTTATTCATTCATTATCATTTTTTTAGTTCACCAATCATGATGTCACCATCATCGCCAAGGTATTAAAACCATTTCATTTTATAAACAAATTGGATTTATCATAATTTTTAGATTAGTGTAAAGTAGTACATGGTTAACTGGCCATACGTAGAGGTTTATCAATTATTGAATAAAAATATCCTGTTTCGTAGCGGTTTAGTGCGAACTCGTTATAATTTGACACTGAGAGTATTGCGGCGGCAATGAGCGTTGTGTGATACGGTGGATCGTTGACTGTGCAGAAAAAGGGCGGTAACGTAAAGACCATCCCGCCGTACAAGCCGGTGTCGCACGACAGTCAGTCGAGCGACTCCAGCTGCGAGAAGGAGGGCGAAGCCTCCAGCTCGCCCAAGGCTAGCGGCGCCGCGACGCCGACGCACGCCGCCAAGTCTAAAGGGGTACGTACAGCCCGACTATCTATACAGGTGGCCCAACTCGCTGCGGTCACTTGGCACACGGTGACCGGCCAAGCTATAATAGTTCGGAAAAAATGAGAAAAATATAGGATGAAGTTACGTTACGTTAGTTTAAATTGTCTGTATTTTGCCGTGTTCGCTTCTTGTGCAGTACGAGTTATTGTTTTCACAGTACTGAAAAATGTGGCGTGTCGATGACAGCTTTTCCAAATCATATATTGCTTAACAGAATGACATGGATTTTTCTTTTTTTTTCCAGTGCAGGTATAGCTTGGCCTCTCACCCGGTACGAGGTTATCGTTGAGTTTTGGGGCGCCTGGTATATGTAGCTGCCCACATCTGCCATCCAACCCATCGTTGTAACAGTTTATTTTGTATGCTTGTGCTTTTAGTTCACCGTCCTACACCGGCGTTCTGTAATAAACGCTTTACCTTGTTTATCGATTATCAATAAATGAAATGAAATGACTAAGTGAATGACAAATATAAATACGAATATTGGAACAGATTTAAAAACTCTCGTATCCTAATCAACCCAATTTGACGTCCGTTAATAACAGGGTATATATTATTGATGTTTATGTTATTATTTTATTATAATTATATATTTTTCCGTTTATGGTATTGGCATAATTGTAACAGCGGTTAGTCGCAATAACTTAGTTGACTATGTGCATATAATTTATTTATTGTTTGTGTAAGGTGACACATTTCGATTGGTGATAGTTACGTGTAGTTATATCGGTTCGTTCTCGTTGGCAGCCGGGACGCAAGTCGTCATCGCACGCGACGAGCACCGTTGTATCGGGGAAGAGCACGCCGAACTCGTCCAAGACTCCTAATCCTAGTCAGCCTATGGGTGAGTGCAACCACACATTTTATATATAATTTTAGTTATAATCAAAGGGTCTTCTATATAGCAATAGTTAGTTTACGTATTAAATTGTTGTATAAGAAAGAATGTCGCCTGAAGCGGGTCATACATTCTCAGTGTAACTAAAGATGATTTTCTATCCCATTAATAAAACTTTCTAACTTTATCATTATCATTCAGCCATTTTACTATCCCACTGCTTGGGCACAGACCTCTTCACATAGTGCGTTAATCGCCAGGCTTACTCAATTGGCGATTCCAAACTATGCAGATCCAGGTTTCATCAATAGGTTTTCCTTCACCTTTAATGACCTTAGTCATTGGTGAAAGCCAATACGATACTTTCATAAAATCTCGACTTTTTATTTAAGACACCGTACTTATATTTATATGTACGTTAATTGGGGTTAGATTCCGATGTTCAATAACGGTAACTGAACGGTTTTCCCCCTTATTGTAATAATACACGACCTCTTAATTAACGAGGTTAATAGTTAGCTTAATGAAGTATGTCGATTGTATTATTATTTTAGAGAAAAAGTTTTTTTTTTACATACTCATTAAAAACTATGTAATATTTATTTAAAACCAAGCCTGCTCTCATTTGTACAAGCTGTGTGTATACTTTAATATATTATCTTAACACCCGTTAGTGGTCCCTTGGCTAATGTTAATTATAATTGTCCTTGCTGTAATCCAAACCTTGTATAGTCATCCATACCAAAAAACATTGGTTATATTTACATTCTAGACTAGGACCAAAATAAGGTTCGATTCAACCAATTTAGGCTTCCTCGTAACATGGACATTTAAACTTCTTGTGAAGACCTATTTTTGTATATTTATTTCACGAGTATAAAAACTTTAGTCCGTTTTTTTATTTTGAAATAGTAAGTTGATGATCAATCAAAATTATAAAGCATAATATATAAGAGAATATATAAGAACATACTCAGAAAATGTTATTAGGTAAATATTATCCAATTTTTTCATGACGTGAAAAAAATTATGTTCATTTCTTGGTCGGCCATTTTGTAATAATTGTTTTTTTTTCCTGCAACGATTTTTATTTTATGATTAATCATAAACTAAAAATGTTTCATATCACAACAAGATTCAGAAGACATTTCGGTTAAAATCTATGTATATAGCATATCAGTTGTAATCAAACTAATAAAAACAGTCGATATGTCAATATACTATCTCGAATGAAAAAACGGGCTATACTTGTGTGATTGGTAGAAAATGACCATTATAAAAAAATCTACACCCTTCCTTCCTCTTGTTATCAAATCAAGGAAATGTATAACGATTGTTGTTTTGTTTCCTCCGCGTCGGCAGACATGTCGCAAGACAGCACAGACTCGGGTCCCGTGACGCGCAAACATAAGTCCTCAGACAAAAGTGCGTTTGTTTTGTCTTAGATCCTTGTCGCATGGTAAATGGTGTGTCAATGTGCCTTATGTTGGGTCTGTTGCAACAAAATTCTAATATTATGACAGTTTTTTTTTTTTAATTTTGGAATTTCAGCCAGCATCTGACAAAATATGTTTCTAGTATATTATGTTTGTGGTGCCTATGAAACAGTGTAACTTTATGATAATGTCGGTGTATATAAAATGTCAAGTTGCGTGAAATTTGATGCAACCGGCCTCTTTTAATGATTACTTTATACTTTTTTATGTATTCTTTGAACGGTTTATGTTATATATTCTTCGTATAAACAGTCTTTCATAATATGACGAGTTAAAGAGAAGCTTTTTCATAATGTGATGACTAGAAAGAGCAAAATTACAGTAACAATGTTGTACGCATGGGGACGAGGCATACGTACATTTAATACTTTGGCAAAATTATTACTGACAATCCTATGGCCCACGTGGGTTGGTGGGGGACCGTCAAAACCGATGGCACAGAGTGTTGTATCCGCTACCTCCAAAAAATAATTCCCAATGTATACTATGGCAAAAAAATTATGATAAGTTAGAAAAATATGGGCAATTTCTGCCAAGACCTCAAAACTATAATCAAATTATTATGTATAATTTAAAATTGTTTGTTTTTATCTCTACTACTGATAGATAAAAATTAAAAAAAAGTGCTTTTAAAGCCACTTGAATAATTTGGAAACAAATCGAGACGCTTGGGAGTAATCCTTGACTGACACTCCTGACGGATGACTCTCGCGCATACTTGTAATCATACCCGATGCCTACGTCCTCCATCACCCGCAGACCATGGGAGCGTCACTAACGAATATGCCAAACTATACATAATTATGTATTAATTACCGCTCAAACATTGCAGTATCTATATTTTCGTCTCAGATACATTAAATCTGACATTTTGTAAGGCCAATTCGATATCGACCGACGTAAAAGTGCTTGAAGTCTGTCCCCATTGCTAACTGCACAGACCTACTTTATAAATCGATGATGATACAGTACGGCGCAGTAACCATGAATTATTTATACTGTACTTTTGCCGCCAACGAGGTACTTGTTACCAATTTATTAGATTTTTATTAAACAAGCTACTTGGAAGACCGATACTTGAAGTTTGATCTTAGCCTTCTGTGTAGGTAGACTGTATTGTTTATTTTTTAATGTTATATTTTGATATGCAATAGGTAAGTGTACGTATGAAGAATCTATGTAGTTTTTTTTGGGTATTTGTTTATATTCGTTATGCATGTGTTGTTATATGTCTGTATTGGTAATTAGATTCAGTAGTTGGATTTTAAGGTGTAGGATGGAGAGAATGATATTTGTTTGTTTTGTACAAGTTATTTTTTTTAGTAGATTTTTTTTATGGTTATGTCAATGCTGTTTACGTCTATAGTTTTGAATGTGGTTTTTTACCGTTTTTGATAGGTAGGTACATTATTATATAAAAGTCCAGGATAAATGATAAATTATCCTGCTCAGCTCTTCTTTTGGGTCTTAGAGACCATTACATTTTTTCATATTTTGGTCAAGTTGATTAACCCTGGAGGGACATGTTGTAGGACTAGATGACATCGTATCTGCATGCAAATATATTTTTTAGGAGATTTACCTTATAACCAAATATAAAATTCCACATAATGTATAATCTTCCATAATACCCCCTTGACATAGGTGGCAAATTGCACCATTCGTCAGACAAGAAGAAGCCGTCGCCGTCGCGCCGTGGTTCGTCCGCTGACGGGGGCTCCGGGAGCAAAAGCAGCACCCCGGCGCCTTCGCCCCAGCACAGCATTGAAGCGTCATCAAATCAAAGTGGAAAAGGTTAGTTGCACTGACTTCTACTGAAACAGGACTTTAAGAGAATAAGGACCAGTTTCACAGGTTACGGATAGCTACTATCTACCGGATAAATTATAAAATGGAACAGAATTTGTATGAAATCATCTACCAGATAAACTATCTGGAACTTATCCGTAACTTGTGAAACTGGCCCTAAGAAATACATTTTTCGTCTTGTGTCTCCTCGAAGGCTTTTAAAAACGGTAACAACTTTGATTTCTTTTAGGGCGGAGTTACATATATTAGGAGATATAGTGACATTTACCCACATAAAAAGTAAAAAAAAAACTTAACATCGAAATATGGATGCACATTTTAAATAGCCATACATTAAATATCATTGAAATTTTAAGTAGAATATATTGTGCAGTGTTTAACATATACTATACCGAGTGTGTACTAAGAAAGTGTTAAGTGACACCTCTCATGTTTAAGTTATCGCTGTAGTATAATATTGCTAGCATAATTAGTGTTTTGTGTGCGTAATAAGGCCCAAGGCTCAGTCTTACTTTACACGACAGACTGACACCTACATAAACCTAAATAATCTACCTACTCTAATACTTTCGACTCACGTCCTGACTGATGTAGATATAAAAAAGTATGTTTGTAGTAACAGCTAGGCTTTAAAACGAATAGTTTTGGTTATGGTAATGGTAGATTTTTGACATGGCCAAAGCTACCGACTGTAAGGAACACGCGTGTCGACAGACCACGAATCGTAAATAATAATTATTAAAACTTGTTACAGCATCCGGCAGTTCAACCCCAGCCGGTCCCTCGAAGGTGGCTCCACCTTCACCTTCGCCCAGTAAGCCAGCCGAGTCAGTGGGGGTGATCAGCTCAGTGGCCCAGGCGGCCGCCTCAGTTTCTACCATCACAACCAACCCCACCAGGTTTGTAGTAGATTGTCATTTGAATATCTTTGCAGGTCGGGAAGTTAGAAGTCTGACATCCAGTGTTACCAAGGGATATCATATTTCAAAATCTGAAAAACAACACAGTTGGAGCCAAATCGTTACTTAATATTATAAATGGCAAAGTAACTCCGTCTAGTCTAGTCTAGAGCCTGAGAAGGGACCTTAGGCTACTTTTTATCCGGATGCAGGGAGTTGTTTCCTCGGACGCCTTGTTCAACAGCAGGGAACAGTTAGAAGATAATTAGTACACACGGCTACACATCCAGCTGTACAAAACCAGTTTATCTTGGACTCGCTTTATATGGTCTTTCTACAAATTGAACGGTCAGCTTATACTAGTTTTGTATAGCTTGATGTGTACATTGTTTCATCACCATGTCATCTTCTTAAGATTGTATTCCATTGTTTTAAAATAAGCACCTTTGTTACTCCTGTAATAGCTTATTAGTCGTTGAAATCTTATTAAAAATCTTCCCAGGCATTTAGGTTATATCCTGGTACAAACCGAAATAGTTTTACTAATGATAATTATCATCGACATCATCTCAGCCATAAGACGTCCACTGCTGCACATAGGACTCCCCTTTAGATCTCTTCAGGTGTCGGTTGGAAGCGACCTGCATCCAACGTCTTCCGGCGACCTTTATAAGGTCTGTCGTCTGTCCATCTTGTTGGTGGACGTCCTACGCTGCGCTTGCTGGTCCGTAGTCTCCACTGAACTGACTCTAAAAACAGAACTATTAAAGACACTTAAAATAATTATATATTTGTCCACCAGCGCTCCGATCACAGCGTCAGTGGTACAAGTCCCGACTTCGAAGCCTACGTACCAGGAGTCGGTGATCACCAACACAGACCTCGTGGAGACCAAACAGACCAAGAAACGGAAGGCCATCGCTGCGGCGAATAATATGAACGCGCCCGTCGATTATACTTCCAACACGCCTCCTTCTACGGTAAGTTTGAAAATACTGTTTTGTTTTTACTAATAACTCAAAGGTCAGCTAAAAATCTCAGAAACTACAATATTTAAAAAAGGACTGCTTCATTGTTAGATAGTCTATTTGTCGAGAAAAACTATGGGCTACTTTTTATCCGTGTGCGCGGAGTAGCTCCTATGTGACGCGGGTGAAAACGTTAGCAGAAACTAGTTGTAAATACTACATATTTTAGGACGCAGTCAATTCTGACCAAGTGTGCTACTGCTACAAGAAATGACAGGATACAATAATTATTTTTTGACAAAAGAAGTATCAAACTGTTATGTATTGTTGTTATTGAATTCAAATTCCTTTTTAATTATGCTTATACTAATAATGGGGATGCGGACAACTAGTCAAATTTAAAACTTTTATAGAACTGTCAAAAACGGTTACTCTCTATGAAAGGAGTATGGCGAGATTGCATGTAAAATGGGACCCACTATTAGAAGCATCGTGCAGTATGGAAACGTGTAATTAGTTGTAGAACTATATGAAACTAGTAAAAAAGCAAATGGGCAGTAAGTCGTAGAAGTTGGGAGAACTTAAAATATTGTAACCTGAAACGAATCTGAGAGGGCGTATTTAACAATATCACCCTTGTGTACAATCAGAATGTTCACTAAAAGTACAATAATGGTTCAGCATCTCTCTAGATAAATATAGGTACCTTCTTCATCATCATCTGACCTCCTCAACCCAGTTACCCAATCAACTCGATACCCCTTGGTATGAATGGTTGTCAGACTTTTCTGGTTTCTGACTCGTAACGACCCGTAGCGACGGCCAAAGATGTACCTGCTTAAAACAGCCGGGATCCACCAATATAATGTGACTTCCGAAACACGGAGGAACATGTCATCAATCCACGGATCGCCGAGGCAAGCGTTACTTAACCTTCTGATTGATTGACCCATGCATTGATCGATTGTTAGTTAAGCCACAAGCTCCTCTATTTTAAATAGATAAATAGGTACCTACTTATCCATTCAAAATAAAAAAGCAGGTACGGGAGCTAGGAACTACATATTCCAGCACCAACTTATTCAAGACGATATAACATGTAATACTGTAAGCATAGACCATATTGATATAGCTTGGTAAATCCAACAATAGCTTTGTTGAATAAAAAACTATATTTTAATGTATAAAAATGTTTAATGTTGTTTTTGATAAAAATAGGATTTATATATTTATTTATTTATTTATTTATTTATTTATCTTCCTTATAACTAACATTACAGGACTTAACTTATCAATCCAATATAGTGAGCCACTTTACTAATTAAAAAAGACAAGATATACTAAATTAAAAATAACCCAATAAAATACAATACTTTTACCTATTGTATCTTATAACATAATAATTATATTCTTTGCGAGTTCATTAATTAGTACGAAAAAATATCTATACTGTTCTGGATTTCGTTAAAAGTGCGGATCGCTCCTGTGAGAGGAGTTTTAGCCAGTAGATTGGTCCTGGCAGTAGTGGAGGGCGCCGGCGTCTCCACACGTAGCGTATAAATACAGCAGGATGATAATTATACTACATACTGAATCTTATTAACCAACTTCTTCAAAAGGAGGTTCTCAATTCAGGTTCTCATCATATATTCGCCGAAATCTTCGTCTTAATAATATTTTTTTTATATGATAGGGTATGCTTTCGAGGTAGTCTAGATCTATTGATAAGCAGACGCTCTGTGCTGGTCATGGTTTTGAAAATAGACCTACCACAACCAGCACACATATTACGATGGTCTACTTGTTGTCGGTTGCTATGTTCAGGATCTTGATTTGGGTTATGATTTATCAGCTCCCAACAGGAATGACAGATAGAGTCATCCCCAGTCATCTAAAATAATTATGATCATGCATTAAAAATTATCAAATCATTATCAGCGTTTTTATCGTCTCACTGCCCACTGCTGGGCATAGGCTTCCTCTTACTAGGAGAGGGATTGAGTTTACTCCAAGTTAATATTATAATCATGTCAGTTGTTCATAATCAAAAATGAGATATGAGATGACGTTTATTTATACTTTGAAGCACCATATGATAGAGGCCGAGTCTTACAAGAGGAAACAAAACCAAGCCGCGGAATAGTTCTGAAGTAAATGAGCTTAAGTATCAATCGTATGTATTGGTACTACAATACTTACATCACGCTGTTATTATTGATCAATGCAACACGTGGATAAATCCATCTCTGAACTCTCTCTACTACCTGAACATTTTCGTCGGATAATCGATGTCTCCGTAAACGGTCAATGTGCTAACGCATTTTATCGGGTAACTAAGTCTAAACCACGTGCAAGTCATAATCCAAAGGTAACAACGTTTTCCTAAGTCGGTATGTAGAATAATCAGTCTAAAAGTAAAGCCAAATCGTCAGTAACCCGCAAAATCACACACAAAATAATGGATTATAATGGATATTCGTTAGGTTAGCCGTTGAAAAAAAACAATTGAATAACACTTGCCTGTTGCCAGACAGTCGGTAGTGATGTCAGCGTTAAAAATCAATTTCCATCTCCCAGACTCGTTTCTTAAAACCCACAAAGCGATTTTAGTCCGACCCGGGAATCAAATCATAGAACCCGTGTACAGCAGTCGCACTAGATTAATGAGGCAGTCGATACAAACAAAGTGACCTTATTGTTGTCAATAATGGAGTCGATCAGACAGTCGAGATGTTTCAAAATCATATAGATTGGTTCAACCAAAAAGCCATTAATATGGTTAAGTTATCCTGCCAATATCGAAGTATTCATAGTGTTCAAAGTATGGAACACAGGAAAATAGATTCCATTATCAATTGACATTAAAACATTTTGAAGACACAAAAACTACTGCTGTCTAGTAATAGTATCTAATAACCTACCTACATACATCTATTAGATACCTCATTGATAATGAGTTTGATATTGATATGTAGAATTATTTGCAACAATTCACTGCACTCTTTGGCATTAAAAAAGTCTTCAAAACTAAATGCTATCGAACCCATTAAGACATCGATATTTCTAGCAAAAAATCTATAAAATTATTTTAAATCTAACCTTATATCATGTTTTGAATCCAGTGTATAACTTTTACTCAGAGCAACACCCGTGACGAAGGAAATAAGACTTATGGGTGCGCACCCTTATAATATATGTAGATTCTCATTGTAAAGAAAATTAAAATTCTTGTCACACACCTAGTATTTTAACTCCCATTTCTCTTGGTGATTTTCATAAAATGGCAACAAAGAATACAATTAGTTTTGACTCTGTCATTCAATTCATATTGACATTACCTACAACATTTCATTCTACGCTAACACAAATAATCGTTTTGGTTATAACATTGTGCGTTTTTATAATATAAAATGAAAATGCATTTTTAATATTAACTTTTGTATGTTTTTTTTTAATTTTACAATTTATATAAAAAAAATACAGTTTTACCTCTGCAAATGTAAGATTATTAGTCATTTAAAGAGTAGGTTGGAATGTTATATGCACAGGTTATATGAACGAGGTGCGTTCAATAACTGGAAAATGGCTTATTTTTAAGTAAATAAAAATATTTTCTAACTTTTAATACCGCCCTTGTAAAATCTTAATATTTTGTTATATATTCCTCTTATTAACTCTTAAATATAGTAAACATGAACTCCATCGTGAACGTCACTTCTTTAATGTGGTTCCAACAGCGCCCATCTCCTTTGTATGAAAACACCACATATGACATCACAGATGTTTCACATCAATCCATATACTTATTTCGATTATATTACCAATAAAGAAAATAAAAGCAGTTTTCGGTTTAAAATGATAAATTAAACTGACATTATTTTGAGATGCTTTACAAAATGAATATGATAAAGTATTTTATTTATGACCTAATCCGCATCCCAATTGATAATGCCAAAATTACTATTATTTAAGACAAGACTTGACACAGAAGAGCACTCAAAATTCTTACACTCAGTATTATGTTGTTTACCTATTCTAGGCTGTTGTCATAGATTAGATTAATGATTGATAGTAATATAATTGCAATGATTTAGGCGGGTGAAGGCACTTCTCAGGCCGGCGGCGTGTGGGAAGCCACTCATGTACAAACCGACGTGCCGCTGGAACCCATTGACAAAATTATTAAAAAGGTACCTCTAGCTGTTCAATTTATCTTTCTTAATCACTCACTTTCATTGCTTTTCACCTAATTAGGTAGGCTTATGACAATTTCCATTAGATTAGACTGTCTTAGATATAAAAGTCACTTAATTTTAAGTTCTCATTAAAACTCTTTTCTCCTTATTATAAAATAAAGCATGGTCTTAAAAAGTACCGGCTTTAATACTATCTACT
The DNA here is from genome assembly GCA_958496145.1 of Heliothis peltigera. Lineage (NCBI taxonomy): Eukaryota > Metazoa > Arthropoda > Insecta > Lepidoptera > Noctuidae > Heliothis > Heliothis peltigera. The sequence continues at coordinate 14,435,226 of OY292321.1, read as the reverse complement.
GAATAAATTCAAAAATAGAACAGAATTTGTATGAATTTTTCTACCAAGTAAATTAACTGGAACTTATTCGTAGGTTGGTGAAACTGGCCCTTAGACCAACTTTGTTTAGGAAGATGGTTTAAAGCTAGCACTAAAGGCGGTACTTTTTTAATACCACGTCTTATAAAAAGGGTGTTTATGTTTCATTTAAGGTACACTAAGGGCCATATTACAGAACTTGACTTGCTAAATCTAATTAAAATGCTTTATTCACAATGTCGAAGATAAGATCTAGTAACCATACACCATACCATATGGTTCTGTAATAAGGGCTTAAGTAAAACGCTAATGTAGTTCTAGTATAATGTATTTTTACGTACTCAGGCGAAGACGGAGGGTTTGGAAGCGATTCCAGTGCCGACGTCTCACTTCGCGAGCGTCAGCCCCGCGCCGCCGCCGCCGCCGCCCCCGCCAGCGCACAGTCCTGCATCGAATCCTAGTCCTCGGTATGTAGTAGTTGATGTTCCTACTTCAGTCTGAATGTATGAAATTATGCATAAACGTAGGTACTATGACTTGGCAAAAAACTAGTTTTGACGTCTAAAGACACGGGTGAGTTGTCTGTCTGGGCTGCGGCTTGTTCGTAAGAGTTACCGTGGCCCTGGCACACAGGGACCTCCAGAAGAAACTTAGTGGGTTTTAGTCAGTACGAGTCTGACACTCCCTCCAGCTGCACCCACAGCGGGAGGGGTCCTTTGATGATTTCCCACGAAAAAATAAAGGACACGGTTGAGATTGTGGGATTCAAATCCTGTCAATAAAAACATACTGGTATAATTAACAATAGTAACACTATTATGCAGTAATATATAAAAAAAACAGAATAGTGTTTTATGTACTTTTAAATATACTATTGAAATGAGCCGGTTGTCGGCCTCCTTTTTAAAACTGTGTGTATACGTGTATGTCATGACTAATTAAATTTTTCTGCCTATTCGGTTTGTCATTTGATAGATCTGTTATTACTAAAGAGCTAATCTTACAATCGTAATAAAATATTTGTATAAGAGGTTGCATTACATTGAATGTTTGTTATAAATATTTTACCGTTTCTACAGGCACCTGCCTAGCCCGATGCCGGGACCGAGCGGGATGAACCAAGTGTCCAATATTCGCTCGCCTTCGAACCCACAGGTTAGTACAAATACTTTTAACACCTAATTTCACTACAAAATAAATTTAAAATTTCCATTAAACTCATTAGTAAAGATGTCCTATTATTTATGGGTTCAAATTTTCATAGTTCAGTCATACAACCTTTTATGTTTGCATTGAAGTAACTCAACTAGCTTTGCTTGATCATGAATGCCCTTTGTGTGCTTAAATGCTTAATAATAACAGTCTTGGTATCACATTAGATAGTGATATCGTATTTTATTTACTTTCAACAAAGTTTACCAACACATTTCTATTGAAATTTAAATTATTATCATCGCTTCAATCCAATGCATGATTTAAGTCGAACGAAGAATGTCTTGAGCTTAAAGCAATTTGCCTAAAGCGAACACTTGCGTGGAGATATTAGGCGCGGTTTATCTATGAGTGTCGCATGTGACCACGGAGTATAAAACAAATGGAAGTGCTAACCTGAAGAGACCTATAGAGCAATGTGAATTTAGTCTGATTTTTCTGATCGATTCTAGCACTTTATATATAGACTACGCCATGAATAACAGAAAATAATTCAGACATATTTTTGGTTCCACTCAATCAGCTTTAGTTAGGGTGAGTTCAGATCTTAGAATTCAACTATGTTCTTTTTGACGAAATGGGCGATTTTACGTATAAGCACGAATTCATAATGATTATGAGCCAAACTTTATAGAAAACATTGTACTATAGTTACTATCTTTTCTCATTCAGCTTTGATTCTGATGTCTTAGAGAGGGGAACAATAATTATTCTGTGTAATTGTAACAGTCTAACAAATCATAATTATAGTAGAAGAAAGGCTGCTATATTTTTATGAGAATCATTTCATACTGCGGCGGCCCATAGAAGTTCACGTTCAAATGTTTTTGGCCTTAGGCAGGTAGGTCACATGCAATTGTTCGGCGTACTTGAGTGTCGCAGCCAAACCCGCGCTTAACGGTAGCCCCCACAGTGCGTACTAATGCGTGGGTTGTGTAGGGCGGCAAGGATCGCGAGGGACCAGCTTCGCTTCTCGTGTCGGTGCCGCTGCCCTCCACCAGCCACGGGCTCAACCTCACCGCGCACTCACAGGTCAATAACTTACCGATGGACCCACAACTGTCTAATGTTTTATCACAGAATGTTACAAACATATCCGTGAACTTGAAAGGAGGTGAATGGCCTTTTATGAGAAATCAAAATACAAATACTCACTATATAAGACCTAACAATACTCGCGTACAATATTTTTACACATCATCTAGTACATGCTAAGGATCACGTTTACCACAAAAGTAGTCAAGAAAACAATAATATATTTTATTAAAATTGTAATTGTGTTCTTACGCAAAATGCAGGTCTCTATGAACTCACTTGATCGTTGACCCCTAGGTTTTTAATCTTTTTGTGATAAATATGATCCTTAGCATGTACTAGATCGGCTATAAAAATATGGTGCAATTTTTTTTTTATCAGTTAAGAACTTAATTTTTCATCGATATGACATCCTTACTTCACTGAAATTCATGTCCGAGGAAAGACAGAATAATGTTTTGCGGATATTTTTGTAACACTTTAACCGATTTGCACCAAGATAAAACTATCGGGACAAGGTGACAAAGAAAATATTGAATATAAGGAAAAATTGTACAGTTTTTTTTATAGGTTTTCAATAAAGACTTCGAATTAATTAGCTATGTACTCTGACTAGACTATAGAATCTAGTATTTGTAGGGGTTTTCACTTCAACTAAGTGGTTGTTTTTAACACAAGTTAAAACTTACAGCTGTTTTTTTACATTTTATTTTGAACTCTATTTCGAGTACGGTAAAGTATTTCATACTTATCAAGAAGAAAATGATAAATTTGACAGACACTTCTAATGGCGGATTAAAAATCAATTTCTATTTTATAATAATTATTGATTTGAATTTTTTCATTGGTCACATTAGCTAGCTTGGTTTTATTTCATCCTTATTCTATACTGTACTGTTTTAATATCACACTTCAAACTCTTTGCAAAGGACTGTATTTGGTATCATGTGATTGGAGGTGGCGGAGTGTCTTCGGACCGCCTTATTTCATAACAATACCAAGTGGTAGGTATACTTAATAATAATATTCTGTGGTGTTGTCTGTGTATGTGTAAGCGCATAAGTAAGATATTCCCGAACTATAATTTACGATAGTTATAAATGTATTCGAAGACAGTTGTGTGTTCACAGAAACATGCTTTGAAAAATTACTACTAACAATAACCGCTTGGCCGCGTATATGTAGGTATACGTCCATACCGAAGAGTTGCATGGTCTCAAGCAGAACTGAAGGCTTAGCTTGTGCAAATTTTTGGAGCTGGTACGAATACCCCTTTCATTAAAAAAACTGTATTTTTTTTAAATAAATCTTTATATAAATGGTGATGGATAGCTGTATGTCTTGTGTATGAAATTAGTAACGAGGACGGTGGAATTAATTATATTTTCTGTTCCATTAGGTAGTAAATGACATGCCAGGGCCATCGCCGCATATTTTTCATCAACCACAAAAACAGGTAAGTCACCATCGCCGCACAGTTTAAGAGCCAGTTTCACGATGTCCAATTAGCCACTATCTACCAAATAAAATAAAAATGCGATAATAAAACAAATAAACTAACTGGAACTTATTCGTAGGTGGTGAAACAGGCCCTTAACGACTCGATGATATATAAGACTATGTAGGTGGAGAACAACAGATTTTTCTAGAAAATAATAAATGTTCTTTTATAAAAGCTCTTATAGATAAACAATGGAAAATTTCTCTGAAAATAAACCCTCTTCAAGATATTTTTTCTTAGGTCAATTGAGGTCAATCATTTGATATGTTTTTACTTCGTCCCTCATTAAGGTTTTGTTTTGATAACGCGACACTGTACTTTTTTTGAAATATAATAACAACATCCTTTGTCTATCATAACAATTGTTATTGTATGAGACGAGAATATCTTTTCTAATAAAAATAATATTAAGTTTCGGTCTGCTGCGCTTTCAATGGGAAAAATATCTAACCGTTTTTTTTTTTTTCTTGTTTGGTTGTGACTTTCGTCTTGGTTATAGCTTGATCCTTTTCGACTGAAGTCTAAGTTCCCCGAAAATTTTGTTATCACCCTTGAATTCTCCATGACTAGGCGGTCCTGATCATAGCAGTGGAACAAGCCTGCGGTACGGTGAAACGGAGAAATATTACACCCAATAGGATTAATTCTCGAGATCTTTCCAGATTATAGCAGTCAAGCAAAATTTTTGGGTTATTTTTATTCGTTTATTATTTCGTCAATCTGGTCCCGGTCTCGCCTAGCTCAGAGTAGGTCCTTATGAGCTATCATTCTATTATTGGATTTAAAATCAGTTCCTTGTGAATGAAACTTCAGAATGCAAATTATAATGAAAAAAAAGTTTATTGTTTCAACTTATAACTTGTTCAAGTTAACAATGAGAAGAATCCTTTAAAGTAAATAGTTTGTTTGTGTTTCTTTCCCTAGGTTATAAATGTCATTTTGTTTCTTTAGGTTCTTTATGTGTCTTTAGGTAGAAACGCGCTGTGTTGTGTATTATGTATGTGATCAAACATACATAAGTCGTGGTGTAAGAGCCAGCCTTTCAAGTATGAGGGCATGGGTTCGATTCCAGGTCAGGGTAGTACCAATGCAACTTTTCTAAGTTTGTATGTACTTTCTAAGTATATCTTGGATAACAATGACTGTGTTTCGGATGGCACGTTAAACTGTAGGTCCCGGGTGTCATTGAACATCCTTGGCAGTCGTTACGGGTAGTCAGAAGCCAGTAAGTCTGACGCCAGTCTAACCAAGGGGTATTGGGTTGCCCGGGTAACTGGGTTGAGGAGGTCAGATAAGCAGTCGCTCCCTGTAAAACACTGGTACTCAGCTAAATCCGGTTAGAATGGAAGCCGACCCCAACATAGTTGGGAAAAGCAACATACATAAAAATACTCCCGTCTTTCCCTCCTACTATATAGTCAAAGTGTTCACAGTCACGCACTATTCACCAACAAAATTGCATCCATGAATCGCGATGCTTTGAGCAGTCCTACTAGTGTGCGTATAGCAATGATATGCGTTTGTCACCGCAAATTATCGTAAAAGCATGTGTTTACCAACGTAATTGGTGATATGGTATGTGCAATTATCCCCTGCGGTTTCTGTTCACTGCGTCGAAGGTAAAGCAATTGATTTTAACGGCGAAGCAAGTGGAACTGCAGTTGGTTCTGCCCTTGAGGAAGCCTGGTACTTTTCAGGGTTGAAATATTTGTTAACGGCGACGTCATATCATATTGTCAGATGATTTGAAAATCTTATTTTATAAAAAGGTGGTTTATAAAAAGTCGATAAATCTTGACTAGATCTTCAATATCCGGGGTTGATTGTAGTTCATCCGGGAATTGAAACCGATTGGTAACCACACCAACCGTCGTATCCTATTTAATTTAATATTTCAACAAAAAGTCTTTAAAAAATACTCATCCCCAAGAAAGTATACTTTCTATAAAGGGTCTGTTTAACTATAATAAATTTACAAAAGGCTAGTTAAATACCATTTGACATACAGCCAGACTTTAAACTTTCTTTAAAATAGGGGTGTGAATAAAAAAAGTGAAAAGAATCAAAAACAGCTTGTCTATACAATGTACACAAGGGTTTGTATTCAGAGAAATGTGGCCCCTAGTTCGGCTAGGAAAGTGTAACAGACATCGTTTAAACCAGTTTCTAGAATAGGGCTTTGATTTTTGTATTCGTAGGACAGGTGAGATTCATTCTAGAAAAATCGGTTTGTAACATAATTGTCTCGATTCGGTTTGAACTAAACGGACGCTCATTCTGTACTTGTCATATTAGCTGCTTCCCGCAATGTCAATCGTATTATAATGCAGTTAGTGCATCAAGCGCACATATTAAACTAATTGCTGTATCCTGCCTTGAGCTTTGGGTTGTCACCATGCCGCATTTTACCCTAAATCAGTGCACACGTTTTACTGTGAAAGCGTTTATCTGATTTTGTATGAAATTTCCAAGTCCACTTAAAATAACACGCTATTTCTCGTGAAACAAAAATTGCTAGACAGCAAGTTCCTAGAAGGGGCCCGTGTCCAGCACCCTAGCATAGATAACTATTGCAATTTAGTACCTGCGCTACCCCTCGCTACCTGCCTCCGTCCGTGTCAACATGTGTTCGCCCATTCAGTCGCCATTTGACGCTCGAGGGCAACGCATCTGCTCGCGTCATACTCTCCTGGTACATACCATGCCGGCTCATTTAAATTAAAGTGACAATACTCGCGTATTATTATAATGGTGAGTGTCATAATGTTTGTTTGTCATCGTACTGAATACACGTGTTGGTCTCCCGCGGTTTTGTAAATTCGCTCCAGTTAGTGCTGTATGGTTATTTTGTGTTTGTTGAAGATATTGCGTGGTCGTAATTGTTTTTTTCGCTGTGATAGTTGCATCTGAATTGTATCAGGATGTGATTATGTAGGTATGGTTGTATTTTATCACATGTATGCATTAAAAATCTATTCAGCTGTGAGTCTGTACTGTAAAGCATTCGGAACCCCATTGAAGAAGTTTCATTCAGAGAAATCCCTAGATCATCATATACTCCTTTTAACACATGCTATAATTTGAAAAAAAAAATACCATGGAACATTTAGCGACATTGAAGACAAGCAAGAATATTTCAAATAAGCAAGCTTCAGACATTCTCTTTTAATAATAAAAAGCCATTCGTCCCATCAAAGGGTTAATTGAAACCAGATGACGCCAGATCTTCGAATTCATATTCAAATATCATTGGGCCCGTTTGGTCTCGTTACGGCTGTCAAATATACCACAATTCGTTGTAATGTGATAACAAATTCGTGTGACCTATTTCATAACGTTTTTATATGAAGCTGCGAATTATTTGTTTTATAGCGACGACATATCATTTGGGAGTTTATGAAAAACTGTAAATGTATGTAACATGTTGTTATGCGAATCTGTCTGTGAAGTAATTCTTACGCAGTCTTTTAAGATAATCGAAAACTTTGAATTACTAATTTTTAAAGAGCAGTATTTGCGTATGGAGTTGTTTGGCTGAAACCTAAACAAAAAATTGATAAAACTAGTTTATTTATTTAAGAATGATACACTGAACTTAAGCGATGAGTATAAAAAGTTATGAACTCAAAAATCACTTTAAAATATAGCATATTAATATTATACAATAAATATATCATGAAGTTATTATTCTTGTTAACTTGTGTCGTTTCAGGCGGCCATGGATACTGGCATGACAGGGCATTCACCGCATGCACTCCCCGGGCGCTCCTGGGGTGGACTCAACGTTGCCTACGAAATGCAGCAAGATCCTAATAAACCTGGGTATGTATTCCCTCAAACACAGGTCATGCCGTGGTCCTTCATACATTCTAACTGTCTTGTCACTAAAGATAAGCAAAGATGCTTGATAAGAAACTTTGTATCTTCAATATAAAGGATAAACAGAAAGTTCATAGTGTCTGATATCACATACAATATGTTTTAGAAAATAAATTAGGAATCACATGTGTTATGATTAAGTATCTAAGTCTGCAACTGCTAATTAAAATATAACATGCTCTGCCTTGCAAAGGTTTTCGTCATTTTTGCTGCGCCATATGCCAAAAATATGTCCAATAGTTATGATTCAGATAATCTTCGACATCTTAAAAAGTAGGTATCTTATAATTCACGTGGCAATATAAAATTATGTAAATGAAGATGATATTCTGAAGTAATAATTTTGTTATGTAAGAAAATTAAATTCTTGACGCTGTGCTGTAGACTTGCAATTGGTCCTATTATTTAAATATTCTGTAATATTTTTTTGATTGACGAGAAAGAACTAGAGAGGCTTATGTTTATCATTGAATTTCTATGAGATATTGATGAAAACCTATCGGTTTTAACATAAAGACAACTTTTTAATTGTGGTTGATAAATTAGTAGTCACTCACCAATATTTATTAAGGGATATTTTTATCCTGAACATTATTCAATTCAAATATAAATTTAATACGCTCAGTGGCATGTCTTAGATCAGTTTTCAGTTTATCATGACTAATATTACAAGGCCGCCATATTTTATCTGTAGCGAATAATGATAATTTTAATTGAAGGCTTTTAGCGAATAATTAATTGCGTTGCTAGCACTGCGATGTGAAATATATGCGACTGAAAACATATTGTATAAAGGAGATGCTTTTGTCCAGCAGTGGGCTAATACATGTAGTTTATTAATATCAATTGCTATGCCAAAATCTCATCCTAATTGGTTTACAAACATGAGGGCAAATCATCTGCTGGTGTTGAACATATTATTTTGTATGTACATATGTATTTCTTTATGTATTTTATTTGCTTTGCGTTTTGCAAATCTCAACTTTGCTTCGCATATGTACATGACTGTATTGTAAATGTATACTGTACGATATTAAAATTTGTAATTTGATTTAAATTAGTTGAACACCTAAATTGATTCCACATGAAATGCTTATTGAACAATGAGTAAATAATTAAATTTTCTCGATGATTTAATTATCTGTCCGATGTTACAAAACAGCTGTTGCGTTTCCATTACACAAATTGATATGAATATGTCGCAAAAAATGTGTATTATTATCAACAGTCTACCAATAAAATATGGAAGACACAATGTATATAATTTCAGTTAAACGTAGGATCATAATAATCTGTCATAAGCTTAATTATAACAATGACTTATTATTAACTATACAAGACCATTGCCTCACTTAGTTTCAATACCTAATATTTTAAACATTGCTCTGTGTCATTACTATACTTACATGTTTCAAAAATAATGCAATAGAAGTTTCTAGAAGTGTCTGTTTATGTGCAGTATGAGTGGGATGGCCGGTCCGAGCAAGCAGGACATGGGGCCGGTGGGCATGGTGCCCATGCCTCCCACCACGGTTAGGAACAAGAAACGTGCTGCAATGGCCACCTCCGTCGTCGCTATGGCTAATACAGCTTCTGCTATACGTGAGTATCTACTTACTGCGCTAATAGTATGTGAAAAATTATCTGAAAGGATACAGATGAAATTAAAGCAAAAATTGAGCTAGAAGCCGCCTGATGAAGTAAAGAAATCTTATTGTTTTGATGCAAAACATATTGCGCTCTCAAAATTGACACTTAATTATGTTTCTTGGTGTATAAAATTCAATTGAATTAAGGTCTGATGGTCTACGAGTCGATGAAACCGTAAGGCCAAAGCTAAAATGATACTAACGTGCGTGAAACTAATCAATTTAGTAATATAACTAGCTCCCGCCTGCGGTTTCACCCGAGTCTCAAGGAACGTACTACGTCCTTCTCCTTGCCGGTTCCAAATTGGTTCAGCAGTTCTAAGTGATAAATAGTGTAACTATAGAATTTATTTTAACACATGCTTAATGTCCTCCGTTCTCCAGAGACCATGACGACACAGAGCCTGGCCAGCGTGCGCCGTCAGCCGCAGCCGACGCCGCCCCCAATCTACTCAGAGACCATCAAAGATTCTCCGCCGAGCTCACCTAGTAAGTCAATACTTTATCTGTACACTCGAGTTGACTAGGTCCCCGGGGAACTACGTCTGTGACCCCGATACAAAGCAGCCCATCTTCGTTTCCATGGTTCTATCTATCTCTGTGACAAATTTCGTCTAACCCTTGATGAATTCTTTTTGTAAATTCTTATGCTGATGGAAAGCCACGACATTGTGTCCTAGGCTACATTTTATACGACACAGAAAGGAGAAAGCCACTGGAAACAGATTGTATTCAATATCTTTATTAAATAGCACAATCAGGTTGACAGAAGAGAAGCTTATAGCTAAGAAAAATCCGCACGGATCTATCTATCATATCATATCAAGGTTAAGCAACGCGGTCGTCTCGGACCATCTTGTCATGACAAGTTCCTCCGTGTTATGGAAGGCACGTTAAATTGAAGGGGCCCGACTGTTATTTTTATGTCAAATATCATAGTCAATCTATTTAAGTAATAAGGAGCTATTGCATAGCTCTCTAATTTCTTTAAGCTGTGCCCAACCGGGTCCATATTGTTCCTTAATTAAAATGTACCACCTTTATAACATATAGAATGCTAATAAAGAATTAAGTATTGAGTATCTTCGACAGTCTTTGATTAACCGTAAGGTAGTCAGAAGCCAGAAAGTCTAACAACCAGTCTTACCAAGAGATCGGGTTGCCCAGGTAACTGGGTTGAGGAGGTCAGATAGGCAGTAGCTCCACGTAAATCACTGGTACTCAGCTACAACCGGTTAAGACTGGAAGTCGGCACCAACATAGGTTGGGAAAAGGCTTGGCACATTAGAATCAGGTTGAGAGACAATAAAAAGTAAGATTATGGGCCCGGCATGGTGCAGATAGTCCAGACTATATACGAAACGGATGACATATCTCACAGTTTCTCATTCATAGCATCTATCAAATGTAAATGTAACTAAAATAAAAAAAAATACAAATATGAGAGGACCCATACATAATAATTTATACATTTTATACATATATAGGTAGTTACAAGCTAGTGAAGTCTTTTAAAATTATATTCATAGTAAGAGAAGTGAGGTTATTCAAGTTATATTTATAAATAAATCTCAATAGACCGTACAAGTGTTATGAATGCGAAACAACTTTGACTGCTCGCAAGCTAAGGTTTCCTAAATACAGAAATAGATTTATTCTGAACAAAGGACAAGAAAACCCTTTGTTTCTGTTCCATAGAAGTCTAAGGGTAGACTAAATGCTTTTGTTTGCATGGAGTGTTTGTCTGGTTAAATATACACATACATACATTACATATACATGTTTCCTCAGAAAATTTGGGTAACAGTTAGTATATGTTACTAAAAAGTTATTATGTAAAGCTCATTCTTCAAACCGTTGAAACAGAATTGTGTTTGTTCCTGGAGAGTTTTTCCACCATTTCTTCTTCCCAGTGATAACACATAGGAAGTGGTGAAGGGAGGGCGTAGGGTTGTCTTTTGTAAAAAGATACCTTAAAAAAGTGCTGATTTCCAGCTTTCTTTGAATAAATGACTTTTTATCTTTATCTTTTTTTATCAATTGCTGTCTATGCTTAAATAATAAATAGGTTAAAACATAACACTTACTTTTCGTGTCACACAAAATTGGCTAAATAAGATATTCATGTTATAATATAATCAGAACCTTGTCGTAAGTGGGAAGTGACAAACAACCTTCGCTTCGCCATTTTTCTGCTATTACAATATTTATGAACGTTTATCCGTGGCCGTGTTAACTTCATATACATCTAGTAACCTACATTGTGCAAATCGTTGCTGTTATTTTATTCACCGAACGGCCTTATGATATGTTATGAATAAAATATATTGTGTGTTACAGGCTCTGAAAGACCATTGAAGCCTAAGATGGAGTCCAAGTAAGTTGTGTTTTAATATTAGTTTATTTAAATAGTATTTTTTATGTTACATTATATTTTTATTTAATTTTTGATAAATTAATAGAAATTGTGTGTAGGTAATATTTTATTAAAATTATTATGAATTTACAGCTTTAAATTGAGAATTTTTAAAGTACAGGATGTGTAGCTTGAATTGAATTCCTATTTTTTCGTATTTAAATTTTATAATTTGATATTTTATTTATTTGAAGTTATTTAGCATAATTTATATTTATGACAAAAGTTATTAAAGTAGGTAAACAACATTATTTTATTAATTTAACTTTAACACCACTGATTTCCACCGTTTCTTCTCAGACTAAGTTCGTGCACGGCGCCACACATGCTGGGCAACGAGCTGAACCCTGAGAGCGGGGCGGCCGCCTGCCTGCAGGAGCAGCTGACGGCAGAGCTGGCTGCGCACGCCGCTGGCAGCGCCGGGGGAGACACGCTCATCCCGCCACCGCTCATCAATAAAGCTGCTTCGGTAAGGTTTATTCTTCACATAGTGGTAACATGTTTCCGGTGAATACTAAAATTCGCTGGTCGGAACTGGTCGCAACTATGTGTGTGTTGAACCAGCGACATCAATATAATATTAGGCTAGTACTTACAAGTTAAACCAGCTTAAATTACTCCAAAAGATTATATAGGTCTTGCTTCACCCTAAAAAGCCTTATATATAGTCATCATCATTATCAAATCAATCAAACCATTAGTGTTCAAATAATATTAAATTCACTGAATCTCCGGCAACTTACAATTACAAATCTGCGATATTATCGCGTTAGTATCTTTAATCAACAATTTTCATTGAACATCCTTGACAGTTGTTACGAGGAGTCAGAAACCAATAAGTCTGACGCCAGTCTGACCAAGGTATTGGATTGCCCGGGTTACTTAGTTGAGGAGGTCAGATAGACAGTCGCTCCTTGTAAAACACTGATACTCAGCTTAATCCAGTGACACTGGAAGCCCCACCAACCCCAATATAGTTGGGAAAAGGCTCGGGAGATGATGATGATCTTTGATCAACAAAAGCTTTAAAAGTATACCAGAACAAACGTACACTTAATCAAATACTCTTAAAAATAAAAACATTAACTAAAAAAGGAACTAAATTTTCACATTTTATATCGACCCACAAACGTCAATCATAAATAATTTTAATATTCTACAGGGCGGCAGCATCAGCTCAGGTCGTTCCTCAAGTGCTCAGAGCCTAGACCAGCTCCTCGAGCGCCAATGGGAACAAGGGTCCCAGTTTCTTATGGAACAAGCTCAGCACTTCGACAGTAAGTACCTTCGACCTCTCACTAGCGTAGCCCTCTCGATCAATGTACCCTCATTCAAAGACCGGAGACGGCATGTGTATGTTACTCTTAAAAAAGCCCGAATATTGGTCAGTCTTGGGATTTACCGGAACCATACCAGTTAGTAAATGTAAAAAAATACCATTACAATATAAAGTTATACCAGTTATGTTAAATTGGTTTATTTCAACATAAACCGTGCTATTGAGGCAAGTCCTAAGAATCACCAAGTGAAAGTTCGAAATAAAAGATGATTATATAAAGCTCTGGACTTTTATCAGAAAGATTTGGTAAATCCTAGGTTTCACTGTAGCCTAGTACCTTGGGATTTACCGCAGTTCGGGCTTTCACAGTAACATGTATACCACATGGCATGACACGATCTGTGTGCGTACATCGGCGCATGACCTTATCTCTATCCGTCGTAGTTATCGTCGTATATATGTTTTATTTTTCTACCCTTTGTCTTACCCCTGGAGTTAGACAGTACTTTACGACATGAAACATTGCGCTTAAGAAAGAGACCCAAATAACTGTCGCCGGACTGAATCACCCCCACATCGCTTTGATAACAGTAGTGGAATAGCGCTGTAACATCCCTTGAGACTGTTCGCTGTGCGTGCACCGCCCTGAGACAGGCCATGTTTCTGTTAGCGGTAAGTAATTTTCAGTTCATTACTTCTCTACTTCATATAAACAAAGAAAACAAGTTATCTTTCGTGGATTTTGTATAATCGCACGATGTTGAATTGTATGTTGAAATGACGATTTGTAAATCAATTGTGTTTTTCTTAGCGGAAACCTTGGAATGTTCAAATTCGAAGCGTAATGTAAATAGAGGCCGGCCTTTGCGAAAGTGTTAACGTTCAAGAATTTGTTTTCAGTTATCGTTCATATGGATTATGGGAATTTATTCATTAACAACTAAAAATATTAACACATCATAAATTCTTGAAAAAATATCAAAAACACATGTTTAACACGTGTTTCGTATGGATTTTTTTTATAACACGTTTTGAATGTCTGTTAACATTGCAATTAACAAAATTAATATTCTATTTTCGGTCACAGTTTCTGATTAAGTATTGTATTCTCCTAGTATCAATTTAACAAAAAATCTCCGCTTATTTCCCTCTTGTAGACATAATACTGAAACTACTAAACAATCATGAAATTAAACCATAACTAATAAATTAAGAAAGGAGCTTAATCTCGCCTTACTGTTACATTTCATCAAACCGCAAACTATATTTAAGGTGAATGCTTGTCTGTCGCACAGTGAACAAATATTGGATAACTATAGATATCAATAATTAATTCCAAAAAAATATGTCGACTGAAGCGTACACCTTAAACTTAGACATTCTGTGTTTCACCTGCATACAAAATACCATAGCTAAATCTCAATACATACACATACTTGCGAAGTGGTAGCTATTGCCACACAAATTGATCTGTATGACATAACTCGAAAAGAGAAGCTCTCTGCTTATCTCAGTTAAATTTTTAGACACAGTTATTTCGTAAAAAGGAATGTTAATAAGTACGATTATAAGTGCGATTAATGTGGATATAGGAACTAGGATATCTCCCGAGTATAAAGAAAAAAGATATGTGTACAACACGCTAAAATACTAACGCTTTCTACATCTTGGAATTATGGGGCTGGTTTCCTTATCATCATATATGTGAAGTCTACTTGTTTTCCTTTTCTATTTCTACATCGCTACAGACTATTGCATGCAACGTGTACTCGGGACTGCATACACATCTAGATAATCCATAACGATGTGCAATGAATGTTCACACCCTCCGCTACCATAACGTACAACATAAGTGTAAGAATAATGAACGAAAGGTATATTTGACACGACACGTGTATGAGATATTATCAATAGTATTTTGTATGCAGGTGCCACGAGTTACCACCCATATTTGAGACGCGAAGCATTGCTTACGGAGGCCGCCGGTAAGTATTTGGTACACGGAGAACAAACCGACCTTCTGTCTCTTTCTAAAGCGCGATGTTTCACCACGTAAAGTACTGGATACAGTCTCTAGTTAGCTCCGTTTATTTTGTCTGTATGTATCGCTAACATAAGATACGTGTGCACAGTCGCTTCGCTGTTATCATGCCTCCACCAACTGCGCACAGAGAACGTTCGACTGGAGGAACACGTAGGAAGCCTTCTACAACGGCGTGATCATCTACTAGCCGTAAACGCTCGCCTAGCTATACCCCTCACTACTGGTACGTGAAATGGAACGTGATATACCGAAACTTAACAACTTTCTACTAAATCATTCCCGAAGTTTTGTAGTCCGTCTTGAGGACATCGAGTCTGAAGGTTTGGAGATCACTCTGATGTTAGCAGGGACAGAGATGTGTTAAAAATTTGTTAAGGTTTCTGTAATACTCCCCGATAGATACATTGTTTGCTGAATGTTAGCAACATTTTTATTTATTTTGTTTATCTAATATTGTTAACCCTGCATGCTCAATGTGGTGGTTGCAACCCTTAGTTTTGCCGTATTTATCTTCGGCAGATCAGTTACAGATAACACGTAGCGTTTCTACGGAATTGGACGTCCTGCCTCAACGAGTAGTATAGGTAGTAATATATTTAAGTTGTCGTGTTTAGCATAGTAATTAAAAATACGATCAACGATATAATGTACACGATAGAGGATCAAATAAATTCCTGTTAACTGAACATTAATATTTGCATGACAAAATGTGTGTAGATATTTTATACCTTTAACTAGAATTGTATATTATATTATATTTATTAAAAGAACAAATCAAATCGGTGTAAATACCTAACACTTGACTAACCTTTAATTAACGTTTTAACACATATTTCTTTATAATTTTCTACGTGGAAAAAAAAACATTATATTTGCTCAAAATTGGGTACAAATTGCTACATTTCAGTCAAAATACATATAGGATCAAAACATTTATGCGAGGTTTTAAATAGCTATATTCGGGGAAGCAAAATTATTTACACTACTTAACACAACACCAGAATCAAAAACATAATTATAATAAAAAAATATTATCCGAACACAATATGTTTCCCAAAAACCAAAGACGTACATTAAATAAAGATATCATTATCACAGTGACAACAGGGCCGCCTGAGCCGTCCCGCTGCCCGCGCGAGAACGGGCCCCCGATGGTCCCGGTGCGACCGCCGCCGCCCCCGCGCGAAACCGTCACCTCCGACCGGCCACATCAGGTACGTGTAGACGAGTATATACGCACTGTTAGCACAGATGCTTACGGTGAATTTTTAAACGACAACACAGAATAGTGTGACCAGATAAACTGGGTTTTGGTGCGAGTTTTCGTGTCCAAGGGTCTTTATGTTCTGGGGATGATTTAAAGAATGGAAGTGTCAATAGGACATTTTATCTACATAATTCACTCTTATTTTCTTAAACTATTTTAAAATCGTTGTATTTTCTTAAAGGAGGATGGTTCTGTGAAAGGTTTTATGAAATAACTCTGTATGCTTGCTTTAATAAAAACAGAATTCAGGACAACTATTTACACTTCAATTCGCTGCAAACACAATTATAATTATTAGAGATTAGAGACACAAAAGCTCGAACCAGGCTCTACTGTCATACAAAAATGTAAAAAATATGTCTGTTAGACTACAATCAAAAACAGTACTATTAAAAATTCACTTGTAGAGAAAGGCCGCAAACATGGTGCTCATAATGATGATGCATTGGCGTGCATTGGTTACAGTTAAACAAATAATTTCCCTCGTGGCTTGCATCAATATTTTAAATCTATAGTACTAATTGCTTGTATAGAGCTTGCCAGAAATGAATGATCTTAATGACCTCAGAAAATACTCAAAGCGTTCATCTGGGCCCGAGGGAATACTTAAAATTTATTCAGATAGTCAACATAGTTTTTGCTCCATACAGTCTAAATAATTAGTCTTGGTAATATGTATAATGTCACAGTACCTAATTCTATATTTCTCTTTGCTTCATTAGTTTTCTAAATTTCATCCCCTAGATGCTATTTAATATGTCCATAAAAAAAAAACAAAGCACTCCTATACTGTTGCACCAATAGACATTTTAGTGTTTATCAAATAATGTTCTTTCTAGCGGTTTTAATTAGAAATGTACTTTCCATTTTTATTGTTGACATTTTCTCTTTTAATTGCTGTAATTTACTAAACTTTTAATATTTTCAATGAAATCATGATTTTTTTCCTTTTGTTAATACGTTTTGGTCCTGAGCAGCATTACGACCGGATTCTGGCAATCTCTGTGGTCCTGTCTCGCGATTGGTTGCAAAAGAACTTTCGAAACGCTGGCTTTTACCGTTTATGACAGCCATCAGTTGCACACATCTTCGTGCACCTTTTGCATAGTTACCTTTCTCTGTATCTGTGGTAAACTACTTAGCGCCTGGAACCTTCAAACTTACAGCCTTGACACTAGCAAGTAGCATCTGCTGTGTATAGCCTTCGCCGAGCTTAGCTTAGAGCCTATCCCGGGCCCCAGGCGCTAAGCACCATCTAGCAGTGCTCTCGCTGCGTTACCTCGTAACATCACAAATATGACATCTGTATGTGCATTTACAGGCACATGCAAATTTTGACGACGTTACACG
Organism: Heliothis peltigera; assembly: GCA_958496145.1. NCBI lineage: Eukaryota > Metazoa > Arthropoda > Insecta > Lepidoptera > Noctuidae > Heliothis > Heliothis peltigera. The sequence continues at coordinate 14,417,576 of OY292321.1, read as the reverse complement.
CGAAGATCAAGAGCGAAAATCCGTGGTTATTACTCTACTATCAGTAGTTATTTCAGTCCTCTGAATTTTAGGATCTTCTCGTTAATTTTCCATAGTCCATTTTGCTAAGTTTAACAATTAAAACAGTCCCAGATTTGAGTGACGAACTTGACAGACTTACGACTAATGTTGGCCCCTTCCGATCAAATAACAAAAGGACGACGACCATTAGCCCAACCATGTAATGCCTAGCTTGTTCCCTCACCCACACGCTCCTAGCTGACAATTAGCCCTCGTCATGAATACGGTATAATATTATTTTTATCAACATATTAATTTCGTACAATTTTGTTTTGTAAGTGCTTTGCGTGCCATGGAACCGAGACGCTTCTCATTTTATTTCAAGCATTAGACACGTTTCTTTCTATGGTTTATTCGCTTTTATGGTCAGGCTGATTACTGGCTTCTTATTGATATGTTTTATTATTTGCTAACGTATCTGTGTCAATGAGTACGCTGTACGTTCAGAGGTCGTGTAGTGGTGAGTTTTGAAATCCAGATTATTACTGGAATAGTAACACGGTGTTTCGTGGTCACATAACTACGAGAGCACTGTGAAAACTTCACACTACGACACTACGAACTTGTTATGTTCATTTCAGGGTCGGTCCCATACATAAAATAATTAATTTTAATGAAGTCAACATATGTATTCTACATTTATCAACTTGCAAAGATTGAAAAAAAATCTAAAGAAAAAAAGTAAGGTAAACAAATTCAAAATTAAATTCCTAATGGACAAATACTAGTTTATTAAGTAACTGTAAAAACCAGAAACGTGCATAACAGATCGACCTCTCAACGTACTTGTATGTTATACATTGTACCCCGACACGCGAGTACATGTGCCCGACTTGTTTTAGCTGATAATGCGTGAGGTGCAGCAGAAGCCTAGCTGAAAGGAAGCGGGTGGCGGCGGAGGCGGCGACCTCGCCGTCCCGGGCCCGTCGGCGGCCAGCCCGGCGGCGCTGCGCACCGTCCAGACCTTCATCATGTTAGAGCAACGACGCAGGGCCGACTTTTCTATCGACTCCATACTCAAATTCGACAATTAAATCCACGATACAAACATATACGCCTTAAAATTTAACTTGAGAATGACAGTAAAGTTTTACAGGCTGAGAGACCTTTTTATAGTTCCAAATGCAGATATAGCTTACAGTTCTCGTTAAATAACATTGCTACTCACTGTTTCCACGATAGTACGAAAAATCACACACAGCGTCAGTTCCGAAGCTGTCATTCTAATCAAGTGAAAGTTTAAGAAGTATGAAGAAACGATCTAAAGTGGCGGAATTTGTACGATATCAGTGTCTGCGTTGTTGATGTCTCGGTGAGTCGTTGCGCGGCTCCATCTCGTTGCCACCTTAAGGACTCAGCTCGACGACTGTCGGCTACAAACGATCTGTGTGACACCGACACTCTCGTAGTTATTACTTCTAAATGTTATCCTAGATTAACGCACACCAGTGCGTTGTATTTTTGGGCGGTTTCAGCGTTTTACGTCGTGTCGAGGTTGATATCTTGAATGCTGCTGATCTGCCACCAGAGCGCAACCGATGCCTTCTTTTGCACTTTATATCTAACGAGTATATTATGTACATTTTAATAATATTGTTTCTTAGTTGTCAACTTTTTGTGCCTACATGGAATAGGCGTCCCTTTCGGACCAAAGTTGGCAACGTTTCTAACTTTACGGCGTAACGCTGTGTCGGTCAGTTAGTGAGACGCGACGTGCGGCGCACCGGTTGCAGCTCGGGGACAGGTCTCAGGTCACGGCACCACCGACTGAGTAGATTACGCGAAGTGTGGTATATTCTATAAGTGTTATAAATTCGACTGGATCAACATCATTGTACTCCTGACGGAGCGTCAGTTCTTTTGAACGAGGCGAGCGATTAAATGTTTACTTTAGTATTAAGGATTTCGAACTATATGTATGTAGCTAGGTACGAAAACATGTGGCAATGTGGAAAGTAAACTTTTCACTAGTCATTAAATTAATGTTCCAAATGCAGGAAAAATATTCCTTTACGAAGGTCCAAAGGTATTGAAACTTGTACACTGGGGGTACAGAACACTTGTTATGTACGAATGTGACTATAATGATATACACGTAGCTCGGGATCGCGAACTGTTCATCGAATATATTGGAGTTGTTGGCCTGGACACCAAGCAATCGAACGTTGGAAATCATTACATGACGACGCATGATTTGATTATATTTATTCATAAAGGTTACTTGTCTGTTAGTTGTTAATTGTAAATTAATAATTGTGGTTGCTATATGCAGTACTTCATTGGTAACCGGCACACAGCTTGGTAATAATCGATGTCCTCGGTGATATCGTGTACGAGAGGGGTCGCGTCTCACTGCTGTTCTATTCTATGCCTAGTTGAATTATATCACAATTATAATAAGGACTAATGTTTAATTAAACGATTAAGTAAGTATTGTTACGAGCCTGGACTCCGGATAAATACTTTCATACAATTTTTACTCCAAATCAGTAATAGAATCCACAATCAGTCGCTAGAACTGTCATATTATCTATGTGGTGAACTAAAGAATATATTCTATCACTCACTGACAGTACATATGTATGTAAAGCTAAGAACGTTCGTGTGGCCGGTATCTGTAACAATATAAAATTAATGTGTGTTGTTTATGGATGTACCGTTAATCTATGTGTTAGGTAATAACAATAGTTATAATGGTTTTCTGAGCGAGAATTACTTCTATAGCCCGATGTGTAGAGACGATATGACGCGACCCCGTGCTATGATTATTTCGTAGTAGGTACGAGCACACGTTCAGTATTATATAATCATGATGTGATAGATTACGTTCCTTTAAGATTGTGTATAGGTGTTTCATCATCGTCAGCCTTTTTGTTGTCCCACTGCTGGGCACAGGCCCCTTCTTGTACAGAGAAGGAATGAGCGTTAATCACCACGCTTGCTCAAGGCGGATCGGCGATTTCAGACTAAAGTCCAGGTTTCCTTCACCTTCATTCAGTCATCGGTGTCCAAGATAAAACATATAAATTAGAAAAGTAACATTGATACTTGCATGACTTGGAATCGAACCCGCAGACTTTTACTTGAGAGGCTGGTGTTTTAACCACTAGTCCAACACGACTTTTTAATATAGGTGTTAACATCAGATAAATGTTATTGAAAGCGGTGCGGGCTCGCGGGGGCGGGGTCAAGCGTCGTTGTGTGGCATGTGGACGCGAGACGAGGAAAGTTTATATTTAGCGAGCCCAGTACTAGCCAATATTAATTATGTAGCCCAACTTTACGTAAATGAATGTATCATTAAACATTATATACTAAGCTCAATATTGTTGATCGATGTACATCTATATATCGGTGTTAAATGTTACGTGGTTCATGTTCGTTTCAATACATCAATATTAAATGTTTGATTGTGTATTCCTTAGCCGGGCCAGTCAGTCGCTTAGGTCGTTACGGCCGTCTGTTAGCCTACTTTCCGCTGAAATGCGGAGCTTTCTGTGTTGTCCCAGGCCATATTAATCCAGGTTCTAAATGTAGATGAATCCAATAGAGAATTTATGTTGGTAAGTCCGTGTTAAAGGCTCGCGCAGGCGGACATCCTTACATGCGGTGTTTCTGCTATTTTCAGTAATCTATTCATCTTAAGATTTACAACGTAAAGATTGTTGGCATTCGTTTTACTAAGGACAAGTTTCACAATGTCCAAATAGCGACTGTGTACCGAATAAATCAAAAAATGGAATAGAACTTGCATGAAGTTATCTACCAAATAAACTAACTGGAACTTATTCATAGCCGCTGACGCCTAGGAATTAAAAAAATATTCGGTAGAAAGTGACTATTCGGACATTGTGAAACTGGCCCTTACTGTGCCAAAAATCCACCAAGTAAATCCTACTTAGGTGGGGTGGGTTGTTGAAAGTGGTATTTTCAATGCGCAAGCTTTAGTGTCTGTAATTATAATATTCAATCACTGACGTTTATCCTCGGGATCGCAGTAGTCTGAAGCGGTCCCATCACCATCTTACTTTCACGATAGTTCTAACGTAGCCTCTTGCTTTCCTCAACTAGCTGGACTCCTTGACACGTACCTCCCAGGAAATGGCAAACACTATATAGATAATGACTATCAAATATATAAAAAAAAAAAAACAATAATTGACTGTTAACTTCAACTTCGTTATTTACATTATTTGAAAGTGATTAGACTTTGTTTCAATGCAGCTTCGTTTTTTTTTATGTTAAGTTCCTTGTTCAAACTCACCTAAAATAGGTAGCTACATTATTTTTATTTATATGCATTTTTAGGGCTTAATATGATGACGGGTTTTGGTCGAAACTGGAGTCTTAATATGCAAATGTTCATAAAATAACATTGTTTTTCTTTTTTTCAATTTTTTTTTTATTTTCTTTTACATTTGTGCAAATTGCATATTGTCAGATTTCATATTGTAAACTGAAATGCCTGAATCATAAAATATATTAAAAAAGCTTAAAATATTTCAGTTTCAGGGGCATTATTTTAAATGCTAAGTTTAAAGTCGTAGTAAGTGCAACGACTCGGTGCAACAGTGTATATCTTACGCTTCATTTCCAAACAAAGAAATATGTTTTGTTGAAAATTATGTTATTAAGTAATCTTTAAGTTGTTTTAAGTAACTCGTTTTTGTACCAATTTGCGGAGATTCAGAATTGATCGTGTCTAATTAGAAAATGCTTATGCAATCAATAAATTAAAAATAAATATGTCAAAAATCTACTTCTTGAAATAACGGCGACACGGTAGCTGAATCTTTCGCATGGGGATTGGTGAAATATTTTTAAATAGGATAGTTCGCTTAGACCATTGTAAACTTCATTCGAAGTGATCTCAGTCGATTGTACTGATTGTTCACGGTTTCATGTTGTTACTGTGTGCTGAGCATGGTGAATATAGTTTTCCTATAGCAAATCATACAAAAAATAACATTTATTCGATAACAAGGACACAGTAAAAATATGATCTCGTATTAGAGGGAATCGTAACGGAAAATTATGACTGATTGTTTGTAATTAGTTTTAATCATTTTATTTGGTTCCGTGTATAGTTAAAATTAATTTAGACAACTTCGGTGTATACATTTGATTGCATTTATTGGATCTTTCAAGTTCAGTCAATTACCAAATGTTATACAACTACCTACCTTGAATAAACGAAATCACTACATACAAGTGTTTTATTTTATAACTAGCGGTCGCCCGCGGCTCCGCCCGCGTGGATGTCGGTTTTCGCGACAAAAGGTAGTCTATGTGTCGTTTCGATATATAACCTATAGAGGACCCCCGCGGCTACGCCTGTGTGGATGTCGATTACCGCTAGACTAACTTTTGTCGGGATGAGAAGCTCGCGCTCGGACCTCCCGCCTTATTATGCCTACCGGCCGACCCGCGTCGAGCGCGGCAACGACACGGGGCGATGGCTGACTATCGTATTTCATGTATAAGTTTGGTATTTATATACCGATTTCTATGATTTTTTTTTTTATAGAATATGCAATAATGTTATCTTTTGTTAATTAGGGATGAGCGAGAATATTATGAACATAAGAGTAAACACATCAATAACAAATAATCAAAAAGCTCCGAACTGCTAAACTATCGGGAGTTATACTGTTATTGTGAGTCAACCATTAAAGATAGACATATGCTGTTGTGGAATACTTTTTAGATAATTTTGTGTAGAACATTTCCGTCGTACATGATTTCTATGTAGCTTTAACCATTAAGGCTGCACACGCGACGAAAGCTTAAAAATTGATGTAACTTCTCCCGTTTTCCCAACATTTTCCTTCACTGCTCTGCTCCTATCGATTGTAGCGTGATGAAAAGTATCCTATAACCTGCCCAGGAGTATGAAGAATAATTGTACCAAGTTTCATTAAAATCCGTCCAGTAGTTTTTGTTCCTATTAATAACATACAGACAGACAGACAGACAGACAGACGGACAGACAGACAGACAGACAAAAATTTTACTGATTGCATTTTTGGCATCAGTATCGATCACTTATTACCCCCTGATAGTTATTTTGAAAATATATTCAATGTACAGAATTGACCTCTCTACAGATTTATTATAAGTATAGATATTTTATTTGATCTGGTCATCACTATACTTGCACATTCTGGTTCTATCGACTCCAGTTTACTTATTTTTCTAACTGATCTGCAATGGCCGTTCGACAAAATAAGCTTACTAAACTCATCCAAACAATGACTTGTAAATTCTGACGATGGCAAACTCCACAGTCCAAGATCTTGACTATGATTTGCGGCCCTGTTAAGGCTTCAACGTATGAGTAGAGGAACTAAACTTAATATAGTGATTTTTGATAAGCAGGCCTACCGATTGAATAACAAAGATTGAATTATTAGGTACAATTCATAAGAACAACAGTGAAAATACTAAGTACAGAAAAAGCCGTGGCTGAAAAACAGAATGGACATAAATCTAGAATTGACTACCAACCTTAGCTAGTAGGAGATGCAGGGAAGGAAAGAAGAAAAGTATTAGGTGTGACATTCTCCTTTATAAAAAGTAAGAAGCTGTCTGATAGATCGACGTAGGTACATACAGATGAGACTATCAAATCATCAATCGCCAAAATCCCTCAAATGGTGAAAAATGTATTAAGGTCCATAGGCTGATAGAGGATATAGGCTACTCTTTAGCTACCAAGTGCGGGAAGGACGTGCGGAACAGCTGGTCGTCTATAATTAAGAAAAAAGTATAAACGTCCCGACTTGAGGACTTTCACTTTTTTTGGGAAGTCGATTGAAAATAGGCCATGAAATAATCCTTGAACAAACAAGTAACACTCTGTTGACATAGATGGCGCCACTATACACAAAATTTAGGGCCAGTTTCAAAGATTACGGAAAGCCACTATCTACCAGATAAATTAAAAAAAGGAACAGTATCTGTATGACATTATCTACCAGATAAACCATCTGGAACTTATCAGCAACCGGTGAAACTGAACCTTACTGCGCTATAGGTACATATTTTATGCATGTTGTACACTTGTGCGAAAATAATGATTCCTATCTTAGTAAGACATTTTTGATCGTTATTTAATTAGTGATTTAATTGGCATGAATGGATATTTATCAGTAGATACAAGAACCACGCAGTACACAAATTGCCCTCTTTACAATAATTAGGTAAGTATTTGCATTCAGGGCTGTCCAAAGGTTGTTTAGATATTGACCACCATATCATACTTTTTTAATCATTACATTTACGTAGGTAGTAATTTGGCAAAAACATGGCATGTTTTAAGCGAATATCTTAAATCTTCGTAAGGTCACATCAGTTCTGTTCTTTTATTAATCTTGTAAAATCTTTGAAACCTTTTAAGAGTTCCATGCTCATATAAAAATTGGACTAAACTTTATTAGTAAGACTCCATGTCCGTCCATCTGCGACCGGGCTGTAATCATGAATAAGGGTATCTAGACATCTGACTAAAACTAAAAACATTAAAAAAATAAAGGTACCACTGGATATTTACAACTGCACGGAATCGAGTGCGAGTCCGAAAGACTTTTTCAAGGCCATTTAGCTGTTTTTTTTTCTCTAATTTTAAACCAATCAGATTTTTGGTTCTTATTTCTCTATTCATAGGATGATGGACAGTGGAAGATTTTAGTCCGCTGTGAAATAATTCCAAAGATTACAACGTATCGTTAGATAAATAATTATTTTTTAATCAAACTGATTACATGTAATCTGTTGATGAATTGTAAACGATGCATCGTTTATATCTTAAGATTACTTCATAAGGATTTATTTAATTATTGAGGTCGGTATATGTTATTTGGCCTGTTGCTATACCGGCAGAACCTCTCATTATGCCGGGAGCTGGCTGCACGCAGGTGGTGGGAGGGGGGAGATGCAGGCGCGGGTGGTGGGTGGCAATTAGTTCGGTATTGGTCGTAACTGTTATTTCAAAGATTCGCTTTTGCTACACACAAACATTTTTTTAATACGACGCAACTCAGTTTCGGTCAACATTAATGGCGGATTTAATGAATACAACCGGAGAAAATATTTATCAGATAATCCTCGTTTTGTTTTTTAAGAAGCTTATGTACTTACATGTACGTTTAACATTGAGATTTATTTCATAATGTTCTGCTGGGAACAAAATTAATTATGTTTCCTATGGATATTTCACCATCACCATGTCTACGCAAAATGTCGAGGGACCAAGCACGGTTCACAGTATTGCTGCAATAGAGGTTTATTATGGTACTTTTTGTATAGCTTTTGACTCTTTTTGTTGAATTTTAGAAATTTAGAAAATATTGTTTCGATTTCGTTACTAAACTATGTCAACTGTAAATGATGATTTGCATAAAAGTAAACAAAAAAATCAATAATGAATGACAATATTAATGTATGAAGGGGTGAGGTTGGAATGGTAGAAGATGGTTCTAGACAACTCACTAAGGCACCTCACGGACATGCTTCTGCATCTCGGGAATCATTGTCAAGCATTGGAGGACGATCTCACATCACCACTCGCAGACAGAGCCTGTACACCGTGATTTCAACTCTTAATAAACATGTCATATTGCTGTCATTTAATTGACACAGCTTGCATAAACTGCAATTTAAGATTATTTTCACAAAAACTTTGGGTACCTACTTGCTTCGCTACAACATTAGAATTAAAGCAAAAAGTCGACGTACAAGACTACCGGCCAGTTTCACAGGTTACGGAGAGCCACTATCTACCAGATAAATTCAGAAATGGAATAGAATTTGTATGAAATTATCTGCCAGATAAACTATCTGAAACTTATCAGCAACCTGTGAAACTGGCCCTATGTATCAAAAATGGCTTGAATATTTTTATTGCAAAAAAAGATTGACTTAATCCCGAGACAGTTTTCACGTGTGCACTTTGCTACAGCTCGTAGCCGCGTAGCACCGGACTTGGCTACGAAACGAGTTTCATTTCTGTAGTTCGTTTCATCTTGATACATAGTGGATACTAGCGAATGGTAGATTAGTGTGAGTTGTGGTATGGTCATGGTATGGTACACTGGTACAGTCAAGTAGCTGACTAGTAATAGACCATAATCCCTAATATGCAAAAGTAACTCTGTCTGTCTGTCACGCTATCTCGTCAAAACTAATGAACCGTTTAGAGCCTGAGAAACAACATAGGATACTTTTTATCCGGTTGCGGAAAATAGTTCCCTAGGGCCGCGAGTGGAACCGCGGAGAAGAGCTAGTGCATACATACATATTTCCAAATCTCCTTAAATAACATGATAGACAATACATCGCTTAAATTTGTAGCCACATAATGTAGTCCAACTTATAAAATAAACCATTCTCTGATACTACATACAATGTTGATAAAACAAAGAATTAAAATGGCTTATTATAAAATTTTATATCGGGCATAAAAACACACTTCAAAAATATACCGAATTTTAAAACCTATAATGTAAAACAGTAATTATATCTTTTCAAAACCTTTTGAAAAATATTGGAATAATTAAGTAGGTATGCTAAATGAAAAGTTTTTAATTAATTGCAACGGAAATGATCTCAATAGCAGGCAATATTACATTTCATTAATAAAATGAAGGCAGGAAGGCTTATTTCGGAATATGCAGGGTGTTACAAAAATACACGTTACCTTAAATGGCCTGGTCAGAGCTTTTCATGGCCTATCAAAGTCAACGATATTTTCAAATCCTTATAATCTCTTTTGTCTTTAGGAGCTTGTGGCTAAGTAAAAGTTTGTAGTATTTTATTTTAGAGGAGCTATATTATAATACGGCTCGATCGATCATAAGGTTAAGCAACGCTTGGCGCGATCGGTCCGTGGATGGGTGACCATCTTGTCATAAGGAGTTCCTCCGTGTTTCGGAAGGCATGTTAAATTGGTGGGTCCTAGCTGCCAGTTGTAAATCTTTGGCAGTCGTTACGGGTAGTCAGAAGCCAGAAAGTCTCACAACCAATCTTACATGCCCAGATAACAGGATTGAGGAGGTCAGACAGGCAGTCGCTCCATGTAAAACACTGGTACTCAGCTGTATCCGATTAAGACTGGAAATTGATCCCAATATAGTTTGGGAAAAGGCTGGTGACGATGATTTATTTAGAAGCTGCTCAGTAAAATCCTACTTTTATTTCTTCTGTTACAAATAATCTATACTTTTTTATGACAATAATATTGGGTTGGCCATATTAACTTTTAAACACCTTGTATATTGAACAGACGTATTGATTGGTCGAGCTACAACTGTAGCGGCCATCTTTGTTCAGCTGAACTATACGTGTGAAGGTAAGCACGTTACACAGTCGCATGGGCATGCTGTAAGTAGCTTACAAACTACACCAAAGCTTTGTACGATCTGTTTCTAAAGCACTAAGTCAGACACAACATGACAGAACATTAAATAAATATTAACAAACTATATTTTGTGAGTTTGAGACAAAAGGCAGATTATATTCCGTACTTTAGCGACAGCATCGCTTATTATTGTCCCCAGTGTAGGGCGCAACCTCTCACACATGGAAGGAATAATATAATATAATAGCCCTCACGCATTCACATAACGTCATTCAGTGCAAAACTAAGCAGAACTCGTGCAATGGGTACTAGACAACTAATAAGCTTACTTATATACTTTACTTTTGTAAATACATAGATGTTATACATAGGAACACCCAGACTAAGGCAAATACCCATGTTCATGCACACAAGTGTTTGACTTATGTGCATAGCAGGCAGATTCACTTACTACTACGCCAACTTGTCATAATTGAGGAATGAGCGAACAAGGTGGATTCATTGAGTTCAGTCTCCTAAAGATATTTCTTCAAGCAGTCAATAATGTCCATGATAGAATTCGAAACAACTTAAAACTTAATAGATTTCATTGGCCTGAATTGGAATCGAAGGGCGCGTGCACTAACCACTAAGCCACCACGAGTTTTTTATATTTACATAGGTAGGTACTACAATACACACTTACCTAAACAAAATTATCTTCCAGTGTTAGGTAGTACAAACTATGTATGTAAGTACTCCAATTAGGATACCTAACAGATCAGGCTTATATAAATTATAATAATGATAAAGAATCGATAATTTGTTATTTTTAGCAATTGTATTGCGTAATATCTAATGACTCTCAATCATTTTGCATACATTTTTTTCTTTAAAAACATGTCAAACGTGTTTAACTTTTTTTGCAGTAAGACCTATACTATATTCCAGTCCTATATTCCCAAAAATAATTAAAAGTATTTCAGCATTGATCATTTCAGGTACAAGGAAAGTATCTTTGATAAGTCAATTTGTCAATAAAGAAGATCTAATGGTAAAAGTTTAGAGTAAGTATCTGTGTTCAATGCCCTGGTCGAGTAATGACCGCCAGCGCCCCCTATCTCTCTCCTTGGAGCTAGATTCTGGATGATTGATTACAGTATCAGACTAGGCCAATAAAATTCTTCATAAAGATTAACTCGTATCTGAAAAGTAGCACAACGCCTTTTATCACAATATTGAAATTGGTTATCGCTAAGTGATTAGGATATATTGGATTAATTATGAAATAAACACTCGTTATCTCGTGCGTTCATCCATTCTATTACTTTGCGATAGTCGTGTGTTTGAATTTATTTACTTATTACTAGCTTTCGCCTGCGGTTTCACCCAAACCACATGGATAAAAAGTAGCCTATGTTTTATTCTGAAATATTAGCTGTATTACTGCCAAGTTTCATCAGAATCCACGTCTGATCAGAACATAAGTAGTCCAAGAAGTATATAATTAGACAGAACTAGGTTGACACGTGTAACAATTTACTGTACCAGCATGTAATTCTACTCAATGTAACAGGAGCACACACTCGTAGGTGTGCATTGTACACGTACACGTGCACACATCCACCGTGCAACATTCGTAATGCATTAACTGCCAGTTATTTCAAACAATGATATAAATTAAATGAAAGTTTTAATCTGTAGCGAAACAGGTGACGTGAGAGGCTGTTATTCGGGGTCCTGAAAGCTTTGTGTGCCGTATTTTATCAGCGACGCCCAAATTGGTTGGACTGCGAGTGGCTTACGGAGGCTTTGCAGCTACCTATGCAAGGTAACAGTGACTCGACCAGACAGCTTCGAGGACAAGATTAAATCTGATTACCACCTCGAGGGAAATCGAATTGATATTGCAGCGAAGGGGGGATTTAATCTCAGTCACAGATCATTCATGGCTAAAGACGTTAGTTTCAGCTCACTCATCGTGTGGTTGTGGATTTTCAGAATTCTGAAATTCTGACAGCGAGTCTTTTAGAGTTTTATTGTGTTATCCGGTGGGTTCTGTAGTTCAGAAAATCAACTGTATATGCAATAAGTAGAATGCTTGCCAGTGCATCTGATGAGATGGAAGACGAAGCTAAATGATTAAGTAAAGACATCCAATATATGTAGGTACTACATACTTAGGGAAGTCAATTATTCTCTTCGATAAGTTTCTTAAGGTAACAAAGCGCAGGGGCAGACAGTGAGACCTCAAAACTCGCAGTTTTGTTCTTTATTTCATAAAGTAACGATGCAATCTTGGCTTAATATGGGACAAGATGCGTTGCAATGAAAAACCTACAACAACCAGGTAGCACCTTATATTAAGACAGAAGAAAAGTCGAATTCAAAGAAGAATCGGTCAATATGGAACCTCAGTTTCTCTTCGTCCGTCCATCTATAACATCGTTATCACAACTTGATATAGGTATCAGGTAGCTAGAAATATTTACCACGACTAACATGTCAGAACAGGAAAGTAATTGCCTACTTTCTGCACAATCCTACCTAATCAAATCAAGTTATATTTAATGAAAAATGAAACAATGGTAAGGGCTGTTTTAGTTTATTTTTCATCCATTATTATTCCTCTGTTAAAACAATGTATTTATCAGAGCAAGTAGACCAGAAGAAATGATTGTGCCTTCCAGTGCCACCTTTATTACGAATACTGTAGTTTGCCCTCACCGTTGCCTAGAGGACAACCACAATAGGCATTGACGTGCGTCGGATTACATTACGGCTCTATATCCGTCGCATTGTTCAAAGGGGTTAGCGTCGGGAGCACCACAATGCAATCCTAGGAATCAAACCTAGTCACTAACAAACCTAAGATGTCCAAATTAACATGAGACCTGACGTGATCAAACCTACCTGTTTGTTGTAGGTACAAAGAACCAATAACAAGAGAAGATCGGATTTCACAATAATTGGGTAGTTGACTACGTCAAAATAAAATCCCGTATGATATTAATTTGGTAAAGCATTCTAAAATAATGTCACTTTCATTTATCTTTTTGAAGGAAAAGTTTAAGTAGGTACCTATGTATATGAACTGATGTGAAAAAAATGTGACGTCATATTTCTTACTTTCATACAAATTACATAGAAAGTAACCGTTTTTGACACTTCAATAAAAGTAATGAATTTGAATAAAATGATAATAATTATCATAGTCAAATATTATATGACCAAGATGCTTTCAAAGATGTTCAAATTAAAAGATTGAAGTAGTATAATTGTACTTAAGTAACGCGCTGCTTAGTTCCTAGAAGTTAGACTAGAGCCTACTCGTGTATTTTCAATTGCCCTTTTGTTTTCAAGACACAAATGTAACATGATACAAATTGGGACGCAGTTCGCCTAGGTGTTGGCAACAATCTGTTGCTCACACAAGCGTTCACAACACCTTCACAATACAACACCTTCGACATAATACGTGGCACATATTCTATATCTAAACTTAGCTTTAACCATTGAAGTAAGTAATAACGTAGATGCTAGGAACTATCTAAGATATTCTTCTTCAAACAGAAGTAGCTATGCACTTATGACTAACTCGAATTGAACTAACTATTGTAAGACAATCTTGCACGAGTCTTGTTGCTTTCTCTGTATAAGAGCCCCCGCCCACGGCGACTTTTTGTAGCGATGCAGTCGCGATACTGTCGCGCGTATGCATCGATACAGACGCGATGCAGTAGCGCGTTGTAAACGTGACTAACACGCGTTAGAAGCGAAAAAAGTCGCCGTGGGGGAGGGGCCTAGGTAGTTTGTTCCGAATAAGCAAGAAGTATGTATTTGGCTATTATTATGTTGTTTTAGAGGACCTTTTGGCTAAGTAATACGGGTCGATAATAAGGTAAAGTAACGTCCGTGGATGGATTATCACCTTGTCATGACGACTTCATCCGTGTTTCGAAAGGCACGTTATATTGGTGGGTCCCGGCTATAATTTAGACATTTTTGGTAGTCGTTACGGGTAGTCAGAAGCCAGAACGTCTGACAACCGGCTTACTAAAGCGTATATCGTATTGCTAGGTAACTAGGTTGGGGTAAGATAGGTAGTCGCTCCATGTAAAGACTGGTACTCAGCTGGTTAGGCTGGAAGCCGATCCCAATATAGCAGGGAAAACGCTGGGCAGGTGTATTCGGCTATTTTTATTACAACAATGAGAAATTTATCTGTTGTATGTAAATGTGGGATAAATAAACTGAAAACTACAAAGGTTTCTTGGTGCTTTTCCACTCGTAGGTACTGTATATCTACCTGCATACGCCCGCTTGAAAATGCAACTTGACAAGACTTTATGAGATAAGATGTTATGAAATTTAAAATTTATTGTTCCTAAGTTGTAGGTAATGAGTTTTATGAGTCAATGTGATAAGGTATATTATGTTTATTACATTATATATACTTTAGTGCAGCAAGTGCATACGCTATTGAAAGTAGATTTAATTAAGCTCTTCATGTCAGTTTCATAAAAAAACTAAAGTTAGTGCATATTATTTGCACAAGCTTAGTAAGGTAACTCGAATAGTCTAGGTAGGTACATCATGGCCGACGGTTCACTTAGAGGAAAATAAAAGGCCAGAAAATTCTGTTGAAGGGTGGGATGGACTGAACTGCGCAGTTCATGGAATCTTGCAGCAAATACTTAACTTTATTTCTGTTGAAGGTCGCTTTAGAAAAATATTATAAAGTACCTATCTATGCGTGTGGGAGTAGACAGGTTATACGCTCTTAATTTTATTTTTATTAAAGGAAAAATACGAAGTGTTTATTACTTCGATCTTATAAAGGAGCTTGTTTGTTCAGGATTATTTATTATTACTTGGAAGCTGTTATTCTCAGAATTATTGTTAATTGCTTATCATATTTCTTTAACGATAGAAAAATAACAAAAATAGTTTTAATAAGTAGGTATGGCGAAAAAAGCAGAATATCAAAATTTATATATAAGTATTTCATCTTTAAAAGACCCATCCTGACTTATTGACCACAAAGTAATAAGTATTTCATGCAAAAATGTTTTCTTAAAACGTGTCAACTTGCGAAGAAAAGAGAGCCCTGTTAAAAGCCACAAAGTGCTGCATACTTACCTAAACGTCAGGCGAGCTGGTAGGAAGGTTTAGCATCCATTTGCTGTGCAGCCAACCACACCGCAACAAGCAGGTCTTCACTTCTCAAACAAGTCTCAAACAGTTTTGTAATATCCATGAATACATATTTTTTTAAATTGGGGCTATCTCTACTGCAAAACATTGTTATTCATTTCAATATGTAATCCATATTTATTATTGCCAAATACAAATCCTACCTACAGAAATTAATATAGGTGACAAACTCTATCTCAGTACCTACCTAAGTACCTACATATTATGCATATGACATTTGTCATTTTCAGCTTTGTCTCCTAGATTGTATCCTCTTTGACCTCACTCCGACGAACTATTACTAAACATTCATCGGATAGGCAGCCCGTTAGGTAGATATATCATTTAAAACAATTTTACTCAGTTTTTTGCTGACCATGAATCCGACAGAGAGCAAAAAAATGTCATGAAAGTTACCAAGCATTTCATGAAGTGAGAAAATCTACGATATAGTTGCTAAAATATTATCTATATCGGGAATTAACAAGGATGGATAAATGAGGACGATCCTTGGAGCAGACTTCCTTCATATGCTTTGTTACATTCACGTTGAAGATAATGATACCTTTCTAATGACGATTATAGAAATAACAGTTCATGGTGCTATGATTTAATACTAATTAAATAAGAAAAGTTTCTTTAGTTTCTATTTGCTTCTAATGGAAAATATTAAGTTTTAAAGAAAGTTGATGTTAGACAATCTAGTCACATAGCATGATTTGATGAATTTAACGCGTTCTGTGTTACGCCCTCCTCGAAGAGCAGTCAGCAAAATTGTCAGGGTCGAGGCCTGCCAGGGCTGCGGTATTGTTCATAAGAGATAACGTGCTCCTGGCACACAAAAGGCTCCATTCAAAACTGGCTTTTCATCAGCAAGAGACTGACACTCCCTCCAGCTACAGCCACAGAGGGATCATTCTGCTTATCAACCGCACAACTTACAGGGAGATATTTTATTCAGGGTGTGGGAATCTATTTCAGATACATCGAGTTACAGTAGGATCATTTCAAAAAGCTTTGCTTGGATCAATTTCAGCCATAAGAGGGCATGTCCTTTTGTATAATAGAGCGATTATCTATAATAATCGAAAAGTTCAGCCTACGGCTCCAATAGAAGTGCGCCGAGAAAATCGTTTCTTTAACATCTGTCATCCGCAATAGTTAGCCGCGTCGAATCTGATGACGTCATTCGAATTTGTCTGTCATTTCTGGGTTCGGACACTCAACGCGCACAAGTGTGCTTTTGTTTGATACTGGCATCTCGCAGTTCAGCCTAGGAGGCTGTTTACTGGTTAACCGGACTGGGGCACAAGTGTGCAAGGCTTCTTAAGTATTTATATGAACAGATTTTAAATTCATTTCGTAGGACGCGCGTTCACCATTACGGTGATTGCGTTTATTCCAAGTCCTCTGTCATCATGACCAGCGTCAAGTCCATCATTTTAATTGTATTTTTAATACCGTGTTGGACTTAAAATCTCATAACTTAATGAGGGCAGGCATTTCAGTCGCCGGCGATCATTAAAATAAGAGTTGCAGTTGTGACATTCTGAATATTTTCATAAGTGTAGTCTCCTTTTTTTGCAATTTACGAAATTTATTTTTTTCTTATATTCTCAGGGAACTATAAATATAACAATAGATATGCCTTTTGTCTTAGATAAAACCTTTTTTACGCCTTTACAGGTCCCGATCATAAGACTCATCTATATTTTTTTCAGTTATGTCTAAAGTCTAAGTAGGTGTAATTTCAAGAAAAAACGCTATGAAGACGAAGGCCCCCAGGTTCTATGTAACGAAAGGTAAACAATAAACCAAAACATATCGCATCAATGTTATGTCTTGCCGTGATTCCTCTAAATAACCTTATATACACAGTAATAAATAGAATTAAAAAATATTGTCGGTTTTCTTGCGATGAGCTGTAAACGCGACTTGATTTTGTGAAGACAGGACGCCATTCCGTTTCGCCGTAATCGGACAAATTGCATCACGAATTTGCTAATCTTCCCACTTAGTATATTAGCTAATAAAACCATAACAGTGGCGAAAACCCACGTAAAACCGGCGAAGCGCGAAAATTTAGAATATCTATTCTTCTTCGAGCTGATTGTTTAGACAATAACTGTAAATAACGATACCGATATTAGCGTTAAAATCAGTGTATGTCAAACGCGAACCAATAAAATACCTGTGGCGCTCAGGTATTTTTATTGATAGCTTTATCATTAAAGAACGCTAAATAAATCTTGTTAATCGTTATCAAAAGAAAATATGTTGTATCGTGCACAATGTCAATAGCAATCGCAAACAGTGCCGCGTAGTAGATATTACCGCGCGGCCTGTAATTAACGTTATTTTTAATTATTTATTTAAAATAGGAATAGTGCAAAAATGTGCGGTATTATCGGTGGTATCTCGACGCTCGTCGTCGGCTCCATCCTTGTGGTCGTCAGCTCTGTGATAAGCTTCGTGTTTGTGCCTGATATCATCAAGAATATTATTGCAAACGTAAGTAGAACCCTTGGTCCTTGGTAATGAAAGATTTCTTTTTGGTATATTTGAAAGAGTTTGAGTGTAAGTTTGAAGCAGATTACCGTAGTCTTTACTTTTGGATAGTCATTTTGCATTTGAGTGAAAACAATTAGGATACATTTATAGGCTACTTAGCCGTACCTAGTCGAAAGTCCAGACGTACATACGAATTCATAAATAGCACTTCAAAAAATATTGTTTGCGATGTTTAAAAAAGTAACGGTACGGTAATAATTTGAAATAGAATTGTAAGTACCCAGAATAAGGTTTTGGTTAGGTAATAAATAGGAAAAAGCACTGAAATAGGATTCATCAACTTCAATCGCGGAACGTTCGCCGATTTTTAATATTTGCAATGCAGGTACGGTTAGCTCCATGATTCAATATCGGCTTTAAAAATAAAAAAAAAGTTGTCCTATAAAGTTGGCGAAGCAATAAAATTGTACGTGACTATTGGTGGCAAAAAAATTACGACAGTATTGACTGCAAATTTATATTTTTATATTCGCTATTTTCGAAATCAGTTTTCCTGGTGATTTGCAAAATTGAAAATAAATACAAAAAATAAACCGAACCTAGAAATATTTTGTATTTATTTAGGATTATCCCGCGACTCCACTCGCCACTCGCTTGTCTTCGTTCTAGCGTTTTTTGTGATCTGTCTTTTTTAAGAAACAAACTTCCAGCTTTATATTGGTAAAGATATGAGTTTATGTAGGTACTTATTAATAATATAGCGGAACACCTTTTTTATCCACGGTCGGTTAGCCCCATGGTAAGCTACTGATTAGCTTATGTTATGGGTGCTAACACAACTGATAAACTACATTATACTTTGCACATATTATATTTATGAAACCATATAACACCCAAACCACAGCCAACAATCATGCTCATCACACAAATGTCGACCATGCCGGGAATCGAACCCGGGACCCTTAGTCGGCGTCCGGCGTGGTAACTATTGCGCCATCGGGGTCGTCAGATGATTATCCTAATTCCTTTTTTAAGCTTCTTCTAAACCCCTTATCCTACGAGTCGTCATTGACGTATCTCATGCCACAATGTACCAAGTGCAATCATCACAATGACCTGATTACCTGTCATTATCTCTTATCATTCGGAGCATTTTACTAGCTTTTATTTACTGACCAAGTCAGTGAAGCTCATGAAAATTTTACTTCGGGAGGTCTTAAAAGTAAATATGCTTAACCTTCACGCCACCGCCACTTCCAAGAAAGAAAGACGTGCCCTCAGCGCCAAGCTAAGATCTCATCCATAAATACCTACATTTAGTAGTGGGTTAGGAATGATATCGATTAAAACTGACTATTAGTTTTGAAATTTCAAACTCTGTCATGTAGGTAGTTGTGACCGTGGCGTGCTGGGAACTTTTTGGTTTGTCATCTATACGTGACTGTGGCAGTCAAAGGGTTAAAGTACTAGTAGCTAGTGTCGTTTATTCATTTTTTTAGCGATTAAATCGATTATGGGTATAGATTTTGTTACTTGCAATACGGCTTTTATCTCGTCTGGTACTCAGAAGCTGACGTTGCAATTTACAAAAAGGGGAATATTTAGTGCCTCTTTTTTTAAATAAGTCTCATAGTTTGCTAGCGACTGCTAGTCGCTAGTCGTGCTAGTCTATTAAATAGTTAAGAAGGATGCCGGATATTTTCAATATTCTCAGGATATGCTTCATGAAGGAGCTCCTTGATAATGAGGATTTGAAGTCCTTGAAAGCAAGCTTATTTATTGCCAAGCATGTACTTTCCTTGTTACTTCACTTGCTTGTATAATAAAAAAAATATTATATAATTAAAGCGTATATATAGTCCTACTTCATAGCAAATACTCCTTCCAAGGAAATGTTTTTCTTAGTCTTGAAATCTAAGCTTATTATGCATTTGCGATTTTTTCACGCGTTTTAAGAATATAATATGTTTTTAATAAGTAGGTTACAAAACTCGTGTCTAGCTTGATTTCTACTACTTAGGTATATTGTTTATGGAGTGTCTTGTCAATTGCCCGCCACAAGACCTTCTCCTTAGAACTTGTATACTCAGCTTTTGACGATACAAAAGTACCTGTTATTATGTAAGTAGGTATATTTGCAGGTATATTGCTGTTAGCAAATGCATCAAAACACTCGTGAACAAAACACTCAAAAATGTACCTGCATACATAGAACCTGCTCCGGTTATCAGGCACAAAGAGTAGTGCTCGGGGCACTCGTCGGAAAACGAATATAATATTTCGTTTACATGGCCGGATAAGCCTTCACCCGACAAAAGCAATCCGGGTGTTCACTGCATTGCATTGTGCACCCCTCATCCCGGTCAAACAATAGGAAAAACCTGTACATCCAATTATTGAGTGACATGTGTGATTTTCGGCTCGCCCAGGTTCGGTTCACCCGCGGGCGCACACTGTATGAGTGATGCAAAGCATTGTCTGTTTTGTACTTAATACCGTGGACCAATTGTGATATATGTAGGTAGGTAGGTACCCATTATACGATGACCATCATGTAAAATGTGTAATCATCAATTAAATATACCTACAGAGAGAAAACGGAATGGACTTCATATTTTATTGATTTAGTTCTAGTTTATTTTTTAATATTTTCACATCGATATTGATGCTTGCTGATATGCACGTGTTATACTGTTGAACTAATTGTTAAAACAAATTTCAATTATGCCGAAATCATTTCTATGTTTGATCACCTGCAGGCTCAGTATGGCGTATACATATCTATTCTATCAAGAATAGACAAAGCTCTTTTTGTCAATGTCAACATGTCTTCTGCCCGAGCATGCTGCGACCTGTCAACTCGCATATAATCACTTCTAGACTTAAGTCGATCGAAGAAAATAAAAATTTCTTCAAAAAATAGCAAAAGAAATATTCCGTCTATCGTCTATTTTCTGTCATTATGCCCATTCTCTGGTAGACAAAACTTGTTTCTACGGTTGCCATGCTA
This sequence comes from Heliothis peltigera, assembly GCA_958496145.1. Taxonomy (NCBI): domain Eukaryota; kingdom Metazoa; phylum Arthropoda; class Insecta; order Lepidoptera; family Noctuidae; genus Heliothis; species Heliothis peltigera. Next base: position 14,396,463 of record OY292321.1, on the reverse strand, counting down.
AGACTCCTGTAAACAAATTCTCGAGTGTTAATTGTTAAAAAAAATTTCAACGCGATTTAGACGATTATATTAACGCTTTAATAATCTATTTTTTTATTGTCTATCTCAGGAGGTAACTCTGCTAGATGACACGATCCAGTTCGAGCGGTTCAAGGAAGTGCCGTTCCCCATGAACTTCACGGTTCGAGTCTTCAACATGACCAACCCGGACCAGGTGCTGACCGGCGGAGTGCCGGTCATGCAGGAACTTGGACCCTACGTTTATAGGTCAGTATAGGGCTATTGAGTTTCGGGAACACGGTTATATTGTTACTTGGTTATGGTCACTGGTAAACGCAGGACGCAGGCTGGAAGATGCAGACTTCTTTGAATTTTGAGGCCATGTGTGCAGGTGTGGATGACATATTACTAAGATGGTTATATATTTAAGCTAGTTTACAATATTTTCTGTTGTTTTTTTTTATTCTATTGTTACTAGTGTCTAAAATCAAACTCAAAACTTTTCGAACATCCAAACAAAAGACAGCCCCTAAAACGCCCACCCTTCACCACTTCCTACGTGTTTTTGTAGTGGCGCAAGAAACTCCTCCAAACTCAAAAATTAAAGATGTAATTGAATGCTTATCTTGTACGTCCTGTCGTTAGGTATCTAATAATGGAATATCTATACAATAATTACAAATAATCTGCATCTGTTTAGAATTGTTTTTCCTGTTTAGAAGATAGGTGTAATCCGAATCGAAGACGTAGGATACTTTTATAAATACAAACGCGTGACGTAAGCTCCCTTTGTTCCGGCTGAAACCGAGGGTTGAAACTAGAACAATATAAGTATAAACAAAACCAACGTGACGCTCTCGGTCACATTTTGAACTACACACAACAGTTCGCGATCAACGTGACCCGTTCAAAGGTTTTTTTTTTCCAAAACAATTCAACTCTTTTACTATAAAATTAGGTGTATCCTAATTTCAAAAGTGTGGAAAATAACAGTAAGGTAGGTCATGCGTTTTTACAAAAACCCCGAGAGGAAGCCTTATAAGGCTTTGTGTGCTAAAACAGGTTAAGGAAACCAACCCTTCTAGGGAGTAACAGTTACCTACTTTTAATAAACAACTTTATTGTCGCCCGACCTCACAACTTAGGTTCTTTTCTTGCGTCCTTGGAGAGGTAAACAGATGAAGGCTTCATAACGACTAAATTAGAATTCCGTCGTTAGCTGTTTATTAATCAACTTCTAATGAAATCCATATTTTCCGTTGCTTTTTCATGAAAACAGGAAAAAATGCGGAGCGAGTGCTCTAGGTACGCAACCTATACCTACCTACTAGCCAAGACTTTATGCATCTCCGACTCTTATTAACTGCGATCCCCGCCTCCCCATCTAAAAGATTAATAGAAAATCTTGTAAATCCTTTGGTATTATAGAGAGCTAATATCTAGCTAATACTCGGTAAAACAGGTCTGAAAAACATCTCATTACTTGATATTAGATTGCATCTTATAAGTCCTGCAGAAAAGTATGATTTTATTGAACTTTTTTTCTGATTCCAGTATTTTATCATTGGCTTTTAGGCACCATTGGTATACAAATCAAAATCGGCCCAAAAGTTTTTCAAAGCCAAGACGTTTAATCGCAGTTTATTTGATTTTCTTATTTTAGACATATCCCCTATGTTATTTGTTTAGGTGAAATACCTATAAATATTAGACATAGTTTAAAATAGTAGGTTATCTTTTCCTACTACAAATACTGTCGAGATCTTATCTACCTACATAATATTCATATGCAGGTTTTCCATTAAAATTTTCCATCTCATAAGTACAAAAATTACAATTTCTCTCGGTCCTTTATTTACGAAAATACATAAATAAAAGTATTTTTATTCACATTGTTATTATGTAGGTTTAGACCATATCTAAGGAGTCCAACTCTAAAGGTTGCCTGGTATGTGTGGTATTCGGACATGTTCAAACAAGTGTAAACCGTCTTACTTTTTCATAGAAACAATGTTTATGAAGACTAATATTTTCTCCTATCAAAATGAGATTTTAACTTCCAGACTGTACCAGACACGCGAAATACTGGAAATAGGCCATGACGTGGTGACGTACAGGATGCACGAACACTTCGAGTTCGACGCGGAGCTCTCGTACCCCAACACTGAAGATGACATGATCACCATCATCAACGTGCCGTTTCACGTGAGTACCCCGAGTATCAGCTATAGCTTCTAGTAACAATATTATCCTAATCCTAATCCTACTACTATTATAAAGGCGTAAGTTTGTATGTATGGATGTTTGTTACTCTTTCACGTAAAAACTACTGAATGGATTTGAATGAAACTTTACCTCAATATAGCTTATACATCAGAATAACATATAGGCTACTTTTTATCCGGTTATGGAAAGTACTTCCCTCAGAAAGCGGGTGAAACCGCTGGTATTTTATAATTCGTTTTTTGTCACGGAACCCCTTTTTTGATAGAATGCCAAGCTATCCCTAGCTATCTTTCTATAAACTTTTGTGTGAAAGCGCCATAAGTTTTGGCTGTTTTATTTGTGATGGTTTAACGCTGAAATGACTCTAACTGACTGTCATTTAATATAGACACCTACCTTATAATGTTCACCCTACACGAGTTCTGTTAACTTGGATTTCATTTGCTGTTTGGTATTTAAAATAGCTTATCAAAATTATGTCCACACTAAAGTCTCAACTAGACGGGGAGAGTTTCTCGAATTGAAGGAATTAATTTCTTCGTCTTAACATACACTCATCTCGCCCGTTGACATGAGCGACAAGCGGCGAGACATTTCGCTAAATTCATATATGTCATATACGAATTTCGCTGGTGACATTTTAGTTCTTGCCTGATAGTAAACATTTCGTTACGATTACGTTATGGCGATTATTGCTTGCGATAGTCGCGGAGACATTCTCGCACCGAAATGTGCGAGAAACTCTCCATCTAAATGGGCCTTAAGTATTTTTAGTCTGCTTACAATAACATAACGCATTACATTTTAAGTTTAACCGCAATAACTTGCCGAAATCACAATTTCACCAACTTCACTTATTATTGCATCGTGATAGGTATCGATAAAACCAATTACAGGCGGTAATGATTTCCAATTATCCAATAAGTGTGATATTAATTGATTTTGTCGAATCCTGTCCGTTCTACCTACAACGTGTGTGCTCTGCGAAATAGGATATAAACTATAACACATGCAGGTATCCAAGTAAACAACTTGCGTGCCTAGTTCTCTGAATTTCCAAACCTCAAAATTGGCTATCGGTGGTTCGAGTACGTTCATTAAATGGTATTTGTAACTTGATGGTGAGCTGCCTGATTTATCTAATTATCTTTCTATTGATCGCCACTGAAATTATAGTGGAAACAATTGCAGTACGTTTATTAAGAGTTATATAATTAGTTCTGTTATTGGTTTGACATTCAGAGGCTTTTTATGGTTAGAAAGACATGTTATCTTTTTGTATTTTTTTTACTAATTGGATTTTCTTTATACGAGTATAAAATTTTTCGACGTTACGCCACATAACATAACTCCATATCTATTTTGTTGTTTTGAGACTTAATGACTTATGACGCTCCGATGGGGTGACCATAATTTATTCATTAGCAAGACTGCTTATTTTAATTGAATGATTCTCATCCCGCCAGAGATGAGGTCACAATAGTCTCTGGTTCATGCACATAAACAAAAACCGCACAGCGAATTGATATCATCAAATAACATAACTGCTGCGAATTCCGCCTACATTAATTAATTAGGTATGACAATGATTTGACATTTTGTTAATAAATGCGAATGGTGGTTTTGAAGCTTGCGTGTAATTGAAATTATTTTGGTTTATATGTAACAGGTACATTTACATTATAACTAACGGAAATTTCTAACTTTTCATAAATAGACGTTGTCAGAAACAATGCACTGCACTAAGAAGGCAAAAAAGCGCTTATAAGATACTAGAATTTTAATATACACTCTATAGTGAAAAATCCTATTACTTTGTACTCAAGTATTCGTGCGCGTTGTACTTTCCTCCTTCAAGTAAATTGTGAACACGCCCCTTATAGCTCAGACGAGACACGGAGAGTAGGTACCTACATAATAATAATCTCGACGATCTATGTCTTGCACGTCTATGTTTTACACAAAATACAAAGTGGAAACTTGTCGAAACTCGACCGTACATGCAACTGCATAAGCACTCAGCCACTGCACTCATATCCTTGGAAGTATAATAGGCTTAAAATAATACCACAACATAAAGATGTACCAGTATTGGAGCTAAGTCTAGTTGTCAGAATAATGACATACGCTCAATTGAAACGATAGGGTTGTCAATTTTAAAGTTTTATCAGTTTAAAGTTTTATCGTTTGTTTTATTAAAACATTGTATCTTCATAATATTAGTAACTTGATAATTTCTTGCAGCGAAAATGTGGTTCTTTATACTACCAATTTTCTAAGTATCATATTTCGATAGTTAATTTTTACGCAGTTTAACAGTAAGGCCTGCCCCCAATCCAATGCCAAGCCTAAATTATGTAATTATTTCCTATTTCGAATCAGTTAAAGTTTTTTGGGCATAACGAAGTTGACAACCCTAGCGCGACCGCCGAGTTTAGACAAGAAAAGCTGTTGACTGCCGTGCGTATTTTGTGCGGTCTCGTCGATATGATCGTGTGAGTGAGCCGTCGCCTAGGTACGTTTATATGCAGTTTCCAAACTAGTGTACATAATTCATTTTTAACTATGGCAATACCTACTCTCATAAAAGAGAATACTGAAGTAAAAAGCAAAATGGAGCTTAATGACGAAGCACGAGCATGAAATTTTAAAAATGTCTCGTCAATTTGAAATTTTAAGCCCGATTATTATTCTTGACTTCTAAGGAGCCTACAGCACTTTGATGCAAGTCGCGCCGTAAATTATGACATTATATTATCATACAAAAGCTCTCAAGGGGCTTATTATAAAATTTTGTACTATAGTTTATTTATTGAATATAAGTTTTGTAGTAAATACAAAATATTGAAGTCGTGGTGGCCTAGTGGTTAAAGCATCAGCCTCTCAAGTATAAGTGTGCTATTTTGATTCCAGGTCAGGTAAGTAGCAATGCGACTACTAGGTTATATTTACTTTCTAAGTACCTACCTAATCTTGGACGCCAATGACTGATTAAAGGTAAAAAAAACCTGGACTTTAAGTCTGAAATCACCAACCCGCATTGAGCAAGCGTGGTGATTGACGCTCAATCCCTCTCTGTGTTAGAGGAGGCTGATGATGATGATCAAAAATTGAGACATCTTTGCAAATAAGTATTGATAAGAGAAATCGTAGCATAGGCAAGTGTAGAATTTAGAAAGAAGTGGAATTATAATACAGTGTACCTTGTTGACTAGTTATACTTTAAATCCCACTTAATTGGGCACAATTTGCCTGCTGTATTGAAAAGAATCTTCGTTGAATAGACGATCACGAGAGCAGCTTTGCTGTCTACATGTCGAATAGGGCTTTGGAAATATTCCGTCAATCGATAATAGTCTAGGTAAGAAAAAAATATAGTTTCCACAAACTCGCAAATGACTTCCAATTGCTTTTACATAAAAAAATGTTCCGAGTCAAAGAAACGTATGAGTGTATTGTGTGAAAGTTGATATGGCTAGAAAGAATTACCTACTTGTGAGATGACGGCACATAGAAGAGCGTCGAAGAAGAAAATATCTTGCGCCAATCCCAAATAAAATAGGCATAAGGGCAGGAGGCTGCAAAAATTATGTGAATACCAAGTAAAAACCGCGATCACGAAGCGTAAGGCCCATCTTTTTGTTAAACCATTTAAGCTTTGTATATTTATTAATCTACTATTGCAGTGAGTTTCTGATTAAAACATACTTTGTATAGTTTATACTACGAATTCCAATATTAGTTACGTTTGCGTGGAACTCACAGGATATTGTCAATATTCCAGCTTTAATTTAGAAAGCCAATAATTATTTAGAGGTGCAGCATAACAGGGAAATTCTAGATATTTCCCACAAAGGTAATGTTGAAATAGAAACTATTGGGATCGGATAGAAGCTATGCAGTATCTATATCTAAAATGATGACAGACGCCTGGTAATGTTGTCAAAGGACAACCAGGGGAGGCTGTCCTTTGCCGTCCATCGCATCTGATTTTCGATTCGTTGCGTTTGATTCTCAACTGACTGCACATCAGAGGCAGCCATATTGAAATATACTTGTGATTTGCTCTCTGAATTTCTTTGGGATTATTTTATTTTCCATAATTGTTTATTAGTTTGTTAGTAGTTCTTTTATTGGCTTTCTTTAATATAGGTAGGGAGCACCTTTTCACACACGGTCGGTTAGCCCCAAGGTAAGGCCCTATATTCATAAATACACACACAACCAACTAGCATACTCATCACAAACATATACCGGGAATCAACCCCGGGAACCTCAGCTCGGCAGTCCGGCGTGGTTACCAAAGGGGTCTTTAATACGGCCTTTTATGAATATAAAGTCTATATGATTTAACCCACTCGGACAAATCACAAAATATCGCTTATACCTAAGCTTTATACTCAACGCTAAATGACCGTACCTACTTATTAGTTAAATTTTGGTCATAATTTAGGAAGCTAGTGCAAAATTTGTTCAATAATTTAGCAACATTTAGTGGACATTTCAGATATATATACCAGTAGCAGCGAGTTCTACAAAGGCCTTTGAATGAAATATAAACACGAAATGCAAACAAATATCATATTTTATTTCTATTACTACAACTCTTTGAGCATTTAAAACCCAGTGTATCCTATGTTCAACTGTTTGCTTATACTGTGTCACTAAACGTACGTTCAAAGTCCGTTTTTAACTAGAAATAGCTCATATTTTGTTGAATCCAAATACAAATTAGCTCGTTTAATACTTTCCCAAATATTAACATAGTTTAGCTTGTAAAAAAACGTACGTGAATTACTCTATTCAAACACGGAGGTAAATGGAACAGCTTTCCAGTTAATTCCTGTTTTCAACGATCAAAGAGCTTTTTATTTCGTAAAATTTGTATGCATGCTGTAGGTGTAGGTATGTTAGAAAAATAACTCTTAGTCAACGAAATTCGTATATAAAATTTTAACAATAAAACCCGGTCAAGTGTGAGTCGGACTCGTGCACTAAGGGTTCCGTACCACGTCCAATTAAACGACCAAAAGTCATGCCTGTCCTATGTTGTATATCGTCGTATATTAATTTTATTTTGATCATAATAATTTACTTTTAAAGAATGAATATACCTACCTAACCTGCTACACCAATCTGTCACCGTTGTCAATGTCGAGTAAAAATTCACGTTAGCTGTATGGGACCTCCCTAAAATATTAATTTTATTACACTTTTCAATATTTGTTATTGTAGCTGCAACAGAAATACATCATCTGTGAAAATTTCAATCTTCTAGCCATCATGTTTAACATTGGTATCGTGATACACAGCATAGTGACAGACAGACGAATTGACGGACAGAGAAGACTTAATAGGGGTCTCATTTTCCCTTTGGACGCGGAACCCTAAAAACAATTTGGCCGGTGCACGTGAAATTCAACATTCAAAGTGAAGTAAAAAACTGTGTTACTGAAACTAACTACATCAATGTGCAGGTATAGCAAAAAGGTTTTTAATTCTTTGTGTCACTATTTAATTAACTTTGGCACTACATAACATACCCTGCGTATGGCAAAAATAAAACGTTTATGCAAACAACTAGCTGTCCCCAGCGGTTTCATCCGCATCTTTAGTTACTGCTCCGCTCCCGAGTGTCTTAGCGTGATGGTATATAGCCTATAACCATCCTCGATAAATGGGCTATCAAACACTGAAAGAATTTTTCAAATCGAACCAGTAATTCCTGAGATTAGCGCGTTCAAACAAACAAACAAACAAACTCTTCAGCTTTATAATATTAGTATAGATAGTTATGTTAGAAACACTACCATCGTTAACTGCGACGGCGCACTGGGTTGTTTCTACATAGTGCTTCCAAAAAATATTCCCGACATGATCGGCAATATTATAATAAAAAGTAAATACGACAAATAAAACATTTATTAAAAAAAGTAATAATAATACAAAAGGTATGTCACCTTTACTTTCGTCAAAGTAGTCTCAAAAGGGCCCCACGTACGCCTTCCAAAATTCCGGGAGTCTAATAAGCCCTGTGAGTGTGGCCGAGACATATACGTACATAATAATCTACGCCCATTTTATCGTCCCACTGCTGGGCACAAGCCACTTCTCACAAAGAGAAGGATTGAGCGTCAATCACCACGCTTACACGCGTACATAATAATAATAAAATATATTCACATTTTTAATTGAAATATTCGTAAAAATCTCATCCACGAGCTCAAAACTATGCAAATATTGAATTTGAAAAAATGTTACAATTAATACATTCATTGTCAAATTGCAGGAAACATTTTTATATTTTAATTAAATTATTTTATTCTCTCTCATGCATGCAGCGAATGTAAAACAAAGCATTTTTTTATTTATTTTTAAAAATTAAGAATGATATTCGCGTTTAAAACAATGGCTGAACAATAAAATTGGGATGCAAGTGAATAACCACGGCGAGCCTGCTCGTGTCAGATGACCCCGTCCCGCGCATACCTGTGATCCACCCCGCCTGCGACCCCCGCCACTCGCGTATCTGGGGGGTCAATAACTGCAGTAATTAGGCGTAACACATAAAGTGATGTTATGCTGTGACCTTAAGCCACTCTTCATCTGCAAAGTCCAAGATAGCTTCGAAATAACACAATACGCATAAAATGTAAAATAATGATTGAAAATAGCTTTCTAACACTTATCTTGGACCTAAAAACAGGTTATCTTATCCTATTGTCTTAAGAGATTAGACTAATTAAATCCCTTATCATTTTTATGTTTAAATTGTAACATTTTCAATATTGGCTATTCATTTTTTAATGAAATTGTTGAAAAATGCGCGTGCGTTCCTACATGATTTTGCACTTTGTAAGAATATCATCAATGTATCATAGTACCTATCATAATCCACTAGTGTACGAACTTCTTTGATTGCATAAATAAATGATTTAAACTAATGAAAATATTGAAATACATATATTATAATAAAATGAATAATATTGAAATATAAATAATATATTGCTGGGGACTTTGTTGCGCCCCTTCTTCTTCCCAGTAAAAACACGTAGGTGGTGAAGTGTGGCCGTTTTGGGGCCGTCTTTTGTAATTTTTGACGTTCAAAAAGTGCTGTTTTACAGCCAAGTTTGAATAAATGATTTTGATTTGAAACCATTTACGTTTGTGCTTCGCATGAAATTGTCATAATATGCTTTTGGCTGTCTAACATTTTATTAAGTATTGGTAATTCCTTTTCAACTTGTGACACTCGGTATGTTATTGTAGCATATGTTTCACGACCCACTAAGGCCGAAATGAATAACCTATTTATCCGTTGTTTTGCTTACTAGAGACAGGAATTTGACACAAATTATATGGGGCTAATGTCAAAATTCAGTCTCTAGTAAGCAAAACAACGGATATATACATACATAGGTTATTAATTTCGTCCGTAAGTATGATAAATAATAATAATAAGTTGATACCACAACTTTAAAATGTATCAGCACTTTAAATTACCGTATTTTGAACAACTTGAATGCACAATACGATGTCAAAGCAGGATCAATGGTAGAACTAAGTAAAGTACCCTTCTTCCAGTACCTGGATGAAATATAACAAAATTTCGCTCACAAATATAAATAGCAGGATTGAATTGGTACAATAATGTTAAAAATTGCTTCTGTAGGTACAAAGATTACCCCCCTACCGGCTCACAAACTCACAATCTCACAGTATAGATAATACCTATAATACAAGCAACTAAAATTCCATAAGTAGTTAGGTACGACAAGAAATATTATGAATAAATACCTACCCTGTAAACAATGTTTACGCAAACGCATTTTGATAAAAACAATCAAAAGCCGTTTAGATAATAGCCGTATAATCTTTATTTGATAATGTACGTCCCGCTTACCGCTCGCGCTGTAGCTATCCGCTACTAATCTGTGCTATCACATGACATGACTTCCACAGCTAGGAATATTTAAGCAATTATTTTTTAGATAAACGGATTACACTAAATATTGTTGATAAGTAGGAAATCGGAGAGCATTTTTTGAAATAGCTAAGAGTTATTAAATGTTAGATTTCTAGCTAATTTATTCGTTACTACTACCACGTTTATGGCTGAAAATATACCTATGGTTGCACTACACCAATGTAACTTTTCTAAGTTAGTCGCAAGTCGTGCTGGCCTAGTGGTTAAAGCACCAGCCTTTCGAGTATGAAGGTGCGGGTTCGATTCCAGGTCAGGCAAGTAATAATGTAACTTTTCTAAGTTATACGTATACCAATGTTGTACACCAATTACTGATTAAAGGTGAAGGAAAACATCTCGAGGAAACCTGGACTATAAAGTCTGAAATCACCAACCCGCATTGAGCAAACGTGGTGATTAATGCTCAATCCTTCTTCGTGGAAGAGGAAGCCTGTGCCCAGCAGTGGGACGATAAAAAGGCTGTGATGATGATGATGCACCACACCCATTAAGGATTAGATCAATTTTTGCGTTGTGATCATTCTGCTTATAATATGCTCTCTGCTTATTACAAAACAAAAAAAAATATTATTATCCTAAAAATTTCCAGAAATATACAACACAGTCAAAATTCGCATCAGCCTCTAAACTAACCTGACGTAGTTAAAAAAATGCATTGTTCCATGCGCGTCTGAGTTTGACGCTTGATATTTTTACTGCAAGCCAAAACCGGGATTTTAAATGTGTCCATCAAAGTGCTGACGGGCATATTCTGTCAAGGTTTAAACCTGAACGTCCTACAAAAAGTAAACTTCAGTATCTCGCGAGTCTCACGTCCAGTCACTGTAATTTAAATCAATTTTATAGATATGATATTGTTCTACTGGTTTTAGTTGGTATCTATATATATTATCTATATCTATCTATACATATAATAAAATCGTAGGAAAGTCAAAACTGTACAATGTTTTTTTTTTTAAATAATACTTGTAGCGTGATCTACAATCAATACCGAAGCCAAAAATATAGTTTTTAGAATTTTTGTCTGTTTGTCTGTATGTATGTTCGGGATAATCTCAAAAAGTACTGCATGGATTTTCTTCAAATTTGGCATGAATATAACGGTCGGTCGGGTCAACACATAGGCTACATATTATCATACTATCACGTAGGTACGGGGGGGGGTGAATATTTAATCACTAACCTAAGCTATAACGCAATTTTATTAGAAAGATATGCATGCTACCGAGCAACCAACACGTTCAAGTCACATTTTTCTCTTTTCACAAATGTCGAACAAAGTCGTGTTGAAGCCTGACAAATTTAATTGTACCTACTTGGGAACAACTTCACCTCGTTTTCATACATATAAAAATAAATTGCGTCGATAAAATAATGAAATGAAATACTATTTTCTTGAAGACTTGTAAAGTTTGTTGATAGCTCTGAACCGTCATCAGTATACACCCTGGACTACATAAGACATTATTATTCCTTCTTCTACATAATCTTTTTGCGAGCCAGTACATCGTATATGTCTTCTTGAGTCTTACCATCACCGAGAAGTTATAATTTTGACAACTATACATAAATGTATGCTTGCTTTGTGTCAAAAAGTTAATAAATATATGTATTGCCACACGCGTGTTGACATAGACCTTACTTAAAACTGTTACTCATGCACCAATCATTAATAGTTAACAACTACTGTCATCCGAGGAATCTCAGACGTTGCCACGGCACACAAGTTCAGGTTCAAAGCGAGAAAGATATTTTTGAAAAGGTACAAATTAGAGGCGGTTTGTAATTATGTTATTTATCATCTCCCGAGCCTTTTCCCAACTATGTTGGGGTCGGCTTCCAGTCTCACCGGTTTCGGCTGAGTACCAGAGTTTTACAAGAAGCGACTGCCTATCTGACCTCCTCAACCCAGTTACCTGGGCAACCCAATACCCCTTGGTTTGACTGGCGTCAGGCTTACTGGTTTCTGACTACCCGTAACGACTGCCAAGGATGTTCAATGACAGCCGGGACCTACAGTTTAACGTGCCATCCGAAACACAGTCATTGGTGTTCAAGATATACTTAGAAAGTACATACAAACTTAGAAAAGTTGCATTGGTACTTGGCCAACCTGGAATCGAACCCACGCCCTCACACTTGAGAGATTGGCTCTTTAATTATGTTATTTATATACTAGTAAAATTCAACTTATTATGTAAATATTTGTATTCGCCCACAATTCATCAATATCGTCGCTGTACTAAGTTGCATCCCCTGTATTAACTCAATTACTGGAGAACACCGCACACGCCACCCCCTCGTATATTACATTTCAATAAAGTCGTAACACTCGAGCCACACCGCCACATACGACCTTGTTCAATTTCAGCAAACACTGATTGCTATCATCCGACTAACTTAAGGAAATTAGTTAATTTAATACTGTACGAAATCTTTTATCTCTCCGTGTGAGCGAACTGCTACTGGACCAATCGGAAACTAAAATCTGGGTAAGCTAGTTATACTTATGTATAGACAGAATTTGTATGGAATGGAATAAAACAGTTCTAAAGAATACGCCTTACACATTGAAGGAGTTCTTGGGCAAGTAACAGCCGCAAGGGCGGATCAATTATGAGGTTAAGCAACGCTTGGTGTGGTCGGTTAATGGATGGGTGATCTTCTATGTCTTAACAAGTTCCTTCATGTTTCGTCAGACACGTTAAAACCCCAAAAGTTTGACAACCAGTCTTACCGAGGGGTATCGCGTTGCCCAGGTAACTGGGTTGAGGAGGTCAGGGAGAGTCGGTCCTTGTAAAACACTGTGACTCAACTGCATCCAGTTAGACTGGAAGCCGACCCCAACTAAACATAATTATGAAAAAGCGTTATTAGTTTGCCGATATTTTTTGTTAAAATGTTTAATTTATTGAGCGCATATTTTCGTCAATATTGAATCTGTCGATTGCCAGGTATGCTGTTTTCGAGAGTGCCCATCAACTGTTATCGGAATTTAACAAAGCGATTTGTTTTCCAAATAAAATAATACAACTGAATTAACAAACAAAACTACGTTTTACATAATCTAAAAACTCAATTTATTATTTTCGGAACATTTCATTCAATTTAAATAATTTTTGAAGTCCAAACAATGAGTCCAGACATGTGAATTTGTTACGAGACATCAAAGTTCCTGGCAAACTTCTTACCGCCTCGCATCGTTAACACCTTCCCTGGACCTCAACAAATATTTTGAAACTAAAATAAGTCAAAAAGGTCCAACTATTCTCCAATTTTAAGTGAGTCTAACGTAAAAATTGTATACCTTTAAATTTTATTTCCCATTTTTTCGTGGGAAATCGTCAAACGACCCCTCCCGCTGTGGGTGCAGCTGGAGGGAGTGTCAGACTCTTACTGACTAAAACCCACTATGTTCCTTCTGGAGGTGTCCATGTGTGCCAGGGCTACGGTAACTCTTGCGAACAACCCCCAGCCCCAAGAATTTGTTCCCGCTACCACCGATTGTATAATCAGAAATAAGGAGATATGGTCGTTTCGCCGCGATCTATTTATTTTAATCTTGCAATTGCAATTCACTCCTAATATTGACCCCTTCTAGACCCTCTGGCGTTTTAATTTACAGTACCTTTACAGCTATTACCGATGTTAAACGTTTTCAAAAAACAAACAAATGAGTTGAGCTCCTATTTGTTCGAAGGTATTCCCTCATAAGCGGTGCACTGTGTGCAGAAGAGGTAGTTACGTGCGCTAGGTGCACTAACAGAAATAAACCAACAGTGATGATTATTTCATCCTTATTAACAACCCCTCTCATAAAAACGAATGGGGTGAGCTAAAGAGCTATTAAGCTAGGATCCCCCCCACAGTCTAGTGCTTAGATGAAAAAACTGAATAAATTATTAATTTATTCTTTGCTATAGGTATAAATTTTCTTAATAGATTTTCAACTTTATCGCTAAAGCATATGGTTCAAAGTTGATTGGGAAAATTTGACAGTTTCGTACAGCTTGATGCGCTAGCGTCTTTACCTTGTCGCTTTCAAGAAAAGTGAAGAATTTTTTGACACTTACTCGCAATATACAGTACAGTAAATACTGAATATGTGAAATAATTTAGATGTCTGACACTTCACCTCGTCTTACTACTTACATTATACACGTCATTTTGTCTGAAAAAGAAAAATATTCTAGAAAAATCGTCCGTCAAGATGTATTACCTAGTCTCAAGTCTACATAACTAACACTAATTAACCGAGAAACGACGGCGTACATCAAGTTATATTAGCTTTACAAGAAAACACAATACAAATCTAGCTCTTGGTTTAAAATATCTTATTAATAGTGAATACTTTTAATACGATTCTGCTTCATAGTTCAGGTATTTTATTAAACAGTAAGAGCTGAGCTATCTCCGAGTTTATTTGATCAGTCTCTGCAGATTAATTACATGAAATAACTACTTTCTAGTTCGCATGAAATGACTATAATTAAAAAGCTAAAGGAGAGAAACGGTATTTTTACTTACGCGACTTCGTTCACTGGCATATCGGGTTATAAGTCTGAAGCGAGTCTTCTCGCTATCTTCAAACTGAAATAAATGAAAATCTACCGAGGCTCCGGAATTGTTTGAAATTGTTATGAACTGCAACCTCCTTGGTTACGTAGTAGGGGAGCCGTCTGAGCCTCATGCCGCTGCATTTTTCTAGTGTTTAGTTTTGATAATTTATAATGATGTTAGGCACTTTTATGAGCCACACGTTATTGAGCAAGCGTGTTGATTAACGCTCAATCCTTCTCCGTGCGAGAAGAAGCCTGTGCCCTGCAGTGGGACGATAAAAAAGGCTGATGATAGTGAGGAGATTATAAAATCTGAAATCACCAATCCACATTGAGCAATCATGGTGATTAACGCTCCATCCTTCTCTCAGAGTAAGAGGTGACCTGTGCTCAGCAATGGGACGATAAAAACACTGATTTTGATTATGACATTTGTGTGCATTGAAAAAGGTCTTTCAAACTGTAATTAAAATCGCAGGAAATATTTACCAATCTAATAGGAACGTGGGTCCATATAGATATTAGTGGTAGCGCCCATCCCGGCCTGTATAATACAGTCAAGGCATTGCATGCCGCGGATAGCTCTGCTGACGGACTTCTGTCTGCATTATTATGTAGGCTTTACATAGTTTTGGTCTGTAGCTCTATATGCTATTCGTTTTCTTATTTGTTGTGTTGCTATGTCAATCCGAATCGATTTGAAGTCTTAAATTTTCATAGAACGAATGCATTTTAATTGGTTCCGTAGTACCCATTGAATCAGGTTTATAAGGGTTTAAGACTATTTTAACTTTTAACAAACCTATGACATGAAAATGCATAGGTACTTGACGCTAAAAAAACTCACCTAGGTAAAAAATGAATAAGATTACATATCCCAAAATAGTATGGGAAATAAAAATAATAAGCAATATTCATTAATTAACTATGTGTTCAAAAACTCCGCAAATTATGCCTTTGTATTATCAAAAATCACCCAAAATTCTGTAATTTTGGATGTCATGGTTATGTGCACGTTAATAATGTGAATAAGGCTTGTTTGTATTTTATATATTTATCTCCTAAAAATTGTCCAAACCAAAATATTGTCGATAATATTTATAAAGTAAAGTTGAAAAACTTAAAATGCTTTTTTTAATTGCCTTTATAACGGTAACCTTACGCGAAAATACCTACAAAATGTAACTTGACGACACGACTTGAACACTCACCCTCCTTTTGTATTCAATCGAGAGACAGACAGACAAAGACGAACCTTAAAGGCTTCAGCTTCTATGTTTTGTGAGCGGAGCCCTAAAACTGTCTGAAGTCATACTTCAAAATGAATATTATTCAACTTTCCAGCGCCGTCATTACGACCCGTTTGTACAAACGAGAAATAAAAATCTACATTACTTGCTTCAAAGTCTAATGGAGTAGTCGGGACGGTGGACCACATTTTGTAAAAAAAACTTAACTTCGCCTCAAGGCATGCAGGTAAAACACAATTAATTAGCAGCGAAATGTGCTAATAAACCTGTTCTCAGAAACGTACTGAAAAACAAATGAAATATAATAAAGATTTCTTCATAAAAGACATAAAGCATTTGTTCAGAGGTCTCTGCATTTTAATATTAGAAATTACCTCTATTACGTATTCTCTCGCCATTTTACTGAGCTGTAGTGTCCAGCAAGACAAAGCATTGTCATTTTTAATTAATTAATTTTAAAAGACTAAATGTCGTACTGAGTCAGGTATGGTGTATCTTCAGAGCATACTGTACAAGACTTTTTGAGGTTCCGTGTACTACATCAGTACCCGGTCATGTGACCTTTTTATATCAATAATGCTAAGCAGCACAACGTATAGAAATTTCAGTTAACCTAATATTTTTATTTAAGTAGGAAGTACAGGCTGTAAAAAAATCTCAATCAAGTTTGAACCATATGCTTCAACGATAAAGTTGAAAATCTATTAAGGAAATTTGACAGATTATAGAAGCTTGATGTGTTAGCATCTGTGCCTATGCTGATGGGTGTGTGAGTGTGTGTGTGTGTGTGTGTGCCACCGTGTGAAATACGTAAAAGTAGTATTACTCATATTAGTCTTCGATAGTTCTGTTTAAATAAATAAATACATTTTCAAGCAAACACAGTGAATAACTTTCTTGAATAACATATAAATAAGCTTATTAAACACATCAAATTAGAATTTATATGTTAAAGTTGTTTCAATATTTCTCTAAAAGTTCCACATTTTGGTTGGTCTGTAATCCTGAATGCAGTTTTTCTGAAGTTTGTCTATTTTAATTTTATGTTCTGGTCTCTTTCAAAAGCTTTACTTATTCACGCGTCATTTGTCCGTACAAAATAATAACCCAGGTAGGAACTAAGACGTTTTTATACAGGCTGTTCTTTTTATACGTTCGTCTTTTGTTCTCGACTTGAAATATAAAATTACTTAGATTTATAAGAAGGGTATTGTTTCTAACTATTGTTTTGTACTGCGCTGTTTGTAAAAACTGTTTTTTTTTATTCCCCCTGATTATTGCAATAGCTACAAAATAGGAAATTAAAACATAGAAAATTACGGTACGAACTTACTATAGGGAACCAGCCCAAACCGGATTTTAGTAAACCAAATCCATCGACGCGTTGTTTTTACCTTCAACTAGACAAACTTTTGTTACCGAAATTTCCACAAATTGCGAATATTTCTAGGCATTCCCCGGCGTAACGAACAAAACCTGTTATGAACTTTCTAACAACTCCACAGCCCATCGGATGCCTACTGGCTGAAATGGGTATTTCATTACGAGTCAATATAAACCTTATGATTATCAAATTATTAACAAAAAACTTGAAAGAAGGGCCAATAGGTCAAATAATAATTCTTCACAGCCTCATTTTTATTTATCGTCCCACTGCTGGGCACAGGCCTCCTCTCCCACGGAGAAGGATCAAACAAATAATAATTTTAAGATTAATTTAGTTCTTTAGCTTTATAATATGAATAGAGATTCAGTAGCGTACTTTTTTTTTGTGGCTATTTGTATGATATTTATTTACACAATTACACTAATTAAAAACTTATTACTAAACTAAATATATACCTACCCACTCAAAAATTACTACTATATCCTAATAGAAGTAAACATTAAAAGTATTTACACTACATTCCTACCTGTAACTTATTAGTACTAACGTGGCGCCGCCAATATAATCATGATAAGGGGAACTCCAGAGACAAATGTATAGATGTACAGATAAGTATAGATGTACAGATATGTATGTGTAGAGGGGGAGCGCTTGTCTGCCGTTTCGCGGAAACTTTCCCAACTGTGTTTGGGGATAAGAGGGGCAGTGGGCCACTGGGCCAGGCGCGCCTATTCTCCTACAGATATAGATTACACTGCTTACGGATCATTGTTAAGCCGTGTATTTATAAGACATTAAATTCCCTACTAAAAGTTCTGTTATAAATGTAAGCTATGTTAAAGAAATAATCATCTGCCTAGCCTTTATCCTAACTGTGTTGTGGTCGGTTTCTAGTCTAACCAGATGCAGATACATACTGCATCAAAAATAGCAGTGAACTCTTCGTGATAAGATGGTCACTCATCCTCGGATTAACCGCGTTAAAGGTTGCTTAACCTTATGATTGATCGACCCGTGCGGCTGTTACTTATTGCGTCTTTTAGTATGTAAAGGACATTTTTTGATAAAAGATAAAATTGAACAACTAATATACTTACGTAAGTAAGGATATATCTAGGTATAAAAAAAAGAAGTAACTACCATCTTTGAAAAATAACAAAACCTTTTTTAATTATATAATATCAACTAATTTATTTACACACACATTTATTAGTTAACATGCATTGTTTTTCTGCATTTTTTCCAATGTTGTTTACACCTTTAGAAAAGTTAGAAAAAAAGTCGAATAAGGCATAATTAATCCAGTTGTGTACTCGTGCACTAATTAAAACAATTACAGCAACTTAGTCGCATTCTATTGTGATAGTTTTTTCCGCGTTTTTTACATTGCACGTGGGGATACTAAGCTATTCACACACATCTGGCTCATAAAATATCTCATATCGTTCTTAATAGACGATAAATCATAATTATGTCTAGTTACGCTTTAGTATTCTGTGATTATGTACGAATAACTAAGTTTGCCTTTCTATCGGTGAAATTAAAAGGCTGATGATAAATTTAATAAAATATGTTGTTGTTTTCATGACTTTTTTTGTGGTAAACATGATCCTTAGTATGTACTAGATGACCTGTAAAAATATGGTGCACTAATTTTGTTACACCCTATATAACGTTATACAACATTATACCACGATGTGTAACACGATACCGTTCATAATATTATCGTGTTTCGTGTTATGCAATGTTGTATAACGTTAAATAACTGCTGTGTGGGAGCTCCCTTACACACACGTGTCAACATAAATAAATTGGAAAATTGCAATTTCTGCTACCAGCACTAATTCCCATTTCCATCCTAACAACATATAAATAAATAATACCTTAAGAACCAGTTCTCGCTATCGGATTAATTTTAAAAGGCGTCTATGTTGGAGTAATAAAGGAAAATGTTACGAGAGCTCTCCTGTCTAAAGCAGTGTTCCACGAAGCGATGAAAAGCTATACGAAATATAATAATATTGCATCGTATAGATAGAACTTAGTTTTCAAATATAATGCTGTCAAGTCGTGCGTAAGCGGGGTTGATAATATCTTTCTCCTAGAAAATGCTCTTTGCCTGATGTTCTACGAAAGAGATATTATGACCCGTCGACGAACAAAGTAAAAGCATTTAAATTACGTATAGTGCATAATATCCATTTACTACACTGAGACGCGAATTCTCTAGCGACATTTTAGAAGTAAATCTTACCGGATTTCAATATTATGTCCGTGTTTTATACCTATATCTTGATATCGCAGAGAGTTTCTGCGCATACGTTGCTTTTAAAATAAGAATCATCATCTGCCTAGCCGTTTCCCAAGCTGTGTTGGGGTCGGCTTCCAGTCTTAACCAGATACAGCTGAGTACCAGTGTTTTACGCGAAGCGACTAGGTTAGACTGGTTGTCATACTTTTTGGCTTCTGATTACCCGTAACGATTGCCAAAGATGTACAAATGACAGTCGGGACTCACCAATTTAACGTGCCTTCTGAAACACAGAGGAACTCGTCATGACAAGATGGTCACCCATTAATCACTCATAACTTGACCTTATGATCGATCGAAACTGTTACATAGCCAAAAGCTCCTCCAATATTATTTTTCTTCCAAAATAAGAATTATAGCCTTAAGATTAAATAAACCAAAAAAAAAAACAAATATATTTCAGCAAACTATAATCTAAATTGGGATACAAAATAATGAATATTCATTATTGAACTTGTATTTGTCATATACATACATATGTAGACACATCAACTATATAAATAAAGTTTTATACCTTTTTTAATGTGTTTATAAGAAATGCATTTGACTTGTCATGATTATTATTAAATCAGGATTATTTTTTATCCAAAACAGGTCAATAACAAGGAGATCTTTGACCTTAAAACTAATATTTTATGCATCGTTTTGAATGTAATGGCTCTATTTACGTCCGTATGATATATAAAGATTCTGATCAATTTACGTCAGTACATTTTATTATTTCTTCTAAAACTCCTCAAAATATTTTCAAGGGACAGGTAAAAACATGATTTTGATGAGGTTTTTATTGTGATAGCTTTTATTCGCCTTTTCTTTACACTCCAGTAATTTTATTATCGCGACATTGTTACCTACTAATAAATAATTTTGCTATTAGACATTTTCTGATACAAAATCGCAATTATCAATTTAAGTACAGACGCCAGCGCATCAAGGTACTCGAATCTGTCAAATTTTCCCAATCAACTTCAACCCATGCGGGTGAAAATCGTAATGGAGGTGAAAATCTATAAAGGAAATTTGACAGATTGAAGTAGCTTGATGTGCTGGCGTCTGTACATACGCAATATCCCCCTTTCTTTAACAGCAATAAATCTTCATTAAAAGGTGTCTACAGCGCGCTGATCTGACACTCAACAGACTGCTAGCTAATTAACTGCGCGGACGCCGATTCTCTCTAGATACTTGTATTTGCTAAGCGTATTTACCTAATACCAACAACTCGAGGACAACCAATAGAATTCTCCGAGTGTAATAACGAACTTGCACCGCAAGAAAATTTGTGTAAACTTGAAAATGTGTGTGTCTTAGGTTTCTTCGTCGGTTCTTCATGAGGAGCCGCCTAGACCACAGATTACTGAATAGTTACTCCTAGACGATCAGTTAAACTGCGCAATATTAATTGCATTTTTTGCATAATATTTACTATACAGTCTTTATATATGTGTTATTTGTATAATTAATGTCTTTATATAATTCATAATCTTGTGTGATGACCGCAGAGAAGAGCGTGGAAGACAAAAACATGCTGTGCCGACCCCAAATAAAACTTGGGATAAGGGCAGGAGGATGATGATTTACTATACGGTCTATGTCACTAGTTTTTTGGCACTCATGAGAGTTTTTAAAGACATCATCATTATCAGCCTTATTTTCGTCCCACTGCTGGGCACTGGCCTCCTCTCACACAAAAAAAGATTGAGTGTTACGTAATAGTAAAGACATATAAGAAACAAATTTAGTTGTAGATAAATTAAAATCTTATTTTTAAAGTTGGGTATGTTTTTTTATTAAAGACTGTATATAAATATTTTTCTATTCTTATATAAAAAATCTGAAGACTGATTTTGTGACACTTACCCACATTTATAAGTAACATCGTATATTGTATATAATTAACATAAAACCCTGATCAATTATGGAATTAAATAAATAGAATTTATAATAGAAATAGTATCTGTGCAATTGCATCAAGGTTTTAGAAAAAATAAAAACAATTGTAGCGACAGTACTGCGTCGCGTCCTGCGCTTAATTGGTTTGACGAGTGCCTGCAGCCTGCAGAATGTAAGTCCTATTTTATGGGGACTCGTTTTCTGCACGTTTCAGGCATTAGGGAATGTAGGACAGGGAAATACAATAGATGTGTTTTTTGTACTGATAATTTAGCATTACTTTTGAAATAACAAATTTAATTTAGTTACTATTGGTATTTCACACATTGTATATGTATACTCTTAGTAGCTTCTGCCAGCGTCCTGTAGTAACAAGTCCGCGCACCCAAATAAACATTAGTCTATAGTCTTCCTCGATAAATGGGCTATCTAACACTGCAAGAATTTTTCAAATCGGACCAGTAATTCCTGAGATTTTTCCTGAGATTCCTGAATTTATAATATTAGTTAAGATTAATAATATATTTGCAGTAATTCTCCGTCGGTAACAATAAACCCTGTGCATATGTATCAAGTACCTACATAGTGTATTGCGTAAAACACCGCGTCACATCGAAGCTCAAAGCCTTTACGTGCCACACACAATGATCGCTGGATTTACATCTCATATAATATCATCAATATTTTCATACAAAAATTAATTATTATTACTTACCCATTAAAGAAAATACACGACAAATTTATTCTTCCAATAAATGATAAATGATTTTCAGGCAATGAACGCTTAAAAGGGGGCTCCAATCATAAATATTGTGAATACTTAACTTTTGATTTGCTAATAAACATTTTTCATTTTTCAATAAGCTATGCCGCAATGAATCATCATCATCATCATCTCAGCCATAGGACGTCCACTGCTGAACATAGGCCTCCCCTTTATATCTCCACATACACCGGTTGGAAGCGACCTGCATCCAGCGTCTTCCGGCGACCTTTATAAGGTCGTCTGTCCATCTCGTTGGTGGACGACCTACGCTGCGCTTGCTGGTCCGTGCCGCAATGAATATAATGATACGAAATTCTTTTGTTCCAGGCTGTGATACAAGTAGCTGAAAGTTTATTCCCGTACCTGATGTCGGTGCTGCAAATGGCTATGAGTGATGTGTTCAAGGAATTCAACACGCCGCTAACCACGATTAGAGTACGGGACCTACTGTTTGACGGCATCACCATGTGCAAGGACCCGACGGGGCTGGGGATCATCGCTTGCTCCATAATCAGAGACATCGCTGACAGCGCACAGAATCTTGAAGAAAAACCCGACGGTTCGCTAGTATTCACCATCTTAAATTATGTAAGTGTCTTAACTTTATTTCTCTTCTCAACTTAGTCATCATTTCCTTAAGTTTTTCCCAACTATCTTAGCGTCGGTTTCCAGTGTAAACGGATGCAGCTGTGTGCCAGTGTTTTACATGCAGCGTTCTATCTGATCTTTTCAACCCGGGCACCCCGGTCTGTGTTTCTGACTTCTGAAGTTTCTAAGTTTGTTAATGTTTAATGTATCTTAACACGGAGGAACTCGTTGTGGCATAAATGGTCACCCATACACAGCCACGGAGCGACCACTCCGAGCATTGCTTGACCTTTAACCTGTGTGGCTGTTAATTAGCTAAGAGCTCCCAAATTAAACTTAGCAAAGGTATGTTACCAGCCGTATGTAGTCGGGGTCGCCTTTGCAAGATTTCTCGTTGCATACCACAAAGCCTGAAGTCCTATTTGTAATCACAAACATTATTGAAATGTGGACACTGTGTGACACAGCTAGCGGTTAGTTTGACCTACAAACTTGATATTACTCAGAGAGCTCGGGCGGACTTCCTCTCAAAGATAGGATTAGATAATAAATTAAAATTGGAAAGCCCAACGTCGCTTGAAGTATTAGCAAAGTGGGGTAGCAGTGGGCTTTGTCTTATCGTTCCAAGTTTATATCTTAGGATCAGACGAATTCGATTCAACTAGATAAAAAGACAATAATAACGAAGGCCTATGTCTACGTTGAAGTATGAGTTTATATTTGTTTATAAATGTATTCTATTCCTAACTCTATCAAACCAAACGTCCATCCCATATAAGCGAGCTCCTTCCATTCACCCAGGACGAAATAAAGCGCCCCGTATTGTGACGTCATCACTTGTTGCACAGCAGTTAACTAACAAATCTGCTTCGACAATACTGCATTAATAGTACAAGCCGTCCGGTATGACAAACTGCGCGTATTGATCTTAATTCCTAGAAAAGGTCGAGAGTGCCCCCCTACCCCCACTCTATTACGCCACGCCCTCTACCAGATGTCCTACTCGGAAAATAGACGAGTAATAGCCTCTGATTACGCATCAAGGCTAGAAGCCGGATAAAGTTTGAAAAGCTGGTCTAGTCGACTTGGATCATGGGTCTCGAACTTCCCCTCCCTTGTTATGCATCTTCTCATTTCTATTTGTAAAAGAAAAACATCATGTCTAAACAATAATATTTTTTACTTAGTTTTGAACTTACGTGTACCACGCGCAGACAAATAAATTTTAATGGTCTCATTATTTATACAACTGCGGGTCCAAATATTTGATTTTGTTTTGTACTTTGTACCGGTGCAGTGACATACTAGGTATAGGAATATACAGACAGATTTAAGAAATAGACAGACGGATTATTATTATGACGATCATAAAAGAGATCTCTTTTTCTCTTTTGAAGGAACGCCCTAGTCCGTTGAAAAAATTAAATTTACTTGTTTTCTAGCAGTAATTCTTTTATGTATTAGTAGTATTCCATACACAAACTTCTCATTTACACAAAAAACGCGTGACTATTGCTAATTGCATGAAACTCTGACAGCACACTCCAGTTAAATCCGCATAGAAACGATATTCGCGAACATTTGACGGCTCGTGACGAGTCGTAGCGGGTTGATGCAACCGGCCCTTAGTACGCCACGCTGGAGACACGATAACATGTATAAACTTGTTCCGACGAGCATTTTGTCCAACTAGTAACGAGGTATCACGGGCAGATTTGAATAAACTTCAATCCAATTACAAAGGAAAACGGTGATCGTATTTCCTTTGTGTCGTTACAAGAATCGAAACGATATATGAAAGGGAGTGCATTTGAAATGTATTCAAGTTGCCACTGCCTGCTGGCCGCGGCAGAAATCTTCCGTTTACTTACTTACTTTCAATAAAAAAACATCTTCAACGTTTCAATGCGATGAGTTCTGCGTTTTTATTATTGAACTAACTTCTATTCGCGATGTTGTTTGTGACGTTGAAGTAGTTTATTTGCCTTCAGTAGATCTACGTAGATACATAGTTTGTAGACAGATTGATTGAATTACTAGGCTCTAGTAACTTTATTAAAACAATTTAGGTTAGTTCGAAAAACTTGTATACCCACACAATCTGCACCCCACTTCTCCGTAGAGATTGAATTCACGAAAAAGGATATCGTCTATAACCCTTGGGTTTGTTTCGGCGTTTCTTCTCAAGGTAGTCAGTTGAGAAATGCCGACCTCATCTCGTTATTTATAAAAAATGAGTTGATGTGTAAAAGTGTCGATTTCAACCTATTTGCAAAATAAATATCATTTATCGTTATTAGGAACATACTCGTATAACCCAAAATACAATTTTATTGAAATTACTTTTAAGGCAGATCATTTTCATACAAACTTATTGCACCTCCTCTGTTCCCGCTTAAAGGACGACTTTTAAAAAAGCGTTTTACACGAATTTCATAACATTCAATGAAAAACCTTCACACTGAATTTCACTCATGTAACTTCAAAGCGGCAAAGTTTCGTACTAAGTCCCGCCCCCCTTTTATCCATTTGGGAGGCGAATTTTCAAAAATACTTTATTAATTTTCACCTGCGTTACAAAAGACACCCCTATGCAATATAATATCAAGCTACTACTTTAAAAATTTAGACCCTAAGTTGATATCAGTCAGTTAGTAAGTCAACTTCTCTTTATATTGTACAAGATAAGATTTCTCCTTGCGAGATAGTTCCTTATGCAAGAAACAATCCAATAAAAATAAATTCAAGTGTTTGTTGTATTATTTGGTTTGCACACGACGTTCAATATTGGCTATTGTTGAAGGGAGAATAGAAAAGGAAATTGTATTGAGATGGTCGTGTGGTCCTGAAGGATAGGTTTGTATACTGTGTGCCTCCTATCTACGAGTTTATGTTGTCATACTTAGGAAATAAAGCTTGTTGGCTTTGTATTTTTCTAGAACTTGTTCGATAAGGATGGTCCTCATCGGTGAACCGGTCAAAATCAATTGAACATTTTTATTTTTATCATGCATTGTATTATTTTTAAACAGTCGTTGTGCGTGGATTCGATGTACCAATGTAACTTTTCTAAGTTTTACGTACTTTCTAAGTTTACCTTGAACACCAATGATTGATTAAAGTGAAGGTGAAGGAAAATATCTCGAGGAAACCTGGACTATAAAGTCTGAAATCACCAACCCGCATTGAGCAAGCGTGGTGATGAACGCTCAATCCTTCTTTGTGGGAGAGGAGGCCTGTGCCAGTGGGACAATAAAACGGCTGTGATGATGATGATGATGAAGTTTATATTTTTGACTAGTATCTGCAAGCAGTTTTCCTCGCGTCCCGCACCCTATAAAAAGTAGCGCATAGTCTCTCTCTATAAATAGGCTATTTAACACTGGAAGATTATTTCAAATCAGGTTCAGTTCCAAAAATAAGCGCTTTCGAACAAATAAACTATTCAGCTTTATAATGTTAGTTTAGATATAAAAAAGGGATTTGCATACTTCCTCTACAATACACAGTAAGAACTGACGCCAGCACATCAAGCTACCCGAAACTGTCAAGTTTTCTCAATGGACTTTGAATCATATAGTTCAGTAATAAAGTAGAAAATCTATTAATGAAATTTGACAGATTGTGGTGGCTTAATGTGCTAGCGTCTGTAGATAAAAGGAATTTTTACAGTTTGAAAATATTCAGATTGTCGGTAACTCATTCATCATCAGGATCCATTGGTCTCAAGAGTATTACACCAGAAGTCTTTTGTTATATATAATATATATTTTTGTTATGCAAATGACACAGTAAAGAGTTGGTCTAATCATAACAAAAATTTAAACAAGAGATTTCATATAAGTATAAACTGTTCTAGTAGATTCTTTAAACTATGCATATGTAAGCCTGTAATCACGCTAAAATAAGTTTTAATTTTAAAGCGCAACAAACAAACTGTATTATTATCTACACTATTAGTCAGCATGAGCAGTTAGTATAGAGAATGACCTTTTTTCGTGTGAAATTATCAAAAGACCCCTTCTGCTAAGGGTGCAGCTAGAGAGAGTGTTAAACTCTTACTGACTAAAATCCACAATGTTCCTTCTGGAGGTCCCTATGTGCCAGAGACCGCGGTAACTCTTACGAACAACCCGCAGCAGGTTAGAATGGCCTCATCATCATAATCATCATCCTCCTACACTTACCTTATCAAAAGTTTTATTTGGGGTCGGCGCAGCATGTTTTTGTCTTCCACGCTCTTCTATCTGCCTCCATCTTGATCTTCAGTTGAGAATGACCTCTCAACATAAATTCATATTTGAAGTTGAAAATTCCTATGTTTTCTGGTACGTCAGCTGCACACTGCGTCTAGCATATTCAGTGCAACGCAGTGAGTACAGAGCTAGAAGTTGTACTTAGTTGCGGCCTACTTAACTACTTATAACACATGTAACACCCCGCTGAGGTACTATTTTGTAGGTACCTGTGGCTTTGTTAGTTCAGAGCTAGTTCTCCGGTATTGTACGTGCTTAGGTTCTAACTATGAAATGAGCTTAAAATTTTCGTATTTTAATGCGTGTGTTTGTATATTCAATGTTTTATGTACAAGGTCTAACATAAATAGTGCACCATATTTTTACAGGTCATCTAGTATATGCTAAGGATTATGTTTATCACAAAAAAAAGTTGAATAACCTTGGGGTCAACCATTGAATGCTAGAAGAAAATTACAACTTGGCGAAAGTGATGAAAATGATGTTTTCATGACTTTTTCGTGGTAAACATGATCCTTAGCATGCACTAGATGATCTGTACCATTGCACTAATATTGTTAGACTTTATATAGTGTGTATGTTTATGGCTGTTTGGTGTCACTACTATTTACGCAAGAAAGTGTAGATACCCTCGGGAAAAGCGATACTCAGAACGACCGCGTTGACAAGTGTTACATACCTCTGCTAGGGACATTAAACTACGTCTTAGAAACCGGTAACTATAAGGCAACAAAAGTTCACTAAGTTTTAAATGTAGGTACAAAATTTATCACACCGCCATACTATTATTATCGCCATACTATACTCTGTGAAATAATGAAGGCATGACCTTATTGTTATATTAAGTATTCGTAGTTTTTTTATCAAAATTATTTAAACGGATTACTTTCTTTTGCAGAAACAACAGCTCCCAAGCCAAGAGTATAGAGTGCTGAGAGGTCTAAACGACCCTGCAGACTTAGGACGAATCTTAACTTATGCCGGGTCCGCATTCTTCCCTGAATGGTTGAACCAAACCAATCGGGACCCGAACGTGTGCATGCAGATCAATGGCACAGATTCCGGGATTTTCGCGCCATTCGTCGATACGGATCGCAGTATTTATGCCATCAACACGGATATTTGTCGGTGAGTGGGTCAATATTATTGATTATTCGATAAGCGTCCTGGTTTCGACCATTTAATTTTAGGTCCTTTGACTTTATGATACGTCTTTCTTTGCCGTGTTTTATGTATGCCTAATCTTGTGATAAGATTTGGGAATGGAAATGGAATGTATATATCCGATAGGCTCATTATTAAACTTTGCTTCAAGTTTCTTTATTGATAACTTAAAGTAAATTGTGTATATAATTATTGCTCTATAATTATGATTACTGATTATAATCTGTGTTCACTTAATACAAGACACGGACAAAATTCTTATAAGGTAATGTACTAGTAGTCTATAATGGTATCAATTTTGTTGATTTATTTATAGTCAATCATCTTACAAGATTATGTGCCGGTCTGTCGCCCTTTGAATGAATTACATTTTTTTTTTCTAAAAATAGACCGAAACTTTCAGAGAAAAATGGGATAGTTGCGTGGGTAAAAAAGACGGCGTAAAATGTTTTTTTTGTTTTTCACAGAAAATAGTGTGCCTAACTGACAGAAATAGAGGTAGAAAGATAGGAAGTATTGACCCTAGTCTAGGTTTCAAAAAAAATAATTGTTAGTGTTCTTTTTATGAAGTAAGAAATTAAGTGAATTCCCTTTATTAAATACACATATTATACATTACAGGATATTTTAGGGTCAAAATAAAATATTATGTATGATTGTAGGGTAATATTATTTTAAAATGAGTTTCTTAAAAACATTTTTTTGAATTCAGAAATGGTTTTCAAAATATTATTTATACTCAAAATAAATATGTACACGCAAATCTTAATAGGAATCATTTGCTTGAGCTGGGTCCTGTATCAGAAGTATGGATATGTATATGGTATAGGAAATCATGACAGATAGAATTAAAATAAATAAAATTTCAAAACTAATTTAACTACTACCTACATAAAAAGACGTCTGCTATATAAGTAGATAAGGTAAAGTCTCAAATAATGTTGCCAGCAGACAGCCTAAGCCACGCCGACGCGACAAAAATATTTTAAGCTTCCTATTTTCGCGACGTGAAATTTCCGACGACACTAGTCGCGCCTCGAACCCCCGCACCCTACGTATTTGACATTGTCACTGTACTCAAGTCGTCAGAAACTTGCTACATTATATTTTATATTATAAATAAAAAAATATAATATAAAGCCCGTCTCCATGGTAACTGCAGGAGGTAGTACATAAAATGAAAGCTTGTTCGTTGGCTGTGTGAGTGCTCTGTTTCCCGGAATATTAGGGCGGAGCTTCAGGCTTCCAATATGTCCACATTGAAATACATCACTCACACTAACAAGTAAAAGGCATATACTGCAACAATTATTTTATCTCTTTCGCACTTATGCAACTATGCTTTACAGGATCGCTATGTAAACAGTCAAGTAATTTGTGTGGGTGGTTGAAGCAGGTCCTAACGATGCCGGCCCATTTGTACATGGACACAGTGATACATACACACACATAGGTAAATTCAGGGCACACATACATAGGCATTAATACATAACTGGTATATAGACTTTTAATGGAAAATATTTATTGTTGGTTTTTCGCATTTTATTTGAACACTATTAATAATTTTCGATCATGACTGTCTGATTGATTAAACTATTATTTATTATTCTGAAATTGCACTACTTTACATAACATTTTAAAGTAATAAGGTAATATTTTAGGATCTTGAAAAGGGCCCCTAGGTTTTTTTATACATTAATATTCATACATCGTTTTGTCATCGCTGCGTGTTATATAAAATTGATCAGTAGTTTAATATTAAAAAAAAAATTTCAAAAAAGTTAATAGATACGTGTAGGAACTTACAGTAGTGAAGAGCAATATTGTTAGCCTACTTACATCTAAGAACATTTCTTTTTTGCATTTAATTAATTTTCATAAAAAAACTTTGCCAGGCTTAACAAAAAACAAAATATTTAGAATATAACAATACGTAGTTAGTGTTGTTACACTTTTTCGATTGCACCTTTCTTTTTGAATTCGGTACAAAGATTGAAAGCACACGATTCCCTACAAACTATTTTTTAACGGCTATGCGAAGTAATTGGCCAATAACCTGATGGAGGCTGCAGGAAAAACAGTTAGCTCGAATACAATACTAGTACCTATTGTTACCACGGCCGCGTTGGTGCGATGGTAACCACGCTAGACTGCCGAGCTGAGGATCCCGGGTTTGATTACCGGTACAGTCGACATTTGTGTGATGAGCATGCTTGTTGGCTGTGGCTGTGTTATAATATGTTGTCTGGGTGCTATAATATGTATTTATAATAGGGTAGTTGACAACTAGTCAAATTCATTACTTTCATTGAAGTGTTAAAAACGTTTACTTTCTATGCAATTTGTATGAAATTAAGAACTACGACGTCACACTTTTTTCACATCAAGCTAAAAATAAAGTATATATTTTAGTTAAATTATCAATAACAAAAACCAATTAGCTTTTCCTTAAAAGCTATAAATGAGAGTGCCATTATTATTATTTAAGATTTACCAAAGGATTGTATTTTTGACCTAGTCTACTACCTAAATGTAAAGCATATCTAGTTAATCAGTTGCGTTAGTACCCATAACAAGCTAATCAACAGCTTACCTTGGGGCTAACCGACCGTGTGTGAAAAAGGTGTGTATTTTTCCTTTTCATCCACGTGATATTAAACGTAGATCCTGAATGGATCATACGATATCACAGATGCTTCGCCAATTGTGCATACAATACGATTGCAATTGAAAAATGCAACATCAAGTGAGATTACAATGTAGGCGTTCAATGAATATAGCAAAGTCCAGGAACCCTTCGCGTCCTGTTATTGAATGTACATATCATTATTCTATTTGCATGTCTGTTCGTTTGACATCAATCTTGGCTTTGATAGGAGTTATGGAAGGCGATTTAATGTTATTATAGCGTGGAGTTGCATCTATTTATTAATTGTTAACTTGTACGAAAGGTTTTCATTATTTGGTATTTAAAGGTTACATATAAACCAAAAATGTTCCAATCGAATATTAACCCTTTCGTAATTGTCATAAGGTTGAAAGTCTATTAAAGTTTGACAGATTGAAGTAGTTTGATGTGGCGTCTGTATATTTGATTGAAATTGACAATAAATTCTGCCATAATTGATGTCGGTAAGTGAAGGTTTTAAGGGTCAACAAAGTTTTATTAAGACTTCCCAAAAACCTACATGTCCTAAGGAAAGAGTTCAATGACAAAATTAAGGACAATAAGAACATCTATAACGTTTTTAGTAACACTTCATCACATAAGCCTTAAATATTATTCAAAAAAGGCAAGTTTTAATCTTGTTTTGAAATAAAGCCACAAATTAAAATGTAGGCCCAGTTAACAGCTGCCTGATACGTAAAGCCTATGCAATTAAGCGCGGACTACATTTGTCAAATTGAGGTTACCGGGTTCCCCAATTTTTGTCCCGTTTTACCCTTTACTGAGGGCGTAAAGCTCTCTCCTCACTTTTCACCGCCCTGTGCCTGGCCAATCGATAAATTCTAGATCTATATAAATAGTTGTTCCTAGATTTTTATACGTATTGTTATGTTGAAGTGATAGAGTGATTTTATGGTCAATGATTGAGGCATTTTATTTGGTAGGTATGTGCAAACAAATTTTGACATTATTTACTCATTGGTTGAGTATATGAGTATGTGTAAATGTTACAAAAAAGTTCTTATAATTATCACCACAAACCTATTGATCCAGCCCATCAGTTTTGGAGATTATCCATGCTGACAGACAGTCATGTCAACCCTTCAACATAGACTTAAAAATTTTTAGAGGATATTTTTTAGGTTTTTTTCAATCTGCTTTTGGTTCGAGCTTTGAACGCCAAAGCAAATATTCATACGTCTGTGGATTGACTAAAAAACCGTTATTTCAACGCAGCAAACAGACTTTTTAAACAGCACTTCAATTTCATTTATTTGTATAGAATATAGGATAGGGTGTTCGTAAAATATCATTTTAAATCAATATTTTTTCGAAATAAACAGCGATGCGCTGTTTGCTTTCAATCAGAGAGTTGAAATTTTTTAAATTAAAATGTTTGAAATTCATCAAAGTTTTATCAACACTACGTATATGTTATTCTGCACAGTAAATATGTAGGACTGTCTTTCAGACTGTCCGTATGGCCGCGTTGGGACTCCAAGATAGATCTGCATACCTACTGAACATTGTATCTCTTTGTAATGTGCCTGAAACTGATGCATTTCTTGTCGTAGTCAATGGTACTATAGCAATGACATATTGACTTGTTCCTAAAGAAGTAAGTACCCAGATTTAACCGACTTTCAAGATTTATAAAATCCCAATTCTATACATGTTTTCTTAAGCCTACACCTTATAATTTAAGTGAGTATAAGTCCGTGCCTGTTCTTGACACAATTTAATTATTTTAATGCCTTGGATGTCTCCATCTTGTATCTGCATACTTCGTGCAACTCCTTCGCTGCATGGGTTGAATGAAATGGTCCCCCCTCACCCCTCCCCTTCGGGTCGAGCCGTCTAACGTCGATAGTACCATATTCTAACTCCATAGCAATCAGAATCCAATCTCACTAATTTAACCTTTGACTTCTGTGCTTATGACAAGTGCATCTTGAGGTGACGTAGCCAGATATCCTGTGTATATGTAGGTATACCTGTATTCATGCTATTCTACTCATGTGGTGAGGAAACTGGCATTGCTTCAACATCTGAAATTATTCTCAGTAGATGGGAGAAAGACATCTATGTGCCAAAAAAAAAAGAAATAGTGAATGAGCTCCATATTCATATGTGAAATAATAACATACGTGTAGACTATTTGTCTTGTGAATATTTTGAATGTACCGAATATGTTCCTCGGCTTCCTATCGTGTGCGCTGTAGTTAATTAAATAAGTCTATACATAGAATTGGTGTTTCGTTGATAATTTCTTCTCGAAATGTCAGATTGCAACCTGGTAATTAGTTATCTAGGTAATCCCATCATTGAAGTCTTTGAAATAAATATTGCTAACTTTTGTCCGGTTTTTATAAAATTAAAAGGATTTTTCTGTAATTGTTCGCACTCAAAGCTACAGCAGTAGCGAAGGCAACTAACAAAATTCCTGTTGAAAATACCGCATACCGTGGTTACCGAATGGTACGTGCATATTCCAAAAAACGGTACCCTCCCACTATTGCAATACAAAAAAGTCGTGACATTTTTTACGAACATAGGGATATACCATAAATTGAATTCGAAAAATCACGGTTTTCTGACCCGTATCAAATGAACGCTACGGTTCCATTCTATCAGTTGGCTCACCTACTGTTGTCTAGGTAGCTAGGTAGGTAGCTACACGGGTGGGTCGAATCAATATGCGTGGGTGGTGTGCACAATAACACGTCTGATAGACACTAAGATATTAATCCCGACAGCACATAAGAGAAATCAGTGTATAATTAGTATCTACCCATCATAGACAGATCAAGTGTAGAATATACCTAATTTGGCAATTTAGTTTAAAGTTGTATAGTAATTTTCTAATGAAGTACTTATTATGGTTAGTCTTTTAATGGATTACTGATTTCTTGGGCCTATTTCATCGTTATGTGTCCCTGGGCGCACGTGAGCCCGTCGCTCCTGTGCCTAATATCTGTTGGTGTCAGACTGCCGTCCCATCGGACTATGAGAGGACGGGAATAGAGAGTGCAATTTCGTTTATTTATTTGCATACAAATGACCTATAAAAATGCCTTAAGACATCTGTTTTTTGTAAAAGATATATAAATATATGTATACTATCAATAAAAAGTGTCTTAATTATTGCGCGCAAATTACTGAAAAATACGTATAAGTAAATACTTTGATATTGATCTGACTCAAAAGTAGGTATTAACGAAAAAAAACTAAATTTCATGTTCAATCGTATAATGGATGTAGATATGCAAATACTTATTAATGACCACAGCAATTATTTAATCCCGATCTCGATAATGCAACGTAATACTGTGATAAGATGAAGATAATTACACAACACAATGTTTATCGAGCACAACTTGTAGTTATACCTATAGTTTGTACACTGGTATGTGCGTAATCGTTTGATTGTAATATAATCCAGATATATTTCACCTATTAGGTTGAATTTCTCTCTTGCCGTATTGGTGCCTCTTTGTTTTATGTGCAGTTTGGTGCTTAGCAGGCTTAGCATGGCAACCGTAGAAACAAGTTTTGTTTACCGGAGCATGGACATAATGACAGAAAAGTGACAAATTAACGTAAGATTTCTTTTGTCATTTTTTGAAGAAATTTTTCTTTTGTTCGATCGACATAAGATAAGTCTACAAGTGATTATATGCGAGTTGACAGGTCGCGCCATGCTCAGGCAGGAGACATGTTGACATTGACAGGAAGAGCTTGGTCTTTTCTTGACGGAATAGATGTAAAATCGCCATGTTAAGCCTGCAGGTCATTAAATGATTCGTAATCTCTACAACTGCTACTAGAATTACGCACATTAGATATCCAATTATTGCTAAAGGTCACCTGAAGTAGCAGGTATACCAGAAATTAGAAAACTCGGGACACCGAGTTGCAACTGAGTACCAACCCAACCTATTCTAGTTATATTTAAGCTCGCCATATGAAATATAAACATCCATTACAGTTTCAAATGACGCATCAATTATAATATTGATTGCGTATCTGTTCTCGACAAGCCGAATCAAACAAATAATTTTATGTTTCATTTCTGATTCCATACTATTTGAAATTTGTATTGCCTCTCGGCAGTTCTCGTAATAACAGCAATATCTACCATTTGTATTATTGGTACGTACCACAAAGGTGACTCTCAAAGGAGAAAGTAATTGTAAACCCCTTTGTAAGTTCCATTTAATAACGTTAGCAAAACAAGCCGCCCGGTGCACTGCACAATAGTTTAATAACAAAATGGATTCTACAATAACCTTAACAAAACAAAACTTTGTAATTTTACAACAATTCGATTGACAAATTAAATGTACTTCGCTTTTGATTTATGAATTGAATTGTTTTTATTAATTCGAGCAATTTCCTTGCATACAAATGGAACTAAATCATCCGTCGGCAACTTTGCTACGAAAGTTGTTGAGGGCACAACTCCGACACAGCCGCGTTATACTTACTCTAGTGGGCACAACTTTGATCAAGTACATAGACCCAAGTGGATGTCACAACTTCGAAATAGACACCTTGAACTTGCTAATAGTTTTAATTAAACTTTAAATAAACACAAGCCATACGTAGGCTGAAATAGTTTGTCTAACCGTCCTTAGCCGTCCGGAGCAGTCGGGAACCTCCGGATTTATTATTCAAAAGCGAAGTGGTAATAGATTCCTGGAATTTCGGAAAACTGCCATTTCCAAAGGCTAAGCTGAGCTAACATGTTCTAGTGTAGGCGCTTGTCAAATGCCTATTTTAATCCCAGATCAGTGGAGCTGCGGTATGAGCGGGACTCCGAGTACGAGGGCATCCCGACGGTCAGGTTCGCCGCAAACGAGTGGCTGCTGGATAATGACGACGGCTGTTTCTGTCTGAACGTCACCAGAGGTGAGACCTACTTACTTTAATTAAATACTAATTTTAATGTTGGAGCTATAAATATAAGTATATTGAAACGATTTTATTTTAATTTGGAATAATCTGTTATATTTCCTTAATAGATTTTCAACTTTATCACTGAAGCTTATAATTAAAAGTTGATAACGCTCAATCCTTCTCCGAGGGAGAGGAGGCCTGTGACCAGCAGTGGGACGATAAAAAGGCTGTGACGGTGATGTTGAGAAAATTTTACAGTTTCGAGTAGCTTGATATGCTGGCGTCTGTATCTACTTGGAAAGTGAAATTCCAGGAAAGCTATAGTCCCACGAACTCGTACAATTGTAGTATATTCGCACATTATTTTAGAGCACATAGAACATGATAAAAGTATTAGAGCGGGGCTTTTATATTCTCGTGATAATATTATTGATTTATTGCAGGAATTAACAGGGATGACGGCTGTCTACTGCGGGGAGCTATGGAGTTATACACATGTGTTGGTGAGTTACATTTAATTCTTTACTATGTTTGTGCATCGCAGACGTACTGATAAAGCTTTATAGGCTTTATGGGATTTTCCGAACCACCGTACACAAAGGGTGGGATATAGAAGTGTTTCCAAAAAATAATCCGCTACTACCTAACGCTCTATACACAAAAGGTAAAATAGGTAAAGCCATTGTGTTAGGTTGCCTATATACAAATACGGTACTCGGTAGCTATATTTTTTTTAAGTGAAACCTGCCTATGTGTGTGTCTAAATGATAAATGATATGTATTTTGCAAATAGGTTGAAATCAACACTTTTACACGTCAACACATTTTTTATAAAATAACAAGATGAGGTCGGCATTTCCTAACTGACTGCCTTGAGAAGAAACGCCGAAACAAACTCAAGGGTCATAGTCTCTTAAAGTCCAGACATAAAAAGAAATTACATACTAAAGTATGGATGAGCAATGTACGAAAGTAAGACAATGTAAGACTTCATTCTAAGAGTTTGTGTTTGAGTTTTGAGTTTGAAAAACTCAGTTCATAATTCGAATATACACTAGCGTTACTCTTGCGAGCGTGTTTGCGAAATGAACTAAATTGACTTCGAGATTTTGACATGATGACGTAAAAAGTAGTATTCTGTAAGGTCCCCATCACTTTGATGTTCACTTCGCACTCAAACTCGATTACAAGTGTCAAACCTTATGTGAAATGAGAGTGAATAGCGAAGTGAATGCGAGTTCTTGTTAGAATTTTATAGAATCGACGTGCTGGACATAGGACCCCACTATTTATTTCTAAAAGTACTCATTGGAAGCAGGCTGCGTTCAGCGCCTGCCTGTAATATTTGCGCCTACACTTAATACGTTATACCTTGCCTATTTACTTCAAGTTAGGCTGAAAGTAAGTCGTGGTGGCCTAGTGGTTAAAGCACCAGCCTTTCGAGTAAGAGGGTGCAGGTTCGATTCCAGGTCAGGCAAGTACCGCAATGTAACTTTTCTAAAGTTATACGTACTTTCTGAGTTTATCTTAAAAACCAATGACTGATTAAAGGTGAAGGAAAATCATTTCGAGGAAACCTGGACTATAAAGTCTGAAATCACCAACCCGCATTGAGCAAGCGTGGTGATTAACGCTCAATCCTTCTCCGTGGGAGAGGAGGCCTGTGCCAGCAGTGGGCCGATATAAAGGCTGTGATGATGATGATGAGGCTGAAAGTGACCCGGGGACCTTTATATCTTTATCTTCAATCGTAATTCAATAGTTTTCCTAATGCGACATAACTGGTTCGATCTGTTTTCGATAACAAAATGCTTTTGTTTCCTGGTGTCAGGTTAGTTTAGGCTGACCTTTCTGTAGACTCACTTATTATTAATTAATTATACAATTTTAATAATAAGAACTCATATTTTTGTTGCTCACGTCTGGAATGTAACGCGAGGAATTTTAAAGAGACTAAACGAGAATAGAACCAGAGAGAATAGACGAAAGAGAATTTGTTTCGAAAGAGGATTGTTATAGTCTAGAATCTACATAATTATAGGTGCAGAAAAAGTGTATATTTACGTTATCTTCTTCCTGCCCTGTTTCCTAAAAATTTGATATCTATTGGTCTCTGTAAGCCGTCATACTACTATCCACTCCCTTCTTAATCATGTCATCTCTCAGGCAATCAATCCATCTCTTCCTTGGTCTACCTCTACCTCTCCATCCATTCACATTCATACTTAACACACGCTATATCGTCTATATAAAATCATTGCCTTTGTCTAGAGAAGTTTTAAACATAGCAAATAGTACAAATATTATGTGTACTGGTTACTCTAGAGAGTATTGCAATACCTTGTGTTTGCAGTATTTTTTTAACCCTGCGGGTAATGGCCCGGGACGGCTAACCGCAGTTTCATCACAGGCCATGCGGGACAAACAAACATTTAATTATATAAATGTACAAACGAGGATCGTTGTTCGATAGAGTGGCAATATTAGTAGATATGTATTACAGTGTAATATAGACTAGGTACTCACACACGACGTACCGTGATCATATAGGTATTCATTATAAAAAACATTCGTCTGTCATTGAAATTGCAATTGCTATCGCATTCGATGACTAGGTACTTACTTTGCATCCCCTAATGAAAATGTTCAATTGCTATGTACATATATGTTATTTCCCTCCTTTCTCCTTTTAATCAATTTCCACACAAAATATCAATCATATCTACAATATTAAACTCTTCAATAATGTTAATACGAGTAATATTCTGAAAACATTAAAATTAATGGAAATAAAACCTCAAAGTTCGTTTTCAATTACGAGAAGTATCGGGTTTAAATGTAATATTAATAATGGCATCCAGACCGATTGTCGGCCACGGGTGTATCAATTACCAACTTCCAGACTCCGGGCTGCTTTATGAAAGACTCTTAAAACTGACAAAGCGATTTCGGCCTGACCCGGGAATCGAACCGGAGGACTCGTGAACAGCAGTCGCGCTATGCGAGTATTAGACCAACGAGGCAGTTATAATTATAACTGTATCACAAATAGCAAGAACAAAGTGCTACAGCAAAGCTAGAATACATAATAACAAAATATCCAATCTAGCAACTCACTAAGACCTTTCATAATAAACTTAAAACGCAACTAATTGGCTTTGCTTCTTAAGCTCATTTACTCATTTTCGATCTAGAATATTAATTAATCCCGATGTTCGCCAATGCAATTCTATTATATTGTGAAGTGCAAGCATCAAATCATTTTCTTTTCCTCTTGGAAAATTTTAATCCTTTGATCTCAGGAAATTGGCTTGTGGGGACCACTTGACAGGCACGGCGTTGAACACTATTACCGGGAATTTACCCTTTGTGCGCCCCTCCTAAGTTTCACGACGGGATTTTCAATAAATGGATTATTATTTAAACGGCTTCGTTTTATTCTTTTAAGTGTTAACAATATAAATTATATTGAAGTAGTAACTACATTTAAAGTTTTGTGAGATAAGCAGCTGCACGCCTCGATAAATCATAAGGTTAAGCAACTCATCGCACAGCCGGTCCGTGGATGGGTGATATTTGTCATAACGAGTCGTGTTTTGGAAGACACGCTAATTCTATGGACTCCGGCTGTTATATGAACGTCTTAGAGAGTCAGTACGAGCAGTCAGGAGCCAGGTAATTTGACACCAAGGGTTATCAAGTGAACACAATGGCACTATAATGAATAACTTCATATCGCATCGACATAATCCGAGCTATGCAACAAAGGCATTCAAATGACAGCTATGCATGTTATTCGCGCAAGTATGTCACCGGGGTAATTAGCTGAGTCAAATGAGAGGACGAGATATTATTATGTTTACTTATATCTGGATACAACGTTGTATAAGCCGACCCGCTGTGACCTCGCCCGACATTTGCTCGCAAAAAGCAGCATTTCTGTAGTTCTCGTCCTATTGACTCGTCCTGAAATGAATATTATGTTGCTAGTTTTATATATGACCCTAGAATTGTGTAAAAATGTAACACTATTCTTTCCTCTCAGAATCAGTCTTGTTTAAAAAAGACTTGATCGGTATCTCTTACGCAATCTTTGGTTTCGACCTTAGACAATAAAGTCGTGTCAAATGTACAGACGCCAGCACGTCAAGCTACCCAAAACTTGACTCTAAAACTCAGCTGCATCCGGTTAAGACTGAAAGCCGACCCCATCATAGCTTGGGAAAAGGCTGGGCAGACGATGATACGAGTGATGTGATACGTTAGTTTATAAATATCCAGGGGCAATATCATTAGTTAAAAGATATTTGATTGATAACAATTCACTGATTAAATGTTATAGTATGCAAATTAGTTATCTGTCATATAATTAATATTTTTGATGCTCTTTTACTAAACATTAATCAGTAAGAACATCTCATTAATACCTAACAGTTGTTTATAAAAAATCGTGACGTCACCTATACTTATGTAATAATAATACTCCCGAACGATGTTAACGTAGCTTTCAACCACTAATACATACAATAAAGCATATATTCGAACTTTCTGGAATTAAAACAGCTTGGAATCCCTTGGGGACTAAATGATTGTTATACTTTTGGACCAAATAAAATATTACATACTAACGGTTTCTCCTGCGTCTCCGGGGATCTTCTCACCTTACCTAGATACCCAAAACATAGCCTATGTTTACCGGTGACAGTGTAGCTTGCTTTAACAGTGAAAGAATTTTTCAAATTGTTCAACAATCAAACAAACCAACAAACAAATTTTCTTTTCTGTTAGTAGGTATACATAGATGTATACTTAAAAGGGTTTAGGAACATAAAAATAATTTCGTGCGAAGCCCTTTTGATAAAAACAAGTGACAATGTCAATTTATTTAGGTATACCACGGGCAACCGAGACGTCACAGGTAGACTTAAAATTATTACTTTCGGATTTTAAGTCAACAACACAATTTTTGCTTAATCCGGAAAAGAATGAACCAGAGCATCGCAATAGGGTTCCGTAGTATCTACAAGTTTACACCTTCTTTTCAAAACTCCCATGATCAACGTAGGAGCTTAATAAAAAACCAATTAAATCTAACTTGAGTTAATAAATTATGAGAGTTTCAAACATTTCTCTTGTGTAAAGATTAATCGAAATATATAAAACTCCTATTAATAGCAAACAAAAAATATTTGCAGCAAATAAAATATCAAGCTACATTTACTCATGATCAATAACCAATCTGTAAAGCGAGTAAAAACTAAACTTTTTTATTTGAATAAAATGAAACGGTAGTTATCCGTATCGCGATGCAAATAACAAATAGTCGTTTGGATTGATTGATAGGCACGTTTATTTATGTTTTAGTGATGTATCAGAAATTTACGATAATGTTTAAGTTCAAGCGTATTATTAAGCAAGAGGCCACCGCCTCACCTCTGACCCGGTGCGGAAATCGACTAAATGTTTACACTAGTCGGCGCGGGCGCATTCAGTACGGCCTTGTGCCGCTAGTCGCGTTACCGTACCTCACCTGACTTCGATGACATATGAAATTGCAGCTTTCTGTGGCTTTTAGGTTCCATCTCACAGACGTAAAATCACCAAAAAAATAAAGTGAATTTTCCTGTCCCCAAGATATGCCCAGATCATAAACACGATCCGATATTTATCAAAGGTAAAGTTGGAACATTGTGAGCAGGGGTAACCGACAGTAAATTCATATTCTTATTGTAACTTTTCTTTTCAAAACACTTTAATTTAAATTATTACCTTACCTTACAGCCTAAACCATACCTGATTTTGAAAATATTCTTAAGATATTGATTTATATATGTATGTAGTTGTCAAATTTGACCCACGGAAGCCTAACCGGCGCATAACCACTCTTTCTCATTATAAGAACAGGTTGATACCATTTTAAATATTAACCTTTAAACTATCGAGACCTATGTATGTTGTTTTTTTAATAAACCGGTCAAAGCCAGAACGTCGTCAGATGTCTCGAATTAAATTAAGTTCAACAGAACGAAACAAAAGAAAATATTTCATTTTACACATGTATTTACAAATCGCAAAATATGCGTGAATGGAATAAATATGTGTGTTTACATTATTTTATTCTATTCAGGATGGCTGCGGATTGCATGTGGCTCGATGTGTGTGTATGTATGTGTTCACGAGTGCGATGGTACGAAGGCGCGCCATAACAAGGTTATACATCGACCTCGATGGTCCTCCCGCTCCCGTATTCTCAACATTCAAGACTCCACATAACCTGGAAACAGTGACCGTCACTCGTGCTCCAAAATGCATGGCATTTCAACTTGAACAATTAAAATTATAGTAAAAATACGGGCGCGACACAGATAGCCGCGCGCGGCGGGAGGTCATCAGTACCGACGTAAAAAAGAGTGCGCTCGCGCAGGACGGCCAAACGCACGTTACGATGATCCGCGTCGCGTGGTTGACGTGTGCTCTGCTTGCGGTGGCCGGCGCGCGAGTTTACGAGCGCTGCGAGCTGGCGCGCGAGCTGCGGGCGCTCGGCGTGCACCCTGACCACATCTCCACCTGGGTGTGCATCGCGTATCACGAGTCGCGCTTCGACACCGCCGCCAACAACCCTCACAGCGGCGACCACGGCATCTTTCAAATCAGCGAGCTGTACTGGTGCGGGCCGGGCAAGGCGTGCGGCCTGCCCTGCTCCGCGCTAAGGGACGAAGACATCTCCAACGACCTGGAATGCGCCCTACTGGTGCACGAAGAACATACTCGCTTACAAGGCAACGGCTTTTTGGCATGGGTAGTCTACCCCCAACATTGCAAACACAACACCAAGAAATACCTCGTGGACTGTGATACCACCGTGAAGAGTTCAGTGCCGATAACAAGATCCCGTACGTACAACTACGCGAACAGTTTCAACCAGCCTAATGTCACGACTGAGAGACACAACATAGAGAGCTTGTTGCCGCCATACCTGACGATTGGATCTATCGTCAGAGACAATTACGGTAAGGTGCTTGATCAACATAAGAGTAGATTTGATTGGTATAATTATAAGATTGATAATATCGACGAGCTCCGTCTGCCAGTGTTCAACCAACCGTCCCAGCACATTAGTATGCCGCCGACCAGTGCACCGCGTACCACACAGGCCACGATCACAACGAGTACGCCGTATGTACCGCGAGTAGTGCCGTGGAGGACGATAGAGACCAACCAGTTCCGAAAGAAGAAAGTATACACGGGATCGTCTACCCCAAATGCAATAACTCAGAAGGAATACTCCACTCAGTTCGCGAACGCAGTATCAACAGCATACGTACAACCAAGTTTAATAATAGCTCCACAACCCTTTGTAACATCTCCGTCGCTCGTGAATGTAACCACTACAACAGAGAAGCCGAAAACAAATACGATTGTCACTGCAGCTGCGTTCAAACCTCCTTCTTCTACAACAACTTATAACACACCTTCTTCCACGATCTCATACAGTCCTCGTATTTCTACAACTACGTACAAACCGCCCTCTACAACAACATATCGACCGCCTTCAACAACAACTACATATAAGCCATCAGTTTCAACAACCTACTCAACAAGACAGTGGTACAGCATAACAACACCGAAGCCGAAGTCAACATTTAAAACTTCAGTGACACCAATCACAAGAAAGATATTCGTAACCCCGAGTACAACAACAGCTGTCAATACGTCATGGAGATCATCGATTGTGCCCGACTTCACGATAGCAGCCAAGTCGACAAGGGAACCTCTACCTCAGACCTCGTGGCTTACATTCACATCTCGAACAACGACAGCCGCACCAGTGACTAGACAGCAAACGATCTCTCAGAGCAGGTCTACACAACCATCTACTACTTACACAAATACTAACGCACAGTTGAAAACGAACCCGCCAACATTTTCCAGTACTTTTAAAACTCAAGCGACTACACAGAAGCCTCGGAGCACGCAGTCTATATTCGATCTGTACTTGAATCCCACAAAAGCACCGGCATTACCAAGTTACAAGTACAACTGGGGTCAATCCAGGTTGAAGATATTTGGTGGCGGCACCACGCCCGCGCCGGTGCAGTGGACCACACGACGCACTGTCAATACTAATGGTAGCGCCAGGAATCAGATCAAAAGACAATCTTTACTTTCCTTAATTACACACTCGTAGGTTAATGTAATATTTTTGTGATCTCCGTTTCTAATAGCTTATTTCCCAGTGACTGAGCGCGTGCCACTCTGTGTAAAACAAACGAATGTCATGGATGTTTGTCATTATATCACCTGCGCAGGAAAAATAACTGCTGTCGTACTTAAATGGCAGTTGCGCAAACGCATGTGTATTGCGAGACGCGGCGGAGATTGCTCTATGTAAATAAATTGCGAATAAAGCGAATGTTCATTTTAGTATTAGACCAAAAAGCATTTATTATTAGTTTTTTTTTTATGATGACTGTCGTCCTATTATTTTTATTGCGTGTCCTAATAATCTGCGTAATATACTCGTATATTAATATGTGTAAATGAATTAATATCTAAAAATAATGTATAACATCATCAATGGTTTGTTATTTTTGTAATTAACATTTAAAATAACTAGTTTCTAATGCGGAAATCATCCGAAGGTGCGAATGTACTGAAGGACAGTTATACACGCTACTGTATCGTTTACATTCATAATAGCAAGTAAACGTATCAAGATATGCAGTACAACACTAAGTGACGTGACATAAAATAGTTTTAATATAGCAATAAAGTAACTAGCTGATT
Organism: Heliothis peltigera; assembly: GCA_958496145.1. Classification (NCBI taxonomy): domain Eukaryota; kingdom Metazoa; phylum Arthropoda; class Insecta; order Lepidoptera; family Noctuidae; genus Heliothis; species Heliothis peltigera. The sequence goes on along the minus strand of OY292321.1, from coordinate 14,351,722 downwards.
AAATTAACTGATCAGAGTGAGTATTCATAATGTGACATCCATGAAAAGTGAATTGATGATCGAGTTCGGCCGGCCGGGTCCGCAGGGCTGTCGCAAACAACATTATTCAAATTGATTTATTATTATAATAATGCCGGTATCGCTTTCAAAGACCATCCAGTTTCCAAGATAAATCAATGAACAGGAAAGAAGGATTATTATTAATTAGGTAACTAGTTTTATAAGATAATTATGCGATTGATATAATGATAATTATGCTTTAGCGAAAGCCTGCGCTAATGTTTATTATAAGTTATACATATATCCCGCACGGAGGTGCTACCGATAGAAGCAAAAGTGTTACGATTTTATTAGATTTATAAGTAAGGTACATTATACAAGAGCTTGCTTAATAAATTAATTAAAAAATATCGTGTTTTTTATTTGAAAATTGACAAGGTAATTAACTAAGCTATGATAAATATTTGGGCAAAATAACTTTTTAAATTTTTAGGTATCTAAAATTAGACATTTTCGCGTTTATAAAAAGTCACATAATTAAGATTTTCATCTCTTAACTACTTAAAAACTCTATATGTACATATTTTTAAAACCCTAATTAATAATTGGATAGATGGTTAGGTCCAAAATAAAATACTTTATCATACATGTTCATTTATTTTTTTGATGTGTAAAATCGGTGACGTCATAGTTTGTGTTTTCATACAAATTGCACACAAAATAACCCCATTTTTGTTAATGCAATAAAAACGTTAAATTTAATTAGTTGCCATCAACCGTATTATTAATATTCCCGTTAATAACTAATTGACACTCTGAAAAATTACTACGTGCCAGTTTCACAATGTCCGAATAGCCACTATCTACAGTAACAATTTCAAAAAATGGAACACAATTTGTATGAAATTATCTACCAAATAAACTAAGTGGAACTTATTCGTAGGTGGTGGAACAGGCCCTAAACATGGTCAGTATAATGGTGAAGCTTTGTAGGCAGGATAACAGTGTTCCGCGCGCCTCACCGCCTCTACCGACACGTTAATTAGCTAATTAGTTGCCCTTTGCCATTTTAAATCCTACGGTTTCACTGGTTGGCAGTTAGTGAACGTGTTTTTGGTCGGTTTTGTCTGTTATTTGATATTTAATTAATATAATAATGTGTATCTAAAGAGCTGTATATTATTCTGACACATAAACTATATTACTACGAAGTTTTATGAAAATCCGTTCAGTCGTTTGGGAGTGAAGAAGTAAGAAACAGACACACACAATTATATTATAAAGGCGAAAGTTTGTAAGTATGGATGTATGGATGTATGGATGTATGGATGTTTGTTACTCTTTCACGTAAAAACTACTGAATGGATTTGAATGAAACTTTACCACAATATAGCTTATACATCAGAATAACATATAGGCTACTTTTTATCCGGGTATGGAAAGTACTTCCCTCAGAAAGCGGGTGAAACCGCTGGCGGAAGCTAGTAAACTATATTACTACGAAGTTTTATGAAAATCCGTTCAGTCGTTTGGGAGTGAAGAAGTAAGAAACAGACACACACAATTACAAACTTCACCTTTATTATGTTGGTTTGATATTGGCGTCATCGGCGATTAAAATTTCGAACTTTTTTCGGTTGATCGTTTTTGGTTTACTGTAAATTCTTTTTTTATAATATCGTTATGTGTGTGTATAATATTGTCACTAGATAATTAAAGACGAAAAATATAAAACTAACGTGTTTATCTCATATGTAATTATGACAACGCATTAGTCTGTCTAAGATTATTTTAAATGGCTAGTGACCTCAAATGCAACACAAATATTGATTCGAATTATACCTACCTATTGACCAAATAACATTCTCGGCTGATGAGTAATTTACTACAAAGTGTGATTTAAATTAGACACAAAAACTCGTATCATTTTTGTTAACACCTCGTTGAAATGAGGCTACTACCACAGCTACTACATAATAAAATTAAATAAATACATTTTTCTTATAATTTATTTAGCAATTTTTAGTCTAATATTTCACACATGTTCCAAGCGCAATACTTCCCGCATATGGATAAAATACTAGACTGTGTAACTGTGATATATAAGCTATGTCACTACTAATTTTCATCAAAATCTATCCAGTAGTTTTGTGCGAAAGAACCTCGTTTATAAATGTTATTTTCAAATATATGCAAAAAAAAAATTAATAGGATTATCTTTATACTTCTCTAACACTGAATATTTTGACATGAAAATATATACCTACATGTAATTTATCGATAAAGTGATTCTGCACAGTCGAGTGAGCAATATCGAGTCGACATTAGGTATCAATAAGTTCGTTTGCATTTCACCGCGACATCAGATACGCGCCCGACATTTGTAACTTTATTAAAAGCCCGGAAATCCAGGTTTTAATAAACTACCTATGTGTGTCCTGTCAATTTCAATCTGAATAGACTTTTCTGACTGCCCAATGGTGCATATTTTATCCCAGGCCCAGTATATTGGACGGACACGTATGTCAAACGAGATTCCCATTCAGCCTTATATAATCTGTGGATACCGCGTTCATATTTTAATTAATATCTACCTTTTGGAACACGAATACTTGATGGAATTATTCATGCTACAGATATATCTCATAATGTTGAACAAATATTTTAATTTAGGCTGTATGCATCGTACCAATTGAACGCGAATGGGCGATTATCGTATCGTGTTCGTTTGAGTCGTAGGATCGCGCGATTGAACATATTAAACTGGAATAGGTGTCCTAAATGACAATCGCACGACGCGGTCGCGCGACACAGTGTTTTGTAAATCTTTTCTCCCTAACTTAATCCATATGAGGCTCATGGCTAAGTAGCAGATGCACACGTCGATAGATCATAAGGTTTAGCAACACTTGGCTAGCTAGGTCCGTAAATAGGTGACCATCTTGTCATGATGAGTTCCTCCGGGTTTCGGAAGGCACATTTGGAATTGGTGTCAGGTGTCCAGGTGTCATTTGTACATCTTTGGCAGTCATTACGAGAAGCCAGAAAGTCTGACAATAAGTCTTGCTACGGGTTGGCCAGGTAACTAGATTGCGGACTTCAGATAGGCAGTCGCTCCATATAAAACACTGGTACTCGGCTGCACTCAGACTTCAGACTGGAAGCCGACCCCAAAATAGTTTGGTCAAAGACTACACATGTGGTTATTCCGTACGTACTATTAAATAATATATTATTTGTATTATTATAGGACCATTTAACTAGTTTTTATTAAGCATATTAGAACGTATTTACATTAATTATTACTACAAATATACATATATATTATTATAGGTGTTCTAATTATCGAGATTCGCGCCACGTTGCGCCCGTCAGGGAGCGCCCCGCCGCCCGCCGGCTACGCGATGATCATTGGCGTTCTATTAGGCCGATGGTTTAATCTGAAAACTGGGGATTACGATGGATTCTCATAATTGGAATGTGTTCTACTAATTTTAGTACTTAATGGGATGTTTATTCAAAGTAGGTACTAATGTGTTAATTTGCGATCAGCTCAATCGAAATCCCAAAATGAACGGACAAGTGTGAAATGTCACATCGGTATGTAGATACGTTTTATTATGTAGGTAGGTAAGTAGGTAGAGTCGGTTAATATACGTTTTAAAGAAAAAATAATGGTTTTAAAGGAGTATTATGCAGTCAACAATGAGTATGTAGACGATAAGATACTAATTAGCAGAAATACACTTAAGTGAATAAAATTTCTTGCATTTTGGAGTCTCAAAACTTCGACACGGCAAAGTTCATAAAGTGAAACACATTTATTTATAGTTTTTTATTAATAGGAGTTAATAAGTGTCGTCCAAATGTGTCTGTGACCGCAAACATCGGTCTCCATACACTTCTTGGAAAACTGTCCCATCAAAACCTGTTATTTTTTACGTAAACTGGACAAACAAACTGTCGTACAAGTTTTTTTTACTCAAGTATCTTCTCTCGTGGCTCTCCACACGTGATGTTGAGAAAAAATGCTTTTATTAGTTGTACATTTCGTAACAAGTTTTGCTTTGATTAATATGTTAATAAGACAATTTTTGAAGTAAATAAATGACATAGCGTCTATGGGTATATTCTAAGTGTCCAAAATTGTTATTTAAGCTCTTAAATGATAAACCACACATAGCTATTTAATATTCATGTTGTGATGGTCACCTGCACCTAAAATATATTCCCAGAAGTTATTTCTGAGAATTGATTCTTTAGGTTTACTTACTTACAACCACAGAATGACACTGAAGAAATAACCGTCAAATAAACTTCCTAGATTCAACTTTTAAATAATGATACTGTATGTGATTCCAAATACCTTTTTTTAATTATTGAAAGCGTAAGTGGTCTAGTATATTATTATACCCGGATAAAAAGTAGCTTATGTATTTTCCCAGGCTTTAGTCAATCTGTCGCTACAAACGGACCTCCTTTGGCATTTACAATATTAGTAGCGATTGTCCGTGTACATAAATGACTAAAAATTTCACCAACCTATTCACATAAACGTTTGGACCCGTTGTTTAAGATTGTTATAAGTTCTTAGGATACCAATAATAATATCTTCATCGATTAGAAGGAATAGGTACATGTAACTATAATGTCTATATAAGTAGGTACTGACCTGACCACTTCTATTTATTTATTTTAACATACATACAGCTATTATCACAGGCTTCACCTACTTACAATAGTGTAATTGTAGTTATAAGTATAGTATCAGGTTATATCCCACTTGCATTACATGGATGGTCTGAAACTGTTTGCCACTACTGATTTGCAACTGATGAAACTACTAAAGGTCACAGAAACCTTTAGTAGCGCCATCAGGATGGAGTTCGGTGTGGACAAATGTGCAGTCATGCATGTAAAGCGAGGGGGAATTGTAGAATCTGAGAGAATTCTTCATCTAAAATCACCATCTAATATTATTCTAAACTCAAAGTCAAATATCAGATGCGCCCCGTGAGAATTCATATACACATTTATACCTATTTTCCTTAGGATGAGAGTGAAGCCGCGGGAAACACTAGTGTAACGAAAGTATGTCACCCGCCTCCCACAGGTTGCAGCAATTACGTGCACTCATTGCATTATCGCCAGTTTTTTTTGTATTCAGAGGCAATTTGTGCTCCACATTCAGGCAGCTTCGAGAGTCCTTACATTATTGTTGGCAGATAAAGCGGCAATTTACTAATTAACTTCTCATATTATTAAGAGATGTGTAGTGATAATGACGATGGCGTCCAGACCGATTGCCGTTCTCTCTAAGAAGATCAGCCAGCTGCGCAGACACAGGTGCACTCTCTATTCCCTCATAGTCCGATGTGACGGCAACCGACACGACCCCTGAGAGATCAGGAGCAGGACCGACATTTACGTGCTCTCCGATGAACGGGTGTATCTATCACCAACTTCCAGCCTCTGGGCTGCTTTATGAAAGTTTCTCAAAAACCCCAAAAAGCGAGCCGACCCGTGATCGAACCCGAGACCAAGCACAGCAGTCGCTTATCGCTATACGACTACTAGACCAACGAGGCAATCAAAAAGACACTAAAAAATGTACTGTTAACGTCGTCACTGCCGACCGAACCATTCTCAAATCGCTAGCTGAGTAAAATCTTTCAATATTGACGTTTGATTACAAACCCAACGTAGGTACTTGACTACTCACAGCTAAAATCAGGTCAGCCACAAAGTTAGATTTAATATAAACGTAGTAAAATGTATATAACGAATTCTGTTCAATCTGGTCCGAAGTTTCCGTACTGTGCAAACGACAGTGAATCAAGTCTGTCCCGAGCACCAGTACAAACAAATTCATCCAACAAAATTGCAAATTACTTCAACACTCACTGTTTATGTAATGCTAAACGTTCGTTAATTGATGTTCTGTGATTTGTGGTTCGGTGACCGAATCCACCAAGGATAATCTATTTAAAGGATGCAAATGCTCTTGTGTCTTGGACACCATTAATTAATGGTTAAAGACATCGTCTAGAAACCCTAATTGCTATTATACAAATACAATGTACTTTTATGGCTTAATGCTACGTTTTAAACCAACAAATTGGTTCGTGTTTGTATACCAGTCTTTTGGCCTAGTTATGCTACGTCCCCATTTAAGAAATAAACGCAATATTTAGCAGTACCTAAGTATACTGATGCGTGGCCTGGTGCCACCTACGAATAAGTTCCAGTAAGTTTATTTGGTAGATAATTTCATACAAATTCTGTTCCATTTTTTAATTTATTCTATAGATACTGGCTATTCGGACATCGTGACACTGGCCCTTAATCTATTGATATTTATATTTTAACTGTCAACCGCAAAAAATACATTTTGAATGTAACAAATAAGTGTGGTAGTTTCGCATAACAGTGAACATCCTCCTTTTTACTCATGTAGGCAGTAAACTGTCACACATCGTCGCAAAAAACTCGACAGCGAACTTGGACAGATACACAAAGGAAATAAGCGCAGAGATAGTATCGATACAGTCAGGCATTGTTCGCCCACATGCCCTAAAACGCTAAGTACGCTACCTTTTGTGAATGGTCATTCACCCCTCGTTGATACTCTCCACAGATAAATGTCTGCGTGCAATGTGGGCTCGATGCAAACGGCCGAGTTCAGCTACCACCATGTGAGCTTGTAATGCAATAAACAAACCAATTTTCGCTATTACAGGTATGGTTGGTGGCTCAGTTGCGCTGACCCTAATGATTTAGAACCTTAAAATAAATTTAAGTCCTTAAAGTTGCACTCGTAAGCCGTAAGTGGCCGTAGGTGTGAATAAATACGTAGTTTGTCAATTTTTTGAAGATTAACTCTAAAAGATATACTTAAACCCAAACTAAAAATAAAATCTTTAAAAAAAACAACAATATTGTAACATAGGAAACAGTAAATTCTATGCTGAGTACCTATATGTTAAAATTCTGTACAAAGCTTAAATCGACATACGATACTTCCTTATTAAATTTCCCCTTGTTCCTTGCATTGAAGAAATCCTTATGAACTAGGCACTTCACTCGCTTAAGCACTTATAAGCAGCTTCAGACAAAACGTTTTCTAACATAGGTACACTAAATAAAATTTAATATTTTGAGAAACAACTAATAGGATATAAAATGTACTTAAGTTAAGAGCACTTTCAAAGGATTACTTGGTTTCGTAAATGTTTTGAAGAAAATATTTTCCGAGTAGCTCTCAGACAACAGGTTTTGTCCGGAATAGTTAAAAATGCATTTTTAACGTCGTTTATTCTGTTTAGTTTTAAGGAGCCTTACTTAAAATCGTCACTGAAATAAAATATAACTTAAATGAGATCGATCATGTGTCAAAAAACACATAAGACACCAAAGCAAATTAGCAACTAGCCGACATTAGAATATCGCTATGGCGACTGTCAAACTTTTAAAAACAGAATCACACAATTAGTTTTGGAATAACCCTTCACGCTCTAACTTAATTCATTTCCAGTTCATGATAGGAACAAGGTAAATGCATTCGGTGCAGAAGTGCTTAATAGGAATAGGCATAAGCTCGCTTTATCCGATGCACCGGGCGTCACAGTCGCTAATTCGATAAACTTAACATGCATTCTCACTTGTATTCTGTCCACTTGGCTATTATAGCAGTACTTTCTGCTTTCTGTCCTCGGGTTTATGTATTGTGTACATATTTTATATTACGTATGTTTTTTATAGGAAATCGTCTAAAAAAACTTTTTTTTTTCAATACTCAATTATTTATTGCATTCCATATGTTACATAGATGGTAAAAATAACTTAAAAGATGGACCCTGTCGGGCACGTCAACATTGTAAGAGAGAGGAAGGGGGCTGAGTAGCAATTAATCATAAACAATAATACCTATTATGAAATTGTTAGACATGTATCATTTATGTCTATACATTGTGTTAATGTACATTTGTATATTTATTGTCTCAAATCATTTACAAAGTGGAATGAAACCCCACACTATCTTATTATCCAATTTTTTTAATCAAATTTTATCAGATAATGAATGAAATCTTTATACTTATCTTAGTATATCTAAATGTGTATTTAATGACAATCTGCTTGGACTTTCTTTTGTCTATAAAATATGTCATGTAAATAAGTAGGTGATTTATTATTGATCCTTGTGCATATTACCTCAATTTCAGAATAAAACAGGTATTATTTAAAATTTCGGTAAAATTAAGCGACAGCAAGAAGCACCCTATATCATGGTATATTTTTGTCAAAACTCTAATCAATCATTGTGTTAATAAATCATAAAAACGTTGCTTAAAAAGACCTCATCATAATATTTCTTCTGGTACCTAGTTACTCGTTATTATAAATTCAAAACCAATTCTAAACAACACTTGCAAGAAAATTATTTCATAAACTTTTTAGTCCAAAAAACTAAAGAGCTTTTTTAAAAATATTTACTGTTAAACTTCATTTCAGATTGCAATTTCATATTTCTTCCACTCGTTTCCCGTACAAAGTATTTATATATTTTCAGTGAAAAAATATAAGAAGTAACTTTTTTTTTCTTCTTTTTTTCAGTTAAAAATATATTTCTTCCCAGCGAACACGTGTCCAGGGTTTTAAGGGCTGTCTTTTGTTTTGACGTTCGAAAAGTGCTAATTTATCAACCTAATTTGAAAAGCCGAGTTTGAGTGTGAATTTTATCCAAAATAACATAAACCCCTTTGAACGTAAATCCGGGTTGCTCGCTAACTAACTCGTCTGTTTCCTAACACTGCTTAGATCGATCCTTGCTGCATCAGACGCATGTAAATCTTTCTGTTTGAACATAATCGCATTAATTAGAAGCAAGCTCGACATAAGCCTTAAACCGTCGAGGATCTAAAGCTGGCTGCCGACGCTACGGCACGACTGCTACCATATTATGATTCCATATTTAGTTGCGTTGGCTTATGGCATGTTCTTTGGCGGAAAATTAAATGTATTGCTACTGGTATTAAAGTTAATTTTGTGCGGAGTTAAATTCGAAAATGTTGGATACCTAACCTAGTGAGATGTTAAAATGACGGTGCTGATGACATTCGTCATTCACTGCTGGGCACAGGCCTCCTCTCACACAGTGAAGGGCTGAGCGTTAATCACCACGCTAACTCAATGCGGGTTGTTGATTTTAGACTCCATAGTCCAGGTTTCCTCAAGATGTTTTCTCTTGTAAGGTATTTTAAGTACTAGTAGTATTTTAAGACATTGTATTTTGCATGCTGCACTGACACCACGTGTAACCATCCTTTTCATCCCACTTCCACTGAGTTATATTTATACATTTCTTCGTAAAGGTTATTCAAGATATTCTGCGAATAATTACGCAAATAAATGAAACCTGAAACCTTGCAGTTTCTGTAAAGTAAAAATAAACTTGATTAAATATTGAAAGTTTTAAATACATTAGTGGAGTGAGTGAAATGTAATTACTTGAAAATTTTAATTATGAATATATCGTGGTTTCCATTTAGTTAAGTTTCGTGTAAAATATTATTAAAATTAATCCTCTTGAAATGAGAGACTTTCTAATGAAAGTGGAACCGACTGCATAGTAAAATGTATTTCATCATCTCTTGATTAAAATACAAACACTCCGTACTTCCAATATTAATAAAACGACTACCTGCACCGAAATTTGCCAAACATACATACCTATGTATGTAATATATAACTACGTACGCACACATGACTCACATCCGAATTGAATAAACATTTCGGTGCACTCTAAAATGTTTTCGATCAATTAAGCTAACAAACTGACAGACAAAATCAGCTAGAGAGCACTTGATTACAGAACATACAATTGGAATTTGATGCAAGCATTCGCGATAAACGTACATATATATATTTTTAACTAAATTTTAATCACCAGTGTTTTTAATTTGTAGAGATTTTAACGAGTTCATGTAATCCTCTTGATGTACGTTTCAGAGTTTAAAAATTCGAATTTAATTATGTCTCTAGGTATATTAAAACACGCTCTCAGCATAAGGAGCTAACAGGAAAAAAATTGCAAGATGGCTTAACTTTGGCGATCGTGAAAAAACTGGAAAACACAGTCAAAAATAAAATACACGGTAGAGAAAAATATGCAGTTCCTTGTTCCACGAACCAAATTCTACTACGTGTTCTCAATTCAAAAGCCCATTCTTCAGAATCCTTGGAATATCGATCCATATGGTACCTATATTGAAGTAAGTTTAAACAAATACACTCGTATGATCTGAACTCATTCATGAACCGAACTATAACGAGCTCACCTACTGTTAAAAGTTTGTTCGCACACAGAGTTCATTAAAATCTACTTGATCATGTATACTACTCTACTTTTAAATGGTCCTTTATATTTTCAAATACGGCAACATCTTATCAGTATTCACTATATTTACTTAAATGTATTTATTGACTTTCATAAAGCAGCCCGAAGTCAGGAAGTTGGTGATTGATACACCCGTGTATCGGAGAACACGTAAATGTCGGTCCTGCACCTGATCTCTCTCCGATCGTGTCGGATTGCCGTCCCATCGAACTATGAGAGAGAGGGAATAGAGAGTGCATCTACGTGCGTGCACTATAATATGTCCTGCGTAGCTGGCTGATCTACATAGAGAGAACGGCCGCTGTAGCCGGCAATCAGCCTGGACACTACCTACTTAAAGTACTATGTATACGTAAAAGAGATGCGTCACAGTGTGTGTATAGCCTAACACAATATGACCTTCCCTTAGTAAACACAACTGATATTAGCATATTATAGAAATTAATAACATAATTTGTGATCATGTCTATAGTGATGGGAGAGGAAGCCATAACGTGATAGGCCCGGTTAATGATGACTACTAATAATTAACTCATTATAATATAATTATGTGTTAGCCAGTCAGCCTCGTGGTGTTCTATAGCTCTATATGTCACCGTATTTTATACATCTATTAATGCGAACTTGATACCATCAAACTATTATATTCCCCTTTCTATTTTATCGTGAGAAATCATTAAATGAGGAGGGAGTTTCAGACTCCTACGGACAAAAACCCACTATGTTCCTTCTGGAAGTCTGTGTGCAAGGGTCGAGGTAATTCTTGCTAACAACCCACAGCCTCAGCAGCCTTAAAGACTATTCCCCCGTCTTAAGAATATCTAACTACATAGCTATAAGGCATGTTATACTTTCTTTTAGTAAAGAAACCGACAGTTAAGACTATTATAGACATGTGAATAATAATAGTAAAAGTACTATTGTAGATACATAAATGGCGTCCAGACCGACTGCCGGTCATGGCGGACGTTCTTTCTGAGGAGATAACCCAGCTGCGCAGGACATATTATAGTGCACAAGTATTTGCGTAGACATAGGTGAACTCTCTATTCCCTCAATCTCATAGTTCGATGGGACGGCAATTCGACTAGACCGAAGAGAGATTATCCAGACTTCGGGCTACTTTATGAAAATCTCTCATAACCCACAAAGCGATTTCGACCCGACCCAGGAATGGAACCCGAGACCCCGTGCTCAGCTATCGCGTTATGCGATTACTAGTCTAACGAAAAGTCTAGTTTTGAATAAACAATTTTGACAGTGCATGTCCACCCTAAAAAACAGTAATTAACAGCCCTCAATTACTTTGGAGTCATATTAAAATTGGTCGACTGATTTTCAATGCATCCGACCCCTGTATTATCCCAGTAGGTAAAAGTAATTATTTTAAATACGAGGTATTTGTCAAAGGCTCCAATATCGATAGTTTTTTTATTAAAGTTGATAGAGTTTTTACCTTTTACAAAATACGCTCTTTGAACCTCACTCAAGCGAATCATTTTTAATTACATTTTAAAATAAATACCGTAAGTCCATTACAGTACAGTTATTGAAAAATAAAAGGTGGATATATTGGTTTTTTCGATGATATCTATCTGTGTGTGTGTGATGGGTGTGGATGTTTTGGTCACACCCCTTTTTCAGTAACAATTTTTTCATGTTCAGACGCCAGCACATCAAGCTACCCGAAACTGTGAAATTTTGCTAAATAACTTTGAACCATTAGCTTCAGTGATAAAATTTAAAATTGATTAAGGAAATTTGACGGATTTAGATAGGTTGATGTGCTGGCGTTTGTACGTTTTCGACATGAATTATTTTAAAACTAAACTATATGATAATAGCAGTTACCCACGGCTCCACCCGCTTCCCGACGGAACTATTTCCAGCACTCGAATAAATAGTATCTGTGTAGTTACACAACTTCATGTAAATCTTATCATTTGTTTTGAAGCCAAAACCGGACATACATACAGAGTAATTTACGCATTTCTTTATTAGCGAATGTAATATTTGATCAACATATTCTTTTGTTTTGTCACAGGTGCCTTCCTCATACTGTCGTACCCACACTTCTTGTTCGCGGACATCAGGTACCGAGACAGCGTGCTCGGGATGCACCCAGACGAGGAAAACCATAAGATTTTCATTGAATTAGAACCGGTACGTAAAATACTTATATTATTTCTTTGCCTTTATCATTTTTCCCATGTATCGGAGTTGCGAGGTCAACGTTAGAGGTCGAATTACAATGAGGTTCAATACATGCTATATACTGATTCTATATAATGATTGTATCTTCAACAACTAAATGCCAGTCTAACCAAGGGGTATTTGGTTACCCGGGTAACTGGGTTGAGGAGGTCAGATAGGCAGTCGCTCCTTGTTAAACACTGGTACCTTCTCAGCTGAATCGGTGCGGTTAGTCTGGAAGCCGACTCCAAAATAGTTGGGAAAAGGCTCATATGTTCATAGTTTTAATAAACTACCAGGAAATAGACAAAACTCAAAATTCCAATTTACTATTATAGTCGTTCTATTCTATTTAATCTAAAACCAATTAATAAATATCAAATAACAATTAACTATTGTCAAACAAGTCTTAACGTTCGCCAAAACATTGTCTGGGCCAACGTAACGCCAGTTAGGTAGTCATTCAATCGTCTTTGGGGGTCGTGATTAGGGGATGAGGGGGATGGGCGGGCCGCGACCCCGACGGCGTCTGACAAGTTGCTCGGAGACGAGCCCCTTTTACCCCAGGTTTTCAGGGCCAAGGTCGCTCGATGTTTTCAAATCATTATATAGGCGTATACAGTGTCGAGACAAGGCGTCAAAATAAACGTGTAGGAGTCGTTTTGACTTTGCATAAGGTAACGTTGATTGCTAAAAATACTATATTGACGATTGACAACAGATAATTCACTCAATTTAAATATTATACCCGGAAAAGTAACATTAAAAGAAAGGACTTTAGAAGACGTATCGGTAGACGATCACCCTTTCTAAATATGGATACCAGACTTCGCACGCTTTGAAACGCTTTTCAGAGAGTAAATAATGACAGCCGCGCGCGACAATGCAACTCGGTCACCGAGGCGCGCAGCACCGAGCAAAAAAGTGCGAAATCCATAAAGTTGTGAACAAAATCCGATTCAATCGTCGGTTTCATTCGCACGTGTTTGTGCGGGAACACGTGCCCATTTAGTTATACCCTGTAGACTTTAGCTGTGGATTCGTGTACTGTCCGACAGTTGCATTGATCATATTATATCGAAACTTTCTTACCCGTGTAAGTTATCACGCTCGCGTTTTGTGGTAATTTCATTATTACATTGCCATTTTTTACTTAGGTACTAAATATAGAAATATAAGGAAAGAAAGGAGTTGCTTAAAAATAAGGAAAGTGCTTACTACATATTAAGTTCACCCGCTCCAATTGAGACGTGCTTTAAGCAACCTAGATAAGCATTGTGTCTTACAACTGTCGACAGAATTTTACCATGCAAGCGTTAAAATATAACAGCATTCATAAAGTCTATATTATCTAAAACGGATGGAGGCAAATTAAATCTTCATTGGTACCCGTCAGACCAATACAACGTAAGCAGCAGGTACTCAGGTGCATCCAATATTATTTCTCGTGTCACACGCCCCACCTCACCTACAAAGGGATGTAATGAATCCGGGACTGCGCACAAAACATCGACATCGAATCATGGAATGCTACCGATGTTTTTGCGAGTCTGAGCGCCGCGGGCGATGTCGGCGATTCTACATCCCTTTGCCAAACCCCCAAACTGGTACGTAAGTACCTCGGACCAACAGGACTACGAACAGGATTAATTAAGTTTTCAATAATGTCCGCCGCGCATTCCTGTGACTGATGTTTTGGTTTTAATTAGTGCGGCGAGCACAAAGATGGACAGCCATGATATGTTTGTGCAGCAGAGCTCGCCGCTGGCTAGTTTGTTTTGCGACCAGAACCCAATAGGAAGCGCGTTTTATTAGTTCTGGTTTGCTCAAGTTACATCTGCTTTTTTGTGTAAGCGAGAAAAATGTTTGACGGGAAACTTAATAATTTCACCAGGATCATATGTTGGCTGGAATCGTCATCTAGGATAATATTTATCGTTGCTTTTACATGACACAATTTCTGTTTTGTAGAGAAGTAATCTTCTATATTCAGAGTTGCGACTTTTGTTATTACTTATGGACCCGTATAATGTTTGGGCAGTATAGCCATTACCATAACGCCATTCGATCACATGTCTATAAGTTGTTTAGCCAACTTGTTGAATGCAACGTTCCATACAAAACCAGATGACGCTTAGTCAATATGTTTGTTCAACATTACAACCAGGTAAATGGTCACTAGCTCGGGACTTAGAGCGTCCTGACGCGAAATCGGCCGGTTTAGACTATTAGGATTTTATAAACTACCCAGAAAACTTCTTAAGCCAAGAAACTTTTAAGCCTTAGGAAAAAATACCTAATCTCGTAAGTATAATTGACACCATTTTGAAAACAAATCGCTTCTAGCGTCACAGTGGTGCTGAACTACTTCAGTCAAACGGCAGTTATTAAATTGGAAAAAACTAGACAAGTAATTAAATGACGATGTTCAGCCAAAGGACTAGTTTTTTGAATGGCTTTTTTCATTAGTTGGCAACATAGACATATATTATGATGCTATGCTTGCCTTTTCGGTAATCCAAAAAATATTATACATAAAACTTCATTACAACTTGTTTATGCTTTCAGTAATGAAAGACTTGTTAAATGAATGTCTAATTCAAGGAGCACGCAATCTTCGAGCGGCCATTGTTACAGTGATAGACACAAATAGCTGTCACTCCACTCCACCTTTCAATATTACAGATCGCTGCCCTATTATTGCTTGCATGCAGGTGTACACAGGATGCAGTCACACTATGTAATATGTGCAGTGGATTTAGGTGCAATTTCTTAGGAAAATGTATAATGTAAGGAAAAACAGTATGTATGTTGAACAAGATACTCCTTTATAAACCTGTTTGTCAGACTTTCAGGCTTTTGACGACACCTGATACTTAGGACTATGCAGTTGCCACAACTGTTTCTTATTTTGTAATATTATTTAAAAATCTTACTATTACACTTACTTTACTTACTACCTTTTGCTGCAAGATCTTCAATTATCAAAGAACACGAATGGCATAAAAACCGCTACTAGTTTTGCTTGATAAAAAAGCTTTTAATTAATTAATGAACTGAGTACCTAAGTTCCTTGCAAACTTACCATTGCAGTATGCCCTGACCCTTACAAATTGCTTCCGACGAGCAATTTACAAGTTGACAGGAACAAAGAGCTGGCTCTATCCTCATTAATAATTCAGTCATAACCCTCTAATGAAAGGCTTTGGGTTAAGAAAAATAACGGCCGCTTTTCATTTATTTAGCTGCGAGTTTTCCTTGCAAGTGTTATTATGCAGCTGTCGGGTTCGTGATAAACAGCTATCGATCGCCTTTAAATCATTTAAAATAAAACAACGTAACCGAGTCGAGGCTTTGAATAATTTGGTTGGTAATTGTTGTCGGCTACGGGCTTGCTATTTACGTCCGGGCCGTTTCAACGGTTAATTATTTAGTGTTACTTTTATTTCAATTGCATATACTTACTTTCCTCTGCTCAATTACGTTTACTGGCTGTCTTCCATCCTGTTAGTGGGAACTGCGTCTACACTCAGATAAAAAGTACCTACGCTAAACAATTTATCACTCTATTAGAGAAAATACATACCTAAGTAAAATATACATAAAATTATTCTTTACCTATAACCAGTGCAATATTTTACAGGCATCCGAGTATCGGCAAACCCGTATTAATTGGCCACTTTGTGCCACTAACATACACGTAAAAAACAGGAGGATATTGGTCCTAAAAAACAAATGTGTAAACGCCAATCCTCCTTTAGCAAGCGCGATTAATCCATCCTCGTTTTCGTAGCTTGTGCGAAAAAATGCTTGTACAGCGGACTGGCAGTCAATAAATGGACGGCCGCTATGAAAGCGCGAAAAAATCTGTTAATTGCTGATATAGGCCAGGAGTTTCTAATCAATAAAATATTTTACGTACTTAGACAGAGAGTGCGTAAAGAAATACACAATTTTGTTTAATATTCTAGGCATTGATTATATAACATCAATGTATGTAATTATTATCATTTTTGATTTTGCACGCACAAGATCTAGGGGCAATCTTATTTACGCACCTGTAATTGGCATACAGAAAAACTTTGTGTTTTTTGTATTTTCCTCGCATGTACTTCTGTTGGTGTACCAATAAATAAATATACTGTAAGAGATATCATCTTATCGCGAAAGAAGTTTAATTATTTGTGAATCTAATGAGGACAAGTATTAATGTTCAACTGGTCGCAATTGATACATATTATGCACCCGGCTTAGACTAAAGAAATCATTATGTACCTATCAGAAATTAAGACACAGGAATTTTACTATATTAAGTTTTTTAATTCCAGAATACCGGGACTCCGATCAGGGGAGCAAAGAGAGCGCAGTTCAACATCTTCTCGCGGCCAGTCAGAAACATACCTTCCACACGGGACCTCCGCACAACGCTAGTTCCTATCCTTTGGATTGAAGAAGTAAGTCTGATGTTTTAATCTTATGATTTTCAAGAAGTACAGGTTTGATGGGGTCTGAATGCCGGTGATGATTTCTTTGTTGAATGACAATCTGGAGTTTAAGTCTGTCGCGAACGTATCGGGTAGGTAACGCTCCTTCCTTCCCTTTATAAGAAGAAGCCTGTGTCCACCAATTACACAATGAAATCAGCCGTTCATAAACTAGGTATAGGCGCCAATTTTTTTCTTAAGTCTCATCATCATTTTGTGTAATCGAGCCAAATCTAACCTGATCGTTAGAATGTAGCCGCCGTTTCTGAGATATAAGGTAAAAAGGATAAGTAAATACAACATACCTACACGCGCAAAGTCAAAAAGGCTTTGATCGGATAGATGACGTAGGTAACAAATGCAATACGATAAATTGCATCATCTAATTTCCTAGTCTTTCCCCTTTTGAAGTTAGGAAAACAAATGACAAATATATAAATTTTGACGCCTTAAGCTTAAAAATAACATAGGTATTTATGTAGTTATCCACCCTTGACTGTAATAACTGATCTACATCCAATAGGCTGGCAGCGGCAAGCGACTTGTTGCTCCTCGTGAATTGTTGAAAGCCCATTCTTAAACATTGCATGACACTCGTTAATCGGCCGCTGTATTTAGAATGAGCGGAAAATGAAGGACTATTGATTACTCGATGCTAACGATGTTTTTGTAGCTACCTTCTACATGGATGCACTCACAAAGTAATTGAGTCTTTAAGCATATTTATTAAAATAAAAGACAATTGTTTTCTTCATACTTACATTAAAAAGATGTTAATAGATATGAACGGGGCTCTTATCGATGACGAATAATCTGCGCTAATTGGACGCCTGGTGAATAAAACATAGCATTACGCAGCAATACAAATTGATGGCGACTGCTATTCGCTTTCATAGGTTTTAGTAGACGGTTATTAGCTATGGTCTGTACAATAATGTAAACTGGTCAAAATGACATACCTATTTGACTTTGCATTTAAAATAAATTAAGTAAGACACTAACTAGCTGTAGCTTAGTACTACAAGACATGAATTTTGAATGATTTACTGATTAATACTCATTTCAAGGGCTTTGTTGTCTTTTGTATGGCTCCACCTGTTTATTATACACGTATCTTATTCTTATTTTTCCAGGCTATAGATCTGCCCCACGAGTATGTCGACGAGCTGAAAGACAGACTGCTGAGCAATCTCCGACTAGTGGACATCTTCATACCGGTCATAGTAGCGGCGTGTGGCTTAGTGCTGGTAGTAGGAGTCGCGCTTACTGTTAGAGCTAAATTGAAGAAAAAGTGAAGTGTAGATTAAAACATTATGGAATAAATGGTAGGAAATAAAATCACGATGAAGCTGATAATATTGTTTTATTTTTCGACCATCTACATGCCAGTAGAATTACATAAGTAGTAAGGTGCCTAGATAAGTAAATACACCTGTATTTGCTTAACCCAACGACTGCTGATGAAGCAGTTTATGGCATCGCAGAAGTATCTCATTGCTACGATTATCTGAATGATTCAGGCGCGTGAAGTTGTAGGTAAAATACTAATGATGAAGTACTTTTTCGACAGAAATGGAGACAGGTGAACATCAAGGTAAGAGTAGTGTAGTTAGGTAGTGTAAGAATATTAAATATTTATATTAAAAAATAAATATGACGGCGCCATCGGGCTGATGGCGCAACCACGCCGGACTGCCGAGCTATGGGTCCCGGGTTCGATTCCCGGCATGGTCGACATTTGTGTGATGGGCATGATTGTTGGTTATGGTTTGGGTGTTAATATGTATTTATAAATATATATGTGTAAAGTATATGTAGTTTATTCGTTGTGTTGGCACTTACCATGGGGCTAACCGACCGTGGGTGAAAAAGATATATATTATTTTCTTCGTACGAACTGAAAGATGTAAGTATGAGTCTGTATAATTATGAGGTCCACTCTGAGATCTGTTTCTACTTACCTATATCTAGATTTCAATAGGTTTTAAATGTCTGCATTCGTGGAGGCTTTCACGTTACGATGGTGACCATTGCTGAACTCGCGAACCATAGACTTACCATTGAACTTATTTGTAGATATAATCGTTTGTGAGAAAGCTTTGTCTTTAACAGCTTATTGCGAGGTTTATTTGTTGCAGGGCTAAAAATACTTATGGATTCGTTGTTAGGGTTCATATTTCATAGTCACTCTCACATATAATAAAGCAGACAAATAATTTTAAGAGACTTTCGAATAGCTAGGGTGTATAAATAACAGAAATATACACTTCTTGGTATACATTTATTAAACTGGAATTAACACAACATTTAAACACAAAGAGTAGCTCATTTATAAGTGTGACAAATCCGCATCGGCGGTCTATAGAACAGTGATATTTCACATTAACACATATATTCACCTTCCTTTTGGTAAGATCGTGGAACACCTGACATACTGACTAGTAGTACTTATGAGATAATCTATTTAAACTATACCAAGTTCAAATGAGATTATAGTTACAAAGTATATTCCTACATTCTAACGTACGCCTAAAAAAGGTTCGAAAGAAATGAAACTTAATGGGTCTGAGTGAGAGTAGACGTGAATATACAACGATAATTTACATGATGATGTATATAGGTATACTACGACAAAGTCTTGTTTTCTGCGCTCGAGTTTATTTGCTTGTGCGCATGTTTGTCGTTGTCGGGGTTCACAGAAACAATAACATTACAAAACAACAGGACATAGGAACATAGATAGATAAACATACAACACAAGAATACGTAATTATGAATATTATTATTACATAGGTAATCTAATTCCATTTATTAACATTTTTGGGGGATTTTACTCCAACATTAATCTACTATGTAAGCTTATAAAGTAATGTTACACAGAGTGATCCGAAAGATGGCGTTAAATCGCAAAATCTAGATTCCTCATATACTAGAGCTAACAAAGATACCCCAACTACAACATTAGACATTTTCTTTATATTAATAAATATAAATGGCGGGAATCACAAAAAAAAATGTTGTTAATTTCATAAACTTCTGTAAAATTTAATAAAAATGGCCGCGACTCAGTAAGCTAGTTGGAAATTCCCTGTTAGTTCCTCAATTTTCAAATGCTCTATAGTCTTCTCTTAATTTCACAGAAATGAAAAGTCTCTAAATACATTAAGTGTGAGTTCCAATACCAATACAAAACCCACGTATTATACATTGGGTATCTTCGTATGCACCTAGGTACAAAGAATCTAGATTTAGCAATTTCACAGCGCTTCTTAGACCACCCTGTATATGCACAAAGGACAATGTCTGATTCCGTATGGACCCCATCCACACCGTCCAACAGACTTGAAACTAGTATCGCCGGCAGCGCCTCGTTCAATATAATATTTCTTGCAAAGGCGACTCCAAATATTTGGGGTTCAGAATCTATAAGACATTTTAAACCCTTCATAATCGAATAGCTAAGTTTGATTATTAATTTTTTTTTGCCACTGTTTCAACGAGATCTGAGCAGTTTTTTTGAGTTTATTATCCTTACTAATCGGTTTGAAGGGGCAGTGTAGGATATTTTGTAGACCCCGTCCACACCTTCCAACAGTCAAGGGTTCCTAGGGTTCCAAGAGTAGGGGGCGCCGTAATAACACTATTTTCACGTCTGTTGGAGGGTGGGGACGTGTCTATGCATTGTCCTTTCTAAGCACACCTGATATGGTAAAGGTATGTCTTATTCTGGGCCTCATAAATAAGATTGACACAGATTTTTTTTTCTATTTTACATCAAATTGGTCAAAACTATTTTTGACAATATTATTTTTTTAATAATATCGACCTAGATAGAATGTTGAACACAATCTCCAAGAAAATTAACACAACTTAAGAAAGAAATAATTCCAGACAAAACTTAGATTTACAATTGCCTCATATAAATATATGCCTAGTAAAAATACTAGTTAGCAATGAAAAAATTAAATTTTAACATTGAGCTTTATTAAAAAGAAAATGATTTCATAAACACAAATTAATAGATAATTTATTGAATTACTAAATAATAATAAATTCCTATTACAATTTCATTTGAACATATTGAAAATAATATAAGTCTTCTCTCAAATTTATTGGAATTAACATCACATGTGCTGAAGCTGATAACGGGGCATTTAGTCTTTCCTTATTGGACTAGATAAAAACAATAACTAACGCAACAATTTCATTAAATTTCAAGCAAACTGAACTGAACACAATACAACGTAACACACGATTGGGACCTCGTTATCAGCCTCCTTCGACTCCTTACTCGTACCAAGTTCACTATCTACTGAAGACATTCAGTCAATGAGACAATTCATCATTTTAGATTCCAAATAATAATTAATCTATCCAAATGTGTAAATAAAGTAAAAGTATGTTATTATGCTTTTCGAAAAATTTATAGTATTTTATGAGAATAGGGTATTTGACCACTTTTTGGAAAGGAAGAAATACTTGTAACATCTGACACAATATCTTCTTCGGTTATATGAACAACGACTCTATGCTCTAGTAATGATTTTGATGTAAAGTCAAACACCCCATTGATTGACTACTCACACACAGTATATATTAATAAGAGACACGAGGCATTTTTAGTCAATACTATTATGAACAAATCTATGTAGTAGAGTATTATTAGTCATTTTCACATTAGTATATTTATGTAAACACTTATTTTTCATCGATACTTACACCTACGTTTAAATTTCATATGAATACATGTACAAATACTAGTTGCTTAAAACTGGATATTACGTGAGAATTGCATCCGCGAATCAAGTAAAGTGCAACATTCAGAATTAGGCTTAATTATTTTATTTATTGAATGAGAACACATATATGTACTTCAAATTATGTTTTTACCATCGATAGTAAATAGACATTTATGGGCACTAACAATAGGTTATTTTCTTGATTATTTCGTGGTATGCAGCTTATTACAATAACTAATTTGTCTAACTGTCTGTCACTTGTGTGTCAGCGACTATGCCAGTCAGTCACCAATAGCAGAGCATAAAACATCAATTTCCTAGTCTTGTATGAATTGAAATCAGTGCATTTCGTTCCCAATAAATAAATGGCACTTGTCGTTAGTCGTCGAGAACACAAAACCAACTTGTGTGGACAAACTTACTAATAACTTGATAAATAAATCTACAACAGCCAACGCGTATAAACTAAAAATGCCCACGTCAGTGATAGTATGCAGGTGCAGCTAAACCAACAAAATATAAAAATTAATGCTTCATAAATTTCGCTACTAAATAAAGGACTTGAAAGATAAAAATCTGACAATACATAGGCTCATTTAAAATTTAACTAAAATATTCTATGAGAGATGTACAATATTTACAGAACTCAATTGAATTAAATTGTAGCTTTAAAAGTTTCTGGTCAAAATGTCATGAAAAATGACATCTGATAAAGAGCTAGAATATTATGTACAATATATACAAGATTAATATAATCTAACTTTACTTACTATGTAAAATAAACTAAAATTCTTACTCAACGAAGTGTCGTTTGTCGTCATGATTATTCTTGCGGCCCTTGGCGTGAGCGAGCATGGTCACAAGTTTCTTATGGCTGTCGCCGACGATCCAGCCGTGCTGCTGCAGGCGTTCCGTGTCGTCATCGCCCTCCGACGACCAGTTGTAGTAGGCCGTGGTGCGAGGCCGCGGCGCGTGCGCAGTTGACGTGGACGGCGCCGGTGCCTCGTACGGGTCCACACTGACGGCTGCGTCTGACGCGCCATTCAGTCGGCTGGGCCCAACATCAGTGCTCGTGTTGCGATGTGATGATCTGTGTTCAGCATCTTGTTTTTTGAAGGAAATATGTCGGTTGTTGACTCGCCGCGAGCCAGTGTGATGTCCATCTCGTTTTTTGCCTTTCTTCCTGCGGGCGGAGCTCAGCACCACTGACTCGGCGCTGTTGGGCCGCGGTGGCGCGCCGTCGGGCTCGGATTCCGAACTCCAAGTCTCGGCCAGCACATTCTGTTTACCGACGGTACATTTACGTCGCGCCCTCTGCCTAGCTACTCCCATTTCATCGTACTGTATCTGCTCAAACACGTCAGCATTGTAATCGTAACTAGTGCTGATGCCTTCATCTAATTTACTCGGCGGTGACATTTCTTTTAATAATTTATCTTTCGAATCGCGTTTCTTAGTAGGTATAACTTCAGTTTTGGAAAGTGCAGGCTCATCATCTTTAACATGTGATGAATCATGTTTCTTAATTGACTGTGTCTCATGTTTCTTCGGAGATAAAGCTTTAAAGTCTTTTGTCAAAATTATGTCACGTTTCTTAGATGTGCTGGGTCCAAAATCTATGGCTGCTGCTTTCGAGGTTGATGGTCCATAATCTATGAGGGATGGTCGTTCAAATTCTTTTGTAGGCGATACACTTTGTTGTTTACGTGATGGGCTTTTTGATTTCCTCGTAGAAAGATCATCCCTGCTAGTGAGAGTGTGGTTGTACTTATCATGTTTAGAGGATGGATGTTCGTGTTTTTTCGATAACACAATATCTTCATTCTTAGGTGATACTGCTTCCTTATTCAATGCCGACGTGCTCAGCTCTTCCTCAAGTAAGCTGTCAAATAATTGATCTAAGTTTGCCTTTGGTTTAGCCGTCTCCTTTATCTTCGTACTCTTCTTGTCAGTGCGCACTGCGTTGTGTTTAAATATTTTGCCCATAACAGCATTTTTCTCTACCGCATCTTTACGTTTTAATGGAGATATATTCTTCTTGAATTCGCTTCCGACCTTGCCATTGCTGAGTTCACAAGACATCAGGCTGTTTTCAGTTTCATCGTCACTACAAACATAATCATCAGACATGTATACAAAATCGTCCCCGTCAGAAGCACTGTCACTGGACTCGTCCACTTCATCAGCGGCTTGCTTTACTTTGGATGTCCCAGGTGTATCCTTATAACTAATGCTTTTAAATCTCTCCATTAACGTCGACGGTCTGAATTCAAAAACTGCTTCTTCATTGTCCATAAATTCATAAACGTCTACTTCTTTTTGCGAGGTGGTGCCATCTCCAGCATTTCGTTGGCTGTCGTACGTTCCGCTTAACTCAGAAACCTTTTCTCTTTTGTTTTTACTACCCTTTCTCTTCTTTTTAGGCGTTAACGACGGTACAATAGCAGACATGTTAATATCTGATGTCGGAATAGATACCTTAATTCCGTCGAATCCTTTCAAGGCGCCCTTTGTAAGCACTTGTGAGCTTTGATGACTTTTCTTAGAATTTTTCCTCGCTTTTTTCTTTTCAGCCTTCTTCCGACATTTGTAACTGAAACAAAGTGTTTATTAGAAACATTTTTTTCTTAACTAGTTAAACAGTTTCCTGTATGTGACATACACTTACCTCGGCCGGTTTTCAATAGGGGCTTGGGTTTGTTTTGCAGCTGCCGCCTGGGATCTACATTTCCGTTTAATTTTGTCGAACTTGTCTTCAAACATGTCTATAGGATCGATGACGTCAGGATACATTTTCGCTTTAGCTTCTTGTTTTTTCGCTTTTGTGGCATTGGATGGTGGATACGGTTCAATTTGCTCAAGTTTTGGTTCTTCAGGTTTTGCATCTGGGTAAACTATGTGATCGTCATCAGTCTGATCCAGCCCAACGTCGCTAACACTGCGTACAACTTTAGGCTTTAGTGAACTAGCATTTGCAGCTTCTTTAAGGCCCGAGATTAAATCTTTTTCCAAATTTTTAACTTCTTCGCTTTCAAGAATATTTTTAGCTGTAATAGAATCTACGTCACCATCCCCTTTGATAGGTTTTTCCAGTAAATCAAATTCTTTAACTGTTGACTCGGAACATGGGAAGTGATTGGCCGCATTAGCAAATTCCGCCTTCTCGGCGGGATTAACTTCGCTCTTGTTTGCCTTTAGCAATTGACAGCAGTCTAAGAACAGTGCTTCATCCCGACTCAGTCCTTGAGTTCTTTGAGCAAGTTGCTGTTCCCTCACCTTTTTATTTACTTTAGCTAAAATTTTATTTAAAGACGGAATTTTTATTTTGGCATACTTAGAATTATTTTTCCTGTTTGCTAACTTTTTCGTAAGCATTTTGATTCGATCCAGCTGTTGCTTATACTGTATAAGGTAATTGGGTTTCTCTATGATAGGTATTGTTCTCATTTTTAAATCTATTTCGGATAATTTTGATACGTGTAATACTGTCATTTGATGGCGTAAAAAGTTATCCGGCCTCCCAAATTCTTTTTTACACAAGCGACAAAAGCTTGGTATCGGGGGCAAAAACACCTTCTTTTTAGTTTTGGGAATTCTCTTGATATTTCGTTTGTTTACAATAAGTCGCCTCGTTCTAGTGTCCCCGCCTCCAATAGATCTCTTATTTTCATTTTGAAGCGCTCTCTTGGTCGTTCGTTTTTTAGAACCAAAATAAGCATCATCGCTTTCATTGGCGATAATATGGAATGTTTCAGATATTTTCTTAGATGCCAATAAATTTGATTTACGAGGCTTTCTTTGTGAGAAGAAACCAAAGCTTTCCATAAATTGTTCGGATCGTAGTTCTTCGGCATCATTAGGAGTACTGGATTTATTAACGTCATTAAAATTAGAAAGAGTTCGTCGAGTTTTCTTATGATCTTTATTTCCTTTAATATGCCGTTTATTTTTGGAATTCCGCTTGACTACAGGTTTGCCTGAAGTAAGAATTTTTCTTTCTTTCTGTTCTATATATTTCTTTAAAGGAACGTCACTTTTAGAGGAATCATCCGAATCAGTTAAGTTGGTTTTAGAACAAACTGTAGATTTCTCTTCAAGACAACTTGTCAGTCTAACAGGATAATCAGAATGTTTTAATGACTTTTTGACTAGAGTTTGGGTTTTAGTAGGTTCCGTTTTATTTTTACATTTATTTTGGTTTTGTATTTTAAAACTATGTAAACTTTTATCCGTAACGTTAAGTTTGCTCCTAAACGATTCGGGCTTTTCAATCATGTCGTCCAAATCAATGTCATACGGGTCATAAAATTCAGCAGACGTAGATTTTACTATAACAGACTTAGAACGAGTTCTTCTGGCAGCTGGCATATAGCAAGTGGGGCGTTTTTCTAACGTTGTGGGCACCTTATCCTTACATTTAGAATTTAAAATGTTCTCTTCCAAGTTTTCTTCACTATTTTCGATAAATTTAAGCTTCTTTGTTTTTGGAGTTTGACTATCATTAATAGCTGTATCGTCTAGCTTTCTTTTTTCTCCTGAAGTAACAAATTTTTCATTTGCAGACGGGGTATCAGAAACTGATTTTAAATTATCAAAAGATGTCTCAATATCCTTTTTATCACTATGACTGCATCGCATTGTATTATCAGTGACATCAATTTGTTCTTTATCCTCTATAATAGATTTTTGTAGGCCTTGACCGATATTAACAGAACTTTCAGAATATACTCTGACTTTGGACTTTTTCTTTATCTTTTGAGAAAGCTCATGTTTTTTATGTAATTCATACGATTTCCTTTTCTTGCCTTTACGTTTTAATTGTGTCGATTTCTTCCTTTTCGTGCGTTTACATTTACCCAGATCCTGTTCCTGAGTTTCTTCTGCAGCTACGTGTCTTATAGGCGAAGTAATACTAGTAATTGTGAGGTGCTCATGTGTTTCTACTTTGTTGACAGTGACTAAGCTTTTTTCAGGTGTTGAATGAGCTTGTGGGCCAGTCTGAATTTCTTCATCCAGCAACAGTTTAGAGAAAATAAGTTGTTTTTTAGTCAGTGGCGTCTTTTGTTCCAAAGAAGCTTCAACCACATCTACTTTATCACTCTCAGATAAAACGCTGTCCAAAAACATTGATTTACCTCGTCTACTGCGGCGCAATGGTGTCAAATTATTTTCGTCTACTTCGGAACAGAGTCGCAAATCATTCGCAAGACTATCTACCGTTACTTTGTTCTTTTCAATGTGTTTAATACTTTCATCTACGTTTGATTTCAAATTATCTGTCTCGTCTAGAATACCGCTTGTTTTAGCCTTCATAGTATCTTCAGTTTGCTGTTCTATTTGTATTTTTTTCTTATCCAAACATTTGACGTCATCGAGTTTTTGATTACCCGATTCTAGTGGTACTTGGCTCAATGTCGCACTTAATTGAGATTTCTTCTTTTGTTTGTGTTTTTGCATATTATTTATGATATTCTCACTACGATCATCACTTTCTAACATGTTCGGGGAAGGTTTATTTTCGTCTTCAACGCTATTTTGCAATAAACTAGTTTGCTGATCCGGCATCACGTTTACGGCTTGAGGTTCTTTCGTCTGCGGCTCGGGCGAGTTTTTAGTTTTTTCGGAATTTGTTTTCTCAGCTGCTATTAGAACGTCTTCTTTGATAACATCACTAATGGTCTCATGAAGTTTATCATTACTTGTTTCACAATTCGAATTCCTTTCACTATTTTTAGACTGTTTATGAGCATTTTCTGTAGAACAGTCCTCGACATGTGATTTGTCTTTTCCTAGTATTTTAGTTACGGTAGTTTTCCTGCTACGGTCTTGACAGATAAGCTCGTGCTTAATAACATTAACACTTGATTCATTAATCACTTTTCCTTCTTTGCTTAAATTATTTGTGAACTCTTTCAATACTTTGTGTTGCTTCGTTTTATTGTCTAGGGTGTTATTATTAACTGGTTTGTCTTCGGACACTATAGCGGTTCGCGCATTATTTTTGTTTTGATCGCGGTTTTTTACTATAATTGCAAGAGAGACATCGTCATCAGAGTCTTCATCATCGGGTGTAGTATCATGTTTAACTATTACAGGTTCATGTTGCATTTCAGGCATTGGCATTTGTTCCAAAGTTATATGTTCTACAACTGTACTGTTTCTAAGTATACTGCTATTGTTACAGATCTTATTGACATTTACAGTATTTGATCGCTGATTTTCTTCAATTAATTTAGCAATTATCGGTTCAATATTATGTGATTTTTCGACTTGGCTAACTTGCTTTGTAATTGACGATGTGACATTGCTTGGCTTCTGTATTATATTGCCGGGCTTTGAGTCTTTGTCTGTCTTAATTGTTACTTCTTCTGTAGGGTTTAATGGTGTTGATTCGTCGTTAACTGTACTTTCAGTGCTAAACTTTATTCCTGTGGGTGGACCTGTCGTTACAGGTAATGCAATTGCTTTATTTTTATTGTGCTGTTGAGTGCTGCTTATCTCAGCTTGCTGAATAGCTAATGATATTTTCCATTGTAAAATTTTGTTATCTTCGTCTTCTAAACCTTGACCTTGGTCAATAATAGGTGCTGGCCCTGTCTCCATGGAAGTATTTGTTACAGGTGGACGTTCACCAGGAGATTCTATACATTTTACTATTTTACGGTCATTTGTAACTTTTGGTTTTGGTCGACTTTCTTCTTCAAGAGAAGACTTTCCAACTATAGAAACATCCGCGTCACTATTGGACTGATTTTGAATTGAGTTATCAGTTGAAGATTTGTTGCGTTCCGAAGGTGTTTTAATACGTACAGCTCTAAGGCTGGCTGTTTTATCATTCAGAGTTTTCGGCTTCGGTGTAATCACTAAAGCAACGTAGTTATTTATTTGTTGCGAAGGAATTACGGGCTTCGAAAGATCTTCTGCAACGTTAGCAGAATCATCATTTTTGGGTGAGTTTTCATCTTCTGTCAAGTCAATGACTCTATTTTCATCGTTTGAATTTTGCTCTTCGTTGTTATTTTGTGCTGCGGTCGACATGCCTGGTTGAAATTTAGTTTCAGTTTCCTTATTTTCTACATCTTTATCTTCTTTCACTTCCATAGGCATTACAGGGGGTTTGACGTCTTCATCTGTGCTATCGTCGACTTTTATTACTGATAGGAGTGGCGGAAACAATGGCGGTGGTGGATTTGGCGGTAATGGTGGGATAAAGGAATCTTTCGTAGGTGGTGGTGGTGGAGGCGGCGGTGGCGGAGGGGGAGGGTGCATCGCATACTGCGACATCTGTTGTATCTGTTGTGGCTGTAACTGCAACTGTGGCTGTAATTGCAGTTGTGGCTGTAGTATTGGTTGCGGATGCAGTTGTGGATGTGCATGCAATTGTGATTGCGGCTGCAGCAATGACTGTGGTGCCAGCAGTGACTGCGGCTGCTGCTGTTGCGGCGGTGGCGGAGGAGGCGGCGGCGCTTGTAGTTGTTGAAGATATGTCATCGGATGATTCTTATCAACATTAAACGACCTCAAAAACTGACTTGTACAATGCTGAATGTTTGGAGGTAAGTGGTAGTTTGGCATAAAAGCATGCATATTAGGAATATTATCATTTTCTAAAGCAGCCATATGGCTCGAAGTCGACGCTTGGTGAAGTTGGTTAGACATGGCATTTGCGTACATCGCATTAGCAACGTTACTTTCGCTATGTTTGGTTGATGTCACCGTTGAAGTGGACACGTACTGTGGTAAGACATTTAGAAGTTGGTTTCGGTGATCTGCGGGCATGGTACCCAAAATTTCAACTAGTTCCTTTGGTAACATTGCTATCTTTCTTGCTATATCGGGATCTTGGGCTTCATTGTTTACTGCATTAGTAGAATCCTGATTCAGCGCATCTGTATTGTTCTTGCTATTTTGATCTTGTGAGCCACCAGTGTTAATGTGAGTATTTCCCATGAGCAGTCCTATCGAGGAACTGTTATTTTGTGGCGGTCCATAATTCAAAGGTGCTCCTATAGTAGTGCCAGCTAGAGTGTACACTGACGTTGTGTTTGCAATTGTCGTACCCGCAATACTGAGAAGAGTATTTGTGAGTGTCGCTGAATTAGAGGACTCAATTCTAGTGACAGATATACATGCGTTTGCTAATGTGTAGACAGGTACAGTACTTTCATGTTTATGCACAGTTGTAGCCAATACAGGGTTTGGCAAAGTATATACGGGAAGCGTCCTCATAGCGTCACTTACACCGGAGACTAACGTGTGTGCTAGTCTATCTGTTGAATTCTGCGTACCGAAAGATGGATCAATAAGTACGTTTATTTCAGACTGTGTTGTAATCGCAGGACATAGGCGAGAGCTTGTAGATGTCCTTGTCTGTGAAACAATATCTACAGCAGAGGTAGTGTCGGTGCTAATGTTAATATTCGCAGCATTTCGATTAGACTGTTGTATATTTGAAGAATCGTGCACTAAGCTGCTTGTAGGTAAAGCATTACTCGCTTCAACTTTCTTAGTATCATTCGATGGTAATTCTATATTATGTGGGACTATTTTAGTTTTGACATCCTCAGTATTCACGGTATCAACAAGGCTTTCATCATCTGCCGTTAAGTCTATTGAAACACAAATATTTTTGACTTCGGGCTCATCAATTAATTCAGAGTTAGCAGTGTTTTGACTAGATAGATCAGTTGGTAAATCTGTGGCATGACTTATTATTTTTGAAAAATCTTCAGGTTCATTTTCGGGTACAATTCTGTTAGACAAGTCAGTAGCTACGTTTTCCTCATATGTTATATTTTCTTCATAGTTATCCATTGAATCTGACCGCAATGATCGCCGAACCGACAAATCTCTCGGAACGTAATCTTCTTCGCAACGTTTAACGGTCAAGTCAGTAGCATCTTCAAATTCGTTCACAGCAGCTTTGGAACTCAAGTCTATTGTGTCATTAGAAACTTGGAACTCAGTCTGAGCAGGCGCCTTGACACTTAAATCTACAATCTCATCATTTATATCAGTTTCAGTTTCAAATGTTTGTCTGTCTGTATGTTTATTTGATAAATCTAAGGTCTCATACATGCCATAGTTACTAATTACGGAAGTGTCATGCTGAGCTATAGCTGCCGGTATAGAGCATTGCATTGGTATCGTCCTCCCAGATAAATCAAGAGGCGTTGATAGTATGGACTCGATCGTGGTGCTGGCATGGGCCGGAGGTATGTTGGATGGTGTACTACGGTAATTATTCTCAACATAAGGTTCAGTTGGTGCCTTATGATCTCGATCTGATTGAACAGGGTTAGTAGGCGTCGAAGTTCTCTCGTGATACATATTTGTAGTTGCATGATTGGAAACATTCACGTAAGCCTCAGCCTGCGAATTTCTGTCACCATAAGTTTCCTGATCTATCAATGACTCATTTTCATTCCTAACTGAAGAATTATTCTGGTCCTGTTCAATTATTGGCTTTCGCTCGGTCGACGATCTATGCTCTGATACCCTATTTGGATTTATTGATGTTTCTTCGTCAATAGATCGCTTTATAAATGGTTTGTGATCGTTTTCTGATCTCTGATCAATTAAGTGCTGATTACTTCTTGACCACTGTTCTTGATTACGACTTAGGTTACTTGGTGCATTTTCCTGATTAATGTCCCTGTTAACGACAATGCGTTCGTTAAAACGCGCCATTTCATTTGGAACTATCTGTTCATTAATAGAATACTGTTCATTTGAAAGTCGCCGATCATTTGAAAGTCTACGTTCAATTGAAAGCCTTCTTTCAATTGAAGGTGCTCGATCGCTTGACGGTACTGGTTCATATGAAGGTCTTTGGTCAAAAGAAGGTCGTCTTTCAGTTGATGGTCTCCGTTCGAATGTAGGTTGATATTCAGATATTTGTCCCCGTTCAAATGAGGGCCTTCGTTCAGTAGACAGTCGGTGTTCAGTAGACAGCCGGCGATCGCTAGACAGTCGTCGCTCATTAGACAGTCGTCGCTCACTAGACAGCCGGGGCTCATTAGACAGCCGGCGCTCATTAGACAGCCGGCGCTCGCTAGACAGCCGACGCTCGCTAGATAGCCGGCGCTCGCTAGACAACCGGTGTTCGCTAGATAACCGGCGTTCAGTAGGTAGAGTGTGCTCGCTCGAGAGGCGGCGTTCACAAGACAGTTGTTGTTCAGTGGATAGTCGTTCAGTCTGATGGCGGTGTTCACCAGAGAGCCGACGCTCAGCAGACAGTCGGAGATCACTGGCGAGCTGCCGTTCACTAGACATTCGTTGTTCATTGGAGTGCCGGCTTTCGGTAGACAGTCGCTGTTCGCTAGAGTGCCGGCTTTCAGTAGACAATCGGTGCTCGCTCGAAAGCCGCCGGTCAGAAGAAAGCCTTCGTTCAAGAGATGTGCTTTGATCCGTCAACTGATCGTTCAATAATCTTAAATCACTTGCGGCGTGCTGTTCACTCAATATTTTCTTATCCTGCATCGTTACATTCTCACTTGATGGTCTTAGTTCATAAGGTGGCCAATACTCTTTTGATGGCCTGCGTTCAGATGCAGATGCTTTCTTTTCCTTAGAAGACCTTCTTTTAGTTAACGGCCTCTGCTCTGGAGGCAACATTTGTTCGTTTGATGATTGCTCCGCTATTTGTCCAGCCACTAATCTGTGGGCTGAATATGTGATCTGTTCTTGAGCAGGTCCTTGTTCAGCATAAGAAGACATTTGTTCTGGCACTTGCCTCTGGTCCGGATACAGTTGTTGAGAGTACGGCCTCTGTTCCGGATATGTCCTTATTTCCGAGCATATAATCTGCTCAGGATATTTTGCTTGATCGGGATATGAGCGCTGTTCAGCGTATGCTCTCTGACCAGAGTATAACCTTTGATCTGAATAAGCCCTTTGGTCTGCGTACGCCATCTGTTCGGATAGCGACAAAGCCTCCACATGTCGCGGGTCAGGATGCGCTCTCAAGTCGGGGTAGGCAATTTGATCACTGTACGTCCTTGATTCAGGATGTGGTCGCTGCTCTGTATAGAGACTATGCTCTACATGTGATCGTAATTCCGAGAAAGGCCTTTGCTCGTGAAGAGCCCTATGCTCAGAATAAGACCTTTGGTCGGGATAATTTCTGCGCTCGCTGTACGTTTGCTCAGGATAAGCTCTCGGATCTCTGAAGGGTCTTTGTTCAAATAATGACATCTGTTCCGCGAGTGTCATCGGTTCTGGTAGCGAGACATGGTCAGTGTGAGGTCTGTATTCCGATAGTGACCTTTGGTCTTGGTATGATCTCTGCTCTGCCCTCTGTTCAGAGGTTGGTCTCATTTCTGTTAACAATGCCTGATCTGAACGTGTTCTATGCTGAGCAATAAGTCTTTGCTGTTCTGCAGCGGCTCTCTGGTCTGCAGTGGACCGATGCTCAGAAAACGCCCGCTGTTCGTTTAACGAACTCTGCTCGACACCTGCAGCTCCTGGTTGATATGATTTGTTTTCAATGAGGCGTCCCCCTGACATGTCATAAGTGTGGTGGTATTCCGCTCTCCGTGGTGATTTTGAGTCTTTGTAAAATTCGGATTGTTTCACCGCTTCACTTTGAACGGTAGCTGCTTGTTTACGTTTCTTTTGCTTCTCAATTTCCGGGCTTATTCTTAAACCGGCGTATTGGTCATGGAAGGGAACCACCAAATGTGAGGGATTTTGTAGTGGTATTCCTGTAGATGTTTGAGGAATGATCTCGATTTGTGGTGGCAACCCAAACATTTTAACATTACGTTGAGCATTTGATGACTTCAAACGTGTCGATTTCCTTTTAGCCGGCGTCTTCTTAGCTTCAGTGTTGTTAGGTGAAGCTTGTTTTTGTTTTCTGTTATAATTGGAACTACCGTCCTTTGATGGCGTCATTGCTTGTTCTTTATTCATAGTTAGGCTCAGAGCAACTTGCTCGAGAGCCATATGTTGAGTGATATTATTTTTATAATGAAACTCCATGTCATGCGGTATCACTGAGCGGGAGAAAACTTCCGCCGGGTTCGGGTCTATTTTACGGTCGAACGTGGCTCCTGGCAGGAAAAATCGAGGATTTGGATCGATTGCATTTTCATTGAGATACTGAGCAGATATCTGTTTGGCTTGATGAGGAGTTAAATGAACTGCCGGGTGAGCGGCTAGCTGCACGGCTGACAGAACTACCGGATGAGCAGCCGGGTGTACAATCGGTTGTGCGACTAGGTTCGCCGCCAGGTGGGCCACTGGATGTGATACTTGATGAACCACTGCATGTGAGGTCAAATGTGCAGCCCCGTGTACAACTTGATTTGTAGCTAAATTGATTGCTGACTGTTCGGCATGATGCAGCATTGGATACGGGACAGGCTGAGGTGCCGAGTTGGCAGCAAGATTTGCAATTGAATGTGTTACACCAAATGCTGGGCGAGCTTCCACGTTACCAGTTGGCTGAGTAGCTGGCTGAGTCGACGGTGTATTATTAGTATCCCCGGTTTCTTGGTATTGAGAACTGTCGAGACCTGTTGCATGAGCAGCTGTTTGAGCATCTTTAGGAACAGCTGTTTGAGCATTTCTGGGAGCCGTGTCAGGGATAGCAGAATCGTTACCCGCAGGAGGTCTATCGGGGTGACCAGCCTGGGCTGCTGCTAGACCAGTATCTGATTCAGCCACTGTATCGGCTGCTTCGTTTTCATTCAGATCATTATTATTTGGTATAGGGTCTAGTTTGTATTTTAACATAGCTATGCAATCATTTAAGCCCTTACCCTTACGTGTTTTACCAGATTTACTTTTTTGAGGGTCTATAGGAACTTTTTGATTACAAGGTAAAGGTGGTTTGTCTAATCTTGAGTCCGCTGCCTCATTTTCAAAAAGTTCAACTTGTCTTGTAGGCTGATGTTGCGTTGTGTCATTTGTATCTTGTTGTCCTTGAAGTGATTGAACAGACTTATTTGTTTTATTATCCGTCTTTGCATTACCCACATTTTTACGCGGATTATTTTCGTCTGGTGGATCACCTTTGCTATTGCCATTTTCTCTATTATTGTTATCTCTACCATCTCCGCCGTTACCTCGGTTGTGGTTATCGTTTCCTTGATTACCGCCGCCTCGATTACCGTTGCCGCGGTTGTTGTTTTCGCGGCTATTGTTACCTCGATTATAGTTCTCCCGTTGGTTATTATTACCTCTTTGATAGTTACCACCCCGGCCAGAATGTTGCCTACCGCTAAATGAGCTATTATTAACGTTTATTTTTTGAGGATCATTACTGTTTGGCAACCCTTCATTGGGCGAAGTATTATTTACACTCGCATTTTCGAGATCTAACGATTTTCCCATGCTAGAATTTTTCATCTGAATTTTTCTTTTAGCTCTGTTCAGCACAGATTTTCGTTTGATAGTCTCTGAATGTCGGTTATTATTATCTGTTGGTCTTCTCGTTGGAGCCTTAAGAGGTTTGTTGTCATCATCATCCTTATTGGGAAATGCCTTGTCTTCCTCTTTTTTTGGAGGCATATTGGTAGCATTGTTAATCTCTTTAATAGATCGCAACTTTCGGCTCTTGGGGTCGTCAGTGGGGCGGTGTTTGATTAGTAGTTTGCTCCTTTGTTTATCAAGTTTCCTACGAGGACGTAACGAAGGATTCATTGGATTAATCATGACGCGATGGCGTTTTGCAGGTAAGTCTGCGATCATTTTTCGAATGGTTTCAGCTAAAAATAAAAATAAAACATTGTTAGTGTAAACAGAATCGACACGCACATCTATACTTATTAAGATATGTAAATAAATACTTACCGTCCCCGACTTCACTCCTTATTTTCTGTCTTGGCCTCATTAGATTCTTTTGTTTGTGCCTGTTCCTCAAATCCTTACGAATTTTCCTTCGGATAACGTTGTCAGGTAGACGAGGACGACGTCGGCGCACGCCGAAAGGACGATACCTGCACTTCCTGCGCACCGCCGGTGTATCTCCCGCACAATCTAACATGTGCTGATGTAATTCTTTTAAAGTTATAGATTTCTTGCATTTTGTGCAATCCCTGAAACCCCTTAGAGGCCGGGTTCTGTTGCTGACCTGGCTCGGGGGCACGTATAAATGCTTCAGAATGTCAGCGTTTAGTAGTGGTTCTCCCACTATCTCGTAATGTTGCACTTGCGCATTGGGATGTTGGTTTGAGATATGCAATGACAGGGCTCTCGAATCTCGAGTTTGGGCCCCGCATGCGCAACACACGTAGCACCTGGGCCTCACCCACTCTCCGCTCAGCACAGCAGGTTGTAAGTCGTATGTTGGGCCTGTGGGTGCCAGACCCAAATAACTAGGAAAGTCTAGTCCATCTCTGGTCGGAGCAGGCTTATTTGAGTATTTGACTAACTGTGTCGATGTTGTTGGTATCTCTCTACTCTCGAGTATGTCTTTCAGTTCTTTATCAATAATATTTTGTTTTTCAGTCTTCTTTTCAACGTGTGAAATATTAAATTTACATTCATATTTTCTTCGCATACATAACTGGGTCCATATATCCAAACTTGAAACTAATGTAATAATGCAGTTATTTGCATGTGAATCCCGTTTTATCTGATCTGCATTCATCAGACTGCGGTCTTCAAGGCTATCCCATTTCCACTTATGTTTTGGAGCAATCGTTCTCGGCATGTAACTGTCGAACAAATTACGGGAATATTGTTCGCCAGCTAAGAGTATTGGGAAGCCTTCTGCAGTATTGATCACGACGCTATTTTTGGCCTTTCTCGTCTTAATAGTGTTCTCCAAATCCGGATTAAAATTGAACGAGCCATCTAGGCATTTCGCTAAATTTTCAGCAACATTGCTGGCAACTTTAGAATAGAAGCTAGTTTCGAAACATTTTTCAAATTTCTGTGTCGAATCATCGATAGTTTTAAACCACTCCTTCCTAGTCGACTCGCCAGTTCTAGGCGATCGGTGCACGACACCCAATCGAGAGAGAATTTGATCGGCGTCTGTATTGTGAAAAGAGAAATTAGGAGGAATTCTCTTGTTCCATTGTATGTCGTCTAACACGATAACTGCATTCTTTTCTATGACTGTACTATTACCTAAAGATTTGCTGGGCGGTAAAATTAAATTCGTTGTAATATTGTCCTCGATATCGGCGCCATCGTGCACTTGAGACGGTTTAAGTTCACACGAGATAACAATTCCATTAAATCCATGATTTTCAACGTACTCATTTTCAGTTCGGAAGTCGTCTTTTCTGTCGATGTTAGCATTCTTTTGAGATTTTTTCGCCGAGGACGAACCCTTTTGGCGCAGTTTGCTGCGATAAGGTTTCTGTTTTTCGCAAACATTCAACTTATGCTCTGCTAGTTCAGAAGTCGACGAGAATCGGGTTTGGCAGTCGAGACAGGCAAAATATTGATTTGGATGGCTGTCCACCATATGCCGAATGATGTCATTAGGTTCCGCCTCAGCGTGATTGCAATACAGGCATTCCAAGAAGACGTCTTGTTTGGAATTTGAGAAATGCAGTCGCCGCGCATGCTTGGACACGGTTTGCTTTGAAGCAAATTTCCTTTCACAGTAGGGGCATAGAAGTTGCGGGGCAGGAGTAGAATCAGACTTGATAGCGAGATCTTCAGGTTTATTGGCCAGCGGTTTGGACGGGGTAGTAGTCCTTTTTACTTTCTCCTGCGAGGGCCTGCCTTCGACCTTCCTAGTAGACTTAGCCTGCGGACTGTTGGTTGAACGTCGCGGGCGAAGTCTAGCATTTACTAAAGGCTCATCCTCGCTTGAATTCATTATGTCAGCGATTTGAGAACTAAAAAGAAACAAAATAAAAGAATTAAATAAGAATTTCATTTATTTGTGCCGATCAAATAATGCCTATTTCTACTAATAGCAGCTAGCGTTTAGCCTCTCACACAAAACAGAGATATATGTATAAATATAACGTGTCACCCTGCAATTACACAAACTAAATATTTATATATCTTTGTATATTTAGTTTAGGCTATTTTTTTATATATGTGATTAATGTACAACCGCCTAGGTCCTTTTGTGTTTTATTAAGTAACCCCATGAATACCATCAACCCATTCTAAAAACACGCATCACATTACCGAACCTTATACCATGTAATAAAAAGGGAATAGCAATAATTAAGGACGATTATAGCTCGACGCAAACGAGCCACTGACCACAGGGACTGGTGGCTGGTGGCTTTTATTTGGAATTGCCGCTCACGCGACGCCAGTGGCTACAACTCGCAACAGCGTCCGCGGCTATGTTCGGTACCAATTTCTCGTTTGCGCCGAGCCTATAGACCACTTTGTTCTCAACCGTTCCGTAGTTTATATATTCCACGTGTTATTATTTTATAACTCTGTGAGAACACTAGTACTTTTTTATACTAACTTTTTAGTCTTTGATATGAAACCCTCGTTTTTATTAATGATCGATATATGAAACATGAATACCTTATTTTTATTGTTTTTCTTTCTAAATCCAAATTAAATTGATACCGCAAAGACGCGTTCCTTTATAAATAAATCTTATACCTATGTAAAATTTAATTACAAATAAAAAGTAAAAATCTATAAATAATTTAAAAATTCAAAAGAAAAGCAGAGGTCAATAGTCAATAGGTCAATAAACTTGAACCACCTTCTCGTGAGTTCCTCTACCTATTGGTGAAAATCCATTTATTTTTATCACGCACAGACAGACGCGACAAACTTGTGACATGTAGTGATAACCATGCGCCTATCTACTATACAAAGTTTTGTACGGCTATAAACAAACGGATTATCCGCGCGGTATAAACGCCGTAGCTTTAACAATTGACAACTACCGGTTCAAGCGATAACGCCAGCATATCCACGACAGATTTTTTGCCGACCGAAATGTTCTACGCGATGTCCAAACCAAGCGTATTCACGTAGCGAAATCCTTCAGTGTGAACGCACGTATAGCGTTCGGCATTCGTCTTATCTTCCCATTCAAGTATGGAGGTGCATCTGTACTTGGGAGAGACAATTCAGAGCACTCCCTAAAGAAGCCTTAGCTTAGGGTGCCTACAGACGGGCTACAGTGAGTATGTGAAAGCTTGTGACGCTGGTCACCGCTCGTCAGAAAATCCATTGAGAACGTACGGTCTAGAGGGAATTTTTATATAACTCTTTTTATAGCTTACTAACTATGTAGGTCGCATATTACTGTGAATTTACCATATTTAGCTTAGTTGGAAGTACCAACTAAGCTAAATATGGTAAATCTAAATTCGGTTCTCATCAATTAGGTAATGAATGTGGATCTAACACACGACCTCTCGATCGCCAGACCGACACCTTAACCTTACCCTCTAGGCAAAGGCCGCTTCATACAGGTAGTTATATTCTTTGTTTTGTGTGAGAGGCTTTACGACTAATCAAACTATTTAGGAAGTCCCAAATAGCAGGCCCTACACTGACAAGAATAAATGGACAGTGTTTTCAGAACTTATGTTTTTGAAATAAGGGTCTATCCCCACACGTCAGTGCCGTGAGGTTCGTATTTCGTCAAGTGTACAAAAAAAATATCGGTTGGCGATGGTGGCTACGGGAACGAGGGAATGCTCCTGACTAATCCCTTTCAGGGCACTGATGTGTGTGGATAGGCTTGAAATGAGTATGAGGTGAAATGTATGATTATCTCTCATATCGGTACAAACAACCTTGGAAAATCGTTTCAAAAAATAAAATAAATAAATGACAGTCAGTAAGACAGTTCAATTTCATTTTG
Source organism: Heliothis peltigera (assembly GCA_958496145.1). NCBI lineage: Eukaryota > Metazoa > Arthropoda > Insecta > Lepidoptera > Noctuidae > Heliothis > Heliothis peltigera. The sequence continues at coordinate 14,312,146 of OY292321.1, read as the reverse complement.
ACATCTAGAACTTTTATAGAAAAGATGCTTTACTATTCGTAATGGGCAGCGTAAGGAACTCATTATGCATCACAAATACTTTTTCTTAATTAAAAGCCCTTCGTAGACAAAGCAACACATATACATATCCGATAAACGACATTAGTCCGTACATACACGTAATGCGCGATTGACAGCGACGCGTACCTGTGTACAAACGTATATAAATTCGGACTTCAATAATCGATATCTAGATCGATAGAAAAAATCACTATAACCGTGTATCGGCGTCTAAGAAGAGTCCTAAGCCATGAAAACAATAACGCACTAATTATATGCTCAATTAATCTAATAATTACTTTATGTGCCACTAATATTATCAGTATAATCAATTTATTCATTAATCTATTGAAACTATTAATTATAACGTAGCACTATTAACGCGGAATCAGTATTAATTATTCCCTATAATTAATCCTTCGTAATAGACTCAGCCGCATGAAATGTGGGCCCTAGCACTAATCTCGGGATTTAGCAAGCTTTAAGTGTTTGTTATTATTGTTTCTTAGGCACCTCGCGCACTATACGAGTACGACCACGTCCAGTGGTAGCACCGACCAGATACAGGTTCCTCGAGCACCTTGAGTAAGAGGTTTGGTGGGGCTACTGGCCATGGTCGTAGCCGCCTAGTGGGTGGAATTACCCTCACTTTCTAGGACATTATTTACAATAATCATTTGTATATTTTTTCGAAATATTTTATGTTGGACCCTACTACTCCTAATTGTACCAATTGTGTCTTGGACCGAGCGTGAATAACCATTTTTTATTTCATTGGATCATTCGCGGCTAAATATTTCCAATCATTGATGTCTTTTATACCGTATAAAATCAATAAAACTAAAACCAAAATACATCTTTAACTTTTTGAGTATTTTATGGTCTCTCGGAGTAGGTACGTTTAATTGAATTTATGAGAAAGAGACAGAGACTTTTCTATTCTGTCTTTCACGAGTGACAAACTGACCCATTGAAATTTCATGTAAAATAAATCAATAGCATTCGTCCGGCCTTCTCATCAGTTGAATCGATCAAGGTTACTATGCTATTCGAGGGGGATACCAAAAAATTCTTCGTCCAAACGTTTTTTCGACAGATAAATCATCAGTGATTAAAAATTCAAATAAACTTGACTGACGCCAAAATCTTTTAATTGCCAATAGGAAGATTATTTGTATACCCTTCCCCTCCTGAAATAACGATTTTTAAGATAAACACAATAAGTTTATCAAAAGTAGTGTCTTAAGATACTGAAATAATTGTCATTGCGTTTACCTTTATAATGTATTTCAATCATGTTATACAATTTACCTATTATCTATTTTTATACATACATATTACTAAACCTCCTAACATTGTTCGATGGAGGTATTGATTAATATAGATGGATATAAGAATGGACTGATTGTATGAAAGATTTCACTTCTGTGAAAAAGGGTATGCTGCACCGCCCCCAGATAAGAAATTTGGAAGCGAGGGAGGAGATGGGTACCTAATGACGACTAAAGAACCTAACTAACTACCTACAGCTACACTCACGACCACACTGCGTCAGCGCAGACGAGCGTAGCTTCACGTTTACTTGCCATGCTACGACGTAGCACACAACGTGCTACGAAAGCTACATTTAATTATTATTTCAGTCACTACTACACGCTGTACAGTTTCATTGAAACAAATACATGTAATTGCGTGATTATAGAAAATTTACTATTATATAACTGATAATGAGTTCCACGATACTACGAAGTGTCTATTCCCGTTATTCAACACGTCTGAACCTTTAATTGCAAAGCAGTCTGCTGTAGCTAATAATTTCAAGAACTTCTACCTCATAATGATTGTTTAGCAACACGTATTTCAAATATTTCATGGAAAGAGGGACTTTGATAACAACCGATAGCGAAACTATTAAAGAAATCAGAAATTCATAAAATAATTCATTTATCTGACTAGTCTTATACTTTATATTTGTTTGGTATCCATAAGTCAGTTTTAACGTTTACTTCGTTCATTACCATTTTATTAAAGAATTATATTAAAAAACCAGCGAATTTTTAAGAAAGAACCTTTTGACAAAGTATATGTGCCTAATGGTTTAAAGTTTTAAAGTTTTCAGAAATGCATGACTGCAATTAAACAATATTAATAAAACAAAATTAGTAATTGCTAACTTAAAATGCTTACCTAATAGTCTATTCTATCTAAGACTGTTGGACAGGTTTGGCAGTAGGTCTAGGTAATTTGTAAGTACTACCGTAGGGTATTACCACACAAGTCGATCGACTGTCGATAGATGCCACAAATCGATGCTAAAATGGAATACTGATAGCGTCGACCAATCAAGTCTACCGATCAGTATGGTGGAAACTATCGATCGACGTCGACCTTTCCATTTTAGCATCGATTTACGGCATGTATCGACAGTCAATCGATTGGTCTGGTAACACCCTAAGCTGGTTGGTCCACCGCTACCTTACTGACTGGTTATTTGTTAACTACATGAGTTTGTACCGACATGAGAGATGAAATGTAAATTCACTAAAAAACTAAAATATAAGTAAATGTCATGAACGAGTTCAATCGTTGATTGCCATCTGCATTCGGTAAGAACAAATAGGATATATAAGTATTTTATTTACGATTTTAATATATTGCAGTTACAGTTTTGAAAGCGGAGAATGGCGTACCACCCGAGTGCACAGCGGTGCACTTCTGACCAATTGATGAGTGGCGGATGCATTTACTACAAGTTGTCACGTTGACGCGTCGGCAAACAACGTGCGAACTCGCTCCGACAATGACTCTTTACAATTCATTTTGAAAAGGGGAAATAAAAAACCACCTTGTCAATGTATAAATTAAAAGAAAAAAAAAAGAAAAAACAAAAATAACTTTTACCCTATCTCGTGCAAAATGAAGATGTGAAAATGTCTCCTCAAAAAGGTGTGATCGAACGATTCTATTTAGTCTCCATATACTAAATGTGAGCTGTGACAAAGCTCCTTGTTTAGTCGGAAATCAGGCTTTACCATCCAATATGACCGCGCCGTACGATAGTGTTGTAAAAATAACTAAATGCTGCAAAGAAATGTTATTGTAACTTGTTAACACATATATTTATTGATAAAAATAAAAAACATGGGAATTTATAGACCAAATATTATTTAATCAAGATTCATAATTTTGTTCCTACCCTGAAAATCCCTAGTGTTTCAAAAATTTCGAAAATCTCGAGCACAGTTTCATGAAGTAGAATATGATAGTACTTTGAAATAATCCATAAATGTATTGAAATCTCGTTGAACCTGTAAAATGTGTACCTATTAACTAAACTGCTACATTATGTAATTTTAAATAATACCTGCTAGGTTGATTAAAATTCAAAACGAAACCTTAACAGTAACATTGTGTCAAATTCATTGTTCGCCGTCAGGCCGGCCACCTGTAGCTGAGTACGGGATCCACGCGTGCCGTAGAAGAACAAATATTTTCCTTAATGTATGAATGGTGAATGAAATAGACTGCTAAAATCCTCCAGAAGAATTCTTCAGAGTGAAATTTGTCGGAATCCAGAAATATATACTCAGTGTAACATATATCTTGTCACGTAGGATGGTGTTATTCGTGGTAACTTGTTGCTTTTCTTTGTAACGAACGACGCACCCTACGTGCAAATTTAGTCTAACAAGTAGTGAAAAACATTCTACGGTTATAACGATCAAATCACAGGACTTTGAGCTTCTAATCAACAACTCCTGATGCTGTAAATACCTGCTGAGTGGTACTTTCAAGAATTTTGATTATTTTTTTTATTCTTTCAGGACCCGTTGAACATTTGCCACTATTGTTAGGCTGTATACAAGTAGCACTTACTTTTTCAGCGGTTGCAGAGGAGCGCCTGCATTAGCGTCGGTTTCAACCAACAGCTTTGGCGCAAACTCGTCAGGGTCCAATTTGGGCTCTACATCATGCTTAGATGATCCACCCGAGATTATTTCGGTATTTAATCTAAAAAAATACACTTTTTAATATGAAGTTCATACATAAATTGTTGGTGGCATACAATGGCATCACGACGCTTTATTGTGTTCTAAGCACAATTTATTATCGCAAGCAACTATGTAGCGATTTTAAACTTGTTAGTGTAAAATAGTTATTTTTGTGTGTTTCATGTTGCAAAGGGTCACACCAATGAATCTCGTCATAGAGAGAAGGCGAACGCGATATTATTACCTTTTAAATGTCAAAGGTTACAGAAAACAGCGGACTGGACGCCCACACTTCGTTTCTGCGCAGCATTTAAGCTGAGCTCGACAGTTCAGCAAAATGAAAATATATTTACAGTTGCAATCACTGTTGTGGAAGTGTAAAATACATTCAGAAACAGACGTATTATTTTAATTGAATGATTTACCAAAAGACGGCCTAGATTTAGACTCTCATGACCGGAGTCGCTCGTATCTTGGTTTTATTCCATCTATCAAGATTAGCAGATTAATACAAACTATAATGATTGATTACAATCAGGATAATTTAGGGACAATTTAATTTATTTTTCAACCCCAATAAATTTTTTATTCTCTTCACCTGATTTTAAACGTTCTTTGAATTTGAACAAAACATAACAGAACAAAGGTACCAAATATTTAAGTATGGTCAAGTATAATTGTGCGGACTCGAATCCAGGTAAATACCAATGTATATTAGAACCTAAATCTGTTTTAGTCATAAAATCCACAATCCGCCCTGACCAATCGTATTTATTACGATCATTCCTTCTCTGTTTGAGAAGAAGCATACCCCCAAAGTGGGACAGAAAAGAAGGCTATACATGATAATACATTCTGTTCATGTGTACTATACAAGAGTTCCTAGTTTTGTAACGTTTTGTTCCATATACATTTTGGCTTGCATTTAATCATTTATCAGTAGGTAGTCAGAAGCCCAGAAAGAAAAACCAGTCCTATCAAGGAGTATCGTGTTAACCCCTAGAAGTCCAAAAGTCTTACCAACGGGTCAATTATGTAAAATACGTTGACCCTCGAGACCAGAGAAGTAGAAATTGTCAATTGACTTCGACTAATCCTCTCCGCAGTCCAGAGGTAGCATCTATTGACGGTTAATAAATCATCTTGGTAAAACCCTTACACCCAGCGTCGAGGCAGTCTCCCAGTAACTAGTTCCTGGAGGTCAGTTAAGCAGTCGTACAACACAGCAACTTATGAATTGTGTTCAAGATCGTATCTTAAGCTATGATGCAAAAACCCGCATTTAATTGTGTCTTAAGATTTAACACACAATTTTTCTAACATTCAAAAAGAAAGAGCTTAATTTAAGGGAACATGATGAAAAATATCCGGCTTCGTAAAGCACTTGTTGATGTACGGGCGAGAAAATTCAGGAATCAGCTGTTTGACGATAAACTATAAACTGAATACCAGAGCCGTTTTGGAAACTAAGTTATTTACGTAAATAGAAGGATTTTGTAATTCTACAAATCTTACGGTCAGATCGTTACTTTTTTTAAATTGTCTAGCCTAGCTGTGATCTATTTAAACGACATTTGGTGGTAGTCCTTTGCACAATAATGTAACAGGTAAACGTTTACTGTTAAAATCGCTACACGTATAAAATAGGTGCATGAAAAATGATTAAATCTGCAGGTTTGATAGATAACAATACAATTAAACTTAAGTATTTCATTGAGATAGCGCCAATGAATTGTGGTCCAACTTTATTAGAAAATTGGATTTAAATTAAACTTTAAGACATAAATGTATTCAAATATAATTGTTACATAAAATTTGATCCCATAACGTACAAAAATAACGCACCACCTCAATAAAATCTTACGAGTGTTAGTAAAATCTAAACTAATTAATAAATTCGCAGGATTACTTTATATTCGCTGCTTAAATTACGCTGGCTAGGATTTTAAGTTGAAGTCTGGGATAAAAATACGAAAAACTAAAATGATGTAGGCCAGAACGCAGCAGCAGTGGGGTGAGGAGCGGTACCCACCACCCCCGGGGTCCCGCGCGCCAGACTTGACCTATTTCCCCGCTATCAAGAGACGCACTAATTGACGATACAAACTCCTAGCTCGATTTTACAGACAACCTTAATGTTACAGGACTATCTCGCACAGATCCCTAATCTAATCCTACTTATAAACAAGACAGCATGGATGAGCTTGCAGGCGCGTCGAGAGCATGCTTCTCAATGTTTGTACACATTGAAAAGTCAGTTGTGGTGCACAAAATTAATTTCAACATACGCTAGTCTAATAACCTGAGCAGAATTCGCGTCTGCTTTCATCGCGCAATCATTATAAAATATTATTCTAACACAAACCTCGAGGAATCAAACAGATGTTTGTACGTCAACTTCAGCAAACACATTGTTCGTTTTATATCACTTCCACCACCGATAAAAAAATAGGATAAAAACTTAAAAAAAAAATTAAAAAGAAAAGAAACTATTCACTAGCTACGATGTTAACACCTCCGGAATTTTTATAAACTTTTAAATTAGTTATAAATAAAAGGAATAGTATTAAGCGAACGAGGATCACCGAGACCGTAACTACAAGACAGACTAGTAGCTTGAAGAGCGACATTTTAGTGCGTGCTTCTTGGAGCACAGCCGCGGCTTGAATAATGGCGATCGCAAATGGCAGGTAGGGGTGGCTGGGCGAACAGCATCGTCATGGAAACAGGCATGCGCGTGTGAGTGCGCGTTTGTATACAAGCAATGCACTTACAGATGCAGTTGTGGGGCGGCGCAAAGCGCCCGCCCCCGGGAGTACGCAGGCCCACACGTGGCGTCTTCTCCCCGCTGTGGCCAATGCGCGAACAACGATTACGAATGATTTCACAGCGGGCACGAGGAGTCGCAGCCAGCGTGACCGAGCCCCAGGCCCATGGCATTCAGGTTTACCTGAAACAACAGCCATTCATTATGTTATCATCCACGGCAGGCAATTAGCTAATGACGTGAGAATGACACTGAAAACCGCGCTGGATTCAAATCAATGATCAGTCATACCGATAACGCTCGAAAATCTCTTCCAAATTTTAGTCCCACTGTACCCAAACCAAAATAATACTTTATGTAACAAACTGTGTTTACTGACCCACCAAAATATCTCAATAGACAAAAGGTAAATTCTTCGTAATGACATAAATGAAACATCAAATAATACAGTGTGAGTCTTATACTGTGCATATCGAAATGAGGAAATCTTTGCGAAAATATTAAAATTTATATTTATTTCCACTTTAAATAGTTTTATTCGTTATTTTGATTCCGGTGTATAACTTTTAAATTTAATTATCTATCATTACGGTGATTGGAATTAACAAGGCATCCTCATGAAATGAAAATTATGGGAACAAATTGACCTCAATTAAAAATAAACATTTAATTTAGCAAAAATCTGTACAATTAATAATTATAAAATTGCTCAATATAACACTGTGGGCGTCACGTAATTGATGTAAAGTTATGGTCTTTTTATTTATAGTTTTAATATTTTTTCCGTCGCTAAAATTAAGCTTAAATTCCCTCCTTATGATATGTGCTCAATATACTCAGACTCAATAGTCATTAACGTCCTTTGCTTTGATACGGCATTGATTCATCGACAATGGTAACGTTTGGACACAAATAATCACTTTGAGAAAACCGCGATCCTTAAGCTTCCGACACTTGCACAAATCGAATCAACTTAGCGATTCTGGTGACAATGAAATAAGAGATATGACGCGACTAGGATCAGAGCACATAGTAGCTGATCTACGCGTTGATTTTCATGGTGCGCATTTTGACGATACGCTTATGTTTCCCGCTACGCGCCGCTACGGCCGTAGGCATAAGCCGTTAGTAAAAGTTAACTACGAAATTATAACGTAGTACATTTTTAGAACGTGTGGTACAAAAATTACACGAATTGGAATATGTTACATGATGACATACTTCCAGACATCTCATTAAAATAAATTCGCAACTGTAAACTGACCAAGTTTAGGGCGTCCCTACTTTAATATTAAACCTTCATGCTCTGCCGCTAATGTAATCACGAGGACGAGTTTAAGAAGAGATTATTTTTTTGTTTCTTTTTTCTATGATAGACTCAGGCTTATAAAGTTCTTTGCATGAACCGGACTCGCCAGGGCTCTCAAATCCTCGCTAATCAATTGTTTGTTGATTAGTAAATTTTCAGTGTTAGTAGTATTACATTATATTGTTACAGAAGTACTCTGTTACGTATTTTTTAAACAAACAATTCAAAATACAAATACATCGATACATCCTTGATTAACGCGAACACGTGTAACGGGACCTGTGACTACTATTACAACTTTTAGTTTGTATGAAACCCCCGACGCCTCAGCCAATTTAACAATAACAGATTGGATTTGTACCTACGTCAAAAGTGTGCATATTTATAGACGGAATCATGCAATCACTGCAATGACCCACATCCTGGACTCTTACAATACATTTCTTTTTTATATTGCAAGAATGGACGTCTGCGATTGAAAAAAAACATGAAAAAGTTCAGATCCATATTTTTTTTATTTATAATGGGATCGCTCTTGATCCCAATCCAAATTCAATCCTAATCCAAAGCCAGCTCGGAGGGCAAGGATGGAATCTACGGTGGTACGAGCTTACCCAGAAAAAGCCTATTCACTCTTGCCTTAAAAAGTCTTGGGTTGTAAGATGTTGGAAATACAGACGCCGGTCGTCTGACCTTCCGCATGTAAATAAGAGTTAATCCCGCATAATATGACCTTATGCGGACCTATAAAGTAGATAGGTGATTTAAAACATATTGTTCTTACATTTACGGCGCAAATACACTATACACCACAAAACTGAATTAAGCAATGAGAGAACTGAAAATCACATATTTATTATTTAAAACAGAAAATGATATTGATAAAGAATAGTTAATTGATAATCAAAAGAGCATAACCATTAAGACGATCATGATTATGTACATATGTTACAGCTCAAATACTTAAGTACTATTAATCGTACATTACAGTAACGTGAAAGTTAAAAATTTTATTGTTGCTAATCTACGCATTCAGTTGCCCAGGAACATTTTACACGGGGGTTAAATTTGACGAGGTTTGAATGTGTTCCCTACCTTCCTTTAATTATCGACGTAACATCGGTTTCTTGACCGCTCGTTAAAGTAACCACTCATTGAACAATGCCTTTTTAAAATTGTCCGTCGGTTAATTTCACTTAACCCTAAATTTGACGTAACTGAGCTTCGAGCAACCGCACCTTAGCCGGTAGCTCGTATTTTCCATTGTAATTTGGAAACTAACGATTGAGTGTATGAACCGAGCTGAGTTAGCCCGTATTTTGAACTTACAAATGTCGTATAATAAAAAATAAAAAAAAAAGTCGCGGTGGCCTAGTGGTTAAAGAGCCAACCTCTCAAGTGTGAGGGCGTGGGTTCGATTCCAGTTCGGGCAGGTACCAATGCAACTTTTCTAAGTTTGTATGTACTTTCTAAGTATATCTTGGACACCAATGACTGTGTTTCGGATGGCACGTTAAACTGTAGGTCCCGGTAAACATCCTTGGCAGTCGTTACGGGTAGTCAGAAGCCAGTAAGTCCGACGCCAGTTTAACCAGCCAGTTTAAGGGGTATTGGGTTGCCCGGGTAACTGGGTTCAGGGGGTCAGATAGGCAGTCGCTCCTTGTGAAACACTGGTACTCAGCTGAATCCGGTTAGACTGGAAGCCGACCCCAACATAGTTGGGAAAAGGCTCGGGAGATGAAATGTCTTATAATATCCAGTTTTTCGCGAACAATCGTTGTAATCAATACATAGTCTTAGAAAAAGCTTTCTCCGGGCAAACTGAGTGGGACTACATATAAATATATCTCGTTGTTATTGTTGTCGAGAACAATATTTGGAACTACACTAATCCAATGCCGAATATACCTCCAAATATAGGAAAACTACCCTTATTCCAGGCGATTGTATTAGGATAATGATAATAACAATATTCCGAGAATAGTGTCGTAGTGACGATTGATGTCCGGTTCGCAAAAATAAGAAAATTTCGCTTTGCGTCGGATGGTTACCAAAACCTCTTCCATAGTAAAAAAAAAACATACAGTTGAATTGATAACTTTTTGAAGTCGGTTAAAAATGTATTTTGTTTTATCAATCGAGTGTTTAAAACCAGGTACTTTCGCACTTTCATAAATTAGACTATTAACGTATTCGTGTGCCAGTTTGTTTTTAAATTTTCCTATCAGTAAGTTAGCGTCGGGCACCGAATATGTTACGAATTTGGCGAGGAAGAAAAAATGATGACACAACAGTATGTAATAGAAGTACAACAGTTTCATAAATTATTTAGCAATCTTGAGATCTCTAAAAGATTAAATTTGTTAGCATACTTCGATGAGACTACTGACATTTTTATATGACATTTATCATCGATCAATACAATTACAAATGTTTAACACATCGCATTACAAGTCTTAAATATGAATAAGTCCATACAGATATAGTCAGGTAATTCGATCAATGATTGAATGAAAGCTTGCAATTATTGATTTGAATTGACACCTTCAATGATTATATTACGAGGCCATAAACGTCGGGCAGACTGCACGCCATGCGAACACTGGTCGACAATTGCAGATTGATGCAACGCGCTTTTTGCAACTGATACGAGTTTTGTCGCCATGCGTTCGGCATGCGACGCTTCAATTGTAGATACTGTGCACGTGTCGTACTGTTTACGTGAACAGCTGCAGTACAGTTCTGTCTCGAATTCTGGCTACCTCTAGCCGCCAGCGCGATTACCACGAGTTGCAAGCTCGCGCGCCACGAGGTAGAAGGTTCTTGTCATCACGATATACAGACAAAATATTGCGGATTATAAATATTGGCGTCTCGCGATCGGCGAGCTATATATATATAGTATCTAGTAGACCTATCCTCGAGGAGTTGTTGTCTAGCAGCCGCGGTTGGCTGGAAACATATTGTACGATAGACAAGTTAAGGGTTAAATTCAAATGACAAGTTAATCACTGGGTTGAAGGGATGCCGTTGCTTTGCTTGCTTTGTGTTCCATTACTACGAACTGACTATAAAATGTTACTCGATTCATTATTGATCCAAAATAAAACAATATTTCGGGAACATTTTAATTGCAATAACTATCAGAGTTAAACAAAGCCAATAATGACTATAAGATATAGGTATTATTAAGGCAAATGATAACGTCACGCCTCGTATCTGATGCTAACTCAGCTAAAAGATCAAAAAAATCCTTTTATGATTGAATTTCACGCTGCCAATCGTCGCATTCACCCTAATGAGGTCGATGCCGATAATGTATCGACAGAGAAAATCCTCTGCGCTGCGCTCCGCTATTTGCGTTGGTTGAGTGCATAGTTTCTGACAGTAAACACGAAACAAAATTCGGTTCAAAGCTATAAGCTGTAATTTTTCCTTTCTCGGCCGTGGAGTATAGAAGTTATGGCGTATGAATCTCAAGTACGAATATCGGGTTCAAAATCTGGTTAAAACAATGTCATTTTTCTTGGACATCAGTGAGATAAGCCCTTGGGGAAGAGCGTGGACATATGTACATATATGCAGGCTCAGTATGACAACCGTAGAAACAAGTTTTGTCTACCGGAGAATGGACGTAATGACAGATAAGTGACAAATTGACTTAAGATTTATTTGACACGTAGAAAAGAAATTATTTTCTGCGATCGACATAAGTTTATAAGTGATTAGGTATATGCGAGTTGACAGGTCGCGCCATACTCGGGCAGAAGACATGTTGACAATGAGAGACAGAGCTTGTCTTTTCTTGATAGAACAGACATAGAATCGCTATGCTGAGCCTGCTGTAGTAATAAGCTGACCAGTGATTAAGTATTACCTTTTTCAAAACTATTTTTGAATCATAAAATGTAGTTTGTAAAAAAAACGGCATTTAATTAGTGCTGACTATCCGATAACATCAAAACCAGGTGACAAATCAATCCAATCTATCAATCACAATTCAATATACACGCTCACTACACTTCGGATATCCGACAAACGGGTTTAATGGACTCAAAACGGAATTTTCGGACCCTTTTATATAACTGTTCACTGTTGTTCGTGAGAAAATTATTTTTGTTAATTTGGTCGGCATTACTGCGCCATTGTGGTCAAACTCGGTTGTACGTAACGCGATTATCATATGTCGCGCATGTTTTCATGTAAGCCCTGATTTTGTCACTTGTTTGTTAACAATTAAAATCCATTTCAGTGCATATTTCGTATTCAAAAGCATGAGGTTGCCTTCATAGCGTATGCTGTCCGCGAACGGTGATGAAGAGACTTCTAAAAACAGACGTCACATATGCATGTAGGTCATGTGTACCTTCATCAAGTAACGTGTCTTTGGAGATTTGAACTATTTTGCTCAGAACTCGTGTTTGTCGAAGACCGGACTACCCGACGGAAAATACTTCCCTACCACGGTAGCGTCGTATGCAATGAGTCTAATCAAAAATTTAGAACAGTACAACAGACAATCCACTTTCTAAGAAAACAAAAATACTAAGGAAAATAAAATATTGTATCGGAACCCTGGTTCTACGAATAAAATGATATGTAAAAATCTCGAAACTGGAACGTCGAAGCTTTGCCGCCGCGTGGCGAGCGTGCCCCTATATTGTGTCCATCAATCGTGCGACCGCAATATTAACGAAAATGCATGCATCTCAATGACCTACTTACGAACGGACGCCTATGCGCGCTCAAAAACGACCGGGTCAAAATAATTCCAAAACAGAAAGTAACAAGTTCGGAATGTGGGAAATTGACCCGTACAGCTTAAGAGATGTGACTTAAATTAAAATATATTTATTATAACATAGCCTTAGTTGTATTAGTGAGCAATGGCGCAAGACAACCATTTTTGTTCTTATTCCGCCCCAATTATGCCCTTCATATTGATGGCATCAGTTTATATATATACCTAATAGTTTACATGTCCGAGCGAGTGTTCAAGCGTATAGTACTATACTCCTCTAAAAAGGGATGTCAAATTGTATACTACTGTTTTGACGTGTGTGCCCCTGCACACACGTCAAAACAGTAGTATACCAGACTCGATAAACCAATATTATGTAGAGGTAAAGTCCAAGAGTTACCGCGGCCTTGGCAGACAAAGATCGCAGGAGAAACATAGAGGGATTTAGTCAATTAGTTTGACACTCCCTCCAGTTGCATCCTCAGCGTCAAGGCTCATTTAATGACACCCCATAAAAAAAAAGAGATCGGCGTATGAAACGATTTTAAAAATACTTTTACCAATACAAAACCACTTGGTGAGTGTCATAGGAATATAATATTTTATTCGGTTACGGAAACGAATTCCCCCGGCATGCAGGCGGATCCACATAAAACAGCCAGTCAGTACACTCAAAATACAATGTACCTACCTAAGATGCAATGTAGGCCACACACTACCTCAAGTCGATTATTGAAACCACATTATGGATGGCACCAAAGTTAAGACAAGTATGCTGCAACCGGTTCTATCGCACCATTAACCTTGTTGTATATGTTTATAGACAAAAAGATTACTTAGAATCTTGAAATTCACAAATAACTATAGGTATTACAATGTATAAAAATAATACTACAAATCAATACTAATATTGTAAAGAAGAAAGATTTCTTTGTTTGAATCGAATAGGCTCCAAAACTAGCTGACCGATTTAGAAATTATTACAAAATGTTAGAAAGCTACACTATCCCCGGTGAACATAGGCTATGTTTTATCCGGGTATACAAAGATGTTCACCGGGGACGCGAGAGAAAAAGCGAGAAACTCCTAATAAGTTATAAAATCTTGTAGAATGGTTCGGATTTTTAGGCGCATCACAGTACTCGTAAATCAGTTTTACTCATGCATAACAATTTGGAATACTTTCAGAGAGTTCTGCTACCGAAGAGAGGCAGGTATACCTTTGGCGGTATTTTTTACAAATATGCTAAGCAACTAATGTAGAACTAGTATATATATATATATATATATATATATATATATAAATATATATATATATATATATATATATATATATATAGTTCTACATTGCTGAGATTGCTAACAATATTTTAGTAGGCCAATAACCAATTATTGGAAACCAATCGACGCCGATGACATACACTCAAAAGTTTTTCATCATTGAATGATAAATCTGACCCTTTGCCTATAAAATCTATCCAATTAAAAGTCAAAACCATTCCAGCTTGCAGACAAGTGAGGTTGTCTATTGACACATTTAAACCAGTTTCATGAAAGGAGATAGCAAATGATAACTATGTCAAGTAACAAATGAACGGAAAATATTGGAGCTTTTCTCTTTCAATTTTTTATCTACTATGAGGAGGTTCAACTTTGTTTGGCACTCAACCGATTTCTTCATCTAAGTATATTTTATTATTAGATTATAATGAATTCCGTCAATTACATGAGTATATTTGGAAAACTGCGAAATTTTTGAGAGATTTACGGTTCGTAAACAACAGTCGATTGCTTCGATAATTATTAATAATTACTATATACTATTGATTCCTTATACCTACTTAAGGATTTAAAAGTATTTCTTGGCTAAATTGATGTCTTTGTATCCTTCTCTCATTTAGGCATAATTTAACTTATAATTGGCGCTAATCATCATCAAAACATAATATCACTCACAAAGTTCAAATTTCATTTTCAGCTTAGCTCTTTTCTCATTTATGCAGTGTACTTATATACAAAAAGTTATATCCCAATTCGAGACACAACTAGGTTGAAACACTCTGATATCTTCATCGCAAACTATTGTAGTAAGTTCTAGAAGGAAAGAGGCTTTCCAAATCCAGCGTCGGAGAGATAAGGAGTTTACAGTAATATTGTGGAACTATGTTATTTTAAAAGGGGCATTACTCTCTTATTTTTAAGTGCATCGTAAATAAAGCCATTTTGTCTAGCTCATTTCGAACAGATAACATTACAGCAGGTCACCGTAATGACCTTATATTAAATATCGATCAAAACAGTCCGACAACCATTATTAGGCATATTTTTGACATTGGAAACGTATACATCTGAGTCTAACTCTAATAAAGGAAGAGAGTACTTGCGTTAGGATAATTTGTATATTTATTTAATTTCTTGGATTGATACAACAGCATATACGCCTTATAGTGTCATGATTGATCTAACTGGCTATCAAGGCAGGGCGACAAGTGCAGGGGGACTGCAAGTGGGTGCAATAATAGAATGATACTGCACTCCAGTGCGTGATGGACAACACGTGATGATTCCACTTGCTGGTGACTGACACGCTCAATGTCTTATAATGTGTAATGAACTTTGATAAATTGATTCCACGAGTAGGCACCAGAACTGTGCCTAGTATATCTAGAATCTATCGTGAAAGATTCGAATGTGCTTATCTCTTAAACACATTACTAGATTTCAGCTCAATTCTAGGGCAACTTTAAAGCTTTTTTTAATACATAATGTCATGTCATAAGCTTGCTTAGGTAGCGATTAACCAACCTTATGACAGCCACGTCAAAAAAGAAAGACGTGCTCTCAGCGCCAAGCTAGAAGAATTATTCCATAAACACCTACAATAGAGTAGTGATTACTAATTTTAGTGTGTGTATGTAACTATTAATTGTAAACTTCAAAAGTCTGTCATGAAGTCGTGACAGTGGCATGCTGGGCCCTTTATGGCTTGTCATATATACGTTACTGAGGCGATCAAAAGGTTAAAAGAAAACAGTACTGGCGTCGTCTGCGGCCACTGGTAGTGTAATCTCGAGTGAATGGAAACTCATTCTTCGTAATGATTTATACGTTCGGTATGGTATGAGTTAACTATTGATGAAGGCTTGTGTATAATATCATCCCAGGTTAATCCTTCTCCAGCCGAAGGTACCAGGGGAAGCTACAACCCTTAATAGCACAAGACATTGCTCGTTAGAGTCAGACTAGAAGCTCGAAATCTACTAGAACACGCTTTGATAAACTAGATTCGCGTAAACTAGCCTATAGACTGACAGGGGTGTGTCAATTTCATTTATAATACGTCGTAGTCCGTGTTTCTACCGTGGTGTGTCGTTAACAATATCACAAAATACAACTGCAACCTCCAACACCTTGTGATTGAACGTGGTTTTAAAAAGTATTGAATTTTGAAGGTACTAGCACTAGGTTTAGAACTTTAGACCATTAACTTTCTTCAAGAAGACGGTTTAAACCTAGCAATAAAACCGGTACTTTTTTAAGACCACGTTTTGTAATAAGGTAAGCCAGGGTTTTTTAAATGTGTGTATTTATAGCTAAACGCATTTATTACATAATTTTGCGAGCTTTTGTAGAAATATGATTGAGTGTAATCCTAACTATCTTAAACAAAGATTGTATCGGATTCTCGTATGTTGCCTACCACAACACTAGGTCGGCCGTAAATAAAATATTATTTAACGTTCAGTAAATACTTATTACTTAATCATTCATAGAAATGTGTGAAAACACGAAAGTTCTGATTTATTTCAATACCGTAGTGGACAGATAGTCAAACTCAATACTTTTATAGACCTGTCAAAAAAAGGTCAATGACGTCACAGATTTTTCACATCAAGCAGTATACTTATTTCGATTATATTGTCAATAAAATAAACTGACATTATTTTAAAATGATTAAATGCTAATAATGCTATTTTATTTTTAACCTAGTCTACATCCCAATTAGGTACTTGACAACTACATAGTCAAATTCGATACCTTTTTTGAACTGTCAAAAACAGTTATTTTCTAAGCAATTTGTATGAAAGTATGAAAGTTAGAATTATGACGTCACATTTTTTCACATCAAGCCATATACTTATTTTACTTCAATTATCAATAAAAAAATATTCAATAGATTTTCCTTTAAAACGATAAATGAGAGTGACATTATTTTAAGATGTTTTAGCAAATTAATATCACAAAGGATTTTATTTTTGGTCTAGTGTCAACTACCCAATTGCCGAATTCAGAACGCACGTTAGTATCAATCTGAAAGACTAATCTCAATAATATTTAAGATACTGAATCCTAAATAAAGCAGCCTAATTTAAAAACTGAATCCAGAAAGCCATTAAGGCTGTATGAGGACGACCTCACATTCCATTGCTGATAAGTTCCATATAGTTTATTTGGCCCATAATTTCATACAAATTCTGTTCCATTTTTTAATTTATCTGGTAGATAGTGGCTAATCCGTAACTTGTGAAACAGGCCCAATATTGTTACGTCATAATCGTTACGGAGATGTACAGACGCCAGCACATCGAGCTACTACAATCTGTCATTTTTTTTCTTTGGATTCCGTGTTCTCTTTTCAGTTTTAGTTGCATGTGCCATTCATTCATAGGAAGTAGTGAAGGGCATTTTGGGGGCTGTCTTCTGTAATTTTTGACCTTCAAAAAGTGCCGTTTTGCAGCCAAATTTGAGTAAATGATTTTGAGTTTGAGTTTGAGTTTTGAGTTTAATCACCTGCCTTGTATGTTTACCTAATAAGTAGATAAAACTAGAACAACAGGATCTACAGTTACAACTGTTTGATTTTTTATAAATACTTCTATTATTTCTTTGATACTATATCCAATGTCTAGTTAAATATTCCTCACTCATTCCATCAAGACACTTCTAACTATAGATCGGTTTTAACATATCTAGAAATGTTTGAATATTGTTAATTATTAATTCATGATTGTTTATGGTACCTAGTAATAGCCTAGTGGTTAAGAGTTAACCTCTTAAGTATGAGGGTGTGGGTTCAATTGCAACAATGCAACTTTTCTAAGTTTGTATGTACTTTCAAAGTATATCTTGGACACCAATGACTGTTTCGGATGACACGTTAAACTGTAGGTCCCGGCTGTTATTAGAAATCCTTGGCAGTCGTTACGGGTAGACAGAGCCCAGTAAGTCTGACGCCAGTCTAACCAACGGGTATTGGGTTGCCCAGATAGGTTGAGCCGGTCAGATAAGTCAGAGGTATTCAGCTGAATCCAGTTAGACTGGAAGCCAATCCTAATATAGTTAGGAAAAAGGCTCTGAATGAGTATGACAACAGTAAAGTAAATATATTATATGTCAATTTTTAATCACATTTTAAAAGATGAACTCTCTTTCTCATTGAAAAATAAAATAAATGAGTTATTTACCAAAACTTAGGAAACTAATCAGCTTCAAAGAAAGTTACCGAATGTGGACAAAACATGGTTTAATTTGCATTGAAATTCAGCTCACTGCTATAAATTCATTACTTTCATTTAATAATTAATTAATGTCAATTCTTCGGGAACCCAGGTATGTTAGTACATCAGCAATATTAACTTTATGGTGTATTCTGGAGGCTTTTATAAGAAAATGATAATTAGTTATGGAAATGAAACTGCAATCTAATATAGATATTTCTTTGCCATTGACAATGATTATGCCTAGTTTGCATTTTGATCACATTACCCTGGGTTTGCTTAACAAAGCTCAAGTTTTCAAAGCTGAGGAACTTGATACCAAAAAAATCCCACCCGTGTTTGATAACCGAGTGCAAATAATGATGAATTATGTCTCAATACTACAACAATATAGGAATAAGATCTTTATACAAATCTACGAGTATTTCTCAATATTACTACTTGTAATGGCCTTTTATTATTGTTTAATTACATTTTTCACATACAAATTGTATCAGAATTATTTCCTATTTCATAATATTTTCATTAACTTTCTTTATCATTTGAGCCATATATTTGTTACATTAAAGTTGACATCTAAAGCGCAGTGAAATTAAACTAATTGGATTGCCATTTTTTAAGTCAAAGATCACAATGGGACAACACCCGCTCATTACTGTGTCCCAATATAATAGCCGCAATGGACATACTAACCAGGAACACAGCTGTATTTTATAATATAATTAAGTACTTTATTAATTACATATTGCATATTCAAGTGACAAATATTTATCAGTAGATGGGCTCTTCAGAATTGATTACTTCATGATGACAAATCAATCATGAGTTTGTGAATTTTCCTACTGCGAATGTTCCTTCCTACTTCAGTCCAAGTTTTGGCTTTTCTACCAATAACTTACTAAAATTTATCATCTAATGTCTTAGGGTGTTAAAAATTTCATGGTGGCCTAGTGGGTAAAGTGCCAACCTCTCAAGTATGACTATGTGGGTTTAATTCCAGATTAGGCAAGTACCAATGCAACTTTTCTAAGTTTTTATGTACTTTCTAAGTACATATATCTCGGACAACAAGGACTGTGTTTCGGATGACACGTTAAACTGTAGGTCCCGGCTGTCACTGAACATCCATGGCAGTCGTTACGGGTAGTCAGAATCCAGTAAGTCTGACGCCAGTCTAACCAAGTCAGATAGGCAGTAGCTCCTTGTAAAACACTGGTACTCAGCTGAATCCGGTTAGACAGGAAGCTGAACCCAACATAGTTGGGAAGAGGCTCGGGAGATGATGCCTTAGGGTGTTACCAGACCAATCGATCGACTGTAGGTACATGCCGTAAATCGATGCTAAAATGAAAAGTTCGACGTCGATCGATAGTTGCCACTATACTAATAACGTCAAGCAATCCATTCTACCGAAGATCGATCTATAGTGTCGACTGACGGTCGATCGATAGGTCTAGTAACACCCTAATTTATTAAAACTATGATTCCATGAAAGCATTTGCTAAAAGTCAATTAATATAAACAACAAACTTTACTAGTGACTCAATTGTCATTTATTTAAAGTGAGTTCAGAGAGACTCGGAGATTCATAGACATATGAAAGTGATGTCAAAATAAGATTTTTTTAAATCATCATCATCATCAGGCTTTTTTCTCTTGCCACTGCTGGGCAGAGGCCTCCCCTCACAGAAAGAAGGATTGAATCACCATGCTTGCTCAATGCAGGTTGGTGTTTTCAGACTTTATAGTCCAGGTTTCCTTGAGATGTTTTCCTTCACCTTTAATCAGTCATTGGTCTCCAAGATATACTTAAAAAGTACATATATATCTTAGAAAAGTTACATTGGTACTTGCATAACCTGGAATCGAACCTGCGCACTCATACTTGAGAGACTGGTGCTTTAACCACTAGGCCACCACAACTTAATAATAAATAATATTCTGTTAATATTTTTGTGTAATTTACATATTAGTGTACTTAATCAGATTCCTAAGATGTTCCAACTTTTAACTATTAGATAGCTCAAGACTATGCTTGCTGGGTTGTGGATTGTTCGCAAGAGTTACTAAAGCCCTGGCATGCAAGAACCTCCAGAAGGAACATAGTGGGTTTTTTAGTCAGTAAGTGTCTGACACTCCCTTTAGCTAAAGGGAGTGTTTTGATGACTTCCCAAGAAGAAAAGGACTATTTTTGCTCAATATCATAAGTATTTTTCTGTAATAAAGAACTTGTAAAATTTACATTACTTTTAGCCTTGATTTAACCACATCAGACTCAGTCAGTACGCCGCAGTTATATTACTGAATTGAAGGCATATCAAAAGCTTTTCTTACAATTTAAAGTCACACAAAATTTATGAACTTAAGTATTCTGATCTTGGCCTCTTATTTTTAAGATAAGAATTGATTTTCTCACAAAAAAAGACACAATAGCAGCCTTCACACTAAAATGTTGAGGTGTTGAACATTACTTAATGAATTGGTTGTAGTTATGTCTCTTGTTTAGATAGCAACAAAGTTTATTAACAAAACAATATTCCGTTATGCTGCTGAGTAAATTCTTTAAGGGTGTTAGTTCCTACTTGATTTTAAACTTAGTCTATATTGCTGGTCAATCACTTGTTAGAGTATTACATGAGACAGTCAATAATTAATGTATTAGGAAGATTGTATCTTTCCTCATTATCACAAAGGATATCTCAGCTGGAATATATCTTGTGTTGCCTCAGTGGCGCCATCTAGTGACCATAACCTGAAGATTATGAATATGTGTGTGTATAGTAGCCAGGAACATGTGTAATTTTTTATGCCTAGTGGATTTCCATGATCATGAGACTCAAAGTGAATACACTTTGTAACGTAAAGCAAAAGAGACAATGACAATTTAATCAATTTCAATTTGCCTTGATATTGATTAGCCAAGATAAGTTTCTTATTTAATCAATTACTTAGTTTAGATTTTTATAAGGGCATTTATTCTATTTTACTACAAGTGTTAATTGTCACAATTGCCTATGGAGGCTGGAGTGCTTTGGCGTCGACCTCATTGAAGCTCTGACAAGTGTCGTGTTATTGGCCTTGTTACACAAAAATATCAGAGATTTTCAATTTCAGAAACAGCTCTACAAAAGCTGATAATGGATCAGATTGATGTGTTCTAACAAATATATTTTAATCCAAAAATACTGAAGCTAAAATACAATTGAGTCGTGAAAACTCCAATACATGTTTATTTCCTCACCGATGCAAGAGAAAATGTATAAAAAATTGGGCACACAAGCAAAAAAAGCCTCTATAGCTACTAACATTATGTAGTTGGTACCATGCACGTAGCAGTAAAATATGGAGGATGCATATCCGATACCATCGAAAATCTTCCCCCAAAACGAAATGTGCCGTCGTACAATGCACCAAATAGCTTAATTATGTTATTTGTCAACGAATTATCATCATTTTTATTGATAAAAAATGCTGTAATCCAAGAAATGCTGTCAATTGCCACACGATTGTACCGCCCTATGATGTAGCTTAAAATTATACTTACTTCGCTCGAGAATGCCATATTCCACGAAGAAAATAAATATAGATGAAGAGGGATAAAAACTAAACCGAAAATTTGCACTGATCGTATAGGATTTAGTTAAGTTTCACAATTTTTTCCACAAAACAATAACACTACGCGCAATCACTATCGGAACACCACACTGAAGTTGTTGACAACGGATCAAAACAGCCAACCTAAGGAACAAAATTAATCAATTATTTTGGGGATACTTCGTGTCGTTCAGGTGCGGCCAAGAACATTTTAGGACTGGTTCTTACTGGACTTCAAGTGCTGAAAATAAAAACAGCAATAATAATGTTGCCCCCGGATTAAGAATGAACATCTCATGAGCATGATGTGAACACGAAGAGTTGTCATGTTTGCACCAAAAATCTCTCGAATTTTGGAATCCATTTTGAAAACTGTTTAATGCTCCTTATGTTATTCTTCTTACAATTTTCTTGGCTGATCATAATATAACTTTTCTTTTGTACTTTACTAATCTTTGACTTATGCAGGAATCTAACCTGCGACCTATAGCGTGGTATGCTATTTGCTCGTCCATAGAAATATATAAATGGTACATAAAACCTCGAAGTCTCCCAAAGCTTGTGGATGTGATTGCGATACGACTTTGATAACAGCTTCGGTCCATGGATGGGTGACCATCTTGTAGTGGCGATTTCCTCCGAATTACCGAAGGCGCGTTGAATTGGTGGATACCGACAGTCGTTTAGGGTAATCAGAAGAATCAAGACTGACAACCAGTCTTACCAAGGGATATCGGGTTGCGTGGGTTACTGGGTTGAGGAGTTCAGATAGGAAGTCACTCATGTAAAAGCTACGATCTCAGCTGTAATCGGATAGACAGGAAGCGGATGATGCTTTATTTTTTAATTTGACCTACTACTGCACTCTATATGAGTAGATCATAATATTTTAAAGATTGATGTGATGCATTTCAGATTAATTGCAAAGATATAACTCAAATCAATTAAGAGACCTAAGATTCATTATTTAACAATATCTTATACATAAACAAACACTGACAGGTAGGCTGGCTGGAAAACGTAAAAATAAAATCATGTGGTGTAGGTACATCATGTATTAATTTCGTAATTTAGACATTATCACCACATACCCGTACTATAAAACAAAGTTGTTTCCCCGTCTGTCTGGCTGTCGCTACCACTGCTATAGGCGGTCACTACATACCTATTTTGAGTAAGTATAGGTTTTTAATAGGTTAAGTAGCTCGAGAGGATGATTTACACGTGTATAAATCTATGCTAATATAATACAGCAGAAGAGTTTGTTTGTTTGAACGTGGAACTATTGGTCCGATTTGAAAAATTCTCTCAGTGATATAACAACATGCATAATTTTGCAGAAAAATACTGTAATTTTGAAAGTTACTAATGTGATATTGTAGATTAACGCTGGCCTTATACCGATATAATATATTCTAATAATTTACTACAGTGATAGCTTTGTAATTATGACTACCAGAATATGGTTATTTCAGTAGCTCCGGATTAATTTGAAATCATACGAATTCTCTCGTTCAGGAGATATTACGATATTATTGTTACATAAGGTATGCACGCCACGCGTCGTCTCTCCCGCGCTCTAGTCGGCTATATGCGACAACATGGTTCCCTATTATATCGAGCAGACCCGCAGTCCCGGTAGGTCTTCTTCTGTTGAAGCCGGTGGAATTGACTGATCAGGGACACTGCAGTGCACTGATCTTTACTAACGCGAACCTCAAAAACACAACAAACAAAACACGCTCAAAAAGGCACAGCGCCTTTAGGTATTAGTGTACGAAAAATTTTTCTGAATAAATAATAGGAAAAAAAATGCATAACAGATTTCGTTGAAAAGAAGCTATTGAAAAATTGTTCAGAAATAATAAATAACATCGTTATCGGCAGATAGTTACAACATAAAATAATGTGGTGATTATTATTTTTTGTGGCTGGCAATCGGCGTCCGTAATTTATGTCAGAATCAGAAAATTCTGAAATCAAAAGTACACCTAAATGGATAATGTACATTTAGCATTTGCAGAGCGTGGGTTTTCCATGTTTTGTCTAAATTATTAGTGATATCATGCATAATAATATACATATAATGTTCTGAAAACATAGCTAGTGTGAAAAAATATTTTTAATTAAAGTTGTTTTATTGAAACAGGTACTTTAAAAATATAATGAAACCTGTTAATTTGTTTAAAAAAACATTTGCGATGGCGATAATTTTAAGTGCAATAGTTTTTGTTTTCTTCTGGGCTAACATGGAAATGGTAAGGTAAAGTATACAATTTCAAATACTTATTCAATGTTATGTAGCCAATAAATTAGACAATTAAGTTCCTAGTTTTACATAAATCAGTGCATTATTATCCTAGCTATTAATTTCTAAGCAAAAGATAATAGTTTACTATAATTACAATAAACAATAGGTACATGAGTTAATTTATCATATAAAATATACTCTAAAATTCCAAACTACTGCAGACTTCATTTTTTTTTAACAGAAATTAAATTAGAAGTTCGTCTCATTTCGACTTATTATAATTAATCGTTGCAATGGAGGTTTCTGAAGTACAAAATGTTTTATAAATATTTTAAATTGATGGGATAGAGGAAAGTCTTTCTTTATACATTCTAGGATACAATCAGTGTCCCATTGTAATGCTCGCACATGAACCTGATGATGAGATCTATTATCAAATTACAGTTGTTAAAAATATCTATGTAACTTGTGACCAGTTTATTGATTTTGTATGCAATGCAGTATTTATCATAGAACCAGCTGACCCAACAGATATTGTCTTATTATTATTCTTTCATAAAAATATTCGCCTGAAAATGATGAACACTACAAAAAAAAAGTCAAATTTAGTCCAGCTAATCCTCTCAATATGTGCCATTTCAAGGAGTATTGCCTTCTCAATCAGTCCCATGACGCTGCCCCCTAACAAGAGCCTCTTGTGATGTTGGTTGAGGCTGTTGGCTCTTAGACCATTACCTGTAATGACTATCGGCACGATGACCCGATGAGATCCCATATGGTGACAACCTCGTGCTCTAAGAGATAATTAATTGCTGCATGTTGACGATGATGATGAAATCCTGTTATCCCTCATCAGGGACATAGGGCTTGCAGAAAATTTTTCCACTCTTTTCAATCTTGAGCAGCAAATTCAATGTCTTTCTAGCCTAGACCAGTTGAGCCTCCTTCTCAACTGAACGCTTGATGTATGTATCTTATGTCTGTCCAGGCAACACTAAATGATAAAAAATATGATCAAATTATAAATAATAAGTTAGATCTACCAAGAACAGGTGGTGTCTGGTAGCTTTAATGAAAATATTCCATTTAAATTATTGTCGATTTTTGTTCAATGAATC
The DNA here is from genome assembly GCA_958496145.1 of Heliothis peltigera. Taxonomy (NCBI): domain Eukaryota; kingdom Metazoa; phylum Arthropoda; class Insecta; order Lepidoptera; family Noctuidae; genus Heliothis; species Heliothis peltigera. The sequence goes on along the minus strand of OY292321.1, from coordinate 14,286,837 downwards.
TTTGTTGAGATAATGATAGGTATTTTTTTGTCATTCAATGGCTTAGTTGAGTTTGACATTGAAAACAGAAATACAAACAACGTCCAATTATTATCTTGTCCATTGTGCCTCTTCCTGTTATATTTTTTTCTATCTATGTGTTTTGATGATAAAGTCCAAATACATGAAAACAATTGTAGTTTTTAATTACTAAAGAACTTTAATCTTATCTCAGAACTAAAATTGAGGCACTATTGTCAATTAACTTATTTTATAATTATTGTATTTGGGAATATGTTTTGGAAGTAATAGGATCCCAGATATAACTGCAACTGCTGGAAAACGCTAGCAAAAAAGATCATAACTTATTCTAATAAATGTTTATTCTCGTAACATATAATAAAGCAATAAGAAATACGTATTATGGTTCTTAAAAAACAATAGAAATGTGATGAAGCAATCTTCTTGCATTATTCATCCGACCTTGCCACAAAATCGATCGTGAGATAACAATGATAAGCGATCAGTAAGTTGATGACATAAAACCAAACTGTAGCAAAATCTAATTGAACAGTATTATAGTTAGGTATAAGTACCAGATAATAATTTTCGCGGCCGCATTCACCGACTGTCCCTACGTTAGCTATATAACAGCTTATGTTAATTCAGAGTAATGGATTTTTTTAACATATTTATTACATTTTAAAAATTTAAAAAGCAGTTAGCCACCGATATCGGGAACAGGGTCCAAGCTACCGGTGGTTAGGATCCCAGAGACAGAAACCTCTTCACAAAACGTGCCGTTTCAAGGAGTACTGCCGACTGAATCAGTCCCTTGATCCAGCTGCCTAACGAGAGCCTCTTCAGATGTTGATCAAGGCTCTTGGCTATTATCGAGGCTCTTGACTATTTTTAATAATATTTTAGGTAAAAAAAGATATGAGAGTAGTTTTTTCATTAGACTTATTTTATTTTTTTATATAGGTATTCTATCTATCTTTTATTATGTGGTATGTGGGTTTTATCGGACTTGACGTCAGTGAAGCATAGCTTTGTGTTTTGTTTTTTATTATGCAATATTTGTTTTTTTTTGTACATCAAGCGTTTATTAGCTTCGTTTGAGTGCCAAATGTTACAGGTAAACTGCGTTATATATTGCGTCATTTTCACGGCAATTTCAGGCATATTTTCGCATTGGGGATAACTTTTTTGCTATCTGACCTTGACTCATATTGATCGCGGTTATCATCGCCCACATTTATTAATATAACCTGGATACTTAATGCATGTATTGGTATCTTATTAGGTACAGAGCCCAGCAGGTCAATCTATACTAACCGAATCTGTCATATACCAATCGAATATTAACCTTCCCGTATCGTGATAAGGTTGAAAATCTATCAAAGAAACTTTACAGATTGAGGTAGGTTGATATGTTGACGTCAGTACCTCCACGAGGGTACTCACTGAATCAACTTTTTTATTTAAGTTTTTAATATTAATTAATAAACTACAGTCAATTTTTTTACCTTGGCACAGATCCGGCGAAGCCCAAAATATACCCCTGAAGGTGAAGAACAGACTATGCTACGAAAACTTCAAAGACGAAAGGAACCATATGAACAAGACGACGGACTTGAAGATGATATACTTCGTAACGCCGACGTACCCTCGGCCAGCGCAAGTGCCGGAGCTGACCAGACTCGCGCACACCCTGATGCACGTGCCTCGAATCCACTGGATCGTAGCTGACGACCAGCCCATCTGCTCCGAGATCGTTTTGGAGATACTCAAGTTAGTATCTATTGTTGTTCTTCAGTAGTTTATGGAATATCAGTTAACTTGCTAACTACAGGTTAGTTACATTAGCAGGGTTGGTAACGGAAGGACCTATTGAGTAATCTATGACATTGGTGTGCTTTTCAAAAACTTGAGTCGCTTCAATTTCAGTTATGAAATGATCAGATCTTCGTCTTTTCATACCTAGTACCTAGTTTTCGTTGAACTAGATGTCGCCAGAATTTCCTAACTCGGCTGATGAGACGTGGTACCATATTGTTGATATGCGGTTTTGACTTCAAGCCACCAATGATAACCCGAGAAATTCCCGCGTGCAGTTATGCTCACAAAATGTTTTGTGGTCTCTATAGTTTGTTTGAAGGACAGTTAAAGGATATTTTAACTGATCGTGCAAGTACAAATAAGGACGAGACTCCAACATAAGCTCTTGATCGATTTGAAATCGGCTGATGTTGCTTCCATCACAGAACAACGATAACATAAATGAAACATCTCATTCTAGGCGTTCAGGTCTACCTTACACCCACATTTCAAGCCCAAAGCCATTCATCTACAAAGAAAAGAATTTTCCTCGAGGAGTTGCCAATCGTCGGGCAGCACTGGACTGGCTGAGGGACAACGTGCGTGAGGGAGTCCTGTACTTCGGTGATGATGATAACACTGTTGACCTCAAACTCTTTGAAGAGATACGGCATACGAAGAAAGTTTCCATGTTTCCCGTGGGCCTAATCGGAAGCTATGGGGTTTCTACGCCGATTGTTAAAGATGGAAAGGTTGGTATAATTTTGTTACTTGCTGGGGAGTTTGTTGCGCTACTTCTTTTTCCCAGCGAAAACGTGGGTGGGCGTTTTGGGGGCTGTCTTTTGTTTTTTTACGTTCGAAAAGTGCTGATTTATCAGCCTAATTTGAATAAATGATTTTTAATTTGATTTAACTTTTTAGTATTTTAGCTTTGTGCACATTTTTTCCCATTACTTAAGAGTTTCTAAACATCTTAGCGCACATTTATAGAATACATGCGAAATTTTGTCCTCTGTAAAAAGAGGTTTCAGCTGTTTATTTGTTGAATAACTTTCATTATAATTTCGTATTATAATGTTTTTTTTTTTTCATTATTTTTTACTCCAGACACTGCTATATGATGTTGCATTTTAATGATAGGTCGCACTAAGCTTTGCTAGACCCTACGATTTTTTTCATATCCCGTAGCTATGTCGCATTTGTTGAATATTGAAGTCGAAGGTGGCAATAAGCTCTACGCATCGCAATTTTGTGTTGCATGGCATTTTACACTGAATATAGCATTTTATGTTGCTTAATTATCATCTCATCTGCCTTCCCTTTCTCCAACTAGGTTAAATTCTGAATGCAGCTGAGTACCCGCGTTTTATATGGAGCGACTGGCTCCATATAAAACTCTCTTTATATCTCCTTTTATATCTTGAAGATAGATCTGCACCCGTCTGTTTGTATTATAAAGAAGATAAAACGACTTGGCGCGCGCGCTACCGTGCCCCCGATTTTTTTATTTTATAAAAGATCTCCCCGATAAATCTCCCCAGAGATCTCCCCTATAAAAGATAATAAATATCTGACAAGACTTCTGTTAATTCCCCTTTTTATACCCACAATGAGGCATATCTATCTTCTATGTATTTTAAACCAGGGGCTTAGCCAAGATGTCTTTCTACAATCACAAACCTTTGTAAATAAATTTCAAAACACGTTGTAACCATGACCACGTGATTTATCGATTTGAAATGACATTTCTGTACATTTTGGTCGTTTCTACTAGCGTTTAGGATTGTAGGTACGAAGACATCTTGGCTAATCCCCCTGATCTGACCTCCTGAACCTTACGCAGGCATAAAGATGCCTCATGCTAGCTATGCTACTTCGATATTATTATTTAATGTACTTGACCTACTATGCATTGTTTTTGAACTGCTATAATTGTTGCGTGACGCCATACTCAGGTGGGCTGGCAGACCCTTGAGGAAAATTAATAATTTAAATATGTGTCTCATGGCGCGGTAATACAATGTGTAAAAATATTTATTACACATTGTATGGTAGACATTTTTAACATTTCAGCTCATAGGGCCTGTGTGCATCAATTCCATAAAAGGTCACAGCCTCAGAGAAAAGAATCTCCTGACAATTCAATTTTAGTTTTATCTTCGTGTCGTTTTACATTATAATTGTATATATTACGCAATCAATCCCATGTTTATTTTAATCCTAATCCTAATATACTATTATAAAGGCGAAAGTTTGTAAGTATGGATGTATGGATGTTTGTTACTCTTTCACGTAAAAACTACTGAATGGATTTGAATGAAACTTTACCACAATATAGCTTATACATCAGAATAACATATATGCTACTTTTTATCCGGGTATGGAAAGTACTTCCCTCAGAAAGCGGGTGAAACCGCTGGCGGAAGCTAGTTAGTTGATAAAAGCTAGCCAGGTTGTAACTAAGCTAGGTTGATAAATACTTACATTCAGGATTTTCGAAAACTGTAAATAGAATATTAATTAAAAATATAAAAACTATGATTTGAAAAGGCCGATACCTGAGAGTATACCTGTTAAAAAGCATCTATTTAGTACCTACTGTGCGATTTTTTTAATACTTATACTGTTGGCGTATTGTTATGTTAGCTTTGCGAACTTTTAATATAATTATAGAGTGCCCTCTATAAGTGTATTATTAGTTATAAGTCTTTATTTCTCACCTTTAATAATTGTACAGATGTCAGCACATCAAGCTGCTACAATCAGTCAAATTTCCTAAATGGATTTTTACCTTTATCGCTGAAGCATGTGGTTCGAAATTGATTGAGAAAATTTGACAGTTTCGTGTAGCTTGATGTGCTGGCTTGTGTCTGTACTTTGCTACTTTTGTTTTGTTGTATGGCTATATTGTACATCTTAACTAGTTTGCGTCAGCTGCTACATCCCCTCGATAAAATTCCAGGTTGTGGCATTTTTCGACTCGTGGCACGGCTCGCGAACGTACCCAGTCGACATGGCAGGGTTCGCAGTAAACATCGAGTACCTCAAACCCTCCGCTTCCATGCCGTACATCGCCGGCCACGAAGAGGACAGGTTCCTGGTAAGCCTCGGCCTTACGCTCGACGATATAGAACCCTTAGCTTCCAACTGTTCCAAAGTCCTCGTATGGCACACGAAAACATCGCCATACAAAAAGCCATCATTGAAAATTAACCTAGACGAAATCGACCAAAAATCCCCCAAATACGAATCTTTCGTCAATCTACTTAAAGAAACTTCTAGATTAGGTATGGCTAGCGTGTTTCCTAATAACGGTTCAAAAACTTATTTAATACGGGATCGTAAGAAATATGATACGTTGAGTGGTCTATTGTAAGGTGTACTCGTACAAGTCTGCATAATATTGAGGTTACCTCATTAGCGCCTGCTTTAATTAACGTTTTTTGTGTACGTAAGTTACTGCCCTTAAAGTTATACCCGTCACTTGTGAGCAAAGTAAAAATATAAAAAACCTTTTTTTTCATGTCTTAGGTTTGCCTTGCCTTTATATTTAATGGTCAAATTGTCGCTTTTGTCCAGTTTAATATAAAAAACTTCGTTACGAATGTGTACGAAAAAAGATGTAGAAGTATTTGTTAAAAATAAAAAACTGAAAAAGTTTAATAATCGATCGTGTTGGTGTTATCGTTTAGTGTCCAAAATTGTTTTTTTCTAAGCAGTAACTAATAAAAATGTATGTGACATATTGAACTGTTAAGTAGTAATTCTAAATAATAATAAACAACGATCTCGAAATTATAGATTATTTCAAAGACTATTAAATCTATTTGATAGGATTATGTCTATAAGACAGACGGCCAAGGCAGGCAGTTGTAGCTTAAGTCTGAAATCTAACATTAACATATATCGTGGCAAAATCTTAAATGAACTTAAATACTTTTAATCAGAACATTAGATACTGTTCACACAAAATGAAGTAGCTCAATGATAATTTTACACGAATCTAGGTTCCTGGTAAAACAGACAGACCAATAATATCTCGAAGAAACATTACAATGATAAATCATAAAACTTATAATAATTTTAATCTCGAATGTTAGTGGCGACCTATATATAATGGTTTCTATATAATAATTCGTTACAAATTAGCTAAACTTATATAACGTGTAACAAAAGAGAACTCTTAAATATTTAGTGTTTAAATCCAGTGTGATCTTAGATAGAAATTAATAAATTATTTAAGATTAAGCGATCAAGCGAAAGATTTTCTTCGATTTCCTATAGTTAGGACTTTTGACATAGGTTGTTTTTTACACAATTTTCTTGTTGGACAAACTAAAGTATAGTATAGTTTATGCTGTCTAATGGTGGAAGCACGTCTCTGAGAATCGAAGAATTATTCCGATATGTCCCTTCCTTGTAAAACTTTTTTTTTCCTGTCTGTCACCCTAAAAGCCCAGTTAGATGGAGAAAGTTTCTCGCACATTTCGGTGCGAGAATGTCTCCGCGACTATCGCAAGCAATAATCGCCATAGCATAATTGTAACAAAATGTTTACATTCAGTCAAGAACTAAAATGTCGCCAGCAAGATTCGTATATGACATAAGTCTACGAATTTAGCGAAATTACATGCCGCAATTCGCCTATGTCAACAGGCGAGAAGAGTGAATGTTTAGACGAAGGAAATGTTTTATATTCCTTTGGCCAAATTATCGTATCTTCGATACGAGAATCTCTCCCCGTCTAAATGGGCCTTAAGGGGACAAAGGGAGGGGACAGATAGGATTAATTCGAATCGAAGGCGCCGAATAAAACTTATTTTAGAATTATTTATTTGATATTGTATAAAATGAAATTACTCTTCAAGAATAAATACTTAAAAACTTAAACCCTTATTAATACATTAAAACTAACAGTCAACATGCTTAAATAATTTTTTTAAGGTCATTAATGTAAAGTTTATAGTATTTTACTAATTAATTCCACTTAAGTCAATGAACAGGCGCCAGCACATCAAGCTTCTATAATCCGTCAAATTTCCTTAATAAATTTTCAACTTTATCGCTGAACCATATGGCTCAAAGTTGATTGTGAACTTGATGTACATTACATAATAGTTGAACAAAACGCATAAATCTGCCTATGCGAATTTAAAAGAAAATTAATGAGGAATATTTTACAAACGGCCTTGTATTTAGTGAAGAATGGTGCAAGTCTAAGCGGTAACAACTTAAGTCTATATTGTGAGGTGACAAACATTATCAAGAACATAATAACATAAATAATATGAAGTTAAAAAATACTAATCCTACTTTGTCGATTTCGGTTAAAAAATAAAGAAAATAATCATAATTTATAATTAATATAATTCCACAAACATCACGTAAATGTCGGTCCTGCGCCTGATCTTTCTCCGGTCATGTCGGATTGCCGTCCCATCGGACTATGAGAGTGAGGGAATAGATAGTGGACCTGTGTCCGCGCAAATGTGCGTGCACTATAATATGTCCTGCGCAGCTGGCTGATCTCCATAGTGAGAACGACAGCCATGGCTCTGACTCACAATCGGTCTGGACGCCATCATCAATTCCACAAAGATTCTGTTCTGATTTAGAATCTATTTATAAGTTTGAACAATTTTAACCAATTGAAAAAAAAATGATGTCGCCTAACCTGATATCGTGTTCACAACATTCTGTACAACGAAGACACAGTATTCATATTATTTTGTTCTTAGAAGTTACATAATTTTTTTTTATGGCTTCAAGAAGTCATAGGAAATACTCTTAAGTATGTTTCGAGTATATCAACCTATGAACTCCACAATCGTAAAATATAAAATATGTATATGGCGACCACGTCCAAGACCATCATTTTGCAGAAATATCAACGCAACGGCTTTTAGGATAAAAAAAATCACCTTACAATATAAGACGAAAACCTTAGGCTTATTTTATACCTATGTTAAGAAAATATTAACAATTGTATTAAAAACAGCACAATTTGTGTACCAATTACGCGTTTAAATAATATTAGCATTTATTAGTTACCACGGAACGAGCATAATATTTCTAAATCATTGTTTTAAATCAATTAATATAGTCAAACGCCATCTACAGTCATTAAAACAAAATTGTTGTATTTATATATAGTTAAAAATGTTTTAAAGGGATCTTGTCATAGAAAGAGTGTTGGAAGCTGTAAGAATATTAATCGGTAAATGTATATATAAAAAGCCACAAAGAAAAATGTATAATATTATTAACATCGACGAGTTTTGCATGTAGCTTATATATTTAGTGAGCAATAATATTATATCCTTAAGTTATATTTTTAAGGCGCTTATTGTACCAAAAATACACTCTAGCTTATCATTATATTTTTAACTAGCGACCCGCCCCGGCTTCGCACGGGTGCAATGGATGTTATTATACCTACATATAAACCTTCCTCTTGAATCACTCTATCTATTAAAAAAAACCGCATCAAAATCCGTTGCTTAGTTTCAAAGATTTAAGCATACAAAGGGATATAGGGACAGAGAAAGCGACTTTGTTTTATACTATGTAGTGATTAAGTAGGTACAGTAAAGGAAATATGATCTGATATTTATTTTATTCAACATACACTGTACATTCAATATAATTGATAAAAAATATATTTTTTTTCATTTGATTTTATAAATTTGGACAAATTTATCGTTTTTTATTTTGTTTAATTATTATTTATATATGATTATTTGTTTTGATATTGAATGAAGTGTATTTAGATCTTTTTTTCCATTATACAATTGTTGTTATACTTGTGTATTTATAAATCAAACTATTGTTTTAAATATAAAGAGGATGCCAGGCTGACTCCCACCAATCGGCTTTTTTGCTGCTTGCATTCGATTCTAATCATCATTAGATATACTGAATTACTTGAGCTCCGTTCAAACGACGGAATATTAGTTCTAAAAATATAAAATAAATATAGTAAGGGAGCCCCAGACGGGACTTCGGGAGTAACTCGAGCGCTCCTCCTGAGTACCTCCACATGAGCATTTTATACAAGTGCGCGAGTTTAGGGTTGATAATTATGCGTTAAATAATTAAAAAGCTGTAAGCTTTAAGCAACCCCAAAGGTCAGATTAATTACATTAATTGGAAGGTCTGTCATAGCTGAAATTTTCTTATTAAGGTCCCCATGACGCTCGTGTATCTATAGATTTAGCATTATCGCCTCCCGTAGGTACTACTATGACGTTGTTTGTTCAAAAGCCTCTAGTTTGTTCCAGTCCTACAAAAATGTTTCGCCCGTCTGAACTAAGCTTAAGTATGGTGTGGGTCAGCTTTATTCTATAGAATAAAATATCTAGTGGAAAGAACATCTCTCTTTAATGACGAATTCTACAATCAAGGCATAATGTTTTTTTAGGTTTTTTTTTATTTCTAAACAATAAATTTGTTGTTGTTGGAAAATCATGATCTTTATATGAGTCGTCATTTGTTAGCCGGAATTATCTGTGGATGAATTATCTGAATATAAACCTTAAGTTGGTGTTCTTTCTACCTGATAAACATATAAAAAAAACGCTTATTTTATGAAATCATGTTCACTGTTTTACAAAATGAAATCTAGCAGTTTAGTTTTTTAGTCTGTTTGGGGTAGGCTTGAGTTAAATTGCAGAATTAGCTTATTTTTATACAAACACACAACCCAAGTATATTTTATAAATCACAGGAAATCGTGCAAAAACACAGTCATATAAATAGTAAAATTATAGCTCAAATAAGGGACTCTGAAAAACTTAAAGACAAAATTGTACTTACATCTTATTTTAGGGCCAGTAAGTTTATTAAGTAGATAATTTCATACAAATTCTATTTCAATTTTTTTATTATTCGGTAGATAGTGGCTACCTGGACATCGTGAAACTGGCCCTAAGTAGCGTTAAAATACTTACGTGTCCACAAAAATCATGCTCTTTGCTTTTAATGTATACAGGGTATAACAAAAAGGGTATATACATCCGAAAGAAACTCAATGTAATCGTAACACTGATCAATTTTCTACAAAAAAAAAAATGCAAAATTCGATTTAAAAATTGTGCGTTTCATAGAAAGTTTGAACTTGTCGCCTAAATATTGTACAGAGGGTCGCAATTTTTTTATCGAACTTCGTATTTTTTTCTGTTGAAACTTGTTCAGTTTTACGAGTACATTGACCTCTCTTCGGATGTATATCTTTTTCTGTTTCACCCAGTATAATAGAATACAAATAGCTACCTATGTAGTTACAGTAGGGTTGTCAACATTTTTTGTCTTGTTTTAATATCTCAAAAATCTTGTCCATTTGTATACTTTGAGTTTACTCGCTCATTGAAATATTTGTTACGATCAAATTTATTTTTGTAAATTTTTCACCGGTAAGATAAGTTTTAACCACGTTTTTAAAGATAATAAGCACGCACGCACGTACACACGCTAGCACATCAACTTACCTCAATCTGTCAAATTTCTTTTGTAAAATTTTACAAATTCGGGTAGGTTGACCTGCTGACGTCTGTACATATTTAAAAAAATGAGCATTCTATGCGAATAAAGTATCCATTTGCCTGATCGAGCATTAAATTTTAAGTTCAATTGTCATTTAAAAAAAAATGGAACAGAACTAAAACTATATTTGCTTTGATTTCGCAAAAAAGAAATAATGAAGATTTAATGCTTGCGTAGGGGTTTACAATATATTTTGTAGTACATAAGACATATTTCATAGACTAAAACAAGCTGTTGTGAAGTAATAAAAACATGTTTATTGGACAAATATGATAATTTTATTGGCTTGATAAATGTCTTGTAAAATTTGTAAGAAAAGCGGAAAGTATACATAAATAATGTTTTCAGTGCTTAACATTGCGATAGGGTAATTTATACACCGTGACTTTTTAGTCGTTTTACAAAAGTGGTCCACCTAAAGTATCCGACATAAAATACCTTTAGATGCAACTATTATTTTTTAGAAATGAAATACCCTATTAAAAATTTTAAGAGTATTTCTCCAATTATCAGAAGACAAGGGAGTTTCCAACTACGTCTTGCGTCATAATAATGAATATTTTTTTATTTTTCAAATCTCATAAATCCATTTTTTTATTATGAACGTTTACTAGTCATTGGATACATGAACTGGGCTGCTTTTGTAAGACGACTAAAAAATCACGGTGTATAATAAATTATTTGAGATTCCTAAATCTTGTCGGTTGTGGTATAACGATATTATTAGTTTGTATTATGCTCAAGTTGTGATTCAAAATTAGACTAACGTTTTCAAAACTGTCCGACATTTTCTTCACCGTAAGCTAACTAGTCGTTTGTGAACATTAATTAACTAACTGCAAGAAGCAATATTGTTTTATCTTGTGGTGCATTCCAGTTTGAAAATCTTAAAAAAATCAATAAAATCGTCAAAATTTTATATTATAGTTTTATTTAATTTCTCTTATAGTATACTTTTCATTTTTGACTTGGCACATTTATTTCATTTTCTTTTACATGAAATATTTAAGATTTGAATCCAAACAGGAATATTTCCAAAACTTAGCAAACAAGATTTCTATGTTTCCTTATCCTCTGTTCTATTTTTCAATTATTACTTGCCCTTTAATGCGTTTAATTTTGCCCTGTAAATGGGCAATTCCACGTTATCCCAGTGCAGTGCCACATTGTCGAAGAACCTAGAAACAAAACAGAAACAGGTAAATAAAGGTATAAATCCCGCAAAACCTTCTGTAGTCTACCAACATTGCGAGAATCAGTGGAGGGGCGGAAGAGGGTAAGGGTATACTCGTACCTCATGCGCATACATGCTGGCGGAATAATACTGACAAGGACTAAATAATTTATTTTGTAGGGAGCAAAAAAGGCGCACCAACAAAACCTGATACCATGCTGTACTTCACAAATACTCTAAAAAATGGAAAAATATTTTTTGCAGTGCCATGTTTAAAACAATCGCTACTATAACGCCATCTATGATTTGGCGCCAGTACTAAAATAGGACCTAGTACTTCGTGAGGCTAGTCTGTCCTATCCTAGGTTATTTCGAAGTTACCAGTATTAGTGAACACGACGTTCACTACTAGATAGCGTTATGAGCTGCATATTGCTTATCCCATACATAATTAAGGTGTTAATTATAATCGTGGGCTGTAAGTATCTTCTTGTATATTAATTAAACACATCGTCATAGCTGCTTATAAGGTATCTATATAACCTATATATATAAAAAAAGTATCCCTATTTCCCTTGGACACGGCATCACGCCTGAACGGCTGGACCGATTTCGCTAATTCTTTTTTGTTCTGTTCGTTATTATCAGGAGAAGGTTCTTATGAGAGCTCCCGTTAGCGGTTAAACCCCCGTCCAGTTGGAGCTACTCCTCGCAACATGATAAAAACTATCTAAGGCATTCCTCCGTAAATTGGCTAGGTATCTAACACTGGAATAATATTTCAAATCAGTCCAGTAGTTGATATCATTAGCACGTTCACACAAACAAACTCTTGACCTTTATAATTACAGGTCGCAGGTGAATCCGTAGGTGGAGGCTACTAAATGAAGTTTCTGATTACATAGGACATGCGGGGATCCTAGACATGAATAGGTAGGGAACCTAGTCTAATATAGTCTGAAACATAAGATATGGAACATGTATGTATTTGCTAACTTCAAAGGAGTTACGCGCTGCAATGTATGTACTGAAGTAAATAACACAGGCAGGTAAATAATACGCTTTCAAACCAGTTTGGTGAACCGGAAAGCTCAAAATATTTGGCTATACGATTTTTGTTTGCCACAGACACGAAAAAGATGATTGTTGTAAACACCTGAAGTTTGCTTCTCCCAAAAAATGTAAAGACGCTAGCATATCAAGCTACCCGAAACTGTCTAATTTTCGCAATCAACGTTGAACTGTATGGTTCAGCGATAAAATTGAAAATCTGTTAAGGAATTTTGTCAGATTGTTGTAGCTTGGTGTGCTGGCGTCTATACAATGTTATTTAAATTTTAGTAATAAAATGAAGTCTATAATTGTAGGAATTGATTGTTTTTAGATTAATATAATAATAAATTGTGCTCGGACTTTAGTTGCGGACCGCGCGTACTTTAACCTATCTACAAATTTCAGCTTCATTTGCACTTTGAAGGTATTACAAGATATGCCATCTTTTCCAAATTTTAAAATATAATTGAAACTAGATATTCTAAATCTCCGCAGGATTATCCTTCTTCAAATAAAAAGACATCAAGTCTAAAATTCGAAGCTGGCAAACTACGTACAACATATACTCAATAATTTATGACATTGCGTAGTGTCCACGGTGCGAGTACATTGAGAAAAAGCGACTATTTCTGTGACAAATCATCGTATTCGCGTTTGATTACTCGTATAGCATGAGAATTCCGTTCTTCGTCACTACGTCGCCTTGCTGACACACTAAAATCTCCACTGAAGCATAATCGCGAGGGCGCTCCTTGCCAGCCCCAGGTAGGTAAATAGCTGCTCCTGTCTATTGATATTTGTACTGTTAGCTCTAGTCTCTAGCAAATATCACGACCTCCCCTGGCCTTGCCTTATTCATGTAGTCACTGACATGTCTAACGGTTTCCTGTACTCTAGTATCTTCGTATAATTTGTTTATGTAAATTCTCTAAAGTCCTGCGAATTTCTACTGTAAAATCTATACCCCTATATAAAAATTAATCCCTATTTCCCTTAGTCACGCCATCACGTGTGAACGGCTAGACATATTTCATTTTTTTAGTTGTGTTTAGGTATTACTGTCACTATCGCTGGCCCGAAGTAAATTTTAGAATGGAGCGAGATCCAATTATGGCTCCTCATTTTTGGGAATAAACAAACATGTAGAAAAACTAAAAAAAAACTTATATTTTTCATTGCCTGCCTGGAGCTGTTGCTCCGTTCGTCGTATGGACGGCCCGGCCCTGTCGGTCAGAAGAAGGTTGTTATGAAAAAAAAAAACAGGACTACGTCTATCGGGTCAGCTAAAGTGTAATATAAATTCTTCTTTGTCGGTATCACTCTTGCTATCACGACAATAAAGAGTAGTGAGTATTGTTAGGCTTGCCAACACACCTGAAACATGAGCATGACCACTCTATAGTGAGACACTATATAAACACAACAAAAACTCTATAATGGTCATGTGGTGGCAAGCCTAACAACACTCACTACTCTGATGACCTCCTTCCTTCATGAAGTAGTGATGAGCCATCAACTGCCGCTTATATCTGGTAATCTTCCTCTGAGCGTGGTTCTCTCAACGTCTCCTTTGTCACAAGTCGCTTAATATTAATGATAAAAAAACTATGCAAGCGATACAACGTGGTCGAGAGACAGCCGAAGCCGAGTATTGACCTACCCGTCACTAAGTGGGAAGTCGGACGAAGTTTCTCACCTGACTTGGATATCTTCCAGCACCCGTTTCTCATGTTCAGTCAAGCCATTATCAAGCACATCGACAGTATCCCTCAGCTGTTCCACATTGTAGAAACCGCATATGTTTGTATCAATGTCCGGCTGGTTGAGCGTGAACCAGGTTGCAAGACGAGCTAACTCCACGTTGTGTTCCTAAAAAACGATAAAAAAAGATCTTAAGCCAGCACTTGCACTAGTTTTAAGACAAAGTAGATGAGAAAAGCTCGGTTTTTTTTTGCTAAATGCAACCTAGCCTGATCTAATAAAGCAATCGTCCCTGAAATCATTTCATACTGAATTACATTTCCGAGATTCTGTAAATTATACCTAAAGAGAGTAAAAGTACTTTTACTTAAAAGTAAAAGTAAATTTAAAAAGTTTATCGAGTAGCAACAAACAAAGACATAAAAAAATCTTTGGGATATATTTTTAGTGCGAATGATCATAAAATCACGCCTTATATCTGATTTTAGATAAGATTAAATACATCAGAACAAAACATTTTCTATTCGAAGTTTCCGCTACCATTCATCGCATTCACCTTTAACTAACTACTTTCTAGTCTAGAAATTTCATCCTTAATCAGAATATACTTCATTCAAAGAGACAGACCTTCCTCCTCCAAAGTTTGTGTGTGATTTTCATAGAAATTTAATTTGGTAAAGCAGTTTGAATTTAATAAGCAGAAAGCATACATTCGACGTCTGTCGCCCGGACGCTTTGCACGATGCCGTTTGCTTAGAAATTTATTAGAGATATGGTACCTAGTATTTCGTACAAAGCAAGCAGAGATCCTCAACATGCATGAAGTACGGGACAGTAGGTACGTACTTCCAGGGTCTGGAGAACGGTATTGACGAAGCACAAACAGTCTCCTCGTGTTATTATCTTTTATAGACACTGCAGTTATTTGCTTAAGGTAGCGTGCAAATAACCGCTGGACCGTTTTGCAATATGAATCTTCTGATATGACCAAGTTGTACAAATAGAATACTTTCATATATGAAGTTACGCTTTGGGTGTAACGAAGCATCGCAACAGTTTCTGCATTTGTTTGTTTTCAGAAACAAATAGAGTGTCATAATAATATTACTTGTATAAAATTATGAAAAATGTTTATTTACCTACTGGAAAATATGTAAAAATTAATGAGGGACTTTTAACCTTTTGACCTCTACTGTCACGTATAGATGACAAGCCAAGAAGTGCCCGGTACACCACGCTCACGACTACATGACAGACTCTTAAAGTAAAAAATTAATAGTCGGTTTTAATCGATATAATTCCGAACTCAATAACTATATTGTGAGTATTTATGAACGAATTCTTAGCTTAGCACTGAGTTTAGCACAGTTTCACCGGATGATAAGTTCCAGATAGTTTATCTGGCAGATAATTTCATACAAATTCTGTTTTATTTTTGAATAAATTTATCTTGTAGATAGTGGCTATCCGTAACCTGTGAAACTGGCCCTAAAACTTCTATTTCTTCTTGTACCCACCTTGCAATAGTCGGACGCTCTCTTACAAATGGCCTTGATGTCATCACTGGCGGGGTGCCACGGCTGCGGACCCTGGTTCGAGAGCAAACCCATCCCAGTAGCGGCCGCGTTAATCACACCGATACCTTTGCTCTGAAATAAGTATGGCATTGTCACGAGCAACCGAAACTGATTTTTTTTTCCAATCTACTTTGAACCATATGCTTTAGCGATAAAGTTGAAAATCGGTTTGAGTAGTTTGATGTGCTGGCGTCTGTACCTTTACCAGTATATGTACGCCAACACAGACTGAATGCAAGCCCATCTAATTAAACAGGATCTCGGCCTACATTTACGAAGCTGTGAGGATAATGGTGCATTCTCTTAAATGCACGACTCAAATAATTAATTTGAGCAGCCGCATCGCGGTCATCATTGCCGTCGCCGGTAGGCATGCATATGGCTGCATGCATGTTTGCATAGATAGGTAGGTATACCTATGTATTTCAGTGGAGTCGTTTACACCATCTATCTGTGTAATAATGAAACCAGGGATCCCTGTAATGTGTCATAACATTTGACAGTTAGGTAGCCTGATGCGCTGGCAACTGTAGCTGTACACATAATAAAATTAACCCTTGTGAGTTCATGAACAAATAGACAAAAAATGGTAGGTACTACAAACTTGTTCTTAGAAGACGTACACAACAAATATGATCCGCTCAAGTATTTTATATAAAACTCAATAATAGAGATAAATGCAATTGTTGACACTGTGATAAGAATTCAAGAGCTTTATAAAACATTCTTCAGTAACTGAGAGTTTTCCAAGAATGTACGTACCGACAAGATACTTTCATTCCGTGTAGATATTTTCCAACACGATATGGGACATTCTCACCTTAAAATATTTGGTATAATTCTGCAATCGATTATCACAGAGGGTCGACTTCGCATACGATAGGATCGAAGATATTTTAACATCGGATTCCTCGATGATTTCTTTCATAAGATCTATGTCGTAGTCGGCAAGGCCTATGTATCGAGCTTTCCCGTCTCTTACAGCTTTTTCCAGCACCGGCAATGTCTCTTTAAGAATAATTGATAAATCTGGCGCGAATGTGGAGTCATGGACCTGAAAACAGCAACTAAAATTTATAAACGATTTATATTTACCTTGAATATATACCTACTGCTGATTGTTGAAGTTTTAGTTTATCTGCAGATTACTATCGATATATTAAATATGGTTTTCTAATCTGAAATTCTAACTGTTGAGCATACACACTGAGATTTCGATACCCGGTCATCGCTTTGTGGGTTTTAAGATAATTTCATAAAGCAGCCCGAAGTTGGTGATTGGCCGTGCATCGGAGAGCACGTAAACGTGGGTCCTGCACCCGATCCGGTCGTGTGTGATTGCCATCTCATCGGACTATGAGAGTGAGGGAATAGAGAGTGCACCTGTGCCTGTGCACTATAATATGTCCTACGCAGCTGTCTGATCTCCTTACAGAGAACTTTTGCGCGTCCCGTGGGAGCTACTTCGCGTAATAAAAAGTATTTTATAGCTTTCTTCGATGAGTGCCTATCTAACACTGAAATAAGTTTTCAAATCCGACCAATAATACAAACCCTTCACCTTTATTATGTTAGTATAGACCAGTATAGACGTAACATTCCACCACACCCTTGATAACCTACATAGTAACTGTTTAATTTTAACTACGTAGTAATTTAGTCGATGATAAGCCGTGATTTATCATTCCAATCCTGTCACATCCTCTCACACGAAGAAGGATATTGCTTGCAATTTATCTGTGTGATATCGCTACAATTTACTGTATAGTCGGACATGTTGGTCAATCGCCTAATCACATACGTCACTTCATTCATACCACATACTCCGTACCACATTGCCACTACCAAGCGTCCATAATTTCACGATTAACATTAGTACAAAGACGACAATTTCACGCCAATCTTAGTCTAAATTAACTGATCACGTGCCTGCTTTCAGCTCAAAGTCAGATGCATACAACATGCGAGTTCGCGTCGATATTACTGTTTGAAGTACCGGGAAGCGGGATGCCTATACCGCGGTGATGTCGCCAGGTATGTTTGTTCGTAAATCAATGATTCATTAGATCTCTCGGCTTGACTGCAAGTATTCGAAACTACTAATACGCATGAATTATATTATCGTAGAAGGAGTGCATTTACAGTTCTAGGAATCACGGATTTTCAAGAATAATTAGATTACGTATACATGAGCGCAAAATATATATGTACTTATACATCCGTTTTTTGTTTTTGCTTTAACGGTAGAAAGGATTAGATAGAAGAAAGACCCGTGCAGGGACATATACTATCTTTATCTTAATACGTGAATTATTTTTCTCTTTGTCAGTGACACCGCAAAAAAAGATAGTTGATAGTTGTGAACAAAGAAGTAATTATAAGTAACACATACAATAAATATGTGCATTCCATTAATTAATAATTAATTTAAGCTGAGAACTTAGTTGAAGAAAGGCTTAACGGATGTATTGATAGAGTTCTATTTATAACTAGAAGAGAATCAAGTATTTTTATTTACTCAAATTTTCTCACCAGTACTGCAAACATTATTTGTTATTTCGCTGTATCGTGCTTTTTCTGGGCCCTAATTGTAAAATATTAAGTATTCCATTTATTTATCAATTTACGCATATTATGTATATCGAATTTTGTTGTCGTTGTACAAATCTTGTTTAAAAATGTATGCGTGCACTCAGTAACATTATAATATAAGTGCAGAATGCATTCTAGGTAAAACGGATTGTACAGCTTGCATTATAGGTTTCTACATAATACTACTGTGCATACTTAATAGGTAGTGCTAGATAATATAATAATTTTGACTGAGCTCATAAAGTGCTGTTAAGCTCTTCTTTGATGTGTCTTAAGGAAAAAATTACCGAGTTACCGTCTGAGAACACACAAAGTGAACGTGCATTGCGAATACATTAACTATCAAGCGAAAAGATTAACTATAACAAAGAATGTAAAGTTTCAAGAAAGGTAAGGACATTCACAACTATCTTAACTCTAACGAATTTTCCGTGGGCTTCTAGTTGGTCTTTTTTTGAAATCAAATGACCTCTCCCGCTGTGAGTGCAGCTGGAGGGTGTAGACTTTTACAGACTAAAACCCACGTATGCCCCTTCTAGAGCCCTTTGTGTGTCAGTGCCACGGTAACGGTAGTTCTTGCGAACAACCAGCAGCCCCGGCAGATATTTGAGAAATTTTACCTCCAGTCTCACAAAAGGAATACCAGGAATGCAGAGAGTCAAGTTACCCGGTAAACGGTTTACGTACGTCACTTTGGTTCTTTCTAAGGTACCATATATGTAGACAGATATATCAGTATGGACCCCTTCGTGTGCCAGGGCTGCGGTAACTCCTGTGAACAATCCCATAGCCCCGGGTGGCTTTTAGTTACGTACTTAATTTTCGATTTAATCTAAATGGTCAATAATTTTATCCAATAGCCTAGTTTTATCCAGTACCCACCTTTAGGCCTGCTATTTACGCCAGAGAATTAATCGAAAATCAACATTTTAATTAAGCTCATTGGCGGTTATAAATAGCAATATATTTCACGTGTGTGTTCTACGTAACGTTTGCTGTCGTTATTGCGTCGAATGTCACTTCAACTAGGTGCTAGAAATATCCAATCATCATCATCATCAGCCTTTTTGATCGTCCCACTGCTGGGCACAGGCCTCCTCTCACACTGAGAGGGATTGAGCTTTAATCACCACGCTTACTCAATGCGGGTTGGTAGTAAATGTCCTATATTGGTAGATATTTGTTCTTTTTTGGCACACTTTACACGCGAATGGATGCTAGGATACAATTGTGCCTTTAAAAGAATATTCCAACATTTCCAAAATGATATTTTTTTTCGCTTCTAAAAATAAAAATCTATTAGCAATATTGTTATTCTTTCGCAGACTGACACATTCAACAAACAAAGAATAAATACAGAATTTTTATGTGCAACGGCGAGCTTCACCCGGAATTGGGTTCTCAACATCATATCATCATCGTAGGCTTTCTCTTCCAAATCATTATGGGACCATATGTTTCCTTATATCTTTGTTAGCCCTCATCATTGTTCATCATAATATGAAGATACATTCTCATGGCGCAGAACTTTTCTGCACCCAAACCCTCAAGTTACATTCACCAACTGCCACAAATTGGAGTTGCAATATAATGCAGCTGTTCCGCGACCATGATATCAACTGTCAGATATCAAGGTCAAGTTCGCGGGTACTCTTGACTATTATGACACGACGCCCCCTCTGTCGAGATAATAATAGCCGGAACTATATCAGTCTCAATGACTGAGTATGACTAGATGAGTCCGTGGCTTCGTGACAGATGCATGCTCTCGAGCTTGGGTCCCTAATGCTTGATGCTGGCGATCCGTGGATGATCAAAGCTATAGTCATCATTGACTAAGTGCGTACTGGGTGCTTAGGCAGTCTTTAGGCGATTGATAAAATAAAGAAAATCTTACGATAGACAGCAGCTAGAAAGAATAGAACTCCTAAATAACCGTAACTGCAATGTCACCTATTTCATTTTAACGCGCCAATAGAGGTCAGTGAAGAAGTCTTATTACTAGCGTCCGAGCCAATGTTCGGTTTCGGTTTCGGTTGAGTTTCAGCCAAAAGACACAAACGGCAAACAGTTTTATGCGAAGTCAAGCGCCCTTATGTAAGGATTCTCGACGCTAGGCGTCCCGACGCTAGGCGTCCCGACGCTAGGCGTCCCAAACAAGCTCAAGGGTATTGCAAGATAGATAAATTATTTAATCCTGCAAGCTGACCTGTATTAAGTCGACATAATCCAGGCCGAGGAGACGCAGCGTGCTGTCCACTCCAGCCTCAGTTTTCTCCGCGGAGAAATCGAACATCCTCTCCGTCGCCATCTCATATCTGCCGACCTTACTTCCGATGAAATACGAATCCCGCGGTACTCCCACCAGGGCCTGTAACAAAGAATATTGTTCAAATCACCAGCCTTCTCTATACTTATAAAAAAAGCTGAAGGTTGTTGGTTTGGTGGTACGCTTTCATGTCAGGAACTAATCGTCCAATTTGAATAATTTATCGAGGAAAAATAAAGGGTAACTAATTGTTATCTGAATGCACTAAAAAGGACGGGACGTGTGATACCATCTTTGTGAAAATGATTTTCTCAATACTATTGACAGTGTAGGAATTAAATGTATTTTTTAATGAAAAGTCTTTAATAAAGTTGTATTCCAAGTAATAAACAATTTTAGTCGAAGTTTAGAAAAAAATCGGACCAGATCTATTTGCAAAATTCATTCGTCGTTTAACTGGCTCGTAAAGGTACGCAAAAGATTTTTTTTCGATAGTATATTGTTGTTTAAGTTTTACTTGTGTTAGCCGATGGATATACCCAATAACTTTCAAAGATATGAAATAGAAGTATAAATGAATTTTTCACAAATATGTCCCCCCCCAGCAGTAAACTATTCTATACTCTATGGCGATGCACGTAAGCGAATATGTTAAAACGCTTTCGTGTTCCTTATATAAAAAAAGTTTTCTGCATACAATGATGTGTCTGTCTCACTTCGCAACATTTATTTTATTCTGCTTTAGGTATTCATAAAATTATATTTAGCTTATAAATGTGCAAAGCATAGTTGATTGACCACCGATCCAATTTTACAGTATACAAGTATCCACTACACATACACACTCATATTCCAGTAATATTTATAAAATTCGTTAACAAAATACTCGTGTTTCGGTAACGTATTTTATTGACTCTTTTCAGCTTACATTTTCTGTGAAATTACATAAAAAAGGTGTATACAATACATAGCATATTTGTTCGATAGATTTATAAATTTTTTTTTTTTGCTATAGTTTACCAAATAGTGCAACAATACTCGAATTTATGGGCTTATGCATATTTAGGGCCAGGGGCCTAATGCTAAATTTAGTTTAAAGAACACGCAATTGATACTCAATCACGACTCCATGTCGATTGAGACAAATAGGGCATTCCGAAAAATTTTGTTTTCAATCTCAATAGAGTCGTAATTGAATTGTTATGTGAGTCTTAGTTCAATGTTTATCGGTGTTGCTATTCTAATTCTACCAAAAGCTAAGTGATTAATGATATATTATATTGTTTTTAGTAAACGTTTTGCGTACCAGTGGCAGTTCAAACGTAGACCATTGGACTTAAATTAGTAACAAAATACCCCATAAGGTAAAAATTGTTATTAAGATCCAATTAAGTTTCAATTGACACAATATTAAATTAGCAGCATCAGGCTCCGGTTTCAAAATGTCCGAAGAATTCAAGAACAAGAACTTGTATGAGATTATCTACCAAATAAATTAACTGGAACTTATTCGTAGGTGGTGAAACAGACCTTAAAAGTAATAAATTATATTGAGATAAAAGATAAAAAGTCATTTATTCAAAGTAGGCTGAAAATCAGCACTTTTCGAAGGTCAATTCTACAAAAGACAGCCCCAAAAACGCCCGCCCTTCACCACTTCCTATGTGTTATCGCCTGGGAAGAAGAAATGGTGGAACAAACTCCCCAGCAAATTTTGTAATGACATCTCGCATTTCAGCCTGAGTAGCTTGCTTTAGCTGACAATCTTCCTCCAGCCAGGGCATGAATAACTTACAGCTTTGTTTGACTAAATGTATAGGTACATCTCCCAGATTTTTCTTCATAACTTGAAGATTCTACCTGGTACTTAAAAACAGTTTTTTACCTCGTGTTGATACATAAAGCAGAACTGCAAAGCAAGGAACACTTAAGTAGGTACAAGTTACAAGTTTCAAACGAAGCACAGACTTATTTCCTATTGTACAGGGAAGCTGATTTGTCGTGTAGTTTATGTCGCTTCAGTAAGGCCCTACTATTTAAACTTTTACTAAGTAAAGGTATTTACCGTGAGTACACGGGCGAGTAAAAATACTTTTTTATTCATCCGTGTATAAGTATCAAACTTTTGTTATAACTTCGCTTGTGTATTCAGTAAGGAACTGTTATGAAATGTTAGTTTGCTCATGTTTAATGTTTGTAGTCAGGACTATTTAGTTGATTCATTATTTCAAAACATTTTTAAAGAACAACGTCTAGAGCTATATTTTTAAATTCGTTGTCTGTGCTCTGGGTCACACATTCACGGATAAAAGTAAAAAAATAGACTTAGAAGGTTTTTCTTTTTTTTTACTTTTTTCTTTTTAAGTATATGTCTGCTGACTTCTAAATAATATTGTTTGGACAAATCAGTAGACCAAATAAATTTAAATACATAAATTATGAAATAAAAAAATCACTACAGCGGATTATTTCAAAATGGGAGGAAACCTTGTCTTCCAATTACAGTCAATATGATAGGTACTTGAGAACAAGTCAAAATCATAGCTTTTAGTGAACTACATATATTTAGTGAGACTAGAGCTTGGCAATGCAAATAACTACAATTGCATGGAATATGTATAGTAGCTACAGACACCAGCACATGAAGATACCCGAAACTGACAAATTTTGGCAACCATAACGCAATCTTATTAATAGCTTACCTAGGGGTCAAGCGACCGGGTGTGAAAAGTTGTTCCGATATATTATATTAAGAAAAAGTCATAGAAAATCATAGACCAATATGTTTCCTGCAAAACTGGAAACCCAGTTTATTTAGTAAGCTTAGCACGAATAACATTGACGCGGAGTTACGGGACGTGGCTGAATTTTGTATCGGAAATACTTCATGCAACTTGCATAGCTACGGACTGTTGTTATGACCCGACAGCGAAAGGAAAGGATTACCTATAAATAATTCGGAATAGCTCACGTAAAGTCAAATAAGTTAGACCAAAACTTATCTTAGAGAAACGTGAATTTGAACAACTTGGGGAAAGGCAAGGCAGATGATGATGATGATGAAAATGTATGGTGTATAACAAAGATGATAGCAGATAGATGATAAAGGTGTTATACGATCTGTGATTGATAAACCTTATTTATTTTACAGTTTATGCACACCATCGTAATTTTAGAAATAGTAGAAAAATAGATTTTGTAATTACAATACTGATAAAGTTGATGGTTTATATTACATCCCTCAGATCTTTTTCGTACCTTCAGCAGAGAGAAAAGCACGGCAATGGTGTATCCCGCTGGTTAAATGCTCTAAGGAGCTGCCTACCTTCCCGATAGTCCTTTCGGAAGTTCCGCCGCCGTACCAAGGTCCAGTTTCCACATAGTTCACCCCACATTTGAGCGTTTCTCTTATTAGTTCCAAGCCCTTTTCTTCGTTGAATGATCTGAAACAAGTTGTTGTAGAGAGACAGGTTTTAAATAAAATGCAACTAACATTGGCATGCACGTAAATTTTCTCACTTTTTCTTTCTGGTAATAGGTACAACCACAAAAATAGTTTTTTATTTGGAAAAATCTTAATGCTGTTCACGGAACACCTACTTACATATATCTACTTAAGTACCTGTAACATAAAGTGGCTGTGACATGCAGCGGTCGGACGGACCCGTCTTTTTGCAATTTGGCTACAGAACCCTAAAAACCGCGTAGTGTCTAAATAGATAGAAAACATGCGAGCCAGAAAATCCTATTAAAAATATTGCAACACTTTCATCAATATTGGAGTTACATAGAAAACCGTTAAAAAACTAGTAGGCACACATAGTCGGAGTACCAACTCGAACGTGGAAGTTTAACAAAATGGACTAGCAGCTCCAGTTTTTTGTTCTATTTTCGCCTGCCAGTTGCAAAACGTAGTGGCGTGTCGTGTCGTACGTATTTTGGAGGGCGCTCCGGACCAGGCAATCAAAACCGAGATGGCAACAGAGGGATGACACTATGACAGATTATTGACAGTATCTAGTTTTAAATCGAAAACAAAGAAATGGGCTCCGTTTAGCGTTTGTGCTCCGTGGTTTTGATTGTTTAATATTCGAATGTCAATTGTTTGTCTGGATTTAAAAAAAAGATGTCGATTCGAGAAATTCGATCTATTTTTAAATTCTTATTGTTATTTTTTGAACTATAGATACAATTTATATGGTTTTCAGGCATTAAACTGGGGAATTTTCAATCTCGTGAAAATTCTATAAAGATAAACCAATTGCAGAAAGAATTAACGCTGGACATCATACCATCTTCGAGTTGCTAAGCGTCACAGGACGAAAGTTGTTTGTGCTGCAATAGATGTATCAGAACGCGGGAAATGGCTAGCAACAAACACGTCAAAGTGTGAAATTTCTCTGCGTATCAATGGTTAGCAAAGTAGACATTGTCAGAACATAGCGGGTAGCAGTATGACACTGTAGAAATGTATCAAGACTAATAGGCCTTCTACTACAAGATGGAAACTAACCGCAGACATAGATCACCTTAGTGTCAGTAAAATTAAATTAAATATTACGATTTTCTAGTAAATGTGTCTAAATACAATTTTTAACACGTTTCAAAGGCTTTTCAGTATAAATATATAACTACTTTAACATATTTCCCTTAATCTTCTATTTTTTTTCTTCTGAACTTTTAAGGTAGTCTGTGTTCAATGTTCCATAATAAAGAGATCATAAAAACTTAACTAGCCGCCTTTTTATGTGTATTACATAAAATACAACAAACTGTTGTTACGCAATTATCATAACATTGGCAAACAATATAAAAATTATATCGTTTTATTGTACCTACGTAATCCGCTAATCATTGACGCTGATGGCTTTGGGCATTAAATCATCCTATATATTATCATCCTAATTTATGTATGTGCAGAGGCCAGCACATCAAGCTACTACAATCTGTAAAAAATCTTTTATTTTTTAATATACCGCTGATGCATATGGTTCAAATGTGTTTGGGAAAATTTTACAATTTCGGGTAGCTTGATGTGCTGGCAACTGTACAACGAAAGGCGTAAAGGTGTGGTCTAAACTATAGTGTGCTACTGGCTCCGGAGAATACACCGAATGGCGAGCATGCCGTCACTTCTTAAAAAAAAAACAAAGATTTGAGAAGTGTCATAAAAAAACATATCACAATTCATATCGATAAAATTCAATAAGTAACATTTTTTATTCGAGATTCTCGTGCTTGCATCACATTTCCGCTAAAGTAAAGCCTGTTGCCGAGTAAAGAGCTGAAACGAGCAAAACAAATCATGTTCATAATCTATTATTTAAGCGGCAATAGAAACAGGCACCTGCATCTGAGCCTACATCATCTGTTTTAAATTCAAATTCCTAACTGTCACAGTTCATGAGATACAGACTGGTAGCATACAAACAGCGAACACCTGACGATAGTGTATATGCATTTACCCTTTCGCCACGGAACCCTAAAAAATCGATGCGTCTAAAATCTACAGAGTCAACTATGTGTATAGGCAGTGGCATGTTGACGTAACAAATGTAATCAATGTCAACAATCTATAAAATTCAGCCTTGACCTCTACACAACTGAGTGGTAGATCGAATACAAGTCATACTAAACTGCTCCTACCGAGCGAACAATGTTTATACGATCTGTCACCGAACGTTGGGGTTAAAATAAAAATAAATTGGCAAAAAAAAAAACAATGAAGCCAGCCGCCGCCGTCCGACGCTATATTCATAACTACAGCTTCATAAATCCGTGTGTTTAACGACTGATAATAAACAATACCTACCTATCTTCAGCTGCAGTTTATTTTTAAGTTAATAAATATGATAACTGATGTGTTATTCGATAAAGAACGTCACAATAAAAGAAAAACAAACTTTATGAATTCATTAAAGTATTATTTATGAGTATATTTACCCGTAAAAGTTACTGAATGCAGCACCTCCCAGGCTGATATGGGAGACTTTCATTCCTGTTTGTCCGAGCTCGTTATATTTCATGTTTAATTGAAACAAAGTAACAGATAATTTAAGACACGATACGCCGCCTTACAAGCTTGCAACAGATTGAGTCGCGTTACCAGGCTCAGTCCATCCAATGCGATGATAAGCTACTAAACGTCCATAGCAATTAATTACATAGTAAAATAGCTATACCTATTTGTTTAAGTAGGTACCTACATACAATCTTTATTGTTTTGTTTCTCTGTAAACAAGTTGATTGATATTGGTACAACATTATCATACTTTACTCACTTATATAATGATGCATAGATACGGTATACTAATTATAATATCTTAGTGGGCTCAAAATTAAACCCATACGTGGCCGTCGTCCAGAATTAAAATCTATTTGATTAGGAATATTAAAGATAAATAAAAACTTACAATCCTTATTTAGATTTTTTCGGATTGTAAATATCTTAACTTCTTTCGGCTTCATGATGAGGGATAATTGTATCTTACTTAAAAATGAAAAAAATACGAGCACAAAAAAGATTAGTAACATGGCTACAAGATTATGTTTATAAGAAGCACCTATTCTACTAATATGGTAGCATTTTTCTATAGCTGGTATTCGAGATATGTCAAATCAAAAGTGGTGCGTTCAGAAATCAAACACTGTTTTTTACAGAATAATAATAAAAAAGCGAAAAAATATTTCCTTATTATAAACTTGCTAATAAGCTACTTGCATGTTTGCAAAGGATAATCTAGGTAAGTAATAATAAGTAATAATTTTCTCTAATACGTTTATAAGTTTATCGAATAAATTCACCGTGGACATAATAATAGTACGAGTATATTGTTGTGACAAGAATACATATGTCATTCCCATAAATCACAGAACAAGAAGATATCACAGAAGTGACACTACTTTTTCATCTTGATCTTTCTCTGTTTTTGGAAAGTCGGTACAACATTATAATTTACAGGACAAACAAAATACAGTCAGAACTTAAGAAAACTACTTGTTTTGTTTTTTTTTTATGTGCCTCGACATAAAAACTACCGAGAGTCTATTGCATACATAAGAAGTAATGGCAATAGCATCATTTGAAAGTACTTTTTCCTACTGAAAACTATAAATGAAAAGTTCATTATAGTTTCTTGAACTGCCTTTAATATTTATATTTTCGAATGTTTCTACTTATTAATAGTGAACAGAAAAAATAACAAAACAAATTCCTACCACTAATAATTTTAATCTCATAATGCAGTCTACTTTCTTAAATGATACAAAAATTACAAAAGTGGTTTGTATAAGATTTAATTTTTCGGAGCTTGGTAGCATCTATGAACGCGACTGGCAACCCAGCGGCAAGCGAGTTGCTATCGCCAATCGGTATTGTAGCCGTCTGTCCTGTCGTAGTCGTGGGTTGGTTAGAATAGAGCACGCAGTCGGCAGTGGCGTCTAGCTACTTACTGTATGCAAGCGTGAGCCGATAACTTACACTGCAGATAAATAAATAATCGAGTTAGTTTCTAATAAAATAAAATGTAAACATTGCTTTATAAAAAGTGGTGACTGATAAAATGTGAGTAAATTTATTTTAAGTAGTTTGAAGTGTTTGCCGCATCTTCGCTGTTTACTGTTTACGCAAAGTCGATTGGAGTAAGATGAGCATTATTATTTTGGTTGTGACTTTTTTTGTGCTTAAAGTTTTATTTTAGTTTAAGATTTTAAGTTTTTATGAAACAAGGTAACTTTTATTAATCTTGTGCGGTGATTTTGTGTATAAATGGCTTGTGTTAATCGTCTTGACGTACGTAATCTTTAGTTATCGTGTTCTTACCAAAGAAATTTGGTTTTCTTCTTTATTCTTCTCTGACCGATATTTGAATGAAATTAAGATTTCTATAATGGGAATGATAACAATTTAAATGGAAAAATTGGATGATTATTGGAGTCTTAAATAATGTAAACAAGTAGAATTCTATGGCAATACTTAGCTTTTGAGAGAATCTATGGTGTTTTTTTTAAGGTAAACAAAACAATAGCGTTTTGTTTGTTTTTAGAATTTGTGAGAAGAAAAATATCGTTCGAAATTCGTAATGAATGACGTAAGTTATGGTTAGAAATTTTAAATAATAGAATAAAATTCTCTTCAATTAAATATTTTTTTTTAGTCTATTCATAATGTTTTTAAATAACATATACATTTTTTTATTAGTATGAATATCCAGTACCAGTAAAAAAGTTTTGGTACCTATGGCATTTTTCAATCAGACAATCTTTTAATAAGTAGATATGAAAAGGAACACTTGATACTAATATTGATATTTTTTGCTATTAACTTTTTATTTATTATTGTAATTGAATACTTATAACAAATATTAATATGAAATTTGACTTTTAAGGAAAATAGTATTAAAAAAATGCTTGCTTCACAGATTCCACGATGAGGACCAGGGTCCTCCGTTGCCGGCCATTTTCCACCCGTATACTGCTGCTCCTGCTATTTGTCCTGGCTTTTGGGGTGTACTGCTATTTCTACAATGCATCCCCCCAGAACTTCACAAAGCCAAGTAAGTGCCTATAATAAGTTGTATTTTATTTCGGGTTAATACTTTTTAAGAAAATTAATTTTGTATTTTTTCTGTTATGTTTGTCAATTATTTTGCTGTTCTATTGAAAATTTATTATTTCATTAATTCTATTTTGTTAATGTTATTTTGTCTTTTATTTAATTGTTTTCTGTTAAAGTAACTTTTTTATAACAACTTACCATGACCTTGTTATGTATTAAACTTAATTTATCCGTTACTATTATCATTACATAATAGAAATGTAATAAAATAAACTTTTTTAAATACTAACCAAAGCTCTGAAAAAGGTCACTTCATTATAATATTCAAGTTATCAACTTCATTATAAAAAAAAGGAGGAAATATCACACAGTGACTGGCAATATCCCAGATAGGGATTTCCCACACAAACAAGAGATACTAACATACATATGTATAGGTACTGAGTATCATGTTTACTAATCACATTCATATTAACTCAGATAATTGTAACCTTGACCATTCCATTACAAATTTTCGTAAGATATCTCCTTTTGATTCTAACTAATTAAAAAACCTACAACATACCAGTAAATATTGTACTTTTGTACCTTGAATACAAACTATTTGGTATAAGGAACCCAAAATTATCTAACAATGTAATGTATACGTACGTACGATCGCTCATGAGCACGTGAGCTGTATTCACAAGATGTGATGAGTCAGTTCCTAATTAGCCTGTAATAGAGATAATAGCCATCTGTTTGAGAAACAAGGTAAAAAGTGTACTATACAAACAAAGGTACGTGCAAATTTTGCTCAAAAATGCACTGTAATTGTAACAGAATTCCCCCCTATTAACACGCCACGTAAAATAAAATGTACGTACCAATACGACGGTCTCACTTCAGAACAAAATTTCATCAATCCTTCAATATATCAGCTGGCCAGGATTCTTGGCCGTTCTCCAGTTAAATATCCATTTAAATCGGCCCCTACGACCGTGTACGTGATAACTATGAGCTACGTTTCACGAAAGCAATTTACGATTATGAATCATATCAAATATATTTTCAATGGTATTAAAGTAATCGTCTAGCAAACAGTATGATCGAGCGAGCAAAGACAAATTATTGACCTAGGCTAAATAAATATATGCTTCCTAACTAACGCACGTCGCATTTCCTTGATTTAAAATTAAACTTTATATAAACATGCGGTCTTTTAGTCTGTGTGTTGACCGGCACGTGGCGCGTCGCCGATGTTTTCACATTTTCATAATATGAAAAAAGTAGGTAATATATTATTATCATCTATTTTAATAGGTAACCTTATATATTTTATAATTATAGGACGCCATTGACGGCATAAGGTTACCAGTTTGGAATTCATTTTGAAATCTATTGGGAATTCTTTTTCGGACTGATCTTCATGACGACACTGGGAAATAGATAAGAGGTTGAGATAAGAGGAGAAGTACAGTCTACCTACCAACCTAACTACCTACTAACCAATGTTAAGGATAGTCTTTGAAAATCAACTCGTGAAGTACAGACGCCTGCACATCAATCTAACTCGATCTGCCAAATTTCTTAAATAGATTCTCAACCTTATCATAATATCAGAAGGTTAATATTCGATTGGTAAAATTTGTCAGATTCGGGTAGGTTGACCTGCTGGCGTCTGTACATTAGTACTAAAAAATCGCAATGATCAGATTGCTCTGCTATCTTACAGTAAAACAGCATCACATTTAAAATCGAGTTTCTCTGTAAAAATTCATTGCAAAGCTCCTAAAGTTGACCGACAATTGCATTCAATTTCCTGATATTTCAAGCTTCGCTTAATGGTGTTCGCGAATAAAGTTTTTAAAGTTCATCGGAAACTGTTAACAAAAACCAATAAAACAGAAAAACGTGCATGTGCGTTTGTATGGCACGAGGGTGGTGACGAGTGAGCAAATATTATAGGCATGGGTTCTGCAGATTTGTTACGTGCGAATTTCGGATTTTCTAACACGCCCCATGAACGCGCAAGGGATTTTTTTAACTATAAAAAATGTTTCTGTACATTTCCGTTTTTATTCCTGGAACTCAATCTCATAGTCGTGGTGGCCTAGTGGTTAAAGAGCCAACCTCTCAAGTATGAAGGCGTGGGTTCGATTCCAGGTAGGGCAAGTAACAATGCAACTTTTCTAAGTTTGCATGTACTTACACTACTTACTAAGTATATCTTGGACACGAATGACTGTGTTTCGAATGGCACGTTAAACTGTAAGTCCCGGCTGTCACTGTACATTGTTGACAGTCGTTGCGGGTAGTCAGAGGCGAGTATGTCTGACGCCAGTCTAACCAAGGGTATTGGGTTGCCCGGGTGACTGGGTTGAGGAGGTCAGATAGGCAGTCGCTCCTTGTTAAACATTGGTCCATCATCTCCCGAGCCTTTTCCCAACTATGTTGGGGTCGGCTTCCAGTCTAACCGGTTTCGGCTGAGTACCAGTGTTTTACAAGGAGCGACTGCCTATCTGACCTCCTCAACCCAGTTACCTGGGCAACCCTATACCCCTTGGTTAGACTGGCGTCAGACTTACTGGCTTCTGACTACCCGTAACGACTGTCAGGATGTTCAATGACAGCCGGGACCTACAGTTTAACGTGCCATCCGAAACACAGTCATTGGTGTCCAAGATATCCTTAGAAAGTACATACAAACTTAGAAAAGTTGCATTGGTACTTGCCCGACCTGGAATCGAACCCACGCCCTCACACTTGAGAGGTTGGCTTTTAACCACTAGGCCACCACGACCTTGTTAAACATTGGTACTCAGCTAAATCCGGTTAGACTGGAAGCCGAATCCAACATAGTTGGGAAAAGGCTCGGGAGATAAAGGATTCCTGGAACTTATGTCATGTAACTATGTCAGATTAGTAGATTTGTGTCGATGTGTATTAACCGATTAGCGTATTAGACGAACCTGGCAAGCTAGACATTGGTCGATAGGATAACGACAAAATTCTTTAGCCATATTTGCAAACACGGTTTCGTTACCTCCCTTATGTTCAAGTGCATGGCGAATGCAAACATTATAGCTGCGTAATCACCTTCAATTAAGATGTTACTTCAAAATTTCCCTCTTCAATGCTTGACAAATTGGCTTAAATAGGCGTGACTGTGACATGAGTTTCAATATGGTTCTGGGTTGTTCACCAACAGACATCCCCAGCTATTTTTCTCGGGTCATGCTGAAGAATACATCTCTTATGTCCAGCATTGTGGAAACACATTTTTAATACTATTTTAAGTAGACGTCCATTGGACCATAGTATATTTTACTGGATTTACACAAAAATGTTATGCAAAACGAATTCAATAACAATAATAAATACATTACTTTTTTATTGTTACACTTATAACTTAGTTCACGTTGGCAATATATTTCTCGAAAAGTAGGAATACCTACTAAATAAATAGTACTAATTCAATTGAAGAACCCTAAAAAATCTTACAATAAAAATAAAAGCAATTTAAACAATGCACGCTTTCCGTCTACAAATAAACAAGCATAAATAGACATAGAAAGTCAACGGATTCAACTTTCTGCATCAGAGTGAAACATACGCAGGCATTTCCCAACAAAGGGAGCCACGACCCACCTTGAGTTATTTACGATAAGGCCAACCCACAATATGGAAGGAATACATCAAACTTATAATTCATGGGATGTACTGTTATTCTAATATTATATGTTGACGATAAATACTATGGAAAAGCTTTCTACGTTTACAATATATAATAAAACATTTCAAAGTAGGTATTCAAAAAGATAAAAAGGTTTTTTAAATCGTTAAATGGCGCCACCATATATGTCAATATCAGGGCCAGTCATAAAATACCATAGAGCATAGAGCTGTGGAAAATTTGCAATACAGTTTTTTTGCTCTATAACCATTATGTGGTATTCTGTTTTCCATGACGGGCTCTATAATAAAGGTAAAAAAGTACTTTGTTAATTGCCATGTCAGTGTTTTTCTACCCTCATAATCTGAACGGAAAACATTGTTATACATTTTCGTCAACACGATGTCTGTAATACAAATAATAACAGACGACCTACTGAAAGTAGAAATTTTTATTTTTTATTTAACAAACATCTATCATATATCATATCTAAAAAACCTCATCTAGTTTGAAAAAAAATTGTATATAAAGTATTGACATGTAAAAGTGTTGATTTCAACCTATTTGCAAAATAAATATCATTTATCATTTTAACATTAACGTATTACTGGTTCATTGGACATTTATTTCGTAGTAAAAATAGTATGTGTGATATCCTATTTGATAGTTTTTAGTTTATATGTCTATAGAATTTTATGTATATTTCTATCAACTATTTATGTAAGGGTTAAACCAAGAAAAGAGAACCGATGTTTTTTCGGAATTACTTCGACACTCAAATAGAATTTCATCACATAAAATTGCACTTACAATTATTCATATTCAAGTATTTAGGTATTCATAGTATCTCATTTCGTAGAAAATCCTCCAAATTATTACAAAAGCTCTCCAGGTAAATTAGTGAATATAATTATTTCAAACAAACATTCACTCATGCACTCGGTACAGGATTCGGAACGCGATCGAATTAAACTGGCCCACTGGTGCATTTTGCTACAATTTGCCTAATTTAAAGTATTTACCTTCGCCGTTAATGTATTCTGTAAAATTGAATGCAATGTAAACGAAGCTGAAAACTCATCTAAATTTTCCAAAGTATAAATTAAATGCATCTACGTGTACTTAGGTCTTAGTGGTTGCATTGTAAAGGCAAATGATGGACTAAAGTTAGTTATTTGTGGCATTAAAACTTGTACCTTGGTTTTCTAGGGACGGAAAACTTATTAATGATTATCCCGAAATTCTGTACCTATTATGTACCTATACTTTATACTGAAATTCGATTATTTCGGTGGCTGTGCGGCGCGGTGTTCATACGCGGAAAAGTGTAATAAATAATGGCGTCCAAAATGACTGTCGGCCACTGCGGCTGTTCTCACTAAGGAGATCAGCCAGTTACGCAGGATATATTATAGCGCACAAGCATTTGCGCAGACGCAGGTATACTCTCTATTCCTGATGGTATGGCAATCTGACAAGACCTGAGAAAGATCAGGCGTTAGACCGACAGCAAATTCCAGTCTACGGACTGCTTTTCGATATTTTCTTAAAAAACACAAAGTGATTTCGGCCTGACCCGGGAATCGAATTTGAGATATTACACACAGAGCGGTAGCGCTATGCGGACCGTCGAAAAGAGCAATTGAATTGTTCTACCAGTTAAAATCGATATTAATTGTGTTCTCTAAAAGCTGGGCTTACATTTGCTTAGGTACTGTACTTTTTACAAATTAAATAAAAAAGAAAAGACTTTTCTTAAATAAGAACATAAGTTACATGTATTTAATAAAGAAAAATATCAATACTGACCTCTTTTTACTCGAAAGAAAAGTATTGAAACCTCGACATACATATAAGAATACCTACTGTAATTAAAAAAATCAACCCTCTAATATAGGCGTATTAGAAGTCGACGATGATAAGTTATTATATTATTAAATACGAGTCGTGTGAGCAAAGAACAGTAAGTGTATTATATTATAGTGCTAACAATCTTGCTGACTAGGACATTTTTTCACACGATTTGTGTCATTGTGTGATCACATAACACATGTCGATTCGAGATGACTCGTGAGAACTTCGTAGAGCCTTTTTGCATTATTCAGGTAGTTGTGTAACACAATAGTTTCAAAGCTGATAAATAAAAAAGGATTTCATTTGGAACAACTTAAATTAGCAAGGAAAAACGAAGCTAGAATCAATAGAGAAGAATTGAGGCACAGCTATGAACCCTCAAACTTAAAAATTATGTACAAAAACATTGTTCCAGAATTCTTAATGAAAGCGATAGGTCTGAACAGCTGGGGGATGGGCGAGAGATAAAACAATTTCTTATTTTTTCCCGATTATAGTTTGACATACTCGTGAAAATATATAATGTTTACAACTCTTGTTGGAAAATCCAATTAGCAATCAAACGCAGCGATCTAAGCCCACGGTAGTAAAAAACGTAGGTAACGTTTGCCAATTAAATACAAGGTCCTCACCATTTTTACCAATATCTGTCACAACTTTACCCTATAGTAAGGAAGCTCTGTTCCTACTTTATACTCATTTTCAGCTTTTATTCGCTAAACGCTCTCTTAATAGCTCAATGCAATCCCATAAAGAGTGATTTTACGATGCGCATTAAATTTGAGAATTTATTTGAACCAGGTTTATGAGCGCCGAGAATGTACATCCCATACCTGAATTCATATTTAATTTTATTCAAATTACACGAAGGATTTTTGGTTCTCTTGCTTGCAATATGTCATGAAAACCATATGACCTTCCGCGGATTCTGGCTAGCAATATGGCAGGATCTGCGCTACCGCTCGTCCGTCAGACGTGACGAACAAACTTGTTTGACAAGTTTCGAGACGGTTGAAGAAATCGAAATTGTAGCTCGGACATGAATCGCCATCCATAATTGGTATTCGATTGTCTAATACCTTCAAAATCACTGTCATCGTGCTGTTTACATTCGGCGATTCAATACTGATGTTTATTTCTGTGAATAGATCAATTAATCGAGGATTCAATTATTTTCTTATACTGTGTTTTATATACGGCGTTGTAAGGGTTATTGGTTCTCGTCCTTTAGAACAATCGTTCTCTTGAGGTAATTGGGCTACAAAACTTGTCGACTTTACCTATTCCAAGGATGCACTAGGAGCTGGCACGTAATTGCCTGAGGCGCCGATCGCCATTGGCACGGCCAACGAGCGTAGGATGGTGGACGGCGTATGCGCTCGCAATACGTATAAGGACTTTGTGCCTCGCCACCTTGAACGTTTAGGAAAGCCGGAAAACTTTGTATTTGTAGACAAATGAACCAGTATTAGTGCGGTTGAAAAAAAACAATATTTGCACCAAGAATCTCGCATGCAAAGCACAAATCTCGTTTTGTTTGTATAAAAACTACACTTAAGACAAGGTTTTATGTAAGTACAAGTAAAATAAAACTAAACTAATAATGGCTACATCGCACTCAAGTTTATTCACTGGTATTCTCAGCACAACGATAAGTTGGCATTATATGACTTTAATTTCAACAGTTTGTGGGAAAGAGCATAATTATATTGGTACCACAATAATATAACCATTTTAGTATTAAATGACTCATAGGCAAGAATAAATATAACTGCGTTGTTTACCATTTTATTTTGAGGAAATATATTTTGAGTGCTCAATGATTTTCTTGTGATATTTTCCTGACGTTATTGTTATTTTGAGTGTAAACTAGTACCTCTCGTAGGCTGTGTTGCCATTTCATCAAATGTGACCACACGAATAAAATCTATTGAAAGTGGTATAACCACTCTTGAACTTTTTCTCGTCAATATAAAATAATGCTGTCGATATACGACATAAGACGATATATTGGAAAATTCAAAAGATGTGCAAAGACTTGAATTGTGCTCCGAAGTCGATCGGAATGCACTGGTCGTTGAAAATTGCGTTCGCGCCATTGTGAGCCTCGGAAGGCAATGTTTAATATATACCCCTTTCAATGTTTAAACTCTTATATATGTCTATATATGCGTACTTATAAAGATTATTGAACGATGCCAATGGAGAATTTTATAGTTCCACTCAGTTAAAGAATTTACCTTTTATAATTCTATCATTTAAATTTTAGCCTTTTAATTCAATCAATCAATTAATTTATTCATGTACATTTTGGGGTATTACATAATGATTACACTTGTTACCACCAAAATCTACATAAGGCTACAGAAGGCGTATTATATATCTACATATGTAGTGTTAATAAGAAGATTTAAATTCTAAGATTTATTCCATTCAACTCTATGATAGATGCACGAGGAGTTATAGAAGTATTTTCATTATTATTCTAACCAAGACAAGATACACTCAGTAAAAAATTTCAACCTTGCGTGATTAATTAAAAACGCTCTGACGAGACATCCACCACCTCTAGAGACACACGACAATACATCAATCAGTACAGACAGATCGAACTATTTACATAAACATGGTTAAAAATATCTTGTACTTATCAGTTCTATTTTTGTACTGCGAGTGCTTTTGAAGACTTCCAATATAAATCAGGTTATAATAGACACAGTGGGCAGAGGAATAATAGGCGTGTAGTCAATAACTTAATTTTGGGCTCATTAAATTCAAATAGCGAAATCCGAGTACTCTGTGTTACACGAAAAATATTTATTTCCGATCATTATGAGCCTTTTTATCGTCCCACTGCTAGACACAGGC
Source organism: Heliothis peltigera (assembly GCA_958496145.1). Taxonomy (NCBI): domain Eukaryota; kingdom Metazoa; phylum Arthropoda; class Insecta; order Lepidoptera; family Noctuidae; genus Heliothis; species Heliothis peltigera. The sequence continues at coordinate 14,249,196 of OY292321.1, read as the reverse complement.
CTCCTCACACACAGAAAAGGATTGAGCGTTAATAACCATGTTTGCTGTTGCAATGCAGGTTGGTGATTTCAGACTTTAGAGTCCAGGTTTCCTTAAGGTGTTTTCCTGCACCTTTAAGCAGTGATTGGTGTCCAATATATACTTAGAAAACACATACCACTTAGAAAAGCTGAATTGGTGCTTCCTTGACCTAGGATAGATTCCACACTCGTACTTAAGAGTCTGATGCTTCAACCACAGGCCACCACAAATATGTATACAAACCAATATTGAAAAAATAAAAACAATACCATTCCTATAGTTTTAATTAATAGGCTGTTAATAAAAACATTGCATTTGCCGTGTAACAAGTAACAACAATAATAACTGTTATCGCGCCGGCCGTGACTACGTTATCCAGCGTAACAAAGCGCCTTTATAACAAACTCCATCGGTGAACGTAACACTTTTGACATAGTTGCTATGACTATTTACCCGACTGCACTGAGGATATAGGTTGTGGTTTTAAACGTCTGATTGTCCCGTTGTAACGCTTTAAATGCCTGTAGGTATGCTAATGCTATTTTTGTCAATTTCTGATCATAACAGGGTTGCTACTAACTCTTTTAATTGTGTTTATCTTTAAACTGTCTGATAATACAACCTTGCTTCGGTAAATACAAACATGTCTTATCACTTCAACTACCTCGCTGGTCTAGTGGACGCAAAACGCGCTTGCTGTGCCCGGAGTCCCGGGTTACTACCGTAGTTTCGCTGGTTTAAAAGAAACTTCGGAGTCTTTGAGTTGATGCACGAAAATATCGGTCCTGCTCCTAATCCCTCTGCGGTCGTGTCGGATTCCCGGTCTATTGAGCCATGAGAGTGAGGGAGTAGAGAGTGCATCTGTGTCCCTCAAATGTTTGTGCAATAACATATGCCCTGTGGGCTGATCTCCTTAGAGAGACCAGCCGCCATGACCGACAATCGTTTTGGACGCCATTATTATTAAACGTCCTACTCACTTACACTAATCAAACAGTATTTTACCACAGCGAGATCCACTTTCATGTCTTTCAAATTATTTCCTCATTTAGATTTGGCTTTTAAACTTGTTTTCTTACGTGTATGTTTGTACAACTGGAAGCTTTTCCTATCTCCGTGACGTAGTTTCATTTGAAACATGGTGTCTTCGCAGCACGTCTTTTATGGTGTGCGTAAACTTTAAAAGGTGCCATAAAAGATTTATTGACACTGTAAAAGCTTCGCGCAGCCATGTCGTATAGGTTTTGATCTTGCAATTGTGCCTGTATTTGATACAAACTCTGTCCATAAAAATCTCATTTTCCATTATTCTTATGTAAGATAAAAAATACTTCCCGGTTCCTTTTACTTAAATACAATATCCGTATATGGATGTAGAAGTTATTAATTATAATAAGTAAGTAAAAAACTTTCGACTTTGCTCGCCTCGCAAATTAAGGTAATTAAACTCTTTATATTTTTACTATAATGAACTTATTTCGCATTTCAATAGTGGAATTTTCGTGGTTTTTATACACGACCAAGTAGGTAAGATAGCTTAGAAAACCGTTGTATCTTCACGCCTTTATCAAAACATCGTCACTAATTTGCAGTTAGCTACATTGCTATGTTACGGTTTGAAGGATATGAGTGTCAGTGTAATTGGACTTGTTTTATCTCAGTCTAGGCTTACATGCGAGGTTTCTGCAGAGCATAATGTTCTACACCTGTATTCAAGAAAGATTCTTTGCACAGCACAGAATTTACCCATTGCTAGAAAGCAAAGTAATTAAGCACATACATATGTGTCTGATTGGCGAAGAGTACCTAAATATGTTAGTTGCGACCGAACTGCCGATGGATGCCAGCACATGCTGCGCCAGCATGGAATCGGTCGAAAGCTCAGGGCGACTGCAAGTGCTGCTGGCGTGGGATGCAAAAACCATTTCATATAAATACATACATACATACCAGTAGTGTAGCTGCCACCGAGTCGTTGAAGTGAAAGAAATGCGTTAGTCCGAAAAACGTTAAAACGTATTTTGGAAATGGTGTTTTTTATTTTGACATAATATTTTTTTACTCTTTGTATTCATGTTCACTATATAATAAAAATATTAGTACTCCACGTTTCACAAACATAACCCCGGCTTGCACACATGTTGTTGCCTATTATAACGTTGTCAATGAAAAACAAATAGTCCAGTCATTTTAGGTTTAATTTGCGGAAAAGTCCTAGTGAGCAGAATTTTTGGATATAGCGGCATTGTAATGAAGACGTCAAAAATCAACATTGATATTGAGCAAGCTAAAAAGTTAATACAAAGGTTACAAGGTCAGGAAAATCAGTTTTTCGCAAATATCTCGTAATACATTGCTCAGGACAATAGAAGTTAAATTATAAGTATAAAAAAAATCTCACTAGGCATTTTTCGGTAGATTGGTGTTTAAAATAGATAAAATTAAATTATCAATTTCATTAATAGCAAGTATGAGTACTATCCTATATTTTTTTTCTTTTGCCACAATTACCTACTTCAAATTGACGCAATACAAACTGATGTTTATATCTCTTTGTTGAAGAGAGCTTGAAGGTATCATAAAATGGATGTGACTCCAACGAAACTTTATTGTATAGTTGCAGTTAATTTAGAAAATATCAGTTATTGTTCTCAATATTGTGCTCCTGCACAGCATGTTCATTTTGTATTAAATTTAATAGAAATAACGTTAAGCGGTTTTATAGTCTATCAATAGAAATTGAAAAGCAGGTACTTTTCTTCATCGTACTGTAAAACTACTTTAACATTTTTACAAATCGCATTATTTTAGATTGTTCAATAAACGAAGGGAGATCTAGAGTGCTTGTTACTTGTTTATTGTTAGTTTTGGGCTTATGTTTAGGATGTGACGGGAAATGATTGTTGATGCAGCTTACAAAACTATTTGATGGAGATGTGTTTAGTCTTCAGATTCTAACACGGGTTGTACTAAATACGTCTACACACATTGCTTTTCCGCCTGTACATTGGAGTACACATTAAACTCGTTAAGATGGCTCTTAATTAACTTCATGCCCATGTGTGTGAATGCTGCTTTTCACCATAGTTTTTTGGTCTTCCTTGCATTTTGATTCGAATGACGTCCAGATAGTCTCCGCCACTATTTTTCTCCTCGTCCTCGTATATAACTAAACCTAAATTGAAACAGTGAACAACAAACTGTAATTAGCCGTTTCTTTGTGCTGTATTGAAAAGATAATTAATATCATGTAGTCTGGAGACTCCTTTGAGGTAAAGAAACTTTATAATTTCGTTCGTTTTTGGTCTTCGGTAACTTATTAATAGATTTTATTGTTATAAAGTGTACTTATAAAACTTAAATTCAGTCTTCATGAATTAGTATTTTTTTTTACAAAATATATATAATGATATTAAAATACTCACAAAATTCACATTTTACTTTCCTTTTTGTACAGTTAATTAATCAGTATCAATTTATTTATTTGATAAAGGTTTGCAAATCAATTTTAATCGGCGTTTAGAGTTAATAGGATTTCTCAATTCACATTTGTATAATAAATATAGGAAATTGAAATTACAGGTAAATTTTTAAAACGCGTAATAAGCGTTTACAACCTTATTTAATAGTATCTGGATGCACGGTGGTGCCCACGTCTAGTCTTGAGCAAAACAGATATGGTCTACCATCCTCTTCTAGAAGCGTTATGCGGCTGTTTTTAATGTTATTCGATATAATATAGACGATTTTTAATTAGTTATCAAGACTTGCAGTTTACAACACGTGCTAGGTGTCTATTATATGTATTTACGTATGTTTAAAACCTTGGTTTCATTCAAAAAATATTCCCAAAACAAAAAATGCATTTTTTTACAAAATGTAATCAACTATTTTTTTTTCGGTATCCATGTGATTAAAAACAACACAGTCACAAAGTATTGACGCGGTCTGAATTTTATACGTCATATAAAAAAAAACATGCCGAATGAAAGCCTATTATGTTCAAAGGATATGAAGGGGCCATTGAATGCTATGAATATGTATCGAAAAGTATTGAACCAGAACAAACAGTATTTTTTGTCAAATACATATAGTTAATAAAATTCGGGCTATTAAGACTTAACAAAAAAGGGGAAAATCGTTGAAAGAGCTATACAGAACTACTGATAATACTCTTAGCGCTTCTTCAAAACTATGTTTGCGCGCACTTATTACAAAAGTTGAAAGTGCATCTTTAAAGCATTAGTTCGTGCACAATGCCGGAGCTAATATTGAAAATGTCACAGACCAGACTGTCCACCGCTTTGTGAACATTTAAATTAAACCAAAAGGAAATTCGTTGAACGATGAGTCGGATATTATTTTTGTTGGATGCACTCTTTACAAACCCTATTTCCTGGTGTGACACGTTTGTGCTGTCTGATTGTGAGGTGTGCACGAGACGGCTCTAACGTATATTCAGTTGGCACTATAAAGGATCTACTACACTGTATAGCGAAATGCGTTTTTATGACGGTTTTCTAAGAAATAAGTTTTATCACAATAAGTTATTGCCTTTGTGTATACTTCGATACTAATATTATAAACGGGAAAGATTGTTCCTTTGTTTTATTTTATTGGAAGGGCTCCGAAACTACGGAAAATATTTGAAAAATTCTTCCGAGAAGTTATATCTCCCCGGGTGTCATAGACAATATATTTTATTTATTTATTAAGATCCTCCAGGAAGCATGTGAAACCACGAGAGATAGCTAGAGATAGATAAATACAAACTTTCACCTAACTTTGAATAGACGTGTATTATAGTATTGAAGCCATCACACCCACACAAGCGATGTAAGCCGACGCCAAAGTGCGGTTAAACTATGTACACCAGACTCCAGCCGGACGCCCGGGGTCTAATCGACGCGTTCACCTACGTAGCAATCGCGTGGCGAGTATCTCAACACCGCTTAAGTGAATTGTATGGACGCTGCACATACGCAACGTTCAAGCATTAGTGTAGTAACGCCTTTATAATAATGTGTCCTAGCACTTATCTCGTTCAAAATAGTCATGATTAGTTGTCGCGTTAAAAGTACTGCAACCTTTTACTTATTTGTTTCTTGAGCGAATGGACATATGACAAACAAACCTACGTGACATATCGTTTGTAATAACAGATCAGACACGCAATCTCCCTGGTAATATGGCATGAAATATAGTGCTATAGCACTGGTTTGCCGCTTTTAAATGCTATTATTGGAAAACGTGCCTCCGACGTACTCTGCATGCATGGAACCATATCTATGAAGGTAACGTAGATAGAACCTTCGGCGCGTTGGAAACCTTGTTCAGTTAGTGTTGATGGTTCATGACTAGCGATAAAAGTTTTGGAATATTAAGCGGTTTTTGAATGGAGTGCACTGCGCTTACTAATGCATTTTTAAAGATGGGCTTTGGTTTGTTCGCGATTTGATATCGGTGTAAAAAAATTAATGGAAAAATTGTGCTGGATGCATTTCAGAGAATTTGAATGTCTCTTTCGTTATTTGTGGGAATATTATCGTTTTCGGTTTTTCAGGTGTTTCAATCTACAACTTCAAATTATTATTAACTAGCGACCCGCCCCGGCTTCGCACGGGTGCAATGCCGGTACTAAAATTATACATATAAACCTTCCTCTTGAATCACTCTATCTATTGAAAAAAACCGCATCAAAATCCGTTGCGTAGTTTCAAAGATTTAAGCATACAAAGGGACATAGGGACAGAGAAACTTTGTTTAGAGCGACTTTGTTTTATACTATGTAGTGACGACTTTGTTTTTTTATACTATGTAGTGATGGTTATTTATAATATCTTTTCTACGGAAACAACAATATTATAATTCATGAAGACTATTTTATTTGTAAACCATTTATTTAGAAATAGCTAAATAATAATATTTTTAAGCCCTAAATAATATTTTTCCTAAGACATCTTCCGCATTCATAACGAGACCCGTGTTCGTTTAAAAAATTTTAAAAATATATCTCAGAATAAAGCACATAAATGTAATATTATGTCTTAAATGAGGTCTGGAATATCATGCCGTATTCCTGGCCTAGGTAGCTCGAGACAGGATAACTTGCCTTATTAGGTAGGAAACATTAAGCGGAGCCCCGAGCGCTGCGCATACGACAGCAAAATATCTCACAGTAAATGGCATTGGAAACTTCTAGAATTTTAACAAGCATCATATTATGTAAGGCGAATGTGTACCGTTAAATTTGATACGAACAAGGCTTGTGTGGGTTTTGTAACAAATACGTTAATGTTATCAAAGTCAAGTGTATTGTGTTTTTGTCAATGAATACGGTAGGTGCTTGGTAGGTAGGTGACAACTAATCAAATTCAATACTTTTATTAAAATGTCAACAACGGTTACTTTGTATGCAATTTGTATGAAAACACAAGCTATGACGTCACTAATTTTCGCATCAAGCCGTGTGCTTACTTAATTCGATAAAATCAATTTTCGGTTGAAAACGATAAATTAAACTGACATTATTTTAAGATGCTTTACGAAATGAATATGATAAAGTATTTTATTTTTGACCGAATCATTATCCTGATTGCATGGTATGGTGTCTTATCAATATTGTACTTTACTGAAACACTTACCTATATTAACGTAGCCTTTCGCCTATATTAAATGCGCCTCCCGATATGAAATTCGACAACCGTTGTTATGCAATTATATCGACTCTTATAGGTATTGTCAAAAGATATTACTTTAAATAAATTTTCATTATACGTGTGATTTTTTTTAAGTCTATCGGGTATAAGAGTAATTAAGATAAATAATTTGAGTTTGAGTGTCACTTTAGACAGGTTCACTTTGAACTTTTTGTATCAGCAATAATTAGTTAATCACATTCAATCAAGAAGAGTTTAAGACCCTAGTACCAAATACGAAATTTAACTTAGTATACTTATTAATAGGTCAATGATCTGTACACGGAACGGAACGAGAATCCCAGAAATCCGTCTGTGGTACAAACAATCTGTAATAATTAATTAACCATGCCTCAGCGCGGAGCTGCAACAAACCGCCCGGCATTCGTTCGCTTTTTATAAACATTCGCAAAGCACACTATCCGATACTGGAGTTTTAGACCTGTTTTAAAAGCTCCTGTATTATGCACACTTTAGTTAAAACTTTACTTTCGAATATTAAGCGAGCTGCATTGAACGCCTTCGCGTCGCCGTACTTACCTTCTTCTTTTTGCTCTCAAGTGTAATAGCGTAATGGCAAGCTTAAGGATTGCAAATAGAAACTTCGGTGGCGATGATCGCGATTAAACAAATACATTATACACCACCTTCAACTATCTAAATAAATAGAAATGGGTCGTAGGTGTGTACCTACGCAGGTAACTTTCGTTTTGTAAGAAAATGCGTAGAAATAGGACAGACAATAATTGACAACAAGTCAGGTACTAAAATAACTATAGCATGTATATATAACATTAATAAACAACACGTTACATCTAAATAGGTTGCGGAAAATAACAATTGCATCGCCGCCGGCAGTGTTGATTATGCAAATATCAGTTATAGGCGTATGGCGTTCAGTCTAGATCAATTTCGCGTCAAACGTTGTCGGCTCCCCTACGTGCAGCGTCCGCCTTGCCCGGGACAGCCGACATGCAAAATACACGTCGATTATAATATAACCGCAGGCGTCGATGCTGCTAAGCTATGGTTAGACTGTGAACGGCGGTTGAATTGTTTGAAATAGTTACCGTGGTTCTAGAACGTATCGTTTCAGAATGAACATAGCGGGGCGGAGGTGTAGTAGGACACTCTGCTCGGCTGCACTGTACGTGAACAGATGAAAATATTTATATTGCAATTTATTTAGTACATTAACAAGCTTATCACTTATCAGGAATTTAAAAATAAACGGTTTAAATGCTCGGACATATATAATAACAATGTTACAAGTTAACTACGGAAGTATGATTATTAAGCTTGTCAAATAAGCTTTGTTGCAATAGTACAATTATTCAGTAATTTTATGTCCTTTGTTCATTATTCAATAATTAAAATATTAAATAGTCATATTAAAATGAATATTTATAATTTTACGGTTTGCTTCTATAAAAAACATGCAATGAAATCTTCCCCTCTCCCTAAAATCCTACGAGGTAGCTCTTACCCGAACAAAAATCTGAGGTTGTGTTAAAGGTTGTGATGGTAAGGATTTTGTTCTGCAATTAATTCACAATATAAATTCCTCCTCGCTTAATAAACTGGCTTACATTTAATTTCATTGTAACAAAATTCTTCAATTTCTAAGACTTTTAAGACCTTACTTATTGCACGCTTTCAAACCTTATAAAACATGTATGAAGATAATTTCTCATAAAAGCAACAGTACTGCAGTATACCCGTATTCCATTTAACAGCAAAAGTGTGCTCACCGCGGTTGGCAAAAATGCGACACGAAATGTCAGTGCACTGGGCACTTTTTAAACTGTCAGAATATATTGAAACATTTTGTAAACACTTTTTGTTTGTATGACGGAAATGTTTACTCGTCTCTCAAATACTAAGTGCACTTCTCCGACAGTGTTAACCCTGTGACAAGCAGCGCAGTAGCTAATCCCTGCCGCAGTGTTTCCGGCGCTACCAATCTAATTTAATTAAGCTGTTAATTGTATATTAGATGGCAATAATTGAGAGGCAATCTAAGTAAAATCAGCCGTATATTGATACACATTAATTCAAATTCTTTACGCTACTCTTAGACCTCATTAACTTGCTAAGACGGAACCGCAGCGGGGTTCAAACGACCCATCCAATAATCGATCCTCTCATTAATATATAAAATAAAATCCCGGTAGTTCGATCTTAAAGCTTAATAGAGCTCCATTGATCCCAGTCCAGGATTTACAAATAAAGCAAATAACAGACGGTGATATCCTTGTTTTATTGGGAAAATGAAAATTTAGCCGGCGAATACCGAGGCACGCTAGATCGCTCTATCTATGAAAGTCTCAAACAGCGAATCGAGATGTATTTTTTAATCGTGTGGCTTTTACCGATTCAATTGAGTTTTATGCGCCATTTTTCATTAGGCTACCTGAATTCTTTTAAATCACGTCTTAAGTGCATTCTCATAAAATAATGAATGGTTGCGCTGTTTAAAATTTCAAGTACAGCCGGTATTCAGGACTCGGTTATTTTTAACATCATCCTCAAGCGAATTTCTTTACACCTTGATGTCAAAATCAATATAGACCGCAACAACCGCCACACAGTGGATCCATCCCATAGAAGCGAGCGGACAAAAGACAAAAATAAAAAGTATCGTTGTTTTAAAGGAAACAAGATGAAAGGTACAAGTCGAAAAATGCGACTAAAACCAATTTAAAGGTATCAAAATGATGAAGTTAAAATATCTCACGAGTTATGCACCTGTTTCTTTTGACTGTTATTGTGTCTAATAATACCTACAATACTTGCCGATTTTGTTTTATTTATGAAAATCGCATCGCTCGCTTCTACAGGTTCAGTCCTGTGTGCGGCGATGCAGGCACTCTGAATGACAATTATGTTCGGTACTAATGAAGTTAATATCGATAACAAGGTATATATTGTTACGAGCTGCGGGTACTATACATAAACAGATTTATAAACTAATGATACTTTATTGAAACAATTACACACAATTATGCTCACTTGTCAGTTCGATAACAGTCGCTAGACAGCTCACCATTTAGCTTTGATTATTTAGCATTCAAAAACTGAACTTGGCGGATTTTTTGTCGCTTATTTATGTCGCGAGCATATGGCTTCCAGGAGGCTTAGCATGGCGATTCTATATCTATTCTGTCAAGAAAAGACAAAGCTCTTTCTGTCTATGTCAACATGTCTTCTGCCCGAGCATGGCGCGACATGTCAACTCGCATATAATCACCACTTGTAAACTTATGTCGATCGAAGAAAAGAAAAATTTCTTCAAAAATCAATTTGTCACTTTACTGTCATTATGTCCATTCTCCGGTAAACAAAACTAGTTTCTACGATTACCATGCTAAGCCTGCAGATGAAGGTTCTAAGGTCACGTTTGGGATAGGCTGGTCAGGTTCTGGAAAGTTTGACTAAGACCTATATTCTAGAAAGTTCGAGTAACTTCTCGAATGTTTTGGAATATTCTAAACTGTGTCTAATCACTAGGTCACCTGTCTAGAACATTTTAGTAACGACTAATTGTTTCGAGCTTAACTTTAAACAAATTCTGTCTTATCGTCTTACGTAATAGTGTTAAGGTGCACATATCGGCTATGGAGTTAGGAATTTAATTCATTATGTGGTCCGCTGAATAACGTATCTAGGGAGGATTCCAGATTCCAGTAATTCGTGAGTAATGCATAAATGTAATAAAATAGGATTCCCAGATTCAGTAAAGAACATTTTTTATTGTATTTTAATTGATGTTTTGCTGAAATAAAACCCTAAGATCAAGCAATCCGACATGGTAAATGATCCGTCATGTCTCCAACATGTATATTAAAACAAAGTGAATTTCTCAAAGTCATTCCTAAATTATTGAATATATGTATGTATAAATGAAATCTGGTAAGACTAAACACTTACTTACATTACTAACTTACATATTTCTCTTAATTATTTTATTGTGAATTTCAGTTTTCTTGTTTTACTAGGTGCCTGTTTTTCAAAAATAGGATAAGTGCACTTTACTCCCTTATTAATTTTCGTGTTATTCTAAATCCTTTAAAAATGTTCGCACAACAAAAATATGAGTTGAACACTACATTTATTGCATTGTTTCTAAAAAGTTAGGATAAACTTATCTTAATTAATTTATGTAGCCATTTATTTGTTCAATTTTTTTATTAAATTATTTGTCCTAATTAAAAAAAAAAAAATTATTATTTTATAATCGTAAGGTGCATACGTACTTAAAGTTTAGTGTGATTGATCTTAAATGATGGAAGGGGAACGGGAAATTCGCAAATGTCTGGCGTTAGCAATCAGCTTACTAGCTGCTATTACACTGCATAGGGGGTATATGGCTTAGGACCCCCTCGGTGTTGGACAATTCCGATCCGGTGCCTTCGCTAAACAATGAACATGATGATGGTTATGTCATGTTTCCGCCTTATATTATTCCGCCAATAGCTGTAACAATATAGTTAATTAATGAGCTTCATTGATTGGTGGATCAGTCTGATCGCTGGTTTACTAAAAGATACATGTGAAGTGATGATGTATTAAAATTATTTCGTGATATATTGATTTAAGATAAGCTTAGCTTAAGATAAGAGTAGCTTAAGTTTAATGTTAGATTAAGAAACAGATAGAATATAATATGTGTGTATTTATTTATATATTTATTATACTATGGAAGACTTACAGCTATGAAAAAACTTAACAAAACTTAGGTATCTAGGCAATATGAAGCCAATTACAAGTCCTCACTTATAGAGGTAGACTAGGAAAAAAATATATATTAATTTGGAAAAATTCAATAAACAAATGTTTTTATGTAAAAAAATTGCGATAAATGTTTAGAAGTTCTGTATCGGTACATTATGCAGATACTCTTAAAAAAACATTAATTAAACTTTTTAATTTAATTGTTGTCCTGTCACATAACAGACAGGTGCATTTTTTTTACGTTAAACGTGCAATCAATGGGATTTGTGGAACAACGTGGCTTTGTATCGAACCTACGTTTTATTTTATAAAATTAAATCTCGCTTCAGAGTGGAAACCGGTTTTTCTATAGTTGATAAAAAAAAATATTTTTTTGTAAACAAATGAATAGTTCTGAATGACACTTGCATTGAAGAACACTTCATGCATTTGGATGAAAATTCCCTTTGATCTGTTCTGGTTTACCGAAACTGACAGTTGTATGTATAAAAAATATTTTATTTAATCAATTTTGAACATATAAAAAAATATAACTTATAAATTTGATATACGAAATTAATTCCAAAACGCTCGTCTGTGTCATGGCGTATGCTTTTGACATCACTTATCTGACAGCTTTGTGCAAATAAAACATATAGCGTGGTATTACGGCACTATTTTAATATCAATACAGGCAATAACTATCAATACAGAGAATGAATGCAACTATATACCTATGTGTATATTTTAGAAAATTTCTTTAATACAGCAAAACAAAACTTAGCGAGATTCAACATCGTTTTAGTTTTTATTATATTTGTTTAGTGTATATAATTTAATTACAACTGGTCTTGTGTACGACTTTCTTAGTCGATATTTTACGATTGCGGACTTAATTGATTCTTAGAAGATACTCTTTGATATATCGGATTATCTGGCAAGTCTTCACATTCTGAATTCCTCTTGAAATGCTATTTCTCTGAATTGAAGATATAGTTAGATCTAAGACGCTCTCCCATCATTACAATATTCGGTATAGTCAATTAAGACGAACTTGCCTTGAGAAATCCTGGGAAATAAGAAATCTACAATGTTTGTTTCTTGAGAGAATACTTCACTGAATTAAGCAACAGTAGCAGTTATTAAAATGTTGAAAACGAATAAAACGTTTTTAAAACCAAACCGACATATGTGCTCCTCGATGCACGGGTGTATCAATCGCCAACTTCCAGGCTCTGCTGCTTTATAAGTCTTTTAAAACCCACAAAGCGATTTCGGCCCGACACGGGAATCGAACCCAAGACCCCGTGCAAGTCGTCTTATGCGACTACTAAAAGCTACGAGGCAGTTAAAGTGTGTTTTCCAGAATTAATGATTCATGCATCATAAGATTAATGCATTATTTTAATAATAACGAATTACTGGAAACATCTCTATTGCACCTATTAATTTTAATTGCTTTCCATTCTAGTGCGGGTACCGCTTACGTCACAAGGGTTCTTCGACAGCTCTCGTTATCGCGATTAACTACAGATATTGGCCAACTGCTAGTTAGGAATATTATTCCTGATTTAATTCTCCCACATTGTTACATGCGATTTGATTCATTAAGGGTGCATATCAATGTGTTCTGAAAACATTGCATCATTTCTGAATTCGCACTAATAAATTACATGGTTGTATCTGAACAAATTGTTTTCAATATCGGGAGTCAATCGCCTCGGGGTAAGCCAGGACTCGTCAACCTGGTCCGAATTGACAGTTTTTCAGATGTACTCAACCTTCAATGGTGGTAACATCTAACGTGGTATAGACATTAAAACGTATCTTTCAAATACTTAATAAATTATGTTTATCAACCGCTTACACAATCACTGTGCAATCGAAAGTTAAAGGAATTTTTTAGCGTAGCGTACACGTATGATTGTTATAGTAGTTTAATAAGAAAATACTACGTACACTGATGCTGTAGTCTGGCTCGGACAATTAGTCAGATTACTCTGATTCATATAACTAATAACTATTCACGGTGTTATGCACCAATTCACCTGTACGCGTGCAGTGATGCGCTGAGACGCGACCCCACTATCACTTACCGATTCGACGATTAATATACAATATACGTTTGTCAACTAATGGATTGTTTACCCTTTAATTTTGAACCAAATTAATTAACGTATCTTTAATAGGTTCTTAGTTCATTATCTTAGCGGATTATATTCAAACCAAATTCTCTTGTCTTTGTCCTTAACGACGCGGACTATGTTTTCCTCCGTATAAAGATTCATCATCGTACATATTTTCAGTAGTCTCCGTACACATTCTTTAAGAAACTTTTAGCTGACAAATAAGGAGCAAAAGTTGCCGTTTTCAGGGTAAAAATATGCTCAATGCATGTGCAATTTATCGTTATTCATGTGTATGATCGCATATGCGAAGGTCCAGATTTTGAATAGAGGTAATCCTGTAAAGTGAAGTCGTGGTGGCTAGTGGCAAAAGTACCAGCCTCTCGAGTATGAGTGTGCAGGTTCGATTCCAGTTCAGGCAGTTACCAAAGTATTTTTTCTAAGTTATTTGTACTTTCTAAGTATATCTTGAACACTAGGACTGATCAAAGGAAAACATCTCGAGAAAACCTGGAGCATAAAGTCTGAAAACACCAACTCGCATTGAGCCAGCGTGGTGATTAACGCTCAATGTTAAACGTGCGCATGGCCTGTGCCCAGCCGTGGGACGACAAAAAGGCTGATGATAATGATGAAACCTGTAAAAGTTTTAACATGAAAATATTAAATCTCAACCATGGTTTCAGTAAAGCCGCGAAATGAACGGCAGCAACCACTTCCATTTGGGTCATTGGCTTTTGTACTGTAATTTAATTTATAAATAGCATTAACAGTAATTATCCACGGGAGTTGGGAAACCTTTTCATAATTAATAATCGCATATTCGTATGTAAGTACACCATTTTTAAATTATTTCAATATGTACAGGTTTTTCGGATTCCGTACACAGAGGGTAAAACGCGGTCCTATTGTTGTTGCCAAACTCAACAGCGTGTCGCAACTATATTCCGTATACAAGTACGCGCTATATGTATCTGTCTGTGTCACTGAAGCTCTGAAACGGATGGACCGATAAAGATTTAATATCCAATCTGTCATAAAACAATTATTAACAGGTGCTTTCACGTTGGGATGCCGCTTGAGTATTCATCCATTAAGATAGCGCTTTGGATTATTTTTTACTTTTTAAATGAGAGCTTTTAGCGATGAGCGGATTTGTAATTCAATTTTTGAACCAGATTTGAATGTTCTATTTTTTTCTTCGAGTTGTGCTTAGTGATTTGAAAACAAATAGTTTCTATACAAATGTCTACAATCGTATTGTTTGTTTGTCCCGAGCTTCCGTGAACAAGCAGCGGAGCAGTTCTCCGGTTCAACAGTATTATCTCTATGTAGGAGAATGTTTGCTTACACTAGCATTGCTATAGAATTATATTCAACGTTTGTGGTGTAGGATTTTGGTTCTAAGAACCTATTCCAAAGGATAGTCACAATCTTCAGAAAAGTGTGTTTGATATTAGACTTACTCAAAAGGCTCCAGGGGGAAGGTAAGCTGCACTCACAGGCGATTCACATGATGATTTCCTATCTATCAAAAACAAGGAACCTGCTTCATGTTACCGTGCTATGTTACAGCTAAGAACGATACTTATATTGTGCAGCAGGCTCAGCATGGCGATTCTATGTCTATTCTATCTAGAAAAGACAAAGCTCTTTCTGTCGATGTCAACATGTCTTCTGCCCGAGCATGGTGCGACCTGTCAACTCGCATATAATCACTTGTAGACTTATGTCGGTCGAAGAAAATTTCTTTTCTACGTGTCAAAAGAAATCTTACGCCAATCTGTCACTTATCTGTCATTATGTCCATTCCCTAGAAGACAAAACTTGTTTCTACGGTTGTCATGCTGAGCCTGCAGGAGCTTATACTATAGTGTAATAGTAAATGTTGGTCGAGTCATTGATTTACAAAAAAAACCCTCCATGCACCATTGCTTTAAAATAAAACAATGAATACTGTCGCTCTGACATATCAAAATAAACGCATAACAAAAATTTATAAATTCCAACAGAATTAAAAAAATATATTTTACTGTGTAAAATGTATTATTTATTGTACGCAGAATTTTTGCTATTTGCGAAGATACGTTTTGATTTGTTGACAATACATTTTGTTAGCACGGTACAGCGAGTGACTTCACTTATTTAAGGTTATTTCTGAGTCGTTGATTGTGAATCTTTGGTTTCTGTATATCAATTGGTATAAGCGTAAAATGTTGTTCCACGTGGTTTGTTACATATGTCTTAATTGTACAGTAGAAGTTGGATTGGCAATAAATATCTATATTATCACTTTATCAATATAAAAATTATCTTTGACGAATTAATTAATCATATTAACTTATCCTCCAATATTATGGGGTAATGGTTAATGTAGTTTACGACTTGTCGGATAATCGGTTTATTTCACTCTGATCACCTAGTTGATTGGATTTCACCGTAAAATTTTGATGCTTATGATGGTAGTACAATTTGGTCACATCGGAATCACATCACCCGGGTCACCAGAGGAAGGTCACCTTTGTGTTGTGTTTACCACGAAGTACTACGAGTAACTATGAGCTAAGTCAAGCTAAATAATTATCTAAACCATAAATTCAAACATATTAGACACATTTATTTCGCGAAGAACATTAATTAAAAATACCAAATACTAATAAACACCGCTCCCCCCACTCGGCTGCACAACGCAGTACTCGGAAACTTTTTTGCTGACGCTAACTTCAGTTCCATATTTTGCAATGACTCCGTAAATATATGAAACATACACAACACAACATAACATAACCACACGAATGCAAAATATTTGAGTTTATTTTACGATTTAAGGCTAGACAGTGCATAGCTCTCGTTATCGTAGTTGGCACTTACTTATAAATAAACATACAGATGTGCACTTTGAAATAACCGAAATAGACGCGACCGATACATAAATATGTCAAGTGCAAGGCAACAATATTGGGTCAAGTTCCCAAGAGCTCTTCTTCAGTTTATGCTTTCGTCTATCTTTAGAGAAATAACTTTAGATTTAGGCATACACCAGGGCTGCAGGGTTCTTATTGAATCCGTGAAGTGAAAAAAACAAGTGAATATCATTTATCAGTAATAAAGTTTTGATTCCCTTGAAAAGCCGAAATATGCGTCTTATACTTAGGATTTAGTAGCTTGATTTTTCACAACTTCACGGAACTGTAGACTTGAGTTTACGCTTTCCGTCTACGATCTAGCAAGGGTTCCGTTTTTCTGGGACGAAACCATAAAAATAGTTACTATAGTGACGTTTTGATTTACGACTACATAGTAAAATAGTCGTTGATCAACGACTAACAAATATGAACATACGCACATACAGGCTATCGATATCGACATTCGCTCGCTTTGTGCCAAAATCCAACCCGCAGCACAGAAAGTCGCGATTAAACATACATACCAAGTCCCTATTAACGGTATCTGTATCGACCTAACGCACCGTTTGTTTTTCACAACTAGTGTAGTAGGTACCTAATTCAAAGCGAAACATTTTTTCATAGGCACAAAAAACTCGTTTTTACATCGAGATTTTTTATATTTGAAATATGAACCGAATTCGATAATACTTTTTAACCGAATAGTGATACTGCAATATTTTTTAACTGAAAAAGAATTTTAGTATTGATACGGTATGTTTGCAATCGAATGGAAGAGTTTTTGGGTATGGCAAATAAATAATAACACTGATTTAATATTCATTTTGATGTACGGATTTTTTCAGTTTTCGATGTTAATAAATATTAGTTTTATTCTGAAATATTTATAATAAATATTATATATTACATGCGGTGAATATACCTGCTCACATTTGAAGGAATTTTCCTACCTCATTCCTACTCATAATTGCTTATTTGCCTAAATAAATAAAATTGCTGTAAACGCAATGTTTTTAATATACACCTGTAAAGGACCACAGGCAACAGGGCCACTGGCATTAATTTCTATGACCGAGTCTTAATTAAGCCAACAAAGTCGTCTCCGTGACATGGAGCTGTTATTTCAAACCCGTAACAGCTATTTTCAGGGGATATGTTGCCATTGTAATCGACAAAAACACTTTTACTGCTAAAGGTCAAAATTCAAGTACGTAACTGTTAGCACGCGAGTCGGAATCGTTTCGGGCTATATAAAAATACTATGTGATTCTGTTCTAAAGGTTACAACATAAGCAATCAGAGGGGGATCGAATAAATACGTTGACAGTCTCTAGAAGCCGGTATCATTTTCCCATGAAAAGATCTCTTCAATATGAATAAAATAAGCCATTAAGCCCAAACACGAGGTAGATACTAAAAATCGCTGAGGAATTCCCTTGATTCTCTGACGTCTCCATGATCCGGTCAGCTTTAGTCAAACATATATTGTCAAGTTTTATCAGATACAAGCCAATATTTCAACAAACTTCTCGGGCTTACCATCATCAGATCTAGACCTGATGACAATGGGACCAAATGACAAATATTCTCTTACTCTCTTTTTAATCGAATAACAAAAACAAAAAAGGAGTCAAATTGAGAACGTCCTTCTTTTTTAAGGTGTTTAAAAGTGCACACATCGCTTGATAATTTATATAAAAAGTACTGCTAATTTAAGCACCATAGTTTATCTTTTTTATGACGCACTGAACGACATACTTTATATGAAGAAAAAAACAATGCATACAGGAAATGTTCCTATTTCTTACTCATGACAGCATTTAGGTGTATTTTACGAGATATTTTATTGAAATCTAAAACGGATGACAGTAAAAGTTTATTTAGAATCCAGTTACATGCCTTCACATTTTTATATAGCTAGACCATCATCTGGGTGTGTTATCTTTCAGTAATAGGTACCTACACATTTTAATTTATGGTGCAGACGGGAATAAAACGTTTTGGTGCAAACCGTTCACGTAACATAAATTACAATGAACTATTATATATTCAGTCGTATTCTCGTTCGTATTTTAACCCAGTTACAACAGTACTTGTAGTTTATAGCAATTTCTCTGTTTGTCTCGTATTGAGGCGGAATACAATTCGATCTGCACATTTCTTTTTGCTTGTTCTGTACCTCCTGCCGCGCTAATTGTGCCTTTCTTTAGATTTGTGCTTTAACAGCGGCTGTGTGCTATTTCGTTGTGCTTTTTATTAACTTTTACGAACCCTAAGCTGTGCGTTCAATCTGCTATTTTGAATACAAGATTATGCTATGATTTATAGTTATGTGCACTTTATGAAGTTTCTATAAGATTGCGTAACCGCGGCGTCTCATAAATCCTACAATGTGCATTGTCTTATTTCTTTAAAGACTGTTGTTGCGTGCGAATGTTTTTTGGTGCATTATTTTTTATTCATTGTAGTCGGCTAAATGCATTGCGACTGTCTTTTTGTACTAGTAAAACCTATTTTGAGTTGATAATCGGTTTCATTCAAAATTGTTTTCAGTTATTCAATAATACTGGGTGGCATGAGATGGATATCGAATACATTATTACACATATTAATTGGCACACATTGTAAACTGCAGAGACTGAAAGCACACATGCAATTCACTTCTTGATACCAATTGTCGAGATTTTTTTGAAGTAAAGCTTTCCAAATAAAACACCGGCGCTCGCAAAAATCCGATAGCTTCATTAGGATAATCAAAGCTTTCGTTTTTTGTGATGGCGCGTAAGTTACCACTTAACAGCAGTCACCAGTAATCATGACAGTCAAAGCGAAATCAAAAAAGACAACTGTCTGATTTATTTATTCTTCAGTTATTGAATCGCAACCGAACGATGGAAAACTTTTAGTAACTTTTACTTTTTCACTTTGGTATTTATTCTGAATGTTAGTTTGTGTACCTGTCCAGAAGCGAATGCATTTTGCGCAAACATTTTAAATGCCATTTACCGCTTCAATATTTTGTTTTAGTTTTTCTTTCTCTTTGGACCACCACTAGTTGCTTTGATAGATTTCGCAGCATCCCTCATATTTTGTTACCATCAGCATGTACGAATGCATAGTCCCCAACTTTTAATCCTGTGTGAATAACTTTTTAAATTCCTGTGCCGACAAACTCACGAACGAAACGGGCTGACATTTGAATATTAAGAAATAATTTTCACTTAACTTTTACGAGTTCCATCTGAACCAACTTGCATTTTATGTGCACTGATTTCATGAGATATAACATGAGACGGCGTCGTTATTTCTGTTCTGTTTCTACTTTTAGATGAATATCGGTATAATTGTTGCTTGAAGGGAAATTACAAAACAAGATTGGACGCGAGTAAGTGCTACGTTACCAGAGCGATTACGTCTCATCATACAGTATGTTCATAGTAGCGATTATAAAATCGTTACCAACTTCGATAAAACTTTAATATAAAGCTAGTTGCTCTATGCTTACAGAATTGGCAGCACATTAATTAAACACTTATTTTGTTGTAAGCCAGAAAAAGCCTTCAGTCTATTTTCAACTAAAAGCTATTTCAAAAGTTTTATTAAATGCTCTCATGGAGGAATGGCTTTTTTTTGAATACTAGGTTATTTTTATTTTGGCAGGACAAATAGCAAACGATAATTTCAAGTTGATATACTAACAGTAGTTTTATGTAGAGAATAATTGAGATTCTTTTTTGTAAACCCACTGATATTTTATCTAATCGTTATTCATAATATGTGCTAGTATTCTTCAATTTATTTTCTCACACATATTTTTTTCCTTCTTACTCAAAACATGTTCGATTGATGGTCGTAAAAAAACTTAGCAAAACCAACATCATACATTATTTTAATACTCCATGTTTGATAATAAATACAATTTTCAGTATCTTGTCATGCGTTAATTTCACAGAATATTGTGTAAATCAGGTTAATTTATGGCATTTAATTACGAATCCCAATTTTACCTTCACGTATTATTAAATTACACTATATTCACTAGTGTTCAATTGAACTAATCATAGTAATTATTACATTTGGTGTGTCACTAGAACTAATTCTAGATCAATACTACAATTATGTTGACTAGATACTAGATACACTCTGACAAATGCCGTATTCACACTTAATTGCGTGCACCAAACTACACGCGTGCTTGACTGGTATCAAAACTAGTACTTAAGAGTTCTTATAAGGCGGTATGATAAAATACTTATGTCCTTTTGTATATTTGACTCTGTTTATTAATTATTACTTGAGAAAAATCTTATCCATAGGCCTAATAACTCTTTGGTCGTCTTAAAAACGTAAGAAGTAGTTTAAAACACCGGAGTAGAAAATGGAGATGAATTATCTGCTCGACTCTTGAACTGGGTAGGTATACTCTACAGTTTGATACGTAAACTTTTTTAACAGGGCGTTTCATATTTCAAATTTTCCCGTTTATTATTAATCAAAATTATTATTAATGAAATAAAAAAATTATCACGCCTAGAGGTATTTTATGTTGGATACATAATACGACAGATACAATAAAACATTAATATCGAATACTCCACGCTAGAATTACGTGGGTTTTACCGTGAAGGTTCGCAATTAATTGTTATTTTTATAACGACGACATATATTGGGAATAGATCAGGAAGTAAGCAAGATTACACAAACAATTAATTACCGTGGTATTTCAACCACGCAAGTATCCGTCTCGATCACTAATTAATATAATTCGGCTCAATGGATCAGCTAAAACATATTCGCTATCGGTCAGACTAAATAATATTGGTAGATATTATTATCTCAAACACAGTTCTTATAGCGACCAATACGAGGTCACACAAATTGTTTCGCATTTAACTAGCTTTCTTATATTCTCGGCTAATTGACTGACGTAATTGTCTGAATATTTTCTGTATTAACTTCTTTTATTCTTTCAAAAATATTTTCAGTTCTGTTTCTGACTGCTACAAGGCGTCTTAGGTTACCGTTGCTCGTTACTCCGATGAAATTCAAAGGATTAAAAGCTATGAAATGAACGGGTAATATCCTAACCAGTGTAGAGTTGGAACAGTTTATTGTAGTGTACGACAGGCAGCCTGCTGGATGATACGAATGAAGTATTGCACAAAGCGTCAATATATACATACATATATGTTATTGAATATAGGTATTTCAATGTACATAACTAAATATATTATTGTTTATAGGGATTGAACCATTATACTCTTTGCCAGTGCACTGAACTGCTTGCATGTTTCTTTTGTAACACGAATATTGACAATTTATTTGACAAAGCCCTATTATTTATTATAATGTGCTTCTTATAGATACTTCATAAAAAACTCAGCCGTTTTAAAGTTATAAGCCGTTTTGTCAACATTAACATTATCTCTGGATTTTAAAAGAGACCGACAGAGACACCTTGAGGTTGTTTTAGGTATCTGACAGGAAACAACGTCCTTATCTAGTTTAGAATATTGACGTGTTTAAGTTTTTTGTAACCCTATAAATATAAATAAATATTATGTTGATGATTATAGAGAGTTCAAATCCTCTCGGGAAATTTCTCATGCACTGCACAAACAGATGTTACTATCTGACTTTCAAAGCTAATGCAGCAAAGTATCTTATGTATGGTTTCGATGCCTTTTATGTCTTATGTTTACACTCATTAGTAGGTTTCAAAGGAGCTTGTGCATAATAAACTATATGAAAAGTGACTTCACTTATAGGATTACTAAAGATATTCGCTGAATGCGTCGTAAACTTTCTTGAGTAGGAACTTTACGTCGCAAATGGAAAATGCATTAAGACTGTTTATGATTGAAATATAGTTTATATATTAATGAGCACAAGAAAGTATAGGATACGATCAAACCCTTAGGGCCAGTTTCACAGTTTACGGATGGCCACTATCTACAAGATAAATAAAAAAATGGATTAGAAGTTGTATTAAATTATCTGCCAGATAAACTATCTGGAACTTATCAGCAACCTGTGAACCTGTGACAATATGAAATATGCTCAGGTCCAATTCTAAAACGGCTTTCGAATTAACAAACTCGAGCCAAGTCGCAGTATCGCGGTAGTATTAGTTCACCTCCGGCACAGATTATATAAACGAATTTAAATCTCCAGTGAATCCGTTAAACGATGAATTTATCCCGATTTCCGATATTTATATTGGATAGTTCAACGCTGAACGAATTCGTAACACGATATCACAGTATTTTATCCAGTTATAGTACGAGTTCTAGTTATAGGCACTATTTTGTAAGTGAAAATTCCTTGAAAGCCATTCAGAGACAAGTTCCAATAAGGAACTAAATAGCTTTGCTCCTGTAGATATCGATATTGTCTGTTCTATTACTAATTATCTAATGTATATGTATAACCAATGTCAATGTTTAACTAATTAACATTCTATACGAGCATCGCCAGCGTTTACTTAAGATAATACGACAGAGTAACTAACGGCGACAGCACATACCATAGTTTGTAATTGTCAAACAGTGCGGAGCTTCATAAAGTTCACGTGAGAGCCACGACTTTAGCCAAAGTCATACTGAGAGCTTCAAATTGTGGGTGCACATTTCATGAATGGTGTAACATTCATCAAATTCCAACAATATTTGCAAGTTAGTACGCTACCCCAATATTGACTATTTGCTTTGTAAACAAATTGCTCTCATTTTTAATCATATTTTTTATTCATTTCCATTACTATGTAACTGAAAAATTCAGCAATCGTAACAGCAACAGACTCGTATAGTTTTCATTTAAAAATGATTTTTAGCATAAAAAACAACATCGTCAATATTTGATAAGTTGTTTCGATTGAAATATGGGAGTGCAACGTAAATAAATACCTATGCATATTTGATATGTAAGTGGCCAACAGCGAGACAATGTCCGATGACCGGTCGTTAGGCTATCGGTTCGAACTTGCTGATAGCGCGATCTTGAGTAAATCTGCGCACGACCTCGTCTGACACTCGCCATGTACAATACGCATTATGTGTCTGTTGCCTTGAGCTTGTTGACGATACCGAACCTGGAGCTTATTGCTATCAAAAGTGAAAACATACCTTCATAGGTAATACATCAGAATAGAGCTGTTAAAATTGAGAAGGGGTTGAATTTATAATAGTCGCTTCTCGCGGTTTACTTCCCTAAGGGAACTAATCCCTGCACCCGGATTAAACATAGCCTCTGTTAATCACAGATAATATAGAATTAAAATGGTAGAATAATTTTTGAAGTCCAGTCATTTCATGAACTTATTCGTTACGTTAAAATCTTGATAATTAAAATATATTTTTTTGTCACACTTTTTTTTCGTCCATGCGAAATAAAAATGCTTATATTTGTTTTAGTTTCTAAGTTCAATGTCGCCTACGTAGCTTTGTTAATTTGCTGTACATGGCTGTGGTTGCGGTCCTGTTTGTGAGCGTCACTTTCCTAATCAATTATTAATGTAATTGATTCGATTGGTATCTGCAATTGATAACGTTTAACTTAGATTAGATACAATTCTGCTGTCACATCGCATCTAAAGCTTTTCAATGCCTGATTTATTTATGAGGGTAGCGATCAGTTATTAACGAAAGTAACAGATTCATTATAATAGAACTCAAAAAGTATCAAAAACAACAAAAACCTACATCGATTGCTCTTATCAACTTCAACATTAAATTTACATTTATTTTGTAAAATATAACCCGATATCTTCGCACCGACGCGACAGTATAATTTCGATAGGTATACACTATACAAAGTTAATAAGGAAAAATATTATTAAATATATATAACACTTCATCAGTTTAAGGAAACTGCAGTTTCGGTTATATACTTAGATACTGACTTCCCTTATAGTCCCGACGGAACTACTTCCCTGGATTAGATGAAAAGTATTTTATAGTAGTATCCAGACCGATTGTCGGTCATTTTTTTTATATTTGTCTAAGGAACCCTAAAATCTCTATGGCCAGAAAAATAGGCTTGGTTGTTATCAGAATGTCCAGTGTACACGCAAAATATTTTTATTCAGAACGGCTGGGCCTTTGACTATTTTACATTGAAACCACAATACGTAGATTTTCATTACTCGTATCGACTGGTCTAGTCGATATTTTTGTTTGTACGTTTTGCCTTGTACATTCACTGGTAGTTTTGGTTGAAACGCTACGAGACTTTTTCTATCGAGTCGTATAATTTTCGCTTTTAATAATTAACTTGTGTGAAGTTTTGTGTTTGTTTTCGTAGTCCTTTGATATCTTATTTTTTCGTCTCGTTTCGCGTTCCAGGGTGGCCAGTCTTCAGCTACAAAAAGCTTGATTTTTTTAATTAAATAGGGACGTACTCGACGTTGTTTTTCAGAGCAGGTTTAAACTTTATTTCTTACAATTTTAACTAACAACATCATCGTAAATCATTTGTCCTCTCCAAAACAGTTCAATTCAGAACGTAATACAATACAAATTAAACACGTGATTCACAGAATTTACCTCAAATGCTGTAGCATTTACCAAGGCACATTCGCCTGGTCGGCGCGGGGACGCTTGCACATTGTTACGTCCGCAGCGGGGTGCGTACACATCACCTGAATGCATGCCTTGAGGGCACACACGCAGTTGAAAGCCCAACAGTCTAATTTGAAATCACGCCAACTAATTTTGCCGGATCAAACACAATGTACATTTGGCGTCACATTAAATTGTTTACTTGCAATTGTGTGCTTTATAATTAACTAAGTATACGTTCAATTTATGGTATAAATAATCGTTGATCTAGTACTCGCATAGTGTGTACGGGGATTCGGGTTCGTCGATTTCCAGGTTGGGCCGAAATCGCTTTGTGGGTTTTAAGAGACAAATAAAGCAGCCCGGAATCTGGAAGATGGTAGTGCATCGGAAAGCACGTAAGTTTTGGTCCTGCGCCTGATCTCTCCCCGGCCGTGTCAGATTGCCGACCCATCGGACTATGAGAGTGAGGGAATAGAGAGCGCACCTGTGCCTGCCCAAATGCTTGTGCACTATAATAGGTATGTGCTGCGTAGCTGGCTGATCGTGGCCGGTAATCGGTCTGGAATCCAACATCATGGTATTAATAAGCCTCTCATCATAAATGCAACGTATTGTATTTTCACCATTTCGCAGCAACATTCACGAGACAAATTGAATACTAATTAGTTTCAATTATTGCTTAACTCCGACCCAATAGCTCATAATTTTATTTATTGAGAAGCTATTTGCATTTTCATTTGTGTTAATAAGTATAAATAAGAACGAAAGATACCGTTAATATTCTTATATTCTATTTTATTTGCAACTGCATATTATTATTGCTTTCAATTTGATTGTTCTAACGAAGCAGATCCTCTGGAATGATACTCGAAGATTCGCTACAAACAGCACTTCTACCTCCTACTTTTTCTTCAGCCATCTCACTCAACCGTTGTAATGTATCGGAACTAAGTTGATTTTATGTTTCAAATTGTTTGTTCATACTACAAATGTTACATTCGATTTGTTTTTATCAAAGCTTTTATTTATTTTATAAACAATTTAAATATTTGGCGGACAGCAGACATAACTCTCTATTGTACAGCTTGCATTTTTTAAATGTAGTACCGAAATAACTATTTCGGTCGCTGCTCTTTTAGTGAGACCTGACCCTAAAGAAAACAAAAAAGCGTGCGGTCGACACACCCCCTACCCCTCAGGTACTAAATTTCGTGGTGTAAGTGTACGACCATTCGTCCACAATGCTCGTCTACTCGAAACGCGATACATTGCACACAAAATAGAAAAAGAGAAATTCTTTCAATATTGCTTCTAGCCTCCAAGTAAATTTTATCAATTTCGAACCTAAAGGCCCATTTACACGGGGAGAGTTTCTCGCACGTGTCGGTACAAGAATGTCTCCGCAAATATCGCAATCATAATCGTAACAAAATGTTTACATTCAGGCAAGAACTAAAATGTCGCCAGCGAGATTCGACATATACGAATTTAGCGAAATGACACGCCGCTTGTCGTCCATGTCAACGGGCGAGAAGAGTGAATGTTTAGACGAAGGAAATGTTTTATATTCCTTCAATTATAGTATCTTCGGGACGAGAAACTCTCCCCGTCTAAATGGGCCATAATTTCAAACTTAAGTGCTATCGTCATAAAAGCGATATACAAAAGAGAACCAATTACACGCGGTGAAAATACTCTAGCCTATACAATAGTTCGTTTAATTGGTGATATCTTTGTACAGCTAATACCTCGGCTAAATACCACCGGCGAATAATCCTCACGTACAATTATCGATTGGTTGTCATCTGTGTGACCACCCTTCGCTCTCTCACAGTCGAACAAAAGACGAAATCGGTGTTCCGTTCTACAAAATGATTATTAATAATACTACATATCGACTGCATAGAAAAACACCCAAATTAGTATCATAAGGAATACTAATAATACTACAATAGTCGAGTCCCTGAGGATTGGACTTCAGAAAATCATTACCGTGAATAAATGTTTTTTTAAAGTTGAGACAGCACTTTTTACTCAATCGTAAGTAAAGTTAATTAGGTAACTGCCTAACTATATTCATTTCTTTAAAATCAAGATCACGTTTTTTTATAAGGTTAGCTTTTCTGTACTGGGCTTGTACTGCTGGGCTTATTCTATACATACATTCCAAATATCCACGGTAACAGAAATCTGTGGTTTACTCCAATTTGTGGCTCTGGGAACTCCACTTTAAGTCTTCAAAGAAATAAAAACAAAGAAAAATTCTTGTAAAATATTAGACATTTTGGCTCCTTGTAGGGATTAGCGCTGTTACATTTTAGGGTTCTCAATTGAAAATTTAAAAAGGAATCGTTGTGATAAGGCCCTTTTTATTTTGTTTGTTGGCTATTTGTTATCAACGATTAACTTTATTTTAATCAGTTGCCTCTGCCTCGATTAGCAAATGGAGATGTCAACACTTAAAAGTTACCTAATTCTTACAAATAAGTGTTTCTGTCTTTCTTTCTTACAAATAGCTCAGATTGATGTCTAGATGGACTATGGACTAAACAATAGTCAAAAAAAGATATTTACACAACACTACTACGCACACATGAGGCCTCGAAAATACAAAGTTAATTGGCGCGACCTGTACTTCAAAACAAATGGAAACTATGTGAAGCTCATGTTAGCTAAATAAAGTCCTTTGTAGAGCCGCAGCCGAGCGTTTTATTTGTATGGATTAACAAACCAGCAGCTCAGCGCGGCAGCAGCGCTGTAGCCGTGCGTCCGGCGCGCGGTTCTTCGCTGATAATTTTAAGGTTAAAATAATAAAGGTTCACAATAAACATAAAAAGGAATCAGAAATGTGCTTCGCAGGGCAGGTCAGTCTCGCGCTCGGACTAACAGTAAAAACTGTAAGCATATATTACAAAGAAACACATTTTTAAATAAAAAATATCTTTTTGATTCATTGTCTATTTTTTTCTTCACTAAACACATTATGCAAGACATCAGTTACTAAGCAACACGCCACATAAAAGTTTCCCAGCTATGGCATATCAGATAACAAAGAGAAAAGTCCGAGCTATCGATTACCCGCTAATCAGAAGAATATTCAGTGTAACTTAATATTTCATTAGCGTCCACAACAAATCAACTACATTTTGTTCTCATTAAAACATGAATGACACCTCCATTATGGCTTTCTTCGCGTAACTAATGTTATTTACATCAAGGCCGAGAAAATTGGATTTTATTTTGCAGGATTCTTATGTTTATTATTGTGGCTAATATACAACGTAATTTTCTTACTGGGATTATAAATGCTAATATGACTTATTTTGAATGTAAGGTTGAGCCTATAGCCATCAAGAATGATGAAGATATGTTTAATTGAGGATTTTAATAGATATTTGATAGGGTATTTGACTCTTTTTTTTTAATTATTCATATCAAAACCAACATATTACAAAAATAGGAAAAGGATGCACATACAAGCTTGTGACGTCAACGCTATTTGATCACGCAAATGCAAAAGGGATAGTAAGATGTCCCCACTCTTCATCATACGAATATAAAAAATGTTAATTGCTGTCCCATTCATTTATTTGACGCTGTTTTCAGTTGTGCAGAAAAATGTTCCTTGTGCGTGTGTTATTTGGTTTTGTTAAAAAAAAATTACAAAATCAAACACAGGCAACTACCCTATTATAAACTCGAGAAAATCTCACGAAAACAGCTTATTTTTTGTAATACATAATACACTTACATAATTCAGTTAACTTTTGATGTCTTCTTCTACACATTGTAGTAGCCAGTACAGTGACAATCAGGATCGCAGAACTAAGATCTACGATAAGATTATCTTAGCGTACAAATACAGCTCTCAGGTAAAATGGTAATATTATTTTAGCCAACAATTCTGTATCAGGTTGGGTGTTGGAGTCAAACGCAATTCGCTTGACATTTTCAGTACGGATTTACCGAAGCGGAACTGCTAACTACACTTAGTAATTATGATTGGGTTCAGTTAGGGTAGCTAACGAATATCGGGTTTGCGGACTGCGTCTCAAATATATTTTACATAAAATTAATTTCATATTTACAAGTTATTATCCTTCTCCGTGGAAGAGGAGGCCTGTGCCCAGCAGTGGGACGATAAAAAGGCTGTGATGATGATGATGATGAAGTTATTATGAAACTATAATACAACCTATACTGACTTCAATAAGAGAAAATAATAAAGGACGTCGAAAAATTGGTCCTTATAGTGTACCCAATAAGGTTGCATCATTACCAAGTTTCAATGTCAATACGTAATCGTTAGGCGAAATAAAAGCCAGCCTACCACTCTTAATAAATATAGAATTACACAGAAAATAAAAATATTATTATGCACTTCTAAAAACTTTCAAACTCACGTTAAAATAAATAAAAGGAATGTAAATTGCTATCGTATTTTTAAGTTGATAAGTGAAATACTTATCAATTCACATTGCATTTTCAATATGATTTGTTGTCATATTTTATTACGCTTGTAGTACCTACGAGTAGCTATTAAAATATTGTGTTAAACGAATAGCGATAAATGTTTGCATTTTCCTTTGAACACTATTCCGTCAAAGAACATTATTTTTTCTACAGGTGTTTATGCCTCACTCAGTTGATTTATGGATTTAAATTTAAAAAAAAATATATTAAAGGAAAATCTGGATTTCATAAAAGAAAACTTAGCTTCGCGCAACATTTTCCTTTGAAGAGTACCGTAAAAGAACATTTATTATGTTGCAACTGTTTTTAACTTTTCTACTTTGATTTTTATAAATTAAAATAAATAAAAATATATTTCTGACTAACGTTTACGTGCATAATGCTCATATAAAAGAGAATAAGATAAAAATTTAAGTATTTACTTTGTTCATAATTAACGTGTATAAATTGAAACATAGAACCTTATATAGGAAAACCGTATTTCCATTTGGTATAGTTATCTATTAATATCTGTATCCTCATTAATATTTCACCATCACCGTCCTTTTCATATTATACGGACAGTTATACTAAGCTGGTACAAATACTTAAATACCAGCTTATATTACTACATAATTATGTCTAAGACTGCGGTCCCAGAGTTCACCTAATGCACGAGATGTATTCCAGAATATTCCAAATTATATTAGAGGTATAATAAACACATTTAAGCAGTTTGTGTACAGGTGTTCGCTGGTTCATATGGAGGTGTAATCTGTGGGACTATTGAATATGTTTGTATGAATATTATTTCTGTAATACCTACACAATTAAGGGATTAGTATCGCTTTTTATTTCTGCGTAAACAAGTGATACATTTCAATGTTTTACATAAATGCGATGTTTAGATTTTTAGTTATATATATAAGTTATACTATTTATTTTTGACAGAATATTTTAGTGAGACAATAACAAAACTTATGCGTCGATATACCGACATACACATGGCAATCCACTCCCAAATGGCGAGCAGCACCCTCAGATTCGAAAGAGCATGTCACAAATCAGGACCACAAACAATATCGAAAAGACAAGTGAACGTAAAAAATACAGTTCATTTATTATCTTCGCTATCCCTAGCTCATAGTATTCCGCAATCTGATGCACACTGTCTCCATGATGCTAAGTTTAATGCAATTACAGGCGACCGATGAGTTCGTTCACAAACATGTCGTATGTCGTCAGGGGCAGGATGGCACACCCACAAAGGGAGGACGACCCGTCTTTGTGTTGACCTTTACTCATAATTCTGTTATGCGTTCGTCAACTTTTGTGACCTCCAACTTGAAACTTTTGCAAGATAACTGCGCGCGTAACTTAGTAGTACTTCACCTTTACTTTGGTCGCCACATCGATATCAATTTTATTGATTACACAGTTCATGTACCTATTTGATATTTATTTTAATGTTTGGGATTGGGTTTTTAAAGAAAAATCCACTTTGAGCATCTGCGATGTATATGCGTCTCATGAGGTTCTTTGGAAGTCAATTAAATTATAACATTGTTATAAATAACAGGTCATTGTTACAGAGATATTTTTAAAATGCGATACTAAACTAGGGGCGTGGGTCGTTTGAAGCATTATATACCCACATTAGTATTGTTTATAACTCTAGTTAGACCGTCTGAAGATTTCTCTCATTGTATCTTCTACAAGTATTCCTATTGTGCCAGTACCGAGCCAAATAGCACTAATTTAAAAACACATTGAGGAGATTAGCTTGTGACTTAATTTCAGTTCAGTTTCAAACGAAGCAACGGTCTCAAAGGCACTCTTGTTGTCTACATTAAATAAAGTTCCAAATTAAGAAAGTTAACGCCAAATATGTCAATTAACAACCTTACCTTACTTACCTTTTCCTCTACAAGACAATTAATTGCAACTTTTGATAAGCACCCCGTAATCAGGAGAACTAAATCATTAAATGCAGCCACAATCTTTAGTGTCCTTTGTATCTTATATTACAACGTTATAATAATGTTGTGTCTATTAATATATTATAATACTGTATTTCTGAGAGCGGCTGCCGGATCTCGACCGCTACGCCGGCGCATTCCCCGGAGAGCAGCCGTTACTCACACATACACGTCATTATCAACTTAACACGCGCAAATATCCTAACCTAATAATTAATATTACAACGGTAAATGTTATCCAAACTTTGCAAGCCCTTCATGTTCAGGTATCTTCAGGCGTTCATCCTAGTTTTAAATACATAGTCTTGAGCTTTTATTTTCAAAGGCAGTTTATTATACGGAAAACTTATCAGCTTGTTTTTTTTTTCAGTCAAAGTGTTTTGCTGTTATCGTTAGGGAATTTTTTTCGTGTAGCGTTTCAACAAGAAATCAATTTATGTAGTTACTCTTTTTGAGTAGCGGAACGATGGTATGCCATACTGAGACAGTCTGTAACGCATAATGCTACTCATAACACTGGATACTTGGAAGAACGTGGAATCTTGCACAATATGATCTTATGGTATTTTTAATCTCGACTTAATTATTTCTTGAGAGCAGACTTCAAACGCAATATATTTTGCTTAAGCTTGCGAAACTTCATAGCAAATATGAAAGATGCAATAACGTATCTTTTATAAATACGTATAGCGCCGACCGTACGGAGGCATCTTTACAATGTTGTTATGAATCTTATAGCTTCAAGTGTAACACCAGATTAAACTTGAAGCGAAACAACGATTAAATAATCTCTGTAATTATTTCCCGCGCTTTACCTCTCACAGGAAATCAAAACCACACTCATAATCATAATTACTTTAAGATTTATCCAGAGGAAATATGCAAGTGTTGCATAAAAATAAGCTTTCCGTCTATTGCATAAAAGAGTCATTTAAATGATGCAATATTTTTTTGTAACGATTATTATAATAGTACTCATAAAACAGTTTTTATAGTAGGTACCACCTACCATTTATGGTATTCAGGTATAGTGTCAGACATAAAATTATGAGAATGCAATAACTTAGCCAAAATCGTAAAACATTAGTTCGGATAACATACATTTTATTGCAGCTGCTTGTCTCTTAAAAGTATGTAGGTACGAATACTCAAAACCTTTACATACATACGTCGCCATCGCGCACATCGTCTTAAAGTAACTCAAAGAATAGTGCATAGTACCCCGAACAAGAAAATATCTATATCCAGTGACAATGCATGTTCACACACAAGCGTAGTTTTCTTTCAAGCGATTTTCACTTTCCCTCGAGTAAAAGCGAGAATCAAACGTAGTACGGGCGCAACGAATCAGTCTCAAGTAACTGATATAATAACAATTTAAATGCGCAGCTAACTGAAATCTAAATTAAACACCATTTTAATTATAAATTTCTATAAATAATAGGATACAATATGGAGTCGAAGTTATGTGGTTTCTGATTATTGAAAACGGTTTGGACTGTGTGTTTCTACACTAAACTGTGTTTTCATTATTTCAGTAAATTTCACAAATTTTTGAACATGATTTCAGGAAGTATTTAATTGTTTTTCTGTTTGCGTTGAATAGGTTAGATAACTTTTAAGTATCCTTTGATCCTAATGTACAAAAGACTCCTTCAAAAGAACATTCAAGATGACATTCCGAAGACAGTTTTTCCTGGAATAAACCATTAACTTGATAGACACGTTTAGTGTTTTATTCAGTTTCTCTAAATGAAGAGAAATAAAATTTGTTTGTAGATTCTGAAAATTCCTAGAATTGTGATACAAATGAGAGCTCACAGCTTAGGTCGACAGACAAAACGGCTGTATTTTATGTATTTAAAATAAAAGATGACTAGTGAAAGACAAGCACCAGTCAGAATATAAAGCAGTCTAAATCTTTTTTCCTTTGTTTTTAGCAATAAACATACAAACTGAAGGCTACACTATTGAGATTATAGTCTACCACGTATGATGGATGATGATAATCTGCATCATGTAGCGTGCAAAATAAAAATTATGTCGTGGGAACTATTCTTATTTTTTTGTGTAGGAAACTTATTTATTTCTATTATAAAAGAACACTAAAAATGGGCAAGTTCTCCTCATACGTGGTTAATTTTTGTTTGAGGATGTTTTTCCCATTAAATCCATTGGAACTGCAGTATGGTTTTATCAGATTATTTAATCTCTTTAAATATAAAATATTTCATCAGAATTTTATAATTGCAATGAACATATTCTGATACAGTATCACTTAGTAAAATATTGTTGATTTAACTTTATTACACCCGTTTAATGTAGAAATATTACATATTTTTCTACCTACGTTATATGTAGCATTACCAGCTGAAAGGTCAACTCTTCCACAAGATTCGAAAAGAAAAACTATAGGCCAAATACTTTTTTATGCTTGTTCCGTGCACAGTGCAAAATCATTTAAATGAGCTAAAATTAAGTATAATTTTGACTCGTAAAAATTCACCAATATTCTGAGATGAAAATTTTCGAAAATAAACCAGTGAGTACGATCACCTAGTCCATTTCATCAACATTTCGAGGGACACTCCGTATTATCTGTCGAATATGTTTACCATTGATATCTCATAAGATTTTACATCCATGAATATTTCTCTATAAACAAGTCCGATTTGCGTAAAATAATACAGCGCCTGTTGGAAAATTCAAGTCTTAAATATTTCATGAATGCAACTGAACAAAAAGTACTGAAGGATGCGCTTGAAACGGAATGGAGTGATTTTCTCCATTCTTTGCATTCTCTACAAATTATACTGTATTAATTCAAGTGTAGCAAACGATTTAAATAGAAAAAACAGTTTGTAGTTTTGTCAAATAGATAAAAATCTTCTTTCATATTTATTATTTTCATATTTACGATTTCGTTACAAAAGATTTCACCGATTCAATTTAATCGTCTGGTGAATTTGAATACGTTTCAATCATATTGCCAATACTTGACCATGTGTGATTGATTTACGTATCAAAATTACGCAATAACATTGTGAGAGAAATAAGAGAAATAATGTGCTACAGTGAATTACATAGAGTACACCACAACCACATAGTATTCGCATATGGTCTGGCACAGTTAGATAACTGCCCGCAAAGAATCTAAGCTGTCATTTACACTTAGTGGCCGAGTATCGGGCTAGTTGCAAGGCTTGAAACAATACTATCTCTTCTTTCTGGATGACCTGCCTTTAGAGTCAATTTTTGTGTGAAATTTATTTATTTACAGTATTAAGTCCGTATTTATGTGATAATGACAGGACTCAATATTTTAGGAGATTACAAATAGGTTATCAATGTGTAGGACAACAGTGCTTACTACATGATATCGGATTTCGGCTATCGCTGAAAATCAGCGCTGTGACTTTGTCTCGCATTAGGTCGCAGCATCATGCCGATTGAGGGCCGTATTGTGATGCATATTACCCCCTCATGTTTGATTTTGTAATATCTTTTATTGTACTATTATGTTGTGTATATTATTA
The DNA here is from genome assembly GCA_958496145.1 of Heliothis peltigera. Lineage (NCBI taxonomy): Eukaryota > Metazoa > Arthropoda > Insecta > Lepidoptera > Noctuidae > Heliothis > Heliothis peltigera. The sequence goes on along the minus strand of OY292321.1, from coordinate 14,214,204 downwards.
ATGCGTTAAATTACGCAATTGAACACTTTTTCTTTCTTTCTATATCATGTAGTAAGAATGTTAGACAAGGCTGTGATTTGCTAACTTTGACTACAATTTTCAGTTAACAAAGTAAACACTCAATTAATATAACTATTTAAATGCCGTATTGTTTGACCTGAAACAGACCTAAGGTCAACGAAGACCGTCAAGATCATGTCGAGACGTACTTTAATTAGGGTTATACAAGCGCCATACATGTACGTATAGGTAAAAATAATACAGCTAAGAACGGACGAACTATGATTAGAAATTTTGATAAAAAATCTATATTTAAGGTCACCGTTGTCATCCGTTACCTAATAAATGATTAGGTATTGCCAATTTTTGTGTTCAAGAGTTTTTTAGGCTATATCTAAAATATATTTATAGCCTACTTTACATTTTTACTTAGCTATTGGTGAATTAACTAAACTTAATACGCGCGATCGAAAACTGAAAATGTATTTCTTTATAAAAGTTATAGGGACTGCTTTAATAGATTTTAGGGCTCGTACTCAAAACTGTGAGTTGGCGCGATGTGAATTCTCAAATCAGGAAACTGCAACGCGATTTGTTGCCATGCGATTTCGTGCGGAACCCCTGCCTCACGAATTTCCATGAATCCTTCCATGATTCGGGTGATCATTCCTTCGAGGGCCATAAACCTTGTAGACCATAATTATATAATACTAGTTTCACATTGTTTAGCACTGTCGCTAAACGTAGAAGATAAAAAAAAAATAGGAACATTTTTAATAATTATGACCTAACATTGCAAAACTATGCGATGCTTATTAATCCGCAAGTTCTTGCGGTATCTAGGAGTACGTCGCGCGTACTCGCAGATCTTTACGATGCGACGTCACATCGCAGTTTTGTTTACAAGCCCTAATTATATACTCATGGACTTAACTAGTAAGTAGACTTTCCTAGAGATTTTATGAAACCTTATGCTTAATAAAAGACGCCTCTTTGTTACATTATTATTTTCATATTTTATTATTGAACGATCCTTTATTAAATGGCTCATGTCAGCTACGCCAATAATGGAGACATTAAATACATTTCTTGGTACATTGCATAATGGCTGAAAAAAAAAAATTATACTAAATTTAAAAAAAAAACAAGAAGCTCTATAAAGTACCTAAAGGCAGTAATTGCGCGAACTTGAGAGGTGCGTCGTCGCATTTCTAAGTAAACCCAATGTTTGTGTACAGGACAAGTGTAGGGCCGTGACTTGTTTGTACAGCTGAATGGGGGCGTTGACCTCTGGCGAACCTAGCGCACTCTATTACCGAACGGATGATATTAACTCAAGTATCGGGGGTCCATCACGCTTTGTCACTTCAAAACAATAAACTTGTCCTTCATTTAAATACATTTATTGCAAAAAAAAAAACTGTTTTATGTGAGTTTCTCCCTCGCTGTTTAAAAATCGTATTTGTGTACTGGCGCTTAAATCATTTTAAGACATTGAACGTTCAGAAGTAGTTACAAATAGCTTAGTCTCAATTACTTTCTACCTTATCACATCTTAAACTAAATTATTTTATACAAAATTGTACAACAGTATCATCTGCAGTTATAGAAAAACATTATAAAACAATGAAAATGAAGGAGATTTTGTAAGTTATCTTCTAGAAATTCGGTTAAAAATCATATAAAACTCACTCAGTTTCATAAAAAAAATCGTGCAGCTTCTATGCAATTGAAATGGAGCTCTGCCGTGTTGATAGTCATTTATTTATAAAATGTTTTAGCTGCTCGCTCCCGCAAAATTTATCCACCTTGCTTTACTATTCCCCGAACTAGCTTCCGAATTTAAATTTCTGGCTGCGACGAAATGAACACTGCTCTTACTGCCACCACTATATTTGATGTATGCTTTTACTTACATAATAAATTTTCGTGGCTCGATGATTAGAGTCCTTTTTAGAGCATGCGGCTATGAAGCGCGATGTAAGGAGGTTTCAAAGCTTTCATTAAATTCTAAATGCGAGGAAAACATCGTTAAATAACGAAAAAAGAAAAAAATGTTATGCATTCAGCATGATATTTGCCCTATTTATTTAGAAAATAGGGAAAAATTTGGAAATATTTATGTAAAATAAGAATAAGGCTTAGCTGCTAATAGTAGTTTCAAGCGTGTATATACATATATGTATATTGAGTAATAGTTACGAATAATATTCTTTATCTCAATTTTATCTAAATAATTTATTTAATAAATCCCGAAATCTCTCAATACCTTTGTAGAAAGTTCGTTCAAAATAAATAAAAAATGTGCGACTGATTTTGTTTGAACTCTGTTTGCAAAACGAGTAAGCCCATCAAACGTTTACCAACAGATTGGAGTGCAGCTTCTATCGTGTTGCATACATTTTTGTGTTAGGAATCAGCGTTTTTCCAATCATTTGATTGCAACTACAATAAATATTTATAGAATTATTGTCGGCTGCGTGTGTAAGCTTTTACGAAACTTTGTAACGAAATAAAGGGAGCAAAGGGAATGTTAAATAAACAATAACTTGCCATAAAATATTTACTTCCTTTGCGCGTGGTTTTCTGTCAGCGACCGATGATGCGGTAACCGCTTACTGGATGTGGTAATGACGGTAATAATCATCACACAGCTTTCCCTACATACCGTGACGGAGACTTCAACCACTAGAGACCACCAACAAATACAATTCTAACATGCGACCAAAATTAGTTCATTGATACATATGTATGTAACTTGAGTGAATAGACCACCGAATTGGAAACTTCATTAAGTTTTTATCATACAAGTTGGCTCTACGATTGTTCAGTGGATATGGTTCTGATCTGTACGATCGTGCTTCGGACTCGTGTACGTGTAGTGTAGGTATTTGCGGTGCTCATCTCACCTCAATAAATTAGCCCATCACCGGCGGCTGGCGCGAGCGACTTAACAAGCCTTCCCACGCACGCTGTACATGTAGTTTTATCGTTTTGTGTATCTCATTAATACGATACACTACGTTATGAACCATACCGGCTAAGTTGATTGTTCGGAAATCGATAAATTGCCTATAAATCCACGTGTGGATGTATCGTAACCGACTCACAAAAGTGTTTGTAAAACTACCGTTCAAAAAAGAACCTAACTCCTTCTTATAGGTACTAAATAATTTGCTCAAATGAGTGTCGGGGTAAAGCTTATTCGAATAATTATTTTGTTTTTATGGATTCATTTGAAAGATTGGGCTTAGGCTTTATGTTTTTCAGGGAATGTGTGTCGAGGAAGTTAAAAATAGAGTAGGTAATAGTAAAAAAAACGAACAATTGAGAATTGTTAAATGAAATTATACAAAAACAGGCCGATATTTAAAAAAAGCTGCAGCTATTTTATATTGTCATTTTCGAATAATATTTTCCATCCTGTAAAACTAAATTTTAAACTTTTAAACCGTCGTAAATTATCGACTCTGACAGCTAGTACAGTAGAAACCAAATAGGATTCCCACTGCTATGGCTATGCTGAACTTACGAGTGTGCCTCAAAGTCTACGACACAACTTTTAATTGATCTGATTCATTTAGCATATCGTGCATATCGATCATGAACAGAACTGTAATTCACTAGACGCTAGTATGCTCTGCAGCTGGCGGGGTTGTAGGAAAGCATTCCAGTAATTTCGGAGGTACAAATGAATGCCGGTGTATATTTGCCCGTTAGATTTTATCTGGAGGCTTTTGATTTTTGGCTTGCGAAACTCGAGTGGCCGTATTCCGATTTGTACTAGTCCTGCAATGTATTTTTATTCAGTAACAAACAAAATCAACTTCTAACAAAACGAGCCTCGTGTTCTAATAAAAATGAAACAAAAACAAAACCATGTCATACCAGTTACGGTATTAGAAGTTTCAGAATAAATATTTAACTAGTGAATATGAAATGTTGTGTGAAAACTGAATTTTCTACGTACGCAGTAGTTCCCACATTGTTCGAGTTCAACGAAACATTGGGAACTTTTACGCTGTTTACGTCGCAAGCGATCTAATAAATACTTTGTTACATTCTTTATAAACACTTTTCATAATTGATATTATTTTTTATTTCAGTAATTAATGCTGACTAGCTTTAATCCGATTTCAGATATTTTCTAATAATATTCATTGCGCACACTGGTCCAACATAAGAATGAGAAAGAGATACCTATCGGGAGTTAAAGAAACTGTTTATTCGTGTTTATTATTATTTATTTATTAAAATTAAATTTAAATACACAAAATGAAAGGCAAGTATGAAAAACTTAACGCTGTGAATCTGTAATATGAATCTTACACTAACAATTAAAAACAATAACATTGCTAACCCATTTCACAGTCCTACATAATCATAATTAAATAGGGTGTGAGCTCACACCCAAAGGGTTCTAACGCGGTGAAGTTCCAAATGAGTTTGCCACTGCACCAAGCGATGCAATGGTTTTTACCCGCAAATCACCTTTATACGCGCCATTTTGACTCAATTTAAACACCTCTGTTTTAACATCAAAGAGAATTTAGGAATGGTGACGAATAAATGCCCAGCTACAGGTTTTAACGCGTGAAAAACGATGAAATGTTAATTGCCTAGTCTGTTTTTAAATATATTGAGGTAAGGTTCCAGTCTTCTTCTGTGTTTTAAACCCAGTTATCCAGTTTACAACACAAGGATGATTTTCGGACTATCTGTCCTCTTTTTTTTAGGGGGAAAATCCCCATGGACTCTTACCGGCTAAAACTACCCCAGTGCGGGCGGCCGCGGGAATCCAAATTCTTTGACTATCTGTCCTCTGATTTAACGTATCCACTGCCAAAGTTGGACAAATTACACTTCGGAGCTCAGCTTAAAGTATTTTCTGATGCAAAGACACATTGGTCACACATCCACGGACAGAAGGCTCTAAGCGCACCTCAAACTGTGTCTGGTGGATCTACAGCATACGGCACCTAGCCACGGGATCCTTTGTAACGACATAGAGGTGTTGAAATTAGTACATACATATATTGGAGACCCGTGTGCTAGGTTCGCAACCAATAAATAGTTGTGGCGTTCCGTACGGAACTAGTTTCAAAAGTATGTTATCTATTTAACATGAAGGGATGTAGTTTGTCGGAAACTTGCCGAAGGTAACATGTGATGTGCATATAACCTGGTACGATGCAAGAGATCGATCATAATGTAGTAAATAGCTGATATTTGTTTATTTTTAACGTTTAATCAATATGGATATTTACAGTGTAAAATAACCACTTTAATATATGTATGTAATGAGTGCATTAAAGTTCACATTTTTGGTTCAATTAACCGTGTACACGCAAAACGGGAAATCTGTGTCAATCAATGTCTTTTTATAATTTGGATTTTTACACAAATTACGTATCTCCTAAGAGTGCACCCACGTACAATTTAAATATATTTTTAATGCCTTGTTTTAAACATGTCCCTCACAAAATATCTTTACTGTGCAGCACTCACGTAAAACTTGGCTGCAAGAGTTAATTGTATTAATCCCATTTCCCAGCTTAAAAGCTTAAAACTATGTTTGTTTCAAACGCTAACATTCTAAATACCCAAAATTAGGATTTAATAAGCGTACGCAGTTCACGTTAACTTTTTCAAAGGGATCAGACTAACGGTGCTGGTTACAGTTGGTGGCTCACAGTATACGCTGGAATCCTCTACGTTAATTATGTAGAAACTATATAATACCGTCTGTGTGTTGATCAAATGAACGTTCTATTCATTCGTGCATATTACTCGTAAAATAAACGGATAGTCCTGTGGTTTATACAGCTTTTAGAGGGACCAACTTAGCTTCCGTGCATTTCGAGCAATTTTCATCCTTTTATTCCAATCTATGCAATGTTTTACATGGAAATATTTTGGTCCAATCTATACTTACATTATAAAGAGGAAGAAGTTTCAGTTGATGAGACTGGAACCGATCTTGACTGTGAAAGCAACATGAATTATGTTCCGTTATAATATTTTATCCCGGTAGGGACAGTAAGACGCAAATAAAACCGCGTGAAACAGATGTTTTGGTGCATTCACATAGTTCCCAAGCTTTTATTCGTCGGTTCAGCAAGCTGAATACTTTAAATATCAAAGAGTTATTGTTGAAGTTTAAATAATCAGCTGACTACGTCAACCTTTGTTAGAAACGTTGAGCTCCGAGTCAGATACAAGCACTAATGGAAATGCATTAATAATATGACATTGACAACCATGCGTTTTGTTCAGGATAACAGACTTCTTCACCTCGTGTGCTACTTACTTGGTTCAGGGGGACGTTGTAAATTGATTCCCTGTTTGCGATTCTATTCCTTCCTAATTTTAAGGCTCCACTATGCAGTGTAGGAATTATTCTCCTTCCTGGATATGTAACCCAAAACGCAACTTGCACCAATCAAATCAGTAAATCTTGAGAAACAACTGACGTTTAAGGTAGTAAATAAAATGTATGATGTTGCCTGCAGAAAAAAAATCTGTAAAACGATGGCAATATGTAACGAAGCGTTGCAGTTTTATGCTTTTAGGGAATTAATATACATTTAAAATATTAACCTATACATTTAATATATTGAAATCCCAAATTATTATAATTACGACTCTCATTATTTAAACACAGATTGCCCACAAAATGTGTACATTAATGAATTTTTAATTAATAGTCCAAATGGACTTCAATCAAAGCCTCTTTACAAATTCAGTATTAAAGTATATGCCTGAATTATTTGCATCAATATCAGAATTGCGTTGCATATGAAACTTCAGAGTGAAGCCGACATAGCCTGACAGTTCAACAGACATCAAAGCATAAATGATAGATCCATCATATCAATTCGCATCTATCCCATCAATCATCATAATCAATGTGGTATAGTTCTAACATATATAGAGTGTTCATTATATCTGCAATTTGGACGTTCGGCTAAACGTCATCTGTCTGTGATTAAATGGATTGGCCATCGACATCATGCTGTGGCACCATGGCTTTGTTCAAAGGGAGTGACCATCATATCAACTGCCATTGTTGTCGGGCGTCAGTGCCAGTGATGCTGATTGAAACGTTCAACTGCAGCATTTAAGTTATACAGCCTGTAGCTTCCGTCAGTAGCCCGCAGGCTACATATATTACTACCTACTTTGAAGTGTGCATATATGTATGTAAATATATCTGATTGTTCATGTATTTTATTTATGTAAAAAATATTTATCCTAGTTAAGTATTATGTAGATGAAATTGTTGATTACAAAATAATAATGATAGATAATGCATTGTTATAAATTTGAATATCGAGTTTAGCCGTTTAGTTCATTTCCATTGCCCACGTAGATAATTCTTTGACATTAATTTTGGTAAAATTGCTTAGTTGCCATTTGCTTATTAAGAGGTTCTCAAAACGAATTCAGGGTCGAGTAGTGTTAAAGAGTACTTTACGTGAAATATTCCACAAGTGGGCTCACCATCAATTATATTAACCCTACTTCACAAAAAGTAGGTTTACAATTCGTTGTATGTTTATTTTGCGCGAATAACTCCGTCATTTATAAAAAGTATTTTTAGAAGTAGTTTTTCTTTATTTTCGATTTGTTTTTATAAGTAGCGAAATGCACCTAGATGGGACATAATTAGACCCTCACATAAAAAAAAGCATAATATTATGTTAGTTTTGATACACACTGCAACATCTATTATGTTATAGTAACGTCGATTACACCCTGTGAAGTGTGGCTGTCTCCTGAATAGTCTAATTATGTTAGTGTCTCTGTGTCAGATTATTGGCTACGCACGGCGTGCAATATACAAATTATTGGCCGAGTAATGCAGGCACCTATGTGCATACTTGATATTAGGCATTCTATGTAAGGTACGGACTAATCAATTATTGACGTTTAATGATAACCTCATCGGACAATGCGTGATAATTTCGATTATAATATTTGTAGAAGAGACTATCATTTTGGTTACATGAACAATATTTAATATATTCGTAACCAAAAGTAGATAAGTTGTCGACTTAAAAGTCGATCATCATCACAGCCTTTTTATCGTCCCACTGCTGGGCACAGGACTCCTCTCCCACGGAGAAGGATAAAGCGTTAATCGCCACGCTTGCTCAAGGCGGGTTGGTGATTTCTGACTTTATAGTCCAGGTTTCCTCGAGATTTCCTTCACCTTTAATCAGTCATTGGTGTCCAAGATAAACTTAGAAAGTACGTATAACTTAGAAAAGTTACATTGGTACTTGCCTGATCTGGAATCGAACCCGCACCCTCATACTAGAAAGGCTGGTGCTTGAACCATTAGGCCACCACGACTATTAATGTCTATATACAATATACTTAAAAGTCGATATTTAAACGATATTATAAACTTTTATTCCCACAAGCACCAAGTCCATAGTTTCGATTTGCGCTTCAAAACATCGATATTTTACACCGGTTTCCACAACTTTGGGGAGATACTTTAACGGGAATCAGTTGGTCCCACTCACGGGCGGCTTACAAAAGTCGCTTGGTCGTGCACCTTTTCACCGAATGAAAACTATACGTATGTACCTACTTCATATTCTACGAAAACTGTGTGATTTTTTATGGTGCCTTAAAGGAGTTTAGCTTTCAGCCTTTCAGTCAGCTATGCACGCAGTATTCTTTATTGTGTGATATATATACCTACGAAATGCAAACATACATATCATATTTTATTTTCTAGTATCACAACTCTTTGAGTAGTTACAGTTAATCAGTACAGTTTCAGTAAATCGAATATTATGTTTAATTTTGTATGTTTTTTAATTATTTCGCTAAGTTATAAGTACATATGTTTATAAGATTTCATTTGTATCTATATCTTAATTTAGGTATAAATGATGACTAGGATGAATTCTAGTTTAACCGTGCCTCTGTTTACTCTCTACTGTGGGTAGTGAAACTCGCCTTTTGTCAGCGGAAACCAATAGCCGGAACCAAATGTGTCAAATAACGATTGCCAGTAGGCTATAACAACTAGCCGGATGTGCCGACATTTTGTATTTTATAACGTTCGTGCAGGAAACAAGCCAACTAGCTGTTCGTGACATGTTAGGCACAAAACCAGACATAGACATAATAATCATATTCACGACACAACACAACGCAATCATAATAACTCACAATTATTTTATTGCAATAGGTAAATATATTTTATGGAAAATACTTATACTTTTTTACCCGTTAAGCGATTCGCCGAATTCATTGTTTTTGAGGATAGAATGATAGAAGCGTAAAATAACTGTATTGAATGAACATTAGAATAATAGCATTGAAAAAATGATATCTCGCAAAAAATATAATTCGTATTAACTAATAGTTATTTTACTTTGTTACAGGAATTACCATACCAGCTCCCGGCGGTCTAGACATGCATCTCAAAACACCACTCTCTCATTACGGAAACCTGGACGAGGCAAGTATTTAAGGAAAGCAAGTAAATTATGTGTTTACAGCTGGCTCTTGCATTTGCAGGCCCTTGCGATTGCATGAAAGTATACTGCAGCTAAATAATATGTCCTGGTTTACCCAGCACTAATCTTGGAGGCAAATGAAAACAAACACAAAACTAGTGCACCATATTTTTACAGGTCATCTAGAACATGCTAAGGACCATGTTTACCGCAAAAAAAGTCAAGAAAACAACAACGTATTTTATTAAATTTATCACCACAGTCGCCAAATTGTACGCATAACGCCGGTCTCTATGAAGGCGCTTGGTCGTTGACCCCTTGTCCATTTTTTTGTGGTAAACATGATCCTTAACACATACTAGATGGCCTGTGAAAATATGTGCACTAGTTTTGTAACACCCTATATAGTGATTATTCGCTGTGCCCATCGGCTTTTAGACATGAAACAAAATATCTTCATATCAAAATCTAATCATAATTCCAAAAACAAGTGCGCTAAAAATATGATACCCTTAAAAAGAAATACATTTGTGTAACGTACAAATTATTTAATTTTAAATTTCTAGAATAGTAAACTGCCACGCGTTTATTTAATAATATTTTAGTAAATCATTTTCGTATTTATGTTTAAATAAATGTTTGCAGGAGTTAAAGGTTTGTTGACTGACCCTCTATTTATTTAAACCCAATGTTGATCCCGTGCGCTGGAAATCTAGATTTTACTATTAAACTGTATTTCATATGAGTAAAATTGTACTTTACAACGTAGAAAGTCAAATTAATCTTGTTTATGAAATGAATGTTGACACGGTCAGGGTTAGGTCAACCCCCAATTTACTTACGATAGAACTTGTTGTAGTGTATTGAAAGTCAAGGTTTAACAGTGATTTTCTCATTTTCGTAAACGACTTAAAATTCTTATGTATAAAAATATAGAAACACAGGTTAAAGCCAAACTTGATAATGTTCACTCAAACTCACTCTATTTAAAGCTCAATACCTGGTTTTAATAATATGTATATGTAGTTTTCTCCTGACCTATTTTTATATCTTAACTGTTTTAAGCATTAATAAGCACAATAATTCACAATATAATGAAATAAGGCCAAGAATAAAACTGTAAAGCAGTAAAATGTTCTTGGAATTTCCTCAACTTTTTTACAATAAAAATATTTCGTTTATACTACAGGTTGTTCATAAAATGCAATCGTACGATTCAGCAGTACTATTTAATGATCTCAAAATAAAAGTATTCGAGTCCTTAGAGTTATTTAAAACTCATTCAGTCTGCTTAAAATTATGAAAATGCCCTGCTTTTTTTAAACCTTTTTTTTTTAATTTTTTGATGTACTAATCACGTACAAGCATTCAGAACTATATAATAAATTATTATTATCTTATTTGGTCCAGTCGTTTGGAAGTTATGTGGACACTACTGCAGTTATTTCGGTAATTCATTTTTTTACACAATGTACTACATACGACACTAGAGTGTTATTTCATTGATTTGATTGTGTATTTTACTTGACAGCCGGCGCCGGATCAATGCCCAGTACTGAAGGAAAGCGATGCGGACATCGACACCGTGGCCATCTACCCGACTTTTGAGTTTCAAGTACGTACCGATATTTTTATATATATTTTTTTATGGAAGCAATTTATTTGGTACTCTAGGCTCTACAAATGTAACCACCTTACTCTGAAAAGTGGTCTTAAAAAACTTAAATTTACTAAAGGGGGGTAAGAGTTACTGATTACGAAGAAACCATACATGGTATGTGTGTAAGACAATATGGCTGGAAAGAATGTTACTTACAAGATGACGTCAGACAGAAATGTATGTAAGAAGAAAACATGCTGTCAAAATAAAATACGAATACACGAGATTTGATTAAATAACTCTCTCTACTCGATAAAATTACGTATTCGAGTGTTTACGATTGTTGCGCGTCAATACATTTGTTGGTGGCACGCCGTCACTGAGCGGCCTACTTACAATAATCTCACGCATTACGCATTTTACTAGCCTACGATAGATGGTAATTAACCGACACTGTTTGCTTTTGTTATCGTTTTCCACGTGCGGCTGACACGCTCAGCCAGTTTCGTTTAACAAAAAAGAAACACCATGTATACTTCATTATCACTATCACTATATAATTAGGACGTATGAAGCATCCTTTAGTTGCCTCGTTGGTGTAGTAGTCGCATAATGCAACTGTTGTGCACGGGATCTCGGGTTCGAAATCGCTTTGTGGGTTTTAAGAAACTTTCACGAAGCAGCCCGGAGTCTGGAAGTTGGTGATTGATGTGTAGTAGATAGTGATCTCTCTCCAATCGTGTCAGATTGCCGTTCCGTCGGACTATGAGAGTGAGGGAGTGCACCTGTGTCCGCGCAAATGCTTGTGCACTATATGTACGTTCTGCGCAGCTGGCTGATTTTCTTAGTGAGAACGGCTGCCATGACCGACAATCGGTCTGAACGCCATCATCATCATGACGTCTGAATTTTTACCTGAACTGTCTTTTTTTAATTCCTATTTGTAAGCCGAGATTGTTTTGTAAATATATTTTATAAGTCTGCAAGTCCTGTTAATATACTTACGGTGAAACGGTGCGAGTGCCATCAAAGTTCAGAGCCCAGCTTTTAGGTAACTACTCATGTTATTAATTATTGCGGCGAAATTCGGCACCGTACCACCGTATGTTCCGAACCCCACACGTAAGCTCCTTATGAAACTGGACGGTCGGCCATCCTATCGATTGCATTGAATATTCCACTTCGTTATTCTTAGTCTAAACAGGGGTATGTTATCATATTCATATTAGCAAATACGAACTGAATGAAATTGATTTAATCTTATTTTATACGTTGTTTAAGTCTGTAAGGGTTCTTATGTTGAGTATTGAACTTACATATTTTATCCATCAATCGGACGCCAGCGATATTATTCCTTCTAGTAAATTAGATTATATTGTTTCTAAACCAATATGTGAAAAAAAATGATGGAAGTATTCCGACAGCTCCAATCTGCATCTCAATGCAAGACCAGCAAAATTAATCTTGTGTCCGTTCATTTCAAGTTATTAATTACCATAAAAATCCAACTAATATATGTATGTGGGGTTCCCACTCGTAAGTTAAAGAGACTAGTTAATAACTTACTAACGGAAACATAACCTGAATAAAGTGAGCGTTCGGGCGTAATGATAAGCTGCACCGCGTAGTATTGTTGTCTATAGATGCTTACTTTGCGAGCCTTCGTCTTCACATGAATCTTTCACAGGGTATATATTTATAGTTAATGCATTAACTTTTATTGGTTATTGAAGCCTTATAGATAAAAGACGAAATTACGAGAATTATTTTGGTTAAAAAATACGATTTATTAATATTTCAACATCTATCTTTAATTTGTTTATTAATTTTGTTTGATCTGCCCCAGGAATTCTAAGTAAAATTTTGTTTGAAGTCGTTTCATTTTAAAACCTAAACTCTCCAGACACAAGTATATCTATTTTTTTTATTTATGTTATTATATTAGTTTTAAGTAGGTATTTTATAAGTTTGTATACTCGTATATTAATTTGAATTGTATGTATGTATTTATTCAATATTTTTTTATGTGTACTACTAAACTTCTTGTTTCAAACAAACTTTATCTTGTTTCTCGTTTTTAATAGGTTAGTTAAGGATATTATGAAAACATAGTTGTATTGTAGTTAGCTTTTATTGGCTATTTATAACGGCACGGTTGTCTAAGTTCCTTACTTAGTTTACACGCCGCGGGCTCTACTTTTCTGTCTCAATGTTGTCTAACATTCTCCCGCGCCGTATCTTATAACATTACAGAGTAAAATAAATTGTTTGCTTGTTTATTTAATATTGTTTTTATATCAAATCAATCACCATTACCCTCTGGTCTTCCTTACATTGAACCAATTATATTACACGTCATGAATCGGACCCGCTAACTGAAGAACCTTCACATGGGGCTTCAGTTTAAATTGTTCTCTTTTTTAAGGACTTAAAGTAAAGTCGTAGTGGCCTAGTGGTTAAAGCACCAGCCTTTCGAGTATGAGGGTGCGGGTTCGATTCCAGGTCAGGCAAGTACCAATGTAACTTTGCTAAGTTATACGTACTTTCTAAGTTTATCTTGGACACCAATGACTGATCAAAAGTGAAGGAAAACATCTCGAGGAAATCTGGACTATAAAGTCTGAAATCACCAACCCGCATTGAGCAAGCGTGGAGATTAACGCTCAATCCTTCTCTGTGCGAGAGGAGGCCTGTACTCAGCAGTGTGACGATGAAAAGGCTGTGATGATGAAAGTATACTAACTCCCTTGGGAGCGGTCACTTTAAGGACAGGCGATACAAATTGTAGTTTTCTCAAGACTATAAACTTCGATGTGTGGGTACTATCCATCGAAACAAAAACGCTTTTCTAATATAATACTTTTATGGGGGTTGTATTAAAGAATATTGTCCATCTGTCCGCGCTCACTACTTCCAGTTCTTTTCCCGAAGTGAACTTCCCGAAAACTCTCTACGCGAAAGTAGAACTAAGTCATTATGAAGGTCTCCACACGAAGTTTTAGACTGGGTCATGGTCTCTTATGTGTTAATTGATTGATGTGGGGACCAACATACATACATAACTTTTAGCTTCAGGGCTCTTGATTTCAGCTCGATTTCAAGTTAATAAAGAAATCAAGTCGGGTCTGATTTTGTTGTCGAAATAAAAGAAAAAGGGCATCTAATTTATGCGTGTATAGAAATAATATTTATGTATCACGCAGCTGATACACATAATGTCAAAATAATTAAAACTGATGCGGTACTTACTTCGCCGTTCATAAAATTGTAAGTGCTCTGCTACTGAGCGGTACACACAACATTTACCGATTACAATGTAGCTTTAACACAATATAATATCAATGAAAAGAATCCGGACGCTGTGCAATTGTAAAATCAAACAAAAATGCATTTTATTGAACTTGGTGCAGTCACTTCGAGTACAGTTTTTTTTTTTTACAAAATGGTACCGTTCGACTGTGATCCGAACGTATTGCTTCTAACGCTTCGCTAATTTGTACGGAACTCAATCGAATATTCATTTGACTCGTAATCGTGTAGGTTTGTCGTGTTCTAGGGCAATGGTGAGGGTTGAGGCAATAAAAATTCATGTAACAATTTGTGTAAAGCTGTTCCTTTTTGGCTCGTTTGAATGCTGACGCGAACCTATGCACTTATCTTGGCAGTTGTATGCTAACCCCTCAGGCCATTGAACTATGCAAAAAGTAATGTAGACAATATTACTGGTCTACATTTATGGCTATGTCTATGCAAATGTCGTAGTTTTGCTCACTTCATGAAATGCTCGATAGGCCTTTTTTCTGGGTGGTTGAAAAAATATCTTATCACCTACAAAACAATCAAATGAGTATCGGTGACCATTTCATTAAGTGAGCCTATCCACGACATGGCTAGGACACATACGTAAAGTAACAACATTGTCGCCATATCACATTTTAAAAATAGTATATTTTGCCGATAAATTTTGAACAAACGTCTCCTAACGAAACCGACTTCGTGTTTACCTGTCGGTTTCCCGCCATTTAAGCTAGGAAGCTGTCTGCCTTGCCACCTACACCATTAACAAATTGCTCGATCATATTGTATAGCGAGCCCGGACATCCAGCGCTAAATTTAGAAGTTTAAAGTGTTCCAAACTTTACAGCCAATATATCATAACTGGTAGACACAAGTCCTCAATGATTTCACGAACTTAAATTATTGTATTTGGCACCTTGTGCAGGACATGCAGACGCTAATTTTAATCGGGTGCATTTTCATGTCATGTCACATTTCATGTGCATCTAGAATAAATTTAAAGAAAAATCTTTTTAAAAAGCTTTTATAGTCAGCCATATTGGATTCAGAATAACGTCAAATTATTTTTTAACTCTCAATAAGCCCTTTCATTTGATACCCCTATTGTTGAAATTCATTAAAAATAACTACTCCGCCATCTTGGACGGCCCGCCATATTGGATTTAGAATAACGTCATATAACATATCTTGCATTGTCATCCAAACTGAACGTGTATACAAAATTTCAGCTCAATCGGTTGAAGATATCTACTTCAAAATTGAGTTCAAAAAATCCACCGTAACATACATACACGGCTAGTTAAATAAAAGCTTTTAATAAAAGAACAACGGTGCATTAAATCCTCTTTTAATATTATTTGGTCTGTGTCATGGCGTTTTGAATTTCAGAAACTTACTTTTCAAACATGAGAGTAAATTCGAATGTAATAAACAATATACTCGTTAAAATGTATCCTGCATCCCACCTAATAATAGAAATGCCAGTCTTCAAGAGATCACCTCTCCTGACTTTTAATGAAAATCTTGTACTTTCGCTACTCATATTCTCAGCACCAACAATACAAAATGCAGAATCAAATATTAATTTGCTAAGCGAATTGACGTTATCCTGAAATACAGAAATTGTAACAAAGCTTCTCTCTCGCGAATATTAATCCTCAGCTCAGCCTGTCTCTGACAATGTTTATGAAATCTCGAGCTACAAGATATCCTTAGTTCCTTCTGCAATTTAGAATAGGAAATAAAGAAGAATGGCTTGGACACTTAAGATGAAATATTATTTTATTAATTTCAGTCCAACATTTATAAGTGCCGCGCTACCGGTAAATTTATTTGCTTGAATGATTCTCAATGAAACATATCTCCGGTGTATGTTATTTATTTAATATCGGTTTAACACCTTTTTCACATACGGTTAGTTAGGCCCAAGGTAAGCTATTAATTAGCTTTTGTTATGGCTGCTAACACAACTGATAGACTAAAAATATTTTCCGTATATTTTATTGACCGTATCGGGAATCAAACCGGGACCCTCAGTTCGGCAGTCTGTCAGTATGGTTACCATTGCGGTAACGGGGTCGTGAAATTTGTTAAGAGATTTGTCATAATAATCCTTTTAATGTTAGTATTGTTCAGATAAGAATATTTTAAGGATATAGGTTTTGTACTTATATGTATAACTGTATTATAATAGACGGATCAATAACTATGGTCCTAGCGATATGACCCTGACAAGACTTAATAATTAAACACTAAACATATGAGATGTTAAAACATAAAACAATATGTACTTGTATATAGTCGACGTACTAAAACTTTTAGAAATAGTGGACAGAAAATATCCCCAGATTTCAAAATTTCATGTAACTAAAAAAATAACTTGTAAGGTTACACGAGCATTTACAGAAATTGATGCATTAAGTAGCCATGTATTATTCTAGAAGTACGGCCACCGCCAATATACCGAATAGGTTTATTTAATTTTGAAATGTCATTTTTCTATGATATTGACAATAAAAGTGTGCTTAGGGCCACTTTCACAATGTCCGAATAGACACTACCTACCGAATAAATAAATAAAAAAATGGCACAGAATTAGTATGAAATTATCTACCAAATAAACTAACTGGAACTTATTCGTAGGTGGTGAAACAGGCAGGTTACGCTTTTGAATTCTACAAAATGTTTTGTAAATACTTTACCCAATATTTAAATAGTGCAGTTTAAAGGCGCTTAAAAGCTTAATTATTTACAGACTTCTTCTATATCAATATTCATTATGGAGATTTTTACCATATACATTACTACAGCAACATTCAGCTCTCAGCATAGATTTTTAAAGCCTAATTTCAATATTTAAATGATTTTGAGTTTAAGTTCGCATATTGGCGTTCTGGTCATCTCCGCAGATTTTCGCCAATTACTCGTCATTTTGTGAATGGAGAAACACCCGGATTCACATCAAGCTATACAAAACCAGTTTGTCTTGGACTCGCTTTATATGGTCTTTCTACAAATTGAACGGTCAGCTTATGCTAGTTTGTATAGCTTGATCTGTACATTACTTTTTGTCTTGATAATATTCTTGACTCATTAACACACTATCTGCTTTGCAGATAGATTGACGAACTAATACTTTTACTCCTTCGTAGTCATCAAGTTGACTAAGTGGCCGCCAACTGGCATACTGACCCTACGCCTACTTACGTTCTCGTAATTTCAAAGCACACACATTAAAGTCGATCGATTGTCAGCTATTAGGTAAATGCTATTCAAGGATTTTATTGATTCTTTTCATTAGCAACCACAATTTGTACGTCAAAAGAATAAAGGGATGCAGCTGAATATATGTTCAATATGCATATAACTTGTATATGGAGCACATTATAAATAGTACTGAGAATATCTGACCGTGTTCTACACGAATGCGTTGTGTACCTTTGCGATAAAAATTGTTCTTTGTTTTAATTGTTTGCGTAAATAAAATAGTAGGATATTATTGGGCATTCTACTCCACCTTCCGTTCCTACGGCTCACTTCGTTCGCCTCCGTCACTCTCGGTGGATTAGAATGCCCAATAATATAAATGGATTACCTTGTTCGATTAGCAAACGGATTGGGCGCCATTCCAATTGGTTATTAGTTTAAAACTAAAACGAGCATGAGTACAGACTATTTAGTGTTTGCTGGCGTAATGTTGCTTATAAATGTGAATGTAACAAATCAATTGAGTCATTTTTAGTCTGTTCGTTTCATGTAGTAACCATGAAGTTTGTCAAACAGCCACAATCATTAAATGTGAATACACTTTGTATTGAGTCTCGAAATATTGGTTCTCGTCATGGAGACTTACTACCCAACTCTGTACGTTGCATTATTTGCGGGCCTTCTAATTCTGGAAAAACTAATTTGATAATAGGTCTTCTCATACATGAGAATGGATTAAGATTTCAAAATGTTTATGTTTATTCGAAAACTCTGCACCAACCCAAATACATTTTTTTAGAACAAGTTTTGCAACGAGTTCCTGGTATATCTTTCCAGAAATATCATGGTAATGAAGAAGTACTGAGTGTCCAGGATGCAAAACCTAATTCTGTGATCATATTTGATGATGTTGCTTGTGAAAACCAAAACAATATGCGTGATTACTTTGCGATGGGAAGACATAAATGTATTGATTGTTTTTATCTTAACCAAACATATACTAAAATTCCTAAACAGTTAATTCGGGACAATGCTAACTTAATTATACTTTTTAAACAAGATGAAATTAATTTGAAACATATTTATGAAGAACATGTCAACACTGATATGTCATGGAGCGAATTTCGTGAAATGTGTTCAAAAATATGGAGTGAACCTTTCAATTATGTAGTCATTAATAAGGATTGCTCCAAAAATAAAGGATGTTACAGAAATAAATTTGACACTTTTGTAATCTTTGATTAAGATCATTAATATTTAAGTATCTTACCACAGAAATATTATTATTCGTTAAACAACGCTTAACCTATCAAGATATAAAAATGGAAAAAACATTAAAAAGACAAATTGTTGATGCTGCAGAAGCTGTTAAGAAAAAAATACGAAAGATGAAAGACATTGAGATCGATAATAATCAGACACTGGAGTCAATGTTCAAGCCTGTAACAGAACCTCTCAACCTAATTGCAAATGCAAGCATGCAACCTCCTCGTTTATATGCTACGGGAAATGAAGAAGCAGATATTTCATTTATTGATTCAGCTTCTCAGAAAGGAAACCTGAGTAAAGTCGACGGTGACTATGAATCTGACAAGGACAGTGATTGTTCGTTTCAATCATTGGATGAAAATAAACAGGGTGATACATCATCTTGGTCAATAACCTCAGAAGCACTTGCCGGGGTCCCATATGGTGTCAGAGTGGAGGATGGGAACTTGATGCTAGGTTCAGCTCGCATAACAATCAGCGATGAATATATTATCGTGTCTGGACACAAATATCAAAATACACCTGGTTTAAAACAGTTGTTGCTAAAGAAAGATGTAGATTTAAGTTTGGTAACCGACAGGGATATGCAACATTATAAGTCAATGCTACTCGATACAAATGCTCATCGGCGAGACTATGATTCCGGTAAACCAATAAAAAGTAATAAGGGGCAGAAATATTTACAAGTTATTAAGCCACTTTTTAAACTACGAAGTACCATCCAAGACAGTATTCCGAAGGGAAAAGGACTGTCATTGACAAAAATGTGGAAAAAGAACACTGATTTTGTATATTGGGATGATCCAAATGAACTAGTGGATAGGTTAAAATTACTGATAGCTTCTCGAGATGCTGGTAACACTGGAGTTAACAATGAAATTATATCTATCATTGAAGAATTGCGTGAAAATAAAATTATAAATAAATGATTTAAAAAAATGTATTCATTTTATTGTTAACCTTTCATCAATATACACCTAAATATGAACGTAGACAAATTTGGACATCACGTTCATAAAAGATTACGTTTAACAGAGTTACTTGACTTTAATGAGAACGCCCTGTGCAAGTCAGAAACGGGAGACTATGATTTAAAAACAACTAGATTGAAAGGAATAAGATCTCCCGTAGAAGGAGACGAAGCTGTGAACAAGGATTATGTAGATCGAATGAATGCTCAGACAGTACAAGAATTCAATAGACTGATTTCTTCATTACGTTCTCAAATTATATTAGATGGGCAAAATGCAGTTAAGTCTTATTTAAAAACAAAGTCATCAGACGTTTTTACTCATTTCGAAGACAAGTTTTATACTAAAGCAGAGGTAGATAAGTTAATTAAAAATTTCCCTAATGGCAAAACAGCAAATAGTAAATGAAATACATAAAGCCGCACGAAGAAATTTCCTGAGGCGTTCAGTTATTTTAAAAGGAATCGATGATTTGTGGCAAGCCGATCTGATGGACATGCAAAACTTGAAAAAGTATAACAAAAGTTACAATTATGTGCTAGTGGTTATTGATTGCTTCTCAAAGAATGCTTGGGCGGAACCATTGAAATCAAAAAATAAACAAGATGTTACTCATGCATTTGAAAGGATATTGATTGATAGTAATCGCAGACCTGTTAATTTACAAACGGATATGGGGACCGAGTTTTATAACAATACGTTTCAGAATCTTATGAAGACGAACAATATTAACCATTACTCAACGTTTTCAACCAAAAAAGCTTCGATTGTTGAAAGACTAATAAGAACTATTAAAAATAAGTTATATAAATCTTTTAGCTATAATGGAAACTACAAATGGTTAGGACAACCGTTAGAAGTAATATTGAAGACATATAATAATACAAAGCATCGGACTATTAAATATAAACCAGCTGAAGTAAATAAATATAATGAACACGATATCAAAGAAAATATTAACAGAACATTAAAGAAAATATCTTCTCTCCATACAAAGAAACCTAAGTTTAAAGTAGGCGATTATGTACGCATCAGTAAATACAAACACAATTTCGAGAAGGGTTACACCCCCAATTGGTCAACTGAACTATTTACTATTAAAAAGATTAATAAAACCATACCAGTAACATACCTCATAGAAGATCAGCGAAAAAAAATAATATTGGGGGCATTTTATGAGCAAGAACTTCAGAAATCTAATTATTCTGATGTTTATTTGATAGAAAAAGTTTTAAAAAGAAGAGGACGTAAACTGTTCGTGAAGTGGTTAGGTCTGAATGATGAAGAAAACAGTTGGATTGATAAAGCTGCAATAATGAGTTAAAATATATAAATAATACAGATGTAATATTTGTATCAGTACACTTAGAGTAATGCAAGGTGGTGGACTAGTAAATAACATAATTAATAATCTACCGTTCGAAGTTCATTTGCCCGGATACAATTATTGCGGACCAGGAACTAAACTTCAAAAACGATTGTTGCGAGGTGATCGAGGCGTGAATAAGCTAGACGAAGCTTGTATGCACCACGACATTGCTTACGCAAATCATACAGATCTATCCCATCGGCACAAAGCTGACTTACAATTACTCAACATGGCTAAACAAAGACTTAAATCAAAAGATGCGGGAAAAGGTGAAAAGTTAAGCTCATGGCTAGTGAGCAAGGTTATGAAAGCAAAACTAAAGTCTGGTTCCGGTGTAAAAACATTTAGAAGCTTGGTTTCAAAAATAAGATCAAAAATTAAAAAAATGAAACCCAAGAATAGTAAAACTTTGATTAAAGTTGCTTATTTAGCAGCAAAAAAAATGTTTCCAGGAATTAATCGAATTCGAGTACCGCGAGTAATACCTTTGCCAAAGACTGGAGGGGTTCTGCCTCTAATCCCTATTTTCGCTGGTTTATCAGCTTTAGGAACTTTAGCTGGTGGTGCCGCTGGTATTGCAAAAACTGTGAATGATTACAAAGCAGCTCAGCAAAATTTACGAGAAACAGAACGACACAATAAGGTTATGGAAGGTTTAGTGGTGGGCAAGGGTTTATACATTAAGCCGTACAAAAATGGCAAAGGTTTGTTTATAAAACCATCAAAAAACTAAAAAGTATGCTACCCAATCGTCCTCTGACTAATGTAGATATTCAAAAGTATGCAAAAGACATCCCATATTTCCGGGGGATCTACATGAAGGATCAGTTACCAAGGAAGCCGAAGAAAATTGAATGCGCTATCGTAAACTTAGACGATTCTAAGAACGAAGGAACTCATTGGGTAGCTTATGTTAAATTATACAAGCATTGTGAATATTTTGATAGCTATGGAGATTTAAAACCTCCAACAGAATTAATGCGATATTTTAAGGATTGTAATGTTTATTATAACTACACAAGATATCAAAGATTCAATGCAGTAAATTGTGGCCACTTATGTTTAGAGTATTTGATGACTTTTTGGAATAAAAAAATATAAAATGTATGTTTTTCTTTCATTTTAATCATTTCCACAATGTCACTCACTTTGTCAATAACTGGAAATTCGTCAAATTTATCTACATACTATCCAAATACGTTGCAACTAGATGGGGCTTATGAGTGCGCCTTATTGCATTTTTCAACATTTAATTCTATTCCTAACATTGACAAAACGAATAACAAGTTCTACTACGGTTCCAACGAAGTTATTGAAATACCGGAAGGTACATATGAATTGCAAGATATCGGTGATTATTTAAAATCTGAAATTAAGGATGCAACAATAAAACTACTGTGCAATAATAATACGTTAAAAACTACTATTTTCTGTACAAAAGACATTGATTTTAGCAAAGAAGGCTCTTTCAGAAGACTGTTAGGATTTAATAAGCAGATTTTAAAAGGTAATAAATGGCATGTGTCACAGTTTCCAGTCAACATTTTACCTACGACTGTGATCAGGGTTGAATGTGATATTGTAAGCGGCTCGTTTATAAACGGTGAACCAAGTCACATTATTCACGAATTTGCACTCAACGTGCCACCTGGATATAGGATCATAGAAATACCGAAGAACGCAATATACTTTCCGATAAATCAAAATAATATAAGCTGTATTCATATTAGGCTATTAGACATAAGGAATCGCTTAATAAATTTACGTGGTGAAGAAGTGCAGCTGTATTTGCATCTTAAACGAAAAAATGATTGACTACAATAAATATGTACCTCAACAAGTTAAAAATATCAGTTCTACTCGAACTACTCACCATACAAGACCACGCTCTAAGAAGAAAATAAAATTAACTAAAGATAATAAGGCATTCCTTAAAGCAATCGGATTACTAAAATGAATATATTAGACGTTTTATCCACTCCGACTTACGACACTACAATAGAAGGAATTGAATTTCATTCCTATAAACCATACGTAACAAGTTTTAATAGAAATGATGAAATACGCATACCTATCAATCAACAGGACCTGTACATATTACCATCAGCTAGCACTTTATATTTGGAAGGAACCGTTATAGTAAGCAAGAAGGATACTAAAGACAAAGCTACTAGTGTCCATTTCACCAACAATGCTCTACTTTACTTATTTCAAGATATTAGGTATGAGCTAAATGGAGTAGAGATAGATAAAATAAAAAATGCTGGTATAACTACAACCATAAAATCGTTAATATCAATGAATGAGAGCGAATCAAAGATGTCTAACGCCTGGGGTTGGAATATCGATGGCATAAAAAATAATCATGGAGGAAGTTTTTCTGCTTCTATCCCACTTCGCAATATCCTCGGTTTCGCTGAAGATTTTAAAAAAGTCATCATAAATAGTAGACACGAACTGGTACTGTTACGAAGTAACACTAATTTGAACGCTGTAAAACTTAGCACCGGCGAAGTAGTGGATGACGTTCACATCAACAAAATCATATGGCGCGTACCACATGTTAAAGTATCAGATAAAGAAAAAATTTCTTTGCTAAAACTGTTAGAAAAAGATCGACCGCTTCAGATGATTTACAGAAATTGGGATCTCTACGAATATCCAGCTTTACCTAAAACTACAAAGCATACATGGTCTATCAAAACTGCATCTCAAATTGAAAAACCAAGATACGTCATTATAGGCTTACAGACAAATAGGAAAAATAGTGCAAGTTCTGACATGTCTCAATTCGATCACTGCAATGTTCGTGACGTAAAAGTGTACCTTAATTCAACTTATTTCCCATATGAAAGTCTTAATGTGAACTTCGCTAATAACAGAATTGCATTATTATATGAGCAATACGTCAGATTTCAACAGTCGTATTACGGACGTCGTCCAGAACCCTTGTTAAGTGAGAAACAGTTTAAAGATTTAGCACCGCTGTTTGTAGTCGATTGCTCTAGACAAGCAGATAATCTAAAGACGGGTCCTGTTGTAGATGTAAGAGTAGAAATTGAAAGTGATTCGGAACTACCAGATCAAACTGCAGCTTATTGTCTCATTCTGAATGACTGCATTGTTGAATACAAGCCATTAAGTAACATCGTAAAGAAGATATCATGAACGCAGATACCATCATAGTTGACCTCCAAGGATTTAAAGATAATCAAAATAATTTTATCGTGAAGGAAGTGGCCATTGTAAGTCAGGAACTTACCCAAACATTCTTAGTAAAACCACCATATCCGTTTCATTATTTGTCCAAAGAAGAAAAGAAGCAAGTGAGATGGTTAGAAAGAAATCGAGGAATTTACTGGAGTGAGGGCTACATCGACTATAAAGAATTTCAACGCGTTGTAGTATTATATCTCAAGAATAAGAAAATAATGACCAAGGGTTTGGAAAAAATACAGTGGATTAAAGGATTATGTACAAACTGTGAAGTGATTGATCTTGGTGAAAAGGGATGTCCTAATCTTTCATCATTAAAAAGAATGTTTTTAAAAAATAAAACAGACTTTAACTGTGTGCATCATAGAATTAACTGTGCATTAAATAATGCTGTGTGTATAAGAAAATGGTATTTTGATAATAACATGTCTGTGTTTAATTTATTCAGCAAAAAGTTTGGAAATGATGAAGTGGATTGTTAATAATGTGTCATAAAATACCATTATACATACTTATATTATGAAAAACATTAGTTTCATGTTCATTCCTGTCTATTGCACTTACACGTATCTGGTGCTAAATATGACACCACACAGGTGCACTCGTATAAAGAATACAGGTTTAAACTTGTTAAAACATGACATTGATTCAAAGCATACGAGTCTTTATTGAGTACTGTTACATTAAACTATTTCACTTCCTTCGTCATTGCGCTGTCCGTTGTCGAAGTGGTAACATCTCATCAAAAAATAAAACATTGTAAGTATTGACCCTATATCTTTCTATCCTTATATCCATATATCTTTATTACTCATTTTGATTTAAAACTTACTTATTGTTTTATTTGTTTCAGATCATCAATAATGTGTGATTCTCCTGACATTCGTTTCTCACAATACGCTCAAGGTTTTCCTACTCCAAGTTTGAGCTGGCATACACCAGAGTCACAACCTCATGCGAGTAAGAAGCCTAAAGTGAGACGCCAAAAGCGAAAGCAGACTCCAATGTACCAATCGTTCGTCATCAACAATGAGAAGAAAAAAGGTGTACGACTCATTCAAGTACAAGTGTTGGACATTAACGAACAACAAGAACCTGCAACCCCTGACGGGGAAGTGGTAGTGATGAGTGCGCAATACGTTTTGACTGAGCCTGTGGACTATATAATGGACGAGACACAGGCATTAATAAACAAAATATCCAAAAAACTTTGTGAAGATTATAGTTATCATTAGGTATAATCGTTTGTATGTATGTAAATATCTTGTATGTTAATAATATAGGTAGATTTTAGTTATTAATTTTATGATATTTCTATTATTTTGTCTACACACATCACAAGTTTCATTGTAATCTTTATATTAAAAATGTAACGTATAAATCACATTTTAATCTTAAGTTTATAAAAATAATTGTACCTAGCCATAATTAGCTGTGTAGTAGTATTGTAGTTGATTCTGGTAATATTATATTTGCGCAGTTATAAAGTTAATTTTATAGTAATGTTGTAAAAATATATAATGTTTAAACTTTATCTAGAATAGTTTGTAGTTTATCAATGTACATATAATATTATAAGTTACTGTTATATATTTAAATAAACAGGATAAATTTTAAATTTATATTATGTTTCATTTTCTATTATAATTGGTATTTAAATTAGCTATAGGAAAATTGTATTTACAGTTTTTTAATTTATAAATAAACGTTAATATGGTCATAAAATATATTAAATAAAAACAATGATTAAAAACCATAATTTGAAACAAAACTATATTTTACTGTAGCTAATTTAAAGTTCCTAAAGCAGGTTAGCTTGCATATTCATAAAAAATACAATAAAAAAATAAAAAATACGAAAAATAAATGGTAAAAAGTATGAAAGAGAGACACAGTCTAAAGCATGAAAGTACGAGAGGAATGTATTACGAGAACTGGTATGGATGAGGAATTGATATAAAAAAATAGACGCCAGTTACGTTGGCGGAACTAGTCCATAAAAAATAATAAATAAATAAACAATGTAATGTTTTAACAAGTTTAAACCTGTATACTTTTTTACGAGTGCACCTGTGTGGTGTCATATTTAACACCAGATACGTGTAATCGCAATAGACAGGAATGAACATGAAACTAATGCTTTTCATAATATATGCATGCGTCTATGGTATTTTATCAATTAGCAGTTTTAACAAGTCTGATCTTGTATGCTTTGAGCACTTTTTTTGTAAATATTTGACATCAGGAATGGAAATAAAATATATTATTGTATATTTTTACATAACATTTATTTATTAATTTCTTCCATAATCATCTTAATCAAAAACTTATGCTTAATACTTATCTACTTAATACTAATTTATTCATCTAGTTTTACACATCCTATTAACTTATTTGAGACATTCAATTATATAAATATGGTTGCATTTCCCCAGGATAAAGTAGATACTTTATCTGGTAGCAGCATCCGTTTATCATCATTACTTGACAATGCTATTTTATTTACACATTGTGTAAATATTTCATGTTTTATTGATTTAAACAACACATTTTTTTTGCGGATAACATTACAATTATACAATACGTTTTCATAATCAAGAATATTTAATTTTTTTACAACGGATTTCTTTATGCCTTTTGCTTTTTTTATTGTTTTATCTAACGTTTTAATACAGTAAAGTTTTGAGCGCAGTCCTACAAATTCTTTGACAATTTTACCTCCCATTTCATCCTTAAACAATCCTGGAACTTTTTTATTTATAATTGGCAGTTTAAACTCATTATTACAGTCGTAATTGCTGGTATCAAAATATTTTAGAAAATGCATATTGATATCCTTGTAAAGGTCGTAAGTATTTACATTATAAATAAGACTGTCTGTGTCAGTATAGCACAATTCAATTCGGTTACCATAAAAAGGCTTGATGACGGAATAGTGAAAATCATACATATGGCTTTTAGATAACTCCAAAACAGCAAACCCTATGTATATAGGTTTGTCGAGAATAACACGCGAAGGCTTCATTTGTATTGCTACTAGATCATCAGAAAACACAGAAACGCTATGAAAATATGGACTAGCTATCAATTTCTCAGCACAAGTGGTCTTTTTCGTTTTATTGTTTGAATCGCACCATTTGTTAACTAATTTAACATCTACTCTTTGTTCATTATTTTCCAGAGTCTTACCAAAAATGCTATTATTTAATAATTTGAAAAAATCTTGTTCAAACGTTGATTCTGCTTTTTGTCGTAGTTGAGTGTTAAGATCGATGTACTGTTTTAAAAAACAGCTTTGTTTAAAAACAATTGCTCGGTGAACCCTTTTCAACACCAATCCATGCTGCAAGCATTTTTTTAAATGTACGTAATGAATAACGTAGTGGTATTTGTCATACAAATTCGGTATTAATTTTTTATTCTTACCACCCGGTGGAACAAATTTTTCTGGACAAAATGGAAAGTCATTATGTTCAATGTGTAATGTTTTAGGATATAATAAATCAACTTCTAGAATATAACCGTTTTCCGCAGTATCACTCATATCTAATAAGTTCGATTGTAAATCATCTATTTCCTGTTTACTCATGAATCTAAAATTAGAATAAGGTAAATATTGACACATGCTATAACCGTATAAATTGTTACAATCTAAATAAATAATAAATGAATTCGGAACGGACGGGTCGTAAGAATCCAAGTATTTATGATTGGCTTTGACATGTCTTTTGGAACACATACAAATACCTCCTCGAATACCTTTTTGTATCATTCTAAAAATTTGAACATCGCTTATCAATTCTAATTTAATTCTAGTTTTTAAAAGCATTGCATCGAATGATAGACTTGGCGCTGTGAGATAAAACGCGGGATCCAGATTATAATATTGTTTACTAGTTTTTCTAAAACTTTCAAACACGTCTGTAAGCAAAAGAACGTCGGTTTTAAGATATAAATCTGTATACATACCCATATTTTGAATATTAAATACTGACCAAATGGTCTGAGCATGCTCATAGTCTTCGTCGCTAATTGATTCATTAGTCAATGTGTTGTGAAAATGATTTTTAGAAGGTAAACATGTATCTTCGTAATGTTTCCATTGAGACATGTAATCGTATGGGTACACTCCTTTACGGGTAAGTAGATCAAATTTTGTTTTTTCGGGAAAATAAAATTTTAATAGTTTGAAGTCTTGTTTTTTCATTGTGCTTGCTAACTTTTCTAAGCTTGTTCCTAAAAACTTGAAAGAATCTACAAATCGCACCTGTATGCTTTCATTATCGGAAATCGGAATATACTTCGTGAAAGATATATAATTTTCTTTTGTTTTAGGTATGACTTTAATAGATCCCGGAGCCTTACCTAATTCTTTTATAAAAAGGTGACAATCATAACCCGATAAGTTATGAAAAAATACTGGCAGGAATTTTGGCATTTTAAATTGTAGGTTACAGTAACCGTGAGCTGCGCCACGATATTTACCAGTCAAATGACAATGATCACGAACCTTATCACCAAACAAGTAATGCTCACAAATATGACATGTATCAGCATTTTCAAAATCGAGAGCATTCTCATTCGTGTAAATCATAGGAATATTATTATTTAAAAGTCTATAAACTTTTTTAGCATCTTTATAGATAGACTTCACAAATTTTGAAACACAATCCGAACCACGATACGAGACATAACGATTATAGGTTTCATCTAGAGAGCACGTAATGTGATAAGCGAAAGCGACGGGTACATGTCGTTGGCTTGTAACAGTGCTAGCTTGAGTTGGGTCAGGCGAGCAGGAGTCATACCGTTCTAACATTGTTTCAAAATCTGCGTATATAACAAATGGTACAAATTGTTTCCTACCATAATTTTCAAACTGAATGAAAGAGCCTTTTGGAGGTAGTTCAGTAGCAACTCCTCCACAACTGTGTGAACTAAGATCATCACATGAATCAAAGAACATTAAACAAACATCACAGAAGTATAACTTACCGTGATGCTTTGTTATTTGATTCTTTACAAGACGCGGTAAATCAGTAATGAGACAGTAATGTGATAATTCGCCTTTTTCTAAGTAAAGTAAATGAATCACTTTTCCCTTTAAAGATTTTGGTTTATAAAGTGGTCCAATCACGGTATTATTTTTTAAGCCATATATATATATACAAATTTCTGGGTTATTTAATTCGAATCGAGCAATATCTGTGAAACTCAATGGAAATTGAATATCTTTTATATTTAACACGTTTTGAAAATCGGGATAAGACGATACTCTTTCAGGGTGAGTTTTAGCTGGGTATAGAGCAGCGACAACTGACCACAGAAAGCAATAATCATCTTTATTGCGAATATTAATACATGCTTTTTTTGATTTAATAGCTGCTGGCAACTCGATAAAGACTGAGCCGCGCAAAGGTTGATATTTGTTAATATTAACTTCCAAATGCGAACTGTTTAAAAATGTCCACCCACTGTCACGATCTTGAAATTCTTCTATTTTTTTTTTCAATGTATTTCTAACTTGGTTTATTAATGAATCATATTCATAATTTTGATGTACTACATAATTCTTTGTACCAAATGATTTCATTCCAGGACTATCATTTTTGACCATCAAAAACAAAGCATAATACTCGAAATTAATTTTTAGACTGATATGATCTTTTAGGGATTTATTTATTAACGTCTTGATTTTTTCTTGATTGTTATTCAAAAACGAATCTAAAGAATAACTTTCATTTGTGTCAATAATTCTATAAGAAGCTATACGATTTAGAAATGCAGAATTAATTAATTCAACACCTTCGCAAACGTATGAAATATTTTTATTTTTATGATCAGTACTGCGTAGGTGACCTGTCCAGTGACTGCGCTCAACAGATGTCTTACAAACAGTGCAGAAAGGCATTCTAGTTTAATTAATTACCTGCTAAGTTTAAAGATGAAAATTTGTTTTGAATATTTTAAAGATAAATGTTATTTTGAATATCCCAATATTAATTTAGTATCTATACATATTGAAAATGTATTTTATCTAAAATTTTATTTAAAATGTATCTTGTCACTGTAATAAACAGGCTCCGAGTTATTAAATAACTCGTGAGCCTTGTGCATAAATTTCTGCAGTGCGTCCCACTGCGGGGTACCTCGGTCTAGTTGCAATTTTAAGACAACTTCTGCCTTTTTCCAACGGTCCTGTGGAGCAGTGGATGTAATGTCTACTTTATTGTAGACTTTTAATTCAATAAAGTAGCCACCACTAATATCCGCTGACCGTCGTACCTTCCCATTGGCGACGCGGGACAGCAAGGATGAACTTAAGTCCGACTGCGAGGTCGAAGGAAGGCCACTCAAGTCTTCCAAACCGAAGAGGTCCCTGGATTTCTTGTTACTGTAATTAATAAAAAAATACATATTTTTTTAAAATTACAAAGAAACACTTTTTATTATACCAGCTAATGCAGTATAAGTATGTACTTGGATTTATTTGCGCATCTCATTTCTCTATTCGCATCAACATTAAAATATGAAAGGATAATTCAGAAAAGGAGTACTCATAATTACCTTGATTCTTCCACGACGGTGCTAGGTGCTTTACGCTTTGTTATTTTTTTCGTCTTAGCTGTAGCTGTCACCGGGTTCTTGATGTAGTCGGAAACTCGGGAAACATCAGAGTCAGACCTAATAAACAACATAAAATTTTATTAACAGAACAAATAACCCAAGTTTTTTGAGGTAAAATAATGATAGGATGATAACAGTTACATCAGCCGGCAGGCAAAAACCAGGTCCGTAGCTGAGTAATAATCACATTAGAATTCAACAAACATATCAGCCGGCAGGCAAAAACCAGGTCCGTAGCTGAGTAACAATCACATTAGAATTCAACAAACATATCAGCCGGCAGGCAAAAACCAGGTCCGTAGCTGAGTAACAATCACATTAGAATTCAGTAAAACATATCAGCCGGCAGGCAAAAACCAGGTCCGTAGCTAGGCATTATAACTACAAAGAAGTACTTACTTACATGATAGAAAGTCGATTTAAAACTGTCTTGTCACTTTGAAGAAACTGGAGCGAATGTAATTAATTGATTGAAATTAATTAGTTTATATACATAAAAAATAGCAATTCAGCAAAAATGACTTTGATACAAAATTGAACTTTATATATATATGCTATTAAGTTGAATGAAATATAATGTCAGTTACGTTAAAATAAAATAAAATATTTCCGCTAAATTGCATTTTTACTGTGAGAAATTAAATGTAAAACGAGCGCTTTGTCGGCGCGACAAAGAGAAGCCGGTTCCTAATAAGTGCATTTTGATACAATATTGTATATTTTACATAAAGTGTGTTTGTTTATTTGAAATGAGGTCCCATAATATAATAGACCTAATCGTATCTATTTTTGTTCTAATAATCTATGTTATTTGTTTGTTATTTTTTATATTGTTCTAAATATCTATACTAATATTTTAAAGCTGAAGAGTTTGTTTGCTTGGTTGAACGCGCTAAACTCGGGAACTACTGATCCGATTTAAAAAAATCTTACAGTGTACAGATAGCTCACTTATAATGGAAGGTTATAAAGCCACATAACATCACGCGATGGCCAATAGCAGCAGAGTAATAAATATGGGTGTACAACAGTACCTACACCTCTTGGGCTTAGCTAGCTATGCACTAGATGATAATAAATTAAAAATCTCATGCTAACACAAATATATTAATAAAATCAGTTTTAAGACATCATAATTTAGGAAAAACATCCTATATATTTCTATGCTAATTGATGTGAACATAAATGCTTATTTGTGTTAAAAAATAGTGCTGCAGTTAAACTCTAAATTGGTGTAATCCAAACAATTACTAATGTTGTATATAAATACATGTCATACAAAACTATTTGCTTAAAAAATGATGTCTTAAGTTTATTGATGTTAAGAATTATCTTTTCTAAACAACAAAACATTTCAAAAATCATGAAAAAATATCTTATTATGAAAATATTATTTAAAAGAGATTATTTTTAAGTATTAGCGTAACTACAAATCATTTGCAGTTTTTAAAAATGTTTTCGAAACGTACTTTTGAACAAAATACAGGAAATCATGGAAAAGTCAATAAAAACTTAAAGTTTTAATTATACACTGCAACATGCACAACGACTGTGGCAACAACACAGTCATCGTTCCTAGAAAGTACCGGTAGGTAATTCATGTGACAAAACATTAAGCAATTCTGCAGTTTGTTATATTATAAAGTCGCATTTACACTATACTCATGCGGCTGATTACGAAAGAGTACTTTGTTAAAATTATTTCTTATCCTTTCAAAATTAACGATAGATTGTATTTAGAAGACATAGATTTTTATCAAATAAAGCACATAAAAAAGTTTATAAGCTTTCATATTACACACTTACATTAATTTACTTCATGCAGTAAAAACCGGTATGAAGTCGTTAAGACGGCAACCGTATGTGTAAAAGGGTCTTAGTTAGTGCACACGATTATGTATTATATCCACAGATCATTTCACAGATCATTAGTTACTTGTGGTCGTAAACGTGTAAGGTTGTGTCGTTGTTTCATAATTAAATTAAAATTTGGATGTCCTCGAACCAATCTGGTCACAGAAAATAGAATGGTGTGTTTCTTGCTTTTGTGGAGAGACATGAGACAATCTGTCCCAAATTTTAGTTTAATATATACGGTATCCTAAAGTTCAGATGTCCTCGAGCCAATCTGGTCACAGAAAACGGGGTATGTGTAACCTGTAGTGATGCACAATCTCTAACTTTTGTGGAGAGACATGAGACAATCTGTCCTGAATTTTAGGCTAGCGGTTCATACAGCGAAATACCTTGTTTGTTAACGTGTAAGTAAAGTGTGTGTCGTCTGTATGAATGAATTAAATTAAAATTTGGATGTCCTCGAGCCAATCTGGTCACAGAAAATAGAATGTGTGTGTGCCTATGAGTATACGCTATTTCTTATTTTTGTGGAGAGACATGAGACAATCTGTCCCAAAATTTAGTTTAATATATACGGTATCCTAAAGTTCAGATGTCCTCGAGCCAATCTGGTCACAGAAAACGGAGTATGTGTAACCTGTAGCGATGCACAATCTCTAACTTTGTGGAGAGACATGAGACAATCTGTCCTGAATTTTAGGCTAGCGGTTCATACAGCGAAATACCTTGTTTGTTAACGTGTAAGTAAAGTGTGTGTGAACTGAAATAGTGGAATGGCGCCCAATCCGTTTGCTGATCGAACAAGGTAATCCATTTATATTATTGGGCATTCTAATCCACCGAGAGTGACGGAGGCGAACGGAGTGAGCCGAAGGAACGGAAGGTGGAGTAGAATGCCCAATAATATCCTACTTAAAATTATATTCGGTAAATTTCTCTTCAACTGTAGGTACGACTGTATATTCGTACGAGAAGGTAAACATTCCCATTTGTTTCACATTAAAAACTTCATCACGCTATTGAAATGAAGAGCTTTTGATTTAAAACTCGGTACAGTTACGTAGATATTTTTTTGTTTATTTTTATTAAATTTCAAAAATTTGTACTTTATATAACAATCCTAGGAGCCGTACTATTTTATATATGACTTTTATATACTTATAGACGCAGATAATATGCGGAAAGTTTTTTTTTCGCACTTGTAACCTGCTACTTTTATTAGTATTAGTACGAGCTGTGGTCTCCTGCAAGTAAAGGAGTACCTACAACATTCCCATTATTTACGTGATACGTCATATTATAAGTACATCTTTTGTCGGAGATCGTAAATAAATTAAAATAGCAAAGCTTACATAATTACGCAAATGTCCCCGTAGCGCTGTTTTCATGAATGTATTAATTTCAGTAATATTTCATGAATTGCAACGTACCAACTTGTCAGGTTCTGTAGACGTTTCAAATATTTGGTATTTGAAACGTTTCGCGTTGCACACACACCTCCAGGACCAAGTACAAATCCCAGGGTACTTAGCATTCGTATAGTCTACATTAAAATGAACTTGTTTGACTTTCCGGGGCTTTTCGCGTACCTAGTTGTCCCCGGTTGTTCGTCTCAGAAAGTGAAACAATAATCTTTCGTCTATTTTACGATGACTGACACTGTTTATTTTACGTTACAACCCAGAAATTTGGAGCCGACCAGAAATGTCTAAACATTTGCTCAAGAATTCAGTTTCACGCGAATAAAACAGCGTAACAGCGGTCTTTGATAAAAAAAATAGTTTCTACTGTTCTTTTACCGAGCAAAAAAAAAACAGAATTAGTTGAACCGTCCCGTTCTCTCTCGAGTATCGAGGTACCCTTTACATTGATTGGTCCTTCGTAATCAAGTTAATGAATTGAAGGGAAACATAAATAATGCATGGTCTATAAGAAACTACTTTGTTCGGACATTGATTTGGTTAGTGTATGATAGTAACTATGGCTCATCATCATCTGCCTAGCCTTTTCCCGAGCTATGTGGGAGTCAACTTCCAGTCTTCACCGGTAAAACTAGGGATCCGTGTTTTACGTGTAGCGACTGCCTGTCTAACCTCCTCAGCCCAGTTACCTAGGCAATCCAATATCCCTTGGTGAGACTGGTGGTCAGACTTTCGGGTTTCCGACTACCCGTGACGACTGACAAAGATGTACAAATGACAAACGCGACCCACCAATTAAACGTGCCTTCCAAAACAGAGGAACTAGTCATGACAAGATGGTCCACCCATCCACGTGTGGCCCGTGTCAAGAGTTGCTTAACCTTATCATCGATCGCCCCGCGCGAGTGATACGCATTTAAGCAACTATGACTATTATGAAATTAATTTTATTAATCAGCATAATGTCTTTTCTCGCTTTTCATCCGGCAATTCGCCCAGCTATCGAGTGTTGCGGTCAGCTTTCAATCGGAATATTCGTAGCTGAATATCAGCTTACTACCAATTTTACATGAAGCCAATCAATAAATTAATAGTTTATTTATACAGTACATTTTGGCTACCTATTAACGTGATCACGATTTTAATAGAATTAGTGCCACCAAAATCTGCTCCAGCAGGCTTATGCATATAATGTTATTAAATCTAGTTAAATTTAAAACAACATAATTATTAAATTGTGTACATAAATCTGCATACAGTCAAATAAAATGTCGACACCAACTCTCTCTTTCTTCTCCACTTCGTCATAACTGTGCAGTTAACTTAGAAATAATACTCGTAATACGTTTTATTTGCAAACACAAGAAGATTTAAATAGTAATGGTCTATTTGACCACCATAGATAGATTAGTAGTTGAACTCGAATCGCTAGACACAATCAGTGAGGTGCTAGTTCAAATCCCATTGTTTATTTGTAATTCCTATGTGCCTAAAACCACGTTCATTGTATGGGAGTCTCCCTCAATATCCTGTGAATATTTCAAACATCCACCTGTTGCAGTTAGCAATATAACGAAAATATTTGCAAAAATAAAAACTATTTTGTGTTATTGCAACCCCCTAGAATATTTATTTTATTCTAGTTTTCTAGCGGCAACATAAAAAAATCATCTATATCATTTTCAACTGTATACGTATACAAATATGTATGGTTCATGAAAAACAATCCGGTGACAGGACAGAAAAGTCTTAAAGTTTTTTGGATTGTCCTTGGATGCATTTATATTATGTATACAGGGATACAGTCGGTAATGTGGCAACATTACTTACATTAAAATTGTCTTAACAAGACTTAACCGTGTTGGGTTCGGCCCCTCGTTCGCCTTCCAAAAATCCGGGGCTCTATAGTCCCGTGGTCTAATGGAGAAATAAAAAGGATTTCATTTTACCCTTTGCATACGGAGCCCTAAGAAATAGGTATATGAACAAAAAAACAAACCAATGACATGGATACAATGTACGCTTCCTCTAAGCTTAACAATATAAGAGATTAGCGCGTATGTCATTGTCATGGTGCTTATAAATTATTGTCAAAACTCAAATTAGTTTATTCAAATTAGACTGATAAATCAGCACTTTTCGAACGTCAAAAACAAGAAACAGCCTCCAAAACGGCCACCCTTCACTATTTCCTATGTGTTCTCGCTGGGAAGAAGTGGCGCAACAAATTCCACAGCAACACATGTCTGTGTTTTAGGTTTGAAGAGCCAGATTTATATAAGAATCATTTAAGAATTGTGGTCATTTAATATCTTTGACGCCATGCATAAAAAACTTTTGGTCATTCTCGTGTTGTTCTCGTACAAATAACAGCGTGTTGTCATATGCGTTGAAATCGGCATTCCTACACGACCAGAGAGAGTTTAAGGGCAGGATCGACCTTTATGTGCTTTCCTATGTACGGATGAATCATCATCGACTTCCAGAGCCTGTCGGCTTGGCTGCAGGCTGTTATGTGAAAGGTTGTAAAAACTCAACAAACGAAAAATTTCGGCCTGACTGTCAGATCGACGAGGCAGAGTCTGCAGAACCCATGATGCGTACGATATAAATGCAAGAGTGATGTTTTCATGCGTGGTTACGCACATTGTGACGTGCGTCGTGCATCGCAGACACCCGTTTGCTTTCTGAAATGTAAACCAATGAAAGTTGCGGATTGAATGTCGTATCTTATGTGTGTTTCATTATAATTGGTTGACTAGCACACTGCGCACGAGAGTGGAGGCATTGTGGCGGAAAATTCACCTTCGATTGTATTTCGTTTTTAGTATTAAGTATTACATAGACATTATTAGATCCAATAATGTTTATTGTTCGGAAAATATCTCACAAATGTCTTATTGGCTGAATTCAACACGAAATAGAATAATTTACTTTTATGTAAACTAACAATTCTCAAAAAAAAAATACCATCAACAACAGAATCTTATACATAATTTGTCCTGAATAAAATATTTGCAGATTATTATCCATACAAAATAATGTATATTATCAACACAAGGGGTTCATAAAAAAATCTAACTGAAGATCTTAACGCTTCTATGAACATATTTTTGTTATTTTGCCAAAGATATAAAAAATGCCTATCACTAAAATTTGTTTTCTTTTCAGCCGAGCTGGTTACGAACTAAAGAGTTTTGGGACAAATCTTTTGAGGATCGCTACGAAAGGATACACAATGATACTACACGACCTAGATTGAAGGTAAGCAAGAAGTAGCTGGTAAAATGTCTACTCGTATTAATAGAAAAAAGTTCACGATAAAACCACACTAAAATCAATTTAAAAATAATTCAACCATGAAAATCCATAGCCAACATCGACCGACGTGTTTGTAATTAATTTTACGTTGAAAATCCTTTTCAAAGCGTACTGAAAGGCCGTCATTTTGCTGACATGATTATGACAAGATAAAAAAAAGTTACACAGCTAGTGCGGAGCTAAAATACGAATAATAAGGTGTTACACTAGAGACCGGCTTCTATAAGGCAAATAGACTGACAGCCGAACTATAGCAACTGATACTTTTGCCTTTAGAATCTAAAACTAATAGGTCTAAGTTTTAGTCTTCTGTTGTTGGCACCGAAAATTATTATCAGATTTTAATAGGTGAGGTATTATTTACTCGTGACAAATGTAACCCTAGCTTTGTCCACATCGAAGATATAGGTAGGTAGAAACAGCCGCGAATCGCTTCGAGAAAACATGGTACGGCCGTGCCGACTCTGCTTTAGACTTAGCTGGGGTATTGCCTTACCCTCAGATTTACAGACATATGTACATTTTTGTTGTTAAATACTGCTTTAGTTGTTAATAACAATATTTTCTACATAGCGAAAGAAAAAACAGCTATTTGTCATAAATTAAAACCTAAAAATAGTCTATAGACCTTTTATTTAGGCCATGTGTTCCTAAAACGATTGATTATTGAACCAAAGGAGATAAATAGTAGGTTTTCCCTGAAATTCCCGCTAGAGTAAAAAAAGGTTATTATTTAACCGACCGATTAAGTATCGGTCAAATTGGCCTTAATTAATCAATGTTTACTTTTATTACTGCGTGTCCATTTAGCAAGGCAAATTTCTTTGTCCTATAACAGGTGATAGTGGTGCCCCACTCCCACAACGACCCAGGCTGGCTGAAGACCTTCGAGCAGTACTTCGAATGGAAGACAAAGAACATCATCAACAATATAGTGAACAAACTGGACCAGTACCCCAATATGACCTTCATTTGGACCGAGATTTCTTTCCTCAACGCCTGGTGGGAAAGGTCGCACCCTGTCAAACAAAAGGTACCTTGTAATATAATATCATAGTCTTTTTGTCTTGAGACATTATCAAATGACTCCTCCCGCTGAGGGTGCAGCCGGAGGGAGTGTCAGACTCTTACTGATTAAAACCCTCTATGTTACAAAGTGAAGTGTTTGTTTAAATTTCTTGAACGCGCTAATCTCAGGAACTACTAGACCGATTTAAAAAAAAAACAGATAGGCTATATATTGAGGAAGGCTATAGGGTACTTTTTACCTGGATAGGCGTAGTGGTTACCCTGGGACACGGGTGTAACCGTTTTCAAAAGCTAGTGTAGCTCAATAAATCCAAGTTAGTCAGTAGACAATTAATTTTTAAGTTAATTTTAACTCCCTAATTGATTTTATCTTTTTTCCTGTACTTAAAACCGCGACGAGGATGCTAAAAATATCTAAAATAAAATTAACCTAATGAAATAATATTGTAACATTGTAAAGTAGGCAAATAGGCCGTTCGTATTTTAATTAGGTTTGCAGACGCGAACATGTCTACGTACGTAACATGTCCATTAGAAGCCATAGCAGTCAGTGTTTGTGAAATGAATGTAGCAAAAAATAGTTTGTCTATGTCCCGTGGTATATTGTTGCCGAATCTAGCGAACGATGCGATTATATCGGCAGATGCAGTTATAGCGATGTAGGAATAAGTAAATAGTTGACTCGAGATGAAATCGGATCGATGGATATTTAGAATGCAGGGCGGGAGGAATTTCACTTAAAGATCAGTTAAAGCGTGTCTACTGATGCGTGTATCCATGTTTGTAAATTGTAATTCTATCTCATTTTATATAACACCAATTGTTGTATTTTATACATTTATATAACTTGGCATTTTAAAAATACATTCCACGTCATCAAGTTGAGAAATAAATAACATTATAGATAGAATTACTGAAGATTACTGGTACAAATAGGAAACAGGAAAATCGACAAATGACTGTAATAATTGATATCATTACAGGCATTAAAGAAATTGATCAAGGAAGGTCGGCTCGAGATCACCACGGGCGGCTGGGTGATGCCGGACGAAGCGTGCACGCATATTTATGCTTTAATCGATCAGTTCATTGAAGGTAATTATGAAATACGACATTTTTGTAATTTTATAATTACATAATTGAATTTTCAGTATTATATTTTATATTAATTTTATCCTCTAGGCCATCACTGGGTGAAAACAAACCTCGGCGTCATCCCAAAGACGGGTTGGTCAATCGATCCCTTCGGCCACGGCCCGACTGTACCGTATCTGCTAGATAAAAGCGGCCTCGAAGGCACCATTATTCAGCGAATCCATTATGCGTGGAAACAATGGCTCGCCGAGCGACAGATCGAGGAGTTCTACTGGCTGGCCGGTTGGGCGACAACTAAGCCTTCTATGATCGTTCACAATCAACCGTTTGACATCTACTCGATTAAAAGCACTTGCGGTCCGCATCCCTCCATTTGTCTCAGTTTCGACTTCCGCAAGATCCCTGGCGAGTACTCCGAGTACACAGCCAAGCATGAAGATATTACTGAACACAACTTGCACAGCAAGTCTAAGACCCTAGTAGAGGAGTACGACCGCATCGGATCTCTTACCCCACACAACGTGGTGCTGGTCCCTCTAGGAGATGATTTCCGCTACGAATACAAAGTGGAGTTCGATGCTCAATACATCAACTACATGAAAATGTTCAACTACATCAACGCTCACAAAGAAATCTTCAACGCTGAAGTGCAGTTCGGAACACCCCTTGATTACTTCAACGCCATGAAGGAGAGGCACACCAATATTCCTAGTCTGAAAGGCGACTTCTATGTGTATTCTGACATCTTTAGCGAGGGCAAACCGGCTTACTGGTCCGGATACTACACCACGCGACCTTACTTGAAGATCCTCGCGCGTCAATTCGAACATCAACTCCGATCTGCTGAAATCTTATTCACTCTCGTGTCAAACTACATCAAGCAAGTTGGCAACCAGGGTTTCGGAGCTTCTGAGAAAAAGCTGGAAAAATCATATGAGCAGCTCATTTACGCGCGACGCAATCTGGGTCTCTTCCAACACCATGACGCGATTACCGGCACATCGAAGGCTAGCGTCATGCAAGATTACGGAACCAAACTGTTCACGAGCTTATACCACTGCATCCGTCTGCAAGAGGCTGCGCTCACGACCATCATGATCCCCGATCACTCCCTGCACTCTCAGAGTATCTTACAAAGCGAAGTTGAATGGGAAACTTACGGCAAACCAGCTAAGAAATTGCAAGTGTCTTTTATTGACAAGAAGAAGATTGTACTGTTCAATCCTTTGGCCGAAATCCGCACGGAGGTGATCACTGTCCGCTCCAACACTTCTAACATCCGGGTGTA
Source organism: Heliothis peltigera (assembly GCA_958496145.1). Lineage (NCBI taxonomy): Eukaryota > Metazoa > Arthropoda > Insecta > Lepidoptera > Noctuidae > Heliothis > Heliothis peltigera. The sequence continues at coordinate 14,173,155 of OY292321.1, read as the reverse complement.
CGACACGCACAAGAAACATCACGTGATGTATCAGATTACTCCCAGCATCGACGTGCATGATAACGGCAAGCGCGTTGTCAGCGATTCCAACTTTGACGTCATGTTCGTGGCCACCATCCCGCCTCTCGCTTCCATCACGTACAGCCTGCAGGAACACACCAATACATCCCACCACTGCGTCATTTTCTGCAACAACTGCGAAGATTCACAGAAATCCAACGTGTTCTCCATTAAGAAAATGATGCCAGGAGACATACAACTGGAAAATGCCGTTCTAAAGCTCCTCGTTAATAGAAACACTGGATTCTTGAGACAGGTCTACAGGAAAGACATCAGGAAGAGGACTGTCGTTGATGTGCAGTTTGGAGCATACCAAAGCGCACAAAGACATTCGGGAGCTTACTTATTCATGCCAGATTATGATTCCCCCGAAAAGAATGTACTGCATCCGTATTCCAATGCCAATAACATGCAAGATGATAACTTGATCATAGTATCCGGCCCGATTTCTACTGAGATTACTACAATGTATCTACCTTTCTTGGTTCACACCGTGAGAATATACAACATTGCCGACCCTGTGCTCTCGCGCGCTATCCTCATTGAGAACGAGGTTGATTTTGAGAGTCCGCCCAAAAATAGAGAAACTGAGTTGTTCATGAGAATACAGACTGATATACAAAACGGTGACATTCCTGAATTTTACACCGATCAAAACGGATTCCAATATCAGAAGAGGGTAAAAGTGAACAAATTAGGCATCGAAGCGAATTACTATCCGATTACGACTATGGCGTGGCTGCAGGACGAGGAGACCAGATTAACTCTGCTAACGAACCACGCTCAGGGCGCTTCAGCCTTTGAACCGGGACGCCTAGAGGTTATGCTCGATCGTCGCACTCTTTACGATGATTTCAGGGGAATTGGTGAAGGAGTTGTCGACAATAAACCGACTACTTTCGAAAATTGGATTTTAATCGAATCAATGCCCGGAGTCACGCGGACTAAGCGAGATACTAGCGAGCAAGGATTTAAATTTGTGAACGAACGTCGTTTTGGTCCCGGACAAAAGGAAAGTCCTTACCAAGTGCCGTCCCAGACCGCAGACTATCTGAGTAGGACCTTCAACTACCCGGTGAACGTATATCTGTTGGACACGAGCGAAGTTGGCGACATCGAGGTTAAGGCATATCAATCTTTCTTGCAAAACTGGCCGGCGGGCATACACCTACTGACCCTGCGAACTATCACCGACGATGTGCTCGAACTGTTCCCGAGCTCCGAGAGCTACATGGTACTGCACAGGTCCGGCTACAGCTGCTCCATCGGAGAGAAACCGAAACGCAAGTCACCCAAATTCACGTCCAAAACCAGGTTCAACGGTGTCACCATCCAGAATATAACCTCAGTCAGCCTCACCGGCCTCAAGACCTACAAACCGCTGACAGGTCTCAGCGACATCCATCTCGACGCGATGGACGTCAAAACATACAAGATCAGGTTTTAAAGACTGTTTTATTAGTATAGGTGTACACAATTGGAATTTTATAATAATTTACAATCATTATTGTGAACTTGCCAGGTACCGCTTCGGCAAATCTTAAGATATTACGTAGTGGAAATACTAGGAAGATGAAATTTTTATGGTACTTTAGACTAGCTGCATTTTATCTGACCGTCTAGTAATAAACTCGTTGTAGGATAATTTTCAATTTACGTTATGCACTCACTAAGTCATTGTAATTTGCCCCGTTTGATCTTCATATTATATTGTAACTTATTGTCGACCCAGCGGCTATTTAAGTTAAACGGAAATTTCGACTACGAGATAAATCTACCTCAGGACCAAATGTTATAACCTGTTCATCTATTGATTCTATTGCAAATGATTCATTATACTAGTACAATTAATTATAGTCTATTTGAGTCTCCTATAACTCTTTGTTTGATTACATATTCTTCACTCATTTATGTTATTTGATAATTATATAACGTTAGTTAGCAATGTATCAGTTGTGGACGGAGCGTTGTTCATAATAACTTCTTACATTCATAATAGGTTGCTGTGATACCGTTCATGACAAAGCGAAATGTATTTTGTTAAACATTTTAGTTACCGAACATTTGGGATTAATTCTAATGTAACAATAATCGTGTTATATAATCATGAGACACCTACTAATGCAAGGACGAGACACCTCGCCTTGTTTATATAATATTAAAAATAAAATTGTCATTATTTTCATTTCTATAACGTCATCACAAAGGCTTTCAGGTTGTGTTTCTTATATTTTGAAAATATTTAAGTATTTTTAAGTTTGAAAGTGATATTTGAGTTACATTTAATATAGTAAGTTATAATTTAATCCGTATGCTAGGCATGAATTTAAATAAAAGGGAGGGTGTTATGCGTCTACACGTTTCTATTCACTTCACCCTTGCCTTAGTTAAATGCCTTATTGATAAAAAATATGCAGTTCTAAAAGAACAAATAAGTAAACATTAATAGGAACTTAGTAAACTTTGGATACATTTTAAGATCTGTGTAGGATTTATTTAATAAGGCTTATCTCGTTTATTGCATTTGATGGACCAAACATTATGTTTCTTTAGTTGTAACGTCTTCGCTTGTTCTCGCGTCTAGTTAATTGAATCTCGCCTTTCCACTGTTAATATTATCTTTGTATATAATTGACGTCACTGTATATTTTGAGATATAATTTTTTATTTATATTTTGACATGGCCACCATTAATTAAGACTTAATTGTTAATATTTTTATTATTTATGGCTTGTTGTAACTTGTAACTAATTCCCCCATGTTGCAAGAGGTGGTTTAACTAGTCTTAGTTTCAAAATAAGTTTATTGTTTAATTGCATAAAAATAAACTTTGAAGAAGACTATGTTGAACCTCTTTTTGCAATAATTGGTTGTTTTAGAGTCCTTTACCCCTAATATTATTTTTTGTATACTATATAATATCATGTAACATGTATACAACCGATATCAATTTTTAGTAAAATAATATTATTGTGATAAGGTATAGTTTGAAATCATTACCATCGATAATGTTTAGTCAATGAAATTTAGATCTTAAATAAGTGAAAAATGTTAATCAATACTAATAATAATTAAATGTAAGCAAACCTTATTTAATTTATGAAATTTGGTGTCTGATCAGTAGGACCGTAATGTTTCGTTGTATAATTTGGTTGTACTTGAAGTAATTTAATTATAGACATAATCTACTAAAATTGTGTGTACAATTTTTGTCTGGAAACTTGTAGTTGGTGAAATAAAACAATAAAGTATACAAGAACATCTTTTATTATAATATATCCCATCCATTCAAAACAACGGACAATTTATCCTGATAGGTCTCTCTTTAGAATATACTTATTTAGTAAATTTAATGCAAACAGTTATTCAGGAGTTAAAATTTTATGTAACTTTAACAATAGTATGTACCTATTTATAAAATTACTAGTCGAAAGTCAGCGTCGTGTCATTTCTTCTTTATCCGACTAGCAATCCACTCTAGGCCTAAATGTAATCTGAAAAGACAGAAATAAACACATGAGCACTTAAATATCAGGACTCCTACTCACCCCCTGACAAAATAATGTCTTGAGGCTATAAATATAAACCTATACCCAATAATTCGTCGCTATTTACCAAAATAGGACACAGTTAGAAGCATAAATCAAAACTATCTTAGTACATAACACATTTCAAAGTTGTGTCGATAAAAGTTTAATAGAAACTTGGCAGGTTAACTTTAGCACGTGCTCCGAACTTTGATTAATTGCCGAAGGGCACAGATACTGCCATCTAGTGCAACTGCATCAAACTGCATGACGTTCGGAGCGGCGCGCAAATCAAAGTTGCGTACAACGCCGTGCGTTGACCCCGAAATCAGCTGTTGTCTAGTTTGAACCGAGAATCTGTTTTGGTGTTTACGTTAGTTTAACTTCTAGTTTTGCTATCCGTAAATTGATCACCCGTAGTGTCATTTACCGTCAACAGATTTTTCATTATTATGGTAAATACTGGATCTACAGACAGGTAAGAAAATGAAAGGCACTTGTCAACAGACGGTTTATTAAAAAAAGAAAGTTCATTGCACTAAGATTCACTTCTCTATTTTACCTTGACAAAATACGATGTCTTGAAATGAAAAGAATGTGAAAAGGTTCCTCCTGTTTCAGCTTCCATGGCATAGTAGTAGATTCTTGACTGATGATACATAAGCAATCAGCTTGCACACAAAATTGCATTGGCTCGTAATTTTAGGTAACGTAAGCAAAATGACATTTTGATAAAAGAATAAAAGAGACACATTGCCGTCTCTTTTATAGCAATACAGAATTTGCATCTCCAGTATGCATTTGATATATGTACATACATTGAATGCATCAATAGTATGTTATATTCTATTCACTATAAGATTTGATTTTTTGAATAAATACGTCATGTATCAACTAAACAAACAGTTGTAGCAGGCATATTCTCCTAGCACCATCACTAGCGCCTTCTGGCTAGCTGGACACGCTCTTCGACACACTACAATAAACATTTATTCCTGGAAAATGTCTGAAATTTCTTGACGGTTATTCTCTCTTTCTCGCTATCAGAAAAATCCCTCTTGACGTGCTATCAGAACTTGTAAAGGCCTATTTTAATTCCACTCCTTAAAGTTTCATATTTGGTGACCATCAAAACAACACGACCGCGAAAACGTGAAAAGTAACCATGTTTGTGATTTCGCTCTTTAAGAACATCAATCTGTCTGGCACCAGAGGTCATGTGTCCTGGGTCTATTAATACCGATAGCCAAAGACCCTTTTGAGCCCAGAGCAAAGCAAAGTTAAGCACAGCCATGCCATTTTCCTCCACTCTACTAGGTCAATTGCAGTGCCCATCCGATGGTGCAATCGATACAGCGACTGTGCAAATAGTGTAACATGTCGTGTTCTATGCGATTAGAGACACAAGGCAACACTAGCGTGTATAGCGGCCATTACGAATAGTTTTTCAATGTGTTTCATGATAAAGCAACTGGTGATTGATTTCACAAAAACGACCTTTGGTCAATTACGTTTGCAATATAGCATTAATTTTCATCTCCCAACATTCCAGAAATTCAGACATACCGACAGCACCGTTCCCAAAGAAGCTTCAATCAGGCTTCGCGTGGAACTGGTGACAAGCCTTCGTCTTCTACTGCGGCTATAATTAAACGAAGCAAAAAAGTTGGAACAATTCTTCATACAGTTCCCGAGGCTCACTTTGTCCATTTAATTTTTTGCAGACAGTCGAGATTTGGTCAACTTTCCTTGTAAATACTAATGAATTGTATCCTACGGAGCCCAGGGTGATATACATGGATAGCAATTCCATATGGTAACAGAATGTGAGCAGTTTTTGATGTTACCTCAACCTCACTCCAATCTACCGAATATACTTCGACGCTTGTATCCTTAGAATCATCCTTCCCGTCAAGAATTGCATTTCAGCGAAGAAAGTGTTTGTTCAGAGTCGCCAGTCAGTTTCTTCTGATACCCATCTTTTTTATGGAAAGATCTGAAAATAAAAGTGAAAACTCGTATTACATATCTTTACTTGTAGATACATATGACTGACTAATAAAATACAAACAACTACAAAAATAAATATTATTATACTCACATTTGAACAAAAATAAATGTTGTACAGTTCCATCAACAAAATCTTGATAAGCATTGATATGGTGAAGGACCGATAATGAAAATTTACGATGGAACAAGTGCATGTATAGTAACGAATTTAGTGAATGAGCCAATAACATAAAGGCACAGACGCCAGCACATCAAACTACTACAATCTGTCAAATTTTCTCTATAGATTTTCAACTTTATCGCTGAAGCATATGGTACAAAGTTGATCGGGAAAATTTGACAGTTTCGGGTAGCTTGATGTGCTGGCGTCTGTACAATACCCTAACTATAGAGATTTCACAGATTACGGATAACTACTACCTACCAGATAAATTAAAAAATCGAACAGAATTTGTATGAAATTAACTGCCACATAAACTATCTGGAACTTATCAGCAACCTGTGAAACTGGCCTTTAGAAATTTAAGATAAAACATAAAGCGAACGTGACATTCATTATTGAAATTCACCTCGACGATAAGATATGTTTCAGACACGTAGGATGAAGATTATAATAATTTACTACACACTGATAAAATTATTAGCACATCTAGTCAATTAACACACGTTCTTTTAATTGTGATAAAGAAACGATGTATTACGATATGCTACTAGGGGTAGCCAATCTTTTCTAATACAAAATGCTAATGCGCTTTCACGCCAAAACTACTGAACCGATTTAAATGAAATTTGCAAAACATAGTCTAGAGTTTGAGAAAGGATATAGGCTTATTTTTATCCGGGTGCTCGAAGTAGTTCCCTTAGGCGGTAGGTGGAACAGTGGAGAACAACTAGTAGTTGTGTATTTTAAGGTAAACGATTCTTTTACGAAATCACATGAGTCTAAATACCGGCTTCTCTTATGACAGTGCAATTAAAGAAATGTCTCCATCTTTTTATCCCAATATGTTTGGGATCAGCCGCAGCATTTACAAAAAAAAAGCATAACAAAACATAAAATTTGTTGGTAAACTCGTGTGTTTTTCGCTATAGTCTCCTCATAATTTCGCTCGATAATTTTCAAGCCATTAAATAGCAATCTAAACCGCTTCAGATATTCACAAACCTACTGCCATCTCTCTTTTAAGACTCCGTAAGACTATTTACGTTATATCCAAGAGTACATAGTGCGTTTCAACCTATACCGTACCTACGTAACATAATTGTTTCTTCATTGATATTCGCTACAAGTTCCCAAGTAATGTTGACGTTCTAACTTTCACTACTCCTTCTGCGTGTTGTATAGCCAAGTGAAAAATACGAAACATTAACTTGCTTTTTTTTATAAAAGTAGTCTGATATATCTTAAGGCAACTTAATATGCGTTTTGATAAATGATATTTATTTTGCAAATAGGTTGAACTCAACACTTTTACACGTCAACACATTTTTTATTAAAAAAAAATAATAGTACGAAACATAGCAGTTATCTTTTGTTTTTATACAGGAGAGAAATTTGTAAAATAATTAAATTCGGTACGACCAAAACTAGTTTTTAGAATCATACAAGTCTCTCATCATCATCATCTCATCTCCCGAGCTTTTTCCCAACTATGTTGGGGTCGGCTTCCAGTCTAACCGAATTCAGCTGAGTACCAGTGTTTTACAAGAAGCTACTGCCTATATGACCTCCTCAACCCAGTTATCTGGGCAAACCAAAAACCCCTTGGTCAGACTGGCGTCATCCAAGTAAATTATGAACGGCGCCATATTTTAATTACTTATCAACACCTAATTACGAAACTGTATAAAACAGATTCGAGAATTTGTATCGTACACATAACACGCAAGCCAGCCACAAGCTAGCCATTAATAAGATATCGACATTGCAAAATGTCCTGCATAAGTAAATGCAATTTCGTAAATCGACGTGCACTTTTAAGTAAAACGAGTACTTTACCGACTGCGCAACGAATATTTGAGTACGTGAACTGCTCTGCCGGCTATATTTACGGAAATGTACGATACCTATGAAAGTTGAGCTTGTTACAAGTTAACGCAATGTCGGCCATTTTTTTTAATAATGAAGTCGGAAACTTGACCTACTTATGAACTTTCCTGAAGGTCATGGTTACACTTAATTGCGAGTTATTTGTTTCATAAAACTCTTGTAAGAGAAATTATTTATAAGTTTACGACTGGCCACATTTATGGTACAGAAGCCAGCACATCAAGCTACTACAATCTGTCTAATTTCCTCAATAGATTTTCAACTTTATCGCTGAACACACACAGTTTCGGTAGCTTGATGTGCTGGCATCTGTATAATCCTGAATGATTAAACATTTGGACTTTACAAGTTTCCTTGCAATATTGTTATTTAAAATTTGGGGTTTTTTAAAGTAAATTTTACTTTTAACCAGCTGATTTTGGGGTTAACGCATCTTTAGAAGTAAATACAAGAATTAACTCTGGCAAGATCCTTATATAACTAAGGTTACACCTCTCCTCGTTATGTTTCTGTTATGTTTTCTATAGACTAGACATATTTTTGCAACGCCCTCAAAAGGTCGCTTATCTGTACAATATTATTACTGTTAATTAAAACATTTAACACATAAGAAGCAAATATAGATTTTAAGTTTGAGTTTAAAAATGCAATCAGTACAAACAGACACCTAATGATTAACCTTTAAACACCTTTAGCAACACATAATGATTTAAAGACATGTATTAATATATCTCATAAATGTTTTTTGATTATGCCACTATCAATTACTTAAGTTTTTTCATCGAATTTTACCAAAACCAGCACTATAATTTCGATTTATGCTCACCAACTTTGAACCTGAGACCCAAAATAATAAACCTCTTCTATTTAACATAAAGTAGACCGTACCCTTCTCCGGTGAGCGCACAGCAGGCCTGTATGTGCCACGGATGCTGTTTTATAGAAGTCAAATCCAACTGCTCGGAAATCTCCGCCGCTGTCATAGAACCCTTCACGTCCTGAAAGCAAGGAGAATAGACTGGTTACCTCAATGTTTAAATTATAGTAATAATCTATAAAAAGAGACCATCATCTCCAGAGCCTTTTCCCAACTATGTTGGGGTCGGCTTCCAATCTAACCGGATTCAGCTGAGTATCAGTGTTTTACAAGGAGCGACTGCCTATCTGACCTCCTCAACCCAGTTACCCGGGCAACCCGATACCCCTTGGTTAGACTGGCGTCAGACTTACTGGCTTCTGACTGCCCGTAACGACTGCCAAGGATGTTCAATGACAGCCGGGACCTACAGTTTAACGTGCCATCCGAAACACAGTCATTGGTATCCAAGATATACTTAGAAAGTACATACAAACTTAGAAAAGTTGCATTGGTACTTGCCCGACTTGCAATCGAACCCACGCCCTCATACTTGAGAGGTAGGCTCTTTAACCACTAGGCCACCACGACTTTTCTATAGAAAGAGACCATGACACTTGAGTTTGTTCCAGCGTTTCTTCTCAATGTAGTCAGTTAGGAAATGCCGACCTAATCTCGTTTTTCTTTTTAAAATGACAATGTGTAAAAGTGTTGATTTCAACCTATGTATATGCAAAATAAATATGTATCATAATTTATAGAAATAACATTTTGTGATTGATAATCCAGCTATGATGCTCCTATCGAGGAAACAATTTTAAAGGTTAAAAGGTTATTTAGTAATTAATTAGTAATTATTTAGTTTAAATGCCTCCTTTTTTCTCTCTTATTATTTATTTGTGGACAATCATGGGGTGTGGATTATATGTATTTTAATTTAGAATGAGATGTTTCCTAACCTAATAAATATACTAGTTAAATAATCTATTTGATAAAAAAAATATTATTTCCTTCTGATTGTTCCACCGCTGGGCAAAACGTTTCTCATAAGTAGAAGACATAAAAATTGTTCACTATTATAGTATGTAGTACAACTAACCTTATTGTATTAACAAATGCATTAGTCAGTAGTCATACAAACTAACGATCATAAAATCAAGTCATAACAAATTACGAGTACTTAATTATGTTCAAAACAAAACAGAAACGAGTTCCATTTATACCCAAACGGCTCCAAAACTAAAACTATCGAATGCATTTCAGTGCATGTGGTATATTTCCACAGGAACACGTGGTGCAATTCACCAGCACGATACACGCCAGTGATAACTAGAAAATTGGACCCCTATAGAGTGGCGACCTTCACGGAGGGTCTATTAAGTCGATAACGACTGGCGTCCTCCTGTCACCTCGTATACAAATACCAGGTCTCTCAGTTCCCAGAACGTAGTGCATGCAGTTCAACCAAATGAATGAACATGACATACAACTTTGATAAGAGAGATTACAATCGAAAATGCAAGTCTGATTTCAAATCATTTTTTGGAGTTAATGCATATCCTACGCTTTCAATGTCATTGTTATAAAACTGTGGTTTGTTGAACACATGGGGAGATAACAAAAATGTGGTACAAATATTGATATTTTTTACGATCCGTTGGCGCAATGGTAAATGCCAAGCTGAGGGTCCTGGGTTCGATTCCGGTACGGTCGTCATTTGTGTGATGAGCATGTTTGTTGGCTGTGGTCTGGGTATTATATGTGTAAAGTACATGTAGTTTATCAGTCGTGTTGGCATACATAGCACAAGCTAATCAATAGCGTACAATGGGACTAACCGTATGTAAAGAAAATATCATCCCGATATTTTGTTAAAACATAAAAGTTTTATACGATACCAACTAAACTACAGTCGCTACCTTGACACTTTGCACATATGGTGTTCATTACACACAGATTTTTCCTTCCTTGCAGATGTCAAGTAGGTTATAAATCTTTCAGCACAAGAAGTGGTAACATCCAGTTATACTAATTTATAATAACAAATTTGACTAGCACACATTTTGTTTATCTCGTAGAGCAAACACGGACGTTCAAGGGTACCGTAGTCTATCTGTAAGTTTTTGATATGAATAACGATGACGCGATAACATTGACACAGGTGTAAAATATTGTTATTATGTCAATAGCGTATATAATATCCTGTTAACAATCTTGATTTTTGTGTTAGTTTTACTTTTAGTAGCTGTTTTGTGTGCATCTTGGGTGTATGTATATCTGTCACCTAGGAACGGTAATCGAAGCTATATGCGTATCAAATTAAAATCCTTATTAAAATATTTGATTTTGTGTTTATTTTCGTTAGCTGCTGACGGAAAAACCGGTATGCGGTATTCTCAATATAAAAACCTAATTGCTTAATCTAGACTTCTTTATTTAAATTACGGTACAGCCAGCCATATATGTAATTAAAATAATTAAAACCTCTCCAGTCACATCAATACTTTGCCAGTGTATAAAGTAAAATACAGCATAAAGACACAGTCGATATTTTTTATTGGTTAACAAGAGCTGACTGATTGAAGGTGAAGGAAAACATCTCGAGAAAACCTGGACTATGAAGTCTGAAATCACCAACCCGCATTGAGCAAGCGTGGTGATCAACGCTCAATCCTTCTCCGAGGGAGAGGAGGCCTGTGCCCAGCAGTGGGACGATAAAAAGGCTGTGACGATACATACAAACATACAAAAATTCTAAAAACAAACAAACAAGTAGATCTATTCTTCTAATAAAATATTTAATGTACAGTTTTGACAATTTTACGATTTTATTATATGTATATGTAGATATCGGGAATCAACCCATTATGTGCGCTTATTTATATCTGTGCCAGCAATAGCGAGCCTATACCGGCCGCATTCAATTTAATGAAACCTTCACATCTATTTCTGGAATGTGAAAGTGTGCAGATAACGTTCCAACCTTATATGACATTGACTATACAGGCTGTTGATTTTTTTAACAGTTCTTTTTTTAGTAACTTGATAATCGCCTTGTTGGCTTATGTTACTGTTTGACATTGCAAATCGGTTGAGGTCATTCGATCCAGTGTCAAAGTCTGACTTTTGAAGCTACTATATGTCATTTTGCGAACAGATGCTGTATCAAATTTTCTCTGGGCTAACGTAAGTTAAGCCCGATTATTTGGCTCTTTAATGTCGTTCAATGTTCTAGCTACTTCTGACAATGTTTTGTTTATTTATAAATAACTAAAAATAAATCCAAATGTATTCAAGTCGCAACGATTGTATTAAACTGGTATTTTGTTTATTGTTTTCGTTACTAAAAGGACGCATACTGTGAAATAATAAAAATGCAAGAATAGAACGCTATTATAAATAACTCGGGACTCAATTCTAAATGAGAAAGTGAACTTGTTTTATTGTTTCGCTTTTATGTTAAAACTGCTGAACAGATTTCGGCGAAACTTATCGGGCAGGTAGATGGGACCCTGGTGCAGGTAATGGACTATAATTTACATGGAGTGCGTCAAGTAGTTCTTTAAGAAATCGGATGAATCTGCTAGATATGGCTATATTTATATAAATAAGGATGTAAGCATATCTTGGACACCAATGACTGTGTCCCGGCTGTCATGGAACATCTTTGGCAGTCGTTACGGGTTAGTCAGAAGCCAGTAAGTTTGACGCCAGTCTAACCAAGGGGTATTGGGTTGCCCGGGGTAACTGGGTTGAGGAGGTCAGATAGGCAGTCGCTCCTTGTAAAACACTGGTACTCAGCTGAATCCGGTTAGACTGGACGCCGACCCCAACATAGTTGGGAAAAGGCTATATATAAAAGGCTCGTTAGTTAGAAGATGAAGGATGTAAGCATACCTGTTTGTTCGCGTAGACCAGCAGACAGGCTCTGCTGAGCTCCTCGTGTTTGAGCATCTGATGCAGCTCGTCGCGACTGATGCTCAGACGCTGGCGGTCCGTCGAGTCAATCACCATGATGACAAACTGGAGAAATTCCAATATTACATTGATTTTATTGCATTAAGTTAGCAAAAAAATACAAATAAAAATCTCCAAAAGGCATTTTGATATTATTGAATCGACTTAAACTACTAGTCTGTTGCTTAGACTTAGCGAAAAAAGTTATAAAGTATATTTACTCCAGATTGTTTTAAGGGGTTGTTGGGTGTGAAAGTGGCTGCGGGGGGAAATCCAGTTTTATTTAAACAATTTATATCACAGATTTCAGGTATTTCTCCTGCTTAGCAGATAAATTCAATACATACATACGGACTGAGTTTCATACGACACTTATTTATGTATCACGAAAACTTTAAAAGAATAACAAGTGATTTCCATACTTGATTGTACCCAAAACACTCATATAATGAAGTATCGCAAGCCAAAGATAAAAAAAAGAAAACATTCAATAGATTCAGTCGCCAAGAGAGTGTTGCTATAACTTTAAAATATTTGCAATATTTATCAAGAAAAATTATGGTAGTAAATATTTCGAAATATAACATTGTCAAACCAATCTAGGTATATATTATCAGGTTATTTAAAAAAAAATCACATAGATTTCACATTACATGTTTGATGTATGTTAAAAAATGACTGTTATTTATTGAAGAAATCCCGCTCGAATATGACGATTAAAACAATGGCATATGCAGCAAGCAGACAATATTAATGCACAGATCAATACGTCGCATAACTAACAAGACTGGGTTTTTTAAAATGCATTATTCTCGTAAATTCTAGGGTATTAAATTCGCTGGCTTTAAGCACATTATACTGAGCAATGGTTGCATTCGCTGACGGATGGCACTCAGCGACATATAGCGGCCCTAATTATATGGTAATCAACTTAGACATAGGCCTATAATAAGCTATTAGAATAGTCGATAATTTTACCGCTGATACTAGAAAATTGCTGTTGTTTAACTTTCTTCACCGTGTAGCTTTTAGATTTATAATTTATTTAGCTGTTCCTGCGATTTCATTTGAAGAAAATCTTAACGAATATTAAAAAAAGTAATATCTTTTTACAAGTATTACATAATGTTTAGACTTTGTTTGCTTAAGGGCCGATAAACTTTTCTCTTTCGCACGTTATAGGAATATTTACTATGAATACGATAAATTCGTTACATAAGTAAACTTCACATCCTGTTCGTGGTCTAAAGTTTAGAGTAATACCCAAATATTCGATTTGTCGATTAAGATATTAACCAAACCATTGGTTTCAAGTAGGTACTCAAGGTTCGTACTTTCTTTATCGTGGGAAATCATGAAATGAGTTAATCTCGCTGTGGGTGCAGCTGGAGAAGTTTCAGACTCTTACTGAATAAAACCCACCATGTTCCTTCCCGAGGTCTTCCTGTGCCAGAGGACGCTGACTCTTGTGAACAAAGGTTCCACAGATCGGCACTTAAATGTATTATAGTTCGGATGGAGGTGGTCTTGTGTTGTATGAAAAAGTCTTCAACAAATGACTCCGATAAAAATAACATTACCTTATCGCTCAATGTAATGGTTTTTATATAAGAAACTTCTAGCAATAATGTAAACATTTACTTAGGGCACATATTAAGACTAAGTAGGTAGTATTATTCTGCCTAGGCTGCGGGTTGTGCGCAAGAGTTACCGTGACCTTGGCACACAGGGACCTCCAGAAGGTCCAGAAGGAACATAGTAGGTGTTAGTAAGAATATGACACAAATTGATGATTTCCCACGGGAAAAAAAAAGATCACTACGTTTATATATATTCTCACGGTTTTAGTAGCGTCTAAAGAAATTGCATATCAACAGTTTTCAGCGCTATCGAAGTAGTAGATTCTGTCGTGCTTATACGCTACATTCCAAGTGGAAAAATCTTTCGCGCGAATCTAGGGGAGTCATCTTTCGTACAGGATTGCACAAAATCAGTTTCAAAGCGCGCATATGTTTTTTTTTTTAAGAATTTTGTTAAGTAACATAATAAATAATAATTTGACAAATTCGATTATCCTTATTAACTGAAAGCGTATAACTACGCGAATGTGCGTCCGCAAGGCCGAAATATGTAATACTTCAGGGAGACTATTGAATGACGATATTACGACATTATTGGCATAAGTAACAAAACTAATATGCAAATGTAATTGGTAGGCTTTTGATAGTATGCAAGGCTGGACTAGTTTGGCACAAAATTGCAACAATATCATTTATAAGAGATAAAACCTTTTTATATAAAAAGTAAGACGAGCTCACAACGCTAGTCTAAGAATTAATTCATCAATACCTATAATAGTGACTTCAGAATTATATCTATTAAAACTGACTTGAATTTTGAACTTCGAAAGTCTCTCATAGTCGTGACCGTGGCGTGCGGGGCACTTTTTGACTTGTCATCTATACGTGACTGTGGTGGTCAAAAGGTCAAAGGAAAATTAATTTTCATAAAGTAATCACACAATAGGAGAGATTTATTGCACATGATGGTGTAAATAAAAGCAATTTATCATACACCAGGTATTATGCCATGCTCAAACACTATGCACTATTGTGCATAACAATGCCATTTGAAGTTGAATGGCATGAATTATTATTCTACAAAATTAAACAGATGTAACCTTTAAGATGTGATTTTGTAGATTTTAGATTAACTAAGGGCCAGTTTCACGATGTCCGAATAGCCACTGGGTTCTGGATAGATTGGAAAATAGAACAGAATTTGTATGAAATTATCTACCAAATATACTAACTGGAATTTATTTGTAGGTGGTGACTGGCCCTTAGTTTTTATTA
The DNA here is from genome assembly GCA_958496145.1 of Heliothis peltigera. Classification (NCBI taxonomy): domain Eukaryota; kingdom Metazoa; phylum Arthropoda; class Insecta; order Lepidoptera; family Noctuidae; genus Heliothis; species Heliothis peltigera. The sequence goes on along the minus strand of OY292321.1, from coordinate 14,157,840 downwards.
CAAAGTTAATCTGGAGGTCAAACTCTCCTAATCCCTCTCTATTATTGTATTAGGTAGTTATTTTAGACCAGCATAAACAACTAAGTTTATTTAGACTTATAATAAAAAATCAATTACCTCACTATTAGTATAGTACGTATTCCACGCAGACCTCAAACTCTGCTGACCACCGAGATCCCACATCACAAAGCGTAGGTTCCTCCACACAACCTCTTCTACGTTGGAGCCGATAGTCGGCCTGGTGTGTACTGCTTCTCCCAACAGCAGCTGGTACAGTATCGTGGTCTTGCCAGCATTGTCGAGACCAACAAGTACGAGCTTGTGTTCTGGGGTAATGGAAACATAATTGATTATTACAAAAATAATAGTACAAATTTAACTATCTCTTGGTGATGAATAAATTTCCTTTTGGGATAATTTGGGACAATCGGGACACCTTTTTCACACAGGGTTGGTGAGCCACATGACAAGCTATTGATTAGCTTGTTATGGGTGCCAAAACAACTGATAAACTACATAATATACTTTAGACATTATATTATTACACCCAGACCAGTATTTTGTATCTTATTCAAAACAACATGTATGGTACGTAGCAATATTTTATTTATACCAAAGCAGCATAACTATTAGTATCAATTGGCTAACATAGTTAACACTCAAATTAGTTTGTCAACAAGACACCAATATTTGAAAAAATAGTTACTATGTATTCAAAATTGTTATCTGCTTAAGTTAATACAGTTAAATTGCTATAATAAATATGCAAATAACTGTACGCAACAATTTTATAGTAATATAAACTTTTCCTGTTGCCTTTCAGAACCACTATTTTATATTATCTACTTTAGAAGATATTAAAATGTTATTATACCAACTGACATTTTAAGTTTGTACTCACTTACATCTCGTTACGAAAATGGGTCAGGCTGCAGGAACAAATTCCAAGCTTTATCAGTGTACAGTATACGTACTGTTACAATTTAGGTGCCTCGAAATACATCTTACATTATCTTATCAAAGCGTTTGACGACGTCAAAGTTATTGTGATTACTTAAATTACAAGTTACTCACCCTCATTACCGAACAAGCTCCAGATCTTCGAAATAAGTAAACCCATTCTGGCAAACTTTCGTACCAGTTTTCACTACAACGACCAAGGAGACAATGACTGAAGGTAAACTACTTATTTATTCTCATGATTGAAGACATTTTGTACAAGTACACACAGTGTTATGACTTAAAATTCCACTGCATAGTACTCAGAGAACTTTATTCATGCTCTAGTTCACTTTAATATTTCACTAACATGCATTTTGATTAGTAAACGTCGCAAAATATTGTGGGAAGCTACGTGAGGTGCGCGTCTTCGCACTTTTCTTACGCTACGACGAACAACGTCGACGTTCCGAATTGAGGACTCGGACGAACCACAGATGTCTAATAAACGGGGCCGACCACAGATAATATATATTACAGACATGAGTTCGGACCACAGATACTCATAGATTCAGTGCTGCCAACTAAGCGAGAGTCATTACTTTTTTTTTAATAAGGCCTTCCGTATTACCTCAGGTACCAATACACAGCGATATTTAGCGTTTCCTTTAAAAATGGTAGTACTAACCGCAAGCTAGTTCAATAAAACAACTTGGCTGAAACTCGTTAATAGGATTACCTATAAAAAAGAAGTTCAAACTCTAAGGTTTAAACTACTACGATATATGATTTGTTTTATTAAACAGTCTTTAGTTAAACTAACATAAAAAAGCGTGAATCATCGCTTTCTTTGTCCCATTGTCACCTTCAAGCTTCGTAACAATAAGAAAAATAAATTTGATTTAGAAAAACAAATCAAGACGCTAAGAATTTCTCAGGAATTTTACGGGACTAGGGTGAATAATTAACGAGACACATTATACAAACCCGCTTGCTAGGATATAAATAAAGTGTGAACTAGCGATCGAGGCGAGTAGGTACTTATTTCGTTTTATTTTTCCCAAATTTCATACAAACACAGTTTTATTTCAATCAGCCTTACAGAAGTGTCACTTACACACTAATTATACATACTAAATCTATACTAAACACACTAATATTATAAAGGCGAAAGTTTGAGAGTGTATGTTTGATACTTCTTCACACGCAAAATGCTGAACGGATTTTGAGGAAACTTTGCATTAATACAACTGATACGGAAAGTAGGTTCCTCAGCTAGTACATTTGTCTATTCATACTGGTAGCTTTGCTTGAATGCGCTAATCTTAAGAACTAATTGACCAATTTGAAAAAATCTTCCAATGTTAGGTAGCTCACTTAACAAGGAAGATTACAGGACCGCGGGTGAAATTTTAAACTAGTAATCTAAGTATCCACATGGATTAATTTTTTTTGAAATGTATTTCATCTTGCTGAACAGATTATTGAAATTGTTGCCTTCATTACGTCCGTGTTATATTTTGTGGCTTATCTGAGAGGAAAGGGGCAAGAATTTTTAATAACAACAGTTCACTTTCCCACGAAACAAGATACATAATATCAGGTACCTACTTCACACTGGTTTATGAGTCAAAAGCAGACAACGAAGGAGCAACATGTATGTTCAAACACACTAAAACTGTATCCTCAACGTAGTTAACTCCATCGGCGAAAAGTTGGTATGACTAAGGACGTAGACAGGCAAACCTTCGTCCGTGCCTGGCAGGTTGGTTTGGTGCACCGCCTTTGTATTACGTAATATCTTCTTCACCGTCAAGTTAGGGTCACCGCTACAGTGCAAGTCTGCGGGATTCTCTATTTGACAGGAGAAACTTTGTCGGTGCAGAGTCATTAACGCGGCGTTCGGATTTGTTAGCCGAGAATTACTTTTGAACAAAATCGCTCTGAAGTTAACTAGAGCAACATCACATGGAAATGAGGTTTTGATTAACGGCAAAAATGTGTAATAGCAGAGGTTTGTATGGTTCTTATCAATTATAAATATGTCCAGGAAGTAGTCTAAGGCGTTGGCTAGATACAACGCTGGTAAACTGGGTAAGACCAACTCATCGTTTCGGGAGTACCGAGTGAAGCTGTTACTAGTGTCTATAAGATTCTCCAGTAACAGGAAATTCCGATGACATGTCGCAGTGCTGTCTGCCAGGCCCTCGTGAGTTCCTCGGCCGTCGTTGAACAGGACTCGTCGGTCCAGCATGAACAGCAACTGGCCTTCCTGCAGAGCAGTTACTCCCTGAGCATGGTCCGTTATGAAAGTGAGCCTGTTCTTCCTATCTTGTATAAAAGCCATGTTTGTTACCGGATACATGTTAGATTCAATGCGTCTACTTATATTAAGAACGCGTGCCGTGAATTGGAAGCCATTGTTATCGGTAAATATTTGTGGTGGATTGCCATTACCTATATCTGTCTGAATGGAAAGAAAAAGTTCTAGCTCCCTGTTCTTTGGGGACACGTCGTAATCTACTTTGCTTTCAATGTAAATAGCATTTGACAATGGGCTTCTTATCAGATTGAAAATTTTGGTCGTGTGCTGTAACAGGCGACCGTAAATGCAAGTCAGTTCTGTCGTCACCAGTCCGGATACAATCAACATAATCTTCTTCTTGACCCCTAATCTATACCCCGTCAAAACGTCTTGCAATGGCTTGGTAACGTTTGTATTGAAGAGAAACATTCCTGAGTTAACGTCAGAATCTCTAAATGCTCCGTAGTCAATATAAACCGTTTTCTCAATATTTGTTTCTTTCTCAATGACGGATTTCATAAAGCCAGTATATTCGTCGAACAAGAGGCGATGTTTATAACTTTCAAGTTGTATGTCTCCTGATTGTATTGGTTGAATGGTAAACGGAAATATCGAACCGTTATTCACGACATCGTCCACATGACAAGATAAACAATATAACGTCGCAGCATTTTGCGAGGCGTCGTACGTTTCCTTAATTTTAAATAGTTCGAGAGTCATCGGGGGTACCATTACAGCAAAGATAATTTTGTAGAAAGTTCTAGATATTTTAATCATGTTGTCTGAAGTATATTTCCAGACAGGGTTTATCTGAACAGTTACATCTTTTTTATTGTGATCCACAACTCTAATGTTTGGATATCTAGTCATGAGTTCAACGATCTCCGTCCGTTCATGACTTAAGGAGTTAAATATATAAACCTGATCTCCAGGAGAAACTGTTCTAAATACTGAAGTGAACTCACCGTCTCTGTAGACATATTTTTGCAAATAAGGGACGTGTGTATCGGGCTTTAGACTTAGAAAACTTGCCGCTAGTTCCTGTATGTACCAGCAGTCTTTGACGGTCACCAAAATCTGATTATGAACGTATTTCAAAGCGTTAGCTGTGACTGTTCCACTGCCGACATTGCGGTCTACAAGCCGCGCTGCCGTCTCCCTTGCTTTTATGAGCACATCATAGATTTGAGATATATTGGCACCTCGAAAAACCTTAAAGTTCAAAGCAAAGGAAAACAATATTTCTGTTGTACGCAGGGTGGACTGCAGACGCCTTAGTAAAATTTTAGTGAATGGTCTAGATGTGTAAAAGCCAGTCCAGTAGGCGGGGCTGCCTGAACTGATGTCAGCAAAATTGAGAAAGTCTCCTGAAAAAGTATGAAAGTTTTTATACTTTTCTTTTATACTATCAAAGTAGTCTTTCGCTGTTCCAAATTCTATTGTGGCTTTATAAATATCTTTATTGGCTGTGACAAAATCAGCAATTTTCTGATAATTATTGTACTGAAAATCAAATTCTGATTGCAATTCGTAATGGTATGCGCCGCCTAGGGGTGCTATTATACTATTGTGTGGTGAAATAGTTCCTGTTTTAGAATATTGTTCTAGAAGCAACTCAGCTTTTTCTTTGACATTGTAAGCACTAATGTCTAGGTTTTTGTGATTTGTGGCAAAATTATATTCAGAGACACAAAGAGGGGCATTTGGTCCGCACGCTTTGAATCCAGCAGAGTTAAACTGTAGATAGTGCGCCAAAACTGCATGTTTCGGGTACCGATCATTCCCCATTCTGGCTAAATCCTCATTTAGACTCGACGGATAAGATTTATCATCGTCCCAGTTTTGAAGCCAAATAAAATCACTGTATTGATACTCTGCAAAAAATTGTTCCCATGCGTAATGAATATTTGTGAAAACCATTTGGTTAATATTCGATGCGGCCAGTAGGTACACCATTGTTGGGCTATGGGACACACTGTTGGTTAACCAGCCTATTTTTGGTGTATAATTTAAATGTTGCTTCAGCCACTGATGTCCTGAAAAGTATCAATTTGTTTTAGTTAAAGGCTTATATTGCCTAAGGTTCAAACTATCAAAACAAAGTAAATAAATGAAGAAATCACCTTCAATCAGTTGATGTACTAGTCCGAATAGATGCGTAGTGGCTTCGTCAGGTTCCACCCATCCTCCAGTGGTTATTTCAAGTCTTCCAGATCTCAATAATTTTCGGAATGCCTGTATAAAATAAATGCATGTTAACAACGATCTTGATCGCATTCTAGACCTGATTTCATATCTTATGTCTCCTTACCGATCGGTTTCTGTGTGTAGTCGTCCTCCACCAGTGACTCAAATGTGAGACTTCATTCCAGCTAAATGTTAGGTTACTGTAGAACTGTAGTTTCTTCACCATGTTCGATAGAATCTTACTTACGCTATCTTTATGATATTGCTCGAATGTTCGTCTAAAAATTGAATCGACGTGCGTGCGAGGGATTAGTATTACCTAAAAGATAGTTTGTTTTAATTATATTATTATAGAGTCTAGTTATAAAATATTAAATTAAACTTTCAAGAGTCCTTCTTCTTGGTTCAGGTCATATAAATGTAGGAGAGATTTTATCCCTACATATGATAGAACACACAAATATCTCAAAGGCATCCCAAGAGGCTGGCAGTATTGCTACGTTGAAAAAATACCACCGAAAAAACAAAGGACTTTTAAGGTCTAGATTTTTAAATTATTTTAGTTTACTTTAGAGTTTTAATGGCCTGTTTTACCATCTACGAATAAGTTCCAGTTAGTTTATTTGGTACAAATTCTGTTTAATTTTTGAATTCATTCGGTAGATAGTGGCTATTCGGACATTGTGCCTTTCTTACCTTGAGAGGGGGCCATTTCGAATTCCTCATTAGAGATTCGTATCGACTGTCAAAAATATGATTCCAAAAATGTCTCCTGGGTATCCAGAAGGGCTGCAATTATGAATATAATTTAATTCAAATAAATTGTAGTAATAATCGGTTATATCACGGGTCTATTTTAATCTTACCTCTATGTTTAATGTCGCGAATTTGTCTTGTGCATCGATATCAGTTCGGGTTGTCTTAATAATGGAGCAAGTGAAGGGGTCTGTTGTCAAATTATAGCTGAACAATGTACTGTCCATAGGCAAACCTTCGATAAGGAAATCAGCTTTTTCATTGTCAGGATCAATATCAATGACACTATGCATTACTTCTCTTCGAGTGACCGTGTCTTCAGTATGTTCGTTAATTTTTGTTTTTGGTATTAAAATACCTTTTACTTGTAAATCTTCTTTATCTTTAGTGGTTTCGTGGAAGTCAGGGATGAGTACAGTATTCTCTTTACTGGTTCCTTTTTGTTCAACGCTTTGAATGTCGTGTTCTTCTATTGGTGGAAAGAACCTGGACGGGGTTGGTATCTGATAGTAGTTCTTAATAGACAACTTTAAGTTGTTCAAGTTCGTTATGTTGCGTATTTCTGATTTGCTCAGTTCCTGTGCTGCTTCTTTGGGAGGTTGCACCGTTACGTTGTGGTCTGTGAAGGTATTCCTTGTTAGTCTAAGTTCATTTGGCATATTATCTGGCTTCGTTATCTTCATCCTCGAGTAAGATGTTTTGCCTTTACTCGTCTCGAGGGACGTCAGAATAGTAGATATCTTAGGCCTTTGCAAATTGTGGAAGACAGTCTTCATTTGTGCGATGCCTGGGAATAGTAATGCTTGGTTTACATGGCCGAAGTGTGGATAGCTCATGTTCCTCCAAACTGTTTCTGGTCCAGTGTTCTCACTAAACGGTCGCTGTACCATTTTCGATTGGTTACGAACAATTTTGCGTAGCGCTGGAAGTTGTAACCTTGGTTAATTTTATTATTATAATTAAAAATATTTTGTTAGTTCACACCTTTATATATAAACACTTTTTTATTTTATTTAATGATATAGTTAAACTAGTGTTAATTAGTCTTACTCTTCTCATAGCACGCTATTTTGGCGGCGAGGAGGAGCGCTATAATCGCGGCCACGCACGGCACTCGGAAGACACTGGCCATTGCCTCGCCAGTGAACAACTGATGGGCTGCCCATCACAAGACTTGTTTGAAAAATATACCTTCAGCGTTAGTGTTTACAGTATCATGTCACGCTATACTTGTTTGCAAACATTTTTGGCTTCGACACTTACCGTCTCATGTTTTGAAAGGGGTCGCAGTTCAACAGAAAGAACATTGTCGATGTTTTTAATAAATATATAAGCATGTATGACACACTTATTAAAGTCACAAACGGTTGCATGGACGTAGCAGGTTGAAAGGAAGCATTAGCCTTTTCCCATGCTATGTTGAGTCCGGTTTGCAGTCCATTTGAATGCAGCTGAATAATTATACCAGTGTTTTAATGGAACGACTGTCTATTCGAATTCCTTTTGACTGGGCAACTCGATGCGCATTAGTAAGACTGAGTGTCAGAAATTCTGGCCTCTAACTGCTCATAACGACATAATAAAATTAATGACAACCCGCTCAAGCAACGTGTCTTCCTAAACATAGAGGAACTCGTCACGGCAAGATTCAAGAACCATCCACGGACCGCCCGATCTAAGCGTTACTTATCAACGAGCTCTTTTATAAGAAACCAATTCTTTATAAACAAAATTGACACTGTACCTACCTACTTTATCGCTGGTCTCAGGCCGAAAAGTTATAACACCTGTATATATTTTAATACAAACATGTTTATTAAGACTTCAAGTTAAACTTTATAGTTTATAGAAAGCTAAGCCAGTCTAACCAAGGGGTTGATCAGGTAACTGGGTTGAGGAGGTCAGATAGGCAGTCGCTCCTTGTAAAACAGTGGTACTCAGCTGAATCCGGTTGGACTGGAAGCCGACCACAACATAGTTGGGAAAAGGCTCTTGAGATGATGATAAAGAAAGCTAAGTAAGTATACGAGTATGTGAGTAGGTGGATATGTATAGAAAAATTTTATTACACTCATCAGCCGTATTGGTATACATATTGCTAAAAACTCATAATGCGATCTCGTCTCTTGGTACTCGTACCTGTAATCCTGGGTGCTGCAGTCACGCAACCATTACCTATGATGAAATTACGACGAATCCATGAAGAACATAGATGGTACACAGCCATGCATTGAAAAGCCAAAATAAATGATATTTAATACGAAGGTTGAAATCAACACTTTTACACCCGAAGATAAAACGAGTTGATTCGGCATTTCCTAACTAGTAACCTTGAAAAGAAACGCCGTAACAAACTCAAGGGTCGTCACAGTATATTTTAAGGTCCAGACATAAAAATAAATTACATAATATCCTCATGTATTTTGTAAATAAGATTGAATGGTCTCGTATTAGCGCTGGCAGCAGGCTTTTCCCAACTCTTATATGGCTTAGATGATGTTCATGATGAAGCTCTCCAGAAACTCCAAACTATAGTACCTACCTACATTATTTTAATCTGTTTCTTATCTCTCTGGATCCAGCCAGCAGCGTTCGCAAGTAAGCGCAAAATCCATTACATGTTATATAAAATAAATGGTCTCTTTCTAATTTAATTAAAATTGGCTATAACTGCTGTTTCTAATCATCCGTTTCATTAGTAAAAGTATGTGAGTTTGAAATGTTTTTCGTCTATTGTTTTGTCAAAACAAATATAATTATGACGCATGCGCAGTGAGAAAAGCATGAAGTTATCAACTATTACGCTAGTAACCCTTCGAAATGGGTGGGTGTTGTATCGATCGGCCCTCGACCCCTAAGCAGGGGTGAAACGCCGGCTTCGAACAAAACTGGCTTTCAAAATATAAATACGATTCGTTTATTATCTATGAAGTGACTAAAAGAAATGGTAAGTTATATTTTTATGTGTGTTTTAAGCGTTGTTTTGTTTTGAAAACGCCTGGTTGTATCACCATGCAATAATGTATACTTACACTGTAAGTTGTTGACATTCGTTTGTGTGAATTCACTGATGTAATTGCGTTATATATTTTTTTGCAATGAATTGCGAAATATTATTAAGGTAGGTTCAGAAAAATAATGCATTTGTTTTGTATACAAATGTACAAAATCAAACACGGAACTACAGTATTTAATTATCTGAGTCTTTATCTTTGTATCATGTGCTTGTTTCCTAGGATCCAAATGTGATGACCACGTCGGGACTGCTGGAGTGGGAGTTCTCTTTGCCATCCGACCAGATCATCTCCCACGGCTGGTACCACGGCGCACTCAGCAGGACTGCTGCCGAAAGCCTGCTGCAGCAGGACAGGGAGTTCCTCGTCAGGGATTCATCATCACAACCCGACAACTACGTCCTCAGCTGTCGATCAAATGGACAGCATTTGCATTTTGTCATTCAACGGGTAAGTCATCCGTCACTGAATTTTATATTTCCTTTCTCATCTCAGAGACAATATAATGCGTGTGAACTGTTTCCCAGATTGTTGTACACCCAGACACTGTGTACGAACGACATCAATACCAGTTTGAAGATGAAGCCTATGACACGGTCGCCGACCTCATCACCTCCTATGTGGGGTCCGGCAAACCGATATCAGCCGCGTCGGGAGCCAGAATACAGTATCCAGCCAATCGGGTGACCCCTCTCACGAACTACATTCAGAGCGATGACATGAACTCCGTCGTCTCACCGGTAGGCGACGGCTCGTACTGTAACCCGTACAGCTTGTATAGCCATTTCGCGGCAAAACCTGGAATGCAACTCAGAGTGCCTTTTAAGAAGCAAAGATCTCACTCACTAACCCCTATCGATATGGGTCAACATGTCACTCATGGCAAGAGTGCCAGTGCAGACGGCGTCATCCAAAGCCAAACTAACATGCACGGGAAAATCTTCTGCAGTGACTCTAACTCCGGGTCTAACACCTGGGATGCCAATCTACCCACCAGTCCTCCTGCCAAGCCAGCCAGATACGATGGGCCCAAAGCTGATGAAAGACGATTAGAACTCCAACGCCTTTATCAGGTTTCAGGATCAGATTCGGGCAACGGATCCGGAGATTCCACGCAGAGTTCAGCGCACAGTGACCCCAATAAATCTAGAATGGAATCGGACTATAACCTGGTGACACCGACCATGAAGCAACAATTCGACTACGAACAATCAGAGGCAAGGCTGTTACAGTCAGAAAATTTGGACTACGTTGTGGACTCGAGAATAAATCTTGAAAACTTCCAATCGCAAATCATACCAACTGGGCTAACGAAACCACTTGAATCCGAAACGTTACATACGATCAAGCTCTTACTGCGCACATCTGGGCCCAGGATTTTAGCGAATCACATGACAAAAGTCGAATTGTATTTCTTTTTTGACGATGCTATACAAATCGATGGTCTCGATAAGACGGCATCGGGATTAGAGCTCTTATTTCTACCGCAAGGTCGACCACTTCGTTTAGATGTCATAGAAAGGTAAGAGAAGTGGTAATTATGAGCAAGGTATAATTCTTTTAAGGACTGATTCACATGGATAATAAATAACGGCAGTGTTTTACATGATTTATGCTTTCAGGATTGAAACCTTTCGCTTGCTGATAGCAGTGACGATATTGACTTGCCAGACGGACAGGCAGCGAGCTGATACCATTAACGACTGGATTCTCCTGGCAGTTGAAACGAAGACCGCTTTGGGGAACTTGTACGGGTTCTCAGCTATCATGTTTGGACTGTGTATGCCTCAGGTAGCTATTAAAACTAGCAAAATGGTGAAAAAGAGAGGCAAATATTCTGATCCTTTATTTCGGAATACGACAATCAGGGTACCTTTGCCTTGATTAGGACGCCAAAGAATGAAATAAAAAAAATTCAAAACAAAAGACCCACGTACGTTAAAAATTTCAGCTAACGAACTGAAAAGGCAGAAATGAGTTGAACAATCCCTCTTCCTTGAGAGATAATAAAGTGTCCCATGGACAAGTACCTACCACAGCTACGATTGTTCAACATGTTCGGCGTCAGTTGAGATTATACTTCCTTTTCTCAGGTGGAGTGCTTAGAGAATGCGTGGAACATTCTCAGGCGGGTGTACACAGACAACGCGTTCATGTTCGAGGCTAAACTGAGGCCTTGCTTCAAGAGTATGAACGAGGGCACGAACCCTCTGCCGCCCAACACGACGACGCCTTACATCCTCCCCCCTGTACTGTGCTTCCATTTATTTGGTGAGTTTCTACCAAAATGGTAATTTACAAAAATTATAATATAACCTAATTTACATAACTAATTGTTAATGAACATGTTAATGATCACGCGAGTACTGAGAATGCGTAAATAAATTGCTATCCCTTAACACTTAAAATTACGTGTATTATTATTTACGTCAGGACATTTTTTTTAAACGAGATCATTTAAACCGTATGGATTTTGTTTGTTACAATTTCTAGTACATGGCACTCGCATAAAAATTGGTCATGAAATATCTATTTTCCAGACGGCGAAGGTGGAGGATTAATGCAACCAGATGACACTTTCCCCGGCAGCCTGATGAACAGCCTAGAGTTTGACTTCAACGCGACTGCAGCCCACCTCGACGCGGCTAGGCACTTCCCTAACCAACTCGACATGTTCAAACGCAATGCCAGAACAGTTGTACAAGAGATGTCTTCCTTAGGACCAATGCTCGACCCCACTCTCCTCGAGTTATTTAGAACAGAATTCCATATAAACTTCTTGTGGGGAGAAAGGGGAGCATTGACGACGCCAAACCAAAGATTCGCTCGACTAACTGACATTTTGACAGCTATGGCGACTAAATTGGCGAGTCAGCCGCCCGATAATGATGATGTTTGAGTAAATTTTTAAAATGTTACCATATCACCGAAGTAGGTTATCTACTAAATCAAAACGCCAATTTTGATATAAGTATGTTTGTTTATCGTGTCGAGATTTTGTTGTAGACATAACTCAGTGATGATAATATTAGTATTAAGTATTATTTATTTCGAATTCCTTTTATTCCTTATACTATGGATGTGAGATCAAATTATACAGGCTTGTTACAGTTGAAGGTTTCAGTGCGATATCGAAGTTATATTGTCAAACTTAAGGAATTTTATCTGGTAAACGATTAGCGACTCATTTAGATCTATTAATAATGTAATATTATTTATAGAATAGTTAAGAAGATAATGCCATATTACTCGTAATTAATTGTATTACCCTGTTTGTTATACATTTGTAAACGTGATCATTATACCAATCTGAACACCAAATTTGCTTATTATTACAACCCCGTTACGCATGATTAGAAATAATATACCTCAACGTTAACGCTCACTAATCTCTCTACTTATTAGTAAAAACCGTTCATTAGTTTTCGAGATTGTCTAGTTTTGACTGTTTGTTTGCATTTTAGGTACCTACTGCATTTGAGTATTTTTATAATATTAATATTTTGCTTATTAAAAAAAAAGTATAAATAAAACGACATTTGATTGAGTAAACTATGTTTTATTTCAATCATTTTAATGATGAAAACATATAAAATATCAACTTAAACTAGATAAAAAACCTATCTCGTACAAAAGCCAAGTTTTGTTGATAAATTAAAATACCTTCAAACCATTGGTTACCCAGTACAAAAAAGCAATTTACACATGCTGGAAATAATGTTTTGTAGAACAGAAGTACAAGACTATAGAAAGGAAATATACGTTAAAACATATTTTTACATAAAACATCCGCAGCAAATTCATGATGTATTATTATTCAATAATCTTATACATTATGCTTCTACGTATTATTTATTATTTAAATATTAATTCGGTGACGGTTAAAATTGTTTTATATAATTATTAAAACACATGCATGCATGCGGTAGACAGGATAATACGAAGACGGTTATATTAAGTCTTTTCAACGGGTATATTTCATTAGATACATGTAGCTCATTGTTTAAAATACTTAATATTATAAGTAATGCATAAATAACACTTGAAAGCGGGCTTAGCACTAGTTCAAGTTGGGCATCTTACAAAATAGACAAGTATATAGGAAGAACCACTTCATCCAAGTCTCGAGACAACCTTAATATTAAAAACACCTATAAATGGCGATGATAACTAGCATTGTAATATGCATACAATCTTCACATTCCGTTAAAATTACACCAGTGTAAAATATATCAGAGAGAATCCATCATGCTTGCAATAAAATGCTACAGGCTTCATGCAGAATTCCCAAAACAATTTCATCAAATGCACGAACTAATATGTTAACAATCAAACCGTGTAAAACTGATAAAATAAAAGACAATCCCAAGGGTGTTACTAGACCTATCGATCGACCGTCAATCGACGCCATCGATCTTCGGTAGAACGGATTGTTCGACGCGACCAGTCTGGTGGACACTATCGATCGACGTCGATCATAGATCTATCGACAATCGACCGATTGGTCTGGTAACACCCTAAGAAAAAAAAGAACGACTTAAATACAAGAAAAAATAAAACCAAAAATATATATATATTTTTTTTGGAACGATCTAAAATAAAATTCATAACATAATGCCTATGTTGACTACTAGAGTAAAGTTTATATTAAATTCATGTGTTATTAAGATAAGTCGTTAGTATAGGTTGACAGTCTGCGACACTTAGAACTTAAGGGATTTGGCGAAAAGTGCCACCGTCGCTTGAGTCTTATCGCCGTTGAAGCGTCGTAGCTCCACGATAGCCTGAAATTCAAAATATACCCTTCAATAACTGTCAATTATACCCCTTATAAGGTTACCTGACAACTCTTCTATACAAATAAATTATTCTATCATAAGGTACATACAGTTCGTTATTTTAATTAGTAACCCAAGTGTTGTTAGATAATTGTAATTTTAATAATTACATTAAAAGCCAATTGCCTGTACCAATGGGGAACGAAAAGTTAGTATGACATGACAAAAAAATTCATAAAGCAATCACGCCATTCCGAACTATGTCAAGTTATATTCCAAACCTTAGATTTTATGTCAAAATGAAATCTTAAATAAAAAAAGTACTAGTTTTTAGGCTTCCGTACACATAAGAATAAAATGGGGCTCTATTACTAATGTATAGAACCCCATAAATGTGCGATAATTACCAGACTGTATCTCATATAGTTCATGATATACAGTCTACGACAGCTAGACATTGGAAATCTTATTAAAAAAGAATAAATATTTGATGGAACCTAGAAAAAAACGTTTAACGTTGTTCTGGGAGTTTAATATCAACTAGCCATATTTTAGTTACGCCTCGGATCACCGCAATAAGATAAAACCAATTAAACATTAAGAATAACATACCTGTTCCCTGGTGAAACCGAGTGACATGATTTCTTCCACCTCCGGTTCACCGAAGTTGTCATTCGGCATTATTGTCTGGCTGGGATCTCCCAGAACTGGAAACAAAATATTTTATAAAAAACATCATCATCTCCCGAGCCTTTTCCCAACTATGTTGGGGTCGGCTTCCAATCTAACCGGATTCAGCTGAGTACCAGTGTTTTACAAGGAGCGACTGCCTATCTGACCTCCTCAACCCAGTACCCCTAGGTTAGACTGGCGTCAGACTTACTGGCTTCTGACTACCCGTAACGACTGCCAAGGATGTTTAATGACAGCCGGGACCTACAGTTTAACGTGCCATCCGAAACACAGTTCCACTCGTTTAACCTGTGGGAACATCTTCCCGCACGCGGATAAAAGGTAACCCATATGGTATTCTGAATGTACAAGCTATATTACGGCCAAGTTTCATTAATATCCATTCCGGAGTTTTTGTGTGAAAGAGTAACAAACATCCATCCTTACTTGCAAGCTTTCGCGGACATAATATTTGTTGTTTTATTAGCAGTACAGTAAAAAATACAAAAATATACGGAAGACTAAGGGCCAGTTGCACAGGTCACGGGTAGCCACTATCTACCAGATAAATTAAAACTAAACATATCTGGTAAATTAAACTATCTGGAACTTATCAGCAACCGGTGAAACTGGCCGTAAAAATCTCCCATATGTAACTGTCACGACTCATCTGACTAGCCTTTTCTCAACTATGTCGGGGTCGAATTCCAGTCTAACCGCGAACAGTAGGGAACCTTTGAAACAGAGCGATGGTCTACCTTACCTTCTCAACCTAGTAACCTAGTAACCACTAGACAAAATACGACTACTTACAAACCAAAATAACCTGAACATCAGAAAAATACAGAAATCACTAAACACAGCTAATGCATTTAGTGTACATGAATATAAGTGTTAATGAATTCTTGTTTGTTTACGTAAAAAAAACTTACCCATTCGCTGATTATTGATTTGCATCGGCACTGGCGCCGACTGGCCGCTGGTGGTCGGCCTGATGCCCAAGTGTCCGCCGGACTCTGCATAACACAGAACATGTTACTACAAGTCTTAAATATATAAAATAAACACACAGTACGTAAAAAGAAAATACATTAAATCAATTATTATAGTGAATTTTACAAAGTTCCTGTGAATAAGGTCTAACAAAATTAGTGCACCATATTTTTACGAGTCATCTAGTACATGCTAAAGATCATGTTTACCACAAAAAAGTTCTTTTGTCTAGGGGTCAACGATCGAGCGCGTTCATAGAGACCGGCGTTATGCGTAAGAACACAATTACAATTTGGCGAATGAGATAATAAATCTAATAGCATATATTATTGTTTTTTTTTTGTGGTAATCATGATCCTTAGCATGTACTAGATGACCTGTAAAAACATGGTGCACTATTTTTGTTAGACCTTATATAATAATACTTAGTTTACAATAGCAACCGCTTACTATGAATACCCATATAAACCTACACGACCGCAATATTTTTTAAGTATGATTTTACAAAATACAGTATCTAATAACATCAAATTACAACGTAACAGAAAGGGTTCCTGACATTTCTCTTGAAATCAATGGATTAATAAGAAAATTAATAAAAAATATTAATTATAATTTTAGTTCGAGTACATAGATGATAGTCACTCAGAATAAAGCAACAGAGATTAAATTCAGGTGACATGGAACACGTATTGTGGTCTAAAACAATATAATACGCGTGAGCAAGGTCCGAATATTTTACAAGTCAGGTTCAAAAAAATAATCAGTACAATGTCACAAACCCATTCCTCTGTGCATATTTACTCGAAAAAGAGCAGTCAATGAAGTCACGAATAATACTTAAAAACCAAGCAAACATACCGAAATAACTTGACACATCCGCAGTACTAAAGAAATCTTGATTAACAGTACATTTAAATTGGAATCAATTGTTGAATCAAGTCACCTTTTCATTCAGTTTCCCAACTCGTTCGTTTCATTAGTTCCCATTCACTGACCCGACTTTCCCGACAAAAATGCGCGCGTTAAACAATCGAGCTACCGCATGCAATCAACAATAGAAACAAAACACATTAGTTTTACGATTTTTATTGTTTTTTAAATAATAAAAAACGTTACTATTTTTTACGGTGCAAAAAAAGACATCGGCACAATATCATTTGGTACGGTTTATTTGTTTTTTGCTCGCCCACCTTGTTTCGACTTCTCCATGGCTTCCTTGACTTGTCGCTCCTCGTGGTCTCTCATGGATTGGTTGACGATTTCGTCCTCGGAGTAGCCCGAGAGTCGGGCGCACTCGGGCAGCTCGGACTCCGGCAGGAATGGCGTCTCGGTACCGGTCGTGCCGATACGGAGAACGTTGCGTTTCAAGTCTATATTACACTGTGTACAATGATCCAGTTAATATGCGTTACATTTGACAAAAAGAATTCATTAAAATGAACAAGCAAATAAAACCGTTGTTTTCGTTCCGTGTTACATTGATATAAATATTTATTTGGGTGACAATTTGGACACCAATCAAATAGTAATCCTGTTTAGGACAGTCAGAGAAAAAGTAAAATGTGTGTGATGTTCTTAAATACAAGTTGTCGATAGAAGCCAGTTTTTCTTATTGCTCGCAATAACCAGATTATGCATTTTTGAGTAATAATGTTAAGGTTTGGCTGGAGTACCGGCAGTCCATATCTAGCGAGTAGTCGTCATGTTAATACATAAAAAGATTTTCAAAAACACCTTCATCATTTGGGAGCCGGCTGATGATGTTACAAACAACAAAATTAATTAACCTAGGTACTTTTAATTTCAAAAAGCCATTGGATGAAAAAAAAAATAATTTATTACTTTATGCGAAGAATATAAATAAATATTCTTATTCACACACATAATTTATGTGAACTTGAGCGTGTAGATGTTATAAAGGTCGTCTGAAGACGCTGGATGCAGGTCGCTTTCAACCAGTTTGTGTGAAGATCTAAAGGGGAGGCCTATCTTCAGCAGTGGACGTCTTATGGCTGAGATGATGAAGCGTGTAGGTTGTAACAGAGAGGAAATTACCTGATGTCTTTTGAGCATGTCTAAACCGAGCAGCATATCCATGGGCTGTTCCTCGAGCACGGAGAACGAAGTGGTGAGGAAGTCCTTCTCGATTCTCATCTGCACCATGTGAATTCTGCCGATGATCCTCTGCACACCGACACCTTTCGCAATGCCTGCCCATCTAGCGAAAGAAGGGACATGTCAAATATAAGCAATATATTATCTAGTAGGTACAGTCACCCGCACATCAGTAGACACACTTTGACCTTGAGACCGCCTCTATTTCCTACGACATAAGAGATGTTTTCGCAGTTCAAATGTTTCCACTGATGTGCGGGTGACTGTACTGCCAGCATTGCGATTTAGTTCTAAGGCCTGAACCTGTGTTAGGCCCAACGCAAACCGGCGGTGGCGCGCCGAAGATACAGAGAATGAATCAATTTAAAATAAACCTCAACTCCTATGACATGCGGTTGAAAACGGCTGACACACGTCTGCTCTCGTGACTCGCTTTGCATGCCGTTTTCAACCGTTGGGCGTTAAGCGGGTATCCGCGTGGTTCCATACAAAAGTGCTCAATCGGAGGGACCTTTGCGGGTGTCTGTCACGAAGAGGTAAACGGAGCCCGCCTTCGTGCGACGGAACACCCATCGCGGGGGTACGTGCGGTGCCTGCCAGCAAGACAGGTACACGTAAGACGCACGGGTCTAAACGCCAGCTGATTCGGTTTAGATCTCCGCAACAATTGCCCATCGCGGGCACCCGCTTACCGAAGTTTCAGCCCTAATTAGCGCAAAGCATTTAGCACTGTGATTAATGTTTTTAAACTTTCGAGAGTACCGTAACCACGGTAGGTGTAATAGAAACTTCGGCAGAGAAGAGGTATCGTATACCTATATAACAACATCGCGAGTAAGACCCGTATGTTGTGTAAATGTTAACAATAGTAATGGAGTTTAAAGGGAAAAAAGAAAACACGCAAAATATTTCTTTTTTATTTTACAGATCATAAAATTCTGAAAAAGATTTTACATTAAAGAAATTTTTAAAAGTTACATTAATATGATTTTTTTAAAACCGATGACACACACTCAAAAACATGGTGTAAGATACCGCAACAAATACTAGTCTTGGTTCAGATAACGCATGTACAAATTGACCGGCCTTATAATTAACAACTGCAGTGGCGAGCTAATAAAAACGTCAGACACACTTGCTGAGCACAGAAACGCATTATACCTATGCGTGGCATACGCTATCTTAGAATGACTCTTACGCATAGTTTGGGAAGGAAAACTAAGTAGCATGTATCAATACTGCCTAAATCCTTGGGAAATTTCTCCATTTTACAGAGATAATCGTCGGTCTTGTCACCTGCGCCTGCGCTTTCATTAAAGTTGTCTCAAAAGGGCTTCGGCGTGTCGGCATCGGGTCCACGTTCGCCTTCTAAAAATCCGGGACTCGTTCCCTGGTCTAGAAGAGAAATGCAGAAAATGGTCTAGAAAGATGCGCCTTCAGCGCCAAAATACCTACAATATAATAGTGAGTTCGGAATTATATCGATTAAACTAACTATTAATTGAACTTTAAAAGTCGTCATGTAGTCGTGACCGTGGCGTGCCGTGCCACTTTTTGGCTTGTCATCTAGACGTGGCTGTGGCGGTCAAAAGGTTAATAATCAAATATAATTATTTTCAGGCTGGCCAGAAATTGTAGTAATGTGAAAAATTATCATCAAACCTTTTCAGGTTCCGTGCCTACAAATAAATAGTATGATAAACAGACTTGTTGACTGAAGGGCCAAACAAAAAAAAACAATAACAGCTTTTCCTGCATGAATCAGGAAAAAAACAAATTCATCGAGATACATAATCCCCGATACAAACATGTTTTGACAAGTTACAGCAACCTGAGAAGCTGAGTACGGCGTCTATATAAAGATCCATAACAAATACTTGTCTCAAGATCATAAGGGGGATAATGAACTTCTATACTGCAGACAAAAGTACAAGGGTGGGTGTTAAGCTGATATTAATGATGCTCGATATACGTAGTTAGTGATGTACAGACATAACAATAATATTTGAGTTCAGATCAAGGACAAACTCTTTAGTACAAGTACCTACGTATTTTAAACGCTCAGACAAGAAAGCTAAATTGGAAAGAAAAGAGTATCCACTTATTCCTGTTAACCTTTTTGACCGCCACGTACAAAAAAAGGAAGACGTGCCCTCAGCGTCAAGCTAAGAATTGATCATAAATACCTACAATGTAGTAGTGAGTTCGGAATTATATCAATTTAAACGGATCTTTTATTTTAAACTTTGTACTAAACTAAAGTTTGTCATGTAGTCGTGTGCCGTGGCGTGCTGGGCACTTTTTGGCATGTCATCTATTCGTGACTGTGGCAGTCAAAATGTTAATAATATATAAACGCCAAAGGGTGATGTTATGTCGCGCTTTCATATTAAATTGGATCTACCGGACTAAGAAATTTTACAGATTGATACAATATACGAAAGAGGAGACATAGGAAATCTAATAAACACACATACTATTAAATTATGACATGGACTTGAAAACAACTTATTTTTTCACTTATACAGTCTACGTAAAATAAAAAATAAAACATTTTAATAAATAAAGATCGTTCTAATTCATTTGATCATTCAAGATATTAGAACTATCGAATGAAGCAAATAGCTTCACAAAATTATACCAGACTCCGTCAGGCTAGTCTAAATTTCAAAATATAGTTCACAAAATAGTTTGACACACACTTTTGAGATAACGGTGTTAAACTTCCTTTTTTGCAAATATAATTACAGCTATTGTTGAATTAAATATTTCATGTCTATCGAAATTCTAATTTTGTTGGTCACAATTCACACCATACTAGTCCACTCTTTGAGAATAATTTTGACTCATGAATACATATATAAGGTATTATAATACTAGTGCACACTATTTTTACAGGTCATTTAGTACATGCTAAGGATCATGTTTACAACAAAAAAGTCATGAAAACGGCAACATATTTTATCAAATTTAATATAACAGTCGTCAAATAGTACGCATAACGCCGTTCTCTATGAAGGCACTCGATCAATGACCGCTATCATCATTTCAATTTTTTTTCATTGGTCAACTTTTTTTGTGGTAAACGTTATCCTTAGCATATACTAGATGACCTGTAAAAATATTGTGCACTAATTTTGTTACACCCTATATTTTGTATGTCATAGGGGGTAAACGAGCACACGGATAGCATGTAAAGCGATTATTGTCACCGATGGACACACACAACATAATATACCGTTGTTTAAATTCAGAAACAATGAGAAATTGTCCCAAGGTTAGGATGTTAGAATGGGTGTTCATGAGAAAGGAAGGAGTTTGAATAGATCTGCCGGGGCTGCGGTTTGTTCCCAAGAGTTACCGTGAACCTAGCAAACAGCGACCAGCAGAAGGAACATAGTGGGTTTTAGTCAGTAAGTCTGACACCAAGTGCACTCTCAGCGAGAGGCCTCATTTGATGATTTCCCATGAAAAAAGGGGCTTAAAGAGGGGGGCGTCTGATACCCGCACTCATCGAATGAAACGCAGCAACAAGACCGTAAAACAAAGACGTAAGTCTGAGCGATGTACTTACCGGACTCATGTCACACCGACTAACTCAGTTTAGATGACATTTGGTGCAGCTTGAATAAGCATCCATGCACTACTCATAAATTCTAGCTATACTGTGTAAATGAGAATTTCTGACAATCTGTCATACGATAAAATACGCGTGAAGATAAACTGCAGTCGCATAATAAATAGTATAGATACATCGTTAAATGTGAAGCGATCTTAGTCTCTTGATTGAATGCATTGGTTCGACATTTGATTTATTACAATGTCTGTTCAAATCAATCAGTCTGCCTTCTTATAATAATGATGTTTCAATTGAAAAACACGCAGAGCTCAAATGTGACAATACTAAGGGCCAGTTTCACCGGTTGCTGATAAGTTCCAGATAGTTTATCTGTCAGATTTCATACAAATTCTGTTCCATTTTTTAATTTATCTGGTAGATAGTGGCTATCCGTTACCTTTGAAACTGGCCGTTACTTAATTAAAAACACACATTTTCTTGATGATATTGAAATCTAAGACGCAAATCAATATTTCTTCGTATTAATTAGTAAAAATGCAATGCAATTAAGAAATGTTGTCGCCTTGCTATTCTTAAAACACGATCGCTATGAAAATGAAGTTGCAATGACAGATACTTCATCATCGAGTACATACCTAGTATCCACCAGTCGCATAATGTTGCACCGCTCAGCGCAGGCCGCTGACATGATCGTGGTCTGGGCACCAGAGTCGATGAAAGCCTTCACTGGGAATCTGGAACAACGTTACAGTGTCTATAAATGATTATCTCACAATGATGGCACGGTAGGTAATTTACAACCCAGTTTAAATAAATGCTTTTGATTGTCATTAATGGATGAAACATTAACATTTTGGGTTTAAATAAAGAAACAATAAAGAATGGGTTCCATCTATTTTCCATTTGGCTACGGAACCCTAAAAAGTCCTTTATTTAAAGCAGGTTGAAAATGAGCACTTTTTAAAAGTAAATTTTACAAAAGGCATCCCGCAAAAACACCTGCCATTCACCACTTCCAATGTCTTATAGAAGCAGAAGAAATAGTGAAAAACTCCCAATAAGGAAAAAGAAATTGCCGATAATACAGGGATATCACATACTACCTATCTTTATTTTCTGAAATGATCATATCCAAAACGGAATCGAATACTTAATACCTAAATAAAAAGCGAACAAACTACCTCATACAAAAACAATGAATTTAAATAAGCTAGAATTGGGCTGATGTTTATTTGATATTGAAATGAAATGTAAATTCGAATTTACATTTAAAATTAAGAGTACTGTTATAATTGTTCTTATTCAGCGTCTCAGTAGAGACATGGATACTGAAAATAGCCTATGGATGTAGTGAGGATTGTGACACGGTGATTTCATAATTTGTTGGTGAAAGAAAATTCTGTTAATAATTAGAATCGCGTTAATTACTTCATGTAGATAATTTTTGCCCTGAGCATGCGAAACATGGGAGTTAATGATGATGTCAGTATAAGCAAGACTTCAACAGCCTAAAGGATTATCAGACAACAAACCACCTACCTACCCACCACCCCTACTCTCATGTAGCTGGAAATTTATACACATAAAAATGAATCCCTATTTTGCCTGTCACCGTCTTGCGTGATAGACAGTACCAATATCACAATGTCTTTGTTGTTGTCGTTGTTATTGGAAGGCGAAGGTTCTTAGGAAAGAAAAACCCAGGACAACGTCTGTCAGGTCAGCTAGTCCACCAATGAAATAGGAACATATCCGCAGAAGTCACAATTTGGATATTAGAACGCAGCAAGAGGAGGAGAGGTATAAAACAGACAAACTTACCCATTAACATGACAGTTGATGTACAGCATCACCACCGTGCCGAATGTTTCCGGGTTGTACTCCATGGCCGCCTCCATGTTAGCCTCGATGTTTTTCTGACGGATCTCCTCAGCAATCATTCGCTGCGCTTCTGTATCAAATGGATCTGAATTCATCATCCTGAAATAAGTCTAGCTTTAAGTAAAACTCCCTATGAACACCTATCTCATTGAAACCAATCTGTAATTTTTCACCTTATACGCTGTTGCTGACGTTCCGTTCTAGCTAAGATCTGTTCACGAAGCACAGAAGCAAATGTATCTATGAAACAAGATTTACATTTACAAAACTTATTTTTGTTAGGGTTAATTTTTTATTATTAATAATTACCGGCTGTTAGTTGTGTTAGTTTTGACGAATTCAATTTGTTATACAAATAATCTATTACCGGTTATAATTATTGTTATACCCTAAGTAATTCCAATTGGGTGAATTTACACTAACTGTTGTAGTTTATTTAGTTTTTGCGGTCAGAGGTCAAGCCTGTTCTGTGAGACATTGTTATTTGTTTAGTCAGTTCCCTTCAGATGATAATACTACATACATTGTCAGATAAATAGTAAAAAATAATTAAGTGCTTGCCAGAACTCCATTCAACAATCAGTAAAAAGACTGAACTTAGTTTCAACAAACAAATACAAGAGCTATTTGCTTTATAACATGAAGCGAAAACAAGGGCTTGAATGTAGTTCTGTAATATGAACATACTTTTACCAAAATTTCATAATAATCAAAAGCATTTCTACATTTCATAATTGAAACAGCAAAATAATAGAAAGCAGTAAAAACAAAACTACTCAACTACAGAAGTATGCATCGGAAGAAAGGAAAAGCACCGGTAATTATTAACATAGAAAATAACATTAGCATAATCAAAACACCTTGTTTAACATACCTAAGTTGCCGCTGAGGAGAGCATCGGCTAATCTTGGGTTGTTTTGCTTGAGCAGAGCAAGCTGGTCTGGATTAGCTAAAAACATCTCCCTGATGATGCGAGGATCCTCCTCCACTGGTGGGTTCCTAGCTGCCATTGAAGTGCTTGCTGCGCCTGGAGGGACTCTGATGCCACTGAAGTCTAAGCTCGCTAAGCCTGTAGGCAAAGCTGCAAGGGAGATAACGTTTTTAATTTATTTTGGTAAAAAATTAACTCAGCCTCTAAATTATAAAAAAATATTTATTCATTGGCATTCAATGTCATGATTTTTTTTTTATATGATGGTGCAGTTCTCTTTGTTTTCATACTGCCTGCCAGTAGTAAATTTGTCAAAAATACTCTCTGTCATCAGTGACAATAAGCATGACAATGCAATTTTAATGCACAGTGAAAATACGTAAATTGCGTTATCAACACATACCTTGGCTGGAGTCAGTCTGGTTGAGGTTGGAGGCTGTCTGCATCATGTGGAGCAGCACGATCACGTCTCCGTCGTGGACGCCGTGTTCTTTCAAGGATTTCTTATCCTCCAAAAGCGGCTTGCCGTTGTAATTCAGAATAATATCTTTCGCAGGGAACCCGGATTCAATTTCACAAAATGCTTTAAAATTTTCCAACTCTAAATCTTCCGAAACGTCCAAGACGAAGATTTCGTCGTTCAGAGTTGTAATTGTGACTTTCATTGTGAAATTTCGATGATGCGGCTTCAGCGAATGTGCTGTGTTCACTGAGGTAAATACGTGTTGTTTGATTTACACTGCGGGGATGACTGGCCAAAACATTTTAAATCTTGTTTGAGTCCTTTGAGTACACTTTTTTTATCTCCACTTATTAACACAAGCACAAATATTACTCTTGGAACTGTTCCCTGCGATAAATAAAATTACAAAGGCATTCACAAAGGTGGACAGTAGGGGCTAGGGATGTATGTCTTGCTGGCTTCCTCCCTACGCTTTGTGCTTTGATAGCGGTATTTTTATTTTAACACCCATGTTTGCAATGTAATAATTATATTATATTTTTGAAATTGATTTTTTCTCGTACTTTTGTAATTTACGTATTTGACGTATCTTATTTTTTTTATAATAGTTTTAAAAATATATCGGTTTTCAATAATATGTATCCTCTTTGCTCTGTGTCAATTCGGTTTTGATTATCTGTGGTAGCGGCCATCACTATTTAAAAAAGATTCATTTTGTACATAGTCGAAGAGAAAACTCGGTGGGGAAGCCAGTGGAAACGAGTCCTTTGTTACCTAGCTATATTTTCTTTTTACGTAGGTAGCCGCGAGTGCGGACAGTTGGTTTCGGTGGGTATTTACATTATTATAAAAACAATGCGGTTGTTTTAGAAGCGGAGAAAATTCGTGATTCTCGATATAAGCTAAAAGAGTGATCTGGATTTAATAAATTTACAATGTGAAATCGACACATGACGTAGAATGGTGAGATTTTTTGTTACATACTTATTTACCTATTTTCTTGTTAATACATAATCTGGATGCTGGTCAATGGAATTGTATTCTTTGTTCGTTTTTACCTTGTCATAGATTTTTTCTTTAGCGAAAGCGTGTTGACGAAATTAAGTGAAGTAGTCGATGTCTCGACTTGATTCATGTTTTTGTTATTGACTGGTTTGGGGCCGTTTCTTGCCCTTTCAAGGTGGTTCTAATAAGATTCTAGTTATAAATCAATTTGTCTCTACAAGAGCGGCAGGATAATAATCATAATCCAGCATTTTATCCATTAAAATAATTAATTTCATCGTTCATACATAAATTAATTAGAATAATTACTGTGTACCTAATAAAATAATCATAGCTCATTGTACTAAAATGTTAAACAAGTAATCTTTGCTATATAACTTCCTTCTTATTTTTTTCTGTTGTCTGTGTGAGCTTCTGAGAAACTTATTCAGTATTTTATTTAGTAGATGTAGATTATACATAGCACCTATGTATATATATCTACTATGTAAGATAACACTCATATGCCTCACTCACCTTACACTTAAGTTTTGCTAATAGTGAAGTTTTGTCATTTTTCCATGTAGATGTGAGTAGAACAGCACTAAGATAGTGCAATACTAGACCTTAATAATGATTCAGAAGGCATTTAATTTAGCTATGTTCAATTTGAAGTAGGTAGTTGTTGAAACAATTGAATAACAAGTAACATTATTAAAATAGAATGTGAAACTTTAATATTTTATTTAGAAGAATATTTACAACTTATTTACAAAGTAAATAAAAAATTTTCCCCTTTGCTGGGAGTGTGCCCAAGAGGCTGGTAGCATTGCCATGTTGAATGACTTATTCCCTGACTAAAGTAATAGCCAGCCTTTAGGTCACTGGAAGCATCAACCAGCCGCTTAGAGAGCTCTTTTAAAGACCTAGAATATTCGGACCATTATTATTCCATATTTAATCATTTGTATGACTCACCTTTTTATAATCAAATACTAAGAAAAACTTGCTGTGCTCATTTCCTTACAAAATTGTTAATAGCTAAAATCTTGCTGATCACAAGCTGTGAACTATAAACACATACATCATAACAAAAAATAACAGTAAAAACATTATTGAATTTGACTTGTAAGAATGGTTTATCTGCATTTACACTGGTGGACATGCAAGACAAGCCAAGCATGGCTACAAGTCTTTAAAACCATTTGGGATAATTTTTTTTGGACTATGTTACAGACAAAAATGTTGTGCCACTGTTGCAATTTAAAATATTAAAAATGTGTATTTTCACTATGTCGTTATAATGTCCCCGGTCGAATGTTTTCAGGAAATATATTTACATGTATGTTCTTGTCTGTCCAGAATATGTCAATAGTATATAAAGGAGATTTTCACTATCATAATTAACAAACTAAAACTAGAAACAGAAAATATTTAATAAACTTCATAATCTAGAGTAATTTTAAGACAAATTTTGTTGTTGGCTATTACACTATTCATAATTGTTACAGAAGCCATTAGGATTTAATTAAGGTATTAATTAGAAGCCGAAAATCGATCTCAGTGGCGTGCACTTGGAGAGGCCTATGTCCAGCAGTGGACTGCGATAGGCTGATGATGATGATTATGATGATGATTAATATAGATATTTATGTAAACTTATTAAGAACCCCTTGGTGAGGTCATTCTACAAGTAAGATTAACTCCATTGCATATCAACTTAGGACTTTCCACTGATTTATTCTAGTCAGGTGCGGTTTTCAAGTAGATAGCACCATTGCAATACAAAGTGCACTTTAAAAACAACAGTAGTCCCTACTATTTAAAAGCAAAATTGCTAGATTATCTCAACTGCAGGACACTGTATAACATAGGTCTCCTCCAGTTAACAAATATGTATATTATAAGCCTAAAAAACATGTGTATATTATAAGGCTAACAATCGAGGATCCAGCCGTTTTGGTGATCTGATAAATGTTCCATCACTTGCCATGGTTAACTCATAATCTTTAATATGATTGGTCAGACCTTATAGCCCTCTAGACAGATGTGTGTGTTCCATTCATCATCATTCCATTTTTGTGATATTATTAAGTTCCATAGTTCAACATTTATTCTATAACTTTAGAACTAAAACACCTATATATATGTATATATATATTAAGTAACATTAATATTTACAACGTATTTACAAATTAAATATAAATTAATATAAGTATACAAGTAAAAAAAAACACCACACATTAAGTAACTAGTTTTGTTGTGAGAATTATAACTGAAATATGTATTTTCTTCAATTCAGTTTCTTCAATTAAATTGTAGTTAATAATTCTTAGATGCTTCAATTTCTTGACATCATAAAAATATGTTTATCTCATATTATAAAATAGATATCTCTTTTTTACTGATTGATGAACACACATCATCACTTCAAGCCACTACAAATCTGTCAAATTTCCTTAATAGATTTTCAACTTTATCGCTGAAGCATAAGGCTCAAAGTTGATTGGGAAAATTTGACAGGTAGCTTGATGTGCTGGCGTCTGTACTTTGCCACAAAATAAGATTCTTTTAGCAAAATTGAACCAAGGCCAAGGAATACAGTCTGGTTCTCGTCAGTATATTTACAATGCTATTTACTTCGCCGACATTTAAAATAAACAAATCTCAAGGTGCTGAATAATTTTGCTATATGTAGTACATTAATACAAATCCATTGATCGAAACCAGTAGCATAACATTTTCAGAACTGAGATTCTCAAGTACGAATATATTATTAAACTCGATTTACTGATATCCATGTAAGAAAAGTTCGCGAGGAAACCTCAGTTGATACAAAACTTATGAAATAGCTTATTCGTCTTGAGCAATTCTCTCTTTGTAAGAGAAGACGGCTTTGTCCAGCATGTGCTGTCCAAGTACCTAATAATATTCTGTGACTGCTTCGTTGGTCTCTTAGTAGCATACTGCGACTGTTGTCCCATGGTCTTCGGGTTCGATTTCCGGATCACGCTGAAATGGCTTTGTGGGTTTAAGAGACGTTCATAAAAAGTAGCCCGGAGTCTGAGATATGGTGATTTATACACCCGTGCATCGGAGAGCACGTAAATGTCGGTCCTGCGCCTGATCTCTCTCCGGTCGTGTCGGATTGCCGTCCCATCGGAGTCAGAGGGAGCGAATAGAGGGTGCTCCTGTGTCTGCGCGAATGCTTGTACACTATAATATGTCCTATATTTATATTATACACGTACCTATCAAAAACGTCTCAGAAGAAAAGATATTCTGTTTCTATGAGTGAGATGAGAGACGCCTATGAGTAGTTGCTCTCGCTGAGTGGAGAGCACACTCTAACAGTGAAATGTCACTTACCACATCTGCTTAAAGTACAAAAGACTGATAGCAGATATTGCAAAGAGAAATAAGTCAAAATATTTTTTTTTTTAAAAGCTTTTATAGTGCGCGATATTGGATTTAGAATAACTTTAAATTATTTTTTAATTCACTCTCAATAAGCCCTTTCATTAGATACCCATATTGTCGAAATTCATTAAAAATAACTACTCCGACATTTTGTGTGGTCCGCCATTTTGGATTTAGAATAACGTATTATAACATATCGTGCATTGTCATCCAAACTGAACGTGTATACTTCAAAATTGAGTTCAAAGAATCCACCGTAATATACATACACGGCAAGTTAAATAAAAGCTTTTAAAAAATATATATTGTCCTGTATTTATAAATTCATTTTCTTTTTAGAACTCCATCTTACTCCAGTCAATTAAAACTATTTAACTATCAGCGAGTTATAACCATGTCATCAGTGGGACAGCTTGTTCCCCAAGTGACTCGGAGCCCTCCGAACATGACGATCAAATTCCCCGGCCCTCACGTCGAGGGGTCATTCTGCACATCCATCGATTACAACTACGACCCCATCATAAGCGTGCTTTGCGCTATGTATATTGCATTCGGGATCGTATATACATTGTTCGGTGAGTTTTTTTATGAATGTGTTATAAGCAGAGGTCGGAATTAAGTTTTTTTGTACTAAGACTGATCTCATACAGCGAAAGAAGAAAGTGGATATGCCTCAATTTCAAGGATTATTATGAAGATCGCGAAAGAAGAAAGTGGATATGCCTCAAATTCGTGGATTATTATAAAAATCAGAACGAATCTATACAAATGAATCCCTATTTCCCTTGGTCACGCCATCACGCGGCTGAACCGATTTCACTTTTTTTGTTCTTGTTGGGTTTGTTATTGTCAGGAGAAGGTTTTTATTAAAGAAAATAAAAAACTGGACAACCTCTGTAGGGTTAGCTTGTCTTAAATAAAAAATATATTTACTTTAACTAATTTCAACTACGTGCACTAAGTTTTTTATTTTCGATGTTGCAAAACTTCATAAACGACATTGAATGTTCGAAGTTACCACCTTTCAATGTATACCAAGCTTGACGAAATGTACTATACATAAAAGGGAAGGTCCGTTTTAATATCAACATTTCGTAGTACATTAGTGACTTTACCTAATTCCGACCTCTGATAAAATAAGTTAAAGTTATCTTGTACAGATGCCAGCAGGTCAAACTGTCCCAATCTGTCAAATTTTACCAATCCAATATAAACCTTCCGATATTGTTATAAGGTTGAAAATCTATTAAAGAAATTTGACAGATTGAAGTAGGTTGATGTGCTGGCGTCTACAATACCAAAGTGCAATAACAGGGTAGATTCTATGCGTTACAATGGCAGAGGGTTTCATGCATTGATGAAATTGCAGCCATAGCTTAAAAAACCATACACACATACTTGCATCAAAATAGGTGATCTCTTCGACTCAGCAATTGAAAAGCAAGGAAACTCTTACTAGTGTTATAAATACGAAAGGATATCTGTCTGTCGAATTTTCTTTCTTTGAAATTTGGTTAACAAATAATATACATACCTCGGTTTACCCGGCTCGCAGGAGAAACCACGGGGAACAATATGTCTTTCAATATGACTTTTATTCTGTTATAGTAAAAAAATTAAAGAAAATATTGCTTAAGTGATTGATCAGGTCTCAAATGAACTATACATTTCGCTATAGATTTTAAAAAGTCTTCAGTTTACGCGAGATTCCGCTGTTATTAAATTCCGATACGTCTCTTAAAATATAGTTCGGATATTTGCATAGCCATCAGATAAAATAAACCTGTTTTGAATGTTGTATTATATAACGAAAAGCTGAAATTATTCCGTGAACGGCTCGCAGTTTGTTTGCTATAATATTATAACGAAAACATTTCATCAAAATGATGAATATATTATATTAAATTAATGAGGCCCCAATCGTTTTAGAATTAAATTAAAATTCGGCTTACTTTACAACGTTTTCAGAAGAGATTATGCTTATGTTCAGACGTCAGTATACCAAGCTACTACAATCTGTCAAATTTCCTTAATAGATTTTCAACTTCATTCTCTCAGGGTTCAAAGTTGATTGGGAAAATATGACAGTTCCGGGTAGCCTGATGTGCTTGCGACTGTACGTAATTACTCGAGGAGCGGCATTGGTGTTCTAAAACAGTTTTTGTTTTTCAAAAAGTCTAAAATACTGCAACGTAGGGGAGATAAAATAACAATACTAATTGAAACCTCCTAACATTAGTTACGTTCTAAAAACGTTGCAGTACATTGAATGGCGTGCGTACGCGCACATAACTGACATCCCGCTGTTATTTATGAGATCAATCTGTGTTAATGATAACTCTTTGTTAAATTGAGCATTTTGGTATTATAACTTTTTTAATCTTGCTTACTGAAAAATGTTTCATTATCTTATATATTTTTTCGTTGTTCCAACGGGTGTACATGTTTTGTGTGTACATAGTTCTATCAAACTCAAACAAGGCTGACAAATCAGCACTTTTCGTACGTCCAAACAAAAGACAGCCCCCGAAACGCCCTCCCTTCACCACTCACCACTTCCTATGCGTTTTCGCCGGGAAGAAGTATGGATTTAAAGCTTCAGATAGGATGAAAAAAATTCGGCAATATTCTTTTGATCCTCCTTTTTTTTAAATTTTTATAACTTGGCACGTGTTTCAGGTTACCGATGTTTCAAAGCCAGTATGTTTTTGACGGGATTCACATTCGGATCGGCTATCGTTTATCTAATTTGTCTCCAGGAATATCTGATGCCTCCGTATGGAAACGTTGGTACGTACTTAGCTTATTTATTGTGAGGATTTGTTACGTCGAAGTTAGAGAATAATTTTCCTTTATTGGGACTATGGGAGATCAGTTATTGTAATTTTGTTAAAGAGATATTGATTGTTTTTGGGAGATCTCCTAATTTATAGTATTGTCAAATATAATTCTTGATTTGAGTACCAAAAACAATCCGGCCACAGGTGCGTCGACCACTGGGGGCCTAAACCACGGACCCTAATGGTCTACTTTTTTTGTTTATTTTCCCATAAAAAAATTATATATTCCCATTTATGAAGCGAAGGGCGTCGGTACAGACGCCAGCAAATCAGCCTACCTCAATCTGTCAAATTTCTTCAATAGATTTTCAACCTTATCACAATACCGGAAGGTTAATATTTGTTTGGTAAAATTATATATAATATAGATTCGAGACGGTTTTTTTCATGTTCAAAAATATAGCATTTTCTAGCATGTTCCTTTAATATTAACGCAACTAGCACCAACATGCGGGTTAACAAGCTGACTACGCTTGAAGGTGTAATGCACTAAAGCTTTCTATTTTCATAAAATCAATACGCTAAGTAATGAAGAAAATCTATCAAAGTATGTCGCCGCCATCAGTTAATGAAGTGGGTGTTGTTGTGTGTTTAGGAGTGGCTTTATGTGCCGGCCTGTTGTTTGGGCTCATCACTATGCTGATCCAATACGTCGGACTCTTCATGACGGGCTTCCATACTGGCGTGCTGCTAGCTATCGCAGGCCTGGCCATCTACGACCATTTCCTGGACTCCCGCCCCGCCACTGTAAGTATTTGCATGTCTTTGTGTGTGTTCTAGAATATTCTGTGCGTGATCATATCGCAAGCCATGCTTATTTGGGTTGCGATCGCAATGAATAGCAATGACTTGTATGCGATTGATGGATTACATTGTCTTTTACTTGTTTGTTGAGTTGCAGTTGGGCTTGACAAAATTGTCTATTTCATATTATACGTAGGTATTTCCTGAGAAAGCTAAGTAATCAGATAAAAAGTCTCCAGTAGTGTCAATCTATATTCAATTTACATCGCTCTTGTTACACCGGGAAAATGTAACAAATTTACTGACCTTTCCGTTTATAACTTACCAGTGGTTTCACAACTTTACGCACCCGGATAAAAAGTAGTCTATAGCCTTCCTCGATAAATGGGCTTTCTAACACTGAAATATTTTTTCAAATCGGACTAATAGTTCCTAAGATTAGCGTGTTCAACCAAACAAGCGAACTTCTTTGCTTTTTAATATTAGTATAGATAGGAATTTAGTCATTCAATAAACTAAATCGCCAAACAAAAAGGCATTTAAATACATATTTTGAAGAATTTTGGTTATTTGCTGTCCTCATACACGTCATCGAACCTATGGATTCGGTGTAAATGATTCATTGTTATCTCAAGTCAGCCGGTTGACACACATTTGATTTCGCAAAACTTCGTTCATCCAAATGAAATACGTCAAGCTGAGTCATACAGGACATTGCTTATATTATTATCAAATATTTTTGTAACTGTAAAAATTTTAAAGGATGTTCGATTTTTTTGTGGTTCACTGGTTTAGCGATTGACTTTTTTATCGTGCGTGTCGCGAGTTCGATTCCATAATTGTTTGGACTGCAGACAATGGTAACGGGTTGTTTTGTTGCGGTGTACGTTGTTTGTTTATTAACGCACCTATAATACCGGATAATACTCGGTATTTTGTAACTGTCGTTTTATAACGTCATTCGCTCTTATGTTAGAACCAAACGTGGCGATACAAGAATGGTATAGGAGTAGGTAGTTATCTATTCGCTAACAACGATTCCAAATAAAGGAGCTGCAATTCGTGTTATTTAAGTGAAGTACGATTTACGCTATAATACTATGTCAAAGATCAAAAATATTCTTTAAAAACTCGAGAAGACGTCACCCAGTTACGAACGCCTCGTTAAATTTTTTTGTGCGAAATTCTTTCAGTTCGCTAAAAGCAATGTCTCGTTTGAGAGCATTTCTTCTTCTGCAGTAATTTATACTTTAACTTCCTTTGACGTTTAGTTGATAAATGGTACTGTAGAGTAATCCTACAGGTACGGTCTGACCTGGTTTTCTGGAGCAAAAGTATCCTATGTCCTAGGTATAGTTTTGTGAATGGCTCCTACAGGAGCGCGGGCACAGCATCGGGAAAAAGCTAGTAGCGATTAAATTAATAGGATGCGTCGGAGCCATAGTTGCATCTAACAAATGTGACCTCAATTGCATGCTCCGATGTGTTTTACTCTCAGATGCATAGCAAACCGCTACGCTCTTCGACTATTTACTTTATACCGGTTACCTATTTCCTCAATACAAACATGACCGAATTTCTTAAGTACGAAGCAGCTTAAATTGATGCTTTGTACAGAAATAAAGATTATTTGTGTGCCACTAACATTCGGCTGTTGTTACTTTCCCATAAGAAAGTGTGCATGTAAAACAATAGACTCGGATAAGAAGTCGTAATATACAGCCATTAATAGAAAGACCTCGAAAGATCTAGAAACATCGTCGCTTTCACATTCAAAGGGCCACTTTCAAAATGTCCGAATAGCCACTACTAGATAAATTCAAAAATGGAACAGAAGTTGTGTGAAATTATCTACCAATTAAACTAACTGGAACTTATTCGTAGGTGAAACAGGCCCAAAGTATTGCCTTAAACGTCAAGAGGACTTTTCCAACAGCTGGATTGAGTTGGCAACATAGTTTTCTCGCCTTTAAGTAAAAAGTATGAAAAGAATTGAACAGACTTTTTGTAGGGCATCCCACGTGACCGTTATTTTACCATAGGGTAACACCAAGGTTCACGTTTTAATAACAGCGTTCCTTTTTCTTTCAGTTAGAGAAACCATAGAGTATAAAACAACCTTTTTTTATTTCCGTATAAGGTTGGTTTCGAAAACAATTTCAGTCTTAGAGAATATTAATGAAAAGTGATTTCGTCGTGGCCCGAATACAATAAGACTTCATTTTAAAATCGTTAATAATTCTCCAATAGCGAATACATACATGCCGATTTAATGCACGTATAAACACGTAATCGCTTTAAATTAACATTGTTACTAATTAACTTATTAGCGAAAGTATTGTAATCGGTATTCAAACAATCGAATGGTAATCGTTAAAACAATCGATTAGTTGATGATGTAGATAGTGGTATAATGCTGTATTTAACAACTCGATTGTAATTCCTTCGAACAAAAGTGGATTAACATAACAATATCCATAGCTGCGATTGGAATGACATGTATCATATGATATAATATAGATGGACAAACACGATAATTTAAGGAAATATTATCATTGGATTTTTGAAATACATTTCACGGATTTTATTGACAGTAAAAGTATTGAAAGATTTACTTGTTAGGATTTAAGAGTCGTAACATGCAGTCTTGCTTCAGTAAAATGGTACCTGGTAGCTGAGTTGTGATGATCAGTTAGTCAGTTACATCATAATAATATATCGGGACACACGGTCGGTTAGCCCCAAGGCAAACTATTGATTAGCTTGTGTTATGGGTGTCAAAACAACTGATAAACTACAAATACTTTACACAAGTATATTATAACACCTAGACCATAGCCATAGAGCATACCCATCACACATAATAGTCAACCGTTATGGGAATCGAACCCGGGGCCCTCAGCTCGGCATACCACTCGTGCTAACCTTTGCGCCAACGGGTTCGTAAAAAATGACATTCAGTGTAATCCAGTCTGTCTGGAAGGTGACCCCAGAGTACATGAGAAACTAGGCAGATAATAACATTAATTACTAGATAATATTATTGAATAATGTCATTGAACATCCTTGGCAGTCGTTACGGGTATTCAGATGCCAGTAGGTCTTACCCAAGGGGTTGCCCGGTTAAATGGGTTGAGGAGGTCAGATAGGCAGTCGCTCCGCGTAAAACAATGGTACTCTGCTGAATCCAGTTAGACTGGAAGCCGACCCTAACATAGTTGGGAAAAGGCTCGGGAAATGATGATACTAGATAATATAAGGGAGAGTATAATTATCCCTCTTTATCTGTGGTTAAAATGTTTATCTTCTTACCTAAGATCTAGACTAAAAATAGAGTCCTACGCTAGTAAAGAAACGCCGATGACTTAATGATGGCGTCAGACTGCTGACTGTGTCTACTGAGTGATAATCACTACAATTAGTAGGCTGAGGTAAGATCTTTAGTTGAGGGAAAACGACAGTAATTGGTTGTCTGTTCTTGGCTTGCATCTTATTAAATTTAAGTAAGCCTTGAGAGAGTCTTGGAGGCTTAGCTCAGGAGTCGAAAACTTTGGTAACAACGAAAAAGATGTATGGAAATGACATTGCAATTCGAATGACGTGATTTGAAATGTCTTTTCCATGCATGTTCCTCGTTTCTACCAATGCAACGTTAGCGATTGTATAGAGGCATCTTGGCTAACCCCCATCGACCTAGCTATGTCTATCTACAGTTTCGATTTCCTAAAAAAATAACTTAATACGGTAGGCGACAACTAGCCAAATTCAATACTTGTATAGAACTGTCAAAAACGATTACTCTCTATGCAATTTGTATGAAAACACAAACTATGACGTCACAGATTTTCCACATCAAGCGGTATACTTATTTCGGTTATATTATCAATGAAAAAATGTAAACAATTTTCGATTCAAAACTATAAATGAAAATATTTTATGATGTTTTACAAATTGAATGCGATAAAGTATTTTATTTTTGACCTAGTCATCATCCCAATTATTCAAATTGGAACCTTAGTTCCTGAGATAAACGCTTTCAAGCAAACATTAATACATTGATTAGAATATAATGTGAAATTGATGATTGATAAAATTTGAATACAAATCAATAATTTATTTGGCATAGTATTAGGATAGTTAAACCTTTGCAGTTTTTAATATTGCATGGTCTGTTTACCTTTGAGGCTGACACAATAGATAGTGATGATACATTAGGAGAAACAATATACCCAATGTATGCCGCACGCGCCGTATACAAACATAGGTACAGGCACACTATTTGTTTACCCTAAACCTGAATACAGGTCATTGAACTCATTATTCTGTAATGGGACTAGACTTAAAAAAATATCAGATTTAGCATACATTGTGTATCGATTTAAATAACAAAAATATTATGTATATTCCTTTTTTATATATGTAGATATACAAAAAATAATGAAGATAGAAAAAATCAAAACTAGACGAACTATTTTGCATCGAGGCTCGTATAGTGTCATTATATATTTTTTGCCAATAATGAGTTAAAATAGAACACAATTTTGGAAAAACGTAGTGTTAGGAATAATGTGCCTAATTTTGTATTTGAGTGAAGGCAAGAAACATTTATTTCCCAGTACTTCAAAATTGTAATGATTTGACATTTAAGTATACTTTTTCAGGGCTCGGCAGCTAAAAATGTCCCGTTTACAGACAATTTAAGTATATAATATTCATGAGTCTTTCTCTGTCTTTGTAAAAGTTTTTTCAAGGAGACAGATACTTGCTCGATAGTGTTTAAAAATTAAGCGTAGATCATCGGAAGTTCTTGTGTATTGCCCGGGGGAAATGTTTAGAACCCTCACAAATATAGAATACACAGGTACAAAACTTCGTATCTTGAAATAAACTGATATTAATGTATTTTTTTAATCGACATCCAGTAGTCGGGGGCTTATAATTTTAGTTATGGACTAGCTAAATGTCCTGTATTTTTTGCTTTCATAAGACCCTTCTTTTTGGCAGTCTCTTGGTACACCTTTGGCAGTCGTTACGGGTAGTCAAAAGCCAGTAAGTCTGACAACCAGTCTTACCAAGGGGTATCGGGTTGCCCATGTAATTGGGTTGAGGAGGTCAGACAGGCAGTCGCTCCACGTAAAACACTGGTATTCAGCTGCATCCGGTAAAGACTGGAAGCCGACCCCAACATAGCTTCGGAAAAGGCTAGACAGATGATGATAAGACCCTTCTCTTGACAATAACAAACACAACAAAACAAAATCGGTCCAGCCGTTCACGCGTAATGGCGTTACCAAGGGAAGTATGGATTCTTTTTTTAAAGTCTTTAAATAAAAACGGCGATAGGTTATCCAATTTTATTTCAAATCCTCGGGTTTTTTATTTCAAGTCTGTAATACAATTTTAACGAGTTTTCAGAGTTTGTTTGACAACGGTGCAGTCGTCGAGGTATTCAATGACAAGTGTTTGTTTATTGCTTAGCTACGAACTCCAGTCCGTTTGTATTTCTCGGTACTATGTATAGTGTTGTTAGCCTTTTCTATCAACATGCCAGGTCTACTCGTTTGCAGTGCACTTGTGTATTTGATTCCTTGCTGTCAACCGTGGATCGTTGAACACGAGTTTTTTTTTCTTTTTATGCCTTTTGTTACATATTATTTTATTGTTAAAAAAATATATTTCTAAAAATATCTTTTACCAGCTGGAGATTCATCATCTCCCGAGCCTTTTCCCAACTATGTTGGGGTCGGCTTCCAGTCTAACCGGATTCAGCTGAGTACCAGGGTTTTAACCTCCTCAACCCAGTTACCCGGGCAACTCAATACCCCTTCGTTAGACTGGCGTCAGACTTACTGGCTTCTGACTACCCAGCTGGAGATTAATAAATTAAAATGAAATAAATTGACGATATAAAAAGATCAACCCTAAAATATATCGAGAATGTATTTTTACTTAAATTGATGAGGTATTCGCAATAATGAGCTTAAAATATTATGACGACAGACTTATCTTTTTATTTTTGTAATTTCAACGGATATCTGTGAATTGGTCGTCGGTACAAATTATCGAGTGACCCCACACTCAACGCGCTTACTCTTTCTTGTGGCATAATTTTAATTAGTGAGATAATGATTGAAATCGAGCGGCACTAGGGTCCAACTTTATACACTGAACTGGTGTATTCTATTGCGAATTTTTCGTCTTGTTTGTATAAGTTTTGATGCTTGGCGAAAGGACATGTAAAGTTCATTTGTTTTCATGAACGTGTTGGCTTTTTGTCCATGAACACGAATAAAAATTCCAAAAATATCTGAATGTAGACATAAGCGACGTTTGTAATTTTCTTATGTTCGGATATTCTGATTGTACAGACGCCAGTACATCAATCTGTTAAATTTCCTTAATAGATTTTCAACTTTATTGCTGAAGCTTATGGTTCAAAGTTGATTTGGAAAATTTGTCAGTTTCGGGTAGCCTGATGTGCTGGCTTCTCTACCTATATGACGGCTCCACATTGCGGATGCAGACTAAGACAAATAATGACGTATTGCAAATTATACATTTAAAAATTACTCGCTACTGGTTTTGTCTTGTTTTTCTAACATCACATCGTGCCCTTGGAAATCAGATTACGAAAATTTAATTGGAATTGGTTATTATTTTGGGTTCGATCCCCGAATTAGGCCAAGTGTTATTGGGTTTTTCCTCATGGAAATTTCCAGAAGCGGCTCAAATTTAGGACTTTCTCTTTAGATATCTGCTTTTTTGGTTCTTTAGATATATTTTCTACCTAGGCCTTCCTAAAGGTATGTTTTGAAGTTAATATAAAATCTGTACGTACTGATTTATCAATCAATTAAGTGAAAGTGACGCTGGCGTTAGTGAAATCAAGGTAATGATTAATTTAACGAACAACGTGTTGGCGACGCCAGCCCCGCACACCACTGGAAGCGAAAGTTATCATTTTATGTTTAAAATGCTATTGCGATTTGTTATTAGCACCTGTCAGTCATCTTTACTTATATGTAATCTATGCTTTCAAACGTTACTATAATTATATGCGACGGTGAGTGTGTTTGTTGCGTTTTCGAGGTGACACGATTGGATTGTACCAGTAAGGACAAAGTTGAGATCCTGGTTGTTAGTAGCTACTTTCTAAAGTATGTATATCTTGGATACCAATGACTGATTAAATGTGAAAACATCGAGGAAACCTGGACTATAAAGTCACAACTCTCATTGAGCAAGCGTGTTGATTAACGCTCAATCCTTCTCTGTATGACATAAGGCCTGTGCCCAGCAATGCGACGATAAAAAGGCTGATGATGATGATGATGATGAATTGTTTACTTGTATATTATAACATTCATCAATAATTTACAATGAGATATACAAAAACCGTCCGATATACCTAGTTAGTTAAATTTAACGACAATCATGAAATGTTTGTTTTCTTTATTCAATTTAAAGATATCCGGGGAACCGCAGAATAACTTTTGTAAAGAGAGCAAGTAACAGGCAACATACTTGTTTCTAAGTTTCAACGTGGATTTTTACGAGACACTAAATTAGTTCTGATGTGGAATTTTCATAAGGTGAACACTGGTGCGAGAAATTTTAATATAATATAAAATTTTAATATAAAATGTTTTTTTTTTTTACATTTTTCTGACTATAATAATATCATAATCTTGTAATAAAAAGAAAGTTTTAAATCCTCTGTCGGGAGTGATCAGGCGATACCTCCATCAGCTCATTTGCCTCGGGCTCAAGTAAAAAAAAAAGGCATTGTCTTATAAGAATTATTGAGGACCCTTGGGATCGGCAGAACCAGCTACGTCAATAATAAAACACAGCTACGTATAATCCCAACAGATCGATTGCTCACTTGCTCAGTAAATCTCTTAACCTGATTGACTTTAAATCAATTACGTGGATTGCAGTGAGTGTGTCATCGCGTACGGTGGGCTGCAATCAAATGCAATTTTGCAATCCGATGATATGCTCCAGTACGGTGGCCTGTTAATGTCACTGAGTAACTGATCCGAAAATTGAACGACAGATTGTATTGTACGCGCTGGCGATGATGTTACAATGTGTACGTGATAATTGATAGTAGATATCATAAAGAGAACTGTCTGTCTGTCAATGTTTTATGGTTAATAATGTCTTTGGACATTTTTATAGTTTTCGACGATTTGACATGTTATTATGCACCTGAATTGTCTCGTTGGTCTAGTCCCGGGATCGATTTCCGGTTCGGACCTAAATTGCAGCCCAAAGTTTTGAAGTGGGTACATCGGCGGGTGAGCACATAACTGTTGGTCCCGCGCCTAATCCTTCTTAGGTCGTGTCGGATTACCGTCCTATTGGCCGGTATTGTCAGAAAACATTAACATACGTTTAGCAAGTGTGGTGATTAATGCTCAATCTTTCTCCGTGCGAGAGGAAGCCTGTGCCTAGCAGTGGGACGATAAGCTGATACACTACACACTTCTACCAATTAAGTCCTTCTTACGAGTACAACTTGAATAATAAATCAGCCACCAGTCAAAACTTGATAATATTTACTGGTTTCACGAGCACAACACTTTTGTTCTACACAAGTAGAATTCCATAAAAATGTAGACGTGGTGTATCCCAAAAAACAGTCTGCGTCAGGATGGCTGGACCAAAAGAGATTTTGGAAGTTGGAATATACCAAGTTTGAGGAGCTATGTATATCTCTATTTTTGATATCTGGTACCAAATAGTACAAAATAGGTACTTACTAAAACTTGGAATCATCAAACTTCCAATATCTCTCTTGGTCCAGCTATCCTGACGCAGACCAAAAAACAGACGTATTTAATTATGCACAATATGGTGACACGCATGCGGTCACCTCACAATATAGTTACAAGCCGATGGTTTCGTTTGTATGTCACGGGTGATATTGGGTGACCAAATAACTTGTGAAAACTCATTATATTGTGATTGTCCCGTCCACTTTGTTCCATGTATTATATTATGTAGTGTGCGTTCATTGTATGTTTAAATAATGTTTCCTGTTTTCTACGCTTGCGATGTCAATTTTGTAAATGTTCACCTTTGTTTTTTAAGCGAAAAGTTATAAATTAAAACTTTTGTATCAATTTAGATGAATGTGTGAGTTTCTATAGAAGAATTTCATGTGAATTAAATGAATGTAACTCCTGCAGTATGCAAGCGAAATTATGAACTAGAGTTTTATAATGCTATAATTTCCGTGTATGTTTGAAAATGTTTCGACAGTTGTTTATCACAGAGTTCGTCCTACGTTGTTTGCTGTATGTCGTAGGTACTCGTATTTGCAAAAAGTTTCATATTTAAATTGTCCTCCATATTGTCCGTATGATATTAAAGTTTAATTTATCTAAAGTGCTGTGCGATCGGCTTTGTACAGAAGCCAGCAGGTCAACACACCCACATTTGCAAAATTTTACCAATGAAATATTAACTTTACGGTATTGTGATAAGGTTTAAAATCTATAAAAGAAATTTGACAGATTGATGTATGTTGATGTGCTGGCGTCTGTTCTTAATACCTTTCGTAATTTCGTAAATTGTTCCTGATACAGCAATGGTTTATGTTTGTGTCCATTATGGAAACGATATATTGATGTTATGTAAGCAATCAGCTTATCAGCGCGTGCTGTCCAATGCCCCAAGCTCTCCCTTGTTTTAAAGCAATTGTATTACGAGTATGTGTACTATTTTTAGCTTGGTTACCGTGCACTAGTTTTCGTTGCGCCTCGCGAATGAAATATAACACTTTTGAGTATTTTCCTTCGTCATATAACATTGTATTACTGTATTACTTAATCACTTGAGGTAACATCGTGTTTCTATGCAGCAATTAAAAATTTAACGCCTCGTAATTTCAATCGTTATGCTTGTATTGTTTCAAGCTCATTCCATGTAAATAAACAAGTAAAAGGGTCTGATCGATACCGTTTAAATGTCAAGCGGATACAGGATAAT
This sequence comes from Heliothis peltigera, assembly GCA_958496145.1. NCBI lineage: Eukaryota > Metazoa > Arthropoda > Insecta > Lepidoptera > Noctuidae > Heliothis > Heliothis peltigera. Next base: position 14,115,236 of record OY292321.1, on the reverse strand, counting down.
ATCATGTACTAGGTGCGAGCTGCGGTTTAGCCCACCCCCCTGCTCCCGGTATAATGCGTCGCATCGACCTTTTCTAAAATAATATAGTCATAGCGTGGTTATAATAGATACTGTCACATGCCATTCACACTAATTATTAGTAAAACATATATTATGTTATGAGATAGATTAGGTTATATTAATATGTTGTCATTTATTTACATTTTAAATATTAGTATATAAAAAAAAAACAGTTGTCCACCGATATCGGAAGGGTCCAAGCTACCGGTGGTTAGGGTCCCAGAGACAGAAACCTCCTCAATATACGTGCCGTTTTAAGGAGTACTGCCTTCTGAATCCAGTCCCTTGACTAGCATTTGTTATTAATTTTCTTGTATTAGTATTATTTTTTTATTGTCTTGTAATTAGTGAAGTAGCATAAACCTGTAATATTAGTCATAAGCGAGAGAGAAATAAATAATTATTTTATTATAGAAACAGTTCAGTTTTAGAGATTAACGCGATCAAACATACAAACTCTTCAGTTTTATGTCTTTGTAAATATCAGGTGTAGATATTTTCTTTTCATTATTCTCTCTTGAACCATAATGAGGCTGCTGACCACGTCCTGACATTCAAATTGACGTCACCGGCCACGCCACTTGACACATAAACATCTTAAATGCCATATATTGACTTTAAACGATAGAAAAGGTTTCAAGACTATTTTTAAAATTGTTTCCTTTTTTATATTATATGGCTTGTTTTTTATTCATAGAACTTTGTTACTTTGTATGGTATTACGTGAACTAGTTTCTCTTCGTTAATTTAGGTCAAATTAAGACAAGGATATCTGTGCTAATTGATATACCCAGTCTAATACAGTTGAGGTAGACTTAATGCGGAATTATCTATACATATAATAAAATCGTAGAAAAGTCAAAACTGCACATTGAATATTTTTTTAAAAGAATAATTGGGGCGTGATCTACAGCCGATATCGAAGTCAAAAATATAGTTTGTTAAATTTTTGTCTGTCCGGGATAATGTCAAAAAGTACGGCATGGATTTGCTTCAAATTTGGCATGAATATAACTAAGAAGTCGGGTCAACATATAGGCTACATATTATCACGCTATCACGTACGGGGGAGGGGGGGGGAGAGGGGTGAACGTTTAATCACCGCCCAGGCAGACGACGTCGCGGGCAACAGCTAGTGAGATAACATCTTGATCTAAAACTCTTAGACTGCATGTTATATGCACGCTATCGTCAATTTGACGAATGCTTCCGTTCAGCGGTTTGCTGCTACAAACACACACACTCGCAGCCTTCCGCCTTCGTAACATTAGTGTGATATGTTAATCGGGCGTAATTGTGAATCAGTTTTTTTTAATCGGACGACTAGCTTTTGAGTTTATGTTATACATACGAGCATAAATAACAAATATTTCCTCTTTTATTATAGTTCGTTTCGCGGCACGGTCGACATTTGTGCGATGATCATGCTTGTTGGCTGTGATCTGGTTGTTATACTATGTATTTATAAAATACATGTATTTTATCAGTTGTGTTGGCCCCCATAATACAAGCTTGTCAATAGCTTACCATGGGGCTAAGCGACCGTTTGTGAATAAGGTGTCCCAACATTATACAAAATAAAGAAAATATATTATGTATTGATTGAATATGTTAATTCTATTTGTTTCAGTACTGGCTGTGTGTGGTGGTGTTGCTGTGTTCAGGCATATTCTTCGCAGTCATCAACTTGTACTGGAAGAAAGGTAAGGCCGCTATCTTATCAGACAGATAACGTTGCGATAGTACTTATATTTTGTACCTGCCGTCATATTATAAGCGGGTAATAAATGATTGTTATATAGCAATCGTGTTGTGAAATGTTTTCGATAGTCGCTTATTAAATTCTAGAATTACTTTCTAGATAACTGTATCGACTCGAACTTGGCCTTTTAAAAGCAGTAGTGTTTTGTTTACACTTCTGACAATAATGAAGTAGAGGCTCGTGGCTACATAACAGCCGCTTGGCGCGGTCGGTCTGTGTCTGGGTAACCATCTGGTCATGACGAGTTCCTCCGTGTTTCGGAAGGCACGTTAAATTGGTGGGTCCCGGCTGTCATTTGTACATCTTTGGCAGTCGTTACGGGTAATCAGTGGCCGGAAAGTCTGATAACCAGTTTTACCAATGGGTACCGGGTTGCCTAGGTAAACCTAGGCCTTAACTTTTATTTTGTATAAAATCAAATAACGGTATAAAACTCCTTGTACACCCGTATAGTATTGGAGTCGCAACTTGTCTTTAATGACTATATGCCTATTTTTGATAACCTCCAGTCTAACCAAGGGGTATTGGGTTGCCTGGCGAACTGGGTTGAGGAGGTCAGATAGGCAGTCGCTCCTTGTAAAACACACTGGTACTCTGCTAAATCCGGTTAGACTGGAAGCCAACCCCAACATAGTTGGGAAAAGGCTCGGGAGATGATGATGCCTATTTTTGATAACCCCACTACAGGACACAATCCTCTCCCCTACGCCAAAACTTAACTGTAGTTTAAAGTTAACGTTTGCATATTCTCGGCCACAGTATAATTACTTGACTCGAAATATTTCGTGCGCCTCCTAGTATATTCGAATGTGCTACTTACTTATTAAGAAGTTGACTAGCTCTGTAAATACTGGATTCAATTTACTAATGTCTTGCCTGACTTTCATGAGATTACTTTTGACTTTCAGTACTGTGGGGAACTGACTAGCAGGCATAGACTTACTAACGAATAGACACGTGCAATGTCCTATAATTTTGTTGGATCTATAGTTAAATTTTTTTGAGTTCTCTCTGGAATATATAAGTTCTGTAAATGTATATTTTGTCTCAAAAATCATAAACCAAGTTTTGACACACATGTTTATATATACATGTTGTTGTTCATTATTAATTTCATTTTATAATTAGAATGCCTTTTTCGAAAATTTATTAATTACAATAAGATATAGTATATGTAGCTTTTGAAGCAACCCGTCATAAAATAATGCTTGAAAATATAAAAAGAGAAGAGGATAATAACAAACGTCTGTGAAATTAAGTTTTTCAAAACATTCTGCACGATCTGTTTTTAATCCTTATAAATATTCGAATATAAATATAACACAGTATCCAAATGACATATACTACGTCAAATGTACAAGAATCAGTTTGCTAAAGCTTGTTTCATTAAATGCAAGACGCAAACATTTTATTAAAAGAAAAAAATCTATAGATGATCGAAAAACAGTTTCGCATATTCTTAGGCTATAAATAAACGATTAGGCTACAAAAGAATTGGTGCTGAAATCTAATACGAGTGCGTACTTGAGTTGGTTACATAATAGGGGTCGCGAGACTGTAATATGTTAATACTTATCGATAAAGTTGTAAAGCTAAGTTAAGATCTTGTGAAGTAACTCCAGAAGGAACAAAATGTGTTAAAGGCACCCACAGAGGTAGTTATAGGATGTAATAATGTCGGGACACCTTTTTACAAACGGTCGGTTAGCCCCAAGGTAAGCTAAACTTGTGTTATGGGTGTTAATCCAATTGAAACTACATATACGAGTATTTGAAAATACATATTATATATAACACCCAGACCACAGCCAATATGCATGCTCATCACACAAATGATGACTGAACCGGGAATCAAACCCGGGACCCTCAGCTTGGTAGTCCGGCATAGTTCCCATTGCGCCAAAGTCGATAGTAATATCAAATACTTAGTCTCCGCCAGCTGTTTCATCTCGTGGGAACTATTCAGCTCATCCCGATAAATAGTAGCCTATAGCTTTCCTTGTAAAATGGGCTATCTACAACTGTTTTTTTTTTTCAAATCAGTCAAATAGTTCCTGAGATTGGCACTAGAGACTCTTCAGGTTTAAAATCTATCTTCAAAATACTGAAACTTATTGACATATTGTTATAGAGTAACCTCTAATATCTTCTAAAATCGCTAACATTATGAATACCTAGACAGCTGTGCGCTTAGGGACATGCTATCTTGAACTAGCTGTATTGGTTCTTCATGAATATTAAGTGTGTTTCCACGTGTTTCAGTCCTGACGATCTTCGGCACGAGTGTGTATGGGGGCGCGGTGATCGCTACCTCCCTCGACTACTTCTTCGAGCGAATGATGATGCTTAAGTGGGTAAGTACTTAGATTTATTTATGGCTCGTAATAAACAAATATGTTTATTAAAAAAAAATCTTCCAAGACAAAAGAAATTGCCGATTTCTTTGATGGGAATCGCATCATCCGATCCTTACTATAAGGCAATGGAACCACGTTCAAATAATTTAAAATCGATCGATTGGTACCAAAGACGAAAAACTGAATTAAATCGAAGAAAATGAAAAACACCCTTTTTTTGGAAACGCTACTATATTATAGGTATTTCTTTTCTCACAGAAAGGTAACGTAACAGCAAAGAGAGTGCGTCATATTTTTTTTTCTACTTCTATTTCTTTCTTAAGTGAGACATTTTTGGCTCCTCAACTTTAAGGACACAACTTCTTTTAGTAAAAGTTACGATTTGGTATAATATAGAGGCATCGAACTTACGAAGTTTCAATATTGGGATAATAGCTTCGGTTTAAATTGACAATGTATATGATTTTGGCCCATTCCAGTGTCGAAATAGACATGTCATTGTTATTGATTGCAGTTTAAGTTTTCCAGGCCACATCTTTTCTAGGAACTCGAAAAGGTGTCAATTATTCATGAGTGATGTAACAAAGTGCCTCGTTAGCTACCCTAGTTAGAAATAATCCAAAGAATACGTTTTTAATTGAAAGAGAATTAACGTTAAATGTTTCTCAATTAGAGGTAACCTGGATAGTATAATCAAATAAGGAAATCAGTGATGTGTTACCATTATCAACCGTTGTATTGAAAATAACTATTTTCTTAAAAATAGAAGTGGAGTAACTGTTGGTAAAATTAAAGAATCCTATCCTTTTCAATACGATGAAGTGGGAGACGGGAAAATAGAAATACGGTTCGCGAGCTGTTTGCTACTAAATTAGATTGTCGAGTTTTGAAAATTAAAACTTAAATCAAATAAACTTTAAAAATCAAATCAAATTCCTAAACCGTCAATCAACATTTACTTTCAGCTATGGGAACGTGCGAAACTAGAGCCCGTGGTGGCGCCGCCGTGCCGCCTGTCCTGGCTCACGCTGGCAGCGTGGCCCGCCGCCGCCATCGTCGGTCTGACCGCACAGTGCGCGCTCACTGCTACCGGCATTTATCATGAGCAGAGTGAGTACCACTGACAAACGTTGAAAGACTCTAGTAGGTAGCTCGTAAGTGTCCAAATAAGAAATAACGCGATTCTAAACCCCAACACAGAAACTAATAAAATAATGTGGAAGTATGAAACTTGGCATTAATGAATGTTTATTATAGTTTATACATTTAGAAGTATTATTTCATTCAATCTGAATATCTGTACTTTTTGAGCTTCAACGTTGTATGAGATCCTTCCATCATTATTGTTGAATTCAAAACGTTTAAAAAATGTTGTTTCAACATGTTGAAATAAACTATTAGAAAAAAATCGCAAAAAGTAAAGATCGACTGTTTTCAACATATACTGTCATTCCCTAGGCATAAGCGCGCAGAAGCGTCACTTGAAAGTGCAGGCGACGCGGCCGATCAGCCGCGAGCAACGCGCCGAGATGAAGCAGCGCAAGTATCGATACCTGTACCAAGTGCGGACTGCACATGGCGACGTTATCTCACAGGTGAGTTAAAACGGAGATAGAAAAATTACGAACAAAAAATCTAAATAAACATCATTTTCAAAGGAAAGAAAATATATAGTTTTTGGGTGAGGCTAGATTTTAGCTGATGTTCAAAAGAAGGCTATCGACACAGTTTCTATGTCAAAACCTATTGACAAGCTGGAATAAAAAAAATATTAAAGGCAATCCAATAGCAAAGGCAAATATTTCGTAGTTATATTTCCGGACACAAGCAGGTTATTAAGGTAGGGTATTTTTAGTGATGAGAAAAAGCTTACATTATTTGAGAGTTCTTCAGGGCAATGTCCTCGGACCAATATTTCTATATATTGGAAGTCGTGTCAGTTATCTGTTGCTGAAATATAATATGCTAATAACATCGAACAACCTTAACATTTTTTAGATCAAGATTATTTCTTGTATTCGGAAAAGTTGTGTGAGAAGTTGTTGTGTGTCTAGTTGTCGACAATTTTAACTGTTTTATTTAAATTCTTTTAATGGAAAGATGTGGGGTATTTATTACCTTTGCATAGGAGTGCAACAGAAACGACCGGCGGGAACTGTACAGCACTGTATATCATGTTTTTTATCATTAGAAATTACAAATACTTCCTTTTTTGAAGTTGGTTAATAAAAATAATGTCATGGTTGCGTAACATCCGCGAGTGGACAAATATCGCCAGCGTCGAGCAATTGTTTCGCTTGGCGTAGGACCGGGATAAGTTCGCAGAGCTGACGGCCAACCTCCAGTGGTGGAGAGGCACCAGAAGCAGAAGAAGAATAAAAATAATGTCTTGATTCGCAGTTCTATTTTGTATTTTTTTCTGTAGTCATACGTACAAGCTCTGCAAAAGAAGGCCCAGTGCGGCAACTGGAGCGGCAGTGGTGGTGGCGAGTGCAGCACGCTGCAGAGCGACTCCACCCACCTGACCGTGCTCGCCGGGTCCGAGCACGCGCCGCCCACCGACTCCGACGACGAGCTCAACCAGATCCGAGCCGCACATTAGACAGGTACCTTATAAATATAGTGCGAATTCAGTATAACAAATCTTGATACTTGTTCTAAGTAAATATTTGCAAATGATTCCTTAATTTCAAGTTTGTGGTATTTAGATTAGGTTGATCTAAATTTCTTACTAGAACGTAAAAAAACTATTAAATTACAATGATTGTCATAAGGTTAAACAAAGCTTGGCGCGTCGATACATGGATGGGTAACCCACCGTGCCTTTTGAAACATGACTAATTCCTCCGTATTTCGTAAAACACGTTAAATTGGTTGGTCCCAGCTGTCATTCGTACATCTTTGACAGTTTTTACGGATAGTCAGAAGCCAGAAAGTCTGATAACCAGTCTTACCAAATGGTATCGGAGTGCCCTGATCACTAGGTTGAAAAGATCAGATAGGCAATCACTCCACATAAAACACTGGTACTCAGCTACATCCAGTTAATACCGAAAGCCCAGTCCAACACAACTTGAGAAAAGTTTATATCCTAAAAACTGTTTCAAACATCGGATTTCATAATTTTTTTATTATTTTTCTTTGTATAAAAATCAAAAATACTAAACATTATTTTTTATTTGTCTCTTTCAGAGCGTAAAGCGCAGCAGGGCAGGTAACAAGGTTGGCAGATTGTGTTTATTATAATTGTATACCCAGTATTATTGTAAGCGAAATCCACTCATATTATATTACAGTAGTGTGTATCATTACTCGTATATTTGTATTTAATGTGAATTCATTGTTGTATTATCATTATAATTATTGAATTTAGTGTGAATTAGAAGCGGAGTTCAAGGCCTAAGTTTATTTATTGCCAAATATAAGTTAGGTTAAGTGTTTTATTATGTCAATTTTTGATGGATTTTTAACATTATTATATGAAACCGTGGACTTTATACTGAAGTAATGAACGCCAACATTCCAAAGTTTCGCATAAGTTAGTACTAAGATTTTTTTTATATGTTCATTTTTGACGGGAGAAAATGCGGTTTTTTCTACAGTTCTTATAAGAGATCACTGCCATCATTTTTAATGGATCCTGTATGAATGGTCTTGAACTCCTGGCGATATGATCGTGTTATGTTCGTCTATTTATTCTTATTGTTGTTTTTATTATATTTCAAAGTGTACTGACTATTAATAACGACGGCTTCTTAAGTATAGACTATAGTAAAAGTTTCTGATATTTTAACCGACTTCCCCTAAAAAGGGATTCTCAATTCTGAACGTTTCTATTTTGATTCGAAAAAAAACTATTATATTCATTTAAAATGGTAGGTTAGGCATTCACCTGATTCTTTCTCCAAAATATTATTTTTATTATTGACATTATCTAAAACTTCAAAATGTTTTCTTCGACCCGTTATCTCGACTCAAGATTAGTTAACAGTTTATTGAACCCCACTCTATGGTATCAGTCCTTATCAGTCATCACAATTATGATGATATAGTTGATCATCACAACACGTAACTTTAAGATATGGAGCCGTCGTTCTAACCACCCTGTGATAACCAGTCGTACATATAATGAGCATATAGAAACACGTTTTTGGAAAAGCATTCGTAATGTAAGCTTGTTTGTTTAAAAATACAGTGAATATAACTGGCCTGGCATAATGATGACGGTATCCAGGCCGATTGTCGGATACGGCGGCCGATCTCTCTTATGGAGATCAGCCAGCTGCGCAGGACATATTAAAAAGTGCACGCACATTCGCGCAGACACAGGAGCACTCTCTATTCCCTCACTCTCATAGTCCGATGGGACGGCAATCCGACACGACTGGAGGGAAATCAGGCGCAGGACCGACATTTACGTGCTCTCCGATGCACGCACGGGTGAATCAATCACCAACTTCCAGGCTCCGTTCCGTTAAAATCCGTGGCTACGTTTTTTTTAAATATCTTCAATGTAAAAAAATGACTTCTCTACAGATTAATTTTAAACAGACAAATTAAACTGACATTATTTTAAGATGATTTACAAAATGAATATGATAAAGTATTCCATTTTTGACCTACTCCACGTCCCAATTAAAATTACGTTACGAATGCTTTTTTTATAAAACGTGGCAGCTAGCTCATATGTCTTTTTTTATATTTTCTTGCCAAAAATATTCCTCTCGACGGGAGCACTGAAATGCTTCGACTGTCCAACTCTTGGATGATTATATATGTGAGTACTATAGAGCACAATGCGATTTGGATGTGATGAACGGGTATACTCTTCTGAAGAGTCTAGATTAAACTTAGATTACTGATTATAAACTAAAAGTGTATAAGTAGAGATCGAATTTCTTATAAAATATCTTTGTATAGTTATTTCGCTCATTCGTTGTTCGGCTCACGGCGCTAATGCAAAGCATTTTTAATATCAATCTAAAGATGAATTATTTTTTTGTGTGTTTGTTTTAACTTGATCGTTTGAGCGTATACGCAGAATATTCTAGAATTTATATACAGGTACAGGTTATGCTTAAAGCGATCGCGCAATCATTACTAGATCTGCTCAAATGATCAATTATTGTCGATATCGTACATTCTGCGCAGTGTGATAGTTTAATTAATTATTTGGCCAAAGTTTATTTTAGTTGTTACACGGCTTAAAGCGTAAGTTTATTTTTTATCTTGAATGTTATTTTTTTGTCGTATATACGCGTATTATTGTTAAAAAACAGGTATTTAATATTAAATTGTCGACATATACTTTGTAACGGTTAATGACGATATTGAAGAGAATTGTATAAGATTTGTAATTAACGAGGTCAGGTGTAATGCCTGGGTAAGTAAGTAAATATTGGTACGTGACCAATAGGTACGGGAACTTTGTTAATATCCAATCAAAATTAGCTGGTTGACGACGATAAATGTACTGTGTCTTCAGAACTCCAAAGATATTCAAAAGCTTAAGAGCGCGAACGCAACGTCGTAAACAGCTGTCAAATATTTACTTGTTTTAATTTTTTGTCAATTTTACTGTATGAAAATAAGAAGAATGCTCTGTAGGGCACAAAAAATTGATTAGGGAATGTAATAATTAGTATCGTAACACCGAATATACAGTTTGAGATGTAAAAAAAGTATTTTGTAACTTGCCAAATGCCTTTTTTTATACCTGGAACGTATACAACCTCCTAACCTAGAGCCATATTTCTTATTTTCATTTAGTAAATTTCCTAAATTAATTGAAACATGTAAATATTTGACAGCTATTGGCGAGGTTGCCAACCTTTTTTGAACGCGCTCTTAATAAGCAACTCGGCAGCTATGTCTAATAGACTTGTAAATAAATACTTTCAAACTTTTAGGATTTTTTTTTGAAATTATATCCATTGATTTCCGACCTAACGGTGACATCCAATTTGAAAGGGACACATGTATATATTGTAGGCATAAAGTAGGATTTATATTATTAGCTTAGGACATACGTGGCGCGTTTAAGAGATGACTTTATTCTTTGTCCCTTTCTCTCTAAACACAGTCCACTTGAACGCTCAATTTCTAGTCTTTATTATATACTTTATTTCATGTCTATTCCATTGTTATCAACCATTGCATTATTTTGAAATTGTTTACACTATATACATATATTTTGTTTAGTTTTAACAATAATTGCATAATTTATCGACTTCTTAGTTTGTATTTCATGACACTCCTAATTTATTCCACTTGTATCGATGCAAATTATTTTATTTCTGTTATGTTTTTTTTTCTAATATAATTTTGTAATCGACATTCTATCTTTTATATATGTGTTTTTTTTTTCATCCCTACCCATATTAAAATTACTAATTATTAATAATGATTATAAAATATTGCCCTGTATAATATCGCAAATGCTAAGCCTTGTACTTTCCAAACTCGGCGACCCAAAAATAAGCAACTGAGGGAGGGCGCCAGCATGGGGCAATGATGTCGCTGAGTTTGAAGTATACGGCAGTAGTAAACCCAAACATAATTGTGAAACTTCCACATCACTCTCTTGACCGCTACATTCATTTTGTGATGACAAACAAATCATTATAACATTAAAATATATTTCATAACAAAATAATCAGTATAAATAAATGTTGATGATAGAAATTCAGCTTTTGTGTAGTAGTGGACCGGTGTTGTCGATGTTTCATGCACCTATACCATGTAGCGGTCAAAAGAAGTTTCGAAATAGTCACTTAAGTCAATAACTAAGATTTAACAATAAGAAATACCTTCTTGCCTTCAATGTGCGCCCGCCGTCGGCGGTTCATTTAGCAGTACTTTTAGAAAACCTGATACAATACTGTGCAAGTCATATACACATTATAAACTGTAATCTTTTCTGTCGCTATAGTCGTAATCGTAGTTTCCGACTCATGAACATTGGCTTCTCGACGTTTCATCCAACGCCTGTATTAATAAGATACCGTGACATACTGGTAACGAACACTGCCGAATATAAACTGAAGAATAATACTAGATCAAACGAGGCACGAACTAGACTGAGTTAGTCATGCACATAGGTATAAATATCACAGTTTTATTAATTATATTAGTTCATAAAAATAATGTTTATTCTGCCGCACTTGGGATTGAAAATAATCTATGTTTTAAAAACCCCTAAGATTTAAAAGAACAGGAACATATTTGGTCATTGGGGAATGACTTATTATGGCAAAACTTCGACTTCAATGATAGATTTTAATCAACTAACGTCTCCAAGTGTGGTCCTTAGTCTACAACTTAAGTTTGTGTATAGTCTAAGGGCTTAGCCCTAAATTCAGCCCCTGACATCTATTCTTCTAAAATAATCCCAATATTTAGAACTTCGCACCATTTTGTTTGTATTATTAATCGGCTAGGACGCTAGGTTAAGCTATGTAGGTAAGGTACATAGGAGAGTTTGGTGTATGTTGTTTCAACTAGATATACCAGTTTAAAGGTTTTAGTGTACAATGAATAGGGTCGCTAAGATAGGGTCCACGGCACGGCGTAGCTTTGGGCACGAAATTTGTAGGACTGTGTTGAAATATACCTCGGACGTCTCTGCGTATTTTTATTCTCTAATAATTTGATTAATTCGCCTAGCATATGAAATGGATGGATGCTATATCTTTGTCGTTTTTTGTATTAATCCGCTACTTATTCAAGTCACACTTATTTTAAGCATCGGAACTCCAAAATCCACACCAATACTGGCACAGCTTGGGCAACTTATTTAAAGATTCTGTCAAAAAAATCACGCCGGAACTGGTCGCCATGTTGCGCTGGCGACATCGCCGAATTGAGTATTAGTTATTTTGTTTTGAGATGTCCGAGAGGGGCCTATTGCTCACACTAAGCTCATTGCTGGACTTAATCATAGAATTAAACACGTAATGCTATTTTTGTACATAGAAAAGATAACGTACTAAAAATTATATTTTCGAATAAAATTGGACAACAATCGCGAATTAGGTCCACGAAACATTACGATTTTCAATAACTTATGATGTATGGTGGTATTGTATTTATTATTAAATATAATTCGATGGCATCTTTCTCTTATTTAATAAAATACGAGTTCTGAAATTGATACATCCTTGACAGTATTCAGCGACATAAACCAAAAAAGATGCAATTTGTAAGCTTACGAAACAAGATGCATGTATTGAAGAACTTTAGTGTTATTCATACATACGAAATTTCGCTCAAATTTTATTAAAAAAGAAGTAGACTTTTCGAATAAAAATATTTGAGGTATAAATGTAGCTTATTACAATCCGGTCCGGTCCAAATAAAGTTTGGATTAATTTTATTTGTTGTATAAGTAGTAAATAGGTGTCGTAGTATTCAAATGTTTGTAAAAACTACTGTATTTGGCTGAAGCCGCTATTGTGAGCTGAAGTAGATAATAACAAATTACTCTCAAACGGAATTGTGGTTAATTTTAATTCTAGATCTTTCGAATATGTCTGCTTCTCTGTGTTACGTCAGTAATTGAATCGCATCATCGTTTTACTCTTACATTGACTTTGAGCTAGCAAATGACAAGATATCGTAAGATAAGACTTATTCTTCCAATTAAGTGGGGTCCCCACCAGTGGCGTAGCTAGTAGATGGCACCCGGTTTGGATATTGTAGGTGACATACCAAGAAAACGGTTAAATGAAAAAATAATAATTTAAGTTCTATTAAAATAAAAAAAGTGCAAAAGCTTAAGTTGAACAAAAAATGGAATTGTTTTTGTTACTACCACAACTAAATAAAGTGTCACCCCTAAGCGGCTGAATCCTCCCTTATCTACGCTACAGAGTAATAACGATGATGGATTCGTTTCTCTCTAAGCCAATAATGATAAGATTCAAACCATGACAACCATTTTAGTTAATAAAATGCCATTTTGCTCTTGTTCGCATGGCGTATTTATATTTCTTTTTATCCAAGGCAAGAATGTCTCGTGGAGCAATGAATATGGAACAAAATTAGGAATGTATGACTGTGTCATCGCACATATAATTGTAAGATATCTTATTAAGATAAAGAAATGTGGTGCGTTTTGTGGATCAGAATAACTTATTGAGAATGTCTTATACAGGTCAGGATTAATTGATTTAGCGCTGTATTGGGTAACATGAAATGAGGTATTTCTCGATAATTATTCTGTTTATAAGGATATGAATGAAAGTTTGGTCTATTCGGTCTCTTGGAACATGTCTGAAGATAATAAAGATTAGAGTAACAAGAAGTAAGTAAATATGTTTGGACTAGCGTCCCTTCTTGCCAAAACTTTAATGTAAGAACGTTATTTTAATAAATAATTTGTTGTCATCTCACAAAATCTGCGTTTTATTTATACTGAAAGAAATAGTACCTTTTAAGTGAAGTGATTGGTGAAAATGAATACACAGATGTAAATTCTTAAACAATTTATTTATATAACAACACTTTGGTTTAAATTTTATATACTTATCATAATAATTTACATGTTCAGTGTATATGTTATAGCGACTTCCTCATCTTATATATTAATTTAACTTATTATATATTTTTTTAAACTCCAACATTAATTTTTACTTATTCCTAAATATTCCTTTGTGTCTTATGAATAGATAAATATCACTTATTTCAATATTCGTGTAGGTAATCTTCATAAATACACAGTGCTGTTTAATGTTATTATTATGATAACATTTCTGTTCAAAAATACAGTCAGTGTTGATCGTTCGGGACGCCAGAGTCGCCAGCTTTGTAAATAGGTCGCTGAAATGTGAATGGACTGGGCGCCATGGTGGCTAACACCGATACCAACACTGGTTACTTTATAGCCATCAAAAAGTCGTTGCTCTAGAAATCAGTGAATTTTATACATGGACAATAATATTTTTTTTTCAATGCATCTGTTTTAAAAATATAAACGCCAGTCAGTCACCGGTATTGGAAGATAATTTAACGATTTTTAAAGATTACATTATCAGCTTCAAAAGCCTTCGATATGCGGCTAAGAATTATTTCTTTGGACTCTATTCACATAATTACATAATCATAAAACACTACCTTCATATACAACCTTATTATAAAACAAAGTCTCAAAAAAGTACCAGCTTTAGTGCTTGTTAAAACCTTTATCTGGAATAAGTTTAATCTTCTAAATCTAGCACTAAACCCGGTTCTTTCTTTAAACACGTTTTATAATAAGGTGGATAGAGTCCAATGCATTTGATAAAAGTCACAAAAAAGATGACCCTATATTCTTCTTCAGTTTGCGCGATTCTCGGTTTCCTAATCAATTAATTTTAAACAGTACAGTAGTACGTAGATTATTTTTGCTGCTATTTATACACCGTGACTATGTCAAGTCAACATACATTACAAAAGCGGTCCATTATACTCCAGTGCACGACTCAACCAGATCATTCCATCTCTATTTTCTATGAGACAAGGGTGTTTCTAACTACGTCTTGCGTCATAATAATGAAAAAAAACCTTCTCTTAAATGATTCACACCTCAAACATTCATATGTTTGTATTATGAACGTTTACTAGTCATTGGATACATGAACTGGGCTGCTGGTAGGACGACTAAAAGTCACGGTGTATAATGATTTAGTTACGAACATGTTTCACGCAATCTTTTTATTATTTTGGCACTTTTTAGAATGAATTTAAAAATGGTGTACATAATGACTGCGTAAAAAACAACAGATTTTCTATAAATTTTCTTCGTAGTAAAAGAAAATACTGTTTTAAATACATATTTGTTGTTAATAGTTTTTTCTCTAACAATCCCTGTTCAACAGTAAATGACCTTCAAGTAGATTTTCATCAACATTTTTCTAAATACATCTAAGATTGTTGACACTATGATTCCGGCTTCCAACAGCCTTGTCCCAATGTCTTCAAGTTATATACAGGTGGTGATTTCTTCGACGTAGGACGATGGGAATATGCCGTAAATGCCGTTGAGGTCGCCACTCCACCAGCCATCGTCTTGCTTCTCGTGGATGTTTATTATGTCTCCTGAAAGTTATTGCAATTAAATATTCTGGTAATTAGCATAGGAATCAAGAGAATATGTATCGAGCTCGCATAATAGTAGAGAAAATCGATAGACTGACTAATTTTGGGTTTATTCTGAAGTGTGGGAACATTATGAGGGCGTGTAGGTAATAGGTAACCGAAGCAGACGCGAGCACATCAACCTAGCTCAATCCGTCAAATTTCTGTAATAGATTTTCAATCTTATCACAATGTCGGAAGGTATATTCGATTGCTGCTGAGACCTGCTAGCGTCTGTACAACGTAAAGTATGGTTTCAAAAATTCGAGTTGATAGCATAAATAGGGACGTCCTTTTTGTTCCTTGCAAAATGTTTAAGCACTTATATTTCAGAAACCTTTTACGGAAAAGTATACAGAAATTCGCTTAGCATAAGGTAAATGATGAGAGAGCGCACAGACGAAAATAATATATAAGATAATACCTATACTATACCGATAAGTACCATAAGAAGTTATAACGAGTAAAGTCTACTGTATTGAAAGAACAATATTATAGGTATTACCCTTGTAGACAGATTTATAAATATTAACAAATAACTACTTAATTTTAGAATTCAACCGTCTGTTAAGTATACAATGTTTTTCTCAAGATTTTTCTAGCATTCATACATTTATTTTACTTTAAATTCATTTTTTTAAATTCTATAAAATAAAATAATACTGGGAGCATATAATATTATATAGGTACATGAAAGATTAATAATTAATGATTGAATTACCTGGAGTTAAATTAAGTTCGTCGTTCAGTCTTGCCTCGTAGGTGTAGAGGGCTCGGCACTTTCCTAAAGATGGCGTCTGAGGCACGGCGTCCCCATTCTCATTCTTTATTATATCAGTCAGATCCGTAGAGCTATCACTTTGCGATGAAAATTCATCTGAAAAATAAAGAACCAAGATAAACAAATGATATAATATGTAGGTATAATATGTATAAAGATAAATGTGCTATAGTTATTTTGTAATATTTCGTATGTTATGGTAGGCCGTGATGGCCTAGTAGGTAAGCTTTAGATCTCCACATCAAAAAAAGAGTTTTTCTAGGTTAGTTCTCAGTTCAGTAGTGAGTTCGATGAAATGATACCTAAAGTATTTGTTTTCAAACTCGGTGCAAGTCAGCGGTCAGCGCGGCGTGCGTGAGCGCGCGGTCAAGCTTGGCTTGTTTGACAAGCGTTGGGCGCGAAGTGTGCCCGCACGCCGATACATAACCAATAATGTTTTTTTTAATGGCATCTCGCAGTTCAGCCTAGAGAGGCTATTTACTGCTTGACCGGTCAATCCCTGTGGATGCGTCTAAGGCCTCCAGCCAGGGGCAACCAATAATGAGCATATAACAAAATTTAAATATTAATTTGCGGGCGGGCCGTCTTTCCATCGCTAACAATAAACATGGTGCAGTTTTAGCAGGTGTATAAATTATTCTCTCAAGTACTTACAAATAGCTTAACAATAGCCGTAAATGGACGGCTTTTGTGGTTTGTAATAGATATTTTAATTTTATTTTGTTCAGCATGACTTGTTAGATGTCTATGACCGGTCGACCGTTACATATTTACTGTAGATAGCTATTATGTTTAGTTTCGTATTATATTGTCAGTGTATTTGTGTAGTGTATTCATTGTAAAATCATTAACTTCTTTCGTTACTGATGTTTATAACGAGATCAGCCAACTGCGCAGGATAGAATATGTGCACAAGCATTCGCGCAGGCACAGATGCACTCTGTATTCCTTCACTCTTGTCCTTAGGGACGGCAATCCGATACGACCGGAGAGAGATCACAAGCAGTACTGATATTTACGTGCTCTCCGATGAAGGGGTGTACCAACATCCAGACCTCGGGTTGCTTTTATGAAAGTCTCTTAAAACCCACAAAGCGATTACGGCCCGACCCGGGAATCGAACCCGAGACCCGAGATAGATACACATATAAATTTGCACTTGAGCAACATGTGATATCTGAATTTTTATAAAAGAATTATTTTCCTACTTCAGAAAGCAATCCTCATAAAATAGTGTAACGAATTAACCAGTCTTACCGAAGTCGCTATCCTGTTGGTTGGACAGTCCATCCCCGGCTCCACGCTCGCTCCAATCCAGTGGACTTTCAGGCGGATGAGGGGTATCCAATGTCTGCGTCTGCAACGTTGGCGTCGGAAGGTCTACCACGGGAGTGACGGGCGCACTCTTATTATCAGTATTTCTTCTAAACGAGAGGTGTTCTATCCTGAGCTTGCTGGATGCTCGGCTCATGATGGAATCCCTTCGCTCCCTCTCTTCGCCGCCGTTCACGCTCTTTGTCAAGGCCGTGTAGTTCGGCGTGAGGTTCTTGTTCACTTCACTTTGGTAGTCAGCTTGGAGCCATGGAGGTACCTAGGGAGTGCAAAATTGGAAATTATTTTGATGCGTTTACGCACCTTCTAAGTTTATCTTATTCACCAATGACTGATTAAAGGCAAAGGAAAACATCTCGAGGAAACCTGGACTATAAAGTCTGAAATCACCAACCCACATTTAGCAAGTGTGGTGATTAACGCTCAATCCTTCTCCGTGGGAGAGCAGGCCTGTCCTAGCAGTGGGACGATAAAAAGGCTGTGATTATTAAAAGTATGAGAAGAATATTAGAAAGTATGAAAATTAATAGCCTGTGCTTTTTCAAATTCGCCTAAAAGATTGTCATTGCGTAGTCATACTGATTGTTCCTTGTGCCACAAGAAGCAGAAAAGTAGCCTGATCTTGTTACTCACTTTAAGAATACTCTGCTGCAGCCCCTGCTTGTCTCGTATGATCTGTATGTGCGCGGCGAGCGGGTGCTGCGCGGGCGGCCGGTTGTCCAGCTCGTTGAGGCTCGCCGTGATCTTGTACCGAACCGCCTCTAAGTATGTTAGCATGCTCCTCATCTGAAACCAAGAACATGGTTAAGACTGCTGAAGAGATAGTTTTTAAGCAACAAGACCGCCTTTTGTACTCAACATATTTGTTTGTATTGTCCTATTTTTGTTTTTGTCCTGATGGTGTTCAATAAAGAATATTCTATTCTAATAATTCTTAATAGGTCTTTGCAGTTCGGGGAGGCACGGTACCAAAGAGATCCGATGGAGTAGAACCTAGTAGAACCGTCAATTCGGACAAGCAAAGTCCATTTTCAATTTTCTAATTTTGGATATCGGCTATTGACAAGTTTTCGCCAAAATAAAGTATTTCTCATAAATTCAAGAATGCTTCCAAGTCCGTCACATCTGTCATTTGTAGGATCCGCATTGGACACTGCTGCACACCGGTATTTTTAAATAAAATCAGAGTACGAGACAGTTCGCTTTGCGAGTGTGGTCTGGACGAAGGAACTTTGGACCACATATTCCTTAATTGTAACCGTTTCGATTCCTCTATTTTTGAGCAGGTTATATCTAAATTCAAAATTCAAAAGCCTGTTAATGTTCGTCACCTTCTATCATTTTTTCCCAATCCCTTAATGATTTGTGCTTTTATTAAATTTATATCTATCAATAATATTAAACTTTAACGCCATTCTATTTACTCATTGATATTATATACTAATAAATACTTGCCATCTTATGTTTACCATTTTATGTTTTTGTGTTGTTTCTCACCAAGTTCGCCACAAAAAGAAACTGTTAACTTATTATATTTTCTCTTCAAATCAAATTGAGTGAAACCCATGAGTCATCACTACACTTAATTGCGAGTCTGGCATAAATTGCCGTAGTCTTCGGCAGATTGCCATTAAAAAAAAAAAAAAAAAAGTATTTCTCTGCCTTTAACAAGCATCCTAATGTCCTTTCCAAGGTCTTCCAGCGACAATGATCTTTCAATGTCGTGTCATAGTATGCAAATTGAATAAGAGGCTTCAGATCTTTAACATCAATTTCATTCCATGTTTAGGTAGGTACCTACTATTTATGGTGTTTTAAAACACCTGCCACGGCTTTCATGGTAGATAGTATTGTGTTTATAGATTACAATAGTATATAATTAAAACCGTGGCACATATTTTTATACCACCTTATATATTTATTTTATACTCACATGGTACAATTTGTCGGCGACATTTTGCTGTGAATCATCGTTGCCGAAGGTGGGAGTCTGCTTGATAGCCATCGACAGCTTTTCAAGACCTTGTTTAGATTTTCGTTCCCTGTCAATGTCTTGTTTTACTAGTTGAAGAATCTTCAGCAGCGCCTTCAAAAGAAATAACCATGTCAGTCAAGGGCGTCGCCAGCCGATGGCCCAGGGGGGGGCAAGTTGACTTTACCTACTACAAAGGTATGAATTGTAGGTAAAGTCGACAGCACATGAAGCTTTTCACTTGTACTACGAGCCTTGCATCTACAGCGATTGTAATAACAATAGTATCCTATGTATATATTCTGTGACAGTACAGGGTCCAATGTGTGAAGCAACACGAGCACGAACTCTTGATTATACAATAAAAAAACTTGTGAATAAGTTATAACACCATTTATTAGAAAAATAGAATAAAAAGGAGTTTGAAATTGAATAAGTGTACAGTGTATTATATTTGGCAACTTTTTTAGGATCTCTAGGGGGGGGCAGCTGCCCCTCCCTGCCCCCCCTTGGCGACGCCCTTGATGTCAGTGCTTGGTTTTTAAAGGATGTATTTTTAGGGCCAGTTGCAGAAAGTCCGAATAGCCACTGTCTAACAGATACATTCAAAAATGGAACAGAATTTGTATGAAATTATCTACCAAATAAACTATATGGAACTTATTCGTAGGTGGTGAAACAGGCCCTTAAGTTTTGAATATATATTATTTGCATCAAACACTTAAGACCCATTGAAATAAAGTCATGTAGAATAGCCCGGGGTCTTTGACTCATTTTTTTTAATCATTCATATCAAAAGTAACATTTTACTAAACCAAAAACAGAAATAATTTTTGGAATCAATTGAGAAATAAGTAATTTATAAGCCTTTCAAAAGTCAAACGGTTAAATAACAGAAAAAGGATGCACATACAAGCTTGTGACGTCAACGCTATTTGATCAAGCACGCGCAAAAGAGATAGCAAGATGTCCCCACTATGATCCCACTCTTCATCATACGAATATAAAAAATGTTGATTGCTGCTCCATTTATCGACCAATTTTGACGCTGTTTTCAGAAAAATGTTCCTTGTGCGTGTGTTTATTTGTTTTGTTAAAAATTTTGTACAAAATCAAACAAAGGCAAATACCCTATTTGCAGGAAACAACACCTTTTTTTTTTAAATTGAGAACTTTTTGCCTTTTCTATTTGATTATAGTCAAACTCATCTTTAGATAAGATCCTTAAGGAAAAAGGAAATGAAAGGACCCTTAGAAAAAACTAGAAATAATAAGAATGCCACAAAGAGTCCATTCTTCCCATGTTTATTTTTTATTGTTTTTTCTGTAGGTGCCCTGTATGTGCCTTTGCGCATGATAAGTTATTTTTCATTCTTTTTTCATTTTTCTTTCTTTATGTTTTTTGTTTTCACATACCTGTTTACGCCTTTCCCTATTCATGGCCAGCGTGGTATGCTCGCAGTAGAAGTCAGGTAGCAGCTGCTCGCTCGCGCCCGTCTGTGCGGACCGCACGCCGCGCACCGCTCGCATGTCCGTGGTCGCGTTCGCGTTGTTTATTGGGTTTAATAGTATGTTCGTGGCCTGGGGATGAAGGAAGTATTTGTTTTTAATATAATGTATCTAATGGTTAGATGATTTATAAAAATCAGGTTGATAAGTCAAGTTTAGGACATCAAATCAGATCGAGTTCCGTAGGTACTAAGTTTATTTGATAGATAATCATATTTTATGACCTTTTTAGGATCAATTTCACCGACAGCCAATAAGTTAAAGGTCGCTTAAACGATACCCTTATGAATGAATGGTAATCAAACATTTTAAGAACATAAGTCCCAAACAAACCGTTCACCTTCAATTATTGGAGGTTTTAATTGATGATAAACTTATTCTCCTTAAACGGATGTTTTGTCTAGTTAGTGAAAATGGCCTTTTTTTGAGTGGAGTATCATCAAATGACCTCTCCCGCTAAAACCCACTATTGTTCCTTTAGTTACAAAAAATAGATCGTCTGATATCCTTATAAGGACACCTCGACTTACAGAACCTAATAATAATGAAGAAATATGCATACAAAAAAAACAGCATTTTATTATTTATGCATAATATATAAATCGCTATGCATAGATATATAATAACAATAGACTACATAAACGAAGAATAACAACTTCCCTACTAACTAAACATTAGATCATAGATCATACTACAAGAACTTGCTAATCACCTCTGCTAATTGCGCGGGCACGGCCGCCGTGAGCCGCAGGTAACAGTCAGCGGCAGTCTTCAGCTGCGCCAGCCTCTCCTCCTCGAGAGACTCCAGCATACCAGCTCCTTTCACCACGCTCGTCTCCCATTCCAATCTGGAATTAATTTAATGTGTAATAGCAATTATACCCCTTAAGGTTCAGGGTGTAAGACTCAAAATCCCTTGAGTCTGTTATAACTTTATTAACTTTAAGTAGGTATAGATGTCTCAAACCTCAATTACAGATCACGTTTATGATCTACAAAAAGTGGAATAGCATAAAACTATTTGATCTTTTAATTTCCTAGCGCTAAACGGTCGGTTAGTTGTTTACCTAGCTCGTTCCGCATGCACGCACACATTGTAATATTCAACTTCAGTTTTCTTGACGGCATCTTCCGTCTTCCTCTTTTTCACCTGAAGTTTAGCTGCGTCCTTTTCGCTCGTCGCATTGGGCAGCCGTTCCGCCCGCGCGGCGCTCAGGATAGAGTGCGCATGAGGTATGTGGCCTACGCTCGAACTTCGCGAAAGACGGCTGTAAAGAAAACATGGGAGCTAGTCACTCATTCCCACCTCCCGCACACAACATACACAGAACAAAAACTCGCCAGGCCATTCGCAATCGCAAAACGAAGGATCCTTCTAATGACTTGAGCGATGTAATGCCCCGACAGACTAATATTTCAAACAAAAAACAGGCCATTAACATCGTCAAGTGAATCGCAAGAGGCAGACCTCATGTCCAACGTGGCGTCCTGTAACTTTTCGTTCTCTCGCGCCGCGGTGTGAGAATGTTTCTTTGACTTTGCCTCCGCTGTTCTCCAGTCACTCAGAGATCGCGTGGTCTTGTCAACGTTGCCTTCGATCTGAAATTGTTATAAGATTAACAGTAAACAACGATTATTCAGCAATAGGGTTTTTGTCCGTTTGTAATATCTACCGCGTCGACAGTATTGGGTAACTCACCTTCTTCCGAAGCTTCAACTGATTGTCGATTACATGTTTCATTGGCTTCACTAGTTCGTCAGACAAAGCGCTTGAGTAATTTCTGAAATAGATCAATTTGCAGCGTTACTAATGTTAAAACTTTTTGCAATGAGTGGCAGTTTAATCGTCGATGCATATTGGCCGGCTACCTGTGTATTTCTGCCCGTTTCTCCATCTCCAGCGCAACATGTTTCCAAGCCTCTGCACATGAGCCGACGCTCTCCTTGCAGGCCTTCGTCAACTTGGTGCCGAGCTTGGCCAGGCATTTTGAGTAGTATATCTCTGCTTCAATTCTACAAAGAACAAATCATACAAAGTTAATGATATCTGCAGTTTCACAATCTGTGACGGAAGCGAACGTTCGTAGGAAATAATCGCAGTGGCGTAACGATTTGTTTTTACGCTCGTCTTTGTGGTTGTGTAAAAGCAGTGATAATGCATTCTCGGCCAATGGGAGGATTTCAATTTTTAGAGCGCGCGTTATTTATGGCGCACGTCTTGGCCCACTTGGCGGAACCTCGCGACGAGCTATTTTTGATTTTGTGGCCATTGCCGTGCCCTTACTTTCGTATGCAGCAATATTTTACGACGTGCTCGATATCTGGACATCGCGGGGAAAGCTATAACCGTGCATGTGAACAATGTAATATCAATTATACAGCATGACGCGAACTTTCAGATTGTCCCTGCGCCTGCGAGGCGTTGTCTCGGAGCGTTCGCGGAACGCAGGATTGCTCGAGCGATTTGCTCGCAAACAATAAGGTATTGTTTTATAGTAATGTCTGGAAAGTAAACGTTACGAAGAAACGCCGATAAGATAGGTAATCTGGTGCGTGCACGACTTGCGCTCAGGCAGCGGTCGTCCGACCGAATCATGCGTAACCGTTTTACCAGTTATTAGAAAAAGTTACAGAACAGTTATGAAGATTGTTATGCTGTTTGCACATGTTACACGGCTCTGTTACGGTGATGGATTACTGGTTGTTTTGTGACTGAAGGGTGAACCCAGTCTATCACATAACATTGCAAAAACCATATCGGAATATTACGTCATGAAATTCTAATCGTCTACACTCTAATCCAAGAATTATACTTAAAGTATGATATTGTACCTCTCTTGTAATATGGATGACAGTTCTTTACTGAAGTCGCTTCCCTGCTTCACGTAGCGACGAAGCTCATCAAAGCCGTTTTGGGCCTGGAATGGAAAACAAACCAAGATTAGTTAATTAAATAGAAACGACATCTCTCTCATCACTATCGTAGTCATATTTTATTTTTGTTATCCGTTAGACATAGGCCTTCATCGTTAAGATTATCTGGTTCTTCAAACGTTACAGACAGACATGTGTTGCTGGGGAGTTTGTTGCGCCTCTTCTTCCCAGCGAAAACGCGTAGGAAGTGGTGAAGGGTGGGCGTTTTGGGGATTGTCTTTTGTTTTGACGTTTGAAAGTGCTGATTTGACAATAAAACTTTATTTGTTGTTAATTGAATAGGAGATAGATGTAAATAATGATATGTAAGTACGCATTGTACGCAATAAATTCAAATAAAGTTTTCTACCTAGAAAAGTAAACAAGGCATTTTTGCGCAAGAACATTGCCTCTCAATCGACAGTTCTTTAAGATAACGGCTTAAGAGATGATAAAGATATTCACCTATTTGACAATTCCACTATCTATATCAGACGTTTTATGTTCTAAGCTAGGACTTTATACTCTAGAGTGCACAGCACTGCGCGTCACCATGACACTACAATTCTTGGAGACAAATGAGCAGGTACTTATGACACAGTTACTGACGCTTTTTGTAACACTTGGGGTAGAAGTCTCAAATGACATAACGAAGGTAGGTAAATGTGAGTGTAAATTGGATCCAGAAGTTATTTATTTATTGGACAACTAGCTTCTGCCCGCGACTTCGTACGCGGATCCAGTCGCTTATGCCAGTGACTACAGGGCCGTCAAAATCGAAGATTTGAAACGTCTGATATCGAATTCTATGAGTCCGGGGACGGGAAAACAACAGGATGCGCGAGACGATTTCTTTTTGTAATGCCTCAAATTGAACATTTTGTTACCGTCAATCCCAATAGTTAACAGTAGTAGCTGGGCGCTTGGAATACCATAACAGTTGTTCCAGATCTTAAATTTTATACGTCTCTTCCACTTCCTAACTGCTTATGAATATTTCGTTATGTGCTTATTCTGAACAGCCTCATTGATGTAGTAGTCGCAAGGCGCGATTGCTGTGCACGGGGTTACGGGTTCGATTCCCGGGTCGAAATCGCTTTGTGAGTTTTAAGAAACTTTCATTAAGCAGCCTGGAGTCTGGAAGTTGGTGATTGATTCACACGTGCATCGGAGAGCACGTAAATTTCGGTCCTGCGCCTGATCTCTCTCCGGTCATGTCGGATTGCCGTCCCATCGGACTGTGAGAGTGAGGGAATAGAGAGTGCACCTGTATCTGCGCGAATGCTTGAGCACTATAATAATTGTCCTGCGCAGCTGGTAGATAATTTTTTAAATTTGATAAATAAATAAAAAAGTTGATAAATCCATAAAAGAGAACGGCCGCCGTAGCCGACAATCGGCCTGGATGCCATCATTCTGGACAATGTATGATAATCTCGATCAGAAATTAGTCGTGCATTAGGTTAATTACTGCTTTCATAAGCGTTAGTAGATGTGCGAATACGCTGAGAAGTCAAGCATGATTCTGTATCGATAATTGGTTTCTCCGAACCAGCAGTCAGTGGCGCAACATACCCTTCTTTGGTCACTTTATAGAGAACTGGATGTGGAAGCGTAAATACGCTGAACACGCGGGCGTAATTCTCGATCCGAAAAGGTTTCAACGGTGCGAGTTGCAGCCTTATGTCCTCGAACAGCATCAAGCCTCTCCACACTTAAATTAGCTCTTCGTTGGATTCTAGGGATCTTATGATCCAACGAATCTTAGCTTCTTTGGACAATGGAAACAATTTAACTTTTTGTAAGCATAGTTATAGTTTTGTTGTGAAGATACTTGATCCTTAAAAATCTAAACGTCTGCTATATTGCACAACCTGGCAGGCTACCGTGTCAATTCAAAAAATCAAAAGAAATTTAAAAACTGAAATAACGTAGATGCGAAGGAATATTAATACGATAAAATAAAAAAATGGGAATTTTGGCCGGAATCTTCAATGATGCAGCACATTAAGCTACCAAAGTCAAAATTTCCAATCTGTTAAATTTCCTAAATAGAATTTCAACTTTATAAGTGTCGTGGTGGCCTAGTGCTTAAAGAGCCAACCTCTCAAGTGTGAGGGCGTGGGTTCGATTCCAGGTCGGGCAAGTACCAATGCAACTTTTCTAAGCTTGTATGGACTTTCTGAGTATATCTTGGACACCAATGATTGTGTTTCGGATGGCACGTTAAACTGTAGGTCCCGGCTGTCATTGAACATCCTTGGCAGTCGTTACGGGTAGTCAGAAGCCAGTAAGTCTGACGCCAGTCTAACCAAGGGTTATTGGGTTGCCCAGGTTACTGGGTTGAGGAGGTCAGATAAGCAGTCGCTTCTTGTAAAACACTGGTATTCAGCCGAAACCGGTTAGACTGGAAGCCGACCCCAACATAGTTGGGAAAAGGCTCGGGAGATGATGAGAATTTCAACTTTATCGCTGAAGCATATGGTTCAAAATTGATTTGAAAATATTTACAGTTTCGGGTAACTTGATGTGCTGGCGTCTACACGAAACGCAGTCCTAAACTGTTACAGCTTTCACCGCGCTGAGGTACTTTCAGCTGATGTTGTTTTTAACCGACTTCAAAAAAGGGAGGTTCTTCACATCAAATGTGTCTGATCTTAGATTTTTATAAGTCAATCGGAAATGCCTATCAGACCGAACAACTTTTTCTAAGACGTCAGTCCTATATGTTTGATGGTGTAGCTGGGCTCTTAGAGTTCCATAGAAGGTGTTCTAGATCTTCAATTTTTATACGTCAACAGCAAGTGCTCATCAGGCTGAACAACTTTTGCTAAGACGCCATTTCTATATGTGTAATGGTGTAGCTGGGCTCTAGGAGGTCCAAAACAGCTGCTCCAGATCTTCAAATTTTATCTCGCAGAAGAAAATGCTCATCACGTGGAACAGTTTTTGCTATGGCAGCATTTCTCTATCTCTTATAGTTAAGCTGGTCTGTTGCTGTTCTGCATCAGGTGTTCAAGTTTCCAAGATAATTTATAGCCTATATGTTGCCCCAACCTAACACCTATACAACAAAAAAAGAATCATTCAAATCTGTCCAGTGGTTCCGAAGATTAGCGCGTACAAACAAACAGACAAACAGACATCATTTTTTTTCGGATTCGTGTTATATTGCTTTTTCTAAACCCCCCTCAGTTATTATTTTTGTCAATATATTATTTGTACAGACACGGATTTTTTACTGTTTTATTATATGTATAGATGTATGAATGTACACAGTAACTCGCTTGCTTATAACTTATTATTTATCACCCTGTTAGGGCGCAGAAAATTAAACTTACACTTTGAAATGAAACTTTGATACAATTTAAACTATCGGTGATTATTGAACGAAAGTCTATCACGTGTCATCGAAGGACTCCATAAGACCAAGGTCTGCCTGGGCTTCGGGTTGTTCGCAAGAGTTACCGTGGCCCTGGTACAAAGGGACCTCCAGAAGGAAGTTACTGTCTGACACTCCCTCCAGCGGGACCTCTGTTTATCAAGCTTTAATTTGCTGGCAGTATTCTGATCCTTATTTCGTCTAATTTGGGGACGTATAACCTTTTAAGACTGGCTTTGTCTACAAGCATTATAGAGCTCGATTGGGTTCAATAAATCATTAAAGATAAGACTAAAAGTCATTAATTCAAAGTACTCTGAAAAAAAGCACTGTTTGAAGGTCAATTATACAAAAGATAGCCCCCAAAAACGTCCGCCCTTCACCACTTCCTATGTATTATCGCTGGGAAGAAGAAATGGTGGAACAAACTGCCCAATAATATCCTAGCATTCAGCTGTAATACAGACTATACCTCAAACAGTCTACGATTTCTTTTCCTATAAGAAAAGTGCGGGAAAGAAGGTGGTATCATATCATCCGACATTACGTTTCAATGGTGAACCCGTCATACTTGATGCGGTTTTCTTAACACAGTATCATGTAATTTTTTCTATAGATGAACGACGTAACAATGTGTTTTGTACTTGTTTTTTCCCATTATTATACCGATGTAGTTATTATATGATATTATCAGGTGTAGGTAGGTATGTAGGTAGTAAGCTTATGGGTACTACTCATCATCATCATCATCATCTGCCTAGCCTTTTCCCAATCTAGGTTGGGGTCGGCTTCCATTCTAACCCGATACAGCTATGTGTCTCACTACGTAATTGCCCTGGATTTTCCAAATAATATAATAGAGTTTAGGGATATGGTTTTCGCAAAGCGGGAAAATTCATTTGGTAAATTGGCACAAATATATTAATTCCGAAACGAAATTAGACACCATGTTTGATAAAAGTTTAGGAGATGAATTTAAATAGGGCTTTTTTTACTTTCGCGTCTTGTATATCATGAAAAAATCGGGACTCCGTCGCGATGTATTTCTATAAGGATATAAATAATTTTCCCGTAGCTTTAGAAATAATATCTCAACTGTCATGTACATATGTGTATAATATTAATTTTATCATTTAAAAAGTATAATACAGAAATTAGATTTTTGCTTAAGATCACCTACCCAATTTTTAATAACCTTATTGACTATGAAAAGTCTGCATTTGTTTGGTTTTAAGCAGAGGAAAAACTGAACGGAACGGGACCCATAAGCGCATCAGCCACATCGTAGTGTAAAACATAACATAAGAAAAAGCCATTTAAAAACACAGATATAAAATGATCCAACGGTTGTCGCCGTGTCCTCAATGACGATTCTATGAAAGTCAGATCACACGAGATAGCAACGATGATGATAATGTCACTTCCATTGAGGCCGAGATCTTCGGTTAGCTAGCCAAGTAAAAAGTGATACATCGCCGACAACACCTGCAATTAACTTGCCGTCATCACGACAACTCATCGTATGTACAATCGCGAACATTATTGGTTTAATCATTTTCATACATTCCCAAGATTTCACTAACTTCAAAGATGCTCGATTTCGAATTCTGTTCGTAATAATTTGTTAATAATAATTCCATACGTTGCCACGCCACGCATCGTCAGGAGGTTTTCTCCGTGGGGCCCTGACCCAGCTTGGACCATATTCCTGATGCCGGTGGAACACTAAGTATTTAACCGACTTCAAAAAAAGGAGGAGGTTCTCAAGCTGGCCGGTATTTTTTTTATAATATATTAAAAAAATTGAAAATAACTATAATCTATACGTTTATCCAATATGGTGACCTAAAAGTTTTCAAGTAACAAAATTAATTCAATTTTACGTTACGTTTACATACATATTTTATAAGTTACTTAAGGAAAAAATTACATTAGACTGTACAAAAGCAAACAGTCGCAAGTGGCTCAATAACTAATATTATGCTCGACTGTACCTACACGTGTTTAAGTTGATTCCAGCTGCAACACAAACTCCTACAGCTTGTACAATTATAAATTCTATTTCCTAAGATGTAAGGTAAAGATTTCAATGGGACAGTTTTAAGATGTCGTGAGTTCGAGTGATAATGATAGCAAGCTGTCATTATTACTACAGTAGGTATATAACTAACCGTAGTAGATGAATACCTCATTTTCCGAGCCTTTTCCCAACTATGTTTGGGTCGGCTTCCAGTCTAACCGGATTCAGCTGAGTACCAGTGTTTTACATGAAGCGGCTGCCTGTCTGACCTCCTCAGCCCAGTTACCCGGGCAACCCAATACCCCTTGGTTAGACTGGCGACAGACTTACTGGTTTCTGACTTCCCGTAACAACTGCCAAGGATGTTCAATGACAGCCGGGACCTACAGTTTAACTTGCCATCGGAACACAGTAGATGAATACCTACCTACTAGCTGCAAATACTAGGCTGATTACGTATCAACTTCCTAAGGATATTTTGTGTAATATAATAAAGTAAGTAGTACTATAGGCACCACTTAGTCTAATAAGTCTAAATCCGAGAGAAAAATTATTCGACATTTCGCTTTTGGCCCACTTTTTTATCAAAAAGGATTCAAATCTTCAAAAAAAAAAAAACAGAATATTTAAAAAGCAATTAAAATGGGATCATTAGACTACGAATCCTTGTTTTTTTCATACTTGTAATATGCATTTTCAGTCCAAGCTACGATTCTTTTTATTGCACTCTGCACATCATCAAATACCGATTTTCCGTACCACTATCCCATGAGGTTTCCTCTTTAAGTAGGGTTCAAGTTAGGAGCATAACATTGCCATTGCGGAATGAAGCATTCTAATGATCAAATGTTTTTCTGATTCTGTTATTTTAGCATGTACATATTTACCTTGTTGGAAGGAAAACTGTAAAATGGCCCGCTCCAGCCCTTATATGAATAATGATGTTATCATCTATTATATTTAATTCGTAATAACCAATTTTCAACCAGTAAGGAAGGAAGTTCCGAATTAATTAGGACTATCATTGTTTGATCAGCTAAATCGGGTTGTTTTGAACAATTAGTAGCAACGTTTGCGTTAATTAATATGAACTTCATTTTCCAATGTCTAGGTTAGAGGCCAGTTCCTGATCTCCAGAAATAGATCGATTTTTTACACATTTTCATTAGGTACATGGGTTTTTTTCATTAGGTTGGTATTGGGAAAAGTAGTGAAATATACTGGTATACTTATATATAAGATTTTCTCAATATCGTCTTTACCACAAGGGCACACGGGGCCCGTGCCCAGAGCCCCGTCACTCTGTGTGTGCAGCTGATGGCAGTTTTAGACTTTTACTGCCTCGTCGTCGTTTCAGCCGAAAGACGTCCACTGCTGGACATAGGCCTCCCCCAAGGCTCGCCACCTTGCGCGATCTTCAGCAACCCGCATTCATTGCTTCCCGGTGACCTTGACTAGATCGTCCGTCCACCTAGTGGGGGGCCCGTCCACGCTGCGTCTTCCGGGTAATTACATTTTGTAGAAGTGGGGAAAAATTACTCAAGGAAGTTAAAAACATTGCAAAATAACAGAAAAGAGCCAAATTCTGCAATTCTTGAGTATGAACGCCCTAACAATTTCAATATGCGTATATAGTAAAACATATTTGCGAATGATTTCTTACACCGGGCTGTGTAAATAATGATGATTTGCTAACACATTACCGACGTGTATTTCCTACAATTAAATCCCACTTTCGCGGAAAGATAACGAGGTGATCCATTGCCGTTTGCGTTCCGTTTTCCGCAGCTGTCGTCGTATTTTTGTTAGACATTTATATTTACTATTTAAAGAAAAAATATATACATGGTTACATTTTAGTAGTTTTTCGTTCCCGAGGCGGGTCGAATCGTAGCATGAATTATTCAACCTCAAACTTGTAAAGATATTTTTTTTTTTTAAATAATGTATACTTCGTTGTAATTATTCTCATTATTTATTCACTAAGGCGAAAATTTAATCGAGTTATTCAAAAAAATTTTCATTCCTCAAGAGATAGTATTTTTGTGTCTTTGTTGCTATATTAGGAAATTATGCGATTCGTATCTCTTTTCACGTCGCGTCTTAACGTATAAATACATATTTTTATTGCCTGCAGTTTGAACTATAGGAGAATTCATACGCCCATCTTTCTAAGACTTTGACTCAATTACATTGTGCTACTGTGGAAGTTGTTTCACCCGCGTCCTGCGGGGACAAATCCGCGCACCCGGGTAGAAAGTATCCTGTATCCTTCCTCGATAAATGAGCTATCCAACAGTGAAAGAATTTTCCAAATCAGGCCAGTAGTTCTTGCGAAAAACAAACATACTCTTCAGCATTACAACGTTAGTATAGATAACTGTTACTTAACCAACGAAGCTATATAAGTGAAAATATTATGTTTATTTATTCCTCATCCGCCTCCACGTCAGGTAGTGGCATCGCAGTACCACCAGCATTTCTATCAGCTGTCGTAATGAAAAGTTAACACCGCCATTTGTCGAGCCATCATTCACAAACAAATCGTTCTTTTATGAACAAGTCACGCGCCTCACTGGTTTACATCAATGAATTAAATTATACCTACACATACATTACTAAACACACAATAACTTTCTTTACAAGGCTTTCACTGCACACGAAAATATACCGTAATCTTTCAACACAAGGTTTAAAATAGCTAGAAGTATGATGGTATCAATTTCAATATGGCTGGTGCGCCTGATTTGAATGTGGAACCGCGCACGCGCTTCCGCTAGCCCCGGGAAGTGCGCGCATTATAAAATGGAAACGGACCGAACCCGAATTAGGTGAATTATGGTCACTCAACTATGTTTTATTGTTTTAGTTATACATTAGAGAGGTGGGATTGGTAACTGTTAAATAAAAACCATACTAGACGAACCTGCTGTAGTGTTTGTAAGGACTATAGGTCAATTCTTACTGCTGAATACTTAATGAAACTGGTTTTCGTAAGCGAGAAAAAATATAAGGAAAAAAGGAAGCAGCTATTTTCCAAAGATCGTTAGCCTCATGCAGATTAAAGTTCATATAATATTATTTTTTCCTAATTGTTAATTTGACGTACAGCCAGCACATCAAGCTACCACAATCTGTCAAAGTTCCTTAATAGATTTTCAACTTTATCGCTAAAGCATACTGTTCAAAGTTGATTGGGAAAATTTCTCAGTGCAAGTCTGTACCTACAATATTTTAATCGCTCTAGTAAATTGTAATAATAAATTCTCAGCGACCCATGGTGGTGTTAACACTTTCACAACATAGTTTTTCTGATAATCGACTAAAAAACTAAACTTTTTCTGTTACCCCAATTACTATTGATTTCACTTTCATCAACTCGGAGTCGGATTGTGGTCAAAGACATTTGTAACTGTAATAATCATGGAGTTATGAAACTCGTTTATTTTGTCTATGGTCATGGATAAAAAGGCGGCAAACGGGCTGTCAAATTGTCTATGTTTACTGTTTGTTGTTGAACTCTTATTTTCTATATGTATTATTTACTTATTTAGTAAATTATAGAGCTTGATGTTTTGATTTTGTTATTAATTTGTAACTTTTTTGAGTACATCAAGTTACCCGAAACTGTCCAATTTTCCCAATTGACTTTGAATCATATGCTTCAGCGATAAAGTTGAAAATCTAATAAGGAAATTTGACAGATAGGTAGTAGCCTGATGTGCTGGCGTCTAATACATGTAATTATGTACCAATCTGCTAGAGTCCTACCGTAAAGCTATAAAACATAGCCCCACGATATTGTGATTAGTCAAAAGTTAGACTAAAATAGTGTTACAGTTTACATATTAATTTTCTGTGCTGGCAACAGGCGTTGACAGAAGGTCTTTTGACAATTGAGTGGGCGGGAAACGGTGGTTTTGACGGAGACTTTTGGCGGGCCCTAGTTTTTACCATAGTTAATGGCAATTTGGGCACACAACTAGCGATTGCTATACAGATCCGTGAAGCATGCAGTTATGTATGGTCTCACAAACAATGATTGCACGCTGTTACGAGCACGTTGTTACAGTAATTACGTATAACATCCATTTGGAAATCGTCTTACATTTTTATTGTTATAATCTTTGTTTCTTGCATTTTTTCTTAAATCTTAATTATCATCCATTGTTTCCAAAAAATCTGTAATAAACTTAACAGCAAATTTTACCGATATTTTTTTAAAGAATAAATGCCAAACTTCTAGAAGTTTCATCCTGTCCTTTACTGCAGCTATGCCTAGGTGTGTACCCCACAGTTAGGGGTGCCTTAGCGCAGTTGCTTAGACTGTGAGCTGTTTGTCCAAGGCTGGATTAACTCTTCTTAGACATCCATAGGAACTATCCGGGAAAGTAGTAAACAGCTTCGTAGGCTGAACTGCGAGACACCATTCAAAACAACACAATATACTCAAGCGTTGCCAGCGAAAAGAAAAAATACTGCGCAATACAACAAATTGTACAATTGTTACTTTCTCACTCGCACGATATAACCAAATTTCACATACCTACAAAAAGAAGGGTTATTGCTATGTCGTAATGTTCAATTTCATATGGAGCTAGGAGCTTCCAAAGTTACTATTACAGAATTACCTAGAACTGTAAATAATTATGCGAGTTTACATTAATAATCTTGCATTTATATGTGGCGCATATTTAATAGGTAGATCGATAAATATAATCTTTTTAAAAACAATAACTTTTATCCGCTTAGTCTTTTTCCTAATCCACAGCCGGACCGCGCCAAGCGCTGCTTAACCAAACATTATGATCGGTTGACCCGGGCGGCTGTTACCTAGCTAATAGTTCGTCCAACAATTCAATTCTCTTTAACAAACAATAATATCGATGTTAAGACGTAAATGAGTTAAAATATATCTATACGTAATTAAACTTATTTGCGTCAAAATAACTTTTGTATATTTTTTCTCAAGTTTTCTGGAATGACGAACAGACAGACATAGCATAGCGTGCAGACGCCATGGTTTTCACTTTCATTCAAACTTCCCATGCTCCAGATAATCTAAACTCGGTGTGACATTGACCTCGCGAATGACCTCGGAGGTGAAGTCAAGTGTTTACCTCTTGAGTTAGTCATGTCGGTGTTTGTTTATGATTACTCTGAGGTCAAGTAGTCGCATAATTCGGATGCTACGGACGGGGTATTGGGTTCGATTCCCGGGTCGGGCTGAAATCGCTTTAAGAAACAAAGTAGCCCGGAGTCTGGAAGTTGGTGACAGATACATTTGCTCATTGGAGAGTACGTAAATGTCGGTCCTGTGCCCGATCGCTCTACTCGGGCTACTAGAGTGAGGGAATACAGAGTGCACCTATGTCGGCGCAAATTCTTGTACACTATAAGTCCTGGGCAGCTGATGCCATTTTAATCTAGTTTTTATGCACGCAAGTTTATTGTAAATAGTTTTAGTATGTATAATAACGATACAGTTGATGTTATGTTATGTAGGTATTCGATTTGCTATTTCAGTTGACGTATTTAGTAAAACTGTAAATAAGGAGTCGGTATGCATCATCGTCTGGTATTATTAAGTTTTCCTGTTTCTGTGTCATCAAAAATACCTATGTTTATAAATAAGTGTGCTAAAGTTTATTTTCTATATGTAAGCGAGTTACTCATAGATCGTGTAAAAGCGAACATAGATTGCTCTTTTCTAGTATCAGGTATCGCCAACACAGTTTTTTTATGGGAAGATAAACTTAATAATAATAATGGCGTCCACTTTTCCGTCTTATTTTTGGTTCGGAGGTATCATCAAATGCCGCTGAGGTTGCAGCTGGAGGGAGTGGCAGACTCTTACTGACTAAAACCCGCTATGTTTCTTCTGGAGGTCTCTGTATGCTAGGACCATGGTAACTCTTACCAATAACCCGCAGCCCAGGCCGATCCAGGCCCCTCCTATGTTGCTGAGATCTCTTCGAGGTGTGCGCGGAACTGTACGTACCGCCAACACGGGTAGTTATAATAAGCATTTATAATAAGTTAACTCACCCAATAATAGTCCTTAAAGACGGTGTTATTCGAAGACCGAAGGTTGATCATGTCTTCCAAAGTGTTCTGCCACCGGTCCATGCCGGCAGCTATCTTGTTGGAGACGTTCTCCCTGTTCATGGTACCCTCGGCTTCTTCGTCCTGAGGAGAGGCATCACTGCTGGTGACTTTCTGGCTGCTGGATGACGCTTCCTTCTCGCGGCCTATTGCACTGAACGTTCTGAAACAAAGACGAAAAAATATAGGTAAGCATAGAATTTGGATTAGCTTTTGCTTTTGCTTATGCTTATAAAAGGTTAAAAAATATACGGCTAAGTTCAAACGCCAGCACATCGACCTACCCGAAACTGTAAATTTTTTCCAAAACATTTAGCTACCATACATATGTTTGAGGGATAAAGTTGAAAGAAAATTCGGCCGATTGAAGTAGCTCGACGTGCTGCGATCAGGCTATCACAATGTATAAGTACTTTTTAGTTTAAAATTGTATGTCTTAATAAAAACCAGTACTTGATAACAAAATTTGAGTACCTATAAAAGTCTTTAAATATTCCTAATTGATTTGCACTTTTAGCCTTGATTGAATAGCACATTTATGAATGAGGTCCTATCAGAAAATTACTAACTATTACTTATCTTCTGCAACGAATGAATTGATTTATTTTAAACGACACTTAGACTGGTTTACTATTAATTACACTATAACATCACATCACACTAATATATAAATGCGAAAGTTTGTGTGTGTCTGTGTGTGGGTATGTTTGTTACCTCTTCACGCCCAAACGGCTGAATGGATTATGATGAAACTTGGATGTAACATTGCTTATACATCAGAATAACATATAGGCTACTTTTTATCCAGGTGCCAGAA
Source organism: Heliothis peltigera (assembly GCA_958496145.1). Taxonomy (NCBI): domain Eukaryota; kingdom Metazoa; phylum Arthropoda; class Insecta; order Lepidoptera; family Noctuidae; genus Heliothis; species Heliothis peltigera. Next base: position 14,079,111 of record OY292321.1, on the reverse strand, counting down.
GTAGTTCCACCAGGAAGCGGGTGAAACCGCTGGCAGGTGCTAGTTATAAGTATATAATATGTTCGTAAGAAACGCGTTCGCAGTCAGCCAGTCAAGATGTGAATCATACCTTATTTCCTATAGTAGATGCGTAAGTTCTTACTCATCGTTTCCTATAATTAGGCAGTTGAGTAGATCAAAAATGAAATCCTTTGTCTTACCATTTAGTAAAGCATTTATCGTTTTGATAGGAAATTGATTTTATTTTCTTATTGGACAATACAAGTAAAAGTTTAGCTTGATGTGAAAAATCGGTGACGTCATAATCCTTATTCCTATTTACAAAGAAACGGATTCTGACAAAGTATTGAATATGTATTGAATTTGATTGGTTATCTCCTACCGTATTTAAGAGAGCGTTGTAGTTCATACACATTGGGAGATATTGTTTTCTTACGTATATGAATATTTTCGCCATAATCAATTCTTGAAATCTTCGTTATCGTTATTACTGCTCTTTAATACTTCTAGTTACGTTTTAAGATAAAACAATAACACGGCACAATAAATAAAACTAAACAGAGTCAAAATTAAACTTTCTAACTAGGTTGCTTCCAAAACGGTATTGTTCAAACATTACATTAGTAAATAATTACGAGTTGAGTAACATAATGACGTAAGTATATCACGCCGTGGCTTCGTGAGTCAGCGCTAACTTACGAAGCCGTACTCGCCGACTGCTCAAGCAGTCGCCACATCTTTAAGCCACCAACTGCTCCAGCAGTCGTAAGGCATACCGAAGACCTTCCTCCGGAAAAAGATGCTGCTCTCAACTGTGATAGAAAATCAACTGCTCGAGCGTTTAGTAGCAACAAATGTAGGTGTCAACAAGTAACCGACCGGCGTCCAGCAGTCGAAGCCTGTCAGCTCCTAACCGCTCGAGCCGCCCGTGTACGGGAGGGCTTATAGCAAATTAAACAAAATACAGGTTTTCTAAAGTGATTACTGCAATTGAAACCAATTGATAAAGGTGCACTCGACAAAAATAATGATGCAACTGAAGAGTTTGTTTGTTTACCTATACGCGCTATTCTCGGGAACTACTGAACCGAATTGGAAAATTCTCTCAGTGTTAGATAGATTATTTATCGAGAAAGGCTTTATACTATCTACTTTTTATTTGGATGCGCTGAGTAGTTACCAGGAGACTGAGATGTGTAGCATTTTTAAATATTGGCTTGAATATTAACACTATTTATAACCATTAAAACATCTTAAAACTATCTTAGCTGCAAGTGCTAATTTTATGCTAATTAGCAGCTATAATTTACAACCGCCTTTGATTCAATGTTTTATTAGCACTAATATATTTACAAATGCAGATTTTACGGATAGCAAAAATTTCTATTCCAAAGAAAGTAGGCGTAATTAATTTTAAAAAATGCCGCAAAAATGTCATGTCTATGCAATTTATTTATGCGTAATATATACCTACGTACCTGATAATGTTTCCTTCACATAAATTTTATACACTTTCGCTTCAGCATTACCGCGGATCATGTGAATTAACACTGATTATGTCCCCCTACTTACAAGCTTATTTAGTCACTAAGTAAATAAGCATAAAGATCAAATTTGCGCAAATACAAAGACTATAAAGATAGAATTTGTGTCGGTGCACTACGCGTGTGATTTTAGTTTTATATTTAGTTTCGTATATTTTTTTTAAGAATTCATTGCAGACTAACGATTAAGTAGGGAAGATCCCATTCGATAAAACTCAATACTGATTACACTCTTTATTCGATAAAATCGCTTCGCTCAATTAGGTATTCAATCGAGTTTATAACGAACTCGATTAAACACGCAATCGATATGAAAATGATTATGTCGGACAATATGTATTGACGCCAGCACATCAACCTACCTCAATATGTTAAGTCTTTAATAGATTTTCAACTTTATCGCTGAAGCTTATAGTTCAAAATTGATTGGGGAAATTTTACAGTTTCGGGTAGCTTGATGTGCTGGCGTCTCTGAAACCTTTGAACTTTAATAGATTGTCAACTTTATCGCTGAAGCTTATAGTTCAAAATTGATTGGGGAAATTTTACAGTTTCGGGTAGCTTGATGTGCTGGCGTCTCTGAACCCGAAAAAAGACGACATAGATATTGATTAGACTGTGAAACACTATAAACAACAAAAAACATAGATTAAAAGCATCGATAAAAACGCGCTAACATGATCGCCCACACTCGTAGTGGTGAACTCGCTATTCGTACAACTACGTAAGCAATAGAAACAGGTTGGTATACTCCATTTCGTAACGTCCAGACACACGACCTCTTGATGATAAATAATAGCACTTAGCACAGATGTTCTGGTGATCATCTGTAACAACATTAGCGGAGCTATGAAGGTCAGACGCAACCATCTTTGTCTTAATTCATATAATCATAAAACTTAATCGATTATTTTAATTATAGAGACTGAGTTCGGCGAGCGATTTCATCTGGCAAGAAGATAAAAGGTATATATTGTTCCTGTCATACTAATAATGTTTAAATTCTTAAGTTTGTGTGTGTATGTTTGTATTCTCTTCACGCCCAAACGGTTGAAGGGATTTTGATGAAACTTGGTAGTAATATAGCTTATATATCAGAATAATATATAGGCTACTTTTTATCCAGGTGCATGGAGTAGTTACCCCAGGAAGCGGGCGAAACCGCAGGCGGACGCTAGTATTGTAATAAAAATCTTGATATAAGCGATAATGAAATATCAATCTAAATCTAAAATTATACTGCGCGGCCCGGAAATAAACTATTCAGTTATTACTATTCATAATGACAATGGATTTAAATATTTTTATTAATACAGTTCTACTGGTCAAATCAGTATCAGATTTTAACAAGCAAAAAACTTTAAGGTATATAAAGCCCGTCACGGACTTAGCTATAATATATATTTATATACCGTACTATAATGTATATAATAGCAAGCTACCACACACTGAGAAATATATATTTTGCCTTCATTTGTTAATGGTCGTCCTACATATAGTAATATGCTTAGCTATAAAATATTAATATATATTATAGCTAATTCTATGACGGGCTTAAGAATTAGAACGACGAATTTGTACTATATTTTTAGTTAAGCATTTCCTCCTAAGATATTTAAGTAAATACATAAACTAAACTAAACTAAGTATGAAAATAGCCGTGACCCTAATTATACTAGCGAAACTGATAGGCAATTGTTATGACTTGAAGTTAAACGTTCTTAGTGAGGGAAGGTAGTCGACAGTTTGTTCCATGATATATTATGTAAAATACAAAATCTGCAACTAGATTCTAGGATATGCAATTTTCTATAGGTATTTGTTATGTGATAATTATGTTTATTTCTCTCAAATAGTTTGAGATTGAACTTGTTTTATATAAATCTGGTTAACAAAACCTAATTTCTTCCCAGCGAGAACACATAGGTGGTGAAGGGTGGGCGTTTTAGGGACTGTCTTTTGTCTTTACGTCCGAAAAGTGCTGATTTATCAGTCTAAGGGCCAGTTTCACAGGTTGCTGATAAGTTCCAGATACTTTAGGCAGATAATTTCATACAAATTCTGTTCCATTTTTGAATTTATCTGATAGATGGTGGCTATGCGTAACCTATAAAACTGGCCCTAATTTGAATAAATGAATTCGAGTTTTGTATATCTTTACCAATTTATATTTGCTATCATAACTTAATACTTACTTCGACATTTAATTTGTACAGTGTAATGTCAATTTTGTTTAGTGTAAGCGTGAGTTATCGTCTGATTATCGAGTTGTTACAACTTTTTTTGTTTAGCAAGCATAACAAAACGTAGCGTCAACATTTGTAAAGATTTGACCTTCTTTCTACGTGTGTTTGTTTCATAATATCTTGTGTTTACCTACTTGCATCTTCCCATGAGGTTTCGTAATAATATATAAATTTTACGGTTTGTCAAGCATACAAGATTTATCGTATATTGAAGATAGGATGGTTACAAAGAAATAAATTAGCGAAAATAATTTCAAATCGATTCGATCATTTTCACTTTGACTAGCAATTTCTAGTGTTTGTAAATTAATAAACAGATTATCGATATCGAGAGGGGCTCGTGACTAAGTAAAAGCCGTACGGGTTGATCTATCATAAGGTAAAGCAACACTAGGCGCGATCGGTCCGTGGATGGGTGACCATCTTGTTACGAAGAGTTCCTTCGCGTTTCTGAAATCGGTGGGTCCCAGCTGTAATTTTTATATGTATAATTAGCAGTCGTTACGGGTAGTCAGAAACCAGAAAGTCTGACAACCAGTCTTACCAAGGGGTATAATATTGCCTTAGTAACATGCTCCACGTAAAACACTGATACTCAGCTGCTTTGGGTTAATACTGGAAACCGACCCTAACACAGTTTTGGAAAAAAGGCAAGGCAGATTGTCGATATCGATAAATCACTGTTTAGTCTTTGTCCCCATCACTAGGGCTGAAGTTACCAGTTTTTTGGATTTGGAAACAATGACGTTTGGATTCAGCGTTTCCAGTGAATGCGCACATTGTGTCCTAGCTTTTCATTGGGTACGGAAACGTCCATTATGTTGCGAAGGTGATAGGTTATGAAGCCAGTTCATTTGGAACGGTGGCACGTCAGTTACGGCCAGTTTCACAGGTTACGGATAGCCACTATCTACTAGATAAATTAAAAAATGGAACAGAATTTGTATGAAATTATCTGCCAGATAAACTATCTTTAACGTATCGGCAACCGGTGAAACTGTCCCTTTTAAGTTGTAAATGATGCAGTACGTACAGACGTCAGCACATCAAGCTACCCCGAGCTGTCAGTTTTTCCCAATGAACTTTTAACCTTAAGCAATAAAGTTGATAAATTATAAAGATTTGACAGATTGTAGTAGGTTCATGTGCTGGCATCTGTACATATGTACCTTTGAAGACAGATTAGAACGCGTTTTACCATGAAGGATAGAGCCGTTTTAAAATTAAACCTATATTATCGATAGCATTAAAGATTCTAGGTCAGGAAAGTCTACCTTGGTTGTCATAACACAGATTCGGGTAGGTTGACCTGTTTTTTTCCGTGGGGAATCATCAAATGACCCCGCCGAAGATGCAGATATCAGACTCTTGCTGACTAAAGCCCACTATGTTCCTTCTGAAGGTCCTTTGTGTGCCAGGGTCACCTGCTGGTTTGACCTGCTGGCGTCTGTACACCTATAGTTACGAATACAAGCCAGTCCTTATTACCTTCTCCGATTCCTGCTTACCACACTTTAGCCTAAAGCGAGGAGTCACTATTGCTCACATATTTCGCAGCAAAAGCCGTTACATAACATAACCGCCTCGACCGTTGGCAACACTGCGTCACTGCCCACTATTAACCATTTGAACTTAGGGTTGCCACCAACAAAAAAAAGATTAATAGTCTAAGAGGTGAGATAAACTTTTTGCTTATGTTTTTTTTTGTAGTATCAATGCTACAGTAGAATACTCTTTGTAAGATGTTTTAAGACGCCTGCACATCAGGCTACTACAATCTGTCAAATTTAATATATATAATATATATACATATAGTATATATATAGCAGTCTGTTTACATCTCTTTCTATTCTAACTCTCCCATAGCGGGCCTGCTGGAAGAGATTTCTTAAGAAATAAGCTGTGCCTTTGTACTTGATTGCTCTATTTTATTTCTTGTCTTATTTACTGTGTACATAAACTATTAAATAAATAAACTATTTCCTTAATAGACTTTCGCTCGCTGAAACACGTCGTTCAAAGTTGATTGGGAAAATTTTACAGTTTCGGATAGCTTGATGTGCTGGCGTCTGTACATTGATGACGATGTTCCTAAGTAGTGTTTTACGGATTACGGCTAAATATGATTTTGTGGTTGCAACATTATGATGGCACTAAAATGCCGTAGTGAATTGATAATGAAAAGTTATTTAATTGTTAATTACGATATAAGATTTAAACGTGGTATTTTTGCTGACTTTTGATTTATGCTAGTTCGCACAAACATCAAGCTACTATAATCTGTAAAATTTCCTTAATAGATTTTCGACTTTATCGCTGACGCATAAGGTTCAAATTTGATTGGGAAAATTTGACTATTTCGGGTAGTTTGATGTGCTGGCGTCTGTACCTAACACTAAATGTCAGTGTATTGCATATAAATTGTTTTTTTTAATAATGAGCAATTATCTTTGTTTGACTTATCACAATACGTTTTGAAAATAATTAACTAAATACTAGAATACTGTTTCTTTTTTTCTTAATAGAAACTTTATAAAGTAAGCCCAGATAGGATCTACTTCTGCGAAAGAATCTTGATTCCCGCGACCCCGTGCGCACGTGCGAGGAGACACCGGGGTGGTTTTAGCCGGTAAGAGTCCGGCACACCTTCACGTCCATGAGGATTTCCCCCCGAAAAAAAAGGTAAGTAGGACCTACTTAATATATCCGCGTCAGCCCTAAGGTGGTACCTATCATCCAATCATTGAATTTGACTTTCATCACAACTCTGTGATATTTAAAACCTGTATTTGGATTAAATAAACACCGCGTATATGTCGATTAAGCCCTGAAATGATGCGAAGTATATTTAACAGGTGTTGGCACTTAAAATTATCGGCTATTTGAATGTCACCCGGGGGTGTATTATATCTGCATACTGTCATTTCGATGCCTTTTATACGGCAGAAATTAATAACCTATCTATCCGTTGTTTTGCTTACTAGAGATAGGAAATTGGTCAAAATTCAGTCTCTAGTATGCAAAACAACAAACAACGGATATATAGGTTATTAATTTCGGCCAATAGATGAGAATATTATTTATTAAAACCTTTTAATAAAATCGTAAAACTTAATAGTTACGAAAACTGGTTATGATCTCAAAACTAGTGACTTGCTGTCTTTTTTTCGAATCATAATGAAAGTTATCATTAAAAAATATTATCAGTCTTTTGGGCACTGCTGGGCACAGGTCTCCTCTCACACGGTAAAGGATAGAGCGTTAATCACCACGCTTGCTCAATGCGGGTTGGTGTTTCCGGACTATATTCCAGGTTTCCTCGAGATGTTTTCCTTCATCTTTAATCAGTCATTGGTGTCCAAGATAGACACTTAGAAAGTACATACAACTTAGAATGGTTGCATTAGTACTTGGATGACCTGGAATCGACCCCGCACACTCATACTTGAGAGGTTGGTGCTTTAATCACTGGGCCACCACGACTTTTAACATAGGGAATACATTTCTGAAATATAGGGTAGGATTTTGACTTCGTTTTATTTAATAAATAACCAATATTTACATTATATTCAATTCAATTATTTATGGAGCTTGATATTTCCTTTTATCTTGTGAGTGATATAATAAATTTATGAAAATATGCTAAATACAGAGTTATGAGAACGCGAACCGACGTCATTATACGTTATGCAGTGTTATTTTGTGTGGCAAAAGAGGCGTACTTTCACTAAAAACGACCATCATAATTAAAAGTATAACTATACCTACTATTTATATAAAACAAAATATTATCTAGGTCATCAGAATTACGAAAAAAACTATCAATATCTATTATGACGTTTGCAGCTTAATTTGTAATTAAAATTGGAATCAAACAGTACTTGACTGACCATTATGAAATTAATGAGCCTGAAACTTCTAATGATTTTAATGCCTGAGTTTCTGCGATGGTTTTTTTTTAAATAAATCATCAAAGTAACCTCGCACGCTGGGGGTACAGCGAAAGCGAGTGTAAGGCTTTTACTGACTAAAAGCCACCTAAGTTCCTTTTGGAGCTCTTTGTACTAATTTTTTTACTTAATTTTCTTAACCGTACTAATACTCTAAATGCGAATATTTGTAAGGATGTATGCAAGTATATGGGTATGCCGGGAAGTTCCATGTTAAAACTACTGGATGGATATTTATGAAACCTATAACAGTAAGATAGCCTAGGTATGTACTTTTTATCTATGTGGGCAGTTCCTATGGGACGCGTCATGAAACCGCAAAGGGAACTTAGTACAAAATACTATATTAAAGGTAACTACTAGTTTTTCCCAACTATTTTGGGGTCGGCTTCCAGTCTAACCGGATTCAGCTGAGTATCAGTGTTTTACAAGGAGCGATTGTCTATCTGACCTCTTCAACCCAGTTATCCAGGCAACCCAATACCCCTTGGTTAGACTGGCTAGTTAAAGGTAACTACCACCATAAGAAGAAAATACATGCTTAATAATAATGCTAAAATCATTACCCCTTCTAAGTAAAGCGTGGTTGTGTAAAACCATCCGACTATGGGATGAATTAGGTGTCTACATTCCCATTAAGTTAAGTGTTAAACGTTTTGCGCCATTAACAAACCTTTGGATAGTCGGCGAAATGGATTGCCTAGGAGTCTAGGAGTTAGGCGAGACTCCGTAGGCGAATGTAGGCAGACAACTAGTCACTTGTATGGCGATGCAATTGCTTTGTTACAACATCTTTAGGGTTATGCAGTTCTAGTATTACCTCTGCGTTAGGTTTTGTTTTTATTTATTCTGGTTTTTATACGCTGTCAAGGGTTATAATATCCTACTTATCTATATTAATATTATGAAGCTGACGTTTTGGTTTTTTTTTTTTGTTTTAAGAAACTACTGGACTGATGTGAAAAATTCTTTCAGTGTAAGATAAGTAGGGTAGCTGCGAATTGTTTGTAAGAGTTACCGTGGCCCTGGCACACAGGGACCTACAGAAGGAACATGCTGAAGGAATATAACAGTCTGGCGCTATCTCCACATGCAACATCAACGGGAGGGGTCATTTGATGATTCCTAAACAGTAAAAAACATTTTGGACTCTATACGGTAACGGTAAAGATCTTTTTACAGAGCACTATTTTGTCAAAATGCTAGCATGATTATGAAGCTTCTAGCAGATCTCTCGATTTGAAAAGGATAGCCTATGTAGCTCTTTTTTCCTTACGAGAGTGGCCTTCTATGTAAATAGTATGATCAGATGAGCATATTGCAGTTACTATCTGTGCAAAATATAACCTACTACTTAAAGAACAGCTCTAGATTTCGTCGAATGGTGGAAATAAGATCCCTCTGCAAATAAATTTCTAAATATACACTTTTTTACATTACGCACATGCAAATTAGATCATTATAGCATTGAAAATAAAGCCCAATATCACATAAAACAATTAACACGCATTCACATTGAGATTAATTTCGCAAGTCCAATGGTAGATACTATTGACTTTTTTCGATTTTGTAAGATTGGTAATATTGTGATTGAAAGAAGAATGCAATAAGATAATCATGTATGATATTTGATTGTACTTTTCACTAATACATAAAAGCGAGTATGTGTGCCTTTGTTACCTCTTCATGCCCAAATGGCTGAACGAATTTTTAATGAAATTTGGCATTAATAAAGCTAAGACATCAGAATAACATATTGGCTACATTTTATCCTGGTACGGGAAGAAGTTTCCTCAGTAAGAGGGTAACACTACTGACAGAAGCTAGAGATTGAACATACTACAAACAAAATATGTATATATCTACGTATGGGTTGTGTATCTCTCTATCGTTTTTACATTCCGCACCAGCTAGTCTTTTAAATATTTGGCAGCTAGCCATAAGTTCAGTAATCTTTTTGAAGCACTTATAGTTTGCATTACATCAATGATAGACATAATGCTTTAAATCTTCGACGCAACTAAAATAGTCGCGGTTATTTTGTACAAACTATTGAACTGATACATTGTAGCGATAGCTATCCACTACCGACGTGTTGTGACATCATACCAACTTAACTCACACCAGAGTAGGTATATTAATTTCTTAATAGACAAGCGGCCAGTAAGGTGAGACGTCCAAATTTATGCAACGCGGCGCCCGCGCCGGCCGGTATTATACCACATCCACTAACTTCGTAACCAACTTCAGCGTATTAACAACCTTGCGTCAAAACAATTAAAACGTATCTATAATTAATACATTGTCAGTTCCTTCCTATGGAATGTCGGCACACAATAAAACATGCAAGTATGTAAGACATGCAACCAACATAACAAGATCTCTCACTTACAAGGGGAGTTGAACGTAAATAGTTTTGAGCTATCTGGTCCGATCTAGCTGAGGGAAATCGGTCCCGAGGATCGGCCTCCGAATGACAATCGATTTACTGCGACGAAAGTGTTGCAGATTGATGCCTCTATAGCGTCGATTTGGAGACTTTCACTAAGTGCCAGTGACCGGTGTGACGTCACGCTGCGTCATCTCGCCGAGACACTGATCGATCGCTTGTTCCCTCGTGTATTCGACAATCGATGCCTCACGGTCCCGCCATCGATTTAGACATTATTCGAGTATCATTATGAATTATTCATATTGTAATGTAAACAATTTGACTGCCTCGTTGGTCTAGTGGTCGCAAGGCGCGACTGCTGTGCACGGGGTCTCGGGTTCGAATCCCGGGTCGGGCCGAAATCGCTTTGTGGGTTTTGAGAAACTTTCATAAAAAGCAGCCTGAAGTCTGGAAGTTGGTGATTGAATCACCCGTGCATCGGAGAGCACGTAAATGTCGGTCCTGCGCCTGATCTCTCTCCGGTCGTGTCGGATTGCTGTCCCATCGGACTATGAGAGTGAGGGAATAGAGAGTGCACCTGTATCTGCGCGAATGCTTGTGCACTATAAAATGTCCTGCGCAGCTGGCTGATCTCCATAAAAGAGAACGGCCGCCGTAGCCGACAATCGGCCTGGATGCTATTATAATGTAAACAGTGGCAGTAAAAACACAGTAGACATTTTGTCATCGACAACAAGTCTGCTTTCTTCAACTTATCGATGTGTACGCAACCTACCGATTGTTACAAAATCGATTCGAAAATCGTTTGATGGTCACGTTGTGAATGCTGCAGTGAAATTAAATTAAAAAGCCTTGAATTATCTTATTGTTTTTGACATACTGATTACTAATTCCGATAGTTCTACTGTTATTGACATGCGTTACTAACTAAAGATTATTATCGATATCGAAGATCGTTTCTAGCGATCTTTAATTAAGCGACCCTAGTTTAATCGATAAATATTTAATTTTAAAGGTTGTTGGTTTCTATTTATTGTTAAATTCAAAGTAAAATACGTCTGTGATATGTAAATTATATATACTTAATAATGGATACATTAAACTTGTGCAATTAGGTATGACTTAATTACAGGAAAACACGTCTTAAGCAAATCATTGCATAAAATTACTTTGAATGCATAACAATTAAGTTTGAGAGAAAATCTGTAGCCTTGATTGGGCACGCAATATATTTTTGGCTTTAATTAAAAACAAGAAGTACTTATGTGTAGGTTACATGCAATTACAAAATTGTTCAAGTCAATGACATATTAAGAATTGTCACATTGACATAGGACCTTAGAATTAATTAATATCGAATCGAAAGTCCTATCTATGATTTTATTAAAGAGCTACTTGTGTGTGTTTATCAAAGCACCAGATAAATATACGAGATTGGCATTTGACAGTTTCAATGATTAAATTAAAGAAATAATAACAGTAGCCTTTATACAATCTAACACAAGCGTGTATGCATAACAATATGTATTATTATCTGAAAATGCACTGCCACAATCATCTTACAAAGAAAGAGGCTGTGTGGCCAATGATGATGATGATGATATTATCTGAAGCATCGATTAATAAAGAGATCTAGATTTTGGCTCAATTTGATTAAGAGGCATCCTAGTTTTAAGGATTGCGGTTGGATATCTTTACCGCTGTTATGTAAACACATCACTTCAAAATAAACAAGTGAATGCCTATCTGACCTCCACAACCCAGTTACCCGGGCAACTCAATACCCCTAGGTTAGACCGGCGTCACACTTACTGGCTTCTGACTATATTCTGACAAGTATTTTATAAGTGTGTATATATTTAGTAAGTTCAAATAAGATTTAATACGAACTTCGATATTCAAAGTCAAATATTATCTCGAGGTTCAACGCGCCATTGTATTTTGGTAAGGAATAGTTAGCAATTGCATTCAATTCAACCGTCATCATTTTATACGGCGAGAGCAGTTGCAGAGAGCCAGAGATTGTCCGACAATTTCCCACGACTTCTGCACTTTCAAAATAAATGGCCGCATTATACATTTCTTCTCAATGTGACAAGCGAGCAAAGATCGTCGCACTTACTAGTATTCAGACTCGTATCATCGGCTATACGGAGAATGTCTTTCATTGTTACACTCTCGCAAACTTCTCCGAAATTGTCACCCCGTATAAATAAGCGTCCGACACAATCCAGCGAAAGCCTCCTCTAATCCCTATCAAGATATTTAATAAATGAAATCAATCTTAGTGCAAATATTGACCTACAAATTGACGGATCTATTATGCGAAATCGCGTGACGGCTTAGGATCGCCCGCGCGACACAGATCTACAGAACAATACCACATTAAAATAATTCCAGCTATTCGATCTTTTAGACTACTCCTTGTGTGTTTATCTGTGAGCCGATCTCGAAGGCTGTACTTAAAACATTTTTAGGCTCCAACAAAAATTTCCTCTGATTTTGAAATGAAACGGCTTTATTTAACGAAATAATGAAACGGCTTTATCTATTTTTGTTCTACTGGGTGGTAACCCTACTACTATTAAGGCAGATTAATATGATATTTGATGTCAGTATCAATTTTCTTTAGTTTATCCAAGTAGATGTCCTATAAAAAATGTAAAGTCTGTAGCTGCTTTCCCCATCACTAAAGGGGAAACATTGTCTATCATTTTATTATTATTTTTAATTAATCCACAAACTCCAATAGGTCCCCATGACGCTCGAGTTCCTAAAGATTTAGCATTCCTCGCTTCCCCTACTATAGAGTCTTCAAACGTGACGTTTGTTAAGCCTGACTACTTGATTAGCACTTCGGTTTTAGCTGACGACTTACACACGTTCGATTTGGGCTTAGCGATTACCCTGGGGTTTTCAGCAAAGTTATTTTAAGAGTGCTTTGCAGAAGGTAATTGTGTCCTTATTGATATTAAATTAAGTTCTAATTTATATATGAGACTGTCTGTCAAACACAGTCTGATGATATCGTTGCCGCAACGGCCAGCATGTCGGAGACTCATACACGTTTATTATTATAACGTTCGCTTAGCCCTAAAGCAAGCTATTGGTTAGCTTGTATTATGGGTGCAAACACACCTAATAAACTACTGTAGGGCACACTTTTGGTCCATCGGTTAATATTTGTGTGATGAACATATTTGTTGGTTGTGGACAGGGTGTTATATCTCTGTAATTATGAATCAAATGTAATATATACCATATGTAGTTTTTAGGTGTGTTACCCATAACACCTACAAGCTAACCAACAGTTCAATTAGGGGCTAATCGACCATGTGTGAAAAGGTGTCCCGATATTAAAAGATATATCCTGATATAGTTCTTGAAAGAAGAGTGAAAGGTACAATACCTATAAGAAAGGTTAAGGTCATCGCATTCAATCCTTAAAGTGACCAATCTTTAAACACTAATTTAAAGAACCTTTAACTCATGACTCACAAAGGGCAGTATACCTTTATTTGGCAACTTGATAAGGTATGTTCTTACAGCCTTAGGTGCGTCATACAGTGTCGTAAGACTCATTAAGGAAGTCTGTGGTGAGGTAGCCACGAAGACATGATACCTGGGGATGGCTACGTGGAAACTGGAAGCGGCAATCTCGATAATAGTCTCTTGATAAACTAGTTTTTATGCGGAGAGAAACGTCTGGTTATAACCGGATTACAGATTTAACTCCGTTGCACTTGATGTAGCAACGCATTAATGGCGGCAAACTAATGATGATATTCTATTATTACTTAAGTGAAATCATCGGCAAAATTGTTTAGATTTTATTTAAGAATCCTTAATTACGTTCTCGTATTTAAATATTCGGCCAACAGAGAGTTATATGGACTGCGGGCTGTTCGTAAGAACTACCTTGGCCCTGGCACACAGGGAACTCCAGAAAGAACATAGAGGCAGGAGCCCAGGAGTCTATGAATGATATCCCTTTAAGTTGGATGCCTAGTGGTTAAAGCACCAGCCTTTCGAGTATGAGGGTGCGGGTTCGATTCCAGGCCAGGCAAGTACCAATTGTAATTTTTTTACGTTATACGTACTTTCAAGTTTATCTTAGACATATAAGGATTGACTAAAGGTGAAGGAAAACATCCCGAGGAAACCTAGACTATAAAGTCTGAAATCACCAACCCGCATTGAGCAAGCGTGGTGATTAACTGGGACAGGAAAGGAGGCCTGTGCCCAGCAGTGGGACGATAAAAAAGGCTGTTATGATGAAGTAAATAATTAAATCACATACATATTCATATCTATTTGCTCTTTCATACACCAAATACTATAAGGCTACGATAAAATGATCAGTTGGCACTGCATTGTGTATGTATTCCATGTCTAGCACCACGAACGCTGGGTGTTCCGCGCCGGGTATCGGAGCAGAACCGACCGCTACCGGAATCGGCCATCCAGCACGTTAGTCTGTCACTATATGATTTATTTATGACTAGTAACGCCATACAGCTTCGCTTGTTTTGTACATATTCAAAAGATTCTAAGTTGTGGTGATAAACACATAAATTTATTTAAGAAAATACTTAGTGCCAATTTCACAATGACCGAAAAGCCACTATCTACCGAATAAATTAAAAATGAAACAGAATTTGTATGAAATTGTCTACCAAATAAACAAACTAGAACTTACCTGTTTGTACATGCTGAAACAGGCCCTTATTATTTATATTTCTTTAGCCTGTGTTTTCCCACTGCTGGGCAAAGGCCTTCTCACTTTGTTATAAGTGTTTTTTGAGTGGTATAAGTTCCGCGTTATAATTACAGGTTTTCCAATGTAGAGGTTTCGGAGATACATACCTGAAACCAAAAGAAAAATAAAATTAAAAACAAAAATATAAGGAAACAGCTTATCATACGTAGCCAAAAGTTTTCATTTTGTATTTTTTTTTATGTTACAGTCTACTAATATAGATAACCACAGTGTAGTTATACTGCAGGATAGTGCGGTAATACTTCAATCTATAGTTAGACTGTGACATGGTTACATAGCACGTTGTCATGCTCGGCGATGCAAGCAGCTTATGATTTTGATGATACGGGGTTCGAGTGCTATGTTTGTGCACAATATTGGTACACCAATCATCGGTCAATAGCCTGTTACTAGGTATTAAATACAGCTGTAAATCGGACTAGAGTATATGTTCATTTGTCAAGTAGCTATGTAACAAATGGGACTTTTTTATAAGTTTTAAACTGTAAGGAATGGATATATCTAGAGAAAATTTTGGTCTCTGCAGAAAAAAAAAATCAACTCGTCGTATATACTTCGTATATTATAAACTTGTGAGATGACATTAGAGGAGTATGGAAGAAGATATATTTTGCTAAACCCAAATAATATGACAGGCAATACAGGCATTCTCCTGGTCAAAGTCTCCAGATGATGCGAACGTCATTACATCAAGCTACCCGAAACTGACAAATCCCAATCAACTTTGAACCATATGCTTCAGCGATAAATTTGAAAATTTGAATCTTGATAGTAGCTTGATGTGCTGGCGTCTGTTCATATTTTAATTATAGATTTTTTTAGTTTTAATTTTAATAATTTTTTGATAATAGTTTAGTTTATTAATTTTATATGTTATATTAGGAACTGTTTGATTTATACAAATAATGGTTGTAGAAATTAACAATAATATTGAGAGAACGAAATAATGGTTATGACGTGTGGTTATGTACCAATGGAAATTATACAACTAGATTTTATCAAACATTCGTAACGCCAGAAAAAAAAATTACGTGTTCAAACTCAACATACATATGTTTCCGGATGCACGGTCAGAAAAAAAACTAGGGCCATGTGCAGCCAAGTGTGTGTCAATGTCAAGCGGGGCGGTGACGTCACGTCCTGTGCAACAACCGCAACCCAGGAAAGACGTGGACTCATGGACTTATCTGCTGTCTATCGAAGTTGATGAGAAATGTTCTATTTAAAAAAAATTGAAGAACTTACTTATTAAGAATACAATTATTAAGAAAAATTACGCATATAAAAATGAACATACAGAATATTATTATAAGTATAAATATGAGAATCGATACGTCGAAATCTTTTCAGATTGAGAATATTTTAGACTTAACTCGTAGAATACAAATCCATACATATTTTTATAAATAGTTACGGGTACCGATTTAACAAACGAATATTAACCTTCCGATATTGTGATAAGGTTGAAAATCTATCAACAAATTTTACATATTGAGGAAGGTTGATGTACAATAAAGATAAAGTTTAATCATAGTTTAGCCATATTTTGCCATGTAATCATGTAAATTTTAATCATTAGTACGAAGTACGAATACAGAAAATTAAAAACTTTAGAAACTGAGTAAAAAAGATGAACTAAATAATTTCAAAAAATAACAGATAAAATACATAAATAAGTTTAGATCGTCCCACTGCTGGGCACAGGGCCCAGCAGGCTCTCACACAGAGAGGCATTGAGCGTCGATCGCAGAGATAAAATACACTGATTAATAATATATTATCTAAAGCTATATAATTTTCCCACGATACGATAAACTTAACATTAAAAAAAAGTAACTACGCAAGTAATTCTGAAATAATTTTAAAGATTTATTAATATTTTGTTATAAACAGTAGTTAATAAATGCATTTAAATTGTTCAGCGGCACGTTAAGTGTCTAGCCAATGTTCATGCATTTTCATTGCTTTGAGACAAGTATTTAACCTGAATGTTACCTACATTAATTGGAAAATGTAGGTAAATACCTATTGCTCAATTTATAAACCTAAAATAATTTTGGTCAAGAAAATAAGGCCAAAAAATTTTTAGCACGAAATCTATCCCGGACTTTTTCATATTTTATTCATTAACTTTGGGAACAAAGCTATTCCGGAATTTACCATATTGCACAGACGCCAGCACATTAAGCTACCCGAAACTGTCAAATTATCTCAATCAACTTTAATCATATGCTTCAGCGATAAAGTTCAAAATCTATTAAGGAAATTTAATAGATTGTAGTAGCTTGATGTACCTATCTATTTTTCTTGGCAACACCAGTGTAGATGAAAAAATAAAACGATTTTAAATGTTTATTTGTAGCCGAATTAAGTAAGTAGCCAAATAAATTTAAAATTAAACCTTTTAAGTACCTACATATAGTTAAAGCTAAGTTCTTCCTAAAGAAGTCAAACCTTAAAATTAGAAGAATATAAAACGCGTCAGCCAACCTTGGCTTTTCAAACTACTCCCTTACCCTAAGGGCCTGTTCCACCACCTACGAATAAGTTCCAGTTAGTTTACTTGGTAGATAATTTCATACAAATTGTGTTCCATTTATTAATTTATCCGGTAGATAGTGGCTATTCGGACAACGTGAAACTGGCCCTAAGTGAAAATAAAAACAATCGCCTATCATTTGAGCACAATGATTGTTTTTCAATCTCCCACGCTTAGAATAATATTATCGACCTATAAACCAAATACGATTAAACATTATTAGTTAAATATTATGTTATACAATTGCTTGTATACAAAAATGATTGCTTATCCCGTACGCCAACTTGTTTTGATAACAGAACGTGCCATATAGTAAACTTTAAGGCTAGCTTACTAACATATAGACTGGCAATTATATTGTTTTTGTTTTTTATGTTGTAAAATAATACTTAGTAATACTCTCCATGAGTTTTTTAAGGGATATACTGTCATTCGGCTTGCTGAACATTCGGCTTAGCGATCGGATACGCAACACCTTTATCCGGGTCTAAGACGGGCATATTCGATGTGGGCAATAAGTCTGCAAAATTGAAGAGGGATTGGGCGGGTCACATCCGTCGAATGCACCCTGATAAGTGGGCAAGGATTACCACCCAGTGAACCCAGATGATGGCAGACGAGAGAGGAAGACCGAGGAAGCGCGGGAGAGACGATTTGGACCGTTTCCTCGATGACTGGCCACATAAAGATAGTGATAAGTGAAATGTATGGAGCACCCACATCCACACATGGCTCCCAAAATATTAAATACTTCTCTTTCCCTGCTTCTCTTTATCTGGGTCTGGGAAAGCGGGTGATGATTCCAAATATGTGACGTATGGAAGTTTTTCTTGTGTGTGTTACATCGAGAGGTCGTTGACCTGTATTTGTAGAATTATATCTAGCTTGTTTAATTAACACGCTTAGCATGTCCGTGTGTGTTATTGAAACAAGATGGCTGTCAAAATGTGTGCCTCAGTGGCAACAATAACCTATAATACAAGTGTCTCTGTTTATCCATACAATAACCAATTGTATGTCATCAAACAAAGCCTTTATAACTAACATCTAAAACATTATTAACAGAGCTGCCGTTCAATTCGATACTTTATACTTAAAATTATTTCGATTTTAATATTTTTCACGAGATCTTGTCATTGGATTTCTATTGACTGTTAATAATGAGTCGTGGTGGTCTAGTGGTTAAAGAGCCAACTTCTCAAGTATGAGAGCGCCGGTTCGATTCCAGGTCGGGCAAGTACCAATGCAACTTTTCTAAGTTTGTATGTACTTTCTAAGTATATCTTGGACACCAATGACTGTGTTTCGGATGGCACGTTACACTGTAGGTTCCGGCTGTCATTGAACATCCTTGACAGTCGTTACGGGTAATCAGAAGCTAGTAAGTCTGACACCAGTCTAACCAAGGGGTATTGGGTTGCCCGGGTAACTGAGTTGAGGAGGTCAGATAGGCAGTCGCTCCTTATAAAACACTGGTACTCAGCTAAATCTGGATAGACTGGAAGCCGACCTCAATATAGTTGGGAAAAGGCTCGGGAGATGATGATAATAGTTCTTTGGGTAACGGGCGAAGCCGGTGTAAGCTAGTATTACATACTTATATGTTATTTTGTAAGAAACATCATTATGAATCAACTGAAATATTCTAGCATTTTGTAAATGGCTAACTAAAAATAACCTCACACTGAATTAGGGTCAATGTTAAGATAGTTATTTCAAAATATTCATAATGTATAAAACAAAACGGAATAAAAATAACTATTAATATTTAATAGAAAATAGGTCATTTGATAGACTCAATTCGTTGTGATAACAGAGTGATTGTGCAACGCCACTGTCAGTGTATTGATGCTGAGCCAATCTGCTCTCGATAAATGATCTGTGGGACACTTACATGGTATATTTCGTAACTAATGATTATCTTTCACTTCTTTATTTTAATTTAGATTTCTTTAAATTTGAAGACCCCGTTGGCGCAATGGTAACCACGACGGACTGCCGAGCTAAGGGTCCCGGTGTCGTTTCCCGGCAGGGTCGACATTTGTGTAATGAGCATGCTGGTTGGCTGTGGTCTGGGTGTCATATGTATTTATAAACATATATGTGTAAAGTATATGTAGTCTATCAGTTGTATTGGCATCCATAACACAAGCTAATCAATAGCTTACCATGGGTCTAACTGACCGAGTGAGAAAAAATAACTATGACAACCTTCTCTGTATGCTTGTTGTAAAAATGATGAGGTACTTAAAGATAAAATATGAATGAGTTTAAATTGGAAAACTTTTGAGTGCCAATGATAAGCGTTTTGACATTTAGAAACATCCCAAGGAAACTACTTAACACACCCAGATAAAAAGTAGACCATTATCCTTTCTCTAGATCTAGCTCTCTACCTGAATACGAAAATTCATTTAAATCTGTTCTGTAGTTTTGGTGCGAAAGCTCGACATTCAGACTTACTTTCGCATTTAATATATGAATAAGCATTGTTAATCGTATGTACTGTAACATATACATCTGAATTCAAGTTAAGAGCCTCCAATAATGTAGACCATGTAGGTATATTACTGGTCCATTCATCCAAAACTATACTTACACCGTCGAGCAACCTTCCATACACGGTTAAGCAACTCGAAAACTCGATCGCATCGAAGGTCGATTTGGAATCGATACAATCATGAAAATTCTCGATATAGCATATACGAGTATCGAGTGTAATTGACAGGTAAGTATGCGATAACGGCATTGCATTGGCTAACTAATTCTGGTTAAAAATGCATTGAAAGGCCATCGATTAGTGGTGTAGATATTATCTGTTTAATTTTATTTGGTAGTCACTTTGAGACAAACAGTTTGATGGCAAACTATGACTTATTATTACATTTTAAAATATAATTCTTCTTGGCACTCAGATAAAAAATAACGAAAGAAACCTGTAGACCTAATTTAGACTAAGACCTATTCAATGTCCTAGCAACCGTGGTATCGACCAGCAGGCTTAGCATGGCAACCGTAGAAACAAGTCTTGTTTACCGGAGATTGGATATAATGACAGAAAAGTGACAGATTGACGTAAGATTTCTTTTGACATTTTTTGAAGTAATTTTTCTTTTCTTCGATTGACATAAGGCTACAAGTAATTATATGCGAGTTGACAGGTCGCCCCATGCTCGGGCAGAAGACATGTTGACATTGATAGAAAGAGCTTTGTCTTTTCTTGACAGAATAGATACAAAATCGCCATGCTAAGCCTGCAGTACCAGCTCTGCCGCGGTGGCTGGGCTACTAAGGAGGCGACGACATCCCAATCTCTCTCGCTCCGGGCCATGGCTTGCACCAGGGCCGAACGCGTGCTAGATACTGCCGCCATGAGGACAGGGCGGTCCTCCACCCAAGTAGAACACACTGCTACTGTAAGTGACTCTTTAGTCAGTAAGACTCTGACATTCTGTCCAGCTGCACCCACAGAGCGAGGGGTCATTTGATGATTGCCCACGATCAAAAAAGTAAGACCTATTTAGTGTTAGATAGATGGCTAAGTTTTTTCTGTGATAGTAGTAATAGTTCATCTACTTATCACCATCCAAGGCTGAACCTCTCGCTATAACGATTAAGAGTCAAGCATAAACATGAAAAGCTGGCGACGGTTTTAGTATTAGGAGTTGGAATGGGTGAAAACGCGGAGCAAACATTGTACCGATCAGCAAACAAACTCAGAAATAAAATTTCCATTGCAGATTCAGTGACGCGTCACAATCGATTTTGATCGAACTGTTTCGATAATACCTTACATCGATTTGCCAATACTTAAATTGTATGTTATTACATACGTATGAAGTTCAGATATTTCTCACGCTGTGTCTGATAACGTTATATTGACATGTCTTAGTGATGTGTGATTAATGTAATTAAAATATTTTTTGTAAATATTGTTTGACAGTAGCATTGCAATATGACCTTACCGTTGTGGGTTTTAGAGTTTCTTTGGATCGATAAGAATTTTGTGAAATACAGTTTTAGATTGAACTTCGAAAATGGATGACTAGTTATTAACTGCGATGTCTTGAGGCTTAGTACGAGTAACATCTGTTTTACTTGGGTTAACAAAAGCATTGTTATTTAGTAAGATTTGCGGTTTTAATTTCCAAGTTGAAAAAAAAAACAATATTTTATATACCTAAATATATTTAGTTTATTAATTAGTCCGTAATTTGTGTAAATGAATAATATTAAAGACTAAAAAAAACAATAAAATTAATGGTTTTGTCATTAAGATTTCCTTACGTAATAATTAGTGAAACTTTCAAATTGCCGATATTTTCAATCATTCAGATTTATAGGGGTCAATGACATGATTAAAACGTTTTTATGGAACGCGATTTCGTTAGCATTTCCTTATAGTTTATGTCTGTCTGTCATTTATACAAATAATAATTACAATATGAATCGGAAACCATAATTTGTTCAAGTTTAAGTGGGTATTACAAATCGAATGGGTATTTTGTATTTTAAAAGGTAAAACCAAGGATCTCAGGCACAATGAAACGTGAAAGTCCAAATTGTAGCGTATATTTTATTTTTATCCCCATTTCAAGGGCGGCTGGTACTCATTTCGACAGACTGTGAAGGGACAGAATAAGTAAATACATATTGGTATACAGGTTATATTTCGTAAGATTTTTGTTACTGAAATAACTTAAATAATTACGGGTATGTGTTTTGGGAAACCGTTTTGCAAATCGACCTACTAAGGTTTGTGTTGCGATATTTTTCAGTAGGTATGTATATAGTACATGATGTAGTACGAATTATTACTTATCTTGTACAGTCGCCAGCAGGTCCACCTACCCGAATCTGTCAAATATTACCAATCGAATTACCATCCGGTATTGTGATAAGGTTGAAAATCTATTCAAATTGAGGTAGGTTGATGTGCTGGCGGCTGTACAAACCAGCATGTTTTATTCTATCTAAAAAAAAATCTTCTATCTAAAAATTTCTGTCTAACATTTCAGGGCTGCGGGTTGTTTGTAAGAGTTACCGTGACCCTGGCACACAGGGACTTCCAGAAGGAACATACTGGGTTTTAGTCAGTCAGAGTGACACTCCCTCCAGCTGCACCCTCATAGAAGAGTCATTTGATGTTTTCTCACGAAAAAAGAGGTCTAACATTTCATCCAGGCTTTAGTCTTTATATCACCATAGAAACACAGATTACCAACCATCCTGCAGGCTTAGCATGGCGATTTTGTATCTATTCTGTCAAGAAAAGACAAAGCTCTTTCTATCAATGTCAACATGTCTTCTGCCCGAGCATGGGGCGACCTGTCAACTCGCATATAATTACTTGTAGCCTTATGTCAATCGAAGAAAAGAAAAATTACTTCAAAAAATGTCAAAAGAAATCTTACGTCAATCTGTCACTTTTCTGTCATTATATCCAATCTCCGGTAAACAAGACTTGTTTCTACGGTTGCCATGCTAAGCCTGCTGTAAGGTTGTCTCATCACTCATTACAATGACACTCAATGGCGCATTGTTTGGTGACGTCAGATGACGCCATGTTTACATCTGCGCGAGCGCACCGATTGTCTCTATGATAATTCAGCCTCACAAAAACAGCCTTATTTAAAAAAGTGAGTGTTGTTTTGTTTTTATAACTTCTCTAACGAGAAATGAGATGGTTTTCAACTTTCTATGGTTATTTTTACTTAGTATCCGAAGGTAAAGACCTTGTATGGAATTTCGATTTTTATAGTACTACTACTTAGTTATTTAGAGGTCACTTTGCTTCATTGTAGCGTGCGTGCGTTATACAGATTGGACAAAATAAGTGTTTTTGTTGCAACATTATGGCGTGAAGTCAATGCGTGTCACAGGTAGTATGAACTATGGCAATAAGGGAAAAAAACGGCCAAGTCCACGTTTCAATTGTTAAACATTTATTGCATAAAAGTATATTGTGTATCGCATAGACTACACTTTACTATATAATGTAAATATAAATAAACTAACTTTACGAATTTTACTTTTACTCAAAAGAAGTCGAAATCTCATTCATAGAAAGTCCACCTACCTAAAGTACGGAAGCAAGCACATCAAGCTAATAGAATCTGTCAAATTCCCTTAATAAATTTTCAAATTTATCGCTCAAGCTCAAAATATGGTTCAAAGTTGATTGGGAAAATTTTACAGTTTCGGGTAGCTTGATCTGCTGGCGTCTGTACCTTCGACATAGTAAAAATTGGAAAAGGCATTGAAATTGAAGGTACAGTGGAAATATCCAACCGTTTGTTTGATCATAAAATCTCTTGTATCTTATCAGAAGATCAGCGAAGGTGATAATGTCTTACAATTGAAATAAATATCAGCTTGCCAACAATCACACTTCAACTCATTCCTACATATTTGTCTAAATTTTATTATAATAGCCTTAAAAAGGGGTACCACGATGCCTGGCAACATTGCTCGTCAAATATCTTTTCTACTCCTGTCAAATTAGGATGATGACTAGGTCAAAAATTAAATATTTTATCAAATTATTTTTGTTTTAGTATTTTATATTAATGTCAGTTTAATTCATCGTTTTGAATATGGATAATATTATCGAAATGAGTATACGGCTTGATGTGAAAAATCTGTGACGTCATAGTGTGTGTTTTCATACAAATTGCACCAATGTCACCTACTGCATTGTTAAGAAAACGGTACTGCGGATGCTTGTCAAATGCCTTACTTGAAAAGGGCGAATTTAATTGACTAGAGAAGATATAGCTCATCATTACTTTCATCGCTTTTTGTAAAACAGCAAGTCTACAGCACAGCCAACAAAGATGCTCATCACCCAAATGTCGACTGTACCGGGAATCGAACCCGGTGCCCTCGGCTCGGCATGATTACCATTGCGCCAGCGAGCTCGTCATACGTAAATCGATATCTGAATGCGCTGTGAGAATGTAAGGAAGCCCTTGAACAGAATTAAAAATCCTAGTGACGCAAGCGTCTCGAATTTCCTTTTACAAAAACCACTTTAATAATGAAAGGTTGAGGACTTTGTGAATGGCCTTTGGAAGGATTTTGTATCGATATTTGAGAAGATACCTCTGTTTTATCCCTGGATATCTAAATAAAAATTGCTTGTTCTAAGTAAAATTAAATCGCAGTAAAGGACGTTCACCAACAAGATGGACAGACGACCAAAGGTTGCCGGAAGACGCTGGATGCAGGTCGCTTCCAGCCGTTATATGTGGAAATCTAAAGGGGAATATATAAATTAAACGGAGTGTAGCAAAAAAGTTATCAAATCTATAATAACCTCTTTTTACAAAAAGATGTGTCAAGTTCTATAAGGCAGTTAATATATCCTTTCATAAGAAATGATGACCGATGGGGAAGAAAGACGCTCGACTTTAGACCAGGCACTGGTAAACCGGGATGGCGCTGATCGTTTCCAACCGGTAATTTTGAGAATCACTGGGAGTAGCTTATATGTATTTAGCAGTGGATGGCCTATGGTTGAAATGATGGTTATACAGCCTTAATTTGGTCGTCTATCTGGCTGTTACATTACTATATTTTAGAGGACTAATTTAATAGTACTATCTTACTTGTCCAACAGTTTTTTTTTAGAAAATGATAGTGGAGCGTGTCTTTCTGTACTTGCGTGTTATACTCGTAGTCGGAGGCATTGTTTATGTTTTATTTCTAACTGATATACTCAACTGGAGTAAGGGCTCTATTTTAGGGCTCCCTTGTCAAAGCTATAAATATCGTGCGTGATCCTGAATAAGTTTTGAACAGCTACAAAAACCCTTCTGTTTATCGGTATCTACCTTTGATTCAATTTCCAATCAAAGATAGCAATTCAAATATACATTGTCCACGCTTTAGTGTTGGACACAAAAAAAATATAGATTCTAATTTGTTGAAAATAACTGACGTGACAATACGAAATATCGATGCCAATTGTACAATCGTATAACAAGTTCGGACCAATATCGATAAAAAAAATTGTTAAGGTGAACTCAATCATTGATAGTTGTGTGATTATGAAGGTCATTGTATTGCCTTGTTGGTCCGTTTGTCGTTTGTCTGTGAAATCCTCTGAAGTGTTGAGCCTGATTTATGGAAACAATCTATCCGTATCATCTCTTTTCGCACTCTTTAAATAAAAAAGAGAAATTCTATAAATAATTCTTTACGACATTTTTACTTCATTAAAAAAATAGTGTTATGGTACATGACTATCATCATCGTTATCATCCTTTTTTATCTTCCCACTGCTGAGCACATGCTTCATCTCACACAGAGAAGGATTGAACGTTAATCTTATTCGTAATGATTATTAATTCTCTAATGATAATTGAGAGTATAAATATGGAATAGTATTGAATTTGACACTGGTTCTATCTAGTACAGAAAAAGTCGGGGCTAAACTAACTTATTTTACTTTTATGGGAATGTAGGTCTTCAATCTGGTCATATTAGAAACTAAGTAAATAACTATAAACCATTAATTATAAGCTAAAATAACTGAAATTATAAATCTCAAGTAAATTTTTAAATAAAGAATTTGTTTGTTAATTCCTATTTAGAAGTTTTAAGCATTTTACGAATCTAAATATCACAATAAAAACAAATCGATAATTTAAATTAATTTTACACTTAATTTTTTTGCTAGTCCATTACCAATATCAGGAAGTATGTGACACAAATCTTTTAATCAAAATTTTTCTATTATAAAACTTGTTGAGGTCATTTCATACAGCGACTTCAGGGCAACCGATATCGATTGACTTCCTTATGGGAATTACTTAGTAAGTTTTGATAATTATGCTTATGTCGGTAGGTACTACTAAGCTATGCTAACGATTAAGTTAACGATACAATAAATTAAAGAAAATCTTAAAAAAAATATTTCATCGAACTGGGGCCGCGGGCACATGAATGTACGCCTGAATTTGAAGGGGGCTATCCAGTTTGTGGCTAAGCATATAAAGCATTATAAAGTTGAAGACCTTTGACATTCCATTTATCATAATATATTTGAGGATGTATATAACTACTAGGTCAGCCCATCTACAGGTATTTTATCCGGACTCACGAAGTAGTTCCGATATAGCGATAAGGTTGAAAATCTAATAAGGAAATTTGACAGATTGTGGTAGCCTGATGTGCTGGCATCTGTACCTCAGATCAGGAGTTTGTGTTTTAACGTCTAAAAATCGTGAAACTACTGCACAGTTTAGAATGAAATGCTTGTCATCACGTTATGTCACCTGTCTGCAGTTTGCAGTTTGTTGTTCGTTGAAAATACACGTTCATAACAATATGTCAATTTTAAAATGTCTGTCAGGAAGCTGTTCACACGTCTGTTATTTTATTTCCTTTTGTAAAATGAGAGTAATTTCACCGGTCGGATCTAGCTGGTGATCTTTCCTATTATACTGGGTGAAACGTTAAGGGGGTATACATCCAAAGAGAGGTAAACGTACTTGCAAAACTGAACAACTTTCAACAGAAAAAAATACGATAATAAAGTTTGAGACTCTCCATACAATATTGAGGCCGCAAGTTTAATTTTTCTTTTACATATTTTCCTCCCTTTCCGTTTCACCCTGTATAATATTTAAAATTAGTTAATTACAATTTTCTTATTCTCTTGATTTACTCCCGAGAGATCGAATAAAAAACAAAAGAGATAACAGAAACAAAAGACCACAGCATCTGCCTCGCTTGTACTCGCAACCGCAAAGTACAGCATTTCCCTTGGGAATTGTATGACGTCGTTGGACGAAGTAAGTTCATGCGTATGCATATGACCCTCGTTTTTTCATTATGAACACATGTTATAGAGGATAAGTTCCTTAGAGTAATTACTAAACAATAAGTTCAATTCAGTCTTTTTAAATTTTGACGTGCAAAAGTGCTATTTTGCAGCCAAGTTTGAATAAATGAGTTTGAATTCGAAAGAGTCCACACAAGATACTTGATCCTACGGATAGACCCTTGTAGGGATGGCGTTGAAATGATACGACTCGGCTGTTGAGTACTTAAATACTGATTTATTATAGTGACATGCATAAATTCCTGACTAGGCCGTAAAAATCAGTGTTGAAATCAAAATCTCAGGTTCCGCAATAACATTTGCGAACACCAACGAGGAAGTTCGCGTGATTAATCTATGATAAGAAAAAAATAACGTTCGAATTAAACCCTTTGCATTTAAAAAGTCTTTCACCTCAACTGTGTTGCCAGTATTAAACCGCGCACCAAAGCCGTCATTGTAACACACACCGGTAATCTATCCTCAAATTAAGGGCATCGTGACACGGCCACTCGCTCTCAATACATTGAGCCTTCGGGACCGAACAATATATTCATTTGTACCGGTTTTTTTATGTGGAACAACTAGGTTTTTCCTTTCCGTTAATTGTGACGCCTGATGCTATTCGATCCATTGTTGCAGTGCGCTCTGGGACGGCGTTCAGACCTTACCTTCGTAACCTCGATAGATGCGGTGGTTGACACTTGCGGAACAACGGGGTTTATGCCTCTATTCTATTTTTGATTATGGTAAACAATGGCTATGGTAGTGTCAACTATTCTGCCAATGACGGGTGATATGCGATGCAAGTTTTATGATAATGAGAGCGAAATTGAGTTATTGGGTTGGTAGGATTTAAATGCTTTTATATGCCATGATAAATGATATTTATTTTGCAAATAGGTTGAAATCAACACTTTTACACGTCAACACATTTTTTATAAAATACGAGATGGGGTGACTGTTTGATTTCCTCACACTATCCATACCGGTTTTAGGAGTATTTATTTAATGACTGAAGTGTATTCTTCTTGTAGTATTGTTTCTTTTGTCTAATTTTGATCAAAGCGATTACCTAATTTTGCACTTTGAATCGAGTTTAAAAGCGACTGGTTAGACCCCGAATGTAAGATTTGACATTTAGAGAAACTTGGTTGACCATAGAAATTTGGACAACAAATCGTATTTGGGTGGCGCCCACTCGGTGAGGTAAAAAACTCCGCCCACGTGACGGTGTGACCTTGACAGTTGCATGAATTGAATAAGAAA
This sequence comes from Heliothis peltigera, assembly GCA_958496145.1. Classification (NCBI taxonomy): domain Eukaryota; kingdom Metazoa; phylum Arthropoda; class Insecta; order Lepidoptera; family Noctuidae; genus Heliothis; species Heliothis peltigera. Next base: position 14,050,562 of record OY292321.1, on the reverse strand, counting down.
ACAGAAATTGTACCGGTACACGTGTTGGCGTGGCCTCCGTTTTGTACCAAGCTAGACGTTTCTCTCGGTTTCACTTGCATTCTCTGGGAAATATCACGTCACCCGTCATCCAGGATTATTTAGATACCAATTAATATCCAGTTGTAAGTCTAGAAAAACAACAAAAGAGAGAAAAAGCAAAAGTAACAACAATTTTTTGTTTCTACTGTTTTTGTAGGCTCCTTCAATCTGTCATTTTTTAAAATAGATTTTCAATCTTATGACAATACCGGAAGGTTAATATTTGATTGGTAAAATTTCACAGATTCTGGTGACCTGCTGGTGTCTGTATACAATCGTCTGCTTTGGGAGGTGGGACATCCTTGACCCCGCACGCTGTGGGCGCAGCGGAAAGGAGTGTTAGACTTTTGCTGACTAGAACCCAAACATGTTCCTTCTGGAGGTCTTAGGGTCTTAGTTTCACAGATTGTTATTTGGCAGATAATTTCATACAAATTCTTTTCCATTTTTGAATTTATCTGGTACATGGTGGCTATCCGTAACCTGTGAAACTGGCCCTTAGTGTTCCAGAGCCACTCTTTCTAACAATCCCGCAGTCCAGCCCCGGAAATAATCGGCCGCCCCATCTGCTTCAATTAATAAACACAGATCACATTTCTGACCTGAACACATAATTGGTTTAAACCACCACCTGCGCGTGCGCACCAGAACGACATTTAAACAAAAAAATATATAGATGGCACCCGTACCAATCTTAAGTCATTAAAGCTATTAATTGACTCCTTCACTTAAGCTTTAACAAGTTAGATTAAGTTAAGAGCTCTCGTTGTATTCATAAAACGATCCTTCTTTCTTTCTTTGATACGAACGCAGATAGATGCGAAGATATCACGTGACTGCGTGAAACCGAAAGTGACTTTTCATTGTAATAATACGAATGTCATTCTTCTAACGAAACGTGAAGTTTACGATTTTATTATTTCTAGCGGTTGGTACTTGTTTGTCTTGATTTTAACACAGAGCTCACACACGACTGAGGTGTTAAGATTGACATTTACTATTATAGAGATTTTAAATAACTTATACCTAAACGTAAAAGTTTTGATGGGTCGATGTTTGTTACTTTTTTACACAAAAACTGTTGTACACACGGCTACTCATCAAGCTATAAAAAACCAGTTTGTCTTGGACTCGCATTATATGGTCTTTCTACTAATTGAACGGTCAGCTTATACTAGTTTTTTATAGTTTGATGTGTAGCCCGTGTGTACAGGTTTTGTTAAAACTATACAGCATTAAAGTTCATATATCAGAATAACGTGTCTAGGTTAATTTTTATCCGATTGCGGCAAGTTGTGAAGTTGAAACCGCGGGTGCAACAGTCTTTCACAAAAATACGTATGTTCCAAAGACATTTTACATATTTTCACAGAAATCGATCGACATTTGATAACAGGAAATAATAACAAAGATTTGTAAATACTTGTATTATATGTATATTTTATTTTATTTTATTTTATTTTTCTTTCCATTAATATTGTAAATAGTGTTTGTAAATAAATTGTGAATTGATCTATGTAAATAACAAAGTGAGTAATTATTACCTTTCAGTCACAAATACTAGGAAGTAAATTAAAGACTGTGGATTCTAAAATATATTTCTTTGAGAAGAAATATCACGATTTCATTTTCGCGGTTTCCTATTTTGTCTGCGGTCGGCACACAACTGCGGAGTGCGATGATCGGGCGGGTTCACTTCCGCCCTTATGTAACCTGCCTGTAATTTCAGTTTACCATTTTGCATGTTATTAAAAGCAGTTAGATTCATATTACCCGTAATTGCGATTAGATGTTTACTTGATTACCACGGCTTCCCTCTTACGTGTGTAGGTAAGGTACTTATGTTCAGCGGGCACTAGATAATCCATTTACCTAGCCTTTTCCCAAGCTGTGTTGGGGTCGGCTTCCAGTCTTAACTGGATCCAGCTGAGTATCAGTGTTTTACGTGGAGCGACTGCCTATCTTCGGCAACCCCTTGGTAAGGCTGGTTGTTTGACTTTCGACTTCTGACTACCCGTAACGACTGCCAAAGGTGTACAAATGACAGCCGGGATCCACCAATTTATCGTGCCTTCCGAAAAACGAAACTCGTCACAACAAGATGGTCACCCATCCAAGGGCAGACCGCCTCAAGGGTTGCTTAACCTTAAGATTGATCGACCCGTGCGGCTGTTACTTAACCACGAGCTCCTCAATCAACGGGCACTAGACAAAATAACACAAATTAAGCAAAACAATCAAGAGTAAAAAGTAATCTCTATTTTCGTGAGGGCAATAAACCAAATATGCTTTCACTATTGTTATTGTAACCCCCTCCACTGCATTATCTCTCTCATTATGAAACCTCAATAATACCTACGTTAGGGGAAAGTATTTTAATGCCAAGTTAATTGGGTGCCCGCCGACGGTCTACAATTATTTCGCTGTTACAGCAGACTAGTGCGCGCGGCCTACGTCAAATTGAATAAATCAAGCGCCTTTATGTAAGTTTCGTGATTAATAGCAGCCCGAAAGATGAACATAGCGAACAATCGATCGTTCCACCACTTTTGTGTTCCTAATCGCCTGCAAATTGGTGTAATGAGCGCTGACGACAGTGTGTCACGCGCGGCAGAGCATCGCAGATCAGCTCATTTTACAATAACATAAAACGCTAAAACACACAGATGTAATAAAGCCACATTGTGATGGTCAATTGACTCCAATAGAAAGGTCGTGGTAATTATATTAGCGTCGCTCTCTTAATGTGTAACACTGACCCCGGCTACAGTACCAACGGTAGACGGAGAAAGGTGATTTACGAGTATCTCGTTAAAAATAGAACACAACAGACTATTTGTAGATTATAGCGATTTTCAATGTTTATCGAGTCGAGGACAAGAAAATATAGTGCACAGAGAAAATAGCACCAATTTCGTCAGTGGAAAGTTGTTTAGGCGTATCATTGTATCGGGTCTGGTCTGGTTTTCGATTCCTCGGCTACAATGTAACTGTACAGCGGGCTGACTGATGGCTGGTGGCATGGAGACGCTAATGCCAGGAACTGGGTCAGTAGACGCGCGTCAACTCGGTACTTGAGCAAACACAAATGTGTTACCATTAGGGCATGTCGTATTGCCGATTGCTGTTAACTTACAATGTATTGTTTTTATTTAAAGTACAGACGCCAGCATATCAAGTTACTAGAATCTGTCAAATTTCCTTAATAGACTTCCAACTTTTTACGGACGCATAGCTATACCTCTGATAACGGGTGTGATCAAAAAACAGAGCCCTAATTACAGTTGCGTATATCATTTACAAATAAAACAATGCCTGCGACTACGAGTATAATACGCAAGTACAGACGGACACGCTCCAAAGCAACTATCGTTTGCTACAAGAGGTTTGGCGCATGTATTTTTCTGTTGGACTATTAAGATAGATTTGAATGGAGGGGACCCTCAAAACGCCCCTTAAATATGTCCGTGAGCCTACGGTTCAATGGGAAAACTTGATAGTTTCGGGTAGCTTGATACGCTGGCGTGTATACAAATGGCGCAACATGTTTTAACGAGGTGTAAACCGCAATTTAGAAAGGTGTCGGCTATGATATGCTGGTGTTTTTTTGCTAGGTTCAAAGAGGCGTGCGAATGTCAGCCATTGGACACAGGTTTCCTGTGTACAACACAATGAAAACGTTAGACAATGAGGGGTTTGTGAGATTGTGTTTACAAAACAGACAGCAACCTTGCTGCTTGGTTGGCGATTGATAACTTATCTTTTATTGTTTTGTTTAAAGACTTGTTTTTTTATAATAATTTGTGTTTATGATAGGCTTGATGCAGTAGGACACAATATATTTATTGGTAGAAGTACACAGACATATTTCATTCTAAACGCTTCGCTTCAGTCACTGAAAGTCAAAATATCTCTGCGCAATATATATAGTAAAGAAATTTTTTTTAGGAATAGATCATTCAGCTTAGAATCAAAAGACGCTTTTTTTACCTTTAAATTGTAAAATAAGGTACATCAACCCACCTCAATCTGTAAAATTTCTTGAATAGATTTTCAACCTTATCAAAACGCTGGAAGGTTAATATTCGATTGGTATTTTTTACAGATTTGGGTCCTTTGACTTGGTGTACTTCAATTATGTATTTCTAAATGATATCCCATTAAGAACAATTATTATTTTGATGGCACATGAGAACTTGAAAATACAGTTATCGACATTAATGAACTCTTGGGAAGCGGGTCGTGTTGTATCCTACTTTAAAGAAAAGAGGTGTGATAGCGTTCTTGATGAAGCTATTCACTATACTGAACATAAGCTTTAAATGAAAAAACGCAAAAAATATATAATAGTGTTCCTGTCTGTCTGTTGCTGTCATTGAACATCCTTGGCAGTCGTTACGGGTTAGTCAGAAGCCAGTAAGTCTGACGCCAGTCTAACCAAGGGGTATTGGGTTGCCCAGGTAAATTTGCCCAGGGTTGAGGAGGTCAGATAGGCAGTAGCTCCTTGTAAAACACTGGTACCCAGCCGAATCCGGTTAGACTGGAAGCCGACCCCAACATAGTTGGCAAAAGGCTCGGGAGATGGTGAGTATTCCTAATATCATATTTATGTTGTTAGCTGTTTAATTAAACATAGTACTTTTTTACCGTAGGTCAGCCACATAGGGCTAACATCATCCTTTCACCAGCTTTTTCATTGTCCCGCGGCAGAATTGCGTCCTCTTCTCGTACAAAGAAGGAAAAAGAGTTATTAACTTCACTAGCTAAAAGAGAAGCTTTAAAGTCTTTTAAAGTCCAGGTTTCTTCGATATGTTTTCCTTCGCCTTTACTCTGGCTATGAACTGGAATCGACCTCACACTACACCACATCTTTGAGGCCTAAGTATTTATCTTAAATAGCGTTTTCATAAAATCTCTATAACCTTCCTACAACTTCTAAAAACTTCGAAATAAATACTTTAATTTACTACGTTAATTTACCCATCAGACATAAGTCGACCAGTTAAGCAATCAAGACGACCATCTGTGGTCGATCACTTGTCGTTGTCAACCTGTAGTTACGTATAGGAATGTCAAGGACGCCTAAATCTTTGTATGGTGATACATTGAATAGCTCGCCATGCGTGGTAACGCCCGCTGAGTTTAAAATTGTTAATTATATAATAGATAAATTAAACTTTACTGATAGAAGTACGACTAACCTCTGAACAATACTAGTGAAAATTACAAGTTAAATAAATATATACAAACTTATAAAATACTTAAAACTAATATCTACTCGTATAATAATGTACGACTTTAGATATCAGTTAAAAGTCAGAAAATATTTTTAGGTTTAATTAAGATATAAATATATATTTTGGTATTTTGATTCCATACAGCCCTAGATGAATGGCTAAAAATTGTAATAAAATATCACGGGACGCGGCAGTGTCTCCGCCAAGTTAAGTACGAAGCAAACACTGTTTCTTCGAATTATTTCGCATTTTCAGATTCTCAAATTGGGGACTAAGCCCAATTTGAGAATCTCTGGATAGATATATATTACAAAAGAAATTAATAAATATGCAAACAATAGACGAAGCTACATAATTATATCAATACTATCCTGAAACATAAACATGTTTGTTCTATTTACGACAATTGGCGTACAAATAAGTTCTTCGCATATTTGAAATTGATAACAAGCGTAAACCTTATAGTGTTTTTATAATGTATCATAAAAAACGACCGGAGATATGCGCGTAAAAAATATATATAAACATGTTGAATTGAGAACCTCCTCCGTTTTAAGTCGGTTAAAAATAAATGACATAAAGTATGACATAACAAGCAGTGATATCAGACAATTTGTTAACTACTCTACAAATACAATATGTTGCAAACTATTTCATTTCATTGTGAAAGAAGTAGATAATTATTTAGAAGTGTAAGTAGAACTAGAAACGATAGCTGGAATAGGAAGACAGCTAGCAGATATTTTAAAGATAGTCACTGCCAGAGACAAACAGGAAAGTGGCAGTGCTCGCCACCTTAATGTGGATGGATATAGAGGAAGAAGACGCCCAAAGGAACGAGACGATATTGCTGTGAAGAATGTTGCTTGTTGATGATGTCAGATACGAAGAATCCAATCCATTATAGTGCACAAGCATTTCCGTAGACACATGTGCACTCTCTATTCCGTCAGTCTCATAGTCCGATGGTACGGCAATCCCACACGACCGGAGAGAGATCAAGCGCAGGATTGACATTTACGTGCTCTCCGACGCACGGGTGTATCAATCACCAACTTTATTTCTCTTAAAATACATACAAAGTGATTTTGGCCCGATGAAGACCAACGAGGCAGAAAGATATGTTGTTTAGCTGTTGAATATGTATATTAGTGAGTAGTATTGCTGGAGAGTCTAAGTATCTGATAAATGAATCTTAATAAAGATAAATTATTGAGATAATTCCCGCGACACACCCACAGACCTATGAATGGAAAGTGTAGAGAAACGAACTGGTACGATATTTGTGCGATAAAATATTGGAGTTACATCGAGAAATAGGTGATTAATAAGATATTCTAGTATTATTAAAATAATGCTTTTTTTTCTTATTTGACAGTAGAGTAATTGATACTAGATTAATTTAATCTAGGTAGCCAAGCACGATAACTTAGCACGGGATCTTGCAGTCTGGAAGTGGTGATTGATACACCCATGCGTCGCAGGGCACGTAAATGTCAGTCTGATCTATCTTGAGACGTGCTTGCCGTCCCATCGGACCACGTGAGACAAGGAATAGAGAACGCACTATAAGATGTCCTGCGCAGCTCGTTGATCTACTGATAGGGAATTGTCTCCGGAGCCGATAATCGATTGGACTGGACGCCACTATTATTTTCATTCTAATAAAACCACCAAGAATCAAAAGTTCAAAAATCATCACCATCATCTCTACCCTTATTTTAACTTTTATTCGGGGTCGAAACTCTTTCTTCTCGGTCTTTCTGCCTTACATTAAGTGCTTCTAAGTTTGGCGTCATCTCACAAGTCCTTAGATTCTTCCCATTTAAACAGGAAAACAATATGTTCTTTACCTATACGATTATTTATTTATTAACCACGTCGATCCCTCCTCTACCACAAAAACATTGGAAAAAAATTATATACGTAATGCACTTTCATATAAAATGTTATTAGCGAGATCATCAAGCTGCAATGCATACGGGAAACTACTCCTGCATCCGCTATCATTATGAACGGCTTTACGGAGCGGAAAGTAATTATTTGCACACATCCTTATATTTCTTAAGCAACGCTTACCGCGACATTAGTTAGACATCTAGACATGGGGAGCTCGTGGCTAAGTAACAGCCACACTTGGCGCGGTCGGTCCGTGAATGGGTGACCATCTTTTCATGACGAGTTTCTCCGTGTTTCGGAAGGCACGTTAAATTGGGTCTAGGCTGCCATTTGTAAATATTGGGCAGTTGAGAGTCGTATCGGGTTGTCAAAAGCCAGAAAGTCTGACAACCAGTGTTACCAAGGGTTATCGGGTTGTCCAGGTAAGACACTTGACGTAAACACTGTTACTCAGCTGTATCCGGTTAGACTGGAAGCTGACCCCAACACAGCTTGGGAAAAGGCTAGGCATATGATGATGTTTACCGCGAAATTAAATGAATGCGTAGAACGTGAAAAATATACATTTTTATTTTTTTGTACAGTTGAATCTTTATAGATCAGAAAAATCCCGTAATTTATTAAATAAAAGTAATTTACTTTAACACAAGTAAAAAAATCCGACATCGGATGTCCAAAGTTGCAAAAGTTAAGATACCATAAATAAAATTAAAAAAAAAACACATTCAAATAATACTTTTAAATGTGAAGGAAAATCAGAATACAGAATAAAGATTTATTCTGTTCGCCGTTATTTAACACTATAACAATATATTAGCATATTTATTATTACAAAACATAGTTCACAAACCAGAAATTTTACTTTTGATGTTCCAATAATCTAGTGTTTTGTGAGAGCAGATAATCTTTGAGCTTATATAATTAACGTAATCCGAGGCCAGTAGGGCAGGTCGTCACCTCACCGAATTGATTGTCACCCTTTCTTCTGCAGTCGGATAACAGGGTATTTACGTTGACTTCTTTGCCTAGTTTTTATGTAATTGGACTATAGAACTGGCCTAGTAGTCTATTTAGAAGCTGTCTAGCGTGTATTTTTTGTATTAATATTATAAAGACGTAAGTTTTTTTGTGTGTATGTTTGTTACATCTTTTAACGCATACCGTGTATTGAAAGAGACTGTTATAATATGGCTTATATGTACTTTAGAATAACATAGCTTAGGGTGTGATTTTTTAATATGGATAAGTAATTTTGTATGCTAGGAATAGGTGTTGACGTTAACATTTGACAGTTGAGTGGATCGAAAATCAATTTTGACAGAAGAAATTTGGCGGGAATGTAGATTGGTGGGTAACAAAAAGTAAAGCAGGAAAAAAGGGAATTTTAGTCGTTTGCGCCGGTCTATTGAGAATTTTGTGGGAACAAAGTTTTGGTATTAAATGAGTATGTAATAGTTAACAAAAACAAGGGCATTTTATTTTTCTTAGAACTCGTACCTACTTAGAAAATCATTTTCTACAACATTTGCTGGAAGGAAAATACAGACGCCAGCACATCAGGCTACCTAAAACTATCAAATTTTCCCAATCAACTTTGAACTTTATGCTTCAGTGATAATGTTGAAAATCCATTAAGGAAATTTGACAGATTGTTGCGGCCTGATGTGCTGGCGTCTGTAGCTCACGATGGAAGTAAAACCGCGTGTAAATACTTTCCTACAGTATACTGTAATCTAACGTAACATATCCAAGCTTTACCGTGGATAATATTAAATAAATCTTCAAGTTACGAAAGTCATTGTAATTTATGCTAAGTTTGAGCCGTGACAATAGCATTTCTTTCATATGAATATTGCATAGAGTGCCGTTGTCCACAGTGTATGTATAACCGTCGGTCGGCCAGTTATTCTCAGTTATAACTGTTTGACTTCTTCGTAACTAGTTGTATGCATTTGTACGATTTAGTCACATTTCAAATGAGCCGCTGTATTAAATTTCATAGTTCATGGTTTTTAAAAAGTAAAAAAAGTTGCTCTATTGATTTTGACACATGGAAAATGGCGGGATTTTCGTCGATTTACCCACAAATCGGTTGTAAGCATGGAGAACAAAGTTGTAAGGAATTATTATACAAGTTGAGGGAATATAATGGTATTTATTATTATTATTTAGCTGTCGCATTAGGTTTACCCTGTAAGGATAGCTTAAGGTTTTTAAATAAATAAAGAAATAAGATATAAAATAATGTTAAAATATATAATTTATTTATGATGTTGTTACATACATAAGATATGCCTACAGGCTTAAAATATACATGCACATATGATCCTGAACAATTCCTGCAGTTTTTTCTTTTAGGGCCTGTTTCACCACCTACGAATAAGTTCCATTTAGTTTATTTGGTAGATAACTTCGTACAAATTCTGTTTCATTTCTTAATTTATTCGGTAAATAGTGGCTTTTCGGACGATGCAAAACTGACTTAGATTTGAACCTTAGACTTGATACTGATGTTATAGAATATTTTAATTTTATCAGGTTTCGGTTTAAAGATATTTTTTTTTTTTTTTTTTTAGTATTTTTTATTTTCGTATTAATGACCTAATCGATTAGTATAATCGATTCACTCGATTATGTCATATTTCACAAATGCCAGACTGATTTAAGGAATTTGACATGGAGCTGCCTATTTCCTCACCACGAAACTGTCAAATTTTGCCAATCAACTTTGAACCTTATGCTTTCACGATAAAGTTGAAAGAAAATTTGATAAATTGTAGTAGCTTGATGTGCTACGTCTGTACCGAAGAGAGAACAGCGGAATAATAGAAAAACGCATTCTTGTCAAATAGATTACAAAGTTGTAAGGATATTTAGAGTTTGCTGAATTATATGGCAAAGTTTAGCCTTAGATTGGGTGATGGACTTTATTTAGTTTTATTTGTTTTAAACTGGTCATTAAAACTATTTGTAGACTATTGACCGATTAGGAATCCATCGCCAGACGGTCGACGAGGCTTTAAGTCGAAATAAATCCGCTTAGCTTAAACAAAAGCGGTGAAGGACAGTGTCAATTCGGGAGTTTAAAATTTTTATTGTATACGCTTAAGAGTATACACTAATAGCTAAAGAAATGAAAAAATAGGTGCCGCTATTCGTAATAAAGACAATCACAGCTTGGACTGAAAATACCTATTAAATATACCTATTAAAAAAACCTGTTATTAGTAGGTACCTATAAAAACAATGAATCGTGTTCTCCTAATTCCTTCTCCAAAACATAATAGCTTAGCTTATAGTGTCCATAGCATATTCAGAACATTATTACTTTAGCGAAATTATCCAGTTAGGAAACATAGAGAAAAAGGCCTCTATTTTTCTTCTTAAAAATCGTCATACTTAACAACAACAGAAATACATACGGTGTTTCTTATGTGTTTTTCCTACTTAAAAAAAAAAAAACTAATTTTTGGACACTACCTTCATAAAAAAATTGCAGTTGTTTTTCAATTTTAAGATCGTCTTTCAGGAGATTCTTGTAGCGTACACACAGCTCATAGTTATCATGTAACGGTGTTCGTGAATAATATAATGACATGTAAGGCATTTACCACGGTCCACCAGCTTCCAACTATCTGCTCCATCATGGCCCACTGCTCTGATAAGTAGAACAAGAGATTTGCGCAGTTTCTATTCAAATTGCATTATAATTTCCAAGTCATGGCATTCGGACTATCGGATGTAGTTGTTAGTTTGGTTATTATTGGTCAATTATACATCAATAGTGGAGATGAAATTTCTGATTCCAGTTTAGAAGATATTTTTTTAACAAATATTTTAGGTAATTATCAGAATATTTTTAAGCCTTATTCTACTCAATTTTAACAGATTAAAAAATAATCTATACTAATATTATAAGAGGAAACCTTTGTATGTTTTTATGTTTGTATTGAATAGGCTCAAAAACTACTGGACCGATTTCAAAATTTCTTTTACCATTACTTAGAGGGATTCTTCCGGATCCGTATAGGCTATATTTTATCCCGGAAAATACCGTACGTTAACGATTCTCGTGAACGCTGCCTAAATGGTTAGAGATATAAAATAAATGTCCACCCGTGCGAAGCCGGGACGGGCCACTAGTATATTATATATATATTTTTTTAATACGTACTAATATATTAGCCTTTGTTCCCAGTCTAACCGCTGACTACCAGTATTTTACAAAGAACTACCTCCTCATCCCAGTTACTCCTTGGTGGGACTGGTTGTCAGACTCTCTTGTTACTGTTAAAGATGACAGCCGGGATCCATTAATATGATAAGGTCAATTGCGGTTGCTACTTAGCCACGAGCCCTTCATAAGGTTAATGTGCTTACGCTAGTAAGATTTATTTTAAAATTCTCAAAGTCACAACCATGACAAGAGAGGCACGGGGCGCACCGTAGTCTCCACTGTGCGCCTAGCCTAGAAACCAGCGGGTCAATGAAATTTACACAAGTGCCCTTTTCATACCATGCCCATTATCTTACTACCGGCAGTGCCTTACGTAATATTTAGTTTACAAATTCTTTGGTTCATTTCTGTATTACTATTAGGTAACTATTGTTTTAGATCTAGTATCAATTTTGCTAATGTACGAGTATTATTTTGAGGTTTCGATTGTCATTTGTTATTTTATATCTTTTGGGTGTTGACTGTTGTTAATTTGATATCGTTAATGTGGTAATGAATAATGTTTGATGTCTTATTATTCTATAGATACCTACATTTAAAATGTAATATACATAGAAAGTTATATTTTTGTCATCAATCGCAATCGTATTGGATTGAGATTAATAATCTAGACTTATAATTGTTTGCTTGCTTGAAATACTAATTTGAAAAATTCTTACGGTGTTAGATAACCCATTTATCAAGAAGTTGCCACGGGCAGCGCATAAAGCCGCTGGTAAAAGCTAGTATAAAATAAAACGAAACATATCAAATAATTATATTCCTCACACATTCACACAACGTCATCTAGTCCCAAACTAAGCAGAGCTTGTACTATGGGTACTAGACAACTTTTCCTTTGTAAATACATACAAACACCCATACATAATATCTAATGTTAGTTAAATTTCGTGTCATTTTACCAAACTATCGTCCAAAGAACTCCGAAGTAAGTACCGGACCGTTACAAACACATAAGTTTTAAAAGTTAACTGTATTTGTAGTAATAAACTACGTAGCAATGGTTCGTAACAAAATACTTTGTCGGTGAAAGCAATGGGTAATTGCATAAGCTGTGTCAATTCTCATCGGATTTTTACTATTAGTATAGCTTTTTCATGCAGTTTCGGCCTTAACCTCGAGGGTACAAATTGACGTCTGCGAACTCCTTGAAGCTCTGAAGTGTGAGCTATATTTAATCCAAATTGGTTCTTATAGTCTTAAGTTTAAATTTTAAAATTCCTTGTCCATGTAATAAACTATACTAATAAATAGACTACATTTTTCCCTTTTTTTCGCTAAGGATGCAACTGGAGGCTCTTACTGACTAAAACTCACTATGTTCCTTCTAGACGTTCCTGTGTGCCAGGGCCATGGAAACTCTTACCTTGGCCCCAAGGGCAATTACTTTTCCTGCGGTCTTCATCGAAATCCCGATTGAATCGTATGCCCCTGACTAAATATAACTTTGATGGCTTCCAAGCCGATTGTCGGCTACGGCGGCCATTCTCTTCGTTTATGGAGATCAGCCAGCTGCGCAGGACATATTATAGTGCACAAGCATTCCCGCAGATACAGGTGCACTCTCTACTCCCTCATTCTCATAATCCGATGGGACGGCAATCCAACATAATACACCTATACACATAAATATGCCTTTATGGAACAAACAAACATACAGACAAGCAATGTTACTTAAGAAAACAATTACTTAGGACTTCGAACAAACATTCCGATATATAGTGAACTGTTTCAGAGTTATTTTGCAATCGCAGTGCAATGGTCATCAGGTTGCACCGCTCGTGCACTTAACCAGATGCTATTTTGAAATTGTTAATTATTTTGTGAACACATCGTATGCGTCCCAAGCTACGCGATTGTGTTTCTTCAAGGTTAAAAGGCTGAAGCGACTGAGATTTTGATCTGAATGTAGACAAAAATCTGATATATTTTCAGGATGCGTATTGGTTCAAACTTTACTGACATCTTTCATTTAATAAGCCGTATAGACTGGTAGACAAAATTTGTTTTATTAATCTTTCAAGATAGAATTGATTGAAACGCCTGCTACGATATTGCAATGAAAGAAAAATCTATATTAGGTTCATTTTTATTGTAATAGATTAAATAATTGACTGTCTGATCCGAACCATCAACTTATATTATTATGCTAAGGGCCAGTTTCACAATGGCCGAAGCCACTACAACCAAGTAAATTTTAAAATGTATCAAAATTCGTATCTACCAAATAAACTAACTGGAACTTATTCGTAGGTGGTGAAACTGGCTCTTGAAGTAAAAACTGCAGGAACAGCTTGGGATCATATGTGCAGGTATTTTAAGCCTGTTTATCTTATGTACCACATAATAAATACAAATAATCGTTTCGGGCCCATTTATTCCAAGTAATGATTGAAGCAATTTCCTCGTAAATCTTAACCAAGGTTAGACCCCACTTAAGTCAGGATTAAGTATCAGAAATTAATTAAAACGAAGCAGTACATGCCTTCTTATGTGTTTATAGTGCGGTCCAAATATCACTCAACCACCTTGCAGTCTATACCGCGACTGATATGTCTTGATACTCGTGGAAGTAAGCGACTTTCTTAAAAGTATTAAGTGAACCTATACGATGCATAGTTAGGTTATTTTATTTCTAAAACTTCTTGTAATTCAGCTCATGATACGCCATTTTACCGATGTATATAAGGGGGGAGAACTTGGGGGACAGAACCATCATCTCCCGAGCCTTTTCCCAACTATGTTGGGGTCGGTTTCTAGTCTAACCGGATTTAGCTCAGTACCAGTGTTTTACAAGGAGCGACTGCCTATCTGACCGCCTCAACCCAGTTGCCCGGGCAACCCAATACCCCTAGGTTAGACTGGCGTCAGACTTACTTGCTTCTGACTACCCGTAACGACTGCCTAGGATGTTCAATGACAGCCGCTTGGGGGACCGAACTCCCCATTTATATCTATCTTATTTGTCCAACAGAAAAAAATACATACACACGTCGCATCTCTTGTAGAAAATGATAGTTGCTGTGCAGCTTGTCTGTACTTGAGTGTTATACTCGTAGTCGCAGGCATTGTTTTATTTCTAAATGATATAGGTACTCAACTGGAATCAGGGTCTGTTTTTTGGGATCCCTTGTCAAAGCTATAGTTACGTCCGTGCGACATTTGCTCTATATATGAGAATAACTATTGGATGTCTCCGCCATTGCTGTTTCAAAAAGTATCAAGATTGCTGGTCGTGTGTACTCGCAATAAGCAACCTGATATTACGATGCTGGACGAAAGGCGACACTTAAACTATGTCGTCAATATATTTTGTAACTATTGACATAATTGAAAGACATTTTAGTATATGTTGGTTGATGAAATACGGTGATGTGGGTTCTTTATTAGGTTTTTATGTAATTATCATTATTATAAAATACGAGAATGCCAAAAAAAAATAGTAACTTATTAACTCAAATTGCTTATTTTAAGAAGAGAAATGTTTATAGCTAGCACATCAACCTACAACGATCTCATTTTTTTTCAAATAGATTTCAACCTTATATTCTGAAGTATACGATTCAATGTTGATTGGTAAAATTTAATAGATAGGGTGGTTGCTTGATGTGCTGCAGATACCACAAACGGTCTTGATACGTGACAAACATCCAGCATTGAAAGCAATTAACATGTTTTATGAATAATTTTAGATGATTTATTTATAAACAATTGCGTCACTTGGACCTTAGCGTTTACTTTCAACGTTTCACTTAAGAGAAACTTATCAAATAAAATTGTTACGTACAGCATAAAAACTTAATTAGTTAGTCTAAGATATGTATGAAGCTAACTCTTTTAGGGTTGTCAAGAATGTCGTTCAATATTAATTTGAAGAATTAGTTAGTTGCGGTATTTTTTCGTGTGATTTCTAAATTAATTTTATGCATTGTAGACATTTATTAAATTAGGCTAAGAAATATGCGAGAGTCAAACCAGAGCAGTTTTCTTCGTCGCATCTTTTTGCACACTAGCTGAATTCTATCTTAGAACCACGTCTTTTCTCAGGCTATTTGTCCACCAAACTTCATGTAAATCAGCTCAGTTGTTTTGAACCAGAAAGACAGACTGTTACTTTGACATTTATAACATATAACATACTAGCGACCCGCCCCGGCTTCGCACGGGTGCAATGCTGATACTAAAATTATACATATAAACCTTCCTCTTGAATCACTCTATCTATTAAAAAAAAACCGCATCAAAATCCGTTGCGTAGTTTCATAGATTTAAGCGTACAAAGGGACATAGGGACAGAGAAAGCGACTTTGTTTTATACTATGTAGTGAAGTAATGCTGAACAAAAAAAGCTTGTTTAATTTTGACAACCCTACGTAGTGGGCCGTACTATAACCTCCATGAAGGTAATTCAGTTTCGCAATTAATTAGTTTGTGTTATTTATTTTGAGCGGCGAGATATTTATACGTGTGGTTGCCCACGCGTGGGAGACGCGTGTGACCGATGGGTATATATAGCACGGCTATGGACATTCATGGTTATTTTTTACATTTAAGTAGTGCTTTTATTTAAGTTCGCCCTCAGCTCTAATTTTTAATTTTGTTTCATACGTTGAAGCCTGTTTTCCACTAGTTTATTTTCATTTTTATAATAAGACATTGAAAAATTATAAAAAAGAACATGTACATTGGGAACATCGTCCAAATACACAGCATAGACATTCCATAGCCAAATTCCATTTCAATAGTTTAAATAACGCTTCCTTATGAAAATTGTCTGTGGTTTGTCTAACGATTTTAATAATTACGTATAACGTTTATAAGTCACCAGGAAACTCACGAGTATTATAATATAAACATAAAACGAATATTATGGTAGTAATAAAATATTCAACAACTAGTTTTAATTCATTTTTAACATAAAGAGCAGGCGATGCTAATGTCTTATATGCAACGGCAATGTTTTAAACAAGTTTTGGAAATCAATAAAAGGCTGCATCGTGATTGGTCAAATTATTTAAAGATATACCTGTTTTTTTTTTTTAATTTAATTGCTTAGTCTCTTTTTATTAACGTATTGATTTATGATGAGACTATCATGGGGAAATACAACCATTTAAAAATGTAGTACTCATAAGTTCATGTAGATATATTATTACTCGGTAAACTGGCTAGTTCTCATGACGTCATGAATCCGTTTTAACTAAACATTTATAAATCACTAGTTTATCAAACGGGCGAGTGCATCAGACTTTTGGGAATTTTAGCCTATAGCTTATTATTAGAGCATATACTAGATAGTTCAGTTCCTTCATTGTTTCAATATGGCGTCAATTTATGACGTCAATGCACTGGCCACTATATTTCGGTACAAATCGTCAGTGTGGCGTCAATTCATGACGTCACAGACTAGTTTGTGTACTGGGCTATATTTCCGAACAGACATCCTAACTTCGGGCCTTTGGAACGTTTGTCATCGGTTTAATTCTTATCCCAAGACTCGGAAATCATATGATCACAAAAAGTCGGTACAGATCATAATCAATAGCAATCTAACCACAACAGGGTATCCCTTCAGCTGCACCCTCAGCAGTTGTCATCTGATGACTTCCCACGAAAAAAATTAATAAAAAAGGATCTAACCACAACTTAGTGGATAAAAGTGCAGCCCGATGATACAATTTCAATATAATTTTGCGTGTACGTCAGTACAGAAGGTCATACATGATTGATGTATCAAAGTAAAGTAAGCACATACCTTTTTAACAAATTCGCCATGGCCACACACGTTAAAAACTTCAAACATCAAATATTTGCTGTAAATTAGCACTAAGTACACATCAGCAGTCTTTAGTCCATTGCTAACGTATACTATCTAAGAGAAGGTTTTATCAAGACAGATCGGGGTATTCTTAACGTTTATCAGATATATAATCTTGGAACAACACGTCAATCATTCAGACACCGCACTTATCTCGCTCTCTTGTGATATTACTATGAAACACATAGAAAGAAGGTCAGTCTACATTGACACGCACATTTTGCAAAGAATTGTCTCTGGTTTCACATTTTTCTCCTTTTATTTTAAATTCAAATGTTCGAATTTAAATTTGGAATCAATTGTCACGAGACAATAATTTTTATGGCGCGAAAAGAGTAAGCTATATTTTTTGATTTTTTCTCAGTTTATGTACCTACGTCTTCTCTGTATGTTATCTATCGCTGTAATAAACAGTTATTTTTTTTTCCTGCGTTATATAACGCGGCCATCGCATCGGATGGAATATAACACTTATTCATTGTATCGTTGACATCGAGTCACGGCTGTTGAAAATATACAATATGTAAATGCATATTACCATGATATCATGTAATACAAAACAATGCCCGTTACCATCAGAATTTTATGATAAAAACTTGCTTATTTTTTATTATTCGTTTGATGTAGGTAAATCATGTAAAATAGTTAAATATCTATTAGAAGTATTAAGAACTGCTCGAGTAGTTTTTTATTAAGCGCATATTTGTAAGAATTTATTATTAAACATTGTTTCTAATTATTTAAGTTAAAATTGTGAGTCACATTAGTATCTTCGCATAATTACGCTTTTTAGGAAGTTGCAAAAGTATTTTTTTTTAATTACTCTTTATGCAATTTTTAGGAAAATTTAAAACTATGACGTCACTGATTTTACACATCAAACAGTTTTTCCTTCAAAACGTTAAAAACTGCTGACATTCTTTTAATATGCTTTACAAAATGAAAATCATGAAGGAGACTTGTTTTTGACCTAGTCAACTACGCAACTAAAATTTTCCCGAAACTGTCAAATTTTCCCAATCAAATTTGAACCGTATGCATCAGCGATAAAGTTGAAAATCTATTAACATATTGTAGTAGCTTGATATGCTGGCGTCGGTATAATCATTCAGAATAAAAGCATTGTTAATTGCCTTCATGGCATTTGAATACTTCGCTTTATAAACGAATCTCATTACAAAGACGCGGAATTGAAACCAAATACCGGATCAATATGATATCTTATAACATAACTGCATGGACGCAGAGAATAATACATAATATATATAGTTTAAGGCCCGTTTAGACGGGGAGAATTTCTCGCACGTTTCACGTTTTCGCAATAATCGCCATAACATAATCGTAATAAAATTTCTACATTCAGGCAAGAACTAAAATGTCGCCAGCGAGATTCGTACATGACATGTACGAATTTAGCAAAATGACACGCTGCTTGTCGCCCATCGTCAACGGACGAGAAGAGTGAATGTTTAGACGAAGGAAATGTTTTATAATCCTTCAATTATCGTATCTTCAAGACGAGAAACTCTCCCCGTCTAAATGGGCCTTTATAGTAACAAGTACGTGTTAACGATATGATTGTTTATTGAATTAGTAATTACTGCACTCAATAAAGGTATTTCCCTAATATTTGGAATAGCTTAGTAACAAATAATACATTTTTTACTCTAAGTACCTTCAAACCGACCGTGAAGAAAAATTGTAAGGTCGCGCATTTTAATCAGTTTAATATTTAACTTGTATCAAAGTAAATGTAGGTAGTTTTATTAGTACAGAAGCCAGCACATTAAGCTGCCCGAAACTGAAAAAACTTCGCAATCAACTTAGAACCGTATGCTTCAGTGATAAAGTTTAATTAGTTTAATATTTAATTCGTATTAAAATGCAACTAATTGTAGATTTTTATGTAAGGACGGCAGCACATCAAGCGACCCGAACCTGTCAAGTTCGCAATCAACTTTGAACCATATACTTCAGAGATAAAGTTTAATTGTATTAAAATGGAAGTTATGTTTACCGTAAAGGGAATCGACTCGGAACCATAATTTTAGCACTTTAGATTTTTCCTCACAAACTAAAGCAGATTTCAAAACGTAAACTAGTCTATCTAGACAGACTTCTCTTCGTAACACTAAGCTCTATTTCGTATAGGAGTAAAAGGAGGATATATTTAGATAATCCCACTGAATATATTACACTTACTTAGTATTTGAAATGCTGCGAAACTAGGTGAGTCTACATCAATAAATCTACAGCGTTCTATAAATTAGTAGGAGGTACGGCGCCGACCGAGCGAACATTCAGTGGCTAGAGACTAATGAATCAAACTAAATGCTGCAGTATACCTATAGTTATCTACTTTAATTCATCTTTCAATCAACCCAGGGCATCGGACGGCATAAGTGCTTGATAAATTGTGCGAATTAGTGGACAAAATAGCAGCTGTTGCAATACATTTTAAAATAACAATTTTATTTAACCATCCTTTGCCCGGGTAACTGGGTTGAGGAGGTCAGATAGGCAGTCGCTCCTTGTAAATCACTGGTACTCAGCTAAATCCGGTTAGACTGGAAGCCGACTTCAACATAGTTGGGAAAAGGCTCGGGAGATGATGATTTAACCATCCCTTAATAAATACATATCCCTTAGCACGTGAATGTCGGCCCTGCATCTGATCTCTCTCCTATCGTGAAGGGATTGTGTCCTATTGGGCTAGGAGAGTGAGGCTGCAACTGCCTGCGCAATTTTTTGTGTTCTATGTATAATATGCTATATATAGCCCGGAGTCTGGGAATTGGTGATTGATACACACATGCATCGGAGAGCGCGTAAATGTCGGTCGTATCGGAATCCCGTCCCTTTGTACTATGAAAGTGATAGAATAGTACCCGTGTCTGCGCAAATGCTTGTGCACTATAATATTTCCTGCGTAGCCAGCTGATTTCCTAAGAGAGAATAGCCGCCATGGCCGACAATCGATATGAACGCCATTATTATCATTCAATAAGAAATATCCGCGATTCAGTTTTCCTTTACAGTTACCTAGACTGTAATAATGGATGACTTTCATTTGTCATTGATGATACAACTACTGCAGAGCTGTAACAATTGATATGTTGTAATAGATATATGCTCAATGCATCATCCTATTTCGTTTGTTCTACTGAAAGACAGTGACACATTCTCATGCTCTGGACGTTATATTTTTCTAAGATGACAGGTAATAATGGGGTCCAGACCGATTGTCGACCACAGTGGCCTTTCACTCTAAGAAAATCAGCCAGCTTCGCAGGACATATTATAGTGCCCAAGCATTCGCGCAGACAAAGATGCACTCTCTATTCCCACTTCCCCAGGACTGACATTTACGTGCTCCGTCACCAATTCCAGACTCCGAACTTTATGAAAGTCTCTTAATAAAACCCACAAAGAGATTTCAGCCTGGCTCGAAAATTGTATATACGAGACTCCGTGCACAGCAGTTGCGCTATGAGACTTCTAGACCAACGAGACATAGACAAGTATTGGATCTTTATTAGGTAATAGTTCCAAAATATAACGACACCATTACGAAAATCATTTCAACAATTGATAATACACTAACGGACAGATCATAGCGATGCCAGTTAATGATGATAATAAATCTACAGTCTACAAGGTTATATCGTCCGCAGAGCGAAGTACAGCATTTTAGCATTTATCGTTTTGCTCATAAGGTTGATTTTCTTGTGTCTCACGTGCCTAGTTCAAAAGCCATCATCGGTAGTATAAGCTATGTGAACTAAGTCAATGATGCCAGTCATCATTCTTAAGTCATTTCATTGAAGAATCGGTACACAGGAGTCATTAGTATATGGATCAGGCTTTCTGTTAATATTTATTTATTAGCTTCTGGCAGGGATTTCACCCATGTCCCGTGTTAACTTCTCCGCGCACCTGGATAAAAGGTAACCGATAAAAGGAGACTACCTTTATTTAAGAAATAGGGTTTCTAACACCTAAGGAATTTCAAATCTTCCGTTGCCTCAGCGATAAAGTTGAAAGTCTATTAAGGAAATTAGACAGATTGTAGTAGCTTGTTATGATGGTGTCTGTACGCTGTCAGGCCTTTTCTCGAAAGAAATGGGGGTCTAGATCTTGTCCAGTTCCCGATAAACTTATACTGTATTATCGAATTACATATATGTAATTGCAATTTCATGTGTATACTATATGGTCTACCCAGTACTTGAAGTCGAGAGTATTTATTCGAGAAGCATCCATCTAAATGTTGATCCTAAGATTATTCGGCCAATAGCCCCTTCTGTTTGGCTTCTCTTAGTCCAAACTATTTATATGTTCGCTTCATAACTCAACTATGTATGATAGCTACATGCTATTGCGATGCTTCGCGATTGATCGGGCTTAAAAGACGTAATATGTCTGTATTAAGGTTCTCTGTTAAATATAAAAGTAAAAAAAAAAAAACAATATGTACTGTCACTTACCTAACCTTTTGATCGCCACGTCAAAAAAATTCATCCATAGCTAAGAATTCATCCATAAATACCTACAATAAAGCAGTAAGTCAGAATTATATCGATTAAAACTGACTATTAATTTTGAACTTTAATAGTCTGTCATGTAATCGTGATACTTTTTGGCTTGTCATCTATCCGTGACTTACACCTGCCACACAGTTTTTACTAGAGTAGATGTTGAGTAATTCATTGTTGTAATTGTAATTATTTATTTTAAAAAATAAGTATTTATCATGGTACTTTTTTTCATAATTTATGTTTAACAATTTGTATAAAATCTTTTTGCCAAACAACTCACTTTTAACCTGTAATGTTAACAACTTCTGTTCTATTTTATTTTGAGTCGGCAAATGACGAATGTTTCACTTATGTTCCACAAATAAATACTTTGATTCTGACACAATAGAGTTCGGTAAAATAAATCATAATTGATGTCATGTTAAATTCCTAATTAATTGAATTGTCTGATTTCTCCAGCTCTAATTGAGTAACTTTAACGAGAAAGTTCAATAAAACTTAAGCAATTTCATGTCCTGATTGTTCTAGTCAAAGTTGTTGTACTACGAAGCCGTGGTTTAAATAATATTTAAAATTACGCAATTATTTCTTGTTGATTGCTCTAATAAAATACTGGAGTATAACTTCGAAGATCGTTAGCTAACGAGTGTTGGTTTTAATTGCGATAGTAGTACATTTTATATACATATTGCAAACTTTTTAATTATCATATTTATCCAGGCTTTACTTTGCACATTGGGGACGTGAGCTATAGACTCCTAGGCCCCTCCACTCAGGCGAGGTCGGAGTGCCGCTGGGTATTTTTAGTGGGTATACTGGGAACGATTTACCCGGGAGTCCCACATACCCCTCTTGGGAAGGGGATGCGTAACAGCATGTTTTCCCAGCGACACAAAAAAGGTATACTTCTCATATAAAGAAGGCACCGAGCATTGATCACCTCGAAAGCCCAAGGCAGCTTGTCTAATTTACTTTTTTTTACTCCAAATTTCCACAATTGTTTTATTTTCTTTTATAAGCGTGTTTATATTTATTTTAAAATAATATAAAGAACCGCTTCTAGCGGCCTTAATTTGTTTCATTTACATAACTTTTTAATTAATTAGAATTTCGTATGTATAACCTCGATAAAGTGTATGAGGAGTCTACGTTTTTACTAAGTGAGGAAGGAGATGGGATTAAGTACTAATTATTTGATATTACATTTTAGTTTGATTGATGTCTCTGTCAAGCACACAGGACTATAGAGTCTCTGACTACTGGAAGGCGAACGTGGGGCCGAGACTAGAACGCTGAAGTCCTTTTGAGACAACTTTAATGGAAGTAATGGTGACACATAACCGACGATTATCCCTGTTTAAACTAAAAAAATGTACCCAAGGAAAATGCCCGGTTTGTGCTTAACTATTACAAATTATAGAAGAAAACTACTTTGGCTATTGTGATGGGATGTTAGAGGACTAGGGAAGGAAAAATACGGGAACTATAGCATTTGAAGAGAACAAAGCCAGCTCACGATCTCTTGAAATCGCAACAAGGGGACAACAGGGATATGAACTACTAGTTAGACTTGAGGTTACATCGGCTGACATAGTTTATAGCTTGACATTACCTGGGCATGCTGAAAGAACTAATTGCAAACCAGGGCAAGAAGCTTACCTCACCATCTTTATTATCGAAACTATCGCTATTATCGCCCATATCTATATTATTGATCTAAATTGGTTCAGTCATTAACTATCAAAGTAAGCGTAACAATCAAACTAACATTCGCAATTAAATATTATACAGGAAGTTAATTTACGTTAAAGATTAGGCACTTGGTCGCTGCAGTAATTGCTACCAGCGCAGTCCCAGATTCGATCTCCGGACCGTGTGATATTGACTTCCTATTCTTTGGGTTTACTTTCATATGGTTACATGAAGTTGTGCTGATAGTGTGATATACAGATTAAACTCTACTTCCTACCTGCCTATGCCTCAGGGGAATACCAGCGTAATGATACCTTATGATAAAATACCTTGAGTTTTACGTAACACCACAGCAATTAGTCAGCAATGATAGCTTAAGAGCAGGTGTATATGTTACATAGACAGGTAACACATAGTTTTCCAACACATAACACTGTTCAAAACTTTATGTATTTAAATAATGACACATATTTACACAGTTTTACAGTGTTCTGCGTACTAATTACTGTGTCAATATTTATGACAAATTAAGGAAATGACATGAGTGTGTCTCATTAATTTGGTTATTTGAATTTAGTACTAGGTATGTACTAAACTCCCCCCTCCCTCTCTGTCCATGTCATTAGAGCTGCAATTGCTATACCTAATGTGGTTAATTAGGACTATCATTTTATTTGTCGTTTAAATTCTGGTTCTAACAAGTGTACGTTCCCACCAAATAGTTTAAATACAAGAGTTTATGAGCTACAAATTAGTTTAATATGCATTTTTTTATTAGATGCAAAGAGTAAACAACGTATTATTGTTGTTCTATGACTTCTGTATACTTAGCCGTAGCAAGTAATATGATTAACTTATATCTAATAAAGCAGCCTGTGGCGTTTGCCGCTCGCAACATTTCCATTATCATAGCTACGTAACAATGTCAACAAAACAAACGTTTGGCCGCGATTTGAGGAAAATCTTATACAGGTAACACTCACCGGTGGATAGAAGCAGCTGCTTATGATACACTAGCGACAAATCCACACACAACTCGTCCACTGACGCGATATATTTGTTTTATTTCACTTGGTTTTCTCGAGGGGAAAACTAATGAAGTACGTTGTACACGAACTGCGCGCGCATGTGCGTGGACACACGACCGTTCTACGCGAGCGTGGAGGTGCGACTGGCGCGACGGAGTGAGCGCAGCGTGCCCGTCCGTTGGTCCCACCACTCTCTGATAAATTCAGCCGAAGCTGCGCTGCGCCCGCGCCGGCGGCTGACCGATTTGCCTCGCCAGCTGTTGGACACTCAAAATAATAAGATGTCACTAAAATGAAGACTTTACTTTTTGACCAATTTCAATATCAACTGCTACTATTGGAACAAGTATTTATTCATAATTAAGCCTCTTTTTATTCCTACAAAATAAAAAAAATATATATTAAATCAAGAAGTGACATTGTCATTTATCAATGTTCCGTTTGTAAAACTACAATAGGATCTTGTTATTTTAGATTCTCTTGATGAGTTTGGATAAACTGGATAATAAATATGGATTCACAACCACAGTTAGGTCCTGATCCGGCGCCAACTGAAAGGGATTCCTTCACGCTCACAACGTGCGACGAGGAAGAGGTTGACGGGGAATATGAGCAACAGGAGGAGGGGAATCGGAGCAAAAAACTATCTCCTACAAGATCTACTGTTAAATCCCCCGTTAAATCTCCCGTAAAATCTCCCGGGAAATCACCAGAAAAATCTCCCGAAAAATCTCCCAAACAGTCACCTAAGGACGAGAAAGTGCCTGTAGTTAAAAGTAAAAAGACTTGGAAGGAATTACGACAGAGAGAGCCGTCTAAAGAGTCCTCACATACTAAGTTTTATAAGAAGGAGAGGAACGAAGAAGAATTCAAACATGTGACTAGGAAGCAGTACCTGAGCATATCGGACACAATGTCCGGATCATCTGATACGTTCCAGTGTGTGCACGGCCCCGAGGGAAAGCAGTACACACAAAAGGGATTACTGAAGAGGAATATCATTAAGAATCTTGATCCAATTCCTGTCGGTAACTATAAATTTCGGTTATTCAAAACTGAAGCAGGTCATCTCATCTGCCTAGCCTATTCCCAAACAGCTTGTTGTGGTCGGCTTCCAGTCTTAACCGGATGCAGCTGTCTTTTACGTGGAGCGACTGTCTGTCTGACCTCCTCAGCCTAGTTAGCTGGGCTAACTACGTGGTAATCAAGACTGGTTGTCGTCTATCTGGCATCTGACTGCAGGTAACGACTGCCAAAGATATCTAAATAACAGCCGGAATCCACCAATTTAAATTTTCCGAAACACGGAAAAACTCGTCATGATAAGATGGTCACCCATCCACGGACCGACCATGCCAAGCGTTGCTTTATCTTATAATCGATCGAAACGTGCGGCTGTTACTTAACCACTTAAATTTAAGCCACTACTCTGAAATATAACACAAAAACTGTGGAGCCAGTTTTTTAGGACATACGATATTTTTTAGGACTGGAATATATCAGGGTGTAATGGTGAATGAAAATCTTTCATAAAGAAATATTCAATTTTAATGTGAAGTATCCCTTTATCAGTGTCGTTTCCTTGAATATAGCTGTCACTTGGAGGTAGTTCAACCATGTATGCTACACCCGCATAAGTCAACAATTTTAGTCGCGATGCCTCCAAATAGTGAACGACACAGTATTTATGAAAGTGCAACTAAAAATATAGGACGATCGTCCTTTTAGTCTTTGAAGAGCGCTTTCCCTGTCCCAGATGTCCTTATAATCGAGTGTCATAATAATTTCTCGTGTACAACCTGACCTGAAATATATACTACTAGCTATTACCCGCGGTTGCACCCGCCGCCGCAAGAAACCTTTTTCCGCACCCGGTTAAAAGTAGCCTATGTCCTTTTTTAGACTCTAAGGGCCTTACTACAAAAAATTGAGACAGACGATTGACACGTTTTTAAAGAAATAATTGTATGCAAAATTATTTTAAACACGTGTCAAACGTCAAACTTTTTTGTAGTAAGGCCCTAGAAGTCTAGACTATATGCCTAACAAGTTTTATTTGAATCGGTTCAGTAGTTTTGGCGTGAAAGCGGGACAGACAGACAGAGTTACTTTCGCATTTATAATATTAGTATAGTGTCTTTAGTTACCTATATTCACGGTTACAATTATATTGTGAAGATTACCTTCTTGCTTGAGAAGTTCTTTCAGTTTCTCGGCATCGTAACGGTTATTGTACATAATATGCACTTCAAAGTAATGTTAATTAGTTAATACGTCACCTATTCATAGCACTAAAGTATGCATCGCGAATAATCACGATTGTATTCAGCTGTCATTCCTTGCGGTCGCCTGCATTTAGAATCTACAGTGCAACATAAATTCTATTCTCGTTTCAGCTATAATTAATTTAGATTTTAGTATTTAAAAATAGTATTTTTTATCGTGTTTTGGTTTCGATCACTTTACTGGACATGTTTTAGATGTCTCCACGATTCTTTGAATAGAAAAATCTACTTTCAAACGCTCAAAGTTGATTTAAAAACATCAAGGATTGCATTTTGATGTTCACATTAAGTGTATATCTACTAGCAACGTTATCTTATCTTCTTCGCATTGGGACTGTGTATAATTATTCAGATTTATTCTCGTGTTGAGGACGCGACATTTAAACAATGAAATCGGCAGTAAAAAATGAATGAAATAATTAAATAACTATAGCATGTTTATTGTCTATGGTGCGGTGTCGTGACTAAGTTAATAAAAATTGTGGTACATCTTTAGTTTTCTATTTTTTCCGAATAGAATTTCTCTTTATCAATGAAAGCGTTACATTATTTTGTAGATATAATATAATATCCCTCACACATTCACACAACGTCATCTAGTCCCAAACTAAACAGAGCTTGTACTATGGGTACTAGACAGCTGATAAACATACTTATATAGGTACTTTTCTTTTGTAAATTCATACATATAATACATAGAAACACCCAGACTAAGTCAAACACCAATGTTCATGCACACAAATGTTTGACTTATGCGGAATCGAACCCGAGACCCATAGAGCGGCAGGCAAGTTCACTAACCACCACGTCGTCATCTGGTCATCTAGATAGATTATATATTTCTGGAAATTTCAATCTAAATAACAAATTGTATTGGAATTGGTGTCTGGGAGGTTCTGGGCCTCTAAGGCAGTTTATGTGAAGAATTAGGACTTAAAGGGTGCTGATTTCTTTCTCTTTTTCTAGATCCGAAATGGCACGACAAATGTCCCCCGACCTTCGACTGGGAATTGGCGGAGAAACTGGCCTACATGGTCCAAAGTCCGACAGTGGAGTTGCAGACGGAGCGCTTGAAAACCCACCTCAGGGACTTCGCCAAGATTAGTGGTGATGGATATGTATCCTCTTTTATAAAATGATTAGTTTTTTAACCCAGTTCTACTCGCGCCGGAGTTAAATGTCACGCACACGAATAGAAACCCTATCTCCGCCTCCAAAATTCATAAATTTCTTCTCTATAAACAATGCATTACAGTTATATAAACAAACTGGCTTCCGCCAGTGGTTTCATCTGCTTACAGTCAGTAAAAACTCTACGCACCCGGCTAAGCCTATAAGCCTTCCTCGATAAATGGGCTATCTGACACTGAAAGAATTTTTCAAATCGAACCAGTAATTCCTGATAGAAGCGCGTTCAACCAAACAAACTCTTCTGCTTTATAATATAAGTATATAGATTTGCATTTTTATAATATTCGTATGTAAGTATTAGATTATTTCATAAGTCATTGAGAACCAAGCGCATCGCTTAACTCAGCCTCCAGCGAGTAGATTCACTAAAGAGTTTCTGCATCATTATGGACTACCTGCTGGAAAAAGGATACCATAATCCTGCCTTAAACGAAGGACGTGTCATGCTGCTACAAAATTTGAAGAAACCCGTCCTCCTTACAGCAGCATCTGACGTTTGGAAGTATTTTGATACGATCATGAACTTTATGGGTTTCATGGGTAAGTAGCACACACAGCATTAACAGTTTTTTATAATTCTCCCATTGCTGGGCACGGGATCTCACACTGAGAACAATTGAGCGTTGATTACTACCCTTTCTTAATGCGGGTTGGTGATTTCAGACTTTATGTTACACATTTCCTCGAGATATTTTCCGTAACCCTTAATCGGGCACTGGTATCTTCGAAAAGTAGCATTGCTACTCGTCTGACCTCAAGTCGAACCTGTAAACTCATATTTGAGAGGCTTGGTGCTGTAACTACCAGGCAGATATTCACAAGCTTACCTATTTCTTCTCCTGCGCCTTATACTTTTGTAGTTGCTAGATCATTTTTGTATTCTCTAAGAAAAATACGTTTAAAGATTATATCCTTAATCTCAACGCAATCCTTAGATGACACACTGACACACAAACAACAAGAAAAAAAATGAGTCAATTTTGAAGATCCAACACATTTTGCATTTCTTTTGACATGCGAAAAGCATCATACTATTTACTAGTTTCATGCATATAAAAAGTATCCAAAACATTTAATGTCCCGTGTAATTGCGAGCAACATTCTTAAAAAAAAAACTATTTTGGAGCAGGTCTGAGAATCGAACAAGAAATGAAAATTGAGACATTTTTTTACCGAAAGAAACCAACTAGGTAGGTATGTACTCCATACCTTGATAATTTATAGAAACGCAACCATTATTACGTAGACTTTCGTGTTCGTAATATTAGTAGCATTGGGGTCAAGTCGATATCGCCACGCCATTTTGTGTTAGCTGCTAAAGAGTACAATGTCGTCGTTACTCGGGGGAACTTTACTCCTTTCGTGGACTTATGATTTATGGAGCATGCGCGTGATTCGCATATCAATGTTTAGACGTCTGCTGTTGAAGAATCGTCTATTTCTAGGTCGAATAAAAACTATAGTTTAACTTAAAAATTATAGAGAAGACAATTACGTTAGAAGCCAGTAAGTCTGACGCCAGTCTAACCAAGAGGTCAGTCAGTCTGACCTCCTCAACCCACGTAGGGTTGAGGAGGTCAGACTGACAGTCGCTCCTTGTAAAACACTGGTACTCAGCTGAATCCGGTTAGACCGGAAGCCGACCCCAATATGGTTGGCAAAAGGCTCGGAAGTCCAGGTTTCCTTGAGATGTTTTCCTTCACCTTTAATCAGACAACTACCTAACTAACCTAGAAAAGTTACATTGGTATTTGCCTGAAAACCGAACTCGCGCACTCATACTTGAGAGGCTGTTGCTTTAACCACTAGGCTACCACGACTTACCTTTGTTTTTTTCTTATTAAAGTGCAATTAATGGACAAACACTATTATTCCCTTCATAAGAATTTCCTTGCAGGAACAAGAGCTATTTTGTATTGTTCTGTAGGTTCTGTATAAACAATCATTGGTGTATTGTCAATCAAACAGAACGCACATAGCTTGAAGTGCTGGCGTTTGTACCTAAGCGTGGCAATAGCCCCGCTCCAGCCCATCGATAAAATTTTCATTTCAATTTTAAACATGAATACAAAAACCAACAGCACATTTAAAATACCGCCAGCAAAAGAAGACAAATTGAAATTTCAGCAAAAAAAAAACTATAAATAAAATTAAAAGAATTTTTTTTTTTAAAAAAGCTTTTATAGTCCGCTATATTGGTTTTGGAATAACGTCAAATTATTTCTTAAGTCACTCTCAATAAGCCCTTTCATTTGATACCCATATTGTGGAAATTCATTAAAAATAACTACTCCGCCATCTTGGACGGTCCGCCATATTGGATTTAGGATAACGTCATATAACATATCTTGTATTGTCATCCAAACTGAACGTGTATACAAAATTTCAGCTCAATCGGTTGAAGATATCTACTTCAAAATTGAGTTCAAAGAATCCACCTTAACATACATACACGGCAAGTTAAATAAAAGCTTTTAAAAAAAAAGGAAAAACCATTTTTCACTTGGACTAAGCCACGCTATCACTCATTTTTCAACTAGTCAACCATCGAAAAAAAAAACATAATATTTGAATAGAAAGAGGTACGTAATATAAAACCGCGAACAATTTCAGGGTGTTAGGTCCCTTTCTCTCAGCTAAAGGTGATTATAATGTACAGTAGGATCACGGCAACACTTATCTGAAATGCGATACCTTGGCCACGAAGCGATGACTTAGGGCCGGTGCAGAATAGAGACCGTACTTTGAGTCAATATTTTTGGAGCACCCTGTGAAGGAGTGATTGAAACTAGATTTTTGGGACTAGAACTTGGGGTTGATGATGCTGAATTTTGAATTTTGATGCGATGTCGAATCTCAGAGCTAGCACTAAGCCATTCGCATGCTACTTGCACGCTAGTTGAAGCCTGTTGAATGATCAAAGCATTGCCGCCTGGAGCCATCTCATCGCAAAAATCGACATAACACTTTTCTGAAGTGTAAAACATGGCTTGTATTTTCAGGTTCGATTTAGACTCATCATCATTATATACTGCAGGGCATAAGCCTCTTTTGATTCAGAGAAGGAACGAGTTTTAATCACCACTCTTACTCAAGTCTTACCTGGCAATTAGCAATTTCAGATATGAAGTCCAGTTTTTCTGAAAATATTTTCCTGCACTTTTTCTCAGTCAAAGTTACATTAGTACACCTGGTCTGGAATTGAATCCGCATATTCGGACTTAAGCCACTAGTACTTAGACTCATACTAAATGTCCAGTGCAGCACATTCTCAAATGGCCAGTGCCAAGCTTTTCGATCGTGACAGCCCTGTCGCAAGACGTCGCTTCGTATCTTCAGCTTAGTTTGAAAGTTTGGGATCCAGTTACAGCTATTGTGTTGTTGTTATTTATTTTAATTACTTCGTTATTTACTGCTAGCCTAATGCCCAGTGCTCTTCGAGGTGAGGAAATTTGAAACCTGCTTTATTAACATCTGTCTGTACTCGTCTTAGTCTGATTTAACGGATGGGACTGTCTCTAAAAACACGAAACAATTATTTTTTTTGTTGACTGCTTTGTTCATTAGGGGTCTTAAAAGTGACAATACTAAAAGATCGGCCTATTTCAATAAAATATATTTTTGAATACACTATAAACTTCAGTTGGTTAAGAAAGTTCCCCATCTTTTAAGACCCATTATGACTCCACCAAATAAAAAAACGGGTAATCAGAAGCCAGTAAGTTTGACGCCAGTCTAGACAATATTAGCTTGCTCAGGTAACTCGGTTGAGAAGGTCAGATAGGCAGTCGCTCTTTGTAAAACACTGGTACTCAGCTAAATCCGTTTAGACTGGAAGCCGACCCCAACCATGTTGGGAAATGGATATGACTCCTCCAATTAAATTCCAGGCTACCTCCTCATAAAAATCGAAGACGACAAACTCTTCGATGTGGTCTCTACGGCCATGCTATGGCATCTATCTGCTCCGGATAATATTCGAGGGCTGGGCGCGGTTCCCCTCCGTTATTCCCTGGCTGCAGGAGCCCCGGTACTGCGAGAGACAACGGTCAGGATGCTCGCTGTAGCATCGTCGCATAGATATCCAACCTTCTTGGAGATCGCCTTCCTGCTGGCCTGTGATACTGTTGAAAACTGTAAGTTTATCTTAGTTTAAGTGAATTTTATACAAAACAATTATGCTTCTAGTGACTAAGGGTCTGTTTCACAACCTACGAATAAGTTCGTTTTAAGTTTATTTGGTAAATAATTTCATACAAATGCTGTTCCATTTTTTAATTTATTCTGTGGATACTGGCTTTTCTCGGCCGTCGATAAAAAGAGTAGGCACAGTATTTTATTTTGTGTAACTTCATTATTAAAAAGTTGAATAACATTTATAATTACTTGCCGCACTATATAGAAAGAGAGTATATAAATTAAATCAGGCATTCAACGGTTGATTTAGAACAAGGATCGTAGCATCAAACCAGTCCACTACTTCAAGTGCCTGTGTTATCATTTCTGAACCATTTACTTCACGTTCGGTAGATATCACATTAGTGCCAATTATTGCTGGTTACAATAGCATCGACGATGATAAATTTCGAACAGTCCTGTTTTTGATCGGCCCCTTATTGTTAAAACTTTCTATTATATTTTATAGTATCGGTTTCTAGGTTACAGCTTAAAGGAGGTTGGCTATGGAGTCACAGTGTTGTGATATTGAATAGCTACTTAAATAGACCAACTAGGGTGCTCAGTTTGATTCGGTCATACGATATAATATTCCCATGCCTTACAAAAATGTGATTAATATATTCCCAATCATCGTTTCCAAGTTATTACAAATTTCATCAAATGCTATCGATTTCAGCACCTACATAGATGCACCATCTCTTTTTTGACGTAAATTATTTTTATTTTCATCTTCGATCTTTCAGGCATAGAAATGATGAAAGAAAATATCATAGAAAACATTTTCTATCGATTCAATCCATACTTTCCTGAGAAGGAGCTACAAAATTACGACATTAACCCTTGGGATTGTCAAGATCCCAATGTAAAATTAGGTAAGTTCACATTCACCAGTACGTCAACCTTTAGATATGAGTTTTATATGGGGCAGCTGCAGCTTCCACTTTGAACTCATAGACCCTCATTATAAAACTGTGTTTTAAAAAGGAATGGTTCTGGTACTAGATTTAGAACATGAAGTTTTTTTAAAAAGATGCATAATGGGCATAATGTTTTGACATCATTTAACTTATGACAAAATTTTGCAAATAATTACCCAGTTGATCTTCGTTACCTATCAGTAGACCAACTTAGGAGATTTTAGGAGACAGCAAGAGCTGGAATATCGACCAGTATGGTCAATAGTTCACAAGCTTCTCGATAATCTTTGACGAAAGTTTTCTAAATGAGAACGCTCGTAGTACCGCTTGAGCAAGCCTATTCCGAATCAATTAGTGTTCATAGCTCATTAAGTTAATTAAAACCAAGACCTTAATAGTTGTAATATTACGTGCTTGTAGGAGATAGCAGTGTAAACATGACTACGACCCTGTCACTTCTCCTAGTTCTCGTCAAAACTACGAAACAATTTCTGGACGAGAATCCTAGCTTTAGAAGGTTGCTACCATATCCAGACTGTTATGCTCAAAGGTACAAAGACTTCTACCACAATTTGTAGTTTGTAATGATCTCACTTGTCTAAGAAACTATTTAAATATTTGCCTGTCACTTAAAGGTGGTCCTAGGTTCCATCATCATCATTCTCCTGTCTTTATCCCTAATTGTATTTACTGTCGTTGACTCATCGTAGGTAGCATGTTTTCTTCTAATGTAGTCTTAGGTGACCGAACTAATTTAGATAGTCCTCCTTATCGGTTCCGATAACGGCGACCCATGGCAATCCATCTCCTAGCGTGAACCCTGATATGACTGGCTAAACTGAGTCTACTATATTACCTATACTCGTAACTCTTCGGGTTAGCTGAAATGCAGCTTTTGCGACCGACTCTTTAGAACCCAACTAAAATGCTTGTCAGTCTGTAGACACTTGAACTGGAAATTTGCAAGTACGTTTGAAATATTCTTTGCTCATGGATCAAATGTTGGAAAAAGACAAGAAAGAATATCTTCCCTAATGTCTTATGGCTGAAGTTTGCAGCATTTGTAAAACCGTAGATTCCTTTTGTCCCTTTCTTACCTTTCCTACATTAGGTCTCTCCACCACTACATTTAGGTCTTTTTAGTTTCTGAATATTAATTTACTGAATTTTTGCAGATGTTTCATATGGGCGTACCGTTACGAGTGTCGTGCGCGAGAGCATCGCCACGAGCGCATCACCCTAACAGTCATAGCGGCAGTGTTGATCAAGTGCTTTAGAGACAAATTGCTTCTCTTCTCTTCTATTCTGATGCCAGGTAATTGAGCTACTGTATACCGTCATACCTTTTTCACTGATAGACTGCAAGGTGCTTTGCTCAGATTTATAAGGATCGAGCATTAATTAACACGCTTGCTCAAGGCGGATTGGCGATTTCAGAATTTGAAGTTCATGTTTCCTCAAGATGTTTTACTTCACTGGTTATCACTTAGTCATCGGTCTCCAGGATACAAATATTCTGACCAGGCTTTAACTGCTGCGATCATAATAATAGTCTACTTTAATATGGCAGTATACGAATTAGGATGAAAGTCTCCTGAGACTTTAGTTAGATAGCGTCCACTCTGGCAGTCATCATTAAAAATGATGAGATGTATTTACGAATATACCATGAAATAATCTATAAAACGGAGAAAGCGCTAATCTAAGGAACTATCCAATACCTTTTGAGGAAATATTTTGTGCTACATCTATACTATAATATTTTGAAATAATTGATTTGAAAAATCATTTCAGTGTTAGATAGCCCATTTCTCGAGGAAGGCTATAGGCTATATACCATCACGCTAAGACATACGGGAGCGGAGCAGTAACTAAAGATGCGGGTGAAACCCCTGGGGACAGCTAGTATATGATAGATGGCTATAGACATTGGGTGTGCGATGGAGTTCCCACAGCGTAGGTACCTGGCGGGTAGTGGCGGAAGCAAGTTAAGTATAATATTTATATAGCAGGCAATTCTCGCCTTAAGGTTTCGACCGGAGACCAGTTCATAAATTGAAAACGTAACTTTACACCGACCGACAGTACCAAAAACAAAACATAGGTACCTAAACAATAAAGTTATTATAATCAATGGGGATATTGAATTCGGAATCGCTCCATTTGCGAGTTCTCGCCATTATTTGAGCACTTTCACTTCCGTCGGATGTAATTGCGTTGTCCGAAGAACGGGCGTCGTTCAACCGTGTCCCGTCGAAACTGACGAATTTGGTTCATCCAGAATTGCGTCACCAGTATTAACCAGTTAAGATCATCTTACTAATCCTTTGTAGTGTATCCATCTTCGAAAAAAATCGCCATCTTCGTGAAATTTTCTACAAAAATTTTGACAACAATGCTGTGGTCCCGATTACCAAGTAGGTGGTCAGAACAGCACTTAAATTTATTGGTTTTAAAGGTTGAATTGTTATAACTAGCATTTGCCTTCAAACACCACTACCTTGATAGTGATGATGGCATCCATGCCGATTGTCGGCTATGGCGGCCGTTCTCTTTTTATGGAGATCCGCCAGCTGCGCAAGACATATTATAGTGCAATAGCATTCGTGCAGACACAGGTTCACTCTCTATTCCCTTCACCTTGATAGTACCTAGGCCTTCTTATGCATGTATTGTATGTTCATGGTGCACATATGCTTACTATGTCAGAGATTGTCATTAGAGAAAACTCTGAAAGTAACTTTGCATGGGAATCTTACGATGAACACTTTTTGGTATATGAACCCTATATACATACATACATCAATACGGACTTAGTTAAAGCGGTTGATTTCTCGCCCTCAAACATAACATTTTGGCGAGTTTAGAAGTAAGATACACCTATGTAATAATTTTCATTTTCAATAAATAAAAAAAAATGGAATACAAACAGACACACAAATTAACTATATTACTTATAATGTTCACAGATGTGATGTCATTATCGGTCCTGACGGAGTTACCTAAGAGAGATGATTGGACGGCGTCGGTCAACTTCAATACTTCCCAACAGGATGTTCAGTTTAAGAAGATATTGATATACTTCGTCGTCGATCTCCTTAAAGTGTTCCCTTATAATAAATTCGTAAGTGTTCAAAACGAAATGAAAAAAAAATGAAAAATGTTTATTGGCAAGTTTTCTTACGTTACTAGGTAGTGATTGACCAAATATTTCAATCTGTACATAAATGTCTTGATCCCTTGAAATATGGCAACTATTTTTACTCTATAGAATAGGGATGCGGACAACTAGTCAAATTCAATACTTTTATAGAACTGTCAAAAACGGTTACTCTCTATGAAATTTGCATGAAAACACCACATAAGAATTTTCGCATCAAGCCGTATACTTATTTCGATTAAATTATCAATAAAAAAATAAAATCAGTTTTCGATTCAAAACGATAAATTAAACTGACATTATTTTAAGATGCTTTACAAAATGAATATGATAAAGTATTTTATTTATGACCTAGTCCGCATCCCAATTATGCACAGCATATTAGGCAATAGAAAAAGGTGACAAAATAGGTGACTAACATAAAATTTGCCATCATACCAATCTTTCAGATGGTACAATCCCAGCACTGGTTGCTAGGTATCATGTATCTATTAGACCCGGGACTCTGCAGCCTCAGGTCGCGATGGTCGCCGCCTCTATTCGCTGAACTGCGCAAAACTGCCCTCCAAGCTTTGGTCTGTACAATACCGATGTGTGATCGAAAATTGGTGAAACAGTATGGATTGATAAGAAGGTAACTGGTTAAAGAATTTGTTGGAGGGTTTTATTGGTTATATTTGTATGGAACTGTGAATTGGTCTGTAGGAGGAGATGGGGGCTATTCTGATTCTATGATCAGAATTAATTACTAGATTGATATATTTATGTAAGAGAATATCAAAACTTCTCCTATGTAATAGTTGTTGGCACGTTTGTGGAGAGCCTTGAGTAAACACATGGATGGATATCAATCATTTGAAAAACTTAGGTCCAGTTTCACCGGCTGCTGATAAGTTCTAGATAGTTTATCTGGCAGATAATTCCATACAAATTCTGTTCCATTTTTTTATTTATTTGGTAGATAGTGGCTATCCGTAACGTGTGTAACTGGCCCTTAAGCCTTATTTCATCTCTACTCCGCCCACTCAGGGAGACAACATGTCTTACTTAAAAAAGCCCAAGTCCTAGTAAAAGTAGTTCTAAATTTTCACAACATTCAACAAATAATTATTGACATATTTTCCACACTTTAGCCACCATAACTCATATTTTAGGTTGATGTGGTACATTGAATGGTATTCCGAGAAACCGTACGAGATCCCCGTCTTGTACTGGTGCATGCGACTGCTGCAGGTGGCCACGCTGCACAGCCGCGACCCTGAGAGACGGGTCGTCATGCAAGACCTCTTTGATACTCATGGAATTATTATATTGATACGTAAGTAGTGATAAGCTAGAGTTATTGATAAGAGTTAGAGTACGAAGATTGTGTGTTGAGTTCGTGGCTAATCACCTTGTCATAACGAGTTCCTTCATGTTTTGGAAGGCACGGTAAAATTTATAGGTCCCGCCTGTTATCTTTGTCTTTGGTAGTGGCTACCGGTAGTCAGAAGCCAGAAAGTCTGACAATCAGTCTTGCCAATAGACTTCGGGTTCAGCTACATTTGGTTAGGTATACTGATTACCGATCATTACCGAATGCCGACCCCAAATTTGTTTGAAAAAGATTGGGCTCATGATGATGTGTCAACTTTTATTTAATTTATTTAAGGAATACGTACCTTATCCATTCCTGCTCAGATCTTCAAACCATCCTCGAAACTTGAAGTCTTTTGGGGTTCGCGATTCTAAAATTCATCTTTAAGATTCCTGATTCTGTCACCAGGTTGTATTGTATTAACAGTGATAAATTGTAACTTATACGCTTAGTTAACGCTTACAGACCTCTGCTACACCCTTATGGAACAAAAGCTTCCCCCCGTGGAGAAAAGCCAGGCTGTCTTAGCATTAAGTCTACGCTTACTGACCAGCGGAGTTGTGGCTAACAAGCGCATTTCTTGCTGCGTGTACCCTAATATCAAGTGGCCTGCCTCTGTCAATTCATTGGCAAAGAAGATGCTGGAAGTCGTACTGTATTCGCTCGATAAGCACTTTATTGTCAGCGACAGGTGAGTAGGAAATAATGAGCATTTTTCCGCTAGATCATAAATTGGAAGAAGGATCGGCAACGCCCCGTCAATTTAAACCCTGTAATTCGATAAAAGTAAAGACCTACTGTCCTTTGCACTTAGGGTTACGAATTTTGATAATAAACTATTCCAGCATAAATACTTAGATATGGAAGCAGATTTTTTTTTAATATGAATGTATTAAATCCATTAAAATGCTACATAATGTTGTAGATGGTTGATATCGCTCTTAAACTTCATTTGGGAGGCAATCATTTGGAAGCAGGAGTACCGAGCGCAGTTTGTTGCTAACGATGGTATTTACAAACTGCTGGACATAATAACGGTAAGAGAAATTATTATTCAAATTTAAATAATGTAAACTTTTGTATTAGTTTTTCGAACGTAGGACAAAGACTAAAGAAAGATAGCCCCTTGGGGCTAGGTCTGCCTGCGCTGCGGGTTGTTCGCAAGAGTTACCATGGCCCTGGCACACAAAGACCTCCAGAAGGAACATAGTGGGTTTTAGTCAGTAAGAGTCTACACTCCCTCCAGCTGCTCAGCGGGAGGGGTCATTTTATGTTATGTATTGTCATATATTTCCACGAAAAAAAAGACTAAAGAAAGACAGGCGATAAATGTACCTCTTCTATCGCACCTGAATAAATTAATCACCATAGTAACTTAATGAAAGGTTCAACACTTTCACAGTGTGCTTGATTTATGCACAAACTAATATCAGTTCTCAATATCTTGTAATTACGGGATGCAATCACTTCGAGTCTGGACGAGGGCTACTCGTGGCTGGTCTAGACCAAGAGCCCGAGAGGCCGAGACCGCTACACCTACGTATTTGGATAAAAGATCTTGCCTTGTCAGTTCGTTTGGGACAAATGACGACAAATTTTGTGAACTTTCATTGACCCACTACCTCTTAAGGACTTGGAAATTTCGCATCAATATTCAGTTAGATGATAATGGGTTCATCAGCAATAGATACAAAACGAAGTACGAATCGACGATTAGGTGAAAAAGATACGAAACTTTGCAGTTCTGTTGATTATTTTTACTACTCGTAATATTATTAGTAACATTAAAGAATAAAGCTTAAAAACATGTTTAAAAAAAACATTACTTTTTATAGACAAGATTCAAGAAGTAAAATACAACAATCAAGTACAAAAGTACAGCTTATTTCTTAAGAATTTTCTTCCAGCTGGCCCGCTATGGAAGAGATTGTTATTTATTTAAAAATGTACTATGACGCCGATACAGCGGCCGCGGGCTCTCCGATCATGCGTTTAGTACAAACGGACACTGCTATTAATATCGTCGTGAAAGAGTCGCGTACATTCGCAGAGTAATCGTGACTTCCTACTGCGACTATTCAATTGAAGTAAACGTTGTAGCGACCGTTTCTTTTGCTGGATTCTGTTTGTGGTTCTCAAAGTCTATCTGGAAAGCTGTAAAAGAATATCTATCTCTTTTATTAAAGTTTTAGACGTCATTTTTTAAGCTAGACGATACCTAAACACTTTCTTTGTAATGAAGAAGATTACGCAAGTATTTTTAATAGATCTATCTACACGAAGGTATTCTTCGAATATTCCGCAAAAAAATATTAGTGTCTTATTAAAAAATCCAATAATTAGATTCATCTTACAATCCAGCAATCGTTAACTATATATTTAGAGAATTTGTTGACCAACAACAAGAGGGCAGACAAGAGTTTGATAATATCCAAATCTAGGGATAAAGCCCGGATATATTATACCTAGTGAAAATTTGTAGCATTATTGCTGATAATCATGTACTCAGCATCATGCTTTGAGATTATCTGGCCTTTAACGGTTGTACGGAGATAGGTCAATCCTAAAAGGATGTTCGAAAGCATTTTTATTGGGCGGACGGACTAATACGTGTATTCTCAACGGACCGACTCTGTTATGATGGTGATTTTCATTCGAGTTTGTAGGTAGGTAGGTACCTATTTTATAGATGGTATATATACCTTACTTTTTCTATGCTTCCGTATTCAAATGACAGTTGGCACATTATCTTATTAAAACTTATAGAGGTAAAACTTAGGAACTCAGTATGGGTACAGTAAGATTCGGAGGCATTCATGGATTTCAGGGTTCCAAAAATATATTGTTGTATCAACGTGTTTGGTAGAGTACCTACTGAATTATTATTCTAGGATTAATTAAACTAGGAATTGTTTTTTTCTGCTCATATTTCTTTACCATCTGTATAATGGTACTATATTCGTTTTAGATGACCCGCCCCCCGGTTCAATGCATCGCACTAGCGCTAGTCTGCGATATCACCCGCGCAGGCGATGCGGTCGGCCAGCTCGTATCATGGCGCGCACATCTCGGCGCCTCCAACGCGGTAAGTAGACTTGTGATCAGGACCTACTGGTTACAGTGAAGGGGGCAGTCTGTTACTGGTTTTTGTAAGGATCTATTTTAGGATTTCTAGACTTCTAGAATCTATTTTAGTTTAGTTGCCATTTTGATAACAACATGAAAGGCTTGGCAACGCATTTGCGTTTTCTCTGGTGTAAAAGTTGTCCAAAGATCTAATGATCCCTCCGTCTGCACATTTGCCCCCTATCATACTTAAAGTAATGACCATTAAAATTAATTAGTGTAACCAAAGAAAATTATTTTGATATCCGGACCAAACCAGCTTGGAGTCATGGGCATATTTAGTAACAATTGGCGGTGTTCAATACCGGTTTGTCGGTAAATTAAACCATTGTTCCTGGCTTGCTAACTTGATAGCAGGCTTTGTTACAACACCTCAAAAGAGGTCAGCCCGGCGGAATGGAAAAAAGGTCTGACGATGTCTATAAATTAGGGGATCCATAAGGTTTTAAAGTTCCAGAATCCAAAATAGAGTAGATTTGAGAACCTCTTTTTTAGAAGTTGATTAAGTTTCTTATAATTCTAGAATCCTAGTGTGGTGAAGCGTGGTGCTACGATAGCCAGCCTTTTAGCCGCAGTATTCCGCGAGTCTTGTTATTCGTCAGGAGTGCGATTGGACAAGTATGGAGTCATACAAGGTCATTGAATTTAATACTATATATTAGTATAACGAAATACTTCTTTCTGTCCTTCATTAGCAAGTGTGACAAAGTGACACGCACTCACAACCAATCATTTTGGTCAGGTGCCATAGTCTTTTAGATTTTTCACAGTCATGCTCCCTGAGGTACAAGGGATATCTAAGGAAGGTTTCACTTCAAAAACGTTATAGTTTACTACTAGCTAGCTTAAGGTAGTGGTCCGACTGCCGGCGATGAACGAGAAATAAATAGAACTAGAAACTCTAAGAGAGAATCTCTTAATAGAAATTCGCTTGTGTACCAACTTTCAAAGCCACGAGCGAGTTAATTTTACAAAGCTGTTTTCGTTCAGTGACAAAACTAGTAAAACGAATAGTCGCCGGTAGTGTGAACACTCAGAGAGCAACTATTAATATGTACATAGGTATACGTCTCTCTTTTGTTTACACGGAATTACCTACATTTATTTTATTGGGACACAAAATCTCTGATAGTTTTTTGTGTCCCGGCGTTTGAACCACTACTTACTGTATGTAAAGGTACATAGATATAGATAGGATAGAGAAAAATTGGCCAGTTATAAATTAGTTGATTGACACAATATGTCTATGTGTTTGTGAAAAAGCTTACTTCAGACTTGCCAAGTTATTTGGAATATTTTTTGTAAACATTTTGATATAGATTTGGACAGTCCCATCACGTCGAATGAAGCTCGGAATGCCTTGACTCGAATCGACGAACTGTCGAGGCCTCACACCACGCCCGTGTGTGCCGCAGCCGCTGATATGGCCGGCTCTTCTATGCCCAAGGTTAGTTTCCTGATTGTGTTTCAGTAAGGAGTAAAGAAAGACTTGAACTCGGAAAAAAGTATCAGCTTTTTCTTTTTTTTTTTATAATATTCCTTACACAATTCACACCACGTCATCTAGTCCCAAACTAAGCCGAGCTTGTACTATGGGTACTAGACAACTGATAAACATACTTATATACTTTTCTTTCGTAAATACATACATATTATACATAGAAACAGCCAGACCAAGTCAAACACCCATGTTCATGCACACAAATGTTTGACTTCTGCGGGAATCGAACCCGCGACCTGTCTTAAAAGAATAGTATGTGGGTATGCATGGCGCGAGACCAAAGGGCACCCGGATGCTTTAAACAGCACCATACGTTCTATGAAAGTATGTATATCATACATACCCTAACTCAATAGTCAGGGTCAAGCGTCAAAACGCTTCTAAAAATTTTCGAGAATCTTTCTTCTCTTCATGAATTCAACGTATACTTTGTTATGCTGACAGGCTTTTGCAATTTTGCACATGCTGTCTGAAGATTTGGAACACAAAGTTGCTCTGGCTGATGAAGCGTACAATCTTTACGAGAACATTAAATTGGCTATGGAAGATGAGGTTTGGTATTTCTTTTATGTGATTAAGAAATTATTAAATTAAAATTGATAACTGGTCAAAAGGCATGTGGAATAATATATCCTGTTACAGAACCTATAGTTATTAGTCATAAAGGATTGCTTGTGGTATACATGGTCCGACTGCTTATCTGACCTCCTCAACCCAGTTATCTAGGTAACTTTTGTTAAGCCTTTGTAAGACTGTTTATCAGACTAGCCGTGGCGTCTTCCAGAGATGTAGAAATAATAAGCCACGACTCACTTCTAGTCTTCTAAAAGAATCTTTAGTGTTCTTGCTGGGTAATTTTAGCAGCCCAGGGCACTTCTAACATCTGTTTCTCCAGGTGATATTGGTTCTCTGCTCTCACTACCTCACCTTAAAACTAGCCGAAGTTTGGAAGGAGACGAGATTTCAGAGCGTTGAAATGTTTGTCAAGGATAACATCATTCTTGACGACTTTATTACTGTTGGCAAGTAAGTTCTGCACAAAGATGACCAGTTTTCTGTGATGTAACTGATCTGGAATCGATGTCTTTTCAATCTTTATTTCAGAGGTTGGGCCAAAGAAATAAAACGACAGCAAGAAGATATCATCGCGCGTGATAGGAAAAAGGTAATTTAATTATTTATAGCAAACCTAACACAGACAATCCGTACCTACCTACATACATATTTGATGGCCACACTATCTTTTAGACTAGCTTCCAGTCGCGGTTCCGAGGGAACTACTTACTGCACGTGGATAAAAAGTAGGCTTTGTCTTATTCTGATAGATAAACTATATCACTGGCAAATGTTATCAAAAGCCGTTCAGCCGTTTAGGAGTGAAGAGATAACAAACATACACAATCTCCCTTTATTTCTTAGTGTGATGTGTTATCACGTTCATGTGATACGAATGAAGGTCGAGTACGTAAGGACCATCAAATTTAGACTAGGTTCACGAGACCTGGCTTACCTTGAGGCGATTGACCTCATGTGTGATAATGTGATGTAACGAGATTATGATTTAATCAACTATTTAATGATAGTCTACTAAATTCTCTACTTATAGTTTCATACCTATACACATAACTCATTCTCGTATACTCGCTTCTACGCATTGTAGAATATATTGCTGATAGACAGCTACTGCCCACTGTATGACCTACCGATGACCAACATTACCGACATGAATATATTAACTCCAGGAACGCGAAGAAGAATGTTCTCTCTACGCGTTCCTCGGGCGCATTCGTCTTAACATCGCGCTTGACGCTCTGCGCGCCGTACGTTGCGTATCGCGTTCGACCGACCGCCACCGCGTAACGCATGCCTTGATACACGATGCAGTGTTCGCACATCACCGTCGAAGCGTGTTCGCGAAGAAAACTAATACGTCGCTGTTACGGACTTTTAAGCCGCCGCTGGATGATCAGGTATTTTGTAGTTAGGGTTAAGAATAACATCCCAGTAACATAGGCTTTGAACGAAATGAACGTTAGGGTATGTTTCATAAGATCTCATGTAAGACTAGCGTGATGTTAAAGGCTTTTAAAGTACGGGGACATTGCCTTTACCGAGAAATTTATTTAAAAAAATAGACATGAGATCTTACCAGTCTTTCGAGGGTAAGTAAAAAATGGCAACGAATATCTGTACAAATTCCAAAAATTTTTGAAGCTTTTACAAAATTTTACTGGGCTGTTAGTCTAACACTTTGGTCATTATCGCCGTGGGTTGCTCTGCAAAAGACTAAGAAACTCGAATAAATACTTTACCTCAAAGCAGAACGTAGCCATACTAATGTCTTGGATAAACAAATTTATCAAACTTACCTGAACAATTCCTTCAAAATCCTCGCCATATTATTTACAGAATTTGACTGGACAGAATGTGAAAATAAGAAGCATACATCCCCCGAACATGCCGAAAGAGTTGGTCCACAGCTCTTCCAGTACGTCACAAACTAGCGAATAGACTATCAATATTATCGTAGCATATACGGTTCAAAGTTGATTGAGAAAATTTGATAGATTCGGGTAGCTTGATGTGCTGGCAAGTTTCAGTTAAATGTTCTGATCTTCAGCTCACCTTTTAAATGTTGTTTCAAACACTTCTATGTATGTGATTATTATCTACTGATGGTCTTTTGAACAGTTAGACCAATATCACGTGTTAGTGAATTGATGATACATTAGGTACATATTTTGTGATGTATAAA
The DNA here is from genome assembly GCA_958496145.1 of Heliothis peltigera. Classification (NCBI taxonomy): domain Eukaryota; kingdom Metazoa; phylum Arthropoda; class Insecta; order Lepidoptera; family Noctuidae; genus Heliothis; species Heliothis peltigera. The sequence continues at coordinate 14,005,582 of OY292321.1, read as the reverse complement.
ATGGCATGATGATGATTATATTTATTTTATTTATTGGAGATTAGGCAATAATTATGTAATGCAGCTAAAATTGATTTAAAAAAGAAAACGAAATAAAACTTTTTTGTAAAACATCTGTATTTTATTTCAGAAGCGGTTAATGAAAATGTGTAAACATTTACGGCCTTTTTACAAAAAAGTTGGACAGACGTTTGACACGTGTTTAAAATGTTTTCGCAATTTTTCTTGTACGTGTCAAACGTATGTCCAACTTTTTTGCATAAGGCTCTTGGTTACAAACGTAATTCAATGAAGCTCGTATCATACAATACAACACAAAAATGGTGTCTGCAACACTGATGCAATTTATAATGAGTATGACACAACTTATCTAGTAGGTATACAAACCGCTACAGGTGTAGGTACATACAGGATAAGATTTTTACATTAAATACCTACCTACTCTAAGGCCAGTATTTTAAAACGATACAAGAATCGATATCACCTTAAGAGAGCGTATTCCAAAAGTTTGCAACGTCGCAAATGGCTGTCAAATATTTATATGTTGTAATTACTACATGAAAATATGAAATAAGGCTTTGTATTGCACAAAAAAAGTCGAATATGAATTGCAATTAAAACCCTAAACTTGAGGTTTTAAACGGTTCAGGTGTAAAAAAGCATTTAGCAAATACATTTTTATATCTTAAACTGTATATTCGGTGTTACGATATTTATTACTGCATTCCCTAATTAATTTCCTAGTGCACTATAGAGCATTATTTCTTATTTTCATGCAATGAAATTGTCAAATTAATTAAAACATGTAAATTTTTTACAGCTATTTGCGACGTTACCAACTTTTGTTATACGCGCTCTTACAGACCATAAATATCATGCTGTCTCATGTAATCTTTTGAAGGTGACAGTGACAGAACTACGTTTGAAGGATATTTAGATGGGACAGAATGCACCAATGGCCTCATGATCAGATCTATCCTTGATTACTTACCGTTTTAAAATACTTAAAAGCCCATTTAGATGGGCAGTTTCTCATCACGAAGATACGATAATTGAAGGAATATAAAACATTCCCTTCGTCTAAACATTCACTCTTCCCGCTCGTTGACGTGGGCGACAAGCGGCGTGTCATTTCGCTAAATATGTCATATACGAATCTCGCTGGCGACATTTTAGTTTTACGATTATGCTATGGCGATTATTGCTTGCGATAGTCGCGGAGACATTCTCGTACCGAAATGTGCGAGACACTCTCTCCATCTAAATGGACCTTAATATAAAAAATATACACCCAAAATTATGTATATAATAATAAAATGTATTATGCATCTAAAATAATACCCTCATTATTGAAAATAAGATGATAATTCTGTTGTAAAATGATTTTATACAAATGCAATGGCTTAAAATACATTTTTTTAAATAAAGAATACAATATCACGATTGATTTCTCTTTCACAATGGTCGGTTAAGTTTGGTTTAAAAATAATTGATAAAATATTTTTTAATAAAAAATATTTGATTGGGGTGAATAAAATCCGAGCATTGTGAAACAGATATTTTTTATAAATAATGATGCGTCCGTACGAAAAATATGTCTATTACTCATAATACGATGGCTTTAAAATTTTAAGAAAATCTACAGATGATAAACCCCCTATAGAAATGTATATGAGTTTATAGGATTAATTAAAAACCTTAATATCATGTAACTATAAAACTATTTATATTTCGATGTTTTTCAATGTATTGTCGGCCATATTGGGTAATTCCATAGACAAAAACTAAAAGAAAGATGTTCTTAGCAATCGATATCATCGAAAAAGTTTGGCAGGTAAATTACTGTGCCAGCAGGTCAACCTACCCGAATCTGTCAAATTTTACCAATCCAATATAAACCTTCCGGTATCTATATATCTATTCATGATTTCTGAATATCTGTTAAAGAAATTTGACAAATTGAAGTAGGTTGATGTGCTCGTCTGTATAATAAGTGAGACGACAATTCGGCACTATGTATTCATAAAGGTAATCGATGTTTGCATACCAAAAACGTTATAAGTATGGACGACTACAGATTTTAGATAAGTGTTTTAATATTTTTTTTCAAGTCAAAAAGATGTGACGCATCTTCCATTTATTTTAAATCTATGGCAGATACTGGACTATGCTAGTTATGGTAAGACGCCTTTAAATATATCGAATATGAAGGAAAAATATCAATAATTCGTACAATGGTTCGAAAGACACGAATAACAGATAATGGCCCATTTAGACGGGGAGAGTTTCTCATCTCGAAGATACGATAATTGAAAGGAATATAGAACATTTCCTTCGTCTAAACATTCACTCTTCCCGCTCGTTGACGTGGGCGACAAGCGGCGTGTCATTTCGCTAAATATGTCATATACGAATCTCGCTGGCGACATTTTAGTTTTACGATTATGCTATGGTGATTATTGCTTGCGATAGTCGCGGAGACATTCTCGTACCGAAACGTGCGAGAAACTCTCCATCTAAATGGGCCTTAATGGTCCGTATTTTAAATGCAATCGTGATAACTATAACTTTTTTAACTGTAGTCTCTATAACGGACAGGAAGCGATCAAATTTTCTAAGAAGGAGATGGAGCGATACAAGATATATAATGCCATCCCTTTTTCTCACTGGGAAGGGATTACATAAAGATTTCCTTAGAAGGCCTTTTCTTTTGTATGTAGATAACAGGTATACAGTGATTAGGTATGAATTTAATATTTCCGTATCTATGTATACTATTATACTTATAGTATGTATTGCTTAAAATAAGATTGTGATGGACTATTTATTAATATACCAGGCCAGCGGTACATGTAATGTTTTTCCAGTGTGTTTGATAATTAATTTATCGTATTTATTTTATTAACAATATTAGTGTATAATTTCAGTAATGTAAATTACTTTTTTGTTGGTATTTTTGTTAATTATACAGCCAGCACTTCAAGCTACTGAAACTGTCAAAATTTCTCAATCAATTTTGAACCCTAATGCTACAGCGATAAAGTTGAAAATGTATTAAGGGAATTTGACAGATTGTAGTAGCTTGATATGCTAACGTCAGTACATGTTCGCGTCGGTTTAAAAGTTAATATTTCTTGGGATAATTTCATACAGAAATAGTATTAACACTACATGACTTCTGGTCTTAGATATGAATTATAATTAATGATAAGTGTGACTTAATGAATATTACTTATTTATATGGCGATAACTTAGATTCGACGTTGACTACCTTCCACAAAGCTACACTATTTTAACTTGATGACATATTCAAACAATTACTAACAAGATTTGAAAGCTTTAGCCTACTGCGGCTAACCCATTAAATAAATAAAAAATAATGAAACGAATATTAAATTATAGTGAGCAATTGGTAAGTTATAATGTTGTATTACTTTTTCAATACACTTTCTGATTGTTATATTTTCTTGAGCATTCTAGAAAAAGCAACATCGGGACTTATCTTACTCTATTAGGTTTAAGCTATATATAGAGGATATATATAAAAAAAGAAACATAAAATAACTAAGGTCTTGATTTATTACCGTTAAAATTTTATTAGTTATATTCTGACTCCACTAAAGCGAAGCGGAGCGAAGAAGTTTTATTTAACAATCTCATCATCATCGGCCCAGCCTTTTCCTTCCAGTCTTTACAGAATGCAACTTAGTAACAGTGTTTTACGTGAAGCAACTGCCTGTCTGATCTCCCCAACACAGTTAACTGGGAAACTGGGACGGCTTGGTAAGGCTGGTTGTCAGACTCTCTGGCTGCTGTACCCATAATAACTGCCAAAGATGTACAAATGACAACCGGGACCCACCAATTTGACGTGGCTAAAGTTTTCAACCAATCAATAGAAGTTTGTTATTCAAATAGACTCCGCCCATTTGGTAGTGTACCTTAGCGGACAAGTTCTGTTGTAGACTTCTTCACTCCGCTTCAGTGGAGTCTGGGTATGAACATAACGTTAGATTTCATTTACGGCTACGCTTTCTGACAAATCGAACTACAATTGGGTAGTTGACTAGGTCAAAAATAAAATCGTTTATGATATTAATTTAGTAAAGCATCTTAAAATAATGTTATTTCATTTATCGTCTTGTAATATAAATAATTGATTTGATTTTTTTTTGATAATTTAAGTAAAATAAGTTTAAAGATTGATGTAAAAAAATTGTGACGTCATAGTTTTTATTTTCATAAAAATTGCAAAGAGAGTAGCCGTTTTTGAAAGTTTATCAAAAGAATTTGACATCAAAAGAAGTTGTCAAGTACCCAATTTTCCCACCAGTAAATACTGAGAAATCGTGAAACAGTTGTTTAGCATCAGTATAAATCCTACTATACATTTTCCCTATAAACATGACAAGAAAGCGTAGCCTAAAAAAAAAACTAATTTAACCAAAACGATTGACTAGCGAAACGAATGGTTACAACTATAATCGATCTATATACATTTGATTTTACAATGAAAAACTATAAATCAATTACATAGCAATATGTAAGGTAAGCGAGAGTTCATTTGTATAGTCTGTTTCACCCCTTAATTTGTCTGGCAAGCAATTTAATTTAGCTGAATATATTTTGCAGATAGCCTAAAGGCCCATTTAGACGACCGGGGAAAGTATCTCGTCGAAGACACGATAATTGAATGGAATATAAAACATTTCCTTCGCCTAAACTGTCACTCTTCTCGCCCGTTGACATGAGCGACAAGCGGCGTGTCATTTCGCTAAATTCGTACATGTCATATACGAATCTCGCTGGCGACATTTTAGTTCTTGCCGGAGTGTAAACATTTTGTTACGATTGTGTTATGGCGATTATTGCTTGCGATAGTCGCGGAGACATTCTCGTACCGAAACGTGCGAGAAACTCTCTCCCATCTAAATGGGTCTTGATTAGAAGGAGTGAAACAGACCCTTACACTAATAAAATGTATCAAAAACGAGGGTTGGCACTTATCACGTTTATTGAGACGTCAAAATCTCAGTCGTTGGTTCAAAGGCACTGCACTTAAACGATGAACTATTTTATTCAAATGGAAACTACACCGCACTATATTTTTACAGTTGCAAAAGGCCGCTGTTGATGCCATAGAGTTAATTAAGTTCTATGATTATTTCTAACTAAATATTATCGTGTTATATTGAATGGGCGTTCAGAGAAACTTATGACTATTCTTTCAATATGGAAGTCTGATGGAAAGGTAGAATTGTCAAAGTGGAATAAACTTCAGTGGCTAGAATGTAGCTGGAGTATTGATTACATATGTTTATTGATATTGTAGGCAATAAGAGATATACTTTAAATGGTTTCACACTACGTTTTGGTTGCGTCCGAGAAAGTTACCAAATGTAACATTTACATGATTATCGATTGGTGTATATATATCGGAACGATATTTCTCGTTAGTATCGACTGCACAGTTAGAGGTTATCTCGCTCCAAAATACTCAAATGTTACTAAACTTTGAAAGTATTTCTATCGCAGGAATTTATATAAGTGTGACCGAAATATATAGACTGAGAGATTGAGTGGCGTTTCAGTATTTAGGGGTCAGTACCAAAATCCTAAAAATTTCATTTAATTGTTTGGGACAGTTTTCGTTCACCAAGCTTTCCCACTTTGTAGATATTATCAGAAGAGTTGAAAAGGGAAGTCAAATACGCTAAAACCGCATACAGAATATATAAATCTACATATTTAAGTTACTTAGAAACTAGTCGACACAAAATTCTACAAAAAATTCTTTACTATCAATAATATTGAAGGTTAGTCTACAATGACCTTTACCGTGAAATAAATTATAACCTTATATCTCATAGAAATATTTACACTGTGATCAATGATTGATATATATAAGTATATATGTATTGTACATAATGATGAACCTTAATAGCTAAATAATTATATTTTTACATATTTACCTTCGAAAGCGATAAACAATATTAGAATTTTTCACATAAATCGTATTATATTTTTGATGAAACATGAACGCGTATAAAATTTACACAAACGCTTTGAACGATTGATTTTATGTGTTAACGTAATTAGTGCAAATATCGAATCAAGTCGTCTTAAGAGTCAAATGCGAGTATTACAAGAAACTTTATCGACGTAAAATCACATATCGTCGTCTTAGAATGAAAACCCCGGATATGCATTTTTGCCAAAATTTATTTAATTTCTCTTCTAGGAAGATGACGTCGCGAAGCACACCCTATATCTTCCTACTGAAAATTCACATATTTTACACTTACGAGGTTTTCGCTCTAAGGCGTCGATGTAGGGTCTAACAATACTAGTGCACCATATTTTTACAAATCATCTGTACATGCTAAGGATCATGTTTACAACAAAAACAGTTGAATGACCTAGGGGTCAATGATCGAGCGGCGTCAAAGAGACCGGCGTTATGCGTACAATTTGCCGGCTGTGATGATAATTTTAATATGTTGTTGTTTTCGTGACTTTTTTGTGGTAAACATGATCCTTAGCATGTTCTAGATGACCTGTAAAAATATGGTGCACTAGTATTGTTAGACCTTATATATGTACGACTGAATTAAATTGTCGTATGTATCATACACATCAGCCTGCTTTTTCAGATGATATCCTGTGATCCAATGCCAGTGACAGCTTGAATCACACATTAAAAGTCCATAATTCAGTAGTGCTGTGATTTACTTATCGATAAAGTCACACTCAGCACATCCCTACGCGACTCTCTTAAAAGTCAATTTATAGGTATGTCAGTCGCTCTTCACACCAAGTCTTGTATGAGTCTTACGTTATTCAAGTTGTAACATTTTATATTATATCCACAAACATCGATAAAACGTCATACGATTTCTAAAAAATCGATTCGAACACCAGTAAAAAAGATTTATCTAATCAACGATTATTTTAAAACTTTTAAAAGCGGTTTGAACATACGTTACATACATACGCTTTAAATACGTCGATATATTTCAACGAGTCTGAAGTGGCACGATTAGCTGCGCTGTAGACAGTTATCTGCCTAGCCATTTCCCAAGCTATGTTAGGACAGCTTCCAGCTTCCAGTCTTAACCGGATGCAGCTGAGTAACAGTGTTTGCCTATGACCCCCTCAAGCAAGTTACCTGGGCAACACGATACCCCTTGGTAAGACTGGTTGTCAGACTTTCTAGCTTCTGACTACCCGTAACGACTGCCAAAGATGTACAAATGGCAGCCGGAACTCACCAATTTAACTTGCCTTCCGAAACACGGAAGAACTCGTCTTGACAAGATGGTCACCTGCTGTTATGCGTTGCTTAACCTTATGATGGATCGACTCAGCGCAGTAGACAAATAAGCTCTAAATAAATCTATTGCGCAGCTACTAAGCTAACTTCATACTCGCCACAATATATCACACGTATTGTTTTTAGATTATATTGAAGCTTGCACTAAGCAATATTGTTAGAATTTGCAGTTTTTGTATGTATAAATATCTATATATATTATAATACAAAACTAGCCTAAGAAGCATCAGTCGATGTATGAGCATTGTGAAGTGAATTAGACACTAATTTGCACTATTTAGACCTTAGAACAGTACAACATAATTACTAAAAAGAAACCATGTGATTAACGTATTTTTTAGTATATTTCATGTTCATTAGCTTCTCTGTATGGTATTTCAACTTTAAAAATCTTACATTAAGTCCAAATTACTTCAGGAATTTAAGTTAATTTTAAATTCCAAAATATTTGTTAAAAAAGGTGTTTTTTTTTATTCAGGTCACATTTTTAGGGCCTATTTGAAAATTGATATCACTGGTTGATATATCATAGACTAAATCAGCAAAGGTTGTATATCGCCGGACCATAGACAAACAATGCTACACTACACTTCAGTTTCAGACAAGAAGATGGCGCTTACACTTGCGTGCAATTAAATGGTAATAACATGAGAATATATATCTATCTACAAACCCTCAAATACATCACGCGATGTCAATCAATGCAGTGCGAATTTAGTGAACTTCGCTGGAAATTATTGTTCTGGACAATCGTACAAACGGTAATGAGATACTATGTTTCTCCTATACATTAGTTGAATATACAGGTTGTTCCAAAACAAAGCGATAATCCCATAGAAAATAATATTCTGGTATTTTATAAATAACTGATTAAAATATCGTACGAAGTCACGTTAGCAGGAACTGTATTATTCTTGTAAAATGGGTGCAGAGTTGTAAGATATATTAAACAACAAAAAAATAACTGCTACTGCAATAAAATGACATGGATTTCAACCAGAACTGGTATGGCTTACCTCTCGCTGGACACTAGATTATCATCAAATTTTGGGACACCCTATATTTAGCATACGCAACACATTAAAATAGACAAATTAAAATATACCATTCGCACTGCTTTTTCCCTACTTTAATATCAAACAACAGTCTTACGGGCCATCTAGGAGCGGTCGGATCCTTCCGAATTGCTGAACATCGAAGCGACCATGTTATCGAACTCTGGGACAGCGTCTTCGAACATCTTCAGTTGTTTGGACAGCGACTCGGAGTCGGTCGTTGCAGAAGCCTCGATCACGATGTCGGTCCATTCGTCGCTTATCGATCTGGCTTGCAAGCACTCCTGGTAGAAGTTTGCCAGTTCCGCTATTGGGCTGCCGTCGGCGAATGGGAACTCCTGAAAATTGTGAACAGGGATGGCATGCAAATCTGTGATGTTCTTTTAAATAATTAAACACAAGTATAACTATTTTAAAACTATTAGCATGTTCCACGATTCTCACTGTCACGTGTAGACCCCCACAAATCCTCAAACGTGATAAGGCACCTCTTAAATTATTTCAACAGTCTTTTTTCTTTTTTCCCCCTTCTTCCTTCCGCTGAGAGTGCAGCTGGACTCAGACTCTTACTGACTAAAACCCTTATTGTTATTTCTAGAAGTTCCTGTGTGCCAGGGCCACGGTAACTCTTACGAAACTCCGCAGCCCCGACAGACCACAGCCCTACGGCGCGAGTGGAATAAACCTTTATTTTGAGTTGTTTTTATGAAACCGTCATAGCGATGAGTAGGTACGAATGGGTCTTATCAAGGCGTATTGTTTTACTCGGAAGCTAGTTAGCTAAAATCTGATAAGGAATCGCGTCATGCCAAATACCTAAATGATGGCGTTTCCAGTCTAAAGTCTATGCTATTCCATGAACATTACCATGAGTCCAGAGTATCGGTCTCCATTCTTGGGTTTGGGTACTTCAATGGCGCGACTGACGGCGTGTGCTGACGAGCTCGCCACACTAGTACTGCAGCTGGGTTTGTTCGCGTTCTCGTGGTCTGATGTCGTCAATGCCTTCATTTTCTAGAATGTTGTTTGAATTTTAGAAGCTGTTCTGGCTACGTCAGAAATTAAGTTAGAAATGAGTCTGACTTTGGATACGAATGAACGAAATATGTTTTGTAAAATCTTACGAGTTTCTATAGCCCCCTACTAAAGGAATGTAGATACGAAAGGTCGAACAGATATAGTGCCCAAATTTTTTACGGGTCATCTGGTACGCGGACGCCAATGACTGTGTTTCGGATGGCACGTTAAACTGTAGGTCCCGGCTGTCATTGAACATCCGTGGCAGTCGTTACGGGTAGTCAGAAGCCAGTAAGTCTGACGCCAGTCTAGCCAAGGGGTATTGGGTTGCCCGGGTAACTGGGTTGAGGAGGTCAGATAGGTGGTCGCTTCACATAAAACACTGGTACTCAGCTAAATTCGGTAAGACTGGTAGCCGACCCCAACATAGTTAAGAAAAAGGCTCGGGAAATGATTTAGATTCTTAGAAAGTTTGAACTTGCCGCCTAAATATTGTACGGAGGGTCATAATTTTTTTTGTCAAATTTCTTTTTTTCTGTTGAAAATTGTTCAGTTTTACGAGTACATTGACCTCCCTTCGGATGTATATCCCCTTTTCCTTAAATCGTATATAGACATCTTACATTTTCCATTTTCTCCTTCTCAGCGAGTAGCCAGGCCATGGGCGGCTCCGGAGGCAGTTGCTCGCTGAGCGTCTTGTGTAGCTCCTGAATCTTCTTCTGATCGACAAACGCGCCGGCCGTCAACGGTTTCGAGAGGTCCAACTCTTTCTTCTCGTTGCGGTTTTTTCTAGTCAATAAGAACATCTATTTTAGATTCCTGTATATCAACGGTAGGTAAGTCAGTAAACAGTATAGACACATGGGCGAACAAACTTTGCTTTATGGGGTCCGCAAGTAACTATAGTAAATAAACGAAAAAAAAATAGAAGAATTGGAATAGGTTTTTTTATTCAGGAATTCATCAGACACTCAACTTGTCCCACAGCATGGCACAGGCATTTTCTCATACGGAGAAGAAATTACCGTTAATGACAAATATCACTTGCTCAAGGCGAATTGGCATTTCTGACTTTAAAATTCACATTTCTTCAAGATGTTCTTCTTCTACTTTACGAAGTCACTGGTGTCAAAGATAGACTTGGAAAAAACATATAACTCGAAAAGCTTACAGTGGTACTTGTGTAAGCTGGAATCGAATCCATTGACTCGAACTTGAGAGGCGGGTGCTTTAATGACAAAGCTCCCACGATTCAGGCAATTTTACTTTTAGTTAAGAGGGAACTTACTTGGGGCTCTCAGTATAGAAGTGGTCGCTCTTCACCATAATCCCAGTGGTGGCCGGCGAGGCTTCGTACTCAATCTTCTGCCTGGCTTCCGGCATGATCGTCATCTTCGTCCGGTATACAACTTCTATCATTAGTGTTCCTATAGGCGTGTGCAGTTCGCTCACTTTCACCGTTTTACGTTTTTCGCCTAGAAAATATATATAAAGGTTTTAACTTTTGACGAGCAGGTACACTCGAGAGAAAATTAAGAATAAGAATTTATGATGATCGTGTGATACATTTACTTAATTGTTTAAGATGGTCACAATTTTTATGATTGGTTGTAATGGTTTTTTTTTATAGAGGAACTCGGGATCGATCAATCGATCGATCATAACGTTCGAGCATCGCTTTGCGAGGTCGGTCCGTGGATGGGTGACAATCTTGTGATGACAAGTTCCTTCGTGTTTCGGAAAACACGTCAAACTGTTGGGTCCCGGCTTTCATTTGTACATTCAGTGGCACGCGCACGCGTTTCAGAAACCAAAAAGTCTGTCAACCCGTCTTACCATGGGGTTTGGGTTTCCCAGGTAACTGGGGTGAAGAGGTCAGATTAGGCGGTCGCTCCACATAACACACTGGTACTCAGCTACATCCGGTAAAAACTAGAAGTCTACCCCAATATAGCTCGGAAAAAGGTTAGGCAGTTACGTATAATTTTTATAATAATACATATGTAGTTGATATTAAACAGTGTCAATAAACCTAGCTATCGAGTAATGTAGTACAACTAAGTTTCTACGAAGACTAATTAAAAATTTACGACAGCAACGCCAGGTCGCTAACTTCCAGTAATCCCATAGTAATAGTCAAATAAATAGGCAACTTTCAGGTGGCTCAATCGATTAAACCGTTTGAGGATTCAATTTGATTCCGATCGATTACTTTCTTTACTACTTTAAAAATGAAGAAACTAAACGCATTTAATGACACCTTATTTGTTGTAATTTTCGAAGAAAAATCTAGAATATTATTCATTTGTTAAGACCGTTCACCGACAGTTATATTTATATACTTTCGCTTCCAGAAAAAAAAAACGGTTTTTCGATGTCTTGGGGACAGATTGATGAATTTAATATTCTCGTAGATCTATGCACACACCGGTTCCTATTAGTACATGTTAATTTTGAACGGACAATAGAAAGATACAAACTATATTAGCCATGACTTAACAGAACTATGACGTATGCGCGCATCAACTTTATGTAACAGACGGATATGTTAATTAAGAGTATCTTTGTCAGCAAAATGTGGAATGTTAATTATTTGCATAAATATGCAGGATATCATCGATTCTTAGGCATTTTAATTAGCACTTATTTATGACATTCATGTACGGCTGTTTTATGCCTTGTAGATTGGAAAATACTTAGTTGCTAATCACTAAGCATTACATTTTTTTTTATTGGTGTTTTAATGATATTACTTAAAGAAATTTTATTTTTTGTTGTTAACTAGCTTTCGCCAGCGGTTCCTAAGGAAACAACTTGCCGCTCCCGGATAAAATATAGCCTTTATGTTATTCTGATGTATAAGCTATGCTACTGCCAAATTTGTCAAAATCTACTGTGTATTTTTTGCGTGTAGTCCATACTTACAATATGTCCATACTTTCGCGTTTCTTCCCGTTAGTTATAGTTTATTTCGAAAATTACGAGGATGGGTCACACCACAACCAGCCGTCAAAATCAAGCCAGATTAACAAAAATTTGAATAAACACTCACCTAAAATATCATAATCAGGTTCCCCACCATATATCTTGTGCGAAATTTTATAGGACTCGCTATGCTGTGACCGAGAGAGCTTATACGCCGGCGTTATCCTGGATATGGTTAACGTAGACTTTAGCATCACGCTCATACGGTAATATACCGTGGAAGGTGAGCAGACCTCACTGCCAGGGGACAGTTTCACTGTCCATAGTTCGAGCACCATGTCGTCTCCATCGACCGTGTGCAGGGAGATTTCAATACAAAGTACTTTGGTAAGCGCGTCCACTACTTCGCCATTCAGAACTCGCTTCGTGTCTTCTGTGACGCCTGGTTCGTCGGGGATTGAAAGATTGAACTGAAAAATTGAAAATTGAATATTAGGTTGAGCGATTGAGAGCTGTGGCCTTTTTTGGGCAGAATCGGATTGATATGGGCTGATGAAGTTGACTATTGTCAATCTTATCACTCAAATGCATTTTTTTTCGTGGGAAGTCATCAAATAACCAGTGCAGCTGGAGGGAGTGTCAGACTCTTACTGACTAAAACCCACTTTGTTCCTTCTGGAGGTCCCTATGTGCCAGGGCCACGGTAGCTCTTACGAACAAGCCGCAGCCCAGGCAGATCACTCTAATACATATGTTGCATTAACTGCATCTATAAATATATTCCTTTTTTTGTTTCTATTTTAGCAAATGTTATTGGCCGTTTTTGCTGTTTAAATAAATAAATAAGAATAGCATCTACGCAGAAAAAGGTGAGTTTCTAATTCATCTTAGAAATAGTCATATGATTACAACATTGCATGGTTCAACTGAATTCTAGAAATGGCACATTAGAAGTAAATCATAAACAAATATTGCAGAGTGTGAACTTAGGATATAGATAATGATAAACAATTTATGCCGCTATAGGCAAATTCTAATCAATGCTTGTAATAATAATATATACTTGGCATATAGTAAATACTAGTTCGCTTAAAATGCAAGATAGTGTAACAAATTGCAAAGCAGCAATGTAATATCTGAGAAATATTTTTTTATTGGATATCCAAGATATCCTATGTATATGGCTTGGAGTATGTTGGCTGTCTCTACTCAATGAAATAGAGTAAAGAAATAAAAATAAGGATAAAACATAGCAGACGATTGAATTTTTGGCGCCCAGCACTATCTTAAGAAGCAAAAAAGCATCATTCTTTTGTACTAGCTGTTCCCGCACTATTACTAGGTACTAGTTCCCGTTACCCGGTTAGACACCACTTAGCAATGCTTAGCAAATTTAAATAGGATTACTACTTTTTTCGTGGACCGAAAGACCGACAGACTTACTTTTGCACTTGCAATATATCAAGTAAAGATCATCTTTATGGTGATAAAATTTTTATCAAATTGTTAGATCGCTAGAGTTTTCATCAACTAAGGTATTGGCTGTAAGCCCATATGAAAGTAGGTATTTTGATGAAACTTATTTAAGAACTATAACAGTTCCACAGACACACACTGTGGTCACTTCTAACACCCCTCTTTTTGCATCAGGGTTCAACAATAACAAAAAATAATAGTAGGTATGAATGTTCAAATTATGGCATCCACATTCTACACAATGATACCAAAACTTTAATTGAGTACATAAATACTTAAGTAGTAATAGTAGATGCCGCATACATTATTAAAACAAAGTACAAAATATAAAAAAAAATATGTCGCTATGGCAAGTAAAGCATAAATTAAATTTGATCATAGCGCTAAGCGTCTCACAAAATGGTCCTACCCCAACATAATAGAAAAAAAATAAGAAATTATAAGTCCTATATTATTCCATCTGCAGAACAAAACATAGATAAATCATCAATACAAACAATTTGTAGATCGCCTATAACAACTGAATAAATAAATAAAAATGAGCTTATCATTGATATCAAGTAGAGGATTATCACTTGTTTTATAATACTGGGGTCAACCAACTGTATATCAATATGTACTCACATTTCATTACAATACTTTTAATAGTATCAGATCGTTTTCTGTAACAATCAAACAACTAACAGCGTCCGATGGTTGAGAATATAGTCCTCCACTTGAGTACAAGTAGCACAGCCATAAAACCAAAGTAATAAATACAAATGACAGACAAATAATAAACTTCAACAAGTGTGAGCACACACATATTTTTAACATCTTATTGCAAGTACATTTGCATGTGGCATGCATATGCAGGCGGGTCATTCAAGTATAACTAAGGACATAGTATGAACACGCGTTTTAATTACTTTTTATACGAAAACTAAGCTTACCCATTGCGGCGAGGACTCTACTCCGTTATCCGGAAACTTGGCATTACATTCGTGGGTTATTTTTTTCCCTTGCCTGCTCTGAACCACTATTTGTGCCACCTTCAGGGTCAGTACCTTCGTAAACTTGTAGTAAAGTTTACACCTTTCTTGCAACTCCGCGTTAGAAGATGCCATTTTCTTATCATTTATTACAGCTAAAGCAACAATTTCATGTTATTTCGATCATTTACGCAGCGTAAAAAAATATATGCGATCGTAAAGTAACATTTTTTACAAATAAACACAGTGTACTTGTTTGTCTCAAATAATTTATCTTATATTTTGATTAATCAAATAATTGTTTTTGATAGTGCTATTGCAATTTCGAAACGAATAAACGTAAGAATTAGAAGTTGAAACTATGAAACGCAAAGCACTGCAGATACGAAAACGCCACCAGACTATAAAAAAATCATATCACAGAAGAAACTTTGTTGAGATCTCGTCATTCCATTTGTCACATGTGGACAAATCTCTAGTGTCTGATTGGACAAAACCTATTAGAAGCTGTTTGTTATTGGGCAACAACTTGTCAATCCATGTCGTTTACGTTTCATTCTAAGCAATAATCTGATCTTTGACTTTAATAAAAACAGTACATTTTTTTTATAAAGTTATTACATTAAAAGTGTGGAATAAATTGTACCAAAAATCGACCCCTCTAATATATTATCGTTGTTTCCCTAGAGGATACTTCTCTGCACAGATAAACACTCACTGCTAAGTTAGCAAAGTAACGCACTGTGATAACTTTCGGCCAATCAGCTCAGTTGGTTTTGGCGCGAATACAGCCGAGCCAATTTTTTTTAAATTGTTGCGTTTTCTTTATTCACGAATACTGTGTGGTTAATTTTTTGGTCCACCAAAACACAAATAAAACCATTTTCCTAACCATTACTTAAAATATTTAAAAAAGATAGAACATTAACTTACACATTATAAAGTTCACTTAGTTATCTGGACTTTATTTGAATTATTAAGGACGCTGACGACGTGTGTCTAGGTCTTATGTTAGGCCACTTCTATGAAGCTCCTAAGTAAGTCTGTGCTCCTGGTATCTGAGACTGCAAGTAATCGAACATATTGCGACTTGCGCAATGGGTGCTCAAACTACGCAGACTTAAACTAGATACCTAGGTAAATAAAATAGTCACTAATAGGTACTTGGCCAGAATCAGCGCATTTAAAAAAAATGTTTTATTTTTAGTTATCCAATAAACTTATTTTTTTAATTATGGGAGATACACAGTATAATAAGCCTTGATTTAGATAGAATACCTATTCTTAAAGGAAAATATATTTTTTTTGTAAAATTTTGTGTTAAAGAGCCAAATTATGAAAACAAAAACCGTTTTTCTTTTTAATAGGTACCTAAATAACCGGAATAAGACTATTTACCAAAAAAAAAACGTTTTAAGTAAAGTTATAATAAGATAATGCTTTAATATCAAATCAAAGTTATTTAGACAGGAACATTATAGTACCTAAGTATACCGAAATAAATAAATAAATAAATAGAAAAAAATAAATAAAGTGCATAATCAAGACCTCACTTAATAATCAGTAGCGGGAATTTATAAAAAAAATACACCTTTAATTAATAAGTATGTTTAAGTCAACATCAACAAAGATTTTAAATAAAATATGTTTTCCTTTCTATAAAGGCACCTATACATATATGAGAGATACTTCAGTAGTCTTACAAATCCAATTAGCATGTCAAGCCCTCTACTTAGTTCGCATCTGACAATTTAATTCTCAACGGGAGTATAATACTCTCCTCGAGTGCCAGGCTAGGTAGGTACTTGAAAATATTCCATGAGCAGCCAATTACTGCTAATTGGTAGGTTTATACTTTATTTCAATGAACCCTTAACATTTAAAAAATATCTTCATATGTTGACTGTTGACATTGCAGGGTTCTTTGTTGAGGGGAATAGCTGTTTCCCGTGCTTTTACACGTCGCCCGGGATAACTTCTTCCCGCATCCGGATAAAAAGTAGCCCATGGCCTTTCTAAGGCTCTTGACCATGTGTCTACCAAATTTTATTTCAATCGCTTCCATACTTCCATAGTTTTGGCCCGACAGACAGATAGACAGACAAACAGACATGTAGGCAGACAAACAGATTTATAATGAATCCTCTCTATGATATAGTACCGGTTCCATGTAAGTCACCGTCTGTTGAAATGAAAGCGTACTCCTCTAATCACCTTAAGAGACAAGGTATAGAGTTGACAGTGTGTGGGTGTAATCCCTTTGAGATAAACCGGATAAGAGCATGTCGAACTCGACTTGAGGTTCCGTAGGTACTTTGTTTACAAGGTAGCAATGGAGATCAAAGACTATTAGGCAGATAACGCTCAGACATCAGACTTTAATATCCTATTTGTTGCATAAAAACTTTGCTTCACTCGGCTTCGGTGAAGACTGGGCCTAAAAAATAAGAATAATAATATAATATAACAATAAAAAACCTAATCATCTTTACAAGTTAAGTATTTTACAAATTAGTAGGATATCAATCCCCATTTTTGTTCCTTCTGGAGCCCTTAGTTTGTCGGGGTTGGCTCTTCTCTCTGGACTCTTTCAAACAATTCTAGGGCCTTAAGGCCCTTTAGAATTACCCGGGTACTTTACTTATGTAAATATTTTTAGCGCCTTATTTTAAGTTTTAGTAGATGTTGATTGATTGATTTTTGAACTCGCATTCAAAACTAATACCCTACCTACCTACCCAAAAGGTGCCGTAAATAGTTATGCTAGGTACCAAAATACTTACTGAAAATAAGAGACTATCAGATTCAACGATTTAAGGTGCTGAACCCCAAAAGTAAGTGCCCTTTGTTTTGTTTAGAAAAGGTCATCCTTTGCCTCACCTTATCCTAACTAGGTTGGGGTCGGGTTCTAGCCTAAGTATACCTACTGCGTAAATAAAGCTTTTAACACCGATCTTAATGTCACATGTCAATCTATCGTCCTACCTACGACAGGTTCATCTCTCGTTCATTTTCTCGGGCTCTCAGTTTGTACTGATAATATGTACCTACGTTAAAAAAATGATGCTTTTTTTGAAGTTTGTAATGGTTCCTAAATTATCAAGGTTAGATATCTATAAATCTTCTTTCTCATCTTAATCAAAGACTAATATAAGAAACGACACGATTTAAATATAGAAACGATGGATGTTTGTTACACTTTCACGCTAAAACTGCTAGATTGATTTTGATGGAACTTGGGAGTACTATAGCTTACATGGACATCTAAATAACATTTAGGATACTTATTATATGAAGTTTGTTGTGAATAATGAAGATTGTTGAGACTTTTGGTAGATCATGCTTTTCACGATAAACCTGTTTTGCATTTCAGTTACGTTCTTTTGCAAGCATTTAAGACCTTTTTCGATCATAATTATATGTATCTATGGACTGGCTGGGTGAGGAATGGCAACTTCCAATCCAATCGGTACAGTTCGCGTCAAATTACGTTGCGATTCTGAAGTTTCCATTAAACTAGCTCGCGCATTTGCTGGTACAGAATTTGACGCGAAACTTTGCTTGTCCGAAGCTACTAATCAACATCCCCAGTTAAATTATAAACAAAACGAATTCCCACGAAAAAAAACCTCAGTAGAGGTCTGACTCTCAAGCTGCACCTACAGCCGCAGGGGGAAAAAGGGGTCTCAAATTATCAAATACAAGTTTGAAATAAATTATAAATATTTATTGTTAATAAGTTTACAATAGATTAATATTCATTTATGTCTTGTCTTATAGGTACGAGGAAGTTGATTCTGTTAAAACAATAAATACAATTTTACACATGGTATTTTCCCGCTACCTACGCGTCTAATAAAATTGCTAAAAAATTTAAATTCGATATTCAAACTATGAAGAGGTAATATTGTGAGCCACATTACAATTTTATACAGTAGTCCATTGTATAGATCTACGGCTAACTCAAAAAGATCACTTAAAACTCGCGCGTTGTCTATGGTATGTACCCATTTATGTTATAATTTGAAATTTCAACTTATTCAAGGCACGTGGTATGTCATCTCCCATTTAACTTTTATGGCTCAACACACAAGTTTATATATAATTTTCAGTAATTGAATTACACAAAAAATATATAAACGATCTACTCGGGTTTGTTAAAATAGTAGTTCCAATTCTGGCTACTTGCACCGCTAGCAGGATAGGCTTGTAGTGTAGCCATACTAAATAAGTGGTGCGATACGCCATTTGTCGGTAGTCTAAAAGTATGCAATTGATTTAAGGGTGAAAAATTACCACAATCCTACTCGTTGCAATGGACAACTGCATGAAAAAGACCCTTGATCCATGGATTAGGCATGGACGTTATTTCTCGTCACCATTTACAGTAGACAACTAGCTGCAAGGCGAGTCTACGTGTAACTAGACGTTTTTGACAAAAGACAAAACTAGTGATTTATATGAACAAGTTATTTCAACATCACTCGTGTAGAAATTATTACATAACATATTATACCTGTCAATACTCAATTATATAATAGAATTTGTAAAAAACGACTTTGTAATTTGTGCGTTACCAGTTTCTTGGTTGTGAAAAAGTGTGAAAGAAAATTGATGCATGCTTCTCTTTCACACTGGCTATTATTATTAAGGCCTAGCGCGCACTGCCTTGCGGTGGAATGCGGTGCGTTATTCTGCAAATAGCGAGAGGCGGGGGTGAATTTACCGCATGCTTTTATTTCGTCGTAGTGCGCGGACAGTCACAGAGTAGTAATACTTCACAGATTATGAGTTAGAAAAACGCACCACAGTGCAAGCACAAGCCTAAAAAAGCCGAAATAATAATGGCATGGGTTATTCTAAGAATCATAAGTTACAAAAATCACTAGTTACGTCTTTATAATCACTAGTTACGTCGATAAATTGTCGTTGGGTAGTTCATGGAAAATAATAGGTATAACTGAAAGTGTGAACATAACTGATAATGGACTGGTTGCGCCTGGAATCGAAACCGCAAACTCGTACTTGAGAGGCAGGTCTGTCAAAAAGTGTGCGGGTTTGATTCCGTCGGGGACCACTAGTGTAATACCTTTTCTAAGTATATCGTGGACACCCTTGACTTGAAAGTGAATTTTGATTGAAAATTGAAAGGTAAATGGAGGAAAAAATCTTGATGAATCCTGGATTTCAAGGTTACTAACGCTCATGTCTTCTCTGTACAAGAAGAGATGGGCACAGGTGCCCAACAGTGGGACAATGAAAAGGCTGATGATCAAATAGTAGTATGTTCACTCTACAATACACTATTATAATTCAGTACTATATTATCAGTCAAAACTTTATTGCTGTGCCGTTTAAGATTATTTTACCTTATTATTACACTCAATATTTTCCATAAAACTAATCCAGTATATGTCTACGTCAAATGATAAAATACATGAACTGAGTCACAGCTGAATTGCATAATTTCTCATGAACCCCATATGTTTACTAAAAGGTATATAATATATATAAGCTATATATAAGATTTCTAAATATCGCTTATAGAATCAATAAGTTAAAATCACCATCTCCCTGAAAAGAAATAGACAAATCCGACCTTATTGCTATGGTATTACGGCGGAGGCAAACCTAAGGTTTTTCTCACAAGTCGCTCAGCTATTTTATTAAATTGTTCGCGATCTTCTCTCCACATTTTAGCTGCATCGACGTTAGCGCCACTCTCGTCATTTGGTTCTGAAATAATTTATTAACCTTAATTATTTTATCTATTCAAACCAACACAATACCAGCAACAACAATTTTTGAAGAGGTTTAAGAAATAGTTTTTATTACTAAATTAAAAAAAAAGACTAAGGGCCAGTTTCACTATGTCCGAAGAGCCACTATCTACAGAATAAATTTCAAAATGGGACAGAATTTGTATGAGTTTGTTCCAGCTAGTTTATTTGGTAGATAATTTCATAAAAATTCTGTTCCATTTTCATTTTATTTGGTAGATAGTGGCTACTCGGACATCGTGAAACTGGCCCTGAATTCTTGATTCTTACCAGCCAGCATGCTGACAACGGAGAGTAATATTTTCTCTACACTTTGTACCGGGGACCAGCGCTCGGCACTGCTCTCATACCCCATGGGGTCATCACCAGGTGCATGGAGAATTGATATGCATACTCGACCATCGGCATAGACTGCAAATACAAAACATACATATTTTTTTTATAAATAAAAAATAACAGTAACATACAATATAAGCAAATGATGATACAATATTTAAATCTCTTATTTTGCCCTGTTTATCTAATCTATTTGGAGTAGACACAATGTACCTCCCTCTCTCCAAACACATTCCTACATGATGCCTATACCATGAAAAATGCTGGTCTTCATCATCAGACCCTAACATATTCATTCCTCAGCTTATACATCGTAGTCACCCCACACATTCATCTCAACATTCTCATCTATCCCCACATACACTCTTTTCTAATCCCTTTTTTTCAATGCTCACACTCTGGTCCAGGTGAGACAGGTCTATCATCATCTCCCAAGCCTTTTTCCCAACTATGTTGGGGTTGGCTTCCAGGTGAGACAGGTCCATGTCAGGTTAATAATCAAATTCTAAAAAGTTACAACTATATTGTACCAGATAATACAAAAGTAGATATGAAAAGTGATTGGTGGGCGTTTTTGGGGCTGATTCTCTTACAAAATTGACCTTCTAAAAGTGCTGAATTTCAGCCTACTTTGAATAAATTACTTTCTTTTAAATTAAAATAAGAAAGAAAGCTAGGCTTGTTTCATAAAAGTCAAGTCATCAGTCTCAAAATTATACAATTCACGGGATTATTTCATAACTATTATAGACACTTAGCCAATGTAACGAGCTCAAACTGCCAGTGTTGATTCTTTATAAAATTGCTTTTTTTTGGTACTGTATGTGAATTTGTATATACTAGCTTTTGCCCATGCGGCTTCGCTCCCATTCTTCCGTACTCTACACTACTCTACCCTACCCTACTCTACCCTACTCACTGCTACACTATGTCCTTCTCCTGGCTCTTAACTACCTCTCTGCCAATTTTCAGCTAAATCGGTTCAGCCGTTCTTGAGTTATAAGCAAAGTAACTAACATGACTTTCTTTTATACATATATTAGATTATTTTAAATAAACTTACTGTTTGGATGAAACATTTCACAAATAAACTGCATTTTAGGAGGGCTGAGGGGATAGTCCGGGGGAAAGATTAGTTTCGCTGGAAATATTCCACCCTCGAAGCATGTTCCCTCGGGACCACTGCAAAAGACATTAACATCTCTATTATGTTCAAGGCCTTTTATTTCTCAATCAAATTCAACCTATTAAGAATCATTTATTTAAGAGAAGTTTACATTTTGTATGTAATGGTCATACTAGTACTATACAATGTTTAATCGACTCGTTATGTCATTCCTCTCAGTCACTCGTCATACTCACTCTCTTCTTTTTAACGTTGTCTATTAGGTTATCCATGTACATCAATACTTAATACACTACCATAACCACCTGATAATTCTACACTAGCTCAAATTCAGCATACTTTTGGCAAGGTGTGTGCCTTTACTTAGTACTTGAAGTAATAATCCCAGTATAGAACCATCATCTCCCGAGCCTTTTTCCCAACTATGTTGGGGTCGGCTTCTAGTCTAACCGGATTCAGCTGAGTACCAGCGTTTTACAAGAAGCGACTGCCTATCCGACCTCCTCAACCCAGTTACCCGGGCAACCCAATACCCCTTGGTAAGACTGGCGTCAGACTTACTGGCTTCTGACTACCCGTAACAACTGCCAAGGGTGTTCAATGTCAATTAAATCCCAGTATAGTATATATATGAAAATATAAACTTACGTAATTAGTGCCTCCCACTCAAAGAAATTTTCTTCATTGATAGGCCCTGCTATGATGCCTTCTGGAGGATTTAGGGTTAACTCTGAAATTATAACATAAGTTTTATATAAAACTTTAAATTTTCATGTAGTAGTTCGCTATTGCTGTAATTTTTCACTTGGTACAAATCAGGTTTGATATAATATGTGGACTGTGTGCATTTGCAACAGCCAAATGTATGTCAACAAATCTAATAATTTATAAAATTCCAGTAAAGTAAAGTTTGGGATTACCAAACTTATTGAACTTTATTAAACTTAATATGAGATTTTAAACCTTCCTTGGAGCTCTACAAAAATCTTACAACCAATTTAGGCTGAAACGGCGAAGGTATTCTCCTGTTTTAGTGAGGCTAATGCACATGAATTATTTTTTATATTAGGTATAAGAAAAGAATAAGATAGGGATTTTTAAATGCTCTACAATATAATAATATTTATTTATATACCTCTACATTATTTACATTTTTAAATGTAAGGTGTTCTGTCTGACAGGATGAAATGCCAATAATTAGTAGTCTCTCCGCCTATACGAACATATGTGTAGACGTCGATAAAAATAACCATTATTGCATCAATTATTACCAAATTACTGATGCACAGAGCAAAGAACTAGTTTAAAAAAAACTAATATTTTACTAACGCAAAGACAATAAAGAAAGTACACCGAAAAAATTGACGCAATAATTAGAATCGATTATAATTTAGCAATCTACATCTAATTATCAGAGTAATTATTTATATGATTGTGAAAGTTAACTTGGTAAGGAAAAATTAAGAATATCATTTGTGTTTAGGTACTCACGTTTATATTCAGCCATAAGCCGCCTTAACGCTGATCCAGCCATGATTTTTATACTTTAGTTGGAAATATAAATAATATCATTGAATCTAAACTTTAGCCAAAAATCTGATGACAGAAAAGTGCGTTGACTACTGAAAATAGGCGCGTTGCAGCTATTGAGTAAAAATCAAAGTAGGTAAATAAAGCATGACATATCACATAGGTAGAGGAGTTTTCCTTGGTTCGTATTCACGTTTAGTTATCACTAGTGAGGTAAAAAAAACACTCGTAAAGGTAATTGAAGATACAATTAATTTGTTTGTTGTTGAATCTATTTGATGACTGTGGATAATTCTTGATGACTAACGTGGCAACACGCAACAATACTGATCAATGATCAATATCTAGGTAACCAAAGCAACTTGGTTAGGTACTTGTTATTTTGATTAGGTTTTGCAAGCATCCATAATTTTATTTACACACATGCGTATATAAACATTTTAAAATTCATTTAAATGAAAATACACAAAATAAACAAAATAAAACGCAAGATACTGTATTCTATGGTGGGCAAAAATGTTTTCTGTGCGCAATTATTTTAATCTGTGCACAAAGCAAAAGAAAAGCGGCGATTTTAAATTGATTTGTCATTACAAACAATTACAAAGATAATAAAAATACTTTGCAAGCTTCGATTATTAGATTATGGTGTCATTAGAATAGTAAACATAATTATGTTTTAATTTATTCAGGAGTATATTGTTAAATAGTAAATAAGTCATTGCATTAATGCTAAAGAAATATTTTACGGTAAGCTCATGGCAAGCTACAATTTTCAAATATATCAATATCACCCAGAGTGTATTATTCTCAGCCAAATATTGCTTTTATAAGTACCAATATATTTAAGGTAAGGCAGGGCAGCAGTCTTCTTACAAGAATAACCATCTTTAATAAACGTATCTTTTAGTCCCCTGTACGTATCCGACTGCCGTAAGTAGTTACAACCTAAATCTCCGTTTATAGCCTAACACTTGTTTTATTTTAGTTGTTTGGTTTTCTAGCATGTCGATCGAAAGATACTCTTGCATATTGTAAGAAATAAGTACCTATAAAAACTCGTAAAAAGGATGGAAAAAGTAGGAGAGAATGTGTCACCATCGGAACCATTATTAATAGTCCCTGGCAGTTCTGTGAGTAAAATAATTTTATCCTTCAGTTAACATCCCTTACCTGCTAATCTGATTAACAGTTTTTCAATCAACACTTAACTATTTAGTTATAGTTAGGTACAGACACCAGCACATCAAGCTACCCGAAACTGTCAAATTTTCCAATTCAACTTTGAACCATAAAGCTTTAGCGAGAAAGTTTAAAATCTATTAAGGAAATTTGACAGATTGTAGTAGCCCGATATGCTGGCGTCTGTACAAAAAAAACGTAAGATTGAAAATTCTGTCCGTCGGGTTGGATCGTATAGAGCGCGTTTTAATATTAGGTATCTGTACACCAAAAACAAAAATCTAAGTAGGTGCCTTTATACTAAAAATAAAATAATCAAAAACCACCAGATACAGTACCCCTTAATTTGGGGGGAATCCGCAGCCGACTACACGTGCAAGCTATGCATGAAAACTTTTTACAACAGGAGAGCTTTGCAAAATCATAAAAAGACACAGCACGACGAAGAAGGGTCCGCTAGTGATGGTGAATTCCAGCAGAAACCGGCGCCCTTTAGCGACCAAGTAAGATTACTATTATAATACACGCCAAGTTTCTAGGACGCCAAGCATTACTGCGATTTGTTTGCGGACGGTTGGAAGACGATTCTGTCGGTATGTCTGGAGTATACGAGCGTGTGAATGTTTCTATATAATTATAATGTTTTTTTTAAAAGCAAATATTAGTAACTGTGTCCTTTTTGCTGTTAAATTAATGAGACAACATAGGTTTGTTAACCGAATTCGTGTTCTTCTGAGAAGTCAAATCTAACATAATATTGCTTTGCATTGGACACAGTACCTATTGCCAGCAAAAAGGTCATTGTCAATTTTATATGCTATGGGACACATTGCCAGCATCAAACATAAGTACGTAATTAAATGTGACTTCGTGAAGACAATATTGATAAAATCATACTAGACTAGACTTGTTTTCATTGGTCGTTAGCTCGGGCGTTTTTCACCATCTGCCTGGGCTGCGCGGTTGTTTGCAAGAGTTACCGCGGCCCTGGCACACAAAGGCCTTCAGAAGGAAAATAGTGGGTTTTAGTCCGTAAGAGTCTAACACTCCTTCAGCTGCACCCACAGGGGGTGACGTCCTTTGATGATACTCCCAACTCAAAAAAGCCTTTATACAACATAATACCTAATGCGTCCTAACAGCCAATCAAGTTGACTGATTTGTGAAAGCGTTCATGGTCGTTTTACTAAGTACGTTAATCTCGCTCAGGATATAAACGGACTCTGCGGTTTCAAGTTTATACCTCTAGATAAAAATATGGATGACCTGACCACGGATAGCGAAGGCTTTATCACTCGATGCTTCACCGAGGACACTTCGTACCTCATCATCAAGATTGAGAGGAACGAATTGGATGCTGACTCAATGAAGAGGTCTAGGCTAGATGGTGTCGTCAAGAGGACTCAAATAAAACCAAAGCTGCCTATAGATTTGAGGTAGGTACTAAAATAGTGTAAAAATATAGTGTAGGTAAATAGTGGGAAAAAGTCTGGTTGAGAAAACTAAAAAATAGGAAAACCAGCTAAACGTGTCACCCGAAAAGTGATATTCTCTGGTAGCATACATCATGGTATAGTTCTATAGCGTTAATTTATAATCATTCAGTTTTATTGTTTGGTATACACCTTTTTTTATATATATACACTTAGATGGTGTGCTGAACAAATCTGGGGTCTTATTTTTTTAATTTGTTTCAACCAGGGGGCCCTTTACTTGCACTTTCCCTTCGACCCTGCGGCCGGACCTGCAGTGTCGT
Organism: Heliothis peltigera; assembly: GCA_958496145.1. Taxonomy (NCBI): domain Eukaryota; kingdom Metazoa; phylum Arthropoda; class Insecta; order Lepidoptera; family Noctuidae; genus Heliothis; species Heliothis peltigera. The sequence goes on along the minus strand of OY292321.1, from coordinate 13,979,095 downwards.
CAGATTTTCTTCAATTGCTGTGATTACTCAGTGCACTACAGGGAAGAGCATACGAAAAGACGCAAGGCGGCGCTGCGCTGTCAAGTTTGCGAGAAACGACTAGACCGCGACTTCTACCCGACCGACACAATCGCCCCACAATATCAGCCTCCCAATAGGTTCACCTTCTCTTGTCGCATTTGTAATCAAATATTTCTGAATAGCAACGAATACGATGAACACAATCGTATCGTACACGCGAAGATGAAGCCGCACCAGTGCTCGATCTGTGCCAAGCGGTTCACTCAGCAGGGGGGTCTGCAGCAGCATATGAGGATGCACACGGGTGTCCGTCCGTTCGTTTGTACGTACTGCCCTAAGGCGTTCACTCAGAAGGCAGGGCTGGACCAGCACCTCCGAACTCACACTAAGGTGAAACCGTTCAAATGCGTGATTTGCAGCAAGTGCTTCTCCCAATCGGTGCACCTTCGTCAGCATATGCGCACACACACAAACATACAGCCATTCGAGTGTACCGTGTGTGGTCGAAGATTCAAACAAAGCAGTCATTTAAATTTCCATATGCGGTCGCATGTTGCCGAGAATTCCCTTGTTATGGCGAATTTTGTGCAAGGCGAGGGCCAGGATGCCCAAATGGACTTTCTGAATTTGGCTAATTTGCAGCGGGTGCAAGATGGCGACACTTTGTATTATGCCACTGAGCTAGCGGTGGGCTCGGCGGCCAGTCAAAATCCTTTTTCTTACCAAGCGCAAGTTCCTGAGAATGTACTTTCAATGTGAATTGGGGTTCGATTTTGTCATGAAATATGTATGAAATTTTAACAATACTAGATTTACTTAAACTGTGTTATTAGTAGATAAATATTGTTTGCATGATAAAACGCTGTATAACATGTTCGCGTATATTTACTACTTAACAACTTTTTATTTAATTCAGTTAATTACGGTTTAAGATTGCATGATAAATAAATCAATTGACTAAGGCATAACTTTATTTTAATTCCCAAAACACCCAATCTTTATCAACTAGGTACTAGAAAGTTCAAAAATAGTTTTTTTAATATTTATTAGCGATTAAGACAATCTTTTTTTTACCTCCACTTCTTGGCATAGTACTGACAATGGTAAATGATATTTATTTTGCAAATAAGTTGAAATCAACACTTACACGTCAACACATTTTTTATAGAAAGAACTTGATGAGGACGGCATTTCCTAACTGACTACCTTGAGAAGAAACGCCGAAACAAACTCAAGGGTTGTGTCTCTTTTAGAGTCCAGACATAAAAAGAGATTACATACTACAGTATGGATGAGCAATGTAGGCTTGGGTCTGAAGAAAAAAAAAATGATACAAATACAAAAAAAAAAAAATAGTAACTTCATTGTATAAAATGCATCTACGAAAACGTGAGTTTCGTCAAAGCAGTAACCGAACAACCAGCAATATGCAACATTGTACACTAAAGTGCAATGATTTCATTCCGAGTACTAGGCAAGCATGACACGAAGGAGATAATATATGCCGACAGTGCATTGAATACTAGAACGTATGTTAATTAAGCTTTCCTTCTCGTTTGTGGGGGATACAACTAGTTTCAGTGTTCCTACTTCCATTTGTTGACTGCATTGGAGGATGCGCAGTGGAACCATGTTCAGGTTCAACAACATCGCATACAACGAACAGTTTATTTCAGTACCTGATCGGAGCTGGTATGTCACATGGATGGACCTAGATTTTTATAGAAACGTGTTATTACTAAAATTCCAAGTGATTTTGTTTTGCTTTTGTTTGGGAATTTGTGACGTATTTAAAAAATGCGTTGTTCCAATTTTTGAGTCACGTGGTAATCATTATCTATCTAGTGCACACAGCTTCTCTCAATGTCGTTTTGATATCGTAATCGAATTGTTATGACTCTTTATGCATAGTCTTATGTAAATAATGATACGGTTCTTGATGTATTTATAAATTTATATTGACTTGGCGATGCAGTCCGTCGCGGTCGGAACTAACATTTTAATATTTAGGGCCAGTTTCACAGGTTGCTGATAATATCATAATATCATACAAATTCTGTTCTATTTTTTAATTAATCTGGTAGATAGTGGCTATCCGAAACCTGTGAAACCGGCCCTTAACAATCAAATTAATGTGACCTTTATATTAAGTTAGTTAGGTATTATTACTAAAATAGGAGAAACATACAAAAGAATACATTTCTTCGTATATTTGCTGAAGAAACAAATGCAAACGTACAAACTCTAATCATACTAGGTACAGAAAAAAAAAATGTATTTATTTTATGTCATACATATATACAAGACATTAATAAAATAATGTGTAGTAGTATTATAAATGAAGAAGGATACGCAGTGTTTGGTGTGTTCTGAGTTATATCAGAATAACGCATATGCTACTTTTAATCAATGTGCTGGAAGTAGTTTCTTCAGAACGCGCATGAAACTTCAGGCGGAAGCTAGAAGTTGTCATAAAACAAAAGTTCTGAATCACATCTCATCTCTGATCGCGATAAATTCTTATCAAGGCGTAGTAGTTCTTAAGATTATCATACTTTTTAGACCTTACTAATTCAGAACGTAATTTTAATTCGGATTTCAAATTATTAGAGAGTATCATGAGGAAGGCTAGCGGGTCGCTAGTTCAAACTAAGAGACGGCAGCACATCAAGCTATCCGAAACTGTAAAATTTTCCCAATAAACTTTGAACCATATGCTTCAGTGATTGATGAAAAAGTTTGAAAATCTATTAAGGGAATTTTAAAGATTGTAGTAGCTTGTGGTACAAAAGCTACAAGCTAAGTTGCAAACGATGTACCTACCTATACTATATTACTTCAATCCTCAACAATAATCGCACTACTTATTCAGAAATATTCAAACAAACAGTTTGTATCCAAATCTTCTGAAACTTATATATTACTAGCGGTCGCCCGCGGCTCCGCCCGCGTGGATGTCGACAAAATGTAGTCTATGTGTTATTCTGATGTATCAGCTATATTGTGGTAAAGTTTCATTCAAATCCATTCAGTAGTTTTTACGTGAGAGAGTAACAAACATCCATACATCCATACTTACAAACTTTCGCCTTTATAATAGTAGTAGGATATATCTTCATCCAGCTTTCGAACACCAATATTGCAAAACTTGAAATACCTACCTACAAATTGCGGAAATATATACAGTAGAAGTTAGCAGCGTAGCTTGTTATGATATACAGACTATCCGTTCGGTTTAGACAAAGGTATGGTTTCGATGACGCTTCGTCAAAACACGGAGTCGGCGTGTGGGCGCGGCGTGGTTACAATTTGGTCCCATGTATATTTTCTTAGAGGCGCGTATGGCAAGCCATGAAAACAAAGGGAACTGATGGCTGCATCCTGACGTGCAACCCTTTTGTTTTTGAACTGACCTTTTTAATGTTATAGCTCTATTTAATTTGAATGTTGTTTTCATGATTTTTGATTTACTAGTAAGTGCATGTATATCTTCTCTACATCAAATAACAAAATGCAAATTTTACTATACTTATAAAGTTAAAGTTTTTTTGTATGTGTTTATTTATTTGCCTGAACGCGCTAGTCCAAAGAACTAGGTACTGAAAAGATTACAAAAATACTTTCAAAGTTGGACAGCCCATGTGTCGAGGAAGGGTATAGGTTATCATTTGTCCGGGTGCGCTGAGTAGTTCCAATGGGATGAGGATGAAGTCGCTGATGGAAGTTAGTTTGAAATATTTAGTAATCAAGACTAACGGTAGGGATAATTTGTCTTGTGCTTTTAAAATAAGTCTAGGTAGGTCATTCGAGTGCTCTTAAACACATATAAAAAAAAATTTGCTTGCTATTTTTGTTTTATTAGAAAATGCAGACAATAAATACATTCTTAAAAAATATCTCCAACACGGTAGTAAGATATGAACAGCGCAGTAGAAACTATTTAAAAGGGTGCAAAAGATTAGTATTACCCTAGTAAAAACTTTTTGCTTGCCCCAAAACATGGTTTTTATAATTTCGCACCCGATGTTGCCTTATCTTCTGCCAGACATGTTGTGAGACGTTGATTTTTTACGTGTGTGTCAGATCAGATACCAATTAGTAAGTTTTTTAACCCCAAAACACATGTGGCACAGCGCGGCCGAGAATTACATTTGTTTACATCCGCTGTCCGAGGGTTAAACTTTACCTATGCTGGTGTAAGGGTTGACTACCAAAATGTACATGTAAAAAATGGGTGTCCTTTTTTACCGATATACATACGAATCATTTAAGTCTGTCCGGCTGTTTGTTTGTTGTCGTTGAAGATGGTGAAATAGTTTTGATAGACGCCATAGCCTATAGAACGCTGTGCTTTCTTTTATTTATAATGGGAACGCTCTTGATCCCTATCCAGCCCGGAGGGTAAGGATGGAATCTACGGTGGTACGAGCTTACTCAGAAGAAGCCTATTCACTCTTGTCTTAAAGAAACTTAAACATAATTTCAAAGAACATTCTCTCATCATCACATGCAAACAAAAATGAGAAATTCAGCACTATTTCTAAAAACGTCAACTCTTCAAAATGGCACTTAATCATTAACCATGAATACCTTCCGTACATTCTTATCAAGGGATCTCATAACAAATGCTTATCATTAAAAATGAATCCTCGTAATTGAACGTAGGTACCTAAGTAGGCACAATGTTTTCAGTCGGCGCGAACAAAAAGTTACGGACGATTTAAATTCTCCCTAACTCCTTTTAAGTCGCCGTCTTAGTCGGGCGGTGTTTACATTCGCTGGCCGTTAATGGATCCAGTTCAGCAAATGTAGTCGTACTGATAGAAGTACGTCTAATGTTACCCGGGAACATTATAACGTGAATAACAATAAGTGGAATTAGGTGAATAAGCCGTGATAAGTAGGAAAATAATCAGTGTAGATTTATTATAGCAAAAAAAATATGGTGAGGTCATCGTTAGCAATTGTTTTTTGATAATAGTGTCTGCTACTCTATCGTTATTTTGAGGTCAAAAATGATAAGGACATTTCTATAATATAATCAATGATTAATGAATTACCCCAATTGATTTTTTTCTAACTAGCAGACGACGCTGGTGGAGAAACAGAATTTACATCGAAAATACAAAATCAGCCCCCAAAAGACCCACCCTTAACCACTTCCTATGTGTTTTGCTTAGAAAAACAATTGTAGCAAGAAACTACCCAGCAAAAAAGTAATATCCACAGAGATATTCCATAGACCACATACAACGGTTTTTTTATTAGCCTCTACTGTCCCACTGCTGGGCAAAGGCCTCCTCCATATCTTTCCACTTATATCTAAGCTTTATGTGGCCAGTCCTCGAGGAAACGGTCAAAATCGTCTCTCCAGCGCTTCCTCGGTCTTCCTCTCGTCTGCCGTTATCTGGGTTCCATACAACGATTAGCTTATTGCACAGACAGACAAATAACAGCAGTTATACCAGGCTGTGGTATGCAACGATCTAGAATAGAAAGTAAGAATTTCATACCTTGCCAGTGTTTTTGGCACGCTTAGAATTTCTGTTTCGATAAACCCAGTCAAAACAAGTAATCAAACGTGTGGGCGGTTTAATAAATCGTTTTTAGTTAGTTGCTCTAGCTTCCGTGCAAAGAAAAATAAACCAGTCTAGAAGCGTAAGCGCAACGTTAAAAGCTTTTTTAATTCGTACTTAAGTTATCTTCGCTATTCATTAGAAATGCTAGACAGATCTTCGGAAGTCAAAATGTTTGTTCGCTGATGAAGATGTATTGGTAATCATTTTGAAAGAGTTTACATATACTCCTTCTTTCGAATTAATTTTAATTGAAATTAATTAACATTCTAGTGAGTAGGTATAGGAATTTGAATCGTTTATTATACTTGCTAGCTCACTCGCGTCCCTTAGAATCTACTTCCCGCACCTAGTAGATAAAAAGTAGCCTTTATGTTGTTCTGATATATAAGTTATATTATTGCCAAGTATTATCAAAATATATCTACTAGTTTTAGCGTGACAAAGTAACAAACAAACCTCTATTTGGAGGGATTTTGTGAACATCAGACTTGGAAAAAGATAACATTGAAGGCCAGTTACGATAGTATCTACTAAATAAACTAACTGGAACTTATTCGTAGGAGGTGAAACAGGTAAAAACGAGGAAAATCTATTTTAATAGCCTAATAGGTTATTTACTAAGAAAAGTACTACTTATACACATACATACTTATTTTTTATATTGAATTGCCGTTTAAAACAAGACAGACAAGAAGATTGCTGAGAATGTCCGGTACGGGAACAGGTAGTCGATGAAAATAGCTTTTGTAAAGAAATAAAACAGTGTCTTCAGGCATAAGAAATGTTTTTTGAATTTGTCATATCCTTGTCTTCTATATTTAACAATCGAATAAAGTGTATGCCAACTCACTTCGCATATTTTCTGAATAATATTATTAACCTAACTAATAACTCAAATGACAGTCAAACTGCGGATCAGATAGCTACGAAATTTTACATGGAGTTAGGTGGTATACCCAGTCAACGGACATACGATTTATCAGGGAGTGGAACGTAGGTAGTTTCATTTAGACACCCTTGAGAAAAATATAGATTTATATAAAAGGTAACAAGATCATTAACTAATGCGGATAATAAGTATTTGATTCTTTTTTTTTATTATTCATATCAATAGTAACATTGTACAAAACCAAAAACAGAAATAATTTATGGAATCTATTTAGAATTAATATAAATAATACGAATATAAAAAATGTTGATTGCTGCTCCATTTATCAACCAATTTTGACGATGTTTTCAGAAAAATGTTCCTTGTGCATGTGTTTATTTGTTTTGTACAAAATCAAACACAGCCAAAATACCCAAATATATCCTTAATCTGTTTTTCCTTATTCTAAGTCTGTTATGTAACAATAAGTACCTGTCCACAGCTACACAACAGATCGATATGTTGCTTATACTTACGAATACCAACCAGCGAACAGCTTCCTCAAGCCCCAATAAAACATGATGGAAGCGTTGCAGCTTAACTTTACTGTAGTCTGTTTCACGTTCCCTGGGTCGCGCAAATTTGTCTGGCAAAGCTTCCCGTAGTTGACGGACGATCGCCACATGGCTACACGTCATAAACGTGTAATTTACAGCCAAGCTTCATGCGCACACGCAACGCTTTCATGTATTGTTGGAATGTTGCTAGTAAGGTTTTGGTTCTCTTGAATTTTGTTGTTTTTGTTTTTTATTTTAAGTTGTTTTAGATTGTGTTTTTTGGTTAGTGTTATATCTTTTTAAAAAATAATGAGAACATTTTGCACTGCGATATTCCTAAATTAAAATGAACTTTAAACCTTCGAGAAAATAGCGTTTCGTTTTATCAATAAATAATAATAAATAAATAAATGATTTATTGAGCATAATTTTGAACTTTACACTAAATTAGAATAATTTTTCTTCAGTAAAAATTACCAAGAATTGTATACAATGCTTTAGCGTATTTTGAAACTGGACCCAAGGTAAGATCTAACTTGTGTTATGGGTACCTTATATATGGGTACCTTGGTATTTGTCCTTACGCGTTTAAATTATTATAGGGACAGTGCAACGCGCTTGCAACTCTTTTGATGTTGCGAGCATAATATGTATACCTATCTAAGTAGAAAGGCAAGTAAGAAAAAGTAAGTTATGTTAGAGAAACTTAAACCATATTACTGTAATAGCGGGTCTTCGGCTTTAGTGCTTTGTTTAAACTGTCACCCGAGTTTTTTATACGTAAATTATTAAGTCCCAAAGTATTTTGTACTATCAGTATGGTGTTTAATACAGAGAATATTAATTTTGTAGGTACTTTTTCCATGTTTATTGGTCTGTGTTAATCTTCGAAATGTATCAAAAAGTTTACCGCGCTGAAATTTCAGTATCAGCATTCGCATGTAAATAAATATACCATCTACATATATCTCGTGTTTAAGAGGGATAGTATTATAATATCATGAAATCGAAGGTGTTTTTATCATCCCTCCCTTTCGCACGGTGCGTCCGCCCCTCCCACTTCAACACGTTGCAATACCGCGATGCACCCCCAACTCCTTCCTGAAGCCTAGAATATCTAGAATACTGTGTATAGGTAGATAGGCTATCTACCTCCTCGTTAGTTATGCTATCCTGGTAGCGAGTGTACGGTACGCAAGTCTGAAACTGCAATTTTGTTATAAAAGCGCAGCGCCATCTAGTTATTATAAAAATTAATACAAATTCATGAAATAAATGTTTGTGAAAATATTTGTCATCTGGTTCTGATGTTGTGATCAATTAAGAAGGCAATACAAAGCCAAAGGACCAGTTTCACAGGTTATGGATAACCACTATCTACCAGATAAATTAAAAAATGGAACAGAATTTGTGTGAAATTATCTGCCAGATAAACTATCTGGAACTTATCAGCAACCTGTGAAACTGACCCTTAATGTAATTAAATGATCCAACTTACTTTTATAAGTTCAGAGGTTGATCAGGTCAGGTTCAATATTTAAGGTCAAATACCCCGTATACAATATATGCATAGTTATCTTGGGAACGTAATTAGGAATAGGAAAATATTAAACAAACTTATATGCAGTCTGCCGACATCGAGATATGAGGTCAAAAAGTTATTGTGTTTATACACTTTATTTAGAACGCATTTTGTAAGTAGGTGCAGAACCCTCTGTGCGTGAGTTCGATTCTCTCTTGGCCCTTTCTTTCAATTTGTGCTTAGGATGAAACTTGTAGTAAAAGATTATATATGTATATCATGAACGTAAAGTATGTATGTATTTAATTAGATGGTAAAGGTCATAGTTAATTAAGTAATAACACAGACGAAAATAATCATCAGAAATAATTGTTTTTTTTCGATACTTACTCCGAGATGCATCCTGTCTCGAAAACGCATCTTCAGTGCATTCCTCTGCATTCCAAAGACGGAAAGTACTAGGCTATCATAAAACCGTAGTAGTGTGGGTTGCAGTATTTAGTATTTTATGCAGGTAACCTAGGATACGGCGTTGCTAACGCATGTGTGTTGGGGTGGGAAATGCAACAACCCCTATTATCCGGCCAGTGCGTTTCGTATTTCAGTAAGTCTACATGTCTCTAAAAAACTGTTCCACAATGTATGATTTAGTGTAGGAAAAACATTATTTTAGTCATTATTAGTCCTTTATACCGCTGTTAAGTTTTTATTGTAACGACTGATCTCAAATAAAAGGAATTCGTATTAAAATGTACAGCTATGTGATACTTTCTTGGGCTATTGTGTGATATTGTGTCTTTAAATGAGCTTCAAGCTTTAAAGGTTGACTGAAAACAATAACAATAAAACATTTAAAAAAAAATGTTTTTAATATTATTGCGCAACGCGTTATGTATTGAAAATAACACGGTTGTTTGTGGAGCTACGCGATTTAACCATATACGTAGCCCATAATCTATTGGAATTGTATTCCAAGTATATACATACTTGTACCTTAATGTATAAAAAATAAATAGGATATTTCATGTTATTTCTCAAACTGAAAAAAAAAATAAGGTTGGTACTTGTTTCAATCTTGTTACTTGATACTTATACCTATAGATAGACACAAAATATTTTTTTTTTTCACTTATTTTATTAATTTAACAAATACTTTTCTGAAAACCGCATCGAAGGTCACGGACAAACATCCTTATTCTAGAAGTCACTTAAAAATTACGAAGCTCGATACTTGGAAAACTATATAGTCCATATACGTAAGAAGCGTATTTAGGGACTCATTTTGGAATTGAGTCGCGTACTCGTAAATACTCGTGTATATAGTTTTTGGATTTCTTTTTCTGGACGCGTACTTGCAAGTCTTAGTCCGCGTTTTACCTGGTACGTCTTATCTCTATAAAGAAGAAAGTCGACTGGAAACCGACCCCAGCTTCGTTGAGTAAAGGCTAGCCGGATGATCTGAGGTTGGTTATACGTAAGTATTCAGTAACTCCACCTCTTATGAATTAAAAATGATTACAAATGAAAGACAAGCTATTAGCTTTACTATGATTTAATACAATTTATTATAAATACTTTTAGAAAGAACCCAAAATAAAACAATAATAAATAGAGTGGGTAAACAATTTTAAAATTGCATATGATTTATGCCAGAATGCCGTAACATACACGTAGGTACACATTAACATAAGTTATATAATTTTAAATAAACAACATAACCAAAAGAAATAACAAAAAAAATGGGAATTTAAACCTTAACAAATATTCTATAGCTCCTAAAAACCTTTCATCTCTTTGTATAGATATAACACATAGGACGCAAAGTCCTTCCTGAGAACTTCTCTTCTGTAGGACTAACGGAAAAACGGTAACTCTGTCCTCGGTGAAGATGTCAGTACAATAGCCAGTGCAAGGTCATCATTTATCTGTCTGGAGTGCATCTACATTATACACAAAGATACTTGTTTCTTTTTCATTAACCGACTCCCAAAAAAAGGAGGAGTTTCTCAATTCGGTCGGTGGTTTATCGTTTTTTTTTTTCCAACGAGCCCTGTTACGAGTACAAAGCTATTGAGTATATCAATCAATTCATAAAAAATTGAGAATAATAAATTGCATATAATCAATTGAGAATTAAAGAATAGATGCAAATAAAATGACCACTTATTTTTCACGCTGGCAAATTCCCAGTATTGCTAGGCACTGGTAACTCTATGAAGTTTATAGACTGCCAAATGTGGGAGGTATCGATCGATTTTTCTACACGAGGTGTCTGAAATAGCTCTAGTGCTTGAAAGCAAAATTTTCACGTGCACAAAGATGATATTTAACGTAAAATGTCAAGGGAATGGCTACTTCTTTTTCATATTCTGTTGAGGTTACGTGCTGTGCGCAGCTTTTGCGATATCTGCCCTAAGATATAGTTCTCAATGCGATTGGTATTACAGCTGGCATTTGTATACATAAGTGTCAATATTCTAATTCAAAATAAAGATTTTTAATAAACTATTTTTGTTTGTGAAGTTCTACAAAAACCTAGACTTAAGTCAATAGATAGGTAATGATATATACTTAGGGTTTTAACACAAAATTGTAGATAGAACCTAGAATGTTTAGTAGCTAAGTAGGTACCTAAGAGTTAAGATATTCATATGCAAATACAATGACAGGGGAAAATCCTACCCTAGGATTTCTAACTAACACAAAAATAGGTACATAATTAGTCTCGGAATAGACCTAGACATTCATTTATTTATGATCGGGAAAAATTGAGTCAGCGATCCGCCATTTTCTATTTCGTCCAACATATATTGAGCTTCTTTGGTAGTGTTGCTGGCAAAGGAATATAAAGGAGATTTCACTTAGTTTCTAGATTTTGTTACGTGCCTAGTTAGATTGGACAGTGTGGTCTCCGGTACGCATGCGTAGTCTGTAATGTTGCGAGAGAGAAAACCAAAATACTTTGAAGCCCTGAACTAAATTTAAACATTTATTTTGTTTTGCTGGCTAAAAAGAAAGATATAGGGGGGTAAAATTATGTTTTCTAAGATAGAACTAAATCAGTTTATTTAGCCAAGATTTTTCAAATTATTGCCATCATTAAAAAATCGAGTGTTACCAGCTATAACATTGATAGCATTTTTACAAAATCTAGATTGAATACAGGCCACGCCCGATGTGCACTTTATTGATTTCACAAACAATAACTTACTAGGAGGATATAAGAGCTGAAGAGGACATAGACGAACTTCAGGTATCCTAGGTCAGCGCATGCGTAATGTGGGTCAAATGCATTCTTATCAATTGGCCCTAACCGCTAAAGTTATTGGCGGGAAAAAGTCACGAAAACTTTCTGTGTACCTACGAGATGAAGTATTTTGCTTTTACTTCGCTTTATGATTGGGTATCTATTTATTTATAGAAAATAGGTTTTCAAGTATTAAGGCAAAGAAATTTTGGCACATAAGTTTACGACCTGCAGTAGGTACATTCGGTAGGATGTCTCTTAGTTTGATACAGTACTACATTTATTCAGTTCTACATTTGCTACTTATAAAATTGATACCTAGCTGCATACATAGTAGATAGACTACTTCATCAATTATCTTTAGATAGGTTTTAAAGTAATATTTCTTTCTTGCTACAATGTTTAGTTTCTACGAGACCTGGGGCTTCAATTCAAAAAACAGATTTCCTTAAGATCGTACCTAAATCGTAATAAAATGAGAATAAAACTAATAAAGTAAAAAAAAAACAAAAATTATCCTGATTAGTAACTACGGCTAATTTTAATTGAGTGGTACCTACTAACTAACAGCTAGGTATATTTAGTTCTAAAACATAGGTATATAATACGGGTTGCATGGCCTGCATGCCTAGGTAGCACACGCTATATAATATTTATACATAATGTTTAAGGTCAATGAACTTAATTTCTATGATTTTTTTTTATTGTTCGCAAACTTATACAAAGAAAATAAAAAAGTTTTTTTTTAATAATGCATATAAAAAAAATCATCCGCATCGCTGTCCGCGGGGATCGTGCCCAAGACTGCGGCCGCATCGCTACGTTGGACGGCAATGTAATGCAATATAATTGCAAATATAGAATTGTATATAAAACCCACGTTCCAATCTACCAGGATCCCATAAATTTCGGTTAGTATTCGATTGCGAAACAAAGATGGATGTATCTATGCATGTATCTTCTCTGTCTCGCTTGCATTTACTCGTACCTATATTTTGTATTTTGTAGTACATAAGTTCAGGGTTAAAATTATGGACCACGGCTATCTTTCACTGGCTGCCAAGCTAACAATTTGTGTTGTTATTATTATTTATATATCTGACTATTTCCCAAAAAATATAGTCGTACTCAGACGTTTTTACTGATAAACACTTTCTTATATGTATAATAAATATCTTTTAAAGATGTTATTTAAATAGGTACCATAATGCCCCTGAACTGTGTAGTAAATTATTTCTTGGATCAACCAATTTTTTAAATAAAAAAGCATCTCGTTTGTAAATAGTAGGTAAATTATATAAAAAAAAATCTACTTTTTTTTTCATTAGTAGGTATATTTATTTTATTATATTTCCTTACAAGTTATTTACAAGTTTATTTAGTTATTCGACAGAACGAGACAGAATTTGTATGAAATTATCTGCCAGATAAACTATCTGGAACTTATCGGTAACCGGTGAAACTGACCGTGAAAGTCCTAAAAAAATATTCTACTTTTTGGTATTATTTCTCTTATTTTAGAACCTACTATTTTTTGAGGTTTTGTATATACTTCAAAATGCGAAACAATAGGATTGCTTAGGTATTTGATAACTAGCTTCATCCTTATAGGATCAAATGAAATTGGATTGTATTATCATTTAAAGCCTATGGTCTCCTAGTAACATTTTGGCTCAGACACCTGGTCTAGCCAAGCATCGATATGAGCGACATCTACTGAACTTTTCCTTCATACTTTAACGACACTAAAACTTTCGGAAGTCTGAAAACTTGGGACCTTTTTGTCCCTTGATAGTGCTGTTTTTAATCATTGAGTTAGATTTCGGTTACTATTATAGTTACAAGGTAACAAAGAGATTTTGCTTTTATTATCTTGGATAAAACCAAACGATAAGTTATTGAGAATTTCTCACATCATTATATATGTATGTATGTCGCAGGGAAATGATGATATCAGGTATATAAGGTGTAACAAAACTAGTGCACCATATTGTTACAGGTCATCTGTTCCGGTAATCATGCTAAGGATCATGTTTACCACAAAAGAAATCATGAAAACAACAATATATTTTATTAAATTTATCATCACAGTGGCCAAATTGTACGTATAATGCCGGTCTCTATATGAAGGCGCTTGGTCGTTGACCCCTAGGTCATTAACTTTTTTTGTGGTAAACATGATCCTTTTAGCATGTACTAGATAACCTGTAAAAATATGGTGCACTATCATTGTTAGACCCTATACAAAAAGAACTAATCAAACTTTCTTTTAACTAGATACAAAAACTTTGCGTGCTAAAAATTCATAAAGGACATAAAAAATTTGGTCCTCATTTGGGTCCCACGTTGAAAGGCAATGTTTTAATAATTTTGTTGAGCGAATAAAGATATCCTAAATATTAGTTCAATAGATCTAATTTTGTAGCGATAAGTCTCTTAGAACTTTCCATTTCAATTTTACGATTGAGTGAAATTACTTGAACAAAAACTCGGTTGTATTGAATAATTCGAATAAGCAACAACGTTATAAGTAGGTATATCGGATGGCGTAACCATGGCAACTCTTTCAGAGAACTCCGTAATCTTGCTACAGTTACGTAATATCGTCATCGCCTATGTACTTCACAGTGCAAACTTTTTTTCCTGAAATGCCCCTATTCATTTTCAAGTTCAGCTTTATTTGTTTGGTCATTCTCTTTAACTGCTATAAACAAAAAAAACATCTAACTGCAGCACTCCCTTCCAGAGTGTTGATACTACCTACTTCGCGCACTCTTTCTCAATAAATTATATTATTGGTCATGTTACCCTGAAGTATTTTTTAAATGGGAATATTAGTCGCAGAATTAGCGCGCATAACATAATTAACAAACTCTTTATCATATCTTTATCTTTAGAATATTAGTACCCGATGATAAACATTAAATATTTTTAATTTTCATTTAAGAATGGCATACTTTGCGCAACTCTCTTTAACCAGCATTCAAATTTTGGAATTATGTTTATGGCCAGTTTCACAATGTCCGAATAGCCACTATCTACCGTATAAATTAAAAAAATGGAACAGAATTTGTATGAAGTCATCTACCAAGTAAACTAACTGGAACTTATTCGTAGCCTGTGAAACAGGCCCTTAGTCTATATATTATAATATCTATGCAACGCTATGCTTTTTGAAGTGAATGTAACCGATCAATACTCGACCAAATAAAGCCTACATAAATCAATATATAATTAAATTGTTACGCACGAATGTTGCCAGGTGCATCTCATAGAATATTCATAATTTTGGCACAGTAAAAAATGGACCATTACACCCATTCATTATTAATTCAGGATCTCTTTCATTATCAAGACCAAACTTGTAAACTTTTCGAATTAGTTACATCTAAAATACACAAACGACATTCACACAAACGAACTTATTAAAATTGTATAGTTCTATTAAGTTTGATGATACAGCAACTTGTACTTAGATGCTTAAAACTGTCTGATAAAGAATCGAAATATTTATGTTATCGGCGGGAAAACTTTTAAAATTTGAATATTTAAAGAAAAGGTTAAGATTTTTTGTCTCATCTTATTTACGTAGCATTTTCCCAAAAAAGTTCGGAACAGCTTAGAGTTTCCCCGGACACTGCTAGTACCTACTAGTGTTTTACATGAAGTAGCATTCTCAACCCGTTATCTCTTAGTAAGACTGGTTGTCCTCCGACTCCCCAATTTAAAGGTCCCTCCAAAAGAAAGAAAGAAATAACTTTTATTACCTGCTTGTGACACATAGGTAAAGAAGAAATTGCATAAAACTTAGACATTAAGGGAAGAATTGCATCTCAAACACGCAATACGGCCTTTGCTCAGCTTAATGCTGCAACCCTGAGGAAGCCGGAGTCACGGCGCTGATTTTCACCTATAGCCAAAATACTGCGACTACCTCCAAACGTAATAGAAACTCTTTACAACTTCTCAATATGACTGAATTTATAAAATCGAAAATTTATTACCATAACAAAATTGTACCATTGCCAACAATTCTACCAGAGCACGGTCAGCTTAGCTGAATCTAGGCACAGGACCGACGCATGCGTATTAAGCCCAATGCATTTGCATATGGCCGCGATTGTATAATCGCATCTCTAAGCCAGTTCTAAGAGAAGCCGGCAATATACATATATTTACATAGAGGTGCGACGTCTGGCGATGACGTCATCAACAATTCTTTGGAGACTGTTGTTGCAAATATTTGGTGAGCTGAAGATGTTCGCAAGAGTCCTGTATCTATTGTTCGAGATCGGTTTCCTCGTGTTCTTGGCTGCAATCAGCATGACAGTGCATCTAATTGCAATATATGTGGAGGAATTGAACTGGGTCTTCCGCGAATACTTTAACATCATCATACGTTACTTTTGAATGGAGCAAGACTTCACTTCGAGGAATCTTGAAGATTGTGTTTTTTTTTTAATTTTTCGCTATAAAATTTGTGTTGTGGTTTTTTAATACTTGTGTAGTAAATATCACATGTTGTTAATATGTATCAATTTCGCAATCTTAAGTTTCGATACATTAAAAATTATTGTCAATATTATTGATTATGTTCAACGATTAGGATTATATTTTCTGTGTTTTTAGACATTGTTTGTGTCTTAGGATGGTGTATAATTATTTTTAAGTGTGTCGTGTGTATTGTTAAGATCCGAGTGTGAACATGAGTGTTATGTTAAATAATTTATTAATTTCACACGCCTAAAATGTGTCAAATATTTCCTAATGCAAAATTTTTGAACGCTTTTACTGTTTCTGACTAATTTTATTAGCAAAATTGTATTTGGAATATCCAAAAAAAGTATATTTCGTCCATAGGTTAAAGCCAAGATTTTGAAATTGTATTAATGTATAATATTTGATAACATAAACAAAAAAAAACATTTTGAAGTCAACGATATTAATATTGTTTAAAAGGACAATGTTATACACTTGAAAAAAGAATCCAATTTGCCATGTTAATTTGCCTTTATTGCCAGCTTGAAATATACTTACCAGTAAAAGGGTAAATTAATAAAAATATTTCTACCTATACTTAGTACCTCTTTACTTAGTTGTAACGTATCTCTTAACCGAATTAATCTTAGTTTTAATCTTCACATTCTTATGTCTGTACCGCCTCTCTGTACCAAAAAACGAATTTACCATTTTACACTAAAATTGTTATCACAATGTGACGTTTTGTATTAATTATTTATTATCATTTTTTAATAAATGATTTGATTATAATAACTCGTTTCATTAGCAACTTAAAGAAATATTGATTAGGTATACCTACATTTTGCAGAGGGCCAGTAGATCTATGTAACTATCTGAATCTGTCAAATTCTACCAATCGTATATTAACGTTCCGGTATTGTGATAAGGTTGAATATCTATTACAGAATTTTTACATATTGAGGTAGGTTGATGTGCTGGCGTCTGTACTTCCAACTGCAGAAGTCTTTTCAATAACCTCCAACATACCTGTATAGTACATTGATCAAGTAATAATTTTCTATCTTTATTTAAATAAAGAGACTTTTTATCTTTATCTTGTTAACATAAATTGTTGTGCGTCTGTTGCACTGCGATTTTAGTATTTGTTAAATTGTTGTACATGACGGGGCTCGTAGGGGTGTCACTTACACATAGATAATATGTATATGGATAGATGTCCCTGTAGACCTGATTCTAATATTGTCAATATGTACAGACGCCAGCACATACAGCTACTACAATCTGTCAAATTTCTTAGGAAGATTTTCAACTATATTGCTAAAGCATAAAGTTCAAAGTAGATTGGGAAAATTTGACCGTTTCGGGTTGCCTGATGTGCTGGTGTCTGTACTCGTATTACAACAAGAACGCTAAATACAAAATGGTTGCTATATGTATTGCGAATTATTATATTCGTGTAATTAGGAGATGCCCCGTTATTACAATCGTTAATTCTATCATCTGACATTGCAGTGTAAAGAAGCCTTTTATAACTCTGTTATATACATATTTATTTTTTATTTATTTATCATATTTAGAGTAAATACAGGATTATTAACTTAAAATAGCAACCAAAAACCACTAAGGTTTAAACTTATGCTATCATGAATCATTCAATCAATATCAATTAGCTAAACTATATATTTTCTAATTTGGAGAATTAAGTCTTGTTGAACTAATTGAAGTATTTTGAACATATTAACAAACTGCATATGTAATCTAATCAATCAGGGATTTAATCAAATATTCTTTAAAAAAACTCATAATTATACGGTGCTAGACTACAAAATCGATAGGACATGACAGTAAGAGAAGACAGACATTGCACCCATAGACTTGGACATTACCAAAAGCGCTGCAAAAATGAAATAGCAAATAATGAAGCCGTTATCGGCTGCAGGCATGCGCACACTATCCCTACGTCAATAACGCGCTTTTTCTAGACCCAAGTACTAGGGTGTAAGCGAAGCATAGGAGATCGTCCCATTCACTCGAAGCCTCCCCACCCTATATGCTATCCTAGTCATCAGTCAAAATCAACGTCGATATCCACCAGTTACCGAGCTTGGATTAAAATTTTCACTACAAATCACTATTGCAATGGATATGTGGGGTAATTGGATATTTTTGATTTTTTTGAAAATTGGTTACTTGTGTGTGTTTGTTTCGTACACACATGCGTGTGAAGAACATATACGGTTGTAGTTGTGTGCGACGCATAAGCTGAAGCATGCAACAAGTTGGCATGTAGTGTCTTTACAAGTACGTGTAGGAATTGGGATGTGGACTAGGTCAAAAATAAAATACTTCATTATATTCATTTTGTAAAGCGTCTTAAAGGTCAGTTTAATTTAACGTCTTAAACCAAAAAATAAAATATAACCGAAATAAGTATACGGCTTGATGTGAAAAATCTATGACGTCAAAACTTTGTATTTTTATACAAATTGCATACAAAGTCACCGTTTTTTACAGTACAATTAAAGTAATGAATTTGACTAAGTAGTTGTCATGTAGAGATTTGGTACTTATTCATTTATTTTTCCATTTATTATAAGCAATCCTTCAAGTAATTAGGCAGTTAAAACTTTTCACTTACATTATACACGTTATCGTAAATTTAAAATCTAGTTAAATTGGTCATTAATCATGTGTCTCATAAAAAAGCTACATTAAAATTACTTTTAATTACAAACCCCTTATTGTGTTTCAAGCAATTAAAGAAGGTTCTATATCCATAGGCCGCTGGTTCAAATCCGGCTCGAAGGACCAATTATATGTGTAAATAAGTAAATTATTTTTCCAAGAAAAATGAAAGAAATATGTATTTAATTATTGAATAAACGGTAGGTACATGTTAAGTTTTATGTCCAACAAAACTAAACACATAGGTACCTAGTTTATGTTGAAGCGATGTTTGGAAGATTTTATTGAACTTATGATATCTTGTGAAAAAATCTTTTTGACAGCCGAGTTCTTGACCAATCCTACATTAAAAAAAATCACTCATGTAACAAAACAACCAAATATAAGAACATTCTAGTCACATGCTCTAAATGTTTACAAAAAAGTTCACGTTTCACATCACATTCAAGTTCCAAGGAACGTTGAGAGTCAGGTGTCAAAAGCGCCCGAACATAGGATATTATGTCGGCGGTCATGTAACTACAAAGTATATTATCCGGCCATTAGTATTGTTATTGTCGGTCAGCTAAGATAATGGGGAATACAGATCTTGCAAACTATACTTAGGTACCTACAGCAACAATTTTTCTTAATGGATTTTCAAATCTATTGCTAAAGCATATGGTTCAAAGTTGATTGGGAAAATTTGATAGTAGCTTGATGTGCTGCTGGCGTCTGGACCTAGGATATAATTTATAAATACAGACAGTGAATAAAACATTCTGACACTGCAGTATTTAAGATTTAGAATATATTGTTCGGGAGGTTAAAAGATAAATAATTTTCGAAACGCTACGTAAGCTCTACGACACCCTACCTACACTACACCTGCTACGCGTATCGCCGCGTAGGCCATGCGTAGCTAAGTAAACAATATTTTTACATAATAATTAGAATTGGATCTGAGATACAGCATTTATCTTAGACATCTATGTAATATATGTACTCTATAGTTTCAACTCAAATCAAAATAATTTTCAAAATAAGAATAAAGTCGTTCTGAACTGCAAAATTTATGTTGTATTCCATATACATAGGTAGAAGATAATCGGGTTTCACACAATAAAAACATGAGTGTCAATTAAAAAAGTTAGCCAAACCGCTGACAAACGCATAAGCTCAAATTCTTAGAGGCCACGGTCATTTACAGGCAGAGGATGTGCTTATCTCGACGGCGTCAGTCGAGCGCTACATAGTAATCAAATAAATGCTGACTTTTACAGCACCAACATGTGTAACAACTCGAACAAGTCGTAACACGTCGGTCTCAATGCGATTTCTCGAATTTTTCATTCGTAATAATGGTCGGAAAAATCAATTAAACTTCACCTATAAAATATCTAATTGCACACCAAAAATTAAGGCGAAACCGTAAAAACCTCAAAGCAAACATTTCTAGATCGTAAAAGGTGATGAATGGAGGGTTCAAGATCAGGCAATGATCCGGCGACGGCGCGCGCGCCTGTCCGACCGCCCGCGCCATGTTGTGGGCGGAGTCACAGAGACGCGCATCTTCCTTTTAACTTCGTATTCCCTGAAAACACTGCGTGGGAAAGAGAGAAGTAGCTTCGGATTTTCGAATAGCTATACGTTGCGTTCGACACATTTGTCATGTTTTCCATATACCTTTCTGAATTATTTTTGAAATTGGGAGCAGCTGTTTAACGATATCTACTCAAATGTTAAGTACAAACCGAGTAGATAATATTCTTGTAGGGATACGATTTTAATAAGATTTTTTAATTTCGTGTGTCGATATAGAAATTACATGGAACCGCATATTATTTCATGGCAGCTGCATAATGTTTTCGTTTTTGATCGTAGTAAACAAAAAAATACAATACTGATTGTTTACTACAGTGGCAGTATTGTTTATGGGTAAGATCAGCAACCGCGGCCATCCTGCGGCTCCACGTATTTATAGCGCCATTCGATAATAATGATTTATTTATTTTACGCGACATTCCCGTGACGTCACTTTTACGTACGTTTAATGGTTCAACGTTAAAAATTAAACGCTGTTAAACTGAACGGTTTTATGTGGATCTAAGTCTCTTACGTCATTTTCTTCACTTTTTCGGTTGATCTCTTTTATGTTATCTTTGCAATGCGCAGGGAGTTCCCCGATACTATTTTGACTATTATTCTTTGTGTTCGGAGTCAGCTAGGCAAAGCTCATATTACTATTAAGTACTTCCTTCTAAAGATAAGTTCGGTTTATTGTCGCTTTTAAATATAACTCATTCGCGACAGTCCGTAAACCAGTGTGACTTACATCTCGGCAATAATGTTAAAGTTTATGTAATCAAGCTGTTATAATGTCTTCCTCTTGATCCTCTTCAATGGCCGAAGAACTGCCAAACGCCATTGATTGTTTACTTTTCTGGTAAGTAAACTGAGTCGTATGGTGTTCCAATAAAGTTTGTTTTCGATTGCTCTCTTTAGTTTACACGTGTGCGAGTAAATAAATCCGGCAAGTTTAATGCAAAACTTTTGGTTTACGCTTTATGGTAAATATTTGGTGTACGTCGTATAACTGTTTTATAGTTCTAGTAAAATGTTTGGTTTAATTGTGCTAGGTCAAGAGCGGGCGTTCGACAGGCGTCCTTGCGACGGGTAAATATTATTGTCTAAGCGGGTTTTCCGCTGTTTGGGTGTTTGTATGAGTTTGTGGATGATACAGACGGGGATCCGCCAGTGCAATGACCGCACGCACATACGTGCCCACACACCCTGCGGCGCCACTCCACCACCAGGCGCCTGGCACCAGGCTCCTGCTGCGTCACCCATAGCGCGCAGGTGTTCTTAACAATATTTAGGAAATAATATCGTAACATGAATAAGTCACAATGAAAAGTATTCAAGTTCAACTTTACTAGGCTTCGTAAGAGAAAAGTTTTCCTAAGATGTTTTTGTTGCTGATTCCGGTTAAGACGTTAAAGTTTCAGTTAGCTTTGAGAGTTTGCGCGCGTCGGTTAGCTCCAGTAAGTGTGAGTTCGACGAGACGCTGGTGAGCAGAGGCGGACGTGGGAGTGGTGACGCGAGCGGTGGGGCGGGACTGGGCGGCGCGGCGCAGCGGCTGGAGGCGGCGCGCGCGCACTGTGAGCTCGCACGCGCGCCGACGCACACGCACGGCACGCATGAAGACCGAGGACCAAACCACCGAGGAGGCGGCGCGCCGCGCGCCTGCCACGCGACGCCAGGAGAAACCACCCTTCTCGTACATAGCTCTCATAGTGATGGCAATTCGACACTCGCCCAACAAAAGGCTCACGCTCAGCGAAATCTATGCGTTCCTCCAGCAACAGTTTCCATTCTTCCGCAGCTCCTACCAGGGCTGGAAGAATTCCGTTCGCCATAATTTAAGTTTAAACGAATGTTTCGTGAAGTTGCCCAAGGGGCTCGGTAGGCCTGGCAAGGGTCACTACTGGACTATCGATCCGTCGTCGGAGTTCATGTTCGAGGAGGGTTCGTTCAGACGGCGACCGCGCGGGTTCCGTCGGAAGTGCCAAGCGTTGAAGCCGCAGTTCGGGAGCGGGAGCTACCTGTGCGGAGGTGGCGTGGCGGCGCTGCCACCGTCGCAGCCGACGGGCTACGAGCTGGCTGGCGGTAGCGGCGCTGGTGCGGGCGGCAGCGGGTCGTTGGAGTACGGCGCGTGCGCGTACTCTCACGCGAGCTCGGGCCAGCAGCTGGCGTACGGCGGAGAGTACTGCGCGTACGGCGCCATCAACGAGCGCGAGTGGCCGCTGGCGTACGGCGCCGTGGAGCCGGGCTACCGGCCGCCGCCCGCCTCGCCGCCACCGCACCACGACTTGCCCGACCTCATCCCCAACTACCAGTACGCTGTCGCCAATGAACATGGTGAGTTACACATCATTATTATTCTCTTTTTATACATCCCTACTGAAGAGACCAGCTTGAACTTCAGAGTTTTTTGTTAAGACATTTATCCCAGCAGAATCTGCAATGGTCTTTCAGTAGACCGTTGGCTATTGGATACGAAGAAAGGAAAATCATTTGATCATATGATGTTACCTAACTTGCCTTTTGGACTGCAAGTTCACGTTTTTACAAAATAAAACTTATAAGATCATTTCCTTATCCACCACCCTCTATCTCGGGATGGCGTGGACATATCGAGTTGAAATTTGAACTGTATACTTATATCACTGATTCTATGAACAAGTTGAAAGAAAAACTGGTAAAAACAACTGATTTTACTTAAAAAAATCGTAGATAGCGCTTTACGTGCCTGTAGACGGGGTTGTGTCAGTTTTGCCCTAGCACAGACGCCAGCGCATCAAGCTACCTATCCTACAATATATCAAATTTCCGTAATAAATTTTCAACTATTTCGCTGAAGCACACAGATCAAAGTTGAGTGGGAAAACTTAACAGTTTTAGGTAGCTTGATGTGCTGGCGTCTGTACATTCAATGCTTGAACTATCTATAAAGATTACAAATATAGAAAAGTAAAACTTTTATAAAAAAAACATACCCGCCGAATTGAGAACCTCCTCCTTTTTTTGGAAGTCGGTTAAAAATCCTTCAATACAGTCTTTCTTCAAGACATTAGGGAAAATCTTTCAATAGGAAAGCCTAATCGTGTCCTTTTAGTTCACTGCGTGCGCGCGCGACTCTATCGATGTTTTCAATATGAAATCGTACTCTTTTATCGTACTAATTATCAAAGTAACTAGTCAAAGTTTATATATAGGTACCGTGTTAAAACGGCTAGAACTGTACCTGGATACTCATAGGAATCTCAGGATGTCATGATTTTTCCTAGATGTTTCTCAGGCATTCTAGTTTTGGTATAGACTCGCATCAGTTTTACTATTTGACTTGAACTTTTTTTTTTCTTATTAAGAAATCTTAATAAGAAAACTAACATAACATATACTTACTTACTAGATTTCTGAATTTGTTAAGCCTCTTATTCTAGAGTAAATTAATTTCGTACTTTTACAAAAACTTGTTCGATTATCATGATCATATATCTATGGAAACATCTAGTATTTAATGTAAACGAGAAAAAATAATTGATTAGAAGGCTTATGTATTGTTATATCGTAAAGTGATACTTAATTACTTGGCATATGCTTGGCACAATGAAGTTAAGACGCAAATCGCTTTAGTTTGATTAGCAAGTGTCGATTACCTTTCTTAATTAAACGATAGATTTCATCGGAAGCTCATAGAAGCGAAGAAAATATTAAGAAATACAATATAACTTTGAAAAAGCCTATTTAGTTCTTATCAAGTTTATAGACTTTAAGAAGGCCTTAAACTTTAAACCAGTGTTACGTAAAATTTCTTTGTTTATCTGAAAATAAATTTCAAGGATAAAAACCTTTATGAATTATTAATAAACTCAGTAAATAAAATAAAATCTTGACTCCTTACCATCAAAATTATCTGACCTAGTAAGCGCGGCGCTAGTTGCGGTACTGAAAAGCTTTCACGACTGAAATTCAATACGAATAACTGGAGTTCCAAGTTTCTACGTGTGCCAAGTTAAACTGGCCATAAAAATGCAGGATACTGCACTCCGTTGTATTGCACTTCTCTAGATGGCGTTTGGATCGAAATAGCTCACGCTATGGTTTCGTTACAAGCAAAACATGACCCCAGGATCGCAACTTCGAAGCTTCAGAGATATATTTTTATACTTTTATACATGGTAGGTTAAGTTAGGGTTATATATAACTATGTAGGTTACGATAATGTGAAATTTCCTTTTTTCCTTCTCTTTTTGATTTGACCGCCCTTATGGCGGTCCCAAAATACCATGAAATTACCTAATTATTAGGTAAAACTATCATCTAAATAAGGCAGTAAGTCTGACGCCAGTCTAACTAAGGGGTATTGGGTTGCCCGGGTTGTTGTTGAAGAGGTCAGATAGGCAGTAGCTCCTCGTAAAACACTGGTACTCAGCTGAATCCGGTTAGACTGGAAGCCGACCCCAACATAATCGGGAAAAGGCTCGGGAGATGATGATATCATGTATGCTCACTCCATGTAGGTTTGTGTTAGGTTTTCTTATGTAATGCCGTGGTCTATGATCTGTTGTGTAAAAAATTCGTATGCTTTTTGGTAAAAAAGAAGTTTAGATTAAAATATTAGTGTTGAGGCTGTCTTTAAAGGTGTCTTAAAAAATTATTATATAATTGGCTTCCCTGTAGCAATACCGAAATTAGGTGGTAATTTTTATTTGTTTCTAAATCAGCTTCTTGTGACAATTTAAAGTTACTACGAGTATAAATATGTTTTAAATAATCCATAATTTTATTTGCGAATTTCAATAGTTCTTAAAAAAATAAAATTTACAATAAATTAATCCAGAAATCTACAAATTTTTATCAATATTTTTTTAATGTCTAGAAATGTTTAAGAAATTGTATATATGTCTGGAAGATAAGTCTTGTACCTATGCCTATTTATTTACGAAAGTCTAAACCTTACATTTTAAATAATGATTCGAAAATTAAAATTACGTAAATACCAAAAAATTGTAACGCCCCAACCAACGCTATTAAATAATTTTTTAAATTCGGAACGACATTAAAAAGAAAAAAAATCAAAAAGGTACCTACTTAACGATGTTCACCTAATTCTCTACAAAGGCTGGAGGTTAAACACACATAATGTTTGACCAATAACACTGCTTAAAGTACCACACGCGTTGTCTATCGCCACGTACTTACCCGGGCACTCTTGCTGAGTACTTGAGGCAGAGCCGCTGACATCACCGTACCAGGCCACCGTTAGAAAACCAAGTTCCTAAATAAATGTAACATTTAAAATGTTATTTATTGAAAAGTACGCCGTGACTCATAGTAAATCTCTTTCTGAATGATTGTTAGGGACCTTCTACGAGTAGTCTACTAGGAGACGGGTGTTCAATCAAACGACTGCTTATCTGACTTTCTGGAACCAGTCATCATCAACGTCTTTATTGTCCCACTGCTGGACACACGCCTCCTCTCACACTGAGAAGGATTGAACGTTAATCACCACGCTTGCTCAATGCGGGTTGGTAATTTAAGACTCACTTTTGGCACCTTTTCCAAGTCATCATCAGCCTTTTTATCGTCCCACTGCTGGGCACAGGCCTCCTCTCCCCACACCGAAAAGGATTGAGCGTCACCCACCACGCTTGCTCAATGCGGGTTGGTGATTTCAGACTTTATAGTCCAGGTTTCCTCGAGATGTTTTCCTTCACCTTTTATTAGTCATTATTGTCTAAGATATACTTATAAAGTACATACAACTTAAAAAAATTGCATTGGTACTTGCCTGGCCTGGAATCGAACCCGCACACTTGAGAGGCTGGTGCTTCAACCACTAGGCCACCACGACTGAAACCAGTAACAAAATATTGTGTATGCTCGATTTAGTTCGACATATGATAAAGAAACATAATGCTCTCTAAAATGACAGAAATTTCGGATGTCACACAAGTTACATATGTCGGCCACAGTCCTTCATAGTATGTGCGAGCTGTGCTGGTATAGCCACTACAGCCGAGGGAAAATCTCGTTCATCATCAACCTTTTAGTGTCGTTCTTGGGTATGAGCCTCTTTTCATACAAAGAAACGCTTCGCAACGTGACTTCAGACCTTTTCTCTCTATTATTTCTTTCATCTTTTTATAGTGTCATTTAGAGTCACACACACCTTTGTACTTTCACACTTTGCATAACAATACATTTTCTGGGGTTGCATAACCCTCATTGGTAATTAATTACATAATAATTATAATGTCCTCTAGACCATCATCATCTCCCGAGCCTTTTCCCAAACATGTTGGGGTCGACTTCCAGTCTAACCGGATTCAGCTGAGTACCAATGTTTTACAAGGAGCGACTGCCTATCTGACCTCCTCAACCCAGTTACCCGGGCAACCCAATACCCCTTAGGTTAGACTGGTGTCAGACTTAGTGGCTTCTGACTACCTGTAATGACTGCCAAGGATGTTTAACGTCCTCTAGACCATTATTCACAATTATATGCGGGATATTTATAAGTATGCGTAAGCGCAGACCCAGATTTATAAGCTGATGCGCGCCAAACTGACACGATCGAACCGAAATTAGGCGCAGGACCTAATCCGACATTTGCATGTCCTCTGAGGTACATGTCTTCCACCACCAAATTCCAGACGACGGGATGTTTTGTGGTTTCGTAAAAACCCACAAAACAACTACGGGCTGAGCCGGGAATCGAACCCAAAATCCCGTGCATACTAATGTTCATCACCAGACTATTTACAGGCTACTCTTTTGAACTATCAGTTCATAGATGTATATTTTAGCTTTTGCAAATATGATCATATATCTGAATTTGGTTCAAAGCTCATGTACCTTTACGACTTCGTCTGTATATTCATATCCTGGCTTTGGACTGTCTTTAAGATTTTGGTAGCCTTGTCTTACTGCATTCTAGTAGGTTGTCTCGAAGAGAGCGTTGTTAGTGGCAAAACGGCCTATTATGTCAGCTAATTCAAATAGTTTAAGATCAGAAATGAAAAGAATTGTGTCCTTGCTTGATAAAGTATTGTATTTATCTATCTTGACGTAAAGGGTTCCTCTTTGTTTCGGAAGGCACCTTAAATTGGTGGGTCTCGGTTGTCGTTTGCAAATCTTTGGCAGTCCGACTTTCTGGTTTCATATAACTGAAACCAAAAAGTTTGATAAACCAGTCTTACCAAGTGGTGTCAGGTTGCCCAGTAAACTGGGTTGAGGATGTTTGTTAGGCAGTCGCTCCATGTAAATTGTCCATGTAAACAAAGCAATTTCGGTTCGTACCAGCAATCGAACCCGAGACCCCGTGCTCGTCAGTCGCACCATGCGACTGATAGACCACCATTGGTGTCTGGAAAAAAGAGTTGATTATTTCTAGGACCGGGTTAAAAGTTGTGTTATGTTTTCCCTAGCCTTTTATATTATTTTTACAGTACCAGTTTTTAAGTACTTACACTTTCAAATGGTTTAAGTATTTATTTATTTAATTACAAACTTATTACTAAACTAAATATATACACACTCATAAAATACTTAAAACGTATAATATACTTGATACTCTTGCGCCATCCCATCTTCCCAGAACCGCGTGTTGTGCTGGCTCCGCTGCTACAGAAGCAGAGACCCTGCCTTGTAGCAGCGATGAGGATGAGTTTTTGACGCCCCTTATTAGTATATCCATAATGGTTTAAGTTACCCTGACCTAAGAAAGATTGTGTATATTTGAACACCCCTATATTGTTATAACAATATGCTATACATATAACCCTTAGTATCTGGCGCCAGTTCGAAGACTACGCGGACTTTATCCTTCGAAGGAGGTAGTCTGATACAATGCATTGACCGGAAAAGTGAAAGTACTCGTAACATCCCTCACCCACACAAGCAAACCAAATGTTATATGACGACGGTGACGTACGCGGTATACGCACACATTAGCAATAAATCTAGCTCCCGTTAGTCTAGGCTCCTAGTGAGTAGGTCTCATCTAACCGAGTCCAATCAATAACTGCAGTAAACTAATGGTGGCGCTGTTCCTCGACGTGCAATGTATTGATTGCTACGGCTTGCTGAGGTACCAGGGTTCTATAATATTGCAGGAGATTTCAAGAGCGATAATCAAGCTCTGATTTTGACCGGGCGTAGATCTGGAGTCTCTGACTAGCTGGTTAGTCTTGAATAGCGCTTGGGTCTTGAGTGAACTCATTTAGAATATTGATGTCATTTTATTCAAAAATTCAAATACAATTTATTTATTCAACTTATTTACAAATATTTACAATAATACTATTATAAAAATAAAAAATACTTAAAACTAATTAACTATATGTAACTAGTAAAAATAAATAACTAAAAAGCATCAAAAAACTCATCCCCATCGCTGTCTACCGGGAGCGTACCCAAGAGCATTTAGCATTGCCACGTTGTATGGCAATGCTTATCCTCTGACCAAAGTAATAGCCAGCCTTTGGGTGTCATGGCACAAAATTCTAAATATATTATGTTTCTCTTATTTCCTTATTCGTTCTTAATAGGGTAGTTGACAGCTAATCAAATTAATTACTTTTATTGAACTGTCAAAAACGTTAACTTTCTATGCAATTTTTATGAAAGTACGAACTTATGATGTCAATCTTTATTTTTCATATCAAGACATACACTTATTTTATCTTAAATTATCACAAAAATGTAGCTTTTCCTTCAAAACAATAAATGAAAAGTGATATTATTTTAAGATGCTTTACTAAATTAATAAGATAAAGAATTTTATTTTGGACCTAATCAATTACCCAATTCAGGTAGCAATAATCCTTTCCTTGTTATTGATGACATAATCGCAATACATACTTTTATAACCTAATTAGAAAAACAAGAAATTACCGAACGAAACCATCCAACTGTGGAAAATTCCTGAAATCATAAAAGGCTTCTTATTCAGAAAGTTTTGCGTAAAATTTCACAGCACAAATATATTTTTACCAACCCAGTTCGTACCTACTATTAGCTAACCTCTTAATTTCTTAAAGAAGTTTTCTTCTGTCCTTATTTAATACCCATAGGTACCCCTTTTTTAACCCCTCCGCAGAAAGTGGGGTGTTATAGGTCCGTTGAAAGTTTTTTAAACGAATTTTCTGGCAACATATTTCAGATTAGAAACTACTAATAATGAGTAATCTATTTATTGTTTATTTATGCAGTGATATTTACATATATCTACTAACTTTAAAAAACTATATACAAAGAAAATAAAAAAGGGGCACAATAAAATAATGCATCAAAAAATTCTGCTGTCAGCGGCGATCGTGCCCAAAAGGCTGGCCGCATTGCCACGTTGGATGGCAATGAGTAATTGTTTAATTTTTATGTGTTTTTTTTATAATTTTCGTATAATTATGATATTCACAATCACAGTTTTAATTGATACACTGTGGATAAATTAATATAAATTTCTGTCATACTTGAGAGGCTGGTGCTTTAACCACTAGGCCACCACGACTTTTAACTTGGTAGATAATATCATACAAACTCTATTCAATTTTTTAATTTATTCGCTAGATAGTGGCTATTTGGACATTGTGAAACTGGCCCTAAATCTCTATAATACCTACAAAATATCATGTAGACTAGACTAATATTATAGAGAGTAGTAGAAAATATTTCTTTTGTGAAGCTATATTCATTCTTAGAAGCTTGAGGCGATAACTACCACTTAAAACCTCAAGCGATTGGCACCTACTTGAAATGTTCAAGCGCGCCAGCTTGTCTTGAAATAATTCAAAGGTTAAATTTCAAGTACATGGTCTCATTTGTCAGCCACGTAATTAAGATTAGGTACTCTTATTTTGTCGGTAGTTTAAGTTATACTGTTAAACTTACAGTATTCAACAGTTTAGTTTAGTTTACCAGTTTACCAATATGACTTAAGGCAAGGTATCTCTGTTTCTCTGCCAACCCGCATTGAGCACGCGTGGTGATTAACGCTCAATCCTTCTCCGTGGGAGAGGAGGCCTGTGCCCAGCAGTGGGACAATAAAAAGGCTGTGATGATGATGATGATCTCCGTTTCTCCGCCGAGGCTATAAGATTAAACGCAAAAGTGCGGCCCTGGCACACATTAAAGACCTTCAAAAGAAATAATTAGGGTTTTAGTCAGTCTGACACTCTCTCTAGAAGCGTTCACAACGGGCGGGGTTTTTAGATAATGAATTCTCACTCAAATAATCAGTTAGGTATCATTAATTGTTAATTATCAGCTTCTCGCTTTAAAATAAAGAACATCCTGATACATCCGGAAACAACTATCCTAGAATTAAGTTTCTCAATAATAGGTAAAATAGAGTTTCGTAAAAAAACTTACGCTACGTTCAAAACGTAATTGGGTACTTGACAACTAGTCAAATTCGATACTTTCAATGAACTGTCAAAAACGGTTACTCTCTATGCAATTTGTATGAAAGTTAGAATTATGACGTCACAATTTTTTCACATCAAGCCATATACTTATTTTATTAAAATTATCAATAAAAAAAAATAATAGCTTTTCCTTCAAAACGATAAAATGACAGTGACATTATTTTAAAATGCTTTAGCAAATTAATATCATAAAGGATTTTATTTTTGACCTAGTCAACTACCCAATTTTATTATGCATTTGTTTACGCCTTTGTCAAAATGAAATCTACTAATTTTATGATGTGCTTCGGGAATATTCTGATTTAAAAATAGACAACGAACTCTTCACGGAAGGCAATACATTTCCAATCTTATCTCTAACTCATTTTTAATCCACTACAAAGTCACACGTATCCACAAAATTCCAACGAAACCATTCGAAAATACAGTGCCAAATTAACATAAACAAATCTGAACACAGCGCGAAACTGCGAACATGGCAGCCAAGATTAAGGCGCAGCGTACATAGATGGCCAATAAATAAAGACTCCTGCGCAGGGCCGGATAATCGCCGGTTTATAGCCGCCCATGTGCACATCGGCCGGTTTCTCAGAAGCTCGGCACTCCCTTACGACGCCATAAAAGCTGTGGTATAACATGTGCAATGGCAGAGAAGGCAGACGCTCTGATGCATCTCTTTAAAGGTTGGAGATGCGTTTATGTATCGATCTGTATCATTGTTTTGTATGGTCACTGTTTTCGTTTAGAACATGGTTTTTGCAGCTATATCGAGGTTAGATAATCGAATATTGAAGCGGCTTGTAGACTCTTCTGCTAACTCAAAAGCTGGGTAGTTCTTTGGACAAAAAAAAATCTTTCACAGCTGTTTATTAAATTTTATATGAATTGAGAACCTCTTTTCAGTTTTTAGCTACTGGAAATTTCACAATTTAATATCCATTTTATGTACAACCCACAGCACATCAAGCTACGCAAAACTGTCAAATTTTCCCCATCAACTTTAAAACATGTTTCAGTGATTAAGTTGAAATTTTATTAAATAAATTGTACAGTTTGTAGTAGCATGATGTGTTGGTGTCTTATTGGGGAAGTTGATTTTGGGTATTTTTTTGCGTTTATAAAACAGATATGTATTACCAACCTGAAGCCATTTCATTATCCTTGTTCTTGACAAGTGTGATTTTGAAACATGTAATTTACTATAGGTACAAGTATGACCAGTTAAGAAGGTGTGCGATATTTTTCAGTCTTGTGATGAACTGAAGTTATTCAATGCATTGCATTCAATGCGTTCAACTAACTCGATCCTGAAGGTATAGACTATTAATATTGTCGAGTCTTCATCTTTGGTTTCATTCTTACCAATGCTTATCATTTATCATTGTTAAAGTTCAACCCCATATGGGTTAAACTCTATAATAAAAACCTGTTCTTTATCACTCACTTTGGGTATCTATTCCAAATCATCATCAGCCTTTTTATCGTCCCACTGCTGGACACAGACCTCCTCTCATACAGAGAAGGATTGATCGTTAATCACCACGCTTACTCAATGCGGGTTGGTGATTTCAGAATTTATAGTCCAGGTTTCCTCGAGATGTTTTTCCTTCACCTTTAATCAGTCATTCGTGTCCAAGATATACTTAAAAGTTGCATTGGTACTTGCACGACGACCTGAAATCGAACCCGCGCACTCATACTTGAGAGGCTGGTGCTTTAACCACTAGGCCACCACGACTTTCCTATTCCTATTTCAAGTACTACTTAAAAACAAATGAGTGTTGTGAGATGATTTATCACATCCTTATAATAAATGGTGAAAGCTGTGTGCGATAGCGCCCAAATAATTTAGATAAGGATAAATTCTTACGGGGTTGTTAGACTGGAGGCCGACCCCAACATAGCTTGGAAAAGGCTCGGGAGATGATGATGATGATATTCTTACGGGGTTGGTACCTACGTACTTGTGAATTCATTTCCAATAAGTTTTTTTTTTATTGGATCAGTGATTTCGTAGTGAAAGTTAAATCTAATTGGATTCAACTTTAAAAGTGGGTTGCAATTTGTCCCATGCCATGGTGATCTGAGAATTAGTTAGAGACAAAAGAGAGAAAAGGGCTTTATTTGAATTTTTCATTTATACTAATTATTCGGTAAATATTTTTCGTCAATTATTGCCCCTTTCCAAATTTTTCTACAATTCAATTCCATCCAAAGGTTGTATGGAAGAGATAGCTTTTCAGGGATAAGACCGCCTTTTGCACTCATCATATTTGTTTTTACCTACTGTCTTATTTTGTTTTGTCCTGTTGGTGTGCAATAAAGAATATTTTATTCTGATCTAATAACTTGTCCCCGAATCCAAAACTTAATAGTCCAAAACAAGAGGATAGAACATACATACGTAACTGAACACGGTACATGCCTGAACACAAAAAGATCATAAAATATAAAAGTTGCCTGAGAGAGCGTGGTGATGTATTTTAGTTTACGTGTGATAATGGCGCGCTGGTGCGTACGCGCAGCTACGAGTCTGATGTGTTTACACGAACGCCCGTTTGTTCAAACCGTTTGATCTTTATAAATGCAATAGGTATTTCAAAAATATCGCCGTCGGCGGAACTCTAACGGGGGCTTTAATAAAAAAATCGAGAATGATTTTAAGAACGACAACCTTGATACCGTGTTTATGCTCGCCTATGGGTGCTCGGTTTATGAGCATTTTTTGATTTAACATAACTGACGTATGTTTGAAAATTTTATTTCAGTACGTTCGTAGTGTGGTACCTATGGTGTAAGGTGGGCTGTCCCTAACCGTGAGCTGTCGGCCCGCGTCGGCCATGAGTAAGACTCAAATTTCACGAAGGATGAGGTGTATTTTAATTTATGATTGCGAGTGAAGCTTCGGTTTATTTGTTCAATTACTTTTGTTTCTGCGAAGTAACCAACCTTGCATTAGTCACTCTGGATCGTACTAATGGACTCGGTTTCCTGTTCTTCTCTGTCGGACTCTGTTAGAACATGCAAAGTCTATTAGAGCTTAAGTAGCAAAATATTAATTGTCTTCGCAATTATGTTTTAAAGTAGCATAAAAAAGTTTAATAGTTTCAGAATTTGTGGCTATTCTTATTGAGAGAGCTGCTTTTGAGCGAATAAACTTAATAAGAAGAGCTTGTGGCTAAGGAACAGTTGCACGGCTCGGCTGATCATAAGGTTAAGCAATGCTTCGTGGAATGGCGACCATCTTATCATAACGAGTTCCTCCATGTTTCTGAAGGCACGTTAACTTAGTGGGTTCCAGCTGTCATTTGTACATCTTTAGCAGTCGCTACGGGTAATCAGAAGCTAGAAATTTTGTCAACCAGTCTTACAAAGGGGTATTGTTCTGCCCCGGTAACTTGGTTAAGAAGGTCAGATAGGTAGTCGTTCCACGTAAAACAGTGGTAGTCGGTGATACTGTCTTCACCATAAGCCACCTCACACGGGGCCTTGCCCAGGCCCTCCTCATCAAGGGCCCTGAAGGACCGACAATTTCTTTCACACATTTATTGTCAACACTTTTTTGTCGGGCTCATTAAATCTTTTTCAGAAATCAGTGCCTCGTTGGTTTAGTGGTCACAAGGCGCGACTGCTGTGCACGGAGCTCGGGTTCGAATCCCGGGTCGGGCCGAAATCGCTTTCTAGGTTTTGAGAAACTTTCACAAAGCAGCCTGGAGTCTGGAAGTTGGTGATTGATTCACCCGTGCATCGGAGAGCACGTAAATGTCGGTCCTGCGCCTGATCTCTCTCCGGTCGTGTCGGGTTGCCGTCCCATCGGACTATTAGGGTGAGGGAATAGAGAGTGCACATGTGTCTGCGCGAATGCTTGTGCACTATAATATGTCCCGCGCAACTGGCTGATCTCCATAAAAGATAACGGCCACCGTAGCCGACAATAGGCCTGGATGCCATTAGTATTGGTCAGAAAAATTATCAATTATCTATTATATTATATTTTGTATACTTTTCCGATGCTGTTGTGATTTATATCGATGCGATCACCCCGTCAGAAATACTGCGTACGTTACGTTAAATATCTCATTTCAGTAGCAGGCCTTGAAATACTACTGATATCTTGTTTCAGTTAAGAGGAATTCTGATTTGAGCAATCACAATGTATAGAAAGACTAGGTTCACTACTTTTAAAAATATGTTACATTCTATTTCGACATTGTACAATCTGCCAAATTCCCTTAATGGATTTTCAACATTATCCCTGAAGCATACGGTTCAAAGTTGATCTGGAAAAGTTTGACAATTTCGTGGTAGCTTGATGTGCTGACGTGTGTACGTAGTTTGGTATTCTTTATAAATACCGATCAGCATTATCCGGTGTCAGTTAAAACAGTTGTATCTCTAAATAACACATCTTCTGTATTGTTCTATTTTGTATTCGATATAAATAACTCGAGTAATTGACACAGATCGATGCATTTGACTCGACGTGTGCGGTCCGATTTGAAATCGATTCCCCGACGGGTAGCGTAGGGTGCATCCAGTAACAATGTCATGAGTTGCCGTAAAAAAACTTTATACTTTAATTTATCCTCATTTTATTTTTCGCATTTGCGGTGGTATTTTAAATTATTTTGTTTAGGTATTTCTTCGTTCATTTACTTGTCTATAAAATCTTTTAACAAAACACAGTTTGAAACGGTGCAACTACTAATCATTATTTATTTAGAGCCAGTTTCACAGGGTACGAATAGCCACTATCTACCAGATTAATTTAAAAATGGAACAGAATTTGTATGAAATTATCTGCCAGATAAATATCTGGAACTTATCAGCAACCGGTGAAACTGGCCCTGAATATTTTAATACGAAAAATGTACACATAATTTATGGGTGGTCCCTCGTCTAATACCAACAGATTTAGCTTCACCCTATACACGCAAGACAGAAAAAAAAACTAAAAACAGAACGTGCCTGATTGCAGTTGCGCCTAAGACTTGCTAAAGAATTCAATCCTTTCATATGGCAACCTTGACCCTAGTTTCCTTAAAAAAGGTTACTTTTTACAACACTGTAAAACAGATATCGGGCAACAGAGAAAAAACTGTTAGAAAAAAAAATCTGCCAGTACCAACCAACAAATATTTTACGATTAACATTTTCAGCATTTTTTTTATTACTGGTACTGTAATATCACTACCGGCATACTGTCCAAATTGTAATAATTTCCTTAACTAATAAAATGGATACCTATCAAGAAAGTATGTGTCTACAATTTCAAAAATTCAAACAGTTTTATAACGGCAATGAAAAAAATATACAGTCGTTACAGTATTTTTAATTGCTTGTAATTTTCCTCGTATTCAATTTCTGTTTGGCCTTTATGTATGAAGGGTTTTATATTAAAGAATGAATTTCTCTTGATTTAGGGAGGATCGATGGCGCAATACCAGATTACCGTCCAACGTTTGTGACTTGAAAGATAACGGTCCCACGATGATAACTATCAGGTATTATGAGAGCTGAAACTTTGTCACCGCGAATTGTACCTATCCTAAGTCCAAAGTAATCCGAGACTTATTTTTACTCCGTCATTGGGCTTCACGGCATAGATTTGTTTAATGTGGAGTCCTAAATAATTCCGTTGATTATATGCCGTCAGAGCTTCCATAAATTAAAGTGCACAAAACTCGGATTCCTTTGTTCCTCGTGTTTTCTGGAATATTGCGTCTTCGTGAATCCTTAATGCCAGCGAAACTGTCGAACTTGAATCGATCGCTAATCGTTTCAGACATTCTCACATTCACACACGTCCGAAATCGTAAACGAATCTAATTAGGGAAACATGCATAGACTAATATAAAACGAATTATCCAGTTTTATTGCTTCAGTGACATAAAAAATATTTTGATTACTATCATAAATTTGCGGCATTCGGGATTCACATAATTCGCTAGCGAACATATTACATTTTGTAAATTGAATTTTATGTGCAATAGCTGTGCGACTTATGCGAATTCTTTATATCTGCTCCAGGAATAGTTACCGCGGCGCTTGCGCCATGTACCTGCGTGTGCCACTTAAATCCCAATAAATCTATAGTTAAACTGTTAAAGTAATGTAATTCGGTAACGTGTCGGCGCGGGCGCGGCCGCGGCCGCCCCGGCGCGCATCTCTCGTCGCCTGCCAACTTGAGAGCAATTTATCCCATCGGCGAGGCCCTCTCCCTGGCGTAATCTATGGCCTTTAAAAAGCGATGACAACTAACGGAATGTTAGCTTATGATCGTCCGCAGAGTATACCAGCACTTTTATATTTCATTATAAAAATCTTGTATAAACAGTTAAATAAGAAACAGTTTTAACATTCTCGGAAGTCGAAACAGTGCCTGCAATATATATGTATATTATGAAAAGTAAACTATTGAAAAATATTGATAATCTTCTGCTGTCTCACTCAACAAAGTGAAATGATGAATGTCGTAATCAAACAATTTCAATTCAGAATTTATATTCTGGTTTCCACAAATTTCTGAGAATAGTTCTGCATCGAGATATTGGGATACTTGCTTGCATATACCTAATATATTTGAGGAGATATGTAAGTAGTATAGATAGAGTTCTTAGAAAATTTTATGTCGAACTAAAATTTTATTCCTTAAGGCGGGCAATTGGTTGCTGTTGCCAGTTTGTTTAAATTACGTCGATTAGGTGGTGCGCTGCACGTGGCCGCGGACAGACGAGGCGCAGGCGCCGCCGCGGTGGGAACGAGTGTAGCGCAATTATAGCCTAACATCCACATATTTTATGAGAACACGCGGGTATACGTCAGGTTTTACGCCGGCTTCACATTTATTATCATCGCGTTGTCAGTACTGCACTGGTTATTTTTTCCACCACGCTTGTGGTTGGCCGAAGCTGTAGAGCTGTTGTAGTTTTTGTTGATTGGTCATTATTTAATCATTTGTTTTACGAAATTTATCTTTTTTCATTGCTCCATAGTTTATTCGGAAGTGCTGAATTATATAGTGCTTGGGCTGAGGCATATGTTAGCTTTTGATTCGAAGACACGTACTTATTAACATTTTACTAGCTGGTCCATTGGTTATTTACCTACTCCGATTTTTAACTACTATCTTAGCCACTTTTTATCTTCCACGTAAGCCACTCTAAGTTCAACTTAGCATGGTGGTTATTTAGCATTAAAATTACCTACAAATTAATTTAAATACCAACCATAAAAAATTTAACACCTTTTACTACAAATTATACCTTTATTCTACATGTCTCTTTTTTCAGAAACCATTTTGTACGAAAAAAATAATTAGAAAATATATCACTATCTCTATCAGATGGCGCATGCGTTTATGTGCATTATATATTTACTTAATATGTAATCAATGCGAAAGTTACCCTCGCTCTTTCACTCCAAAACTAATAAAAAGATTTAAATTAAATTAGATGCGGATAGCCTGATATCCTCATGTGGGAACTATGATGTAGGGACGCGAGCGTCACCTCATAAAACAGCTTTCTAAGCAACAAATTTTCAAACTATCTATTTATTATTAGATATATATTTAAATTTGTTCAGAAATCCTTTTTCTAGTGCCCGGATAAAATAAAGTCTATATTCGGAGACAGTGTAGCTGTAGCTTTCCAATAGTGAAAGAATTTTTCAAATCGGTGTAGTAGTTTTGTTGCCTATTCAATTCAAACCAACAAACAAGTCTGTCCTCTTTATAATTAGTATATATGGGTAGATATAGATAAGGATTACACAGCTGTAGCGAAACATATAACATACTTGATTTATTACAATATGCAATGAAAAATGTATCAACTCTAGAAATATTGATGACATCATACTTTGCGATCGGCCCAACATTTTCCACATACTAACACAATTAAACTTGTTCCACAGGTTCAGCTCCTATGTTTGCCGGGATGAGGGGTGTCCACGGCCAGATGTTGAGCGGAGGCTCCTCCATCAGCGGACTTGGAGGCTTCGGGCTATCATCATCATTGCCAGCGCTGCCGGCTGACAGATCGAAGGTGTACTCATCACCACCACCGACGCCGTTACCGACTCTGCCGTCACCAGCTTCGGTCCCCACGCCTGGACCACCACCATCTTCTTATTACCAATAATATTGTTTTATACTCACAATAACGTGGATATCTCTTTTTATCAATTTACCAAAATATGATCTACTTTTGTAAAGGATTGATCAATCACTCAATGCAAATTGAAATCGAACTCTAAGAACAATGAACGCCAAATATTATTTAGTAATTACTATTATTATATCTTCGTACAGTTCTGAAATTACTTAGTGTACCATATTATTATAATTATGTTTAGTTTTTATTTTAGTTATTTAGATTTTAGTATAGAAGAAAATATTATTCTAAGAGAGACCTCTTCAAAATCATGTCGACTTTATGTTACTAGTTTTTTTTTACATCTTTTTGCTTTTAAGTTGTTGGTCTATATGTCTATTCTTCCAATATTCTATACTCATAGTATGAAGGGCTCTTTAGTTCACAATTAGGAAAATAATGCTCTAGAAGACCTGCTTATTACAAACACCGTTGGAGGCCCTACGATGTGCCTTATATAAAGTACAACTATACACGACAATAAAATATTAACTAAATGTGCCTTTCTATTACGACTAAATTTACGAAAAAAATATTTGAAGAGATGCCGTATTGATTAAACGATACAACAGTTGCTTGGTTAGCGTTATTGTGCTATAGTATCAAAACCTTTAGACCTTTGACAATTACTCGTTTCTCAAAATGCAATTAGGTACCTCCTGTACCGCTTTTCGTAACGTACATTGTCACTCAGTACTTAATTTAATTAAATTTACTTATATTACCTGATCAACATATTGCCATTAATAATAATAATATTCACAGAACAAAAAAACATAATTAAATAGCATTAAAAAAATCTTCCTCTTCCCTGCCCACCGGGAGGGCCTATTGGGTAATAGGCTGGCAGCATTGCCACGTATAGGGCCAGTTTCAAAACCTTCTTACCGAATAAAATCAAAAATGGAACAGTAGTTTGTATGAAATTATCTACCAAATAAACTAACTGGAACTTATTCGTAGGTGGTGAAACAGGAACTAAATATTTTTATAATTTTTTACATTGACATCCTGGCCATTTTTTTTTAATGCTTTAAAATTATAAGGGGTTTTTGTCCACAAGGATACGCCAACCCCAGTGTACCTATCGCTACTATTACACAGATATCTTGGCCATTATATTTTTCAATTTTCAGCCGTTATTATCATGTTAACTGACATGACACGTACTTAGATGTTAAATTGCAATTTCTTCATTAATTTTAAATATTCGCAGTGATCATTAAATAGGATTTAGATTTAAATTAAACCAGTAGGATATTATCTTATCAAAGTCATTAGTAAATTGCTAGAATAATATAATTGTAAGCGTACAAAAGTATTATGTTAATAATTTCATATTTATGTATTATTTTCTCGTGTGTCCAAATAGAGACGCTGTATTTTTATTAGTTCTAAGCTGTTTCTTTTTTTTTAAATAAACTCTTAATAATTTTATTATTATTTTACCTTACCCTGATTTATGACAAATACTGAAATATGACGGAAATGTATTATGTTTTATACATATTGATATAAAATAAAAAAATCTTATGAGCGAAGCACCCAATTTCGAAAAACTTAAAAGTAATTATCAGCTACAGAATCTGCCTTGATTTTTTTATTAAATTTGTTTTGGATAAAGATTAATAGGAACTGAAATATAATACAAATGCTTTTATTTCGACTGGTAGATATTATAATGTAATCGCGTAGGTAACGACCCATACACACACACAAACGAACCTAAAGTAGATCAAAACAAAAACAAGCATAATGGGGGAAATATGCGTCACAATCCCATCTTAGTGAGCGCATAAGTCCTAAAAAGATAAGTTTCAGTGTCTTTCCCTTCTACATTTTCAGTCGCTACAATACATTATCCATATTTGGCTCTCCACAGTGGCTGGTGACGACAGGCTGTCGATAAGTGGCCATCTACCGTGGCATGCTGTAAATATCTCGACGTGAAACCCAGATAACGAACGATGAGTGCTGCGTCAACCCTACGACTTTTTTAACCGAACTCACCTACTTAAAGATTATTTTTTATTTTCGGTAAAAAGTTATAGAAACCAGAGGGAATTTAGTTGACAATGCTAGCAATATAGAGATTGCCAAATGATGCTTCATTGGGAGCAAGCAGACGGATCGGCTAGTCGCCGACGGGTGGCAAGAGATTATAGTCGCTAGCATCGATAAGGACTATTTTTTATTGATATTTTTGTAAAGGTAATTGAAGTCAATTTACCTTAGTATACACCTCATTTTAAATGCACAAGACGTTCTCTAAAAAAAATTTGAATCTATCTCTTCACACTAAAAATACAGAGGTAGTCTATGGTTCCTGGATTAGGTGGGGTAAAAAGTTAAAAAAAAAAATTTTTTGATCAAAAATAAAATGTGTATTAAAAAATCAGGTCATGTGAATCCATCACAATCTACATTTTTGGTTCTTACATACTGGCACACGACAACCCGCAATGAGCTTTGTATTACATTGTTCGTTTTGACAGCGACGGAACTCCGCCGTGCCCAGGGTGAAGTTGCGACATGCGGCCACTCCTCTGTTGCAAGGGATGGACTGGTATTCGTCACATTTGCAAGTATCGTGACCATACTCCCTCGTCTTACATTCGGTATTTGTGCCTTCATTAACAAAACACGTTTCTGTCCGTGTTGATTTTGTGTCATATGTCCTGTCGGGTACTGAGAGGGAGAGCTGCGCAAAACCTTTCTTCTCGATTTGAAAACCCCTTACTTCCACAACGACGTCTTTCTGTCCACCACTCTTTGCTACTGACTTGTGTGCAACCTCGGCCAATGATTTTTGACAGCCTACAGATTCTGTTTGAACGCTGCGGACGTTGGTTACAGCTAAGTTAGCGCAACTTATCGTTTCGTGAACGGCAATTTCTCTGCTGGTTGTAGAACTGTCTACCTCATTTGTGTCCGTATACTCATTGCGGAAGTTTTTGTCGTTGCGACTCCACTGAGTTTGCACGGCGTACGACTTGGTGTGGGTTCTAGCGAAACAACCGACGTCTGAAGTTGATCTGGGAGATTCTTCGTGTGAACACTCCTCGTCTACCAAATCTGATTCTAGAATGGTATCCTCTTGGCCGCTCTTCATGACATCGTAGTAATGTTTCTTAGATAAAGCGTGCATTGGTAAAGTAGCTTATGCACTAGGGAACAGGAAAGGAATAAGTAGCTTAACAGGTAAAAATACTGAAAAATTAGCACATCATAATAAAACAATACTATTCGCCATCTTTGTGACATGGCCCCCTGTTATAAAATCCAGAGATATCTTAAGTGATATACTGACTTGATACTGACAGCAAACCTCAAACAGTTATGCGAAAAAGAATAAATGTGACAGCTTGGATCAAAGAGGTAACCATATACCTGAAGCTGAGACCTGAAGCTTATAGGAAGGGCCCATTAGGGCCAGGGTCTGCCTGGGCTGCGGGGTGTTCGCAAGAGTTACCGCGGCCCTGGCACACAGGGACCTCCCGAAGGAACACAGTGGGTTTTAGTCAGTAAGAGTCTGACACTCCCTCCAGCTGCACCCTCGCACCCTCAGCGGGAGGGGTCATTTGATGATTTCCCACGAAAAAAAAAGACCTCAAACTTGACCACTATTTTGTGCAGTGGCTGTTGTCAGTATAAATAATAATTATATTACCTATTTTTGATTCCATGATTATTTTAATTACTCTAAGTTTTAATCCGTCAAAAGTCTGATCTTAGGTATGTCAGGAAACCTAGAAGAATTGATTCATACTGGAGTCAGTAGTCAGGAACAAGAAAGCATTAATTTCAAAAAATACTTAATGACAGCTGTCACTAACTTCATACTCATGCACCCTGACGACTGCGTAGGGTGTCCACAGCTAGTGCCAAACTACTCGCAACCCTGTTGTTATGAACAAGAAACGATGAGTTTCACTTAGATACATAGCATAGATACGTCAACTTTGAGGTTTATTTTATATTATGTCGTCATTCATAGGCGAATTCGTATCGATGTGTGTGTTCAAATTAGAAATCCTTTTATATTCCAACTAAGAAAAAAGTTTTTTTTTACTAACTTTATGTACAAAACGTGTAAAGTATGTAAACTAAATAGTTTAGGGCTCGCATACAACGGGGGTACAGGATACAAAAAACGGTAAGGTACGGAACCCTTTGTTTGTGAGTTCGACTCGCACTTAAGTAGGTACCCGTTTTGTTTTTTAATGGAGAATTTGAGATTACCAGTAACAGATAATTTCTATAGTATTATCTAAAAAGATGAAATGCTAGCGTTCATAATCGTTAGTACCTACGCACCAATTTATTACATGCATTTTAGGCCCAGGCTCAGCTTGCCGGCCAATACGACTGCGCGCCCGGGCGACCCCGGCCTTTTTGTTATGTCGGTCGATCAATACACCGGACACCTCCGGACACCGACCATTTTCTCTCGGCGTTTCTGTCAAGTGTCGTGTCACGGCAGTCAAAGTCAGGTTTCTGTCAATTTTAGTCGTCTTGTGGCTGTGTGGTAGTTTTAATTTATTAAAAAAGTGTCGAACTGAACACAAAGAACTATTAAAACGAAGTTATT
This sequence comes from Heliothis peltigera, assembly GCA_958496145.1. NCBI lineage: Eukaryota > Metazoa > Arthropoda > Insecta > Lepidoptera > Noctuidae > Heliothis > Heliothis peltigera. The sequence goes on along the minus strand of OY292321.1, from coordinate 13,935,409 downwards.
TGGTGGTTACGTGCATCACCAAGATGTCCTAAAAAGGTACTTACATGGTTTATAATCACTAATCTTCACTACCTACCTACCAATATTAACAAGCATTACCTATCAAAATGACAGAGAGTAATGATGATGCTACTGGCCTCATGTACTATTTACCGCCTGAAATCTTGCAAAACATTTTCATCTATTTACCAGCGAAGGACCTCCTTCGTTGCCGCGCAGTAAGTCCTATTTGGAGAGAGATCATAGACCATATCTGTAACAACCAGCACATCTGGCGTAAGTGCTGTAAAAATGACTTCCAGAGTGTTTATGCCATCGCCCGTAAAAAATCTAAACCAGGACTTCACTGGTACAACTTGTACCGGTCTCTGACTCTATGGAAGCAATTGCAATATGCTTCAGAAGAACGAGACGAGTTTGCATCTGCTACTCGCTCTGCTCAAGAGATTCGCAATTTCGAAATACTACAGGATGGCATCCTGGGGGTGCTCAAAAAAGGATCTATCGTGTATTACGATATTGAAACTTTAGCAGTATCTCACCATGAGCCCATCACTGGCGACTACTCCAAGTACACTGAAAATGATAATGTTATTGTAATTTTGAGTTACAATCTACACTTATTCATCATTCGTAAACTACTTGTGCATTCCACCGAAGATAGTAATGTTACTTTTGACAATGTGAAATTGTTCATTCTGATCGGGCACGACTTGTACTTTGTTAATGTAAACGATGAGATATTTGTATGCAACCTGCGCTGCAGGCAGTTAACAGCAAATTTTTTGTCAAAAACAGATGACGGAATCATGTCAATTGGTTTCAGTGAGGGAAACCTCAACATTCTGACTTTCCAGCGCAATATATATTCTGTTGTGAAAGAAGATCTTGTTATGAGATGTGCGCTTGGTTCTGAATCCAATTTACTTCACCAACTGCATCATTATAATTTTCTGGAACAACTGGATTGGCGAATATACTTTCAATGGATGTATCTGATGAACCATCCGATACCTGATGGTCCACTAAGGGATATTGTTATCATCAGACCTTATGGGGACGTCTATTTCGTTGGTTCGAACTGGGGCGTATTACGCATATATTATGCTCCATATAATGAAAGAGAAATCGACATTTTCGGCAGAGATCCAATTAAACAGTACAACTTTATGGAGCGATCAGACTGTCCAGTACTTTGTATGTGCCCGATACTACAAGTTGATGTCATGGAAGGGATTGATGAGCATACAGTTATTGTTGCCATGCCGAAAAAGCTTGTAGTGCTGAAATTTACGCACACTTTTGAGACTGAATCTAGCGTATCTGAAGAAGTACTTCCACAGTTATCGGGAACTTCTTTGAACTAAAATGCAACATGTATTGCGAAGCAAGGAAAATATACATGGGCATTCAAAAAGCAAGCTCAAGTTTTAATTTCTTATATATTCAGGTGGACAATGGTTTCTGTAGGCATGCTGATTTTAAAAGGATTTTGAGCTATTGTTCAGTTTTTTATTTGAGGAAGTAACTTTTTATTTCAAGTCTGAGTAGTTATGTGCAGTTTTGTAAATATCATTTAAAGTGATGTTGACCAAAGTACATAAAATATTTGGTACCTATTTTTACAGCTATAAAACATAAAATATGGTCTCATTAATTTGGAGTTTTGCATAAGCTATTGTCAATTTAGTAATTTGAGTCAAAACAGGACTATCCGTATTATGGCTCTTCCTAAGATGGCTTCAAAACATTTGGTGAAGAATCCACCCTGTCTGTTGTCTTCTCATACATCTAAATATGTAGCGAACAGTTGGATCACATACTTTTTATCATATAACATGGCAGTATATCAGTGTTTCTATATGACATATTAATAATAGTCCTATGTATGTGTTAATGTCAAACCTATTCAGTATTATTGTAATGTAGTGGGCTGCATAGGGCCTAATAATCATGGATTTAAATACATTTGGTGCAAAAATTGCAAGTATTTAAACTCAAACATAAATGTTTTGTGAATTGGAGATAAAGACTTCTAGTAGGAAGCAGTTAAAACTGCTGGTTGATGTTACTATGTGTCTATATACTTAGGCTTAAGGATCCATGGATTAATTAGTGATAAAACATAAAATGTGTTTTTTTTTACTTCATGTATATTTTTGTTTGAGATTTATTGTCTATTTTCTGAACATGTGTACTATATTTGGTTTACGGAAAAAATTAGATAGGTTGACCAATTAATTAATGAAATTTGGGAATTTTAAAAGTATTCTGAGCTTATAATGCCATGATATGGTCCTTTTATCAATTAGTAATTTTAAGAAACTTGTAGGTATTTAAGAATAAAGGGATTGACTGGATTAAAAATAAAAATATGGATATGGTACTTACCCAATTTTTAATGGAATATGATCAAAGCATGTAAATGTAGTGGTTGAGTCTTAATGCAACATTGTTTGTTGATCAACAACAATTGAACCTCAGTTGAGCTGTTTCTCATATCTATGCTAAGTATATTAAACAATATGTAGAAAGAAAAACCATTTTCCTGTTCTTCTCCAGCTTGCCTTAGTTGGCCGTCTGGAGGAGACCCTTCTAGACTTGCCTTCATTGGCCGGTCATAACCAAATTATTCTTTTCACCAGTGCCACCAAAAGTTCTTATGTATTCGGTACACTGCTTAATAATGCTAATCAAAATAGTCCATTTTATGTATGTGTGTAGTAAGTAGCAGTACTGTCTGTTTAACAAGTTGTGATGGTTGAAAGGATTGATCAATCACCTTTCAGTCCGATAATTAAAATAATAGTGGCTCATTATTGTATTCAACTTATAGTAGTAATAAGTCAAGACTCGACTGTTAACTCCATTCCATGCAATATGGCTGCATCCCAATACTTACGATCTCAAATTAAGATTATAACCCATGACTCCTAGTTTACCTTACACCTAGTCATAATTTTATTTAATTTGTAGTAAGTATACAATGTTTGGAGCTATTTTTATTGTGTGTTGAATACAAATCTTTCTGCTTGCCTTAAGAAAAGAGTCTGTGATTTTTTAGATGTTAAGATTTACATATTTTGTTGAGTTGATTTTGATAAAATCTTTACCTTCATGGTACAGAACTGATTTTTTGTGTAGAGTTCAAGGTTTTGGCCGTCATTTTAACTATATCATATTTTTACTTAAGTACGCAAATATTTCTGACCTCTTGTTGTAACAGCATAAAGTTTTATTGTATATCACTAGGTATTGATTTTAATAATAGTTTGGTGAAAAAGTCTTCGCATTTTAGTATGTATGAAACTATGAACTTGTAATAAAATCTCGTTGGCTTTAGTTTTTTTATCTGGCTGGTTAAATTTTAAAGAAATTAATACCAAATTCAAATTAGGAAAACGCGTGTTTTTCTTTGTTTTTCATACTGTCAAGATGAGTGAAAAAAACAAAGAAACTTTTTCCCTGACCTATTTATTTTATATTGTAAGTTTTTTAATTATAAAATGTTAATTCGTGAACAAACCTCCATTATTTTATAGATATGTTTTATAATATCTAATGTAACAGTCTAGTCTTTAGGTCTATCAATAAAATGTTTTTTTTTAATAAAAGTAATTTGTTTCATTACACCTTTTATCCATGTGGTTTGTTTATGGACGTTAATGTACTGCAAATGATTAATTTACCAACTGTAGACCGTTCTAGTAAGTACCTAAGTTTGAATGCTTGTGTGTATTATATTTTGGCTTCGTAAAAAGGATTGAGACACATACTAATATATATCCGATTTCAAAATATGAACATTAGCGCTATAAAATATTAAGCAGCACCATGTAGGGAAAAACATTGCTGCTGTACTGACGTTCTTAAACGATCTATAGACGAAATGAGTCATTATCATGTGATGATTTCGAGATAACGAAGTGATTACATATATAGGTACTCTCTGATTTCGAGGCCCCTAGCCAACACCTCACGGTCTTTGCAATATGGTGGGTTGTCTTATGCATAACACCTTTGCTTGACATCCTAATCTCCAAGAAGATAGGCAAGAGCTAGGAGCGTACACTGCGTACATCGCGATAACGAGCTATGCTAGGACATCATGACATTCAATGCTGTGCAATCTACAGAAAAAAAAATAGTTATCTCTAGGTCAATTGAAACAATATTAGTAGTTTTATATCACATTTATTTATAAATATACTATGGAAACAAAATAAGTAACAAGTAATAGGTACCAAAGTACACAAAATTGCTCCTGAAAGCAGCATACAACAAAATACGTGTATGTGTGGTATGTGTGTATGTGAGATCTAAAGGGGAGCAGTCCTTCAGCAGTGGATGTCTTATGGCTGAGATGATGATGACCCCGATGGCGCAATGGTTACCACGCCGGACTCCCAAGCTAAGGGTCCCGGGTTCGATTCCCGGCATGGTCGACATTTGTGTAATGAGCATGATTGTTGGCTGTGGTTTGGGTGTTATATGTATTTATAAATATATGTGTAAAGTATATGTAGTTTATCAGTTGTGTTAGCACCCATAACACAAGCTAATCAATAGCTTACCGTGGGGCCAAGCGACCGTGTGTGCAAAAGGTATCCCGCTATATATGTACATACTAACTTCCGCCAGCGGTTTCACCCGCTTTCTGAGGGAAGTACTTTCCATACCCGGATAAAAAGTAGCCTATATGTTATTCTGATGTATAAGCTATATTGTGGTAAAGTTTCATTCAAATCCATTCAGTAGTTTTTACGTGAAAGAGTAACAAACATCCATACATCCATACTTACAAACTTTCGCCTTTATAATAGTATTAGGAAGGATTAGGATAGGATATGACATATGTACATATATGACATGACAAAAAAAAATTAAGTAAAGTATACTATACTATCTATACACTATCTATACTATCTATTATATATAATAAATTATATATAATAAAAAATATTTTTGAAAAAGAATAATTAGGGCGTGATCTAAAATCGATATCGAAGCCAAAAATATAGTTTTTAGAATTTTTGTCTGTATGTATGTCCGGGATAATCTCAAAAAGTACTGCATGGATTTGCTTCAAATTCGCCATGAATATAACTAAGAGGTCGGGTCAACATATAGGCTACGTATTATCACGCTATCACTACGGGGGGAGTGAATGTTTAATCATAATGCCCACGCGGACGACGTCGCTGGTAACAGCTACAACAGGTAGCAGAACGGAGCCAAAACGGAACAAAGTTATCATATTTTATTCTAACTTAACTTTTCTAAACTTAATGATATGTCTAGTATTTCTAGAGTGATTGGATCCTTTGAAACATTGATACAGCCTTGTTCTTTCAGTTCTGTAAAAAAAACCAAAGTCACTATTATTATAATATAAGTAAAACTATTGATACAGTCTCTAAATATTGATTTATCATTACAAACTAAGGTGAACAGGACTTGGCTACGATGCGATCTCAAAACTTTTTACGGTGAAAAGATTACATAGAGAGACTTGGCACCTTTTTACATTTAATGTTTTTCGTGGGATATTCTTTGTCTATATTATATTATATTCCTTGATTTTTAGAGATACCTAGCGATTGTTATTTTTAGACGATAGACACTTACTTGCTATTGATGTAAAACACATGGCTGCTATTAGAGCGCCGTTTCCCGGAATATTGGGGCCAGCATCAAGAAGACTCCTGACTGTTATTGGGCTCGGGTCTGTCTGGACATGATGCATAATTTTATGCAGGGTACCCCGAGTGCCCCATTCTTGTCTGTAATAAGAAAGTTCATAGTAAAGTTATGATTACAATATTTAAGCAAACTCATGAATCAGCTTCCACCTGCTTCCCGAGGGGACTATGCATTGTTGCAGGTGAACTTAAATGATTGTGTTTGGGGCAGTGCTTAATGCTAAGTTTAGGAAGATTAGTACTTAAAATTATGATGAAAAAATCTATTAGTTCCACATATGTGATCAATATTTTAATTTCAACAAAATGTAGTCATTCTTACAAGACATTCGCTTTGTAATATTAGTGAGACAGGATAGCACACATCACACTTATCATTACTTATTGTTTGTTACTCTTTCACGCAATGCTACTGAACGTGCGTTTTTGTTCCAGTAAGTGATCTCCCGTACATACCTTATAGCTTCCATAGCATTTGCTTGGGTTTTCGCTGGTAGCATGTCTTCATTGGGATCTGCTGTCATGATTTGTGATGGCTGCAACATACAAACAACAACAACATATTTTATGTTGATTCTTTACTGTATGGGAAGTCATAACGTCTGTAGTGACATTAATTAATGTGAAATTAATTTCAGTAAATCCATACTAGAGTATTTTTCATACTTTTTATTGGTAATAGTTATTCACATTACTATGTACAGCTTTCATACACATATGCTTTAAAAATACAAAAGTCTATTTTTCAAGTTACATATGCAGAATAGTGAGGAATTTGTACGAGCAATTATGCATTGAGTGGGTACTTATATAAGGGAAGGCTTACCACAGTAATTTTGAGCTAAAAAACATTCTATTACAGGTTTAAATTATCATTGGACACAATTTATAAAAAAGAAACAGGAATAATTACTTACCAAACTGGTTGGTTTTTTTTTTATCTTGAACAAGACTCGGCAAACAGCACAGCCTGCAAATAAGTAATGCCTCGCTTTACAAAATTTACGCGTTAAATAAACTTTATGGTATGGCTGCTGTAACAAAATATACCTAATGTATAACAGAATACTTGCAACCTATGTTCAAAGGCTTTTAGATGAAACAATTTTGGATTACATGGACCTCACATATAGATGAATCCGTAAAATTATTGTGTTCTCGCACATTTGGTAGGAACTCGTTAAAATAAATTTATTCCAATACCCTACTGTTTTGTACTGTTTAGTTTAACTTTGTTATAAATAAACTTTTAAATCTGTATCTATGATCACAGATAAAAAAGAATTTTCACTGTTATTCTCATTTTAAACTCTTCCTATATTTTTCGCTACTGTAGCGCATCAGGCATGTTCGCTAAAATGAGAGTGGATTGTTTCTACACCATAATAAGAAAAAGATGTGCTTCCCTGGTGCGCCGGGTACGGGCCAGCTCCAATATCATCCTGGGTATGTTTGCAGATAGGCTGGATAGCTATGTATTGAATTATTTTCCGGTAGTTCTTGCCTATTTTTCTAGGCACGCACTAAGATAGCTTTTTCTTTCGCAATGTTTCTAATAATAAAAAGTAACTGAAAACTCCACTTATGTCCCTATTAAGGAGTCCATGTAATCCTTTTCTATATTATCTTTACACCATTTGTTTTATCTGCTATCCAAATGTCATTGCAGCACTGTCGTTGCTGTCAAAAAAATAATACAAATAGGATCACAACGTTCTCCGAAGTATAGTTTTTCTAAATACCAACCATTGGCGAAGTAACCTGTCTCCGTATAGGTTTACTAGCCAGTGGTTAGCAATGAGTCACAAAAATCATTTGTATGCTCTAAAACCATGAGTATTCAAGATATACTGAAAACCTCCTTAAAATATTTAAAAATAGTGGCAGCAACAGGTTGTGGCAGTTTCCTAATGTATTACCATATTGGTCAAACTTGCAAGACTATAGATAGAATAGTGAACACCCGAATAATAGAGAGGGAGAAGAAACAGGTGGCTGAATACATCTACGTGGATGATCCCTCTTACAATCGGACGTTCCAGGTGGAGTACGATAAAGCTACAAGGCAATCGGTGGGTTTGGCTCGAATTTGGAAAAGCTTAAAGCATTCCCTAGCATGGAGACTGCTGTGGTTATGCCGCCATGGAAATAAAGATCAGCGGAATGTAGCCTTAGATCAACTTGCTGCTTTCAAAAATAACAAAATTTGGGATTGCTGTAAACTCGCTCAAGCCATAGATGAAAAAACAGCGGTATTACTCGCTCGGACCCGCGGCGCCGACCTCCGGTACTTCCTACCACCCCCAATCCATGTTCGAAGGGCAGCATTGTCGAGTGAACTTCTTTCATTTAAATTTCGGGATCTTATAATGGCTGTTCAAAACATTCACCCCCACTGCTGCATCCAACACTTTCTCTCCAAGTACTTTGCAAATGTACAGGAAGCAGCTATGGAGTCAGACAGTATTCCCTCCAAACCTGACAATCTTAGTGAGAGAGACCTTTGCATACTTTGTATGGATGCTTTGTACCACCATGTTAGTCTTTTTAATGTTAAGGAGTATGACAATGATTTATCTATTAAAACATTAATCAATATGGGTTTGTTGCCTATCCTAGCTGAAGCAATGTTAAGAAATCGTAATGACATCGACTGTGATTTGGCTGTCCTTAAAATCCTCACAGTTTTGAGTGTACACGTTAATTTGCTCACAGATTTTTTTCGAAATGGTCTCATTGGTGAATTATCCAGATTAATACGATCCAAAGACATTCGCCTGTCTAGTTCAGCGGCAGTGTGTCTTGCGAATTTGTCTGGTGAATATTTGTATAGACCTGGTTTATTTCTGTTACATCCACTGTACAGAACCACAACTCCTACTTCCTGCGATACCTTGCTGGTACATGGACTAAGAGGGGGAGTATTTGTCACATGGAGGCAGAGAGACAGGAAATGTGCTGAGCCTATTGGAATCATAGAAGTTACTGTCTCAGATTTTGATTGTGAAGTGTGTGAAACTGTAGTAAGAACACAAAAGAAATATGTAGACCCTGAAATGCAGCAGGTTATGGAAGATTTAATAGAATTGGGAGATGAGGCTTTGTTATCAGAATTAGAAGTAGTTCTTCATGATATTCCTATTGAAGCTATGAGAGACCCACCCTCATCAAACTCATTCACAGCCAATCAAAAACGTCTTGCATTAAATCAAGAAGAAGAAGATAAATGTAATTACACAGTGTGCTGGCCTAAAGACTGGCTGCCAAAAGACGTCAATAACTTGAGGATACTTGGTGTCAACTACTGGAGTTCATTATCAGAGTGGCTTGAGCGATGCCCATTGCAAACTGCAGATATAGCAACACGTGCATCTGAGTTGGTTCCTGCACTTATAGATGCCCGTGTTGGTGATAAAGACACTCCAGTTGTGTGGCTGGCTCATTCTATGGGTGGCTTGATCGTCAAGCAAGTGCTGGTTGAGGCATCACAGAGTGATCAGCAAACGCTAAAGAAAATTGCAGATAATACCAAAGCCGTTTTGTTTTTCAGTACTCCTCACAAAGGAAGTTCTGTGGCTACTATGCCTCGAGCCGCTGCTGCTGTGCTTTGGCCTTCTAACGATGTAAGACAGTTACAGCAAGACTCACCTGTATTATTAAACCTACATAAGGCATTCATAGAGTTTGCAGATGCCTATGGGTGGGAAACCATAAGTTTTGCAGAAACTATGCCAACTCTAGTCACAGCATTTAAAGTACCAGTCCATTTTGTAGAATCATTTTCTGCAGACTTAGGTCGTGGTCAATTTTACCAACTACCTCTAGATCATTTGTCAATATGCAAACCAGCAACCAGACAATCAATATTGTATACTACAGTATTAGACGTGTTGCAGAGAGTGTCCATAAAGCAGGTTGAGTTGCCATATACAAATACTTTCATACAATGGATTGTAGACATGTTCTGGTGGCTTCTGTTCTCAAAAGCCAAAGAAGTCTTAGAGACTATAGATGAAAATCAAAGAAATGAACGTCTACGCTGGACGGAGAGAATATTGTTGAACACTTTCACTGATGATTTTACCGAATGATCTTTGCCTGTTAATATTTTGAATAAAACTGTATCCTACTAATTACCCATTATTTGTTTTGTAGGTAAAGCTTTATTTGGAACTTATATTTTTGGAGTATTAATTTATTATTTTTGGATTAGCATTTGTTAAATCACATTTGATGTTTAGTCAAATTTCCCGTAGTGTGTTAAGATTTTTGTTAACTAATTTATAAGATCCAGTCCAGTGGTTAACGTTTTGTTATTACTAAAACAGTATTTCTATCTTAAGGAGGAAGAGCATTGAAAATACCTTTGTTTTAAGAAGTACCTAATAATAGTATTATTTTTTAATATCTTTGTTTTATTTCATTAGATTAGTGTCACATTGTAAAGTTGTGACACCAATACCTCCTGATAAAACTTAAGTAAGGTAAGCAAAAACAGTGAGATAACAGTGAGACATAACAAGGAGACCGGCCCATCACGTAAGTAACTTCATTGTCATCAGTGAAGAAACATACTTGGGCCTAAGGGCATAAACTGCGTTAAGCGTGCCTCTCGCGTGTCCATACAAAAACGACCTGCGCGTGCTCATGCGCGTGCACACGCTCGTGAGCCCGTCGCGTGATACTTCCGTGCAATGGGGCACGCATGCACGCGACGTGATCACGCATCACGTTGGACGGGTCCACGCGCGAAGCCCGCTAGCGGGTGCACGCGCGTGCTTGTTCAGTTGACAGCGCTATCTCGAAACGACCGCACGCGCGTGCCCGGCCCATAACAAAAAATTACAAATTTTGATACAGAAAGGGTAATTGTTGAAGTTCAGTGTCGTCCTGCCATATGGGACCAATCAAGCGAAATATTTAAAGACCATTCATTATTATTACTTATTCGACTGTACACCTCCAACTTCAAAATTGTACTGAGAAAACTGCGTACGCGGATGCACGCGCCGATGCCCGCGCATAAGCACGCGAACGTGCTCACATGCGTGCACCAGAAGCGTGGCCCGCGACGTGCTCACGTGCGTGCACACGCTTAACGCAGTTTATGCCCTAAGGGGATAAGGTGACCAGATTCACGAGAAGCGCAGACTGCGTCCAGGTTCTTCACATCAACCTACTACCCTATTCGTAGCAGACAAATCTTAGACATTAATTTCTCTATACTGAATAGGACTTAGTTTCATCCCGAACGAGTTAGGTACTTCTAACGCCTAGATAAAAAGCTTACTGTTATTCTGACTCAAGTTATATTAGGCGTAGCCAAGGTTTATCAAAATCCATTCAGTAGTTTTTGTGTGTGGAAGGGTAACATGCGGACATACATACATATAAACTTTCGCGGTTATACCTAATGATAGTATTAGGTCAATACTGATACTGATTATTGGCCTATTGCTGTTTGCAAATCGGTTCGAAAGTGAGATCTTCTAGCGTTTTTATTTCTCGCCTAAACGCCATCTTAACAATCTTACCATGACATAGCCGGCTTGATATTGAAATCCATCTATTTTCTCTGTAACATAACTACAGATGAGAAGAAAATAACGAGGGAAAGGGAGAGTTCTTGTTCTTGTACTAGCCGCGAGGTGGCAGCATTTTACTAAAACTGCGTTCGTTTAGGGGCAAAGTGAGTATTCTTTTTTATGAAGAAATCATTTCGTAAATGGCCAGAGGGCGCCAGCAAGAGTAGCTACTCGGAGCGATTGAAGAGAATAACTAGCAGACGTTTTGTTCTGTTAATGCGACTTATTTTATTGGTTAGTACATTCCGTAACGGTTTCATCCGTAACCAGAGGGATCTACTTCCCACACATAAAAGCTGTAGTAGCAAAACTGCATGACTGCCAAAGTGCTAAGTTTCATCAAAATAAGTTATCAGAAACTTTCGCCTGTACCTACATACTTACATAGTTATAATATTATTGTCATTATGTGTGATCATGATGTTTATTGTCCTTTTGATATCAGATTTTTTTTTATTTATTAGTTACAAGTGTCTTCTATACCACTATGAATGTAAATGGAAATAACGTAAAAAGACTTTTTGCACAAATGCATACTAAACAAATAAATTACTGATATAAAATAATAGTTCAACGGATTAAGCAATTGTTATTATTTTTTTACATAGATTTTATAAGCATTTTATTTTTAAACTAAGTCTTTAATAAATAAAATGTCATATTAGTTTTACTTATGCTACTTCAGATATTTATAGTTATATAGGTGTACTTTAGGTACTTACTTTGCGGTGTAACGCCTAGTATTTGAATTATAAGTTTATTTATCCCTTTGCAAACAGTTATTTTGTCGTTCTTCAGTATATGTATAGATGGCGCTTTAAACCTAAATCAATATTAAGAGTTTTAATAAGTTATTACCTTTAGTTAAAAGGAAGGCACTAGTATTTGAATTATAACTTAAATTTCCAACTGCTAGCTTAGTATTTGAAGGTTTCCTAATTAGGAGACTTGCTCCAGGCTACATAGAAAATGCTGACTAGATAATAACAATTTTGAAGATAGTTTCTGCAGAAGCTTTTTCCTAATTATACAGGAAAGATAAATTCTATCTACGACTAAAGAAAGTTAGTTCGGTTAACTAATTAAGAGCCAGAATAGGAATTCAAGAATAGTATAGTGCCTAAAGTAAATGTGATGTATTGCAATCATAATGGAGACCACCATGGCAGGCCATTTTTCGTCACCCGTCGCGTTTTGTTGCCTTGTCAATGATTTACTTATATATTAACTCAATAAAGTAGGAAACCATGGACAAACAGTGATAATAATTATCCGACTAGTGCCGTGACTAGACGATTTAATAATTATCCAGACTTTAAGATTTGAATCAATTGTTAAACGTGATAAGTACCTACTGGTTTAATAAATTAAATTGTGCATTTTTACAAATCTGGCAATATCGTGAATATATTTTTTGGCTGACAGGAACGGAACGTACCTACCCCCTCCCGATAAGTTGCTCCTCCTGAACCTCCCTACTCCCAATTTCTGCGCATATGGATGCGGGAAACCCAACCCCTCCTCACACTGTGGGTGGGGATGGACGCTGGGCTGTAAACTAACGCCATCTATGACTTTAAAATTGTACTTTTTAATGTTTTACTTTTCCACTAGATGGAGTTAGTAAAGCTGCTGGAAAAGTTACTAAAGTTAGTTGCGCGCTGGTAGTTCACATTTTAAAAGTTTGTGTTTCGGAAGCGAACTACGATATTCATTGTGCAGTAAATCAAAAACCTTTATTTAAACCAATATTTACTAAACAGCTGAAGTAGTGTGTAACAGCGATTTGTTTGTTTCTTATTTTAAGTAGTAGGTAGGTACACACGGGTAAACATCAAGCTATACAGACTGAAACAGCTGAACTTATACATATGTCGACGAAATTATCCTTAACAGGCGCTCTGAAAATTTCAATCAGCAAAGGATCATAATTTTTCTTCGTAGTTTTCACGGAACAGAGAATCTGTTCCGTGGTAGTTTTTGTTTCATTCGTTTTTTATTGAAGTTAATGAAAATAGTTATTGAATATAAAAACATTATCATTTCATTCAAGAAAAAAGGGTTTTAAGGTAAAAAATTAAATGAGCTACGTAATTTGATTGACTCAAATTGTTACATGATTGTATATCGGGTCGTTTCTTTTTACGCATCAAAAAGTTCCACCTGAACGCATATAGGTGGCATATCTAGTAATTTATTAATTAAATCATAGCAACAAGCAGATGTGTAGTTCATTATGTACCCAGATATACATACAACCTACAGATAGACGTGGGAATGCCATCAAGGTTGGCCGCACCAGTTTCTTAGGGCATCGAGACCACATATTAGCAAGGAGGTTATAATAAACATTATCTTAAAGGGAATCTCATTGAATCAAAATATTAAATCTGTGATTCGTTGGTAAAAATGAAACTTTATTAGGTTTTTGATGTCTTATTTTACTGAAAAAGTTCTTAATTTAAATAAACTATATTAACGAAAAATATATTAATTATATTTCTGTGGTACCCGTAATATAAGTAGGTACATAACAATAATGAGAATGTGGGTACTACAGTATACTGGCTTACAGTGTGGTTCTACACTGATCTATACTAATATTATAAGGCTGAAGAGTCTGTTTGTTTGTTTGAACGCGCTAATCTCTGGAACTACTGGTTCGATTTGAAAATATTTCAGAAATTTCAGTGTTAGTTAGCCCATTTATCGAGGAAGGCTATAGGCTATATACCATCACGCTAAGACACACGGGAGCGGAGCAGTAACCAAAGATGCGGGTGAAACCGCTGGGGACAGCTAGTGTTTAGATGAGAGGATGGAAGAGACGGCCTAGAGATCGACCACGGAAGCGCTGGCGACACGATTTATACACTCTCCTCCGTGACTGGCCGCTGCAAGCTTCAGATGGAGATAGATGGAAGACTTTAGGGGACGACTTTGCCCAGCAGTGACACAGTATAGGCTAAGGAAAAAAAAGTAGATACTTCATTAAGTACCTAGTTTTGAGACAAATATCTTACTAATCTAATCCTCTTTGATATTATAAAGGTGAATATAGGTTATAGAAATTTAAACTGTAATTATGGCCACACTATTGCATTGGGAAATTCCTGTAATGATGTGTCAATAAATAAATAAATATTAGTGTGTGTGTTTGCTGCATCTCACGCTTATTTACCCCCTTTCTTACGTTGGTAATTTTGAAAAAAGACCCTGTACCTATGTCAATAAGGTTCATAGTATAGCTCGTCGAACTTCGAAGGTAACAAGGAACCAAGAGAAGTAAATTTATCAATAGGAAACCTTGTACGATACGAAGTACCTAACCTAATGCGACGACACCTTTGTCAGTTCAAGGATGCATAAATAATGGCATTCACTATACATAGTTCAGTAGATAACCTTGACTGTTATCGATTCAGGCATTATATTTTTAAAGTTCTGTTAATTTTTAAGTAGTGTTCAGTCATAACTTTGTTGATTGGATATTCGGATGCATATTTACCTGAACTGCCTCGTCGGTCTAGTCGTCATATTGCGACTGCTGTGCACGGGGTCTTTTTTTTTCGTGGGAAAGCATTCAAATCGACCGGATAGAGATCAGGCACACGCAGGACCAACATTTACGTGCTCTCCGATGCACGGGTGAATCAATCACCAACTTCCAGACTCCAGGCTACTTTATGAAAGTTTCTCAAAACCCACAAAGCGATTTCGGCCCGACCCGGGAATCGAACCCCAGACCCCGTGCACAGCAGTCGCGCCTTGCGACTACTAGACCAACGAGGCAGTCGCATAAAATTAATAAAGTTAAATAAAACCGTATATTTTGTTCCTTATAATTATCTTCTACGCTCATTCGAGTTCCATAAATTCATCCGACTATTTGCTATTATCAAATGCCCCGAAGCTGAATTCCCAGTCCGCTGAAAACTTTCCACGTTTGAAATAAATAAATAATGAGTACCTTCTGATAATTTTATTACTCTAAGGGCCAGTTTCATTCTGTCCGGATAGCCACTATATACCGAATAAATTAAAAAATGCAAAAGCATTTGTTTGAAATTACCTGCAAAATAAACTAACTGGAACTTATTCGTAGGTGGTGAAACTGGCCCTTTCTTTTCTTTTTTGTTGGAAATCATCAAATGATCCCTCCCGCTGAGAGTGCAGCTGGAGGGAGTGTTAGACTGTTACTGTCTAAAACCCACTATGTTCCTTCTGCAGGTCCCAGTGTGCCAGGGCCACGGTAACTCTTTGGAACAACCCGCAGCCCAGGCAGACCCTGGCCCTCCTGTGAAACATGCCCTTAGGATAAATATTGTCCGTTCTTCAAAATAATAAGTGTTTATACAGAAATATACAATTCTCCCGTCTTTAATTAAATTTTATGTTTGGTGCACGTTATGACAGCACCTAGGTGGCTAGGTATTTCATTAATTAAACTAGTCACTTTAAAACGACTGGTATGCACTTACAGAATATAGCGGATAGGTAGGTTATGTTAAATTAAAATCTTTTAACGATATTAAAATATTCTTCCGATAATATTATGAACAAGCTGTAACCGCGACGTCGTCCGCGTGGGCATCAGGTGATTAAACATTCACCCCCTCCCCCCGTAGGTGATAGCGTGATTATATGTAGCCTATATGTTGACCCAAGCTCTTAGTTATATTCATGCCAAATTTGAGGTAAATCCATGCAGTACTTTTAGAGATGAGCCCGGACATACATACAGACAGACAAAAATACTATATTTTTGGCTTCGATATCAATTGTAGATCACGCACCAATTATTCTTTTAAAAATATATTCAATGTACAGTTTTGAATTTTCTACGATTTTATTATATGTATAAGATGTTATAGTGTTAGACATCGTGTTATAATGTTGTATAACATTATATAACTGCTATGTGGGACCACCCTTATTCAGCCAAAACAGTAGTTAGATTTTTTTCTGTTTTATTCATCTAATAAAGACGCCAGTACACAAGCTAACAAACTGTCAAATGTTCCCAATCAACTCTGAACCATATGCTTCAGCGATAAAGCTGAAAATCTTTTAAGGAAATTTAACAGATTGTAGCTTTATTTGCTGGAAGCCGTACTTAAGGCCTGTGTTAACATCATATACCTACTGCGAAAACTACTAAAAAAGTGACCAACGGACAGACTTACTTTGATTTTTAACATATACATAATACTTAAGATGTACCTATTTATTGAAAGTAACACCTAAGTTTCTTCAGTGTGCAAGGAATCAATAAGTCCAACCGATATTTTCTTGTCTCCCTCTGTTTTTACTGCGCATTTCTCCTGAACGACTCGTTTATATACCTTGCACAGACGAATCGATTTATGAGTGACGTCATATCAATAAATAAATTGTAGATCTGCAAATAATTCTAAATGAATACATGAACAGGTGAATATTTCGGTGAATGCATTCAATATTTTAGAAATATCTCTTACCTAGTGTACAGACGTCAGCACATCAAGGTACTTTACTAGCTCAAGCTACTAAAATCTCTCAAATATGTATACTTCAGTACATTTTCAACCTTATCACGATCCCGGAAGAGTAATATTCAATTGGTAAAATTTTGCAGATACGGTTAGGTTGACCTGCTGTACCTAGGGAAATAAACTTGGTGATATTTAGACAGACGCCAGCACATCAAGCTACCCGAAACTGTCAAATTTTCCCAATCAACTATGAACTATACGCTTCAGCGATTAAGTTTAAAATCTTTTAAGGGAAGACACTACAATCTGTCAAATTCCCTTAATAGATTTTGAACAATTTGACTGAAGCATACATATGTATGTTTAAAGTTGATTGCTAAAAGACAGTTTCGATTTTTGTAATGATTTTTGCAATTGTAAGTTTAATGCATTGGTTTAGGTACGGCCGAAATTAATAACCTATCTATCCGTTGTTTTGCTTACTAGAGATAGGAATTTGACATTAGCCCCATAATAGTTTGTGTCAAATGCCTATCTCTAGTAAGCAAAACAACGGATAGATAGGTTATTAATTTCGACCGTATATAATTCCCACAAAGACAT
This sequence comes from Heliothis peltigera, assembly GCA_958496145.1. Classification (NCBI taxonomy): domain Eukaryota; kingdom Metazoa; phylum Arthropoda; class Insecta; order Lepidoptera; family Noctuidae; genus Heliothis; species Heliothis peltigera. Next base: position 13,918,045 of record OY292321.1, on the reverse strand, counting down.
GAAATACAATGCTATTTTCTTTTCTTTCTACTACAAAGAAAAGTTATTGAAAAGATAGTTATCTGAGTAAACAAACATGTTTACAAATCGAGGAATGGAAGGTACACCTACACGGTACAAAATACTTTCCTGTGTGAAAGCTTGGAATAAAAGTGGCGTTCAGTAAATTGTTTGATATCAACACGAGCGTTGAAGGAAAATAAATAGGTAGGTGTAAGAACACGATGTTAGAACATGTATGTAGGTTTATCTCGTTATTGAATAGGAAAAATATATTAATTTATTGAATTTAGGGCCTATTGTTCTGAAGCCAGAACTGTACTAGTACATACTCGTAACCACTCGTACAAAGTCGTAGTGGCCTAGTGGTTAAAGAGCCAACCTCTCAAGTATGAGGGCGTGTGTTCGTTTCAGGGTCGGGTAAGTACGAATGCAACTTTTCGAAGTTTGTATGTACTTTCTAAGTATATCTTGGACACCAATGACTGTGTTTCGGATGGCACGTTAAACTGTAGGTCCCGGCTGTCATTGACCATTCTTGGCAGTTGTTACGGGTAGTCAGAAGCCAGTAAGTCTGACGCCAGTCTAACCAAGGTAAGGTAACCCGGGTAATTGGGATGAGGAGTTCAGATAATAATATACTAAGCAGAAAATATTATACTAAGCAGTTTCATTTAAATACACGGGTCAAGAATTTTAAAGATTATTATCCCTAAGTAGGTATTAGGTCTTATATACATACGTATATGTGTCTTGTCTTGTTATTAATCTTTGCACCCACTTTTATAATTGTTCTTGTATTCAATATTTTTATGTGTGTTCTTTCTTACTGAATAAATGTCTTATCTATCTATCTAAATCTTTAAGAATTTATACTATAAAATTTCTCATTTTTAATGACTAATGTGATAAAACAATTGCCTATCAATATTTCTTTGTACATCATCGCCAGTCACGTAAAACAGTTGGCACAAACTCCAAGGCAATGACCACGCTATACGTGTACATAGACGTTTCCCAAAACTGGGCCAGCAAGGCGTGGTCTCCATGGCAACCACTTGGTGGTATCGATCCTCAAGTTGTCTCCGCTCCGATAGGACATTCGGAGTTCCTTTGTTTTCCCCAAATTTTTGGAGTTAGCCCCACCGCGGTTCTGTGCACGAGAATTTAACTTACTTGACTGCCTTGTGAGGTTTTTTTTCACAGGGAAAATGTAGAAAGTTTTTGGAAGTGTGTGATTTATTTAGTGTATTTCTGTTCGGTTTGGGTTTTATTAATAACTGTTTTTTGTTATTATTTTGGGCTTCTTTGCGGGAACATTTATGAATAAAAGACTAGTTCAAAAATAAAATACTTTAGCATATTCATTTTGTTAAGTGTTTAATTCATCGTTTTGAACTGAAAATTGTTTTAATTTTTATATTGATAATATAATTGAAATAAGTATACGGCTTGATGTGAAAAATCTGTGACGTTGCGTTTTCATACACATTGCATAGAGAGTAACCGTTTTTGACAGTATTGAATTTGACTATCCCTACCTATAGGACGTAACGCAAGTTAACAAACTAAGAAATAACTTCGCTTTATCTCGCCGTTGAATGTAAATATTCCTACTAATATTATCAACGTGAAAGCAACGCAGACATAGACATATTTTATGCAATTTATTTTAACTCAAAATTATGTTCCTAACAAGAAAAAAGTTCAGCTGCAGTAACAAATTGTTTATGGTTCTAAAATGCCACTATCCCATGGGAAGTGCCGCAGGAAATATCAACATAAAATATTTGTCAGGGGAGTATTACATAACTGTATACACAATACTAAATAGAGTTTCTATTGTTCTTCACCTGAATCATGAATTAAATGATAAATTCCAGAAATTGCGCAGTCCTACAAACTTTTTCTAGAAAATCCAATAAAATCCGACATTCAAACAATTTTTTGGGAGACAATCACAGGTGTATGCATTAAATTTATGATTTTCTTTAATTAGCCGAGTAATTGAATAAAAATAAAGGGGCACTACCTATTCTAATCTTAAGAATCTGATTAAAACCATTTATTGTCTATAAATGACCCTTTTTTAAGTTACTTAATAAATGCAAGATAAGTATATGTAATGTAAGATAAGTTATTTTTTAAGGAATAAAAACATTGACCTAGAATATTGCAGGAGTAGTTCCAGGCTCTTCTAGACCGTGACTATATAACAATCGGAACCATGGATAAGTAAGTAAGGATTAAAACCTTCTTGAATATAGAATATAATCATGGCAACCGAAGACATCCATGGAATTTCATACTGACAGCGTGCGACTTTATACAGAACTGGAAGGCGTCAAAATCTGAAATTCATTAACAAAACTAAAATTTTGAATTAGTACATGTTTTTTTAAGCTTTGTAATCTTTACTCATAAATACAATAATTATGTCCTCTGGCAAAATAGCTGTGTATGGAGGACGAGGCGCCTTAGGATCAGCGTGCGTTAATTACTTCAAGCGAGCCAACTGGTGGGTCGTAAATATTGACCTTAAGTCTAACCCATCAGCTGATTACAACATCACAGTACCCTCAGACGCGTCATGGGTACAGCAAGAGGATCACGTTATGACGCTACTGAACACAGGACTGCAGGATCAGAAATTGAACGCTATTGTTTGTGTGGCCGGAGGCTGGACTGGAGGTAATCTCTCTGAAAACTTCAGCAAGAAGGCGGACGTAATGTGGCGCCGGTCTGTGTGGTCGTCCTCCATCGCTGCAGCTGTGGCTTCCAGACACCTCTGTCCGGGTGGACTACTGGCTCTAACGGGAGCTGTGCCTGCATTGAGAGGTACACCAGAGATGATAGGTTACGGCATGGCTAAAGCAGCTGTCCACCAGCTCACCAAGTCACTGGGATCTGAAAATTCTGGTCTGCCAGAGAAAGCAGTGGCCGTTGCTTTACTTCCACTGGCGTTAGACACACCAATGAACAGGAGGTTGATGCCCAAGGCTGATTTCAGTACATGGACACCACTGTCTTTCGTTACCCAGTTGCTTGATAAATGGATCAACGGTCAGGATCGTCCGGCAAGTGGTAGCCTGGTTGCGCTCATTACAGAAAACAGTGATACGCAGGTCGTGATGTCAGTGACGGAAGAATTAAAGAAAAAGGAGATTTTGACAGACACAACCCAATAGACAACATGTTACTGGATATACATACACACTTAAACGACGTCATTTCTGCTGCTTATTTGGATACTTGCGTGTAATTAATTGTTATTTTACATGTTTTTAATACATCGCTGAGTATCCTGCCTATTATGATTTAATTATTAAAATTCCATTCCATAATTTCCATTAAGTTAAGCTCCGCTTCGCGCGTTCAGTCCTTGGATAGTTGCCCGTCTATTGTAACAAGTTCTTCCGTGTTTCGGTACACACGTTTAATTTGTTTGTCCCGGCTGGCATTACATCTTTGTTAGCTCGTATGATTAGTCATAAACGAGAAAGTCTGACAACCAGTCCTTGCTAGGGGTATCGGGAAAAAACACTGGTGATGTATCCCAACATTGTGGGGTGAAGGATAGGCATTAGGCAGATGTTGATGACTTTATTGTTGATTTATCTTTTTTTTCTCTTTTAAAATGACAAATACTGCTACATTTGTCTGTTTCCAGAATAAAATTCGTTGTTGACTTTTCTGTTTTGTTTAAAATATTGTTCAAAATCAAAAACAAACCAAGCAGTTCACCTAGTGAGCATTTCATTAGACGAACAAACACTTCATTAGAGATGAGATGATTTGCAGCAATTGCCAATTACTTTCTAATGTTTCCTCCACAGCCTCGGCTTTGCTAAAGTTACGTGTGAGCCTTTATGTAAACTCCTCCTTTTCTTTCACATGAGAAAGCTAGAGAGTGCAAAAGAGACGGGAGATAAGCTTTAACGTGATCACTATTGCTTTTAACGTTCAAATTCCGTGACTGGAATAATATTTTTTGGCATTACATCGCTTTGACGTCGATATATATTTTTTGGTTTAGCAGTGTAATAATGTTACTATATTTAAAGCAATGATACCTTCAGTTGCTGTATTATAATCGTTGGGCACTTATATTTAAGAAGAAATCATCATCAGCCTTTTCGCTATCTCACTTCTAGGCCCTTCTTTCACAGAGAAGGAATTACTGTCATTCACTATTGCTCAAGGCGGATTGTCGATTTCAGACTTTATAGTCCAGCTTTCCTCGATGTTTTCCTTCACCTTTAATTAGTCATTGGTGTCCAAAATTTACCTCGAAAGTACTTATAACTTAGATTTCAGAAGGTTGCTGCAGAAGTTGCTAGCTGTTACTAGCGAAATCTGGAACTGAACCTGCATTGTAATACTTGAGAGGCTGTTAAACAAGTTAACGTCATTAATCAATTATTTGGACATTCAACAGAAGCCAGGGATCAATTCTCATTTAGGTGTTACAGATTTCAATGACCAAGTTATCCGGGGACCTAGTGCAAACTAATATTATGTAATAGAATTGCAGTGGCGAGATGCGGTCGGTAATATTGTTGCGAAGTGTACGCCGAACGCCAGTCTTGCTAACTAGGAGGGTAAACTGCATAATGCAATAGTATAAGTATAATATTGTGACGTCAGGATTTCTCCCTTGAAGCGAATGTGTGATTACTATTTTGATGTTTTTTCAAGCGCTTTTTAGAATCTGTCTTTTTAGCTTGCTTAGATCTTCATATGGATAAATTACGTGTCATATTCTTTGTGTGCGATGGACTTCTAAATTACTTAACCGATTTTAATAAGTTTTGTACACTGTGTGCAGCTTCATCCAACTTGATAGACAGGATAGCTTATACATACATCTTAATTTAAAGTCAATATTATTTTATTGAAAACTGTTAGTTCAACATATAAAAAAGAAGAGCTTTTTTGTACATATTAAGCTTTTTGGACACCTCAGTTTGCTAACATAATGTAATAAACATACAAGCGTATACATAAAGTCTTGGTTATGATATCGGTGTAGACTCCGATGCAAGCTAAATTCAGAAATTTAGTTTTCAAGATTATTTTTTAATATCCCATTATTATTTTAAAGTTTGGTGTATATTATAAATGAGATATTTTAAGGAATACTTCCTTAACAACCTTGCTGATATCGCAAGCAACACTGAAGTTGAAACAAAAATTCATGTTCAGTTATACGCGCCTGATTAAAACGAAGAGCAAAATCACAGAGTTGCGAATTATGTTTACAAAATAGTGCGATCACAATTTTCTTAATAGGGGCCTTAATTTGCCCTCCCAACAGGTAGGTAAGTAGATATTATTCGTAAAATGCGTCACGAAAACTAGACTTTATAAGAAAATTATAAACGAAACAGTATAAACGAGATTGCATTAAGTGAATGGATTGATAGAAATGTTACAAGTGCGCTATGTTGTATCAAAGATATCATTGTGCCGCTAATCGGATAGAAACACTATTGTTGCTATTTCAATGCACGATTGTTTCTCAAACATCCTTAGTGGTTGCCTTATTAAAACTTATGAGTTCTTGCGAAGAATATAAATAATAATGAATAGGAAGTGTGTTAAAACTAAGATAGGTACCTAAGTGGCCAATATTAGTGCTTGAAATTTGATACCTGAATTTTCTTAGTAAAATATTTTTTTTCTACAGACGAAGTAAACAAAAGACAGGCAAATCATACAATTTGTGATCGATTTCATGGTTGGCAGACCTTTCTGTCTGTATGCACCGCAAAAATCGTCAGCATCTCTCTATCTAGAATTTAAAAATAAAATCTAAGTTTTTTTACATATACTTATCGACATTCTAATAAAGATATAATATTTTTGTGAGCAAAAAAGACAGCAAAGAAACTGTGTGTTAACTCGTGTGGGTAAAATAGAGCTGATGAGGTATTATGGCATATAGATACAGACGCCTGCACATCAAGCTACCATCAAATTTCCTTAACAGATTTCCAACTTTATCGCTGAAGCGTTCTCAGTTGATTCGGAATTTGCCCACGTTGAGGAGGTCAGATAGGCAGTCACTCCACGTAAAGCACTGGTACTCAGCAATCTCCTATTAAGACTGGAAGCCGATGCTACCCCAATATAGCTTGGTAAAAAGGCTAGGCTGATGCTGAGTCACAGTTGCCCTAATAAAGTCGATGAAAGAATTTACTTAAAACGCGAATTCCTTTGTTACAACTCTTTTGTCTCGCTGGCTTCACCGTCAGACAAGCAACGATAACTTTGCATGGAATAAGAACATTTTCAGACCCTAGGACTAACTTTTCAACCGTGTTCAAGTTGTCAGTTCGAGATTTAAAACTTTACTTGGATAGAAGAGATTTATTAGGGATTCGAAACTATGAGAGACTTGAATGTTATAGGTACTTAGATTACTTATTTACCTACGTATTAACTTATTGTACTGTCATTTGTTTTGAGATTTTATTGTTGTTTTTTGTAGAGGTACTGTTAATTACTACATCCAGTAAGAATCTCCTAGCAGTGGTTCCATCCGCCTGGGACTAAATTTATACTTACTTTACGAAAAGGGTCAAATTATATAATTAAAAACCCATGAAAGGTTAAAAAAGAAACACCTACATTTGAAGAACTCGCACAAACAAATTCTTAAGCTTTGTGTATTAAAAGATACATTTATATGTTTGCTTTAAGTTGCAAATGCTAAAAAGTTAGCCTTTGATCCTTGAACGACCACAATTTTCACAAAAATTTACCTTTAAATCGGATTAGCGTGGCGGATTATGGTCTACCCGCCCTCCGTTTCTTCAAAGCCTGAATCCCAATCGCGAAAAAAACACGTACTTACTTAAAAAGTGAAAAATTTTACTTGGTTTTCTTCTATTAGAAATAAGAGAGAGTTTAATTTGTAATTGAGTAGCTTTTGTTTTTTCCGAGTATTCTTAAGAGCGCGTATCCTGAAAGTTGGCAACAGCTAACATTATTAAATGACACCTCCCATTATGGGTGCAAGTGGAGGGAGCGTCAGATTCTTTTGACTAAAACCCACTATGTTCCTATTGGGCCTCTTCTAGGGCCGTGGAAACACTTGCGAACCACCCGGAGCCCCAGCAGGACATGCCAAAAGCCTTAAATAGACTGATTGAGATTTATCGCGACTTAGCCGAGGGTGCAGCTGGAGTGAGTCAGACTTGCTGACTATAACCTCTATGTTTCTTGTAGAGGTCCTTGAGTGCCAAGGCCATGATAACTCTTGCGAACAACCCGCAGCCCTAGTAGGACATGTCAAAAGCTTATAAAAAGTCTGATTGAGATTTGTCGCATCGAATTTCAAGAACCTAAGTCCCTAAGGTTAGTAAGAAATTTAGTTTTAAAAGACAAAATACGTTAATTGACACCTGTTTGTAAACGCAGCCAGTTATAATTGCCATTACTTAATTATTTTATGTCATTAAGTTTCGTAAGCTGCAGCGACAGGTGGTCAAATAACCTGTGCACATGTTAATATACCTACCTACATGGTGTGTGGGTTTTTTGGAATCGGAACATATACCTACGCCATTTTGTTTTTTAGTAGGAATTTGTCTGTTGATTTAATAAAGTTATTGATTTTATATTAGCGCCATTTTACTGTTTTGATCGGATTTGTATCTTACAATTTGGTGATCCAGTCACCATCATTTTGTAGATCCGAACTGGTTATAGGACGCATATTAATTTTATAAGTATTTTCCTCAAAGTATTCCTGTTAAATGATGACGTACAATCACGTCTGAAGACGCCATATTCCTTGAAAGATGGCGGAGATGTTTTTCGGCGAAATATTTCGATTGTACGGGTTAGTATTTTAGATTATTTATAGTTTCTTTTTTTATGTAACGTTAAACTAAAGCCACGTTATAAAGTTGTGTTGTATGTTTTTTAGTTTTTTGTTCATTACTTTTAATTAAGTAGTTAATTTTTATTATAGATATTAGTTTTAAGTATGTTATATACACAAGTATGTATATAATCCTTAATAAATAAATAATGAAACCACCTAATTATAAAGCGTGGTCTTAAAAAAAGTACTCGGTTTTATCCACCATTTCGAACAAAGTTAATAAATAGCCTAGCACCGTATCATTTAGGTACTTTTTAAAGCCAAGTCTTATAATAAGGTGGGAAAAGATTAAGGGAGTTCGAGGGTAGTTCCCGATTTAAAAATAAGATAATTAATATGAATGTGACAAAATTTTGCTTCGTTCACACACGAACAAACGGTAGAACTATAATATGTAAATTAAGAGCTGCTCAGGCCATTCTTAAATTCACAGGTTGCCTCTAATGTAGCGCTGAAGATTCTTAATGCATTTGATTGCTAAAAGTAGATGCTAAACAGACTTTCTATGTTTTAAAGCTAACGATTTTTACGTTTGTAACGAAGTTTTTAATTATCCAAATATGAGAAAATGAAATGTACATAAGTATCTAAAGTTAAAATAATATAGGTGATTAATAAAGATGAGATGAGTCTATGACAGATATACAAAGAAATATAAAATTAAACATAAGAAAGTTTATAATATGATGAATTATTATGGTTTTTGATGTACCTACTCGTTATTATATCTTAAAATATTCAGAGCAGTAGCCGCCTGAGTGGTTGTAAGAATTTTTATCGAAATTCCAAAAACGCCTTTTTATAAAACTTGGCTCATTTTTTCTAATTTTAAATTATTGGTTCCATTTCTTAAGGCTTTGATTGTTACTGTGCAGAAAACACACTAGATGTGTATATTTTTTTTCACGCTTGGAGCCATCGTGCAAATCAATGTTCAATTAAGACAGAAAAGTAAAATTGCACTTTGTTTTAAAGTTTCGTAGATCAACCCCGTCTGGTGCCGCTGCGTACTATGACCTGCTACTATTACCTAAAGTATTAATAAAATGCTGAGTTTCCCATTGGTTTCCTATTGAATTGACGTAAATGCAAATGGAAACCGAAGTTATTTTCCTAAGTAATTCTAATTAATTTTCGTTCTGGTTTGGATTGGACTTCTCTTGAATATAGTAACTTGTAATACGTATTTGATATTTTCCCATAGTATTATAAATTCGTTTCTTTTTTAAATAATCTTTCCTCCTGCTTCGTGGCAGTACCCTGCTCCATCACGTGTCGGATCCGTCAAACATTGTATAAAAGTTCCGTGTATAATTTGCCAGTATCGCACCATCGAATTGGGTCATCGATCGGCGAGTCCGGTACATTTTGTCAATAAAATTTGTATCTCATTTTGTAAAGTGTCCATTCGTAATGGTATGGTTAGCCGCACAAGTTTGTACTGTTGTTCGTCAATTATATATATTGAACCGCAAATTTTGTTCGGTTTTCAGTAGCTCAGTCGCTCGGCAGTAAGTTAATAATTTTGTTTAATTAAGTACTAATTTCATTCACTTTTAATTAAAAAAGTTATGTGCAAAGCAAACTAAACGCCAACGATGGCTCGTGATGAGCTAATCTTTTTCATTGGGATCAGATAATTTGTATTGTACAGATGCCAGCACATCAAGCTACTACAACCGGTCAAATGATTGATCCTGTTTGTACGGCTACGTTAAAAACTTAACTTACTTTCCATAATTTTTATGTGCTTTTTTATATTTTAATACATATTTAATAGAGAAACAAAACTTTATTTTGGAGCTACTAAAACAACTTTACCTCTTAAATGATTGTTAGTACCTACACTACATTATTAAGGCTGGTTAAACAGTAATTGGCAACAAGTCTAAAACACCAAAAACACATCAGCCCTACTGAAGTCATAAGCTGATTTAAATTTTCGAAATTTATCAATTTTATTTCAATAAAACTTAAGTCGCGGTCATTAAAAATAGGTGTCTACTTTTGGTGCACGATCGTGTAAACTGTAATTTTCATAAAAAACTACTAAACAATGTCATAACGAATATTTACATAGTTTACTTTTTCTACATTCTTCTTGTCCACCAATAATCTAAACAAATATAAAAAGCAAGAAAAAATACTCATCTACACCTGGTACTCCATTTATCATCAATATTTATTTATTTAAAAACTAGCTGTTGCCCGCGACATCGTCCGCGTTGGCATAAGACGATTAAACATTCATCTCCCCTACCCCCGTATGTGATAGCGTGATAATATGTAGCCTATATATTGACCCGACCTCTTAGTTGTATTCATGCCAAATTTGAAGCAAATCCATGCAGTACTTTTAGAGATTAGCCCGGACATACATACAGGCAAACAGACAAAAAATCTAAAAAATATATTTTTTTCTTCGATATCGATTGTACATCACGCCCCAATTGTTCATTTAAAAAAAAATATTCAATGTACACAGTTTTGACTTTTCTACGATTTTATTATATGTATAGATATTTATTACACCAATTGACAAGACATTAGAACTAATACACGATCCGTCAAATCCGAGCGTGGTGTTAATGACAGAAATGAGGACGAGCGGCGCCGCGAGCCTCTCTTGTAATATTTAGCAACCTTGGGCTAGTTGCCACTTCACTCCGCTAGATTGCGCCACCGTTGCACTAATACTACGTAACAGCCGAAATGAGTTAACGATACCAGTTTTTGGCTACAACAATAGATTTTTTTACATTCGTAAGCAAAGTAGAAATGCTCATTTTTGTTGTAGATGTGGCAGATAAATTATTTAGGGAGGTTTAAATTAAGTATTTAGTGTAAAAAAACCATTTCAGTAGATACAGGCTTTTTCAAATGTTAAAACATAGAAAAATAATTTCAAAGTAATACGGGCGGAGCAATGCAGAGCTCATTTCTGCGATAGGAAAATGAAACAAAGAAACGCCCACGATAGCTCGTGATGAGCTAATCTTTTTCCATGGCATCGGATGGACATTGCATGTTCCATTAAACATTGAACAGACAGCAGCATATCAAGCTACTATAATCTCTCAAATTTTCTTTATATATTTTCGACTTTATCGCAGAAGCATATAGTTAATTGTTGACTGGGAAAAATTGTCAGTTTCGGGTACCTTGATGTGCTGGCGTCTGTACATTATTTAAAATTGATTCTTTTTCTAGAAATTATATATCTACCCAAATTACATGGTTCTTAGATTATTATTTTGAACGCTAGATACCTATTTCAAATTATTTTCCTAGTCCGTCGAATAGCGGTAATTTATACACTTAAGTAGCAACTAATTATTCACCACGAAATTTTAATTGTTTTAGTTTAATTTAAGAAGATTAATAGTTTTGTTCTTATTTACTTTCAGTAAAGTGATACAGTTTCAGCTTTTTTTTTGTTTAAAAATATTCGATAAAGTGTAGACATAATAATTATGATGTAAATAAATATAATTAGTGTGTTATGTAGCAGCTTATACGTCAATTACTAAAAAAAATAGTAGGTACGTACAGACGCCAGCACATCAAGCTACCCAAAACTGTAAAATTTCCCCAATCAATTTTGCACCGTAAGCTTCAGCGATAAAGTCTAAAATCTATAAAGGAAATTTGTGTTTTATGTGTCCGGATATTTCCCAACTCTTACGCAACAAATGAAGAAGTATATTTATAGGTTCGCGTCAACATGTTAGTACATGGCCACCAAATAATAACCAACTACAGTTATAAGGAGCTTAGGAACCATTCAAATGTATCAGGAAGTTTATTTAACGTCCAGCTGACGTCACGGAGACCTTCGTGTAGCCGCGTGTTGTCCATAATTTATCAGAATATAACCCTGTGGGTAATTATACTATGAAGTCGCACACATGTTCGGCATGACGTAATTCGGCTGATGTCAGACAGCCGAGCCCGCGCATTCTATCGACGAACTAGCACGCTGCATTTTAGGGTTACGCACAGAATATTACAATACCAAAAATTTACGTAAATAGATCACGAGTAAAATAAAACACTTTGGGCCTTATTACAAAAAGTAAGTTGGATGATTGACACGTGCTTAAAGAAAAATTTGTATGCAAAATTATTTTAAACACATGTCAAACTTCTATCTTTTTTGTAGTAAGGCCCTTTAAATCTAAACTAATTACAAAATATAAATATATTTAAAAAAAACTTAACCTACTATACAAAAGTATTTTAATATTTACATAACATATGTTCTTTAGTTTGAATTTTCATTAAACAAATAAAAACATGGAAAAGAAAATAGGTGTTTTATTAATATTTCGTTTCCTTTTTAAAGTTCAAAGTGCCATTAGAAACTTTTTGCATTGTTTTACTTAATCGCATTTAGTTGTCAAACGTCAGATTACGTCCCGAAGTTACCAAGTAGGTAAAGAAAACGGAAAATAAAACAGAAATTCTATCAATAGATAACATTTACCTTTCCTCGTGCGGCGAGACTTCGACTTCGGCTTCAGGCGGCTTAAAGTTTTTAACTTTTTTTTGCGGCGAATATATCCCCCGAGCTATCGGCGTTCACAGAAAATACTTCTTATATTTTCTAATATATTTGATAGAACGCCAGTTCCTTTCAATGTACCTACTATATTTACATGGATTGAGGATTTATTTAAAAGGATCAGAATTTTTCTTTACTTAATATATTCCTTAGGGAAATATTTTTTGTGTATTTTTATATTTACACGGAAAAAGTGACCTTTCCTTCCCATGGGTTCAATTTATTTTCATTCTCGAACATTCTTCATTAAATGTAGCTTATAATTTTCAGTAGCAGAAATGTTTAGGTTTACTTGATTCGCAATAATTATGATATCTTATGTACGGAACGATCGATAATGCGCACTTCGTACTTGTCAATATTTTTTATACTTCGTTTTTGCGCGTTAGATTCCACAGTTCACATTTGGGCTTCTCTTATAAGTATTTCATAGATGCTTATACTATCGTGTTTAAGTTGCTTCGTATATACCAACTGGTTGCTAAGAGGAACCGGTAGTTAAAGTTACGCTGACCAAATATAATCATTCTCGTTCAGAATATTATATGAGTAACAATTTTTTTTTAGTTCACGTAACATTCTGTGATATATTTATGATGGATTCGTCATGCGATCTGTTGGACTAGAATGAATTTAGCGCGTAAAACTATGATTCATTAAACTATGACGTGTAACTAAAATATAATAATGACGATTCCTTGCATATTTAAAACGAGCTATTCTTGTCATTCATATTTCGCTCATCGACGGAAAATGTTGCAATGATTTTGATGAAATTTTGTCTTGAGAAATGGTGTTCTTATTAGATTATGTATTACGATGTAATACAATATTAAATTCGAATAATAAATTGATGATTCGCATGGGTAAGCGAGGATTCTAAAGCGAATGAAACGGAGACTCGGTTTATCCACACAAATTCAATAGACAAGCAACAAAGTTTTATGTACAAGATAGATAATCGAGACACTAGGGTACATAATATTATTAGGTGACCCTCATTGCAGGTCGCTGGCGGTTATCGCTCCTGATAACATAAGCGAATCTAGCGGACCGAGGAAGCTTAATAACATCAAATTTCAGTACGCTATAAACACAGGAGAATTCGCTGTATGTTTGTCCAAGAATTTCTAAGAAAACACTCAACAGATTCCAATAAAATTTGGCACACATCTAGCCTATAATAAGCATTAAAAATTATTACTTAACACCATTTTTTTATTACATTATCGAAATTACCACACTGTGTTTCGGATGGCACGTTAAACTGTAGGTCCCGGCTGTCATTGGACATCCTTGATAGTCGTTACGGGTAGTCAGAAGCCAGTAAGTCTGATGCCAGTCTAACCGAGGGGTATTGGGTTGCCCGGGTAACTGGGTTGAGGAGGTCAGATAGGCAGACTGAAGGCCGACCCCAAGATAGTTGGGAAAAGGCTCGGGAGATGATATCGAAATTACCACAGTCGAAGGCTTCACACTAGTTATAAATTAATGACGTCATTTTAATCCTGTTTTAGATGAAGCCCAGTATTCTGGCAACCTTAGCAGTACCTACGGCGTTAGCTCTAAGGCGCTTACATGTTGGTTACTAAAATAATCTTGACCTACTTCCAGGTAAGTACCTATCTAGTTGATACCGAATTATGATACGATAGCGTTCGTTAACAGTTGATGAAGGTAGATTATTATCTTGAATGAATTTATTTTAGTATCGGATTTTGCGGGCACTGCTTTAGTTGCTTAAATACAAACTGTCCCATTTATGTATTACGTAGAAATGCCAGTACATCAAGCTACTATATTCTGTCAAATTTTCCTTAGATTTTCACCGTTATCGCTGAAGCATATGGTTCAAAGTTGATTGGGAAAATTTGACAGTTGTTCCGTCTGTAGACACTTTCAACCTCAATAACCAATTGTTATCAATAGGTTAAAATTTTCCCGTGAAATCATTAAACCAAGTAGATATTTATCTATTGAAATAGAAGTAAAGATTGCTAATTTTTATACTTTATAATAATCAATTTTCAGTATATTATAATGTTATATTGTATAGTTTATATCTGTGTGCAGTTTGCTGTCGTTAATGGCGGACTGTATGTACACTATTAGATCATTTGCCCTTGTAACAACTGGCCATTGGATTGGTCTCAACCTACGAAGGCAATATTCTCTATATATTAGTATTTAAAGCTATTTTATGTATTACTGGTTATTTTATTACAGTTCAATTATGTACCTAAATTAAACATAATTTCTATGATTTTATTATCAGGCAATCTTTTTATTAATATTACTTAACTACTATTATCTAAAACAAATGACAAATTTATAGCAAATAAAAATATATTGACTTTTTATTTACACTTAATTACTCCTAATATGTGTTGTATTACATGTCACAGTTATATTAACACAGAAAATGATAGGAAGAAATTAGTGAGACCGTGCAATAAATAAAAATCAACATTGCCTTCGCAATAACACAGGAAGCACGCCCGTCATGCTTCATCCAATTAGTTCAATTCAATATTATTTTTATCGAAATGCGACTGGGGAAATATTTCACATTTCCTCAGTTAGCCATCCGTCTTCTGTTTATAAGAATGTATTAATTAATATTTTAAAACTTCGCACTGCCATTTAGTAATTTAATCAAAAATCTTTCTCTAAAATTGTAATTTCGTAACTCTAAGGGCCAGTTTCAAAATGTCCGAATTATCTACCGAATAAATTAAAAAATGGAACAGAATTTCTATGCAATTATCTACCAAAAACTAACTGGAACTTATTCGTAGGTGGTGAAACAGGCCCTAATATTATCATAACTTTTTTAATGACCTTCGACAGAAATAGTGCTGTGAAATTTTCCGTACCTAGACCAAATGGATCATTGTAGAGGCGTTCCGTTCCACGTGACGCTTGCCGTCATCAAGGGGCACGCACGTTAGATCGTTCTAGACAGCAGCCAGTGTACGGCGACACGCCACATCTACCTACCTATCTGTTGAAATCTGGAGCGTTTCAATCGGGCCCAATTTACTACCCAATCGTCACTAAACGGGCTATTCTCAACTAACATTCTTGACGAAGGGATTTTAAACCTTATTGCGTGGGAACAAGGTGTTTTTATACGCATGACACATTTGTTTCCTGGCAGTAGAGCACGACAGGAATGAAGAGTTGGTTATGTTCTTAATTAAGTATCAAATGTACTTTTAGGTGTTGAGACTATTTGAATTAAAGATAAATAGTAGGTTACAGCATTGCACCAATATTCATGCTATTTATTTCCAGTTAAAGGAGAATTTGTCTGCGTTCATGAATAGTACCTGCTAGAATTTTGTTCATTAAGAGCATGACAGCGGCTGATTGACGAGCGATGAAAAAATCAATTAAAATCGTTCGATCAATTGCTCTCATTTCGACATGTGAGAGCGCAAATTGAAAATTGATGTCATAATTTTGTAAATGGTATTATTTTAGTTTGTTAGGTAGTATTTTCCTATTGTTCTGGCCGTGGAAGAAATTCCGAAGGCTAGGCACTTGTAACTTCGAACGCTTACAGTTGTATTGATTTCTAGAAGGTCACTTTCAGGGTGTCGACGCTGTGTCGGACTCGTAGACAAAGAATTCGTATCCTTTAAATAATGTATTACATTTTGTTCTTTAAACTAATCATAAAAAGTGTATATTACCTATTTAATTTTGTTGTAAGGTTATCATTATCAATATGAAATAATATATATTTATTTCTAACTCGATAAATATAAATGTGTAAATAATATTTTACGGTGAGGTGCCTATACGTGTATTTTTTTTATTTGTATAGCATATATTTAATCGCAAAATTATATTTTATTAATAATCTACATATTATGTAAAAGTCGAGTATAAACAAAACATATATGTACCTACCACTACTACTACATAGTAGTATTCTACAACATGAAACAGCAAATCAAAACGTTTCAGAACTGACGATCTAACTAGCAGAATATTACCAATATATGTATAACCCATCCACAAATATTTAGGGCACCAAATTCGTCAGTGCCGTAGTTCTGTGACAACTATGTCGGTACTTGTAATCGCATGATAAATAAATGAAACTCGCTTATCGCGGACAGCCTTGGCCCGGTTCGCTCACTAGAATTTGACGGCTATTGCACGCTATTATACTAGTGATATTAGGACAATGAAATCATGGGTGTATGTAGGTACTGTGTTTTATATGTGTATATCTAAACTAGCAGTTTCTTGCGATTCCTGCTTCCACGTCTCAACAGACCCGTACCTGGATAAAACGCTTATATTCACTGGGGATAGAGTAGCTTTACAACAGTGAAAGAATTTTTCAAATAGGTCAAGTAGTTCCGAAGCCTATTAAATCCAAACAAACAAACAATTAAATCTTTCCTCTATATAGTATTAGTAAGTATAGATTATAAATATTAGTCATGGTTATAAGTAAATTTAATATTACTTATAACATATATATACATATAATTTATTATATGTTTGTATTTTACGGGTTTATTGGGAAACATTATTTTATTATATTAAACAAATTTCGATTGAAAAGTGGTATTTATCCACGAGCCTGAAGAAGATTTTTCAAGAACCTTTTTACCCTTTTTCTGTAAATTATTTAACATATTACTGAAACACATAAATAATAAAAGATATTCTTTTTATCAGTTAGTCTGCTAAAACTCGAGAACAGCTTACTCTATTTAATTTCATTTTTTATTAGTCTACAATTCAAGAATGGTCTTAGCTTCTGAGGGATGTCCGCACGACTTACCGCGGCCGTGGCACACAAAGACCTCCAGAAGGAACATAGTTTTTCAGTCAGTAACAGTCTGACTCTCCCTTTAGCTGCACTCACAGCGGGAGGGGTTATTTGATTTCTAAACGAAAAAAAGGAATGGCCTTAGGAAAGTTTTTGTATACGACAAGCAAAGCCGGGAGTAGGTTGTTCTAAACACATTCTATACCTTTGTTGATTCCAACTCAATGACGTTTAGAGGCACTTTATGCACGGAATATGTTCTGGCCTAACTAATTAGTCAAACTTTAGTGCTGATCAATCAATGTTTGGTGTTAGAGTGGCGAGCTTGTAGCCGTTAATTAAATAGATCTATAACTAGAGCAGTTGACGTGCTTCATATGGGTTGTCTTCGACGTTGTGTTGAGTCATAAATGGGTCACATAATAACCGTATTTAACTGAAATCTGTAGTTTACCAAGGAAAAACATAGTTATTCTCTTGTTTTCATGGGAAATCAGCTGATGAGGATTCAGCTGAACGGGGTGTCAAACTCTTACTGACTAAAACCCACTATGTTCCTTCTGGAGGTCTTTCTGTGTCAGGGACGCGGTAACTCTTGCGAACAACCCGCAGCCCCGGCAGGTACGTAGTTCCTCTTAAATAATACAGAAATACTGTATACGTCTTATAGTTTGTGAATTACTTACTAATGGTTTGCAGGAACATTATAGCAGTGAGGTCATTTCAATATATTATAATTGATGAACCTACATCAGTGGAATGGTGCGTAGGCCCTACATCTCCGCACGTTCGGTTATACGGAGCTCACACTACCACGCGTCATGATGTGGTGCGTATAGCTACGATTTTAAGCGACTTCAAAAAAGATATTCTCAATTCACCCGTATACTTAATTGCATTTTTTTAAATGGAACTGTGAATGGCGTATACTTTGGTCAAATCGATTGATAAATGACTTACACCAACTTATTATAAAAGTGAACTTAGATTGGTAGGTTAAAACTATCAATTTGAATAAAGTTAATGCACTAAACCTAGGATGAAAGCCACTAATTTTTAAAACCACGTATTTTAATAACGTGCAATGATGTATTAGGTGAATAAAGGTCTAACACTAGTGACACTAGTTTCAAACAGTTCGTACTATAAGAATATGAATATTATAGCGAGAGGTTCAGTTTGAAGACGCGTATACGCGCGTTATTGCACTCGCATTGTTCGGCCGTGTGGTAGTGTGAGTGCCACTAAACGTGTCAGTCAGCTGCTGGCGAGAAGCCAACTCTAAGACGCTGGAGCACATTTCAAATCTGACATCGTGACACGTTTCTATTGATCCCAGCGCTATTTTTATGGTATGAGCAGCCGGTTATGTGTTAACTTTTTCGTTGACTAAAGTTTTTTTTTTAATTTTTTTCGCCATTTTATCCATATCACTAGCTCTGTTGGAACCATTTCATTTAAATACAAAGAATGTTATAAACCGTTAACTAATATACTTAAGGATAATAGTATAGCATAGTTTTTATCAAGCCCAATGGTAAATTTTTCCCCAGGAATTTTCCACTGACATTCAGTTACCTACACGCAAAATATGAACGGTCTGTTTCACCACCTACGAATAATCGTCCCAGATAGTTTATTTGGTAGATAATTTCATACAAATTTATTCGGTAGATAGTGGCCATTCGGACATTTGAAACAGGTACTAAATCGTACAAAAAGAACCTATTTTAAAAGATTGATAAACTTTTCCTGTACTCATGCAAGCAATTTCGGAAGCAAAGATATTTAAATGGAACTACCAAAGGAATATCTTGAACAATTCGACAATATATTGAAGAGACGTATCATTTCAGGCTATGAAGGTTTTATCCAGCTAGCTTTACTCTACCTATGGTTAGTAAGGCAGATGCACAATGCGGGATTACTCGGCTTATACCGAAGGCCCGCTGAGGAAGTCGACCAATCCAATGATACGATAGAGATATGCCATTATACGTATTTTTTTTTCAAAAGAACATGTTGCCAGTATCTTGTATATTTTAAAGACAACGTGTCTGAAGACATCCCTTCGCAAATATACGAAGAAGCGAATAAACGCTTCAAAAGGCGAACCTAACACCAAAAAAGTCGGTCCAGTTGTAACATACAGACGCCAGCACATCAGGCTACTACAATCTGTCAAATTACCTTAATAAATTTTCAACTTTATTGCTGAAGCATACGGTGCAGAGTCGATTGGAAAAAAAATACAGTAAAGTATCTGTTCCAGAAAAATGTTGAGTTTCTATTCACGGCAGTGTTAGTCACAACGTTTTAATTTTATATGATAATGTGATGCACATATTTAACTAACTACATTAATTAATCGCTGGCAGGACGATCAGGAAGCTAATTAAACGTTTTAATGCTTGTTAGTTAGAAAGAACTAAGGACTTCACATTATTTATGGATATTAAATCATACGCCCTTATAGTATGATTGAAAATCAAATGCACCCATGTTTTTTACGAAGCTGTGAGTCTCGTCAACTCACAATGTAATATTACTAAAGATTTTTATGTTTTTCTTGATTTCATAGGATACAGGATATATGTCTGCTTATAAGGAATTTTTCATTGTCATACTGTCTGTCGTAGCTATGTCGTAGTCATGTCGTAGCTATTTCTCCCGTGTCGTAGTACGTCGTAGCATTTAATACCTGTCTAAGTAATTACTTTTACAACATTCCACTGAACTCTAGAAATAAAAATATCTACTGATACGTCATCTACTCGTAGATTTCTCCAAAGATTTATTAGGTTACCTTTATCATTTTGCAAGTTAAATGTTAAAATTGAAGAGAGGATAGTTGGGAATGCTATTTCTGTTTTCATTAACATACTTATTCGTGTTAGATATGTATTTATAACCGCTAACGTTTTGTATAAAGGTTTCTACCTTGTAAAGCCGAAGCGAGACTACCAGAAATAAATAACGAAACTGCAGTATTCTATAATGACCCGTTTAATCGTATTAAACCATCGAAATGAGCAGAGCACATTTTATAGACTACTGTTATACTTCTGAGTCACACAACCGAATTCAGTAAAAAAACCGTCCATTTAAAATTCGTCGTTATGCCTACAACATAAAACATAATTTCGTGTGCCGCACATTCCGATACAAAGGATCGCGATGCTTCACGTCGTAAATACATTTAGAGTTTCAGACCCCCCAAAACTTACTCCCACCACCCTCTATGGCCCAATTTCGGAGGTGCAGCGGGGGGTGGGGAAGATTAATAATTCGCTGGTTACCTACGTCGAACAAAGGCAAAACATTATACTGCCGACGACACAAGCCATTTTGTATCTTGTAACGTTGGAATAGGGTTCAACAGCCACATCACACTTTGTCATTAATTTCGCGTTGGAAGCGACACAGCTGTTGCCAAGGCATTTTATGTTGAAACAGTTTTTTAGAAAGCAGACTAGACGTTGTAAGTATAACACAGTAGCTAAATATTAGGAAGGTACAGTTATTTTTATTCGTTGAATTGTTAGCAACGTTAACAGCGGGGCTGGCTTCGAATTCATGTATTCGCGAAGCACTCACCTGAACAACAGTGCATTTCAAATTGAACTGAATTTCCGAGTGCATTATAAAATATGAAAAGCTCCATTGCTCGTGCAAGTCGGCTATAAAGTGAATTCTAACTGCTGAACACTCCTGTGCATTTATAACGAGGGGCGCTCACTGCATTTTGGAGCTCCAAGTTTGAGGAAATCTTTTGCGGTTCACGCCTCAACGGAGTTTTGACTTTACCGAAAGTTATTTCTTATGCTTTTACTGTTTATGCACTAAGGCCCGATTAAGAGATGGATGGCGTATGTTTTCAGACTTTATGCTTTTAGTATTTGCATTATTCAGCGATAAATTTTGAAATCTTGAACCGATTGTGTGCGGTCTCTTTAGAGAACTTTCATCATTCCTAAATCAGAGGCTATAGAGATGAATATTTCCGTTATATTAAACTTTAGGAGGTTGTCTGCGAATAAAAACAACCATTTGTCCTTGTATATCCGTGTGTTACAAAGTTTTGACTACTTAACCTTTTGACCGCCACATTAAAAAAAGAAAAACGTGCCTTCAGCGCCAAGCTAAGAATTCGGAATTATATCGATTGAAATTCACTATTAATTTTAAACTTTTAAAGTTTGTCATGTATACGTGACTGTGGCGTGCTGAACACTTTTTGGTTTGTCGTCTATACGTGACTGTGGTGGTCAAAAGGTTAACATAAAGATAGATTTAAACCGGTGAGAATAAATAAATCCACCTAGATAGAAATTCCTCCTTCAGATAACGTGTCAAAGTTCCTAGCATACTTTTGTAATACACTCGCATTTGCTACACAAAAATACACGACAGCTTTGCCGTCGCTAAAGTGAGCATCCACGCTATTCCCTTTGATATTTAAATACTTCGGAGTCATGTCGTCACCATCGTGCGAGATTGAATTTTCACTACGTCAAGCAAAAGGCTGCGAGTGACGGCGTCGTTATCCAGCTGAAATGAAAGAGGCCATGAATATTTGGCCTTTGATTGCTTGTCGCGACCCATTTGCGTTGACAATGCAGCAAGGCTGCAACTTTAGGAAACACGTAGAAGAGGTTATTAGGTATGGAGATCGGTTATTAAATTGCTAACGAAGGACGCCTGTTATGCTGGGGCTGCGGGTTATTCGCAAAAGTTACCGTGGCCCCGGCACACAAAGACCTCCAGATGGAACATTGACAGGTTTTAGTCAGTTTGTCGGGATTTTCATCTAATGTTAAGCATTTGATAATGACCCACGTTAAAAAAGGCTTTCGCATATCACATGGATGAAAATGATAATATAATTATACTATCTACAAACTAATGTGTATATACAAACTCAATTTTAATTATACATATGTACCTACTATCTCACATTAAACGCCTTTCTCTCTTCTAACTTGCTGTGCCCATCAGGGTCCATAATTGTGACAATAATTTTATAATCTTCCACCTTATGTATATTATGGAACGCAATAAAGAATATGAATGAATGATTAGGAAAAAAGTTTATTATACCTCTACCTATATTGACATAAACATGATCCTTAGCAAGTTTTAGATGACCTGTAAAAAGCGCCTTAAATAGGGCGGTGCAGGGCGCAGACCCTGGGGGGCGCAGAATTGACCAGACCAGACACGAGTATCTAGTTTTATTTCATGCAAGTAGGTTGTTTTGTTGTTTATTGATACGCTCGTTTGGAAATACATATTTCCTATCGGTTACGCTATAACTAACAACATGTATCAAAAACATCCATCCAGTTCTGAATTTCCTAAGAGCCTGGTTAGAACATTTTCAAGGGCGTAGTTTTGAAGACTCACACCAGGCGCAAAAGACGACACTGTCTGTAAAAATATGGTGCACTAGTATTGTTAGACCTTTTATAATTACACTAGCTGTCCCCAGCGGTTTCTCCCGCATTTTTGGTTACTGCTTCGCTCCCGTGTGTCTTAGCGTGATGGTATATAGCCTATAGCCTTCCTCGATAAATGGGCTATCTAACACTGAAAGAATTTTTCAAATCGAACCAGTAGTTCCTGAGATTAGCGCGTTCAAACAAACAAACAAACTCTTCAGCTTTATAATATTAGTATAGATACACGAATGTAGATATACCACTGAGTAGATTAAAAACAAACAGCACATGTCAGTTAATTGTAGCAATCAACAGATAGACGGCGCTTAGAACTGTTCTACTTGCATATAATATTTGTCCTAGGTGTTCATTTTAATACTAGATTAGACAACCTGGCGTTGTTCACACCATTGCGTGTAGAAGGACACTAGAATGCTGACCTACTGTATGTAATATGTATATATATCAATCGACTGTTAAAAAACCCAGTACATTTTGCTTTTTCTTTTTTAATAACTTAATTATGATTGTTCTCTAAACTATGCACTGTTTAGATGCGAAACTTAGATATTTTGTGAAAAATATTTTTTTGGTCTTTTGAGTCGGATAAATTTGGTCTTTCTCTATAATTCACTGATCTTTTTAAAAAGTTTTTGAACCAAAACAGTAACATCTAATAGTATTTGTATTAAGAACTATATAAGTACAAATGCCAGCACATCAACCTACTCGAAACTAAAATTTTCTCAATCTACTTTGAACCATATGCTTCAGCGCTAAAGTTGAAAATCTATTAAGGCAATTTGACAGATAGTAGTAGGTTGATGTGCTGCCATCTGTGCTTGGAAGATAACGTTGTATTAAATGATATTGAATTGGTACTCGTACAAGTGAGGCTGGTTGACTTGACAGCGTTTAGCTATGCGCGAGTGTACACGAGGTCATTTGGATGACCACCGATAGTGTGAACTAGGCACAATTCATTTTACCAAATGTATTCATTGAATAAACGTGTCATCAAAAATAATTACTTTTACGTAAAGAGTTGAATAAATACATTGTTTAACAAATCATTTTTTAATCACATTTGGTTAAGTTTTTGTAGGTCCCGGCTGTCATTGAACATCCTTGGCAGTCGTTACGGGTAGCCAGAAGCCAATAAGTCTGATGCCAGTCTAACCTAGGGGTATTGGGTTGCCCGGGTTACTGGGTTGAGGAGGTCAGATGCAAGGAGCGACTTGTAAAACACTGGTACTCAGCTAAATCCGGTTAGACTGGAAGCCAACCCCAACATAGTCGGGAAAAGGCTCGGGAGATGAAGTTAAAGGGCCTGTTTCGCCACCTATGAATTAGTTTCGACTGCGACTGCCTATCTGACCTCCTCAACCCAGTTACCCGGGCAACCCAATACCCCTTGGTTAGACTGGCATCAGACTTACTGGCTTCTGTCTACCCGTAACGACTGCCAAGGATGTTCAATGACAGCCGGGACCTACAGTGTACAGGCTATACCTACATGTTATTCAATATTCTAACAAGACTAGGTTTTTTATTATAATTACTCATTCCATGTATGATAGCGTCGTAGCTAATTGGGTCGTCCTTTCATTATTATTTATTGTGTATGTGGTAAATTACCACTGGTAGGGTTTGTAGGTAGCTGGATGATTGATGCCTAGGTATAGCCTACGTTATAAAAAAGTGTGACTCACTGTAGATTCTTTAGAATAATATATTTTATTAAAAGCTTTAATTTAACTTGCAATGTATGTATTTATGTTACGGTGGATTCTTTGAACTCGATTTTGAAGTAGATGTCTTCAACCGATTGAGCTGAAAATTTGTTTTACTTTATCTGTATACATAATACAAGTAGTCTTGAATACAAACAAATAAAATACCGGTTAATTAGTAGTTTATTAATTCAAAACATTTTTCTTTGTTTATCTAAAAATTATCCTAATCCTAATCCTAATCCTAATCCTACTATTATTATAAAGGCGAAAGTTTGTAAGTATGGATGTATGGATGTATGGATGTTTGTTACTCTTTCACGTAAAAACTACTGAATGGATTTGAACGAAACTTTACCACAATATAGCTTATACATCAGAATAACATATAGGCTACTTTTTATCCGGGTATAGAAAGTACTTCCCTCAGAAAGCGGGTGAAACCGCTGGCGGAAGCTAGTAATTTATATTTTACGTCAAGCTAACAGAGCCTGTCAAATTTTTCCAAGCATCTTTGAATTGTTGAAAATCCACCAAGGAAATTTGACACGTTGTAGTAGCTTGATGTGCTGGCGTCTGTTACGTTTTTGTGAATGATCGATGTTCTACTCATTTACTATACATAGAATTCAGCATAACATCTGAAAATAGCGACAAATATAAAAGAAAAAGGAAATAACAGATTAAAATTTATGAAAAGAAAAAAAAATTTCGACCAGCCTGATCAAAACTGACCTCCATTCGACCACGTGGGTACTTAGCAATTGAGAAAATGTGTCACGATTTAAATTTCAAATACATTCAGAATCACGGAAGCCGGAATTGTGAAATGTTTATGTTTCTTCAGCAATCGGCATAAGCATGAATGGTTTTGTTTCGATTAGCATACTGATCGGGGTTGGTTTCACAACACTTGACGCAGCAATGCCAACAGCGGCAATACCCGAATAAATTACACAATGTCAAGGAAATTATAAGCTTTCAAAATATTCGTTCGTTTATGGCTATCAAGAAGAAGAAAGAAAAGAAAAAAATGAAAATACATTTATTGACACAAGACCACAAAACATGAAATATTAATAAATAGATTACAAAAATATGTGCCAAATGGACTCCTGTTCAGCAGTTTTGACAGACAACTAGTGCCTGACGTTCACTTATCACATCACACTATCACATCACACTATCACATCACACTATCATATCACAGTATCACACTTATATATAAAGGCGAAAGTTTGTGAGTGTGTCTGTATGTTTGTTACCTTTTCAAGATCGAACGGCTGAACGGATTTAGGTGGAAATTGGCAGTAATATAGCTTAGACATCAGAATAACATACAGACTAATTTTTAACCGGTTGTGGGAAGTAGTTTCTTCAGGAAGCGAGGAAAAGTGTAACGTGTCGTTGTAACGTCATCATTGGTAGAGTTCTTTAAGAGGTAAAAATTAATAAAATATTTATAAATAATTTGTTAAATACAAAAAGTTTCCTATTACTTAAGCTCTGGTAGTGGTAGGTACGCCAGCATATCAAGCTACCCGAAAATTTCAACTTTTTACAGTGACTTTCAACCATAAGTTTACCGATAAAGAAGAAAATCAATTTTATTTAACATATTGTAGTAGCTTGATATGCTGGCGTCTGTACTACAAGAATGTACAAGGTATTTTTCCAGTCCCATAACCTTGAAACCGAAATTTGCCGAAGTCCGCACTCTCGGTGTTTTTTCGGTACATGCCCAGGCTAGGTCGGCAACCGGCGGATTCGTCCTCTAAACATTCATAAGTACAATCGCGTAGACTGTAACTAGTACAGTCAGCTCTGTCTTATGTACCTCAATCATACAATCAATGAAATTGTTTTGGTACATGCGAGGCTAGTCAAAATAATATCGGAAAGATTTGCGGCTCGAAAGATAGGCTATAAATGTATTTTATAAATGAATTTAAAGCCTTATTTTCTATCACATTTTGGTGAGTTTGTGTCGTTGTACCACGGAGGTATAGGCCCATCAAGCTACTACATTCCGTCAAATTTCCCTAATAGATTTTCAACTTTATCGCTAATGCATTTTGTTCAAAGTTGATTGGAGTAATTTTATTTTTAACCGACTTCTCTATCACATTTTGGAAATTTTGTTTCGTTGTACCACGGAGATACAGGCCCATGGAGCTAGGTACTACAATCTTAATAGATTTTTAACTTTAATGCTAAAGCATATGGTTCAAATTTGATTGTGGTAATTTGACAGTTTCAGATAGCTTGATGTGCTGGCGTCTACACATGTGTTTTAATAAAAGTCCTGGCAATTTTTGTAATATGTCGTGGATTGTGCAGACAGCACATCAAGCTACTACACTGTAATTTTTTCTTAATAGATTGACAACTATATCTCATGTTCAAAGTTGATTGGGAAAATTTTACAGTTTCAGGTAGTTTGATGTGCATAAACTACATATCGATTTTTCAGTAGAATAATGACGGGTTATGTAATCAGTTCCCACAAAAATTAATGCACCGTCGTATTTTAATGTAAATAATCGTAAGTACGTTGATAAAAAGCAATAAAGTAAGTGCCGCGACTAATTATATTGTTTTAATTAACTATTGTGATAGGGAAGGTACTTCGATACTTTAACTAGAAAATTGTGTTTGATAAGTCTGATATTGTTACTGATAATATTTATACTTACGAGTACAATAGACGTGGTAGTTAGTGTTTTTTTATCAATGTTCTAGATTCTTTTTAACCGACTTCAAAAAGGAGGCTATCAATTCGATGGTATGTTTTTTTTTTCTTTCAAATCGATCGTCAATTGATTCTTAACTTTAAATTCTGTTAAGTGTTTTATGATACCTATTAGATATAGGTACCATGGTATTTTTCGTGGAATAACATCGCATTGAGGTTGCAGCTGGAGGGAGTGTCAGACTCTTACTGACTAAAACCCACTATGTTCCTTCTGCAGGTCTTTCTGTGCCAAGGCCACGGTAACTCTTAGGAATAACCTGCTTCCAAGGATAATTTAGTGGGGCTTATTTTAAAGAAATACTTTTATGTATTAGACTAAAAAACCTTTTTTTATTCACTTGTAAAGGTCGAAAAAAGGCGTAATTTCTGTCTTAATATCATATAGGCTTTTCTTGTTAATTTTCTCAGTAACCGTAGTTTAGATTTCCAGCCTCGTTCATGGCTAGATACTTTTATGATCTCATATTGTTATGAAGACCCAAAGTATCACACTATTGCTAGCTTGCTGCTAATGATATTACATAACACAAGCTTGAAGTTATTATTAATCGATTAGAATCGAATCGAAATAGAAGGCACAATTTCTATGCTACACCTGCAGGCTTAGCATGGCGATTCTATATCTATTCTGTCAGGAAAAGACAAAGCTCTTTCTGTCAATATCAACATGTCTTCTGCATATAATCACTTTTAGACATATGTCGATCGAAGAAAAGAAAAATTTCTTCAAAAAATTTCAAAAGAAATCTTACGTCAATCTGTCACTTTTCCGCCATTATGTCCACTCTCCGGTAGACAAAACTTGTTTCTACGGTTGCCATGCTAAGCCTGCTGCTATTATTAACATCGATGCTTGAATGAAATACTACAACAAACACGTTGTCGATAAATGATGCTCGAATTCATGGATTATGCTTTAAAAAAACAATTTGTAACGGAAAATCTTAAAACTTTGATACAAGATTGTACGCGCTCGTTCATATGTACGGCTCGAGTTTGAATACATTTGCTATATCACTATTGCTACTCGATTCACGAAACTGAACCTTATTCTGTAGGTAGTAAGGTTGGAAATCAATTGTGGGTTGTGTCTCTAGGTAGATACCTACGTACATTGTTAGTTCGCTGATAAGTAGTTAGAAGTTGCTCAAGGCTGTCGACTTGTGGGGGAGTAAAAACTTGGTCAAGGCCTGCTCTCCGTCAAATGGTTGTAATATGTCTGCTTTTGGCACTCTCTCGCGTTTAACTATTTAGAAATTACAAAATGTTTACTGACAAAGGAATTGAACAAGCTATTGGAATAGAAATCTAGCCATTTAACATTCTAACTAAAACTAATTAAAACTTCTAATTGCAGATGATTAATGTACTAAAAGGGTAAATTGATTCATAGAAG
Source organism: Heliothis peltigera (assembly GCA_958496145.1). NCBI lineage: Eukaryota > Metazoa > Arthropoda > Insecta > Lepidoptera > Noctuidae > Heliothis > Heliothis peltigera. The sequence continues at coordinate 13,889,467 of OY292321.1, read as the reverse complement.
CTAGATTTTCCTATGTATTTGTCTATTCAAACTGAAAATGAGGCCTCATTTCAACGAGAAGCTAATCGGCCTAAACAATGCGACTGTACACGCAATAGCGTACAATTTCGGCCAAGTTACCTCACGCTATTATGACCACTAAGTATCTAGGAATACTGATCAAAATTGCTTGAGAGATGCAGATATAGTTCTGGTACTCATTGTGTTAAGGTGGGTATCGATCGACGTTACGAACAACCTTCGAAGAGACCGACTGACTACATATGTAAGTATTTATATCGTTGTAACTATTTGATAAATAGCTGTTGATAATAAAAATAAGGAAGTGAGTTCATATTGTGCTTCTTAGTAAATAAATTTGGGAAAACATTGTGAACCTTGAAAAAAAATTAAGATAGGTCCGTTTGACGCGTTAGATTGGAACGTTCTTTTTGTGTGAAAATGTTAAAACTTATTGAAATAGCTGTTTTTGAAAACTATGTATTTAACAACAAAGAGCAACTAAAACTATTCAAAAGGTCACGTATAATTTGTATTAAGTCATGTTCAAAAGGACCTATTTGTAATTTACTGACATTTGTCACTAAGTAAGAACACAAAGGAGTGTAATAAATAAGTATACATACACATAATTGTGACAAAATTGTATTGTCTATTCGACTCTGTAAATCCAGATAAATTGGAAAATAATTTTCTTGCAAATCAAAACAAAGAAAATCCGTAAAATTTAACTCAATTAGAAAGACAGCTTCAAAACTAACGTAATTTGTAAAAAAAAATCCTTAAAACAATTATCAATCTCATTAACAGTATGCGAAACAAAATAAAAAAAAGAAAAGAAAATATACCGATCATACTAGACTACATAACTACATATTCCAATGTGAATCAATTATAAAAGTCAACGAGGCTTCTCTCAGCCTCTTTTCAGTTTTACTGACATGTGTCATTTTAATTACACACAAATGCGAAAGTTTGTGTATTTGTCTCTCTCTTAGGAGAAAGATTAATAAGATCTGGATTAAACTCGGTCCGGAGATAGATAAAAATATAACATGTGACATAGATACAATAGATTTTGTTCAGGTGTGTGAAATGATTCACTCAGGATGTACGCTAAAACAAAGGAAATAAACTATTCCTGTCGTAAATACCAACGGAAAATTTTGCTACAAAAGGATATTACGGCAGTTGACAACTAGTCAAATTCAATACACAAAAACCGTGACTTTCTATGCATTCTGACGTCACAGAATTTTCAAATCAAGCTGTGTACTAATTTTCGATGCTTTTTTGTTTTTGTTTCCTAGTTATAGTTCATTAGTTTTTACTATGGATATTTGTTTTATTTAAGTATTTTATATAAGTGTGTACATAATGCTTAATAAAAGATGTGTACTTATTTTGCTTATATCGTCAATAAAAAAAAAAAGATTTTTTTTCCATCAAAATGGAAATATTTTAACATGTAATATCTTTATATTTTAAATGTATATGACATTATTTTAAGATGTTGACCAAAGAAATATGTGATAAAGGATATTATTTTCGACGTAGTCAATTATTCATTTGGTTAGCAAAACTAAACGTTAAACTAACTAATAGTTAAGTAGCGAGTCCACAGACGGCTTACAGTTTCGAGTGTACACTCGGGTCGGCAAACAAAGACAATTTGGGCAACACTCGGACATTTAAATGTTGTGTAAATTAGGAAACAAACTAATATTTACTTATACTGTAAATATGAAAGCAATGCTCTCTGTATTTTAGCCTCACGCAGAACTAGACACGTAGTTTCTGCTGAAATTCTTGTCAATCTATAAGGTGATCTAATCATCACTATCACATTCAACACTTACTAAAATCAGTACATCTGCCAATTAATAATAAGACATTAGAACCAATCATTTCGACCAGACGGCGTGGTGGTTAGTAAACCTGCCTGCCACGCTATAGGTCGCGGGTGCGATTCCCGCATAAGTCAAACATTGTTTGCCTGGTGTTTGACTTGGTCTGGGTGTTTCTATGTATAATATGTATGTATTTACAAAAAGAAAAAGTATATAAGTATGTTTATCAGTTGTCTAGTACCCATAGTACAAGCTCTGCTTAGTTTGGGACTAGATGACGTTCTGTAAATGTGTGAGGAATAATATATATTATATTATCTCATCATAATTTTCAAGCATTCTGTATCTATTTGGCAATTTACATATTTCCCTCTTTCCTATAAATTTCTCGGCAACAATAAACTTTTTCAAATCTTGATGCCTATAGCGATTTGTAAAGAATAACCGGGACTTTTACATTTAATCCGAATGAACTGTGCCGAAGTATTGAAACGGGAAGTGTATCGATTGATAACGTTTGACAATTCGCATGATATCAACGTCTATACAAATTGGGAGAAACGATTGTAGACGAGTATCGAGAAATACGCTTTTGTTAATATTTCGATACATACTTCGTGAAATCGGGACTCGTGAGAGATCCTGGCTAAGTAACAGCATCATATAGGTTAAACAACGCTTGGCGCGGTCGGTCCGTGGAGGAGACACCGTCGACGTCATGAAGAGTACCTCCATGTTCCTGGCTATCATTTGTACATCTTTAGCAGTCGGTACAGCAGGCTTAGCATGGCAACCGTAGAAATAAGTTCTGTTTACCGGAGAATGGACATAATGACAGAAAAGTGACATTTTGACGTAGGATTTCTTTTGACATTTTTTGAAGAAATTTTTCTTTTCTTCGATCGACATAAGTTTACAAGTGATTACATGCGAGTTGACAGGTAGCGCCATGCTCAGACAGAAGACATGTTGAAATTGACAGAAAGAGCTTTGTCTTTTCTTGACAAAATAGATATAGAATCGCCATGCCATAACTATTCAGTAATCTGTGGCCATGCTAAGCCTGCAGGTAGTCAGAAGCCAGAAAATCTGACAACCAGTCTTACCAAGGAGTATCGGGTAGCATATGTAAAAAGGGCAGTTACTCCACGTAAAACACTGGTAAGACTGGAAGCTTAAACAATATAACTTTTTAAAATTGCGATTTTAAATTGAGCAATTTTTGAGTAACTTGATAAGCGTTTGTTATCTCATCACCATGCTGGCCGTGTCAACCCAATACCTCATGCCGTGACTGACTAAACCTTTATTTATCCTGTTTCGTGGTTCATTCCTATGCTGCGCACGCGCACAGTACTGTTCACTGCGAGATGTCGTAGGTACTTACCGTTCTTTTAATACTTAAGAATCAGTTTAAAAAGTTTGTGGAAAATTAATTTGTATAGTATGTGAAGTTTTATGGCGACTCAGCTGTGAACTAAATGAACTTTTTTTAGAATCGAGCAAAGTTGTCTTACCCTAAATCTAGTCAATGTACTTACCTTTATCTCAATAGATCCAGCCGATTGGTTTAGACTCGCTCATGTTCTTCTACTTTATTAATAACTAGCATGCATGAGCATCTATGTATATTATGTATGTATTTACAAAAAAAAAGTATATAAGTATATTTATCAGTTGTCTAGTACCCATAGTACAAGCTCTGCTTAGTTTGGGACTAGGTTAAGTTGTGTGAATGTATGAGGAATATTATTATTATCTCTCGAGGGAATCCTACCTTCCGTATCTTGATAAGAAGTAGGCTATGTAATAAACTATGGTACTGTAAAGTTTCATCAAAATCCGTCAATCCGTTTGGGCGTGAAGAAGTAAGAAACATACACACGTATACACAAACTTTCGCCTTTATAATATTAGTGTAACATGTGACGCTAGTTGTTTCATGGTTCAGAGATTCCACATACTTTATTCACCTGAGATTGAACTTGTTTCTGTATTATACTGGTTCTTCAAAACTAACAGGCAGACATGTGTTGCTGGTGAGTTTGTTGCGCCACTTCCTCTTCTCAGCAAGTTGTGAAGGGTGGGCGTTTTGGGAGCTGTCTTTCGTTTTGACGTTCGAAAAGTTCGATAAATGATTTTTGATTGATTTTGATATCAAATTAACCGTAAAATTTTCTGTTAACAAAGAAATAAGTTCCAAATTGTCCACTTCGGCTATTTCTGATACAAAACACACATGCAACGATAGCCATTGTTCATTTTACCATTGTTTCGTCACCGCGTGGCGTCAGCCTCACCATAGTGAACGTTATCGCCGGCCGTGCGCGGGCGCCACGAAATTCGACGGTGTCATCGCACTCTAGTAGCCCAATTACGACGATATTTCGATAGAAGTAGCCACCAGCGTTTCCTCCCACTGGCAACGCAAAATTTGACAGTTATTATGAATGCGTTAAATACATTCTGAATTTAAATTATTTTAAATATAGTGTACACACGTTAGACGTCAACCGTTTTATTTGCACGTGGCTTCTAGTTTTATGATTTCGTGGCTATTTTTACAGAGAAAGTGTTATGTATTATAATATAGTTTACTATTATGTAGTCTAAAATAAAGTTTGTAAGGTCTGCTGTTCTTAAAAAAGAATTATTTGCGGGTGTAACCTCCATACTCAGCAAGTAGATGCGCTTGCTCAGCAGTAGCTGTAGGTACCTACATGAAGTATCAAGTAAAATTTTCCGTTTTTTTTGTTTTTCCGAATTTGTCTCGGATTTCAGAAGTCTACAGCATCAGTCTAACAGGATAACTCAAAATTGGCCAGTGTGATAGGTAAAATTTTCCATACAAGTAGATTATTTTCCGGTAACACGGATGGAGGATAAAAATCTACTTTAAAATTATCAGACTCTCAGCCTAATTTTCGATTATTGGGGAACTGAGAAAGCAAATAACTTTTATCAATTAACAAAATGAATTAGTACTTACATTAAATAATTAATTTAAGATCGAAAATCCAGAAGTAGTAGGCACTAAAATTATAATTAATTTACTTAGGTATTACCTATACCATATTACAAAACTTTACATGGATTTGAGACGACTATTCGACTTCTAAATTCGAAAGATTTTTCTTAAAAAAAGCTCTAATTCCACTCGCGTGGCACTATCAAACCAACTTTCACAATGGTTTCATTTTAAAGTTCAATAAATATTGCCTTGGTTGAGCTAGCGAGGACACATTAAGACCTTGGACCCATGGGTGATATGGCCGCGAACGTGATGGTGACAACAAAGGCCTCACTTATTGTTTAAAGTAAAATTGCTATGACAATTTGTTTGAATTTTTATTATGTATTGCTTCCATATTGGGTAATAATTGCGAATGACATTGCAGAACTTCTTTCGGTATATGGACGAAACTATCAATTTTTACCAATCAATTTTGAACCATATGCTTAAGTGATAAAGTTGAAAATCTATTAAAGGAAATATGCCAGATTGTAGTAGCTTGATGTGCTGCCGCCTGTACAATAGTTAAATAACATGTAATTTGATTAAACGTATACAATTTCGATGTTCATTTCATTTTAATATGAAATTTGAATAGATTGACATGGCGTTCTAGTAATGGTAGGCTTTATAACATAAGTGTATACATTACACATTATATTATTACTAGCTGTTGCCCGCGACGTCGTCCGCGTGGGCATTAGGATTAATCAATCACCCCCTCATCCCCGTAGTGATAGCGTGATAATATGTAGCCTATATGTTGACCCGACCTCTTAGTTATATTCATGCCGAATTTGAAGCAAATCCATGCAGTACTTTTTGAGATTATCTCGGACATACATACAGACAAACAAACAAAAATTCTTAAAACTATATCCTTGATTTTAGATCATGCCCCAATTATTATTTTAAAAAAATATTCAATGTACAGTTTTGACTTTTCTACGATTTTATTATATGTATAGATGTTCTTACTTCATATAGGTATACATATTTATATTATCAACATGTTGTTGTACCTACACTGTATGAATATTTATGATTACATTAATTAATAATAGATTATAGGAGGATATACAGACGCATTGACGGTTGAATCCTGTTTCATTATGTGTAGGTACGGAAAAGATGGCGCCAATATTTTTTTCTCATTTATGATTGCCGAGCATTTTTCCATTAATCTGGAAGCCACCATAAGGTGGGAATGGTTCTGCCAGGGCTGCGGGTTGTTCTCAAGAGTTACCGTGGCCTTGGCACACAGGGACCTCTAGAAGGAACATAGGGGTTTTAGCCAGTAAAAGTCTGACACTACCGCCAGGTGCACTCATAGCGGGAGAAGTCATTTAGATCAATCATTGTCAAAAAATATCCAAATTAGCCCTGCGGGATTCCCCTACCTTTCTCCCTCAGCTCCCTCCCATTAGGATTGTTTATAAGACCGAAGAAACGATGGAAGGATTGTGAAAGAATGTGAAAGATGATATGGCTATAAAGAATGTAACTTGTGAGATGACGGCAGATAGGGGAGCTTGAAGAGAAAAACTGCTGCGCTAACCCCAAGTAAATTGCAGGAGGATGATGGAGTGTTTATAAGGGTTACCACGACCCTGGCACATAAATGGTTCCAGAAGCAACAAAGGTGGATCAGTTAAACTCTGATACTCCCTCCAGCTGCACCCCCCATGGAAGGGGTAATTTGATGATTTCCCACAGAAAAAAGATATTTAGCTATATCAGACAAAACTCTAGAAACGAAGTGTTAAGACAAACACATCCAATCTGCATACGCTAATAATGACAAATAAGTGTAATTTATGCAAATTGCTCTATTGTGAGGTGCAGTACGCGTTCCTGAGTTCAGTTTCTTGCTGCGCTCTTTATAAATGTGGCTATGTTGGGAATTGTTAGGTGCACCTTACGAATATATTGAATAAGAAAATTTAAAGATAGATGCGTCTGTAAGCTACTGAAATTTAGATTAAATTATAAAAAGGATGGATTGGATCTTTCAGATGGTTATAAACCGTTTATTAGGGATTAAAACCCCTTCATAAAAAAGTACTGTTATTTCAAAACTTAAAGTTTCGCCTTCACACTGGTCTTGGCCGTAGATTGAGAGAAGTATGTTTCACCACCTTATGCCTCATGCATTTAAGAGATGTTTTATTTTTCACAGAAATTCGTAGCCTATCCTCGAGCATCATACCTACTATCTTCAACCTATTACTTATATTAGCAGAAGAGTTTGTTTGTTTGCCCTAATGCAGTTATAGTATGATTTTACTAACTACTGGACCGATTTTTAAAATTATTTCAGAGTTAGATAACCCATTTATCGAGGAAAGCTATGGACATTATTTCTATCCGGGTTCACGGAGTAGCTACGCTGTTTTTTATACCCAAGCATGGTAAACTAATTCAACATTTTAATTTGCCCGTAAGTACATCAAGGAACTCGGATTTCAACAAACTCTATTTCAGCGTACTGATATCTTATCATAAAACCTAACATGCAATCATGATAAGGTTACTTATAAGATAAGGTCTAGTACATCAAATGGGTTTGCTCATGAAATAGTTTTACGAGTGACGAAAGTTGTCTGATGCCACGCGTCTTTTAAACTAAAGGTTTGGCTGATAATAGGAAAATGTTAGATTTTATATTTTTAATGCCTAATGTGCGTAAAATAAAGGACAAATTATATACATCAAAATTAATATTAAAGGACAATGTCTTATAGGATTTTTCAATAATGTTCACCTATACAACAAAATCATCAAAAAATACTTTTATTGAATGAAGAGGTATTTTTATTATTCAGATTTTATTTCAGCGAAAAGCTAAGCATTGCCTCACAACGTGGCAATGCTGCCCGCCTTTTGGATACACTCCCGTGGCAGCCATGAGGAGGAATTTTTTAACGCTATTTATTTGTTGTATGTTTTTTTGTTTAGTGAGTATATAAGACTAATTTGTAAATAATTATTAAAAAAAATATAATGTTTCTATACAAAAGAAAAATACATCAATTAAGTAAGTACAAAAAAACAAAGTACTTGAGTACCTCCTCCAATCTTAACAAATAGCGAAAATATTATTATTATACAAATTAATGTTTCTATTACAATATGAAGACGCTTTTAAGGGTTCTTATACAAGCTTATAGTCTAGTGCTCATGTAGATATTAATACATATTATGCAGCTCCGTTTCTCTCGTTCAATAGAATAAAATCAAAGCATAAAAGAGCTGTTATGATTAAAACAAAAAAGCTCAAAGAACCCTCCATCGTAATCCCTCATTCCGAAGCACATTACGTAAGTTGACAAAATATTTTCTATACAAAGAAACATATTTATTTCATGAATAACAGAGTAGCTACTGTAAGTATTATAGCCGCGACAAAGGGCGGATTTGACCTTGTCTGTGCCCTATAATGTGTTGTACGACCTCTCTTTAATACCTTTGTTTGTGGTAATAGAGAATGGTGACGTAGAACTTGTACGCCTTCCTTAGCAACGTGAATTTCTGTATGGAAGTTGATCATTTGTGAGCTAATTTCATAGACGAGCTCAACCTATTCGAAGTTTAGCGAGGCTTCAGTTGTGGACTATTTAAAATTCATGTTGATGTAGCTAAAACCTTCTAACTTGAGGCCACGTGTATGTTGGGATAACTTCATTGTTGCCAACTACCTACTTACAAAGCTTATACTATAATGAAAAGGTTCAGTAAATTATTGATGAAGATTTTCAAGATGTACTAAAGTGAGCTTAAAATTGTTAGAAATTTAACAAGTAATTTTTCCTTTTTTTATACTTGAAATAAAAGAGCATGAAGAGCCAATTATTGTAGATAGAATAGATGCAAGACGTTTTCAAGTCGATATAATACTCTTATATTGGTCGGTATGCAACCGGGGTAAAATGACTCTGGATCCACATTGTTGAAGCAATTATAAAAAAGCGAAAAAAAAAGATAGATGGTAAATAATTAATAAAACACAATTATATAATTTAAAAACATATAATTAAATATTAGAAAATAGATTCTGTCGTCTTTGAATTATAGTTCAAAATGCGTTATTTGAACATATATTTAAAAGGACAATGGATTTACTTATTTATAAATATATACGTCATCATCACAGCCTTTTTATCGTCCCACTGCTGGGCACAGGCCTCCATTCCCACGGAGAAGGATTGAGCGTTAATCACCGCGCTTGCTTAATGCGGGTTGGTGATTTCAGATTTTATAGTCCAGGTTTCCTCGGGATGTTTTGTTTCACCTTTAATCAGTTATTGGCGTCCAGGATAAACTTCCTACATCTGGATAAAAATAAGCCTATATGTTATTCTGATGTATATGCTATGTGTCTACCATGTTTCATCAAAATCCCTTCAACCGTTTGGGCGTTAAGAAGTAACAAACATACTCACACACTCACAAACTTTAGCATTTAATTTATAAGTGTGATTAGAAAATAAACTAGCATTTGACGCTAGTTTCTTTTAACAATTGATTATATAGACATTAGTTGACACATTCTAGCAATATGACACCGTAAAATAAGTACGTTTATTCTGAGTAGAATAAACCATACAACTAATGAATAAGCCTTTGACTATAAATAAAAACATGAACGAACGATATTTGTTACTAGCAGGATAATTTTTGTTCCTGATTCTCTTTGGTATGTACGTACGTACATAGGTATGTACAGACTGCCTCGTTGGTCTAGTAGTCGCAAGGCGCGACTGCTGTGTACGGGGTCTCGCGTTCGATTCCCGGGTCAGGCCGAAATCGCTTTGTGGGTTTTGAGAAAGTTTCATTAAGCAGCCTGGAATGCCATAATTATCATCATGTACAGACGCCAGCACATCAAGCTACTACAATCTGTCAAGTTACCTCAATAGATTTTCAACTTTAGCACTGAAGCATAACACAGGAAAACTTGACAATATAAAGTCTGAAAACACCAACCCGCATTGAGCAAGCGTGGTGTTTCACGCTCACTCCCTCTCTGTGTAAGAGGAGGCCTATGCCCAACAGTGGGATGAGAAAAAATGATAAAAAATGGTGGTTTTAAATACAGAAATCGAAAATATATCTAAGTACATAATAAGGTGTCTTTTCTGAAAATGACATGTTAGGATTATTACGTCACAAGTGTCATATCCCGTATCATTTGCCGACGTTTACTCCTGTGCAGTAATGAAATAATGGTTAACCTCCTAAATAGCCCGGGCGCATCTCGGAGGCAAGATTGAGTTTGTACAAGCCATTTGTATTTACGTTGGTACAGTCACCGACATTATCTCTCGGACAGACTTTAAATTGAGATACAGTTAATATAAAGTAAATAATAAACGTTTATTCTATTCTATTCTATTCCATTCATCATCATCATCATCCTCCTGCCCTTATCCCAAGTTTTATTTGGGGTCGGCGCAGCATGTTTTTGTCTTCCAGGCTCTTCTATCTGCCGTCATCTCACAAGTTACATTCTTTCTAGCCATATCAACTTTCACGCAATCCATCCATCATTTCTTTGGTCGTCCCCTTCCTCTATATCCATCTACATTCATGTTCAAAACCTTACTCACAACAACATCCTCATTTCTCCGCATCACATGCCCATGGTATGGCTAGCCGATTCCCACATAGATTTTCGGTTACCGATTATCTATTCGATGCGATGTCGATGACGGATGCGAGAAGCCGAAAATCGATCTCAGTGGCGTACACTTGGAGAGGCCTATGTCCAGCAGTGGACTGTGATAGGCTGATGATGATGATGATGATTATCTATTCTAGTTACAAAAAGGCTCAGTGTGTTACCAGACCTATCAATCGATGTGCAATGGCATGAGGCAAGTATTTGATCAATTGGGATAGGGACTTGGTAGATATAACTACTTAATCATTTTGAAAAGCATCTTAAAATAATGTCAGTTTAGTTTATCGCTTTGAACCGAAAACTGTTTTTTTTTTTGTTTTTAAAAGCTTTTATTTAACTTGCCGTGTATGTATGTTACGGTGGATTCTTTGAACTCAATTTTGAAGTAGATAAGTATATTCAACCGATTGAGCTGAAATTTTGTATATACGTTCAGTTTGGATGACAATGCAAGATTATGTTATATGACGTCATTCTAAATCAGAATGGATTAAATGGCGGAGCAGTTATTTTAAATGAATTTCAACAATATGGGTATCAAATGAAAGGACTTATTGTGAGTGAGTTAAATAATAATTTGACGTTATTCTAAATCCAATATGGCGGACCATAAAAGCTTTAGTTTTTTCTTTTAATTTATTTTATTTGATAAGTATACGGCTTGATGGGAAATATCTGTGACGTCATAGGTTGCGTTTTCATACACATTATATTGCATAGAGAGTAATAGTTTTTGACAGTTCTATAAAAGTATTGAATTTGTCTAGTTGTTCACTACCGTATTATGCCCGTGGTTGTACAAACGTAGACACAGACTATCTGTAGGTACTTATGTAGGTACACTCATACAAGTTCGCTTCAAGGGTTAAGTAAGACGCAGCTACACTTGGCCTCGGCTAGTTTATGTAGCTGTTTTATCGTAGCTTCAATATTATTGATGCGTATATGAGGTCGTTTAATTGCCACTCTCTTGTTTCAATTGCGCTCAAGGTTTAGAAGAAACTAGGAAAGTTATGAAGTGTCCAAGACCATATTATATTTTTTTATAAAAACATGCACATGAAACAATTATAATAATATATCGGAACACCTTTTCTCAAACGGTCCGTTAGCCTCAAGTTAAGCTATTGAATAGCTTATGTATTATGGGTGCTAATACAACTGATAAACTTCATACAACTTACACATACATATTTATAAATACATGTTATAACGCCCGGGCCACAGCCAACAAGAAAGCTCATCACACAAATGTCGACTGTGCCGGGAATCGAACCCGGGACCCTCAGCTTAAACGGGGTCGTCTAGTTCTATCAGGACGCTTTTTAGTGAATACATTATAAAAGGCTGGTTAGGTATACCCATAAAATTGGGAGCGCTTAATTTTACTACTAACTAGATGCCATCTGTTCAGGTGATCTTGCGTTATAAATAACACAACTAACACGAGTTTCTGTTATATACCTAACTACACATATACATAAATTACGTAAAAATAACCGCAACTTTCAAACTATAGAAAGTAAAACAAAGGATTTTCCTAGCAAACGTTTTGGCAGCGATAATGCGCTTTTCATAAAGACCAGACAACTAGACACAATGGAACAACAGTAGCGCTAGCGTGTGGGCTGCATGCGCGAATAAAGATCTGCCTTGCTTCATTAGTATCGCATTTACTGATTCATTCACCAAGGTCGCAGTATTTTCTTCCTATAGTACTCAAATGTGCGTCTCATTAGCGAACTGTCAAATCATACATACTCTGTGAAGCGAAAATGTGCAAAGATCACAATTGTGTCGCAAGTGGCTCCCAATTACCCCTGATGCACGCGACGGCATTACTGCAAGCGCCATTATACTAGCTAACCTCCTTGTTCCTCCCATTAGGCATTCATTACCGACTACCTTCACTTCTACATTATATTGGTCAATTTCCACGGCATGTGATTAAATTGATATACTTGTGTTGTAATTCACATTTCTGAATAGCTTCCAATCTAGATGTTTGTAAGTCATGAACCACCCACGGCTCAAACGCACTTAGTCAAGAGAAGGGTCATGATTGGAGCGATTGAATGCTTTATTTACTGTACCTGACGCTATCGAAGCAAAAAATCCATTCACAAACATTTCAATTATTCAGTCAATTCGCTGGGATTGAGTCTATTCGAGCGATATTTTTCATGTGCATGAAAAGAGTAAATTGTCGACTGGAATCAATGTATTCACGTTGACAATCTCCAGCTAGGATCGCGGCGGGGGCGTAATACAGAATAATGATACCATACCCGAATCGAGTAAGACGGTAAATATAAATTTCCTAATTATAATTTTCACGGGAACAGGGACGTCGCGTGCGCTCCGCTGGTTGGCTAAACTCCAGTTTTATATTTAAACGAACTAGTAGCCACTGACATTTTATGAAGGAGATTTTGAAACATTTCGAATTGTGCCATAGTCATAACTGTTTAGTGGCATGGCCAGTTTTTACTCAACTCGTAGGCTCACTTATGCAAGTGCAGTACCTGCAGATAACTGACGCGCGATGTCCGCATGCATCGGTCCAGTAATGACTGCGATAAGGATCTCGTATTAATAAACAATGTGCGTTATGTGTCGTCACTCGTCGTGTACCGGACTCTGGTCTATGCATAATCGTAACACTTTGATAACTCATATTGAGCTCGACTGACAACTACTCGTTGCGGATTTCTGTCCTAAATACTGGAATATGTAACTTGTTTGACGTACACCAGTCTAATCTAACAGAGGTGAATGTACGCAGTTGATAGAAGTCTAGATGCGACTATTTAATTTACGAATTTATAGAAGAAAATAAGACACAAAATGTATTTATTTATCAAAACAATTTCTATTGAGTAGCACTTAAAGATAATTTCGCAAATTACGAGTAGGTATTTATTTGCTTATTTTCCGCAATCGTTTTGTCGGGGTACACGTGGCACAATGTTGGAGGAAATTCGAAGGCCAATCAAGAGTACCTACTTATGTAAGGTAGGTAGGTAGTATTCTATGATGACAACATTATTAAGGTAAATTTCCCACTGATATTATTGCACATTGAAACGGTGGAAAAAAAAACACGGAAGTGCGCTAGCGAGGACACAGCGCCGTCATGCCATAATAATGTCCTATCTTGCTCACAATAGTTTCCTCTTACATCGTCATTTTATACAACAAGGCTTCCGCTAGCGATTTCACGCTCGAGAACTATATTCTATAGCCTTCCTCGAGAAATATGCTATGCCAAAAGTATCGGGAAAGTACCAAAAGAATTTTTCAAATCCGTCTTAGTTCTCAAGATTACCGTGTTCAAACTAAAAACAAACTCTTCAGCTTTACATATGTATAAGTATAGATTTCTTGTATTATTATTGCGTATGACTAATCCTGCATTTGTAGCGAGATGGTTATTTATTTTATACCTACTTGTATAGGAAACTGAACCATTCGTTGAAGCATAGTTATGCTCAAGAGCAAGTGAATAAATGTACTATGAAATGTTGACAAATATGACAATCATGGGCGTAGCCACACTGGGGCAAGCTGGGGCACTTGCCCCACCCTGGGCCCTGGCTCTGACCTATAAGGTGTCTGATTAAACAATGTTTTTTTTTACTAACTCTAACTAACAACATCAACATACTATCCGTAAGTTATTGCACAAAAAAATTGTCGATTTTGAAAAGAGCGCGATCAAAACAAAATGCACGCTCGAGTTCCCGAACGTGCGCGGTGCGCGCGTCATTTGAAAGCGAACCGTATTCCTTAAAATTATAGGTGCTATGCTATAGCGGCCTGTATATGCTAAGTGTGCACAGAACAAGGGTCTCAGAATCGAAAAATAAATTTTCAGAAGAAGTGCTTAACAGGTTCTGCCAGAACCCACGCCGTCTTCTCTTGAAAAAATATATCTGTTTGTCTGTATGTATGTTTGTTTGTACGCGCTAATCTTCGGAACTACTGGACAGATTTGAATGATTCTTTTTTTGTTGTATAGGTGGTAGGTCGGGGCAACATATACATAGGCTATAAGTTATCTTGGAAATTTTAACACCTGATGCAGAACAGCAACAGACCAGCTAAACTATAAGAGATAGAGAAACGCTGCCATAGCAAAAACTGTTCCACGTGATGAGCATTTTCTTCTGCGAGATAAAATTTGTAGATCAGGAACAGCTGTTTTGGACTTCCTAGAGCCCAGCTACACCATTACACATATAGAAATGGCGTCTTAGAACACCTGTTATGGAACTCTAAGAGCCCAGCTACACCATCAAACATATGGGACTGATCTCTTAGCAAAAGTTGTTCGGTCTGATAGGCATTTCCGGTTGACTTATAAAAATCTAAGATCAGACACATCTGAAGAACCTCCCTTTTTTGAAGTCGGTTAAAAACAACATAAGCTGAAAGTACCTCAGCGCGGTGAAGGCTGTAACAGTTTACGACTGATTTTCGATGACCATGGTAGAGACGCCAGCACATCAAGTTACCCGAAACTGTAAATATTTTCCAATCAACTTTGAACCATATGCTTCAGCGATAAAGTTGAAATTCTATTTAGGAAATTTGACAGATTGTAGCTTGATGTGCTGCATCATTGAAGACTTCTGGCCAAAACTCCCATTATTTTTTTTATTCTATCACAATAATATTCCTTCGGACTTACGTTATTTCAGTTTTTAATTTACTTTTCCATTTATCACTTAGATTTTTATGGATTAAGTATCTTCACAACAAAACTATTACTATGCTTACAAAAAGCCTAAATTGTTTCCATTATTCCAAGAAGCTAAGACTAATTAAGGAAGGAAGCTAATTAAGGATCATACGAACCTTAGAATCCAACGAAGACCTAATCTAAGTCGAGAGAGGCTTGATGCTTTTCGAGAACATCAGGCTGCAACTCGCACCATTGAAACCTTTTGGAATCGAGATTCAGCGTATCTACGCATCTACATCCAGGTCTCTAGAGACCAAAGAAGAATGTGATGCGCCACTGACCGCTGATCCTGAACGTCTTGCATTGCCTCGCAAATCGGAGACGTTCTCGGAAAGAAAATCACGCTTGACTTCTCAGCGTATCTACGCATCTGCTTCTAAGTGACTAGAGACAAATAAGCGACAATTTGCTGATCGAGATTATACGTTGTCCAGAGTGATGTTGAACGAAATATTCATAAAATCAGTTACAACTGTTGTGAAATTCCAGGCGCCCAGCTACATTATAACATCTAGGAATGACGTTTTAACAAAACTGTTCAATTTGAGGCATTCCAAAAATGAAAGAACTGAAGCGTCTCGAATCATCTCGCGCATCATGTTGTTTTCCCGTCTCCCCGGGCTCTTAGAATTCGATATCAGACGATCCAAATCTTCGATTTTGACGGCCCTGTAGTCGCTGGCATAAGCGACTGGATCCGCGTACGAAGTCGCGGGCAGAAGCTAGTTCATAAATAAAGCTATAAAATCTGTCCTGTGTGTGATTGTTTATTTATTGTACCTGAAAATATAAACCTCTCAAATTAAGAGATTAACAAGTTTGAGACGGCTCAAGGTACAAAAAATCGGAGGGCCCCCGGGGGATAGGTTGACTGCTGCCCCACCCTGAGCCCAAAGCTGGCTACGCCGATGATGACAATGACAATTTCCTATGGATTATAATGTTATCTTGTAGATTCACTCCTCTCCACAATCATTTGAATGCAACTCTCTGACGAAGGGCAGTGAAAGAGCTCTATAATTTCCAAGAAAGAAATGACTACATACGCATCTACTCCATTTTTATTCAATGCATTCATAATAATTGGTACTGTATGTAGGTCACTTCATGAAAAGAGCCTGCACGCTCGAATCAAGACTAACTCCGACACACTTCTAAAGATGAATAAAGACGCATTTAGGGAACACTCATTTTACAACTCACTGTTCAAATAGATTATGTTATGAACAAAAGTAATCTATGAATGAACAGCTTTTGGGGGAACAGATTTATCTTTAGAAGTATGTGAGATACAACCAGTATCAAAAAGACAAACAGATATTCTGTCCAACCAAAGAATCAATTTCAAAGCTCCACAAACTCAATCCAGGAAAGTCATTCAAAATTTAGAACTTCAACCACAAAACGAGATGGTCTAAATACAATTTCGAAAACTAATTAATCACGGGCGAAATAACTGTCAGATAGCAAGCTCAGGCTATACAGTGGACTGTCTGATGGTACGGGATTGTTGACGTAAATTGGCTCACGGATATTCTACCAGATAACCGCCGGCGGCTAACTAGATGATGCCATATTGTGATGAAACCTAGCTAACGCAATTACGTATGTAAACACATCTGTTTGTGTACAGCTTTAGTCCCGCTGTTAGCGTTTATGTGCGCGTTTAATTATGTCTATATCTGATCTTTTATATCTCGACTTTCTCTTTCATTCGGTCACTAGATGTCAGCATTGTTTCAGCCACACTTAATTCTGTTATTGTCGATTACTTTTTTCCTTGGGAAATCATTAAATAACTCCTCCCGCAATGGGTTCAGCTGCAGGAAGTGTCAGACTCTTACTGACTAAACCCACGTGTATTTTCTGGAGGTTTTTGTGTGCTAGGGCCGCGGTAACTGTCGCCAATCAGATCGTCTTACCAGCAAAAACACATAGGAAGTGCTGAAGGGTGGGCGTTTTGGGGCTGTCTTTTGTAATTTTTGACATTTGAGTTTGAACAACCCACAGCCAAACCTTGAGCGAGCATTCTCGAAATCTTAGGTATGAAAATAGCATCAAGTACTTAATCAATATCAACTTGTTTACCATCCCAAAGGTACAGATCTGCATACATCGAAGACAAAACCGCTGTTCATAAAGTAAGCCTATACTTTACGTATATGTACTCGAAGGAGTACAGCCGGTGCCCTCGATGACATATGACGTAGCAAGTACATGGTGCAGTATGTAGTACAAGAGATGGTTACCTTCGTCTTAACAAACCGTTATTCGTAGGCAGCGGAACCGACGCGCGTCATTAGAAACCCGCCTGTGTCGCTTGCGACACTATAGTCGCACACCACAGATGCGCATAGATTTTATTTTTTAACGTAGATGGAACACGCGTTTGTAGAAAAAGTTTGAAGATAGCTCGATTTTTGCAAACCCTTGGGTGAATCTGATACTTTGGGATGGACCCAAACGATTCATGCTTAGAATCAACAAAACAACATATTTTGCATACTATTAATTGTATTTAAAACAACATACACACTATAAGAGGCATATTTAATTCCAACTCAATTAATTATTTAATCAATCAAAAATCCAAATAGTTACAACTGATTTACGCTGAACGAAAGTGTACGCAAAGAATGAACATACTTGAGACATAAGCTAGTTTAGATAATTCCCTCAAAAAGGACCTCTACAGCAGGTAAAACAACGTGAACCTTCCGATCGATCTGCAATCGTCGCACTTCGTACACCTCCAAGCTATCAAAGAATCGTCGTGTCTACGCAATTAATAGTTCTGTAGCCCCCGTCTCTAGAAAGGTCGGCACATTTTTTCACCAGTGACTACGGAGTGAAAGTCAGTGAGCGGGCCTTTTTCGGCATTGCCAAATAACATGGTTTAGAATGGCCCGCCTAGTAACAGTTGTCAATTTAACATTTAACTGTTTCTTTTGCCGGTGTCCAATTACAAGAACTATGGCTACGAATGATGGACATTCTATTTTATGTTTACGTGAATATTTATGTTGACGATATACGTGTTGTAAATTGGGTTAGAAGAAGTACCTTAATAAAAAATTAAAGCGTGGCTTTAAGGTCTAATTTAGTATAATGTCATAAATACAAAAGTTATTCTAACTCAGTTTGTTTGAGAGGCTTTCATGCCCTATAAAATGACGTAACATAGTCTTTATTCGGTTGCATGATTACCATCCTCATTATGCGAGTGAAACAGCCCGCAATTTGGGCACCGCGTGTCCGCTCACATTATGCCAACGGTCGCGCTCCTAGTTTCCCATGCCCACCAACATTCGACGCCGATGACGTAGAGCCCGCACTCCGTAATGTAGCAACCGCCAACTTTGGGTGCCGCGGAACAACCACGAAAGAATTTCGCGGATCTGCTATCCTATTTCTACCTATTAAAACCTGCATTCATCTCGTTCTGACACGTTTCACCTCTAAAATGCTATTTGGCTCCAGACAGGGCCGAACTTGTCAGACGGGTTTCTAAAAATATCGGAAATGGCCATTTTTTTTTGAATAGCCTAAGGTCCACGGATCGTGTCTAACTTAATTGTTGGATGGCTCGTTCATTTTAGTTCACGATTCTTTATGCCTAATGAAATGCTTAGGGCTTTCGGCAAACCCATGTGGTTAAGAGCCGTTGTTATGCAAATTTATTTAGGTATAGTTTAGAAAATTTCCTGTTGGCAACAGCTAATTAGATAAGAGTAACGGTTTCGCTTATCCAACTCATGTTGGGTATTGTTTCATTCATAGTAAGTGTAATAAATACTAGTATTTGTATTGCTCAAAGATTTTTATGGTAAATGTTTTTGCTTGTGTTTTCACGTGTGGCGTGATGGAGGTGTCCAATAAAACATTCTTGTTGATTGAGTAATTGTAATGCAAATTTATTTAAGTACTGGGAAACGACTCCGATGAAAGAATGTGGAATAATATCATTATACCTAATGTAGTATAGGAATTCCGATGAGACACGGTGATTACTACACAGTTATGTCTTCTTGTTTTATTAGTAGCTAAATTGTTATACTGGATAGAAAATATTTATTGGATAATTAGCAATTAAAAGTGTTACATTAACTTTTCAATGAAATATTCTAAATATCATAACCATACCGCATTGAGTAAGCCTAAGTTGGTGATTACCGCTCAAACCGCCTTCTCCGTGCCAGAGGAGGCCTGTGCCTAGCAGTGGGACGATACAAAGGATTATGGTGATGACGATTCTGAATAAGTATATATCTTAAACACACCAAATGCCCTCAGATAAAACAATTAAATTAAAATTAATTGGATATTGAACCACACCAATGTATTCACTTAAAATACGGCAATAAATCTGAGTAATATTTCATGTTCAATCGTTACAATTACGTATTTAATTGATCCATTAATTAACATAATACATATCGTAATTTTATGATAATTGCCGTTTTATAAGTAAGCTCTTTTTTGTAATACGATGTCTGATACACGTGGTGGCCGTGAAAATGCGAGTCTTTCTGTCTGTCTGTTCATACAATACTACATAGGTACGCTTTACAATCAAACGACCTCAGACATTTAGATGAAAGGTATGGAAATTATTTGAAGTCTGAGTTGTGATGTTAAGTTCTCCATAGTGTATTGCGAGCTAAGGCAAGCATCAGGGGGCTTACGCTAACAGGCAATTAGGAGTCTACGTCTATGAGATGAAAATTGGTAATGGTTGTAAATTTATCAGTGTACTCAAACGCATGCAAGAATTCAATTTATATTTGTGAAGTCATTTTATCATACAGCAAATACAAGCAATGTATGCAGACTAATACGAATAAGTTCCAGTTAGTTTATTTGGTAGATAATTTCTTACAAATTCTGTTCCATTTTTGAATTAATTCGGTAGATAGTGATAGCCGATAAAGTGAACAATAATTTAAAAAGAAACAAAAATGAATAAAGTTCGTTCTAAAAACAAAATTCAAAAATATAATCCTTCCAAATAAATTCTGTATTACCATAGGTCTGTTCTCTTTGATGGCATTCCACCGTAAGATACCGTTTCGACCCAGTGGTTCCATTTCCTCGGCTGTTCATTTTGTGTGAACAGATAGACCGCTGTGCGGAATGATACAATTTGAGTGATGGACAGGGACAGTTCGTCGTAATGTATTCTTGGTAGGGTATTGTCTCACTACTGGCTGTGTCGTGCAGTTTCCTGACCATGAGTACCAGAGTCTTAGCTGCGAAGTCAGACTGTTTTGCGTCACGTTTAACGAGTAAGTTTTATTAATCATTGACGCAAACAGAGGAGTGTAGAGTTGGACCGCTTTGTGTGTCTGTTTGTCTACTTGCCTGTCTTTTTTTGATGAAGGCGTCGGTTTCAGCATCATCGGCTTAGACTTTTAAACGTCCTTATCTATTTTATTAAAAGTTTGGTAGACATTTGAGAAATTAGCAGGTATGTCGTGTTTAGATTTATCCAATTCGTAGTTTGAAAGTGTCAAATAAAAAATAAGAAAATCCCGTCGTATTCGAAAGTATCTCGTATTGTTTTTGACTTTTTGAATGTCAGCTTTTGTAATGAGGTTTTTTAAAAAATGATCAGACCACCAGTTATACGTTAAGATACGTAAAAATGGTAATATAAAGTAAATTCATTCATTCGTACTGGCGTAGATAAGCCTGTATTCGCTGTAAACACATCCGAATTATCTGTACAACAAAGCTTCTAACACGATAAACCGCTTCAAATTCTCTGACGTTCCAAATTACATTGTACGTGCGCAAATGTTCATTTGCACCGTCAGCTCACCCGTTCACTGCAGATATGGCTCGCCGCTATCCGACGTCGCATCGCAGGTCCACCATCACTGTTACTGACACGATCCCTTGACAGAATTTCGGTAGATGCGCACTCTGTGATACCCTTTGGTGCATTTCAATTTTACTGAAACACCAGGGCTTTGTAATCTGACACAAAGAGAATTCTCGCTACCCCAAGGACACTTATCTTTGAAACTGACAGTGCCACAGACTCAAGGCGTCTAGAATCGATTCCGTTGGCTTTGTGCTATTGGCTGCGCTACAATATAATTGTACGCCTTTGTGCAATTGGGCTCAGGTAATCCATTTTCTATTTCTCGAAGCCAGAGGGCTTAGAGCACGCTTCAGTATGTTCTATATGTACAGGTACATATAACTATTTCAAGAATCTTGTTAATACTTACGTAGTTAGTTTAGTTAGTAGTAGTTTAAACTTGCCTTTAATTTTATTGGTATGTTTGTAGCTTTTAAATATCCCCAGAAGTTTTACCACTAAATCTGAGCCCTTATCTTATTGCCCAATTTATAAAAACTTCTCCCAAAAAAATGTGTTTTAAGTTATATTCAAGGTTAGAATTACTTTAGTTTTCTTTTAGAAAACTTAATGGCGTATTGTTTTCGACAGAAAATTCCAATTCCATCCTATTTTTTTTAATATCTTTACCCTCTCATGGGGAGTGTACGGGCAACCCTATTTAAAAAAAATGAATTATTTTCAACATTCGGTTCTCTTGTATGCTCAGCCCTAACTATAACATGCAGAAGCTACACAAACTGTGCAACACTACACAAACATGTTCGTCAGCTCTGCAACATGCAGGATAGTGATTACCTAGTTAGCTGGTGCATCAGTTTGCTCGCTAAGCAATTTGGAGCGGCCGGCGGTCAGACTCCGTCCTATTTGCCGACCCGTGATTACTCCAACAAAATTAATTGGGAAAATCCACTAATCAAATAAAATGTTTGGGTGAGGACAGAACGCAGGGATTTAAAACGTTAAGAATGTAGTTCTTATACAGTGGAATTAAATACTGTATTAATAATAATAGTGTATTAAAAACTGCTCGCGAGGAAAAGACCTCAAATCCACCCACCCACGCTTTTGGAAGCAAGAAATTTTTAAGAAAATGTTAACATACAAAAAACGTACCGGCCAAATCGAAAACCTCCTCCTTTTTTTGGAACTTGCCAACTATTAATACATATTTACATTATTTTATGTATATACATAATAATTCGAAAATATGTATGGTATGTGTAAAAATAATCAATATGTATATAAATAAATAAAAGCCCACCGGGAATATACCCAATTAATTAAGAGCTTTAAGTATTTTTTTTAGATTATCTTGATTTTTCAGAAAATTCAAACACGTCTCAACCCGGTCTTATCAAAAGAGTTACGACCATAATAATTTCCCAACTTTAAAAAAAGGGGATTCTGATATAAATATTGTTGCTTACACACAAAATAATATCAATGTTTTCTATTCGACAAAGCTGCGGTACACTTCTATGTAAAAACATAATAAGCCTTCATACCCTTACTCTTGTTTAAGACAATAATTGAGAGATTTCATTTGCTTGCAATTTCACATGAGTACGACGGGAAATGACATTGTTCTAAATGCTGTTAAATGGGGGTTCCTAGTATAACTAAATCTTGTCGCGGTATTTTGATGAGAAGTCCCAAAATTTATAGCAATGGGATCATGTCCCTATCTACAAGATAGCAAAAGGTTATCGAACAAAATGGTACATACATAACTTAGTTAAATGTAAATAAACTATATTAAAAAATGTTTTGAATTTTCTTAAAAAATGCGAAGAAACTTTTTTCCCAACCTATTACTAAGCATAATAATCATCCTAGGTACATATTTATCATTTTTAACAAATTTCGTTGTTAGGTTGTATTTGAGATTGTACTATTTAACAAACATCATGATTCTATTATGAAAACTTTTTACTATATACATATATCAAAAAAAAAACTTTTTATGGCTAAGCTTTTTGTTATAATAATAGACAAATAATTTGCAATAAAATAATATTGCGACTATAAATTAAGATGTAAGCTATCCTACTTTTTAAGTTCCATCAAACCGCACACGGTGTTCAAATTTTATTAAAATCGATTGAGTAGTTTTGAAGTCCATCGCATACAAACAACGTGACACATAATTTATGTTTCATCATCATCAGCCTTTTTATCATCCCACTGCTGGGAACAGGCCTCTTCTAACACAGAGAAGGAATGAGCGTTAATGCGGGTTGGTGATTTCAGACTTTATAATCCAGGTTTCCTCGAGATGTTTTCCATCACCTTTAAATTGTCATTGGTGTCCAAGATAAACTTAGAAAGTACATATAACTAAGAAAAGTTACATTGGTACTTGCCTGACCTGGAATGGAACCCGCGCCCTCATACTCGAAAGGCTGGTGCTTTAACCACTAGGCCAGCACGACTTTATGTTTATTAAAATATATTTTTTATTTAACCTTTAAACTATTACAGTTTATGAGATATAGACAGGTGACAGACGAATTCTTAGTAAAATTCCAATTTTACCAACAACATCAGCCGTCTATAGAAACCAAGTGAAGCTGGAAGATCAATATCTTACTCCTGAACAACATTGTGAGCATCATAGTACTGTAATGTAAATTCTTCAAAGGTCAAAGGTCACTTCCTGAGGTCAAAAAGTTCGAGGTCGAAACCTTGCGTGGGAGTACCTACTTTGTGACTTTTATTAACATTTTTGTACTTTGGAATATGTATTACAAGGTGCAAATGGCGGGCATAACAAAACTTAGTTTGCTATCATCATCACCAGCCTTTGTTATTGTCCTACTGCAGAGGACTCATCTCTACTCATATAAAGAAAGATTGAGCGATACACAACCGGGCTCGCTCAATGCGATTTCAGATTTTTGATATCTTTGTTTCATGGCAACGTTACCTATCGCAACCTTCAGTCCTGGTCAGTCAATGATGTCCAAAAATTGGCTATCATCATCATCAGCCTTTGTTATTGTCCCAATGCAGATTACTGATCTCTTCTCGCGATTTCATGCGATTTCAGAATTTTCATATCTTTGTTTTATATTGCGACGTTTTCCTTCAGCCCTAGACAGTCATTGATGTCCAAAATACATAAAAATTAACTAAATACATATAACTAAAAAGAAAAGTTAGTCGATTCTTGCCTAGAATCGAAATCGCACTCGCTAAGAACCCACAACTTTTGGGCTCTGAACTTAAGAAACCCTATTTAAGTAAGCGTAGTGATCGATGCTTATGAAAATTTTCTTTAAAAAATGATCTTCAGCTAACTGGGCCCTTTCGCCGTATCAATAAAACTTTTGAATGAAATCTCCACATACATATATCCTAGTCTAGCTCTATAAGTGAGGACTTGTAATTGGCTTTATGTTGCCTAGATACCTAAGTTTTTTTCATAGCTGTAAGTCTTCCATAGTATATTAAATAAGTAAATATTCACACGAGTGAATTTTAAACTGATCAAACCCGAATATTCGTATAAAGTGAATATGGTGAACAAAGATCGACACCAATTCCAATAATCCCTCGGTTTGAATAAAGACTTCGATATAAAACACTACAGGATAAACAGGAATCTGTAATTTTCCATTTGTGATATGATAGGATTGGATTAATCTTTAAATATGGACTTTTAACGCTACATTCTGGTTTTCATGGCGGTTTGAAAATGAATATAAAATCAAAATATAACTGCTTATATAAAAAGCTACTTCACACAGAAAAAAATATGAATTTGTGTTCTTGTAAAATGCTTGAACAACATCTGTAAAAGTAGTGACAACTGTGAAAGTCGATGTCGAAGTAAATTATATTTATTTTGCAAATAACTCAAAGATTGTAAAGGTTAATTGAAATTAAATAGTTACATGTATTTAAAAAAAAAATCACCCTCATCGCCGTCAGCAGGGATCGTGCCCAAAAGGCTGGCCAAGCTGGCAACGCTAATTCTTTGGCCAAGGTATTGGTAAGCCCTTTAGTCAAATAGGTGGAACTAGACCCTTGTACGCGTCAATATGGTTTCTTTTTCAAAACGAGATGAGGTATTTATTTAGTCACAGACATCTTCAGCAAAGTATTGTCTTACAAATGTTTTCATTTTCCAAAAAAAATATTAACCTCTTAACATTTAAACAGGCTACAAAATAAGATCGCCTACCGAAGCGTGTCATTGGAAATAGCTTAGCAATATCCTTTTTATTAATTGATCGATTAGCGCGGCCAGACGAAGACGACTGTCTGTCGCGGCAGCCTGGCGTCAAGTGATGACGTCATGATAAACACAATGTTTTTCGTTGCTACGCGTTAAAGGAGGTTCGATCTAGAAGAATGAGTTTCCACCCCTACAAAATTCTTGGGCTCGACATATTTGTGCCAAGTTATTAAGGTATGTCTTGCTGTCACCATGGGAATTAGGTTGGATAAATATAGAAGCCTACATATTTATTGTCGGAAAAGCCTGCCATTTTAAAAATAGGAACCCTTTTGTTTAGAAAAGTCTGTGTAAAAAGTTTCCATTTTCAATTTTCCCCCTTATAATTTACAAATACGTTTTACGCACGCAAACATTGCAATATTGTAAGAGCGTGTTTGTATTTGTTGTTGCAACCGGTAAAACAATGCTTTATTTCCGTACCCCGGGCTATCGTTTATTGTATTTTGAAAATAAACATTAACTTAATAGTAGTTATTTGCGCAGACAGAGTGCGGAGCCGGCATAAAATAGTTTGTGAATATTGGCGAAACGCTGTTTGTAAATATTGGTAGACTAGATCAATGATGTATACACGGTGATGGACCACTTTTCAAATTACCACCAAATGAGAAAATAAACATATTTTTTGTTGATAACAATATAATCTATACATATAATAAAATCGTAGAAATGTTAAAACTGTACATTGAATATTTTTAAAAAGAATAACTGGGGCGTGATTTTCAATCGATATCGAATCCAAAAATATAGTTTTTAGAATTTTGTTTCCGGGCTTATCTCAAAAAGTACTGCATGGATTTCCTTCAAATTTGGCATGAATAGATCTATGATGCAATTATATAAGCCAATTGATTATAAATTAACAACTTATACCAAAAGTTACAAAAAGAAATAATGACAAAATATACAGCACAGATATACATTAAAGTTGTGTCAAAAGAGCTTCAGCGTAATGGCTTCGACCCCACGTTGGCCTTCCAAAAGTCTTGGACTCCATAGTTCCATGTGCATGGCAGAGACATACAAAATATACAGCACTCATATATTTATTTATACGAATATTTTTGTGACACCCTGTATAACACAAGTGTAGCGTCAGCTACTGACGTAGTTGCCATGATTAGGTACCGACAATCGGCTAATTACAAAGCTTTGATATTCAATCGTGTGTCTCATTATATTTCTATTAGTGTTTGTTTCTCGGAATAGATAATGCCGAGAGAGTCATTTGACGTACTATCGTAGTATAGTACTACTATATCTATCTTGCTTTCCGCGAAGGTAAACAGGAGAATCACATTACGTCCCTCATTTAACTAGTGTCATTTTGCTGGTGCTTATGATATGGCTTCAGATAGAGGATTTTATAGACCCCTATATGGGGCCCCTTAAAACCCAAGGTCTGCCCAAGGGCAGCGGGTTTTTCGCAAGAGTTACCGTGACCCTAGCACACAAAGACCTCCAGAAGGAACATAGTGGGTTTTAGTCAGTTAGAGTCTGACACTTCCTCCAGTTGTACCCTCAGCGTAAATGATAATTTTCCAGAAAAAAAAAAAACATTTTGGGAGAGGAAGAAATGTTACATGATAATGATAAATTACGAAGTAAGTGGATTTGTTATTAACATAACTTGATTTAAAAACCAGTGATTTCAATTCGCTTCTGCCGGGGTTGCAAGAATCTTCGCAAAAGTTACCGCGGCCCTCGTATTTAAAGAAGGAACATAGGGGGTTTTAGTCAGTAACAGTTTGACACTCCCTCCAACTGCGGAGTGGTTTCAGACTCAAAAAAAGACCACTTCGCTTACGACTATAACACCAGTAAGGCATTTCTTGGAGGTGATGTTATCTCGAAAGGTGCACATGTTTAGTTTAGTACAATGCCGAGTTAGAATTTATAACGAAGTTGAATAAAAACATTGTAGTTACTTAAATAAAGCATGATTCATTGGCCGTCAATACATTGTCAGTATGAACGTGAACAACTCAATATAACCGGGGAGAAACAGGATTTTGCTTTATCCGTAATGGATATCCCTATATATTTGGTACACTGATAAATGATCTGGGCTGCAAATAAAAAAAAAACCAAAGACATCTACGGTGACTGTCTCATTATTATGTACGAATGCACATTAAGTTTAAAGGTCTTATCATCTCCCGAGTCTTTTCCCAACTATGTTGGGGTCGGCTTCCAGTCTAACCGGATTCAGCTGAGTACCAGTGTTTTACAAGGAGCGACTGCTTATCTGACCTCCTCAACCCAAACTAAGTTTAAAGGTCTATTTTATAATATTTATTCCTTTCTTTCTTTACCTTTGAAATCGATAAATCACGTGGTCATAACGCGAGTCGAAATGTCATTTCCATACATTCTCGTCGTTTCTAATAGCGTTTACATAGAAGGACATCTTGGCTAAGCCCCCAGAGGTCGCTAGTTCAATAAGCAAAAAGCCAATGTTTAAGTGCTATCAAGAATCATGAGTGAGCCACTCAAGCAGTGGATGGCAACTATTTAGGGCGACAGTATGTTGCAACAGTAAGCGCCTATTGCAACACTTCCTAAAGCACTAGTACAAATTGACAGCATCTGTAAATACTTACCAGTCACCGTCGTTGGTAACAATTCAATAACGGACAATCATCTGCCTAGACTTTTCCCAACTATGTTTGGGTCGGCTTCCAGTTTTAAAGGTTGCAGCTGAGTACCAGTCTTTTACATGGAGCGACTGATTATCTGACCCCATAAACCTAGTTACCTAAGCTACCCGATACCCCTTTTTTTCGTGGGAGATCATCAAATAACCCCTCCCACTGAGGGTGCAGCAGGAGGGTGTCAGACTCTTACCGACTAAAAATCCTCTGTTTCTTCTGGAGGTACCTTTGTGCCAGGGCCACGCTAACTCTTAAGCAACGCGTCTATTCAATACAATGACGAACAATAACACAAAGTACAAAATATTGCGAAACTAGAGAGTACAGCGATGTCTCAGTTCAAAACAGATAAGCATTCATGAGATGTAGATATTCAAAGTACATGCTAAGTGTAGCAACATAGAATTGAATAAAAGAAATAGGGCTCTAGTGTCGGCCGTTGACGCTCATAGGTACCTACTTTAAGACCACGTTCAAACGAATGTTCTGATAGGAACATCAGCGTTTTTCACATACATAAAACTTAAAGAAAAATACATTATTTTCTATATTTTTAACAATATATCAGGACATTCTCGACATGATCAGTTAGCTCCTAAGTAAGCTATTAATTAGCTGGTGTTATGTTATGGGTGCCAATACAACTGATAAACTAGATATATATAAACTAAAAAAATCATATTATTATAACACCCAGACCATAGCCAAATGTGGACCTTACCGGGTATCGAACCCGGGATCCTCAACTCGGCAGTCCAGCCTGGTTACCATCGCCAATGGGTTTGTCATTTAAATTTCATAGTATTTTTTACGAAGGTCTCCGAAATTCACAACAAAGAGATTTTTTTTATATTGCTTATTGTGGTAAGTTTTATAATAGTTGGCAACACTGAGCTAATGCAGTTTATTACTTATTCTGATGAAGTACCAGCGCCGCCCACATCTCATTTCAGCTAGCATTTCATTTCACGCTGAGGTACTATGATATTCCTTGAAGCATGTCAACCTTATTTTGAACACGGATCATCGAATTTTCAGTCTGCTTTCTTATATAGAGATTTATATTATTTTTTAAAACAAGTTTATTACATTTATCTACAGAACATAATCACAAATAAATCTAAGATCAAGATTGTTAATTTAAGAAGAGCTTGTGGCTATGTAAGGGTCACACGGATCGATCGATCGCTAGGTTAAGCAACGCTTGGCGCAGTCGGTCCGTGTATCGGACTCTCCATGTTTCAAAAAGCACGTTAAATTGGTGGTTCTTGGCTGTCATTTTCATAGACGCCAGCACACCAAACCAGCCGAAACTGTCAAATTTTCCCAATCAACTCTGAACCGTATGCTTCAGCGATAAAGTAATATATTAAGGAAACTTGACAGATTGTAGTAGCTTGATGTGCTGGCGTCAGTATGTCTTCGACAGCTGTTACGGGTAGTCAGAAGCCAGAAAGTCTGAAAACCAGCCGAACCATGATATATAGGGTGGCTGAGAAGGTTAGACAGTCCGTCGCTGCATGTAAAAGTCAGCTGCATTCGGTTAGGTTAGAAGCCCCAACATAGCTTGGGAAATGGCTAGGCAGATGATCACAATAGTTAGGTCCTATTCAGTATTTTATTTATAATTACAGCCCTTACGTAATTAGTAATTATAACATTATTACGTACGTCTACGTGGTGTCTGTGTGTCGGCGTTCATTAATCTAATAGTGGGGATTAAGTAGCCGACAAATAGGATTTTGTAACTGGCTAAGTTACTGTTGGTTACTTAACGTAGCGCTGTTTAAGTATGAAATGTACAAAAATACCTTTTAGGGAACTCCTTGAGCTAATTCGCGATTGGTTTTATTAAATTCATATGGACTTTATACCAGCGTACATCATATGTTATGACTGCAACAGCGCGTTTAAAGTAAGTATTTAAAATATTTTGGTTTTAGAGTTTTTTCCAAAAATAAAAATCGCCGTGGAAAACATTGAAAGGAAAAAACATGCTCACAAAATAAAAAGTACTGAATTTAAATCGATGAAATAGCAAGTATACTGCATCGAACAAAAAAAGAATCACTCTTATCGGACTAGAAACCTCGGAGTAATCGGTGTACATAGATTAAAAAAGACACCGACGGAATTGAAAACCCCCTTTTTTGGAAGTCTGTTAAAAAAGAACATGGTTTATGTGGTATCTAGAAGTCGATTGCTACGGTTGCTGATGAGTTTATTATGCCACCGACTTCTAATTTCATCCCCCAATCCCTTGAGGTTCTCAGTATCGTACTTTGAAATAAAAATACAGTACCTAGTTTCAATTTCAAAGACAAGCAAGTATTTGCGCTTCGTTCCACTGTTGATCATCCGATCCTACCCTGAGCCAGCAAAATGACGAGTACTCGTCAATTTCAGAACAAACACAGTTTTATTGGCAATGCATAAAAGTGCCTTTGAGTCGATAGCGATTCAGGACTATTTTCCCCTTTTGTATGGGACAGAGTTTGTCACTGAAACGTGTTTGCCTGAAGCCTCGCTCGAAGTTGGATAGCGTAGCGTGTACCGGTGATTTTCAGCCTCCTGATTGATTGAAAAATATAGGAATATCGAGAGCTTTGCCTGTGGTTTTTTTAGCGGTGAATGCTCTCTTGGTTGGACGCGAAGCCTGACTGCGATTTGCTTGCGGACGATTGGAAGACTATTCTGTCGGTATGTCTGGAATATTGTGAGATGAGCGTGTGAATGTTTCTTTATAAAGTTTTCTTTAAGGCCAATGTAACTAGCCTGTAACCGTTTTTGTGTCTTAATAATCTCTTGAACTTTCGGACAGACTAGACAGAGAAAATAAATAACTCCTCAAAAATATGGAATCTGAATAATTGTTATTTGTCGTAAGTAGAACATCAGTGATCGAATTTGCCCGTACCATTATTTGTTGAACATTAATATGTATTTGGATTTAAATAAAGTAAGCCCGTCACTCAATATTGACATGCATCATGCATAAACAAATAGAAGCTATTTATGCACATATAAGCCATCAAAGCCTGCGGCTAAATAATAAACCAATATTTTAGTTTGTGATATTAATTTGCGAACTGGTAATGAGTTAATTAATTAAACAGAATTTAAACAAGCGACCGCGTATTCTAGCACCCTGCACTACGCAATTTTAATCCATAAGCCATGGGTAAATGGTGAATATGTACCTTAAAATTTACGTTTTTTTTTCTTCACTTATGAGTTACCGTGGTCTTCGAACACAAAGGGCTTCTGAAGGTATAGAAGTGGGTTTTGGTCAATAAAAGTCTGACACTCCTTCCAGCTGCACCAACAGCGGGACCAGCGATTTGACTAGGCTAAAAAACTACTTGGTGTTTATGTAAACTTTGAATCCCAATTTATAATAGTTATTATAATATCCCCTTTGCCCTCTTGTTGCGACTTAGCGACTAGTTCCCGGGGGCCCGGTAAGTGAGCTGGCGAGTCTCCTCCTGCCATTTTTACATGTTTTCCCTTCCCTAGTCCACTAGCATTCCATCACAATAGCCCAAGTAGTTTTTCTTCCATAGTCAGCAATAGTTTAGCACAAACCGGGGGTTGTCCTTGTGTACATTTCCATAGTGTATACAGGGACAATCGTCGGTTTTGTGTCACCATTACATACATTAAAGTTGTCTCAAAAGGGCTTCAGCGTGTTGGCTTCGGCCCCACGTTCGCCTTCTAAAAATCCGGGGCTCTGTAGTCCCGTGGTCTAGTAGAGGCATACATAAATTATAATAATAATTCACACAAACATACAACCTCATTAGTAAATATTTGCGTTTATTTAATCCCAACGCAAGAACTAAATACCGCCTGGTCCTTTGTTAAATTTTGCGGTAGTTAAAATATGATATTATTTCATCAAAACATGAGTAGATCAGTCCGCATGCCCCACGTACATTGAAGTATCAGTTTTCGCTTTAAATGAAATGTTGAATATTCACAACATTTTGAATAGAACACTTGTTTTGTGGATATAGGAAAGGTATTATTTTCCTTGTTATACAGATTATCATTTTGTTTGTTGCATGAAAATTATTGTAATGCAAAGAATTCTCATCACCATCTGCCTAGCGTTTTCCTAAGCTATGTTGGGGTCGGCTTCCAGTCTTAACTGAATGCAGTTGGGTGCCAGTGTTTTACGTGGAGCGAATGCCTATCTGACATACGCAACCCAGTTACCTGGTCATCTCGATAACCCTTGGTAAGACTGGTGGTCAGACTTTAAAATCTTAGAATTTGATACGTTTATCAAATTAGGATTTTTTTATTCTTAATTAGCTGATCCAACAGATGTTATCCTGTTTTCTCTAGCTTTCATAGGAATCTTCTCCCGACAATAATAAACAACAACATAAAAATGTGAAATCGGTCCAGCTGTTCACGCGTGATGGCGTGACCAAGAGAAATAGGGATTCATTTTCTATTCTAAATTCTAAGTGAAAAATTGAAGTTCCTTTTACAGCTTTTAGCTCAAACCATCCCGACGCATGCCTGCGTATCTTGCACGAGCATCGGAGCATGCATTCTCCAAAGTGCTGCATTCCGGACGCGCTGCATAGCTGCACCGTTTCAGACACATTCCTGACTACCCTGAAATGTCACGTACGATCGGAACTGCTTCACATGATATTGAGTAACGGTATTGGATATGCACTAAGGGTGGTTACGTCATGTAACAAGTATAACAGCTGGTTATGCTATAGTTATCGTAATACATACAAGTGACAACCATGTGTAATTTATTATTATCGACGTTATGACACACGAATAATGAAAAGAATATATTATTTTTCTCATAAACTCCGAGACTTGGTAAAAGTAGATAAATAGTCATCCAGACCACATATTACTTTCATTTGTTTTTCGTGGGATATCATTAACTGACCCCTCCCGCTGAGGGACAGCTGGCGTGTCAGACTGTTACTGACTAAAATCCACTATGTTCCTTCTGGAGGTCCCTTGCAAACAACCCGCGGCAAAGGCAGACCTTGGCTCTAAGGAGCAGAACATCTTACCTATTTCCGTACGTTTTATTTCACAATATTAACGTCGTCCCACTATCTAAATAAACGTCATATCGTACGAATTACTATCAAAGTAGAATATGAGTAAGTTTTAATGAATTTATATCAATTTGGCTCCGCTATCGGTAACTTTATCGGAGGCAAGACATTTCAAACGTTATTTGTATAGTAAAAATAAAATTGTTATGACCACATCTGTCGATATACTGCCGTTTATTGCAAAAAGCATTTGAATGTTTCTTTTTATTATTGTAATAAAATCAAAAGTCACCGTTTTGATACTATTAATATTAAAAAAAAATATTTTTTGGATCTAACACAATTATGAAATAGTGTAACAAACTATTCTCAGACTACAAAATGTTAAAATTCCATCATATTTGCTGAAAAGCGGTTTTTTCTTGAGATCTTCCCCTTCAATTTCGCCATGGGTATATCGTCTGCCCACACAGCAACAAAGGAATGTACAGATGCCAGCACATCGACCTACCTGAAACTGTCAATTCTTCCAATCCATTTTGAACCATACGCTTGAGTGATAATTGAAAATTTATTAAAGAAATTTGACTGATTGTTATTACGAGATCCAAAACAAAAAAAAATAAGGTACTACCTATTAGTAAAAGGTAACTACACTTGCTTAGGACTTTATTCCGTTGCTTCTTCTAAGCACATAATAAAGGACGAATACTATTGGCACTATTACATTTATTTGATGTACAGACGTCAGCTCATAAAGCTACTATGAACTTTCAAATTTCCCTAATAGATTATCAACATTATCGCTGAAGCCCATAGGCTTATATAGGAACCATAGTTCAAAGATGGATGTGAAAATTTGACTGTGGCGTCTGTACAGACGTCAGCTCATAAAGCTACTATAATCTGTCAGATTTCCTTAATACTTAGATTAAAAAACTCAACTCAAACTCATTTTCAGACTTGGTTGCATTTTTTGCAAAACAGCACTTTTTGAACGTCAAAAATTACAAAAGGTAGCCCCCAAAACGCCCACCCTTCTCTATATCGCTGAAATATATGGTTCAAAGTTGATTGGGAAAACTTGACAGTTTTGTATGATCCACCTGCCTAATTAGATAAACGATGGTCGAAGTTGAATTTATCGGATAATCTACCTGCCTAATAAGATAAACAATGGTTGAAATAGTGAACAAATGAACCTACTGAAACTTCGCAATGTTAAATGCATTTATTGGTGCAGTCATGAAAATTAAAGTGCCTGCTTCAGCATGCTGCCTTATATTTTATTCATAGTTAAAGTAATAAAAGTGTAATCGTTTAGTACTGCGACGCAGTTTACTATGGTAATCTGATATATTTGTGGAGGCAAACAGTTCATACTTATCGTTTATGTAATGGGGTCGGGATGAACGCAATACCTCGCTTACCTTAATACGTACCAACTATATGAAATTATTATTTGTGTTACTCTGTTGTAATATTGTAAAACTTGGAAAAA
Organism: Heliothis peltigera; assembly: GCA_958496145.1. Taxonomy (NCBI): domain Eukaryota; kingdom Metazoa; phylum Arthropoda; class Insecta; order Lepidoptera; family Noctuidae; genus Heliothis; species Heliothis peltigera. Next base: position 13,854,865 of record OY292321.1, on the reverse strand, counting down.
ATAGTTTGGAATTGATGGCATCCATGCCGATTGTCGGCTACGGCGGCCGTTCTCTTTTAAGGAGATCAGCCAGGACATATTATAGTGCACGCACATTCGCGCAGATACAGGTGCACTCTCTATTCTCACACTCTCATAGTCCGATGGGACGGGAATCCGATACGAACGGAGAAAGATCAGGCGCAGGACAGACATTTACGTGCTCACCGATGCACGGGTGAATCAATCACCAACTTCCAGTCTCCAGGCTGCTTTATGAATGTTTCTCAAAACCCACAAAGCGATTTCGATCGATATTTCAATATATTTTGTGTTATGTATGTTGTGTGTTACAGTATGTTCTCTAATTTCATACATGTTATGTTGGTTGAGGAGCAATTTTAAACCTTGATCTAAAAATATCCACAGTACTAGATTTTTATCGATAGAAATCGAACCATAGATATCTATTGATGCTCTTGTCTGTATGGGCAGACGCCAGCACATCAAGCTACTACAATCTGTCAAATTTCCTTCACAGATTTTAAATTTTATCGCTGCAGCATAATATGGTTTAAAGTTGATTGGGAAAATTTTAATTTAAAGCAAAAAATAATTGACAATCAAATAGATTCGAATGATTTGAATTACAGTTCTAGAACAAACTAAACTCGTGCAAAATAACTAAAACACGTTCTTAAACCTACAAAAGATTAAATGTTCACAGTTAGTTTAGACTGGTATGACGAAATTGCCTTCAGTAATCGAAAAAACTGATACCATTTTACATTTCTTATCAGTGTTAGTAACACTACGCTTTATCTTGCAAGAATAACGGCGAGTTGATAAGTTGGCTGGTTCGTGTAAGCGAATCGCAGTTTTAGTAAGGAAAATGTTGATTTTATATTCTAACTTCAGTTTTTTACGGCATGTTGAAGTAATACAGTTCATCATCAGCCTTTTTATCGTCCCACTGTTGGGCACAGGCCTCCTCTCACACTGAGAAGGATTGAGCGTTAATCACCACGCTTGCTGAATACGGGCTGGTGGTTTAAGACTTTATAGTCCAGGTTTCCTCGGGACGTTTTCCTTTTTTAATCAGTCATTGCTATCCAAGAAATACTTAGAAAGGAGATATAACTTAGAAATTATCAGGAATTGAACCTGAGAGGCTAGTGCATTAACCACTAGGCCACCACGAATATAACTCACTTAAGCCACTTCATGTTCCCGGATAAAAAAAAATCAATCTAATCCGTATTATAATAAAATGAAAAAGAAAAACATTAATTTTTGGTGTCATATTTTAAATTAAGAATTCACAAACCTTCACATCCAAAAGAGCTGCATTCCACGTTTAAACTGTAATTCAAAACATTTTTTTTTAAATCGCTAATTTCCTTCGGGAAGTTCATTAAAACCGACACAGAATGATGAAGGAGCGTACTTGTAAGGATAACAGGAGTCGCCCATGAACACGCTGAGACACTGTGTTACAAACTCAGCCTCTGCATACACACGGTCTAAGGAACAGTTAGACACAGTGTCGGTTTCAACGCTAGTTGGAAAGCAAGACCCTGATGTTACTGGAAAATTCCTAGAGTGAGTAGTTCCCGTCCTATTTACGGGGACATTTCATTAAAACGCTATGAAAATCTAGCATGAATCGTGTATAAATGTTTGAATTTAATTTACCTAGTGGTGTCGTCAAACTTATAGGTATGTATACATTTTTAATTTTCTAAGATTTAGTAGTTTTTCTTTATATATTCTAGCTGTTTCTATACTTTACGTAGGAACCCGGATACAATACCTATAGCTTGTGTCTCCCTTGGATAGTGTAGCTTCTTAGCAGTGAAATATATTTTCGAATCGACTAAGTAATTTCGGATCCTTTGAGGTACAAACAAAAAGAAATATTTTATAATATTCCATTCACTATCATGTAAGATTCTAGTTGGGTACGGCAAGAACGATTTTTTAATTAATTTTCTTGGTGGATCTTTTTCCAGCCAGAATCTATCAAGTTTCAGTTAACTATTAACCAGTTCCTTTGATGTGTGAGTAAAATTGAGACTCTTTTGCAGGCAAAAGCGAACGTGAAAAGATGTTTTTTTTTTTTACCTTACTGCCAGCCTGTTGGGTACGCTACCGGGTAGCAGCGATGAGGATGAGTTTTTGATGCCGTTTTTTAGTATATTTAAATTATTTTTAAGTATTTTATAAGTTTATATATTTAGTTTAGTAATAAGTCTGTAAATTATATTGTAAATATGTACGAGTATAATAAATAATATTGTTGTTCCTTACTCGAAATGTGAGAATGTCAAATACAATAATAAAACAAATGAAGGTTGCCACTTCACAATTTTATTTAACAATATTCACTTGCTCAAAAAATAATATTAAAAACGTATTTTTTTAAATATTTTCTATTTGTAGTTGATCGTTAACCAATTTTTACTTTTTTCTTGTGTACACTTCTTGTTCATTCGATTATAAAAGATAAAAAGTCTCTTTTCAGTATGTAATTATACAGCAATACAACCTTTTTTCAGCGACTCAAACGTCCACAGGATACACTGTAATTCATCCCATGAATACATTTTTTTATAATCCTGAAAAATGTAGGCGGCGATTGCAGCGTAGCGTATATAATTATTTTCTAGTTTCCTGGTTTTATATTTTTCTATACATATTTTTTTCCTGTAATGATGTCATCTCTGTTGAATCATTTGAATAGGCATAAAACTTTCCAGTTTTGTTTTTCGGTCTATTCACTATCTCAGTAAAGTTGAGTTGAGACCGCGGCCCTGGCGCACAGGGACCTCCAGAAGGAACATAGTGGGGTTTAGTCAGTAACGAGCTGTCATTTGATGATTTCCCATGAAGAAAAAGCTAACTTTGAGTAAGGTCGCTTAAATGGATTAACGATATAGAATCTCTTCCATAGGTGGTAGCGGGTCTGCTGGAAGAGATTTCTTAAGAAATAAGCTGTGCCTTTGTACTTAATTGTTCTGTTCTAATTCTTGTCTTGTTAACTGTGTACACAAACAATTAATATATATAAATAAATATAAATATCTAGAACTTCATAACTATATCTTCGCGATGGATGCATATGCTTACGTTAAGAATAAAGGCGGCCGAAAATATTCGGAATCCGAAAGTCACGAGTTGGGCAATTCAAAAACTGATTAAGGAATATTTCTCTTAATTTTTTTCATAACGATGTTGCAAATCAATTCATTGAATAGTTTTGAACATGTCCACATTCGGTGTGGGGCCCTGCATGACGTTAAGTGCGCTCGTGAGGTCGGCGGACGGGGACCGTTCAGCCAAATTGAAAGATTACTTGACGCGATAAACTGTTACAGACTAGATTGTGTTGGTTCGCCTTGAGTTTCTATATGGAACAGAGGCTGATTGGATACATTTGTGGACGATAAAAAAATCGTACAGACGCCAGCACATCAAGCTACTGTCCTGTAAAAGACGATCCCGATGGAGCAATGGTTACCACGCCGGACTGCCGACCTACGGGTCCCGGGTTCGATTCCATGTCATGTTCGACATTTGTGTGATGAGCATGATTGTTGGCTGTGGTTTGGTTATTATAATATGTATTTATATATAATATATGCATATGTCTAAAGTATATTACCTATGTAGTATATCATTTGCGTTGGCACCCATAACACAAGCTAATCAATAGCTTACCATGGAGCTAAACGACTGTGTGTGAAAAAGATGTCCCCGATATATGTATAAAAAAATCCTTAATATATTTTAATCATCTTGCTGGCGCATTTTGAAATAAATAGCGATGGAAACTATATGTATTTGAGCTCACTTCTAAGTGGTCCTTAGGATTCTCATTCATCTGTCGGAGTTGCGGGTTGTTCGCAAGAGTTACAGCGGCCCTGACACAAAGGCTTCCAGAATTTAAAGTGAATTTGTCAGTATAAGTCTGTTTCTCCCTAAAGCTGCACCCACAGCGGGAGGGATCACTTGATGATCTCCACTCAAACCTATTTCTTTACGCACACAATTATATGACATATGATCCAAATAGAGTCTGACATACGAAACATGAGCCTGGAAAAAAGCGGCAAATTCAAAAAATCTAGCTCTGGTATCACTGTGTATAGTAAGAAAAATACATTTTGATATTTGATTTTACATCATGGATTAATAAATTATGGACAAATATTATTGTTGTTTTATATCATACGATTTTTAATGGCTTAACCGTTTTACCAGAGCTAGATTTTTTGAATTTGCCGCTTTTTTCCAGGCTCATGTTTCGTAAGTCAGACTCTATATACTTGATTTTATACTTACTTGATCTTCCTTAGTGTTCAAGTAACTCCTTAGAAACGAGGTTTCTTTCTTTAGAAACTAGGACGACAAAACTGCTGAAGCGATGAAGCTGGACACGTGGAAGTCCGGTGATCGCTAATGGTTATTTTTTATCCGGATGCGAGAGACATTTCTGTCGGCACGCGAACGAATCCGCCGGATACAGATAGTTAGTTATTATCTGATAATCCAAATCATGGAGCGTTTGAGTGGAGAGCTCAATCACGCAATACCGTTAAATAATTGTTATAATAAGGTACATTTAGTTATACGCTATCAGGTGGGGATACACTATCTATAGGTACATATAATAAAATCGTAGAAAAGTCAAAAATAGTACATTGAATATTTTTTTTAAAGAATAATTGGGGCGTGATCTACAATCGATATCGAAGCCAAAATAATAGTTTTTAGAATTTTTGTCTGTTTGTCTGTATGTATGTCCGGGCTAATCTCAAAAAGTACTGCATGGATTTACTTCAAATTTGGCATGAATATAACTAAGAGGTCGGGTCAACATATAAGCTACATATTATCATGCTATCACGTATGGGGGGGGATGTTTAATCGCCTAATGCCCACGACGTCGCGGGCAACAGCTAGTAGTTTCATAAAGGTTCTTTGACGTTGTTTTTGCGTGTGAATAATTGAATTAAATGTCAATATTACATACATAAGACTCCGTAAGCCATGTTGAGAACCCCGTACAAGTGCCAAGAACAAATGCCACTAAACAGTACGAGCGGTTTAGTATTAAGGACTTTATGCTTACAATATTTACTCTAGTTTTATTTAAACTTCAGGTACAATGACGATCTTCAGGATAGATAACTAACTTCTGCCAGTGCTTTCACTCTCGTAACGTGGAAAATACTTTACGCGATGTATAGCCTTCCTCTATCAATGGACTATCTAACAATGAAATAGTTTTTCAAATTGGATCAGTAGTGCCTAAGATTAGCGCACTCAAACAAACAAACACAAATAAACTCTTCAGATTTATAATTTGAGTACAGATACTCTATCTTTAATTCAATAACTATTATCTTATAAGAGTCTTGAGTCTTGTATGTTTGACTTTGGTTGGCTTTTTCAGTAAAGAAAATGATACAACTTGGACTGAATTTGCTGTCGAAATAGATGGGACCAAACCTCAAACCTAAAATTATTTCCAGACCGTTGTAGACATTTAATCCAGTTCTATGAAACAGTTTAGGACGCAAGTGAAACTGCGAAAAAGCACTGTATGAAATAAAACGCTGGATTTTCACACTACGCAATCTCAAAGGGAAATGGGTGACAGGAAATATTTCCAGGGACAAATATTGGTCGACACGGCAATATGTCAGGATTTCTTGTACAAACATTTTGTTTTTATACCAATTTACTAGATGTAGGCTGGCCAGTTTCCGTAGATCTACGATAAAGCCTTGCATAACACTTTCCTCTGTACAAATATGACACACAAAGTCTTTTAGGTACGATACAAGTTCAAATGATGCTGTAAACGTCTATCCCCATAAATCAGTGCCGTGGAAGGAGCGCGACAGAAAGGTGTTCCGTCAGGATTAAAAAAAATCGGTTTATAAAGTTTCAATGAACAATTCATGCCCATTCAAAGAAAAAAAGAACGTTCGTACCTCGTCTCTGGCACGGCAATGTGTGGGGATAGACCTGAAACCGTTTACAATTATCTAGTCGTTTTAGTAAGTAGGTATTTCGAAATCAGGTAAACCATAATTTTCAATAAGAATCTTTAGAAATAATTATAAAAATAATATAGAAAGGAAGAACATGCTATCAGACAGATAAGACAGTTAGTTAATTAATCCTTCATTTTCAATAATAGAAATTAATAGGAATTCAGAAAGAAAGAACATATACATTAGACGAAATTACGATAGGACTTAAGACAATAGGCTATACATACAGGCTTTAGTGCCAAAGATTTTATTCCACTTTCATTCAATATTTACTTGCACACTTTAAAAACTTACATTGAAACTCCTCTGAATCCGACCTTCATGGAATTTATAATTAAGAGGCTTAACAGCAGACCCGTTGCGTCAACATTCGTTTAACAATTGGGATGCGGACTAGGTCATAAATAAAATACTTTATCATATTCATTTTGTAAAGCATCTTAAAATAATGTCAGTTTAATTTATCGTTTTGGACCGAAAACTGTTTTTATTTTTTTATTGGAAAATATTGGAAAAATCTGTGTCGTCATATGTGGTGTTTTCTTACAAATTTCATAGAGACTAACCGTTTTTGACAGTTCTATAAAAGTATTGAATTTGACTAGTTGTCCGCATCCCTATTTTCACCTGAGATTTTCATCATACCTACACGTCACGTCAGCAATATTCCGGCAGCAATGACAGCTGGTCAATCAGTGATGTCCATCCAGATCCCGTGCATCCGTTAATGAAAATCCATCAAGGTAACACGTGAACCAAGCAATCAATCAAAAATTAATTTACCATCCTCTTACTTACCCGAATTCAAAATGGAAAGTCATTCACAGTACTTAGTCAATCATTCCATGAAATGATTTTCATGTCACTTTTCACGTGAGCTAATTTTCTCAGCGAGTTTAATGATTTTTTTAAATTATTGCATCGTCACAATGTGCTTTCGGGGACAAATCAAATAATTAATTGAGTTGATATTATAAAGGCATGGTGTATATTTTTTTTCGATGTTTTAAATAATGCGTTTATTCTTATATCTTATAAAGACAGGTGCACTTTTATTAATAGGCCAGTACGTCGTTCAAGGATGAAATTAAGGCAATTGCTAGCTATCATAAACATTATTAAATTTTCACTGAATTATTTTCGGAGTTTGATAGTCTGAAGGCTGAATTTTCTGGGAGAATTTCACGATAAGTCAGGTTCCATTATGTTGATTTTGTAGATGCATAAAATGATGGCTTTTTCTTCTTCAATTCAAATTGAATTAATTTTTCACGTTTTGGAATAAAAATGTTCTCACCCTTTTAAAAGCATAATTCAATTTGTCGCATATTAGCCCAAAAATCCGCGTCTCTTTTCTAAAACTACACAAAAGGTTCCACATAGCACTTCTTTATCGAACATCATCATACATTGTCTTTTTTATGCCTTCTCATTATATCCAGATATTTTCAGTAAGTATGTAAGTACACAACATGTATATTTTCATGCCCATTTATGACATCGTGTACTGCTGTCAAACAGACAACATAATATCTATTGTGTATTGTGTTTATTAGTGGCATTATTTTGATGTTAATTTGAGTGTAAAATTATATATAACTAGCTTCCGCCAGCGGTTTCACCCGCTTTCTGAGGAAAGTACTTTCCATACCCGGATAAAAAGTAGCCTATATGTTATTCTGATGTATAAGCTATATTGTGGTAAAGTTTCATTCAAATCCATTCAGTAGTTTTTACGTGAAAGAGTAACAAACATCCATACATCCATACTTACAAACTTTCGCCTTTATAATAGTATTAGGAATAGGATTAGGATTAGTATTAGGATTAGGATTAGGATATACTGACTTATACTATACACCTCAAAATATAAATTTAAGGTGGTAGAATGTCTGCCGGTGCTACGGGTTGTCCACAAGACTTACCCTGGCACACGAAGACCTCCAGAAGGAACATAGTGGGTTTTAGTCAACAGTCTGACACTCCCTCCAGCTGCACCCTAAGCGGGAGGAGTCATTTGATGATTTTAGTAGTGGAATTTTTATAACCTTATTTTATTATTCGTTCCTAAAATTCCTTTTTATTATAAAACTCGTTTGTCGGGGTTAAATATAAAATTAATCTGAAATACCCTCAAAGTCGAGAAACGGCCGTATTCTAAAGGAACAGAGAGCTCGAATGCTGAGTGCGGCCGACACTTGAGACTCAATGCAATTCTGAGATAATACTGCGTATTACTGAGCGGAAAACTGAGCGTTTATATTACCTACTTATATTTTTTTTTCTTGATTTAAAGGGTGGATCACACTTTTATTCTTCTTATATTTTGTAAAAACGTAGTAGGTATTGTTATTTTATTTTTTTCCACTTTCTCTTTTAAACACGGTTATAAAAAACCACGAAATTCGGATTCAAAAAAACATAAATTCACTTTTGATGCAATGATAAGGAGATGAACCCAACACAAGCGCCACGAACACTATCAAAAAATTTACAATAAAAATAAAACCAACTTCCTAAAAAAACTTTGAATTCCAATAAAACTGTTTTCAAACCTCACAAAAAGAATTACGCGTCGATCATTATTATTATTTTTGAATCCATTGCTGGCATTTTATTTTAGCGGTTTTTTTTTAATAATTGAATAAATAGTAAAAATCATCATCATCACAGCCTTTTTATCGTCCAACTGCTGGGCACAGGCCTCCTCTCCCACGGAGAAGGATATGGAAAAAAATAATAAAAAAATTCTAAGAAAAATTTCAGTCTGTGAAGGGCTGTCCCTTACACCCTGTTTATAAAAATATTTTTTTATTTTACAGTATTGAACATTTTTTGGAAATTTTCGTAAGTTCTCTTTAGCTTTATAACCTAAATTTTGTAGTTACCGGAATAGAGGAAATATTACTACATTTTTTATTCTATATTTGCGAGTCTTTTTTGTAGTCAGTCTTTATATTAATCTTTTTAGTGCCAGTCCAAAATCATATTTCGTCATCCATTTATACACTTCCTACCCTTTATGGCCAACATAAGTATCGAATCGATATTTTTGTCTTCAATATCGATTCAAGATCACGCCCCAATAATTCTTTTAAAAAAATATTCAATGTACAGTTTTGACTTCTCTATGATTTTATTATATGTATATATAGACTCGTATAATAAACGTACCGAATTGAGATTTATTTATTTATTTATTTAGATTTCCAACAAGCAAAACACAATACAAGCATATTTATATGAATAGCATAATACAAAATACCTATCCTATGCTTTCTTATTTATAGGATGTGTACTCTGACCATTTTAAGAAATCGTTTTAAAAAAATGAAACGTATGTTACCTTTCTTGCATTACTTTAAATATTTTAAAGTACATACCAATGTTATACAGATGTTACTAAAGTAATTTATTATTACCTTAATGTCAGATTTCACATTTGTAAGCATTTGATAAATAAATGCAGTTTTTTTGCAAGTACCTACCTTCATTTACGAAATATTGTTTGTACCTAATAAATATGATATATTATATTGTTTTTCACTGAACCGAAAATAAAGATAGCTTGTTTATAGTCTTCCGTATTATTTCGGATTATCTTTAAAACGTATAAAAATGTCGTCACCGTTATCAATGGCCAGTACATAGGTTCAATGATCGATTTTGTTATTTTTTTATTCGTAAGTATTCTATATTTGGATACAATACCTACACTTCTAAATTCAAATTGCTTCTCCAATAGGCTGAATGCCTAAACAGTCACTTAATTAAAATGTCAAATGTTTTATTGACTCAAATTGTCGACTATAAACAATTAACTTCGCCAAGAGCATTTCATTACTAGCTGTTTTTAAATATTACCATTGTATATAGTGTATGTACTTTAGCGGTAACAGGAGCAATATTTATAAAACTGTTCATTCGCTAAGCCATTGTGATTTTTTTTCTAAGTTGTCGACCATTTCTCGGAAGGCTCTAAGGTTATGGTGGGCAAGGATACCCCTCGCTATTGGCCCGGGCCACGAGGGCGGGCCCGGGTAACTCCTACTAACTTCTTAATGTTTAGTGTAACCTAAGTACTTGTGTGCCTGTGTGTCCCTATTACTCAGTGTTCAGTGTGGTCAGGGTAAAAAAAAAATATGCAAAATCAAAAATAAATATCAGTGAAAACAAGTAAATGTTCAATTGAAACAGATTTATTATTAAATCGCAATGCATAGTACATTTTGAGCGCAATAACAGTTTAATGATCAATCGCAAGTGGCGTGCAGGGTATACAAAGAGTATCCGCCGGGTGAGGTCGCGCCGAGCCTGGCTGGAACAAAAAGAACAATTGAACAAGCATGAAATTCGTAGTGTCCGTTGAGTTCGCGCCTCTTCAACGACTTTAAATTTTAGGCAGCGGGGCGGGGCTGCGCGCGCGCCGACGACACATCCGCTCGCTAGCAGATTGCCCAATTCCCGCCACGAGCGTGCCGCGCCGTCCATTATTCCGATTTCGTCATTCGGTACAATGACTCAAACCTAACTGTTACGACACAGATATTTTAAGCGAAAGACATCACACTGAAATAGTTACATACACAAAATACAATTATACAGTTTCAAAAAAATCAACTCGACGAAGTAATTCTCCACAACGGCCTTGTCTCAAGCAGAAAATTCAGTGATTTCGCAGCCGAATCAAATAACAGCTTGCGTAATCCCTGACGTCACTGCAGACATGGCCACGATGGGAGCGGAGCGGCGAAACTCAGGCGCAGCGAAGCCGACGGTTACATGCCAACCATATAGGAGAGAGAAAAAGACTGACTAGTATTTATTAAAGTCGAGTCGATTCCTCCCCCCGACACGACTGACATTTAGTTCTCTTTCTTCCAGTCTTCACAGTTGAGTATTGTTCAGCTCCGACTGCAATTAAAATATTAAACGTAAGCGCGACACGTGCGCGAACTACTACTGCGAGACTCGAGTCACATGACAAAGCAAAAGGAAAAATACGAATTACTAATTTGTACTGCAATAGGCACAACCGCACGCGGACCGAGTTCTCTGCGATATAACTTTTTGAACGAATGATAAAAATCGTCAAGTCGAAACTCAACTACACGGAAGTTGTAAAAGTAGGTCGCGAACATCTCACAAATTTTTAAAACCGAGCCAAATTATTTTTATTCACTTTAAAGTTGATTTATGATCACTACTATTCCCTAGGAGCAGTTAGAAATAACGCGCCTCACGCCGCACGAACAAAAACTAAGTTTGAAAAATGTTCAACTAAAGTTAACTTGCACTAGGTAGTGAGGGTTCCGAGAGCACGACCGAAGCGGACGACGAGCAAAGTGCGAATGGCGGCACGTAGCGGAGAGCCATGGCGTTTGCTGCGAGAGGGACGCGGCCGGCGGCGCGGGGAGGGGGCCACGGGGCGTGCGGCGCGCGCAGAGAAAGGACGCGAGTGGTGATGTAATCGCGATCGATGCACTCCGCGCTGCCGTGCGCCACCTTTGATCAACTATGAGCAACTACCTGCCATAGGGGGGCACATTTATCGACGGGCTCTAGTACTGCGCCGTTGAGCACTAACTCTAAGCCTACGGTGGAAACACCTAGTGACGTATTGAGTGATAAAGTGGAAGAGTGCTGATCTGCGGCCGTGGGAGTAGTGGATCGGCGGCTCCTATGCAAATAATTTACGAGGTCAGTGACCGTAGTACAAACACGTGCTGTAATTCACGTGTAGTAACAAAGAAACCCGCACACTGCATGATTTCGGAATGGGGACCGTCATACCGGCGGGCGTTAGGAAAGCGCGATCGTGACAGAACGGCTTAGAGCAATATATGTGGTCGGCCGTCGACGTACAGTTGGTACCAGTCCGATATTGATCAGTTGGCTTGGTACCTACGTGGTGACGGGGCGCGCGCTCGTCGTGCTTCGTCGTGCGTTTCCGTAGCCCCTCGGCTTCTATGTAGGTCACACGTGTAAGCGTTATCCCCACCAGACCGGCCTTGGCTTACTTTGAACTAAATGGCATATCACCTCCCCTTCTCCTTGGGCACCGCGAAACCGCGGCTCGAGGTTTGAACTGCCGAACCTACTCGCGCGTCCCCCGACGCATGCCCTTACAACTTGTATAAAATTTATGATTCTTTAAGCGTAACTAACATGGAACTGCACTCTAATTTACAATTTTTTTACACGTACTTGGCTCAGTAAAACATAAAATTTTCTTATTTCATTTTGTCAATAGAAATAGAAATTTCATGTAAGTATTGTGAAGAAAATATTCATTTAGGAATAAAATAGATACTTAAGTGAACCATAGTTCTTATATGGGTCGTGGTGCAGCGGGGGTGCAAGGGCCACAGGGCGTGGCACGCTCCTCCCCTAACTAACGCTACATATTTTTTCTAATAGTTACGAGTTTGGGTTTTTATGTAAATCTTTTGGGATTTACGGCGGGCTGCGAGGCATTCATACGTAAATAATAATTTATGGTAGTAACAATGAAAAAGTTTCGCCATTTTTGAATAGATAGAAATTGACAGTTTGAGTGCGGGGATTGCAGGCATTGGTCGGCGGCGCGGAGTAGCGCGCATGTCAGCGGCGGCTGCGCGGACCACATAACGCGGTGTTAACGATCCAAGTCAGTGTCTACGAGATCGGGCAGCCCAACGCGGCCCCATCAAATAAAACTCGCGGCTGATGATGAAAACAGCATTTCGGCCTCGTCGTATCTAGGACGGCACCCGAAATAACTAGGGCACGGTAACTGCGCAGCTGCTAACGCAACTCGTAGCTGGCGGCGGTCGCCGGCCAGCGCGCGAGACCCGCGACCAGCCGCGGCGCAGGCAGCCCGAGCGCCGCCGGGGCGCGGGGAGGAGCTCCCCCTACGCTGGTGAGTCCATTGCCGAAATCGACCTCTCCGCGGTACTTTCGTGCACTCTCTAATAACGCCTAAATTTATGGTAACGCGCCGATAGTAATTGGGGACGCTGAGACTTCTAATCTGTATATGAAATCGGTGTGATTGACGGGTCTCGTGCTAGTTCGTGAGCCAACATTGGCGGTTTAGGCGGCCCACAAAGAAAATCGATAATTTCGGGCGTCACGGACTCCATTTTGTGTTCGCTCTGCCCTTAGGTCGTGGCGGCTGGACTCTGACGCGACTTCGTGATTCTGACCATTCCTGACTTGGTCCGAGACCTGATACCTCCGGGCCCGGAGTGATAAGTTCCCGTGTCCCTGACGTTTGAGGAGGAGCCTCTGCAGCATCATGCGCCGGCTGACAGTGCGACGTCCTCGCGAATGTAGCCATTCAGTATTTAACGTAAGCATTAATTACTATTTATTGCTTAATTGTTCATGTTTCTCGTAAATTATTTAACCTTAGGTGATGCAGTAAAACTTATATTGAGTGCAGTTGCATTCAAGTCTCCTCTAGACCGAAGATATCTCTATGTATTATATTTATCAAAGTAGTTGCTTTAAATGTTTATTATGAGACTGTTTTAGGTAGTAAGTGTAGTGTAAGGGAACCTATTGTATGAATAAGTATGTATATTAAAACCGGAACTATTAATAATTTGTATTACTATTGTAACCTAAATTATGTATCATCTAGTATATACCGTTAATATATTTATAAATAAGTATTTCAAATTGTTCTTCTTGAGAAAAGAGTTTTACTGATTTATCATCTAAAAGAAAATTGGATAATAGAATATAAGAAAGTATTTGAAAACCATTAAAGACCACAAAAGTATCTTTAGCTCCAATAAAGGTATAAAGGAAGTTTTGCTTAAATAAATGGCAGTGTCTACAAAATACAAAATAACATTAGTAAAGTAGAAATACTTTTCAAATTTGACAGTGTTCAATGATACTAACATTTGTTTCTTTAGCTGTATCATTCAATGTTAAGAATGCATACAATGTAGAAGTAGAAGATTTAAATATCCATTTATTTCATAGAATTTAACTTCAAAATATGTAATAAATCTTTTATATATTTATGTGTATTTTAAGTTTATAAATAAAGTTTAATTATCCAATAATAAAACTAACTATCAACCTGAATTAATCAATGTTTCTTTGCTTTTATATGTATTAAGTTATATTGTCCAAGATATAATATATATTAAACCACTAGTATAGCTACTAAGTATAATATATAGTATCATATAGCTACTAAGTGTATTTAAGTAAAGATATGAAATGTCCAAATACTTATTTGTGTATTATTATTATTTACTTTTGAAAATTTAGCTTGTGTGTGGATATATCTCTGGTTAGATTAACACCTTTTTTAAATCTGCAGAGCTCTAAAAAACAAATTTTGAAGAAATATGTTATGAATATATGTAGCTAGGTGTAGTGTGTCTTCCTACTTATTATTGTCGGTGGAAATACAGAAGGTAGTTATGTATTATGACGGCACTAGAAGATATTAAAAACATTGTTTGAACTAATTTGCCTTTATCGATGACTGATTGATTCCTTGATTGATCAGTATGCTGCTTAGAGTTAGATCATGTTTCCTATCTTTGGAGACAAAAAAAACAGTTGCATTTCCTCGTGACGCCAAAATAAGTTATCTTTATTAGGATAAATACAATTCTACATAACGTGTTTTATGAAACTTCGGATGTTTTTATAACTGCTATGAATATTATTTATTATTGTTAACCAATGAGATTCATACTGGAAGCCGTTTCAGTCTTATTATCAAACAATGCATTCCGCAATAGCTACCATTATTATTAGTTGTAACGCGTAGGTACGCGATTTCCTATTGTATTCTTTATATACGAGTTTAAGTACCGTTACGACGAAATTGCGGCGGATAATGTATGCTCACACGAATACTTAGCTAGACATAGTTTAAATCGTGTTAACTAAACATGAGATAGGCGACAGCGTAGGCACTGAAACGCTTTGAACACGCCACCGCGGCCGCCAGTGATAACGGCGGAACGATACACGGAACTCGGTGATAAGCGCTCGGCTAGACGCGCACACCGCCACATGATCCAGCGCCCAAACGACCCGCCAGCACTCGTAATACGAGCCTAAACAGAAGGTTGAGTCTACGGCCCACTATACTAGTCACTCGTATCAAATGCCCCGCTAATTCAATTACCACCAAATATGAAGTAGGAAATTTTTAATTCTCTTCCACAAAAAAAAAACGCGAGTTTTCACGCTTTCGTTTGAAAAGAAAACGATAATTCGGAGCTAACGTGAAATTTCGCCAGCAAAACAAAAGAATAAACGTCAACGTGAAAATAAAAGAAAATCGCCAAAATAAAAGTAAAGTGTCGCGTGAGTAGTCGCGCAGCGGGACTCACCTGGAGGTGGCGCGCCTTCTCGTGCTTGAGTCGGCAGTGTTGTGCCAGCAGCGGCTGCTATGTTAAGTATATTTATGACAGGCAGCGCGGCCAGTACGCTGGCGCGCAGACCACGTCGACGCAGAGCGATGCCGCATTGTGCTCTATACTGTATACGTATGCGCGCCGACCCCCGCCCCGCGCTACCACTAAACTCCTCCGCCTCCTCTAACTCGCCAGTCAAAACGACGTAACCGCTACTCTAACACGCCACATGGAAAATACACCCTTCAGGCGTCGATGGCTCGAAAGAAATGGTATCTCTATGGCAACGCTGCAATGGTTTATGCGGCATTTGTCTGCTATGTTGGCAGAACCCGTCGATAATTCCGCTCGTACCGAAAACTGTTAACGCCGAATTGCTTCGCGCCCTACAGCGGCCGGGGTCATGTTATCACGCGACACACTTTGCTTCACAAAGCGAACCTAATTAACACGATATTCTTGCTTTATTTAGACGATGTGTGTACGTCTTGTTGCCAATTTAAATAAAACGATGATAAGCAAAAACACAAAAAAATATACAAAGTAGTCTTTCGATTTTTTACATACTTAATCAATTTTTAAAAATACTAGCATTATGCGTACAAGATACTTATAAATGTAATCTTTCAGTCTCTAGAAATGAATTCAGGGCGCGATGAAGTTAACCGACTATGAATGCGTTATCTCAGAAATTATTACGTCCTTAATATTGCGTCGTATATCTATCTAGGAGGTTTCCAGTAGCAAGATAATAATTTGTCTGTTACATTTCGTTCATTTCACACAAGACGAGAAAAAATATCTTTGATTTTTTTTGTATTATTTTGAATAATTAAAATAAAGTCTACTTTTCTCTAGAACATAATTATTATCTAAATATTTTCTAATTTATTTAATGCTCTCAAACTCGTAGGTCTCAAAATTATTAATTCATGCTCCTATGCACCAAGTTCCGACTAAGGGAATCGAACCAGAGACCCTGTGCACAGTAGTCACGCCTTACCACTACTAGACCAATGCGTGTTAATTTTCATATGTAATTTTTATTAATATCTTTTGTAAATGTATGAAATTTTTAGCTTCCCCTTCTTATACATTTTCAATTCAAAGTATACTAACTAATAGATATATTTGTGCTACAGAAACCAGTTTGCCCATGCGAGGAGGTACCTCCTGAACCTCAGACGGAGTACCCGGTACCTCACCCGTGGGTAAGTAATGCCTAACTACGTTAGACCTTAGCCGCATCTCACACTACGCGCAAATGTTAGTACGCACTACAACTTTAGTTACTACTGATGTATGCTGAAGCGACGTGCGAGGTAGTGTGAGATCCGCTTTATATTTTGCTATACGATCTTAGAATGAGATCGTCAACTATTTAGAAAGAAAAAAGTAATACTATACTTTTTACATGTTCCTGAAATCAATTGTTATAAACAATTTTTTTATTAGCCTGTACTGTCCCACTGCTGGGCAAAGGCCTTCCCCATATCTTTCCACAATTATTTATAAGTACTATAAATGCTAAACATTATATGTACCTATACTTCATTAAAAAAATGTTTAACTAGAGGCAAACAAATTAAACCTAACAGTTTTTTAGATATTTTATTTAATAGACAATAAAGATAATAAAATTTAAAAGACAACAAATTCATTGTTCAAGGGCCAGTTTCACAGGTTGCTGATAATTTCCAGATAGTTTATCTGGCAGATAATTTCATACAAATTCTGTTCCATTTTTTAATTTGTCTGGTAGATAGTGGCTATCCGTAACCTGTGAAACTGGCCATTAATATTAGTAATTTTGTTAAAATAATCTACATACAAACTACATCACATTGACACAACACTACACACATAATATATTTTTATGTACATTTTCCGTACACTTATTTCTAAGCATCTCCGAGCGAAAGTAGGTCACCAGCCTTCGTATATTTGGTACCTCCGTCCCAACACTTCCTATGTATGCATATAAATTTATGTTCCGTATGTATATAATATACTCTATATATATGAAACGGGAGTTTGTTTGTTTGAAAATGATAATCTTTACACTCGGATTAGAGAATAGTTTTTGTGTTTGATATCAATGATTAGCTTATGTTATGGGTGCCAACACAACTGATAAACTACATATAAGCTATATGATGAGCATGCTTGTTATAAACTACATAACATAACAAGCATGCTCATCACATAAATGTCAACCGTACCGGGAATCGAACCCGGGACAATTTAGCTTGGGAATCCGGCGTGGTAACCATTGCGCCATCGGGGTCCTCAAATAATTTTATACTACTTACTACTATGTAAGACCCCTAATGAACTCACAAAATGAAAAGATGGAATATTTAATCGGAAAAGTTAAAAATAGACCAAATAATAGCGCTACGAAGAAAAAAACTGAAATGAATGAATCTGGAAAAAGCTGATTAAAAGCTTAGCTGGAATCCAGGTCGCTCTGATTTAATTTTCTCAAATGAATGCAGTCCGCCACCGTACAATTGATTCATTAAAATTCTTTGCCATTTAATAAAAGACTGCGGAGAAGGGAATTGCTAACTTTAAGTAAGCTAGGATAGTATAAGTCTAAATAAGAAATTGAAACAAAATAGATACTATTAAACTAAATATTTTCAGAATAAAAAAGGGTTCATAATTGCGTTTCAATTTGCCTCTCGCTCATATATTTTGTAGAACGACGTTCTACAAGACGCCAAAACTATTTAAACTACAACTAGAAACCGCGTAGTAGATGCGTAGTCGCGAGGCGTAGTAGCGGCGTAGTAGCTTGTACAAGCCCTACGAGTGTAGGCGATACTTAGAATCGTCGTAGTCACTGCGTAGTCTCTAATATTTTATTTTCACAGCAATACGCTTTTTAAAGTCTCGTCTTATACGACGATATCGACCCTTGCATAAATTCCAAAAACGATAATTAATAATATATTTTTTTTACCTATTTGTATAACAAAACTTCTTATGTTTTACTGATACATATTAAAAACCCACGTTGACAAAACTCATTTTTTTTGCAAACATTGGAACGGTGGGGACTTTTCTCAGTTTCATTAGAATGGTGACATACCAATTTTTGGATTTATTTGAATTTATGCACAAATAAACTCACTCTTAGTGGAAATTTGACTGGTCTAATAACGATAAAATCATTAAGAAAAATCACGCCTATTTTCTTGAAATAATGTTTTGTTTTTTTCAAATATTCGTAATCGTTATTCAGGTTACCTACACCGGCGACGAAGACCAATCGATTTACGAGATCTCCGCCAAGATGGCGGCGTTGGAAGTCGAAGGGGCAGCTCAGAAACGAGCGAAGAAAGAAGCCGAACCGGTAGATGATGAGCCAAGCTCTGCCGAAAGTGATGACAGCTTCGATGAAGATGTTGACAGCAATGATGATGATTTTACCGAGTCTGACAGCGAACCTGCTGACGCTAGCACAACCCTCGTCGCGATACCGGCAGATGAGGTTGGTTTTTTAAACAATTATTTACATTCTTAATTATTTACACATTTCATTCGTCATTTAAATATGCTACATTTGGAATCAAAAGGCTTTGAGTACATACAGGTACATTTGTTTTCGGCTTTCTTTCTAGCCCAAGTCATAGTCACGCATATCGATCGTGCGCTCTGCTGAGCCGTGTGTATCACGGCGCAGCTAATGGGGATTCTTAGAACTTGTTCTTTGCGACAAAATTATGTACATACATAGGCATTCCGAACAGTTTTTACTAATCCCTTTTGCACGGCAGACTAGATCAAGTTAGTGATCTCACGGGTGCTCATACCCTTCATAACAGCTATTCGTAAGGAGGTCAATACTAATACCTACTTGCAGACTCAGGTGAACGCATGAAAGAGAAAGTTCCCATGTTGTTGTTACGGACCGAATTCCAACGTTTCGCTATTTCACTTTCCCCTGCTCTCAATACTTTCTGCCGCAACCGTAAATATTATTTCGACTTCCGCGGGACGTTTACAGAATAGTTCAAGGTTTTCAGCGCGACCGGAATGTGTCCAGTTGAAGCCTACATAGGAGCTTTGTACGGATTTAAAATATGAGTTCCAGTTTTCAAAGGGGCAGGTGACTTAAGTTGGATCCGCAAGCGGCGGGCCCTACTCATGTAAAGCAGGAAATAAATAGGTCGCGGGGGCACGGGATCCCGTGGGGTGGCTCGTGCTGCTCCGCGGGGGGGTGGCTGGAGCCCGCCGGGAGGGGGGATGGGGCTGTCGAACTAGGTGGCCTACATGCTCACGGAACCCGGTCCGCTGAACAGCGCTTTTTCATCGAGGGCACACCGCTGTAAATGAATTATTTGAATCATCCGCCCGCGGGACGCGACTGCTAACTTATCTTGCTATATATGTTTAAGCTCTAGAGAGGTATTTCTTTTCTGTTTAATACAGTGTGACAATGAAGTAAGACAAATACAAATTAGTCGTTTAATAATCAAGCTCTTTTCAAAAGCTCTATACAGTAACACTGAAGATAAAATAGCACTCAAAATTGTTGAGACATTTCCATAGACTATTTTTATGAACTTTTTCAGTAATCTGTCTAAAGTTTATTTATTTATTTATTGCACTATATAGTTTACAGTTACACGTTACAAAATAATAGACCCTGTAAAGGCGTTAGTTCGGTATAGTACCTACTGCTCTTTTATTTAAAATCCCTTTTTGAGCATCGTGCACGTAAATAAAATTTCAGGTCGAATCGTAACGAAAAGGCCCCTTCGGATTATAAATAGCGCTGCACACGTGTTCTTGTAGATAAGTGTGTGGCATACAATGCGCCTCTTGACACGTCCGCGATTCTAGCGCACTATGAATGGACCCCATTTCCCGCTAGCAAATACAGTTGTATATTTTTTATGCTAGGACAGTAATTTATACTGGAAAAAGATATTCTATTTTTTTTACATTTTAATGAATAATAATAAATAATGATGCGATAATTTTTTTTTCATTATACATTACACATTCATATCATATACCAAATTTTATGTTTTACACCAAGTTTCTTGACTATAAATTATCTTCGATATAACAGTGGAATCGTATAAGTCACTGTCATATTTAGTAAAACACAAAAATGCAATTTTAACATAGCAAAAACGCTTTAATATTAGAAATACCTGACACACTCCATAGAGATCAAACCAAAAAAATAAATTATTTTACCGTCAATGAATGTATCGATGTCGATATTTCATTTATTTTACTTTCATAAATTCTTTCTAACAAAGTCCTTTAGAGTCATCATCACAGCCTTTTTATCGTCCCACTGCTGGGCACAGGCCTCCTCTCACGCTTGCTCAATGCGGGTTGGTTTAGAGTATTTTTGTTGAAAATATCATATTTACATCAGACCAAAAATATTTGCTATAAGTAATAACTTCAGCAAAACAATCCACCATTTTAATTTTTAAGTGAATTGACAGAACACTTAATGTTTTTCATGTTTTAAACCGATTTCAAGAAGGAGGAGGTTATCAATTCGACGGTATTTTTTGTGTGTTTGTCTGTTACGCGGTTACTCCGCCAATTGTGTACCGATTTCAAAATTCTTTTTCGCATTAACTTAACGTTAATGACGACTATATGACTTAGGCGGAGGTATTCATTGTTGCTCTTAATTTAAAGATTAATATTAAAAAAAATATATGTAGACCACTCTGACGCCAGTCTAACAAAGGGGTATTGGGTTACCCAGGTACTGGGTTGAGGAGGTCAGATAGGCAGTCGCTCCTTGTAAAACACTGGTACTCAGCCGAAACCGGTTAGACTGGAAGCCGACTCCAACATAGTTGGGAAAAGGCTCGGGAGATGATGATGATGTAGACCACTCTACATTATATATATATTCATTTAGACATTTATATTTATCAGTTTATATAAATTTAATGCGATCTTTAACTTGCCTTAAAAAAAGTCTGACGCATTATCAATGCAAGATAAAACTGTAAATATTTTTGTTAAACGATTGCAATTAATCGCATCGATTAAATATGAGTACGATTGAAAATTCATGCTACATGTAAGTTCAAGGCGGTTTAACGAGATAAGTTAAATTAAAACAATCTGTGCACTGGTTTTAACTGGTGCAGTGCATCGAGGGCAATCCTTTACAACTGCATTGTTAGTAAATATTATTATATTAACATTATTAATTGATGAACTTTTTTAAACAGAAACTTTTTTGTCTAAATTACCGTAGGGACATTTATAAATGATGTTCACGTGTTTGGCAGGTCGACTTTTTTCTTAAACACCGCCTTGCGAAATGTTTTGATAGAAACTTTTAAATTCTGCATCTAGTTTGAATATTCCATTTTTTTTTAAATTAACTTCTAAAATAAAACTGAAATAACGTCTAAAATAAGGCTATAATGATAAAGCTAACGAGATACTTTCTATGAGATATTTTATTTTTAGCTTTTAAATACCTACTAATAGAAAAATTAGTAATTAAAAAAAATCAAGTAAACGGAATATGACATCCTACTCAAAAATTTTGCAAATAACCTGTAACTGTTAACCCCGCATGAGATAATGCCTTAATTAAAAATCACACTTTTTATTTTTCAATCACTTTAATCATATTTTTTTATAAGAATAATTAAAAAATCGAAAGCACAAAATATTTTTTGATAAGCCTCTGGTAAAATTAATTCACCTAATAATTTTCCGGGTTCGAACCCCCAGAAACTCCTTTGAAATCATTGCTTTGCAACACATAGTCATTGAACTCGATTTTTGCCATTCCATACAAGATAATGTTGCTGTTACCTTTACTAATAGTCATACCTTTAAACATTTTTAATTTAATCAATAAAACGTCATGGTAAGTACATTAGTAGCTTCACACTAAAAAGTATAAACAAAAATCATAAAAATTGAATCAAATACAAAATTACGTCGTGGATAATTTTTCTAGGCATATCTCGAACAGGTACGTCGGAGCTCACTGTTCATAGAAGTCTATAAATGAAGTGCCATAAACGAGAAGAATTGGAAAGAGCCATGGCATAGGCACTCCATCATCTTGGGTCGCGTAGTGACAGCCGATGTAGGAAGGTCGTTGTGTATTATGGCGACGCGAAGCCGGCGCGTGGGCTGGACTCGGCGCTCAGACTGGCTGACGACAGTCGCAGAACCTTCACGAGCAGCCCTGAACCGTTCGTAACGAACAGGTACAGTGTAGCCATATCCTTCAGCGAAGCTAGCGACACTGCCCACGCACATGTATTCTATCTATGGCGAATTTTATAACAATATTAATTTCTATAGGAGCTGTGCCCATTACTTCGCGTCGTCATTCGACAATCGTTATGTTTCTATTACTTCGAGTTAGTTGTCGAACTTTCTTTTCATTTCGGTTCAAAGTTCTATTTTGTTTAAAGTTTTGTATTGTTTGGTACTTTCACAGTCTGATTTGAACGTCGTTTTCCTTTGGAAACATTTAAAGAGCGTTCGATTCGAATCGGATATCGATGAAACAATTGATCACAACATCGAACTCTCCACTAAGTTTGGTAAAGGGTTGCCTAAATATAATATGCACTGTTTATCACCTGGAAGAAAATTATTATAGGTCGATGAATCCTGTCATACCACATTCAGTAACTTTTATTATAAGTAACGAGACGACGATTTTACAACCACAACTCCTATAAACATAAAATATATACTAAAATGTTTAGATGAATTTTAGAGGAAAACGTTGTTTTCACTTAGGGACGATATCTATACATTATGTGCCTATTGTAATAATGAGATCCAAAACAGAATTTTACCTTATAGATATTCTAATGTTCACAAATAAGTAAAAACTTACAGTTTGTATTCATGGAAATTTCCTATTAGGTAACCTATAATATAATCGTAATGCTTGCGCACTAATTTATGTATGTTATTATTTTTTTGTTACTTAACTTGAACATGGCCTGGCAAAATATGTGTGACATGTGAGTCTGATGTTGTCGGCAGGTGGCGACGGAAGTAATATGACTGACGCCGGATCTCGAGGCGGCTGCCGCCTCGCCTAGCGCGCCCGGGTCTGCTGGTGCCGCGGAGGACAGTTGACTGCCCCGGAACGCGCGGCTCGGGCAACCCGCTGGCGGGCCTGGCCGCGGCGTCATCAAGCCGCCACTACCCCGCGGTTCCTGGGGTCCCCTCATACCCCGGCTCGAAGTCAATGACGTCACTTACAGGAAATTAGTTGCGTGCACCGAGAACATTCTGCGACGTCTCCTCGTTACCGAGCCATACGACTCCATCAGCAACTTCCTGGCGCTGTACGAGGAATACGAGAGCTCGGGGGGTGGGTCGCTGCGAGATGTGTACGAACGGTATGAGGCCACGACGCAGCCGCATCTCAACACGTGTGTGGGTTTGGCCCTGGAGCTGATGCGCCGCTGGCAGTGCCTGGAGCGCCGCTTCCCCGGTCTGCGAGCCGCCACCGGCCTCATGTCCTGCGAGGAGACCGCGCCCTACGTTTGCTATGACTCCGAGTACTGCGAGGGCCCCTTCGAACTCCTCGCCCCAGACAAGGAGCACGTTATGGTCGGAGTGCACATCAAACTAAACGGCAGGATTGGCATTCTGATCGCAGATCCTGGCTATCACGTGGCGAGGATCGTAACAGTGATGGTTGACGAGCAGAGGCCTCACACGGGCTGGTTTAATCAGATTATGGAAGCGGAAGTCAGAAAAGACTATGCCTACACTTTTAGTGACGCTAGTTTGAGCTATGTCTTGTGGAAAGAAATCACCAAGAAAGACGGCAAATTTAAATACACGACTTCGTTAATTTATGTTGCGAGACCCTACTGCGATGGAATCAGAATAACAGAGAAAAGAAACCTCGTGTACAAGTTAAAAAGTTTGGTGCGCCGCACGCACACCGGCCTCACTATCGCAGGTATATATGTCTTCTTAACAACTCCATTCAGAGATTCAAAAGTAAATTTATTTTATTATAGTAAAAAAGTAAAAATAAAAAAGAAGTACAACTTGAGAAAATTTCAAGATGTTGAAAATGTAGATGAGAATATTTTGAAGAAAATTAACATATGTAATTTTCGTCTGGGTTTACCAGATGGGAAATTACTTGCTATCATAAACCAGTTGGTGAAGGCTTTATCAGATGAGTCGTTCATAAATCAGTGTATAGAAATAAACTCATATATCGTCCAATGCAGTATTTGACAGCGGGAGAAATTGTGGGCGAAAATTAATGCTCAATTAAAGGAGCGTTATACCAACCAGGCCCGCAGTGTACTCAACGAGAGTGATCAAGCGTATGCAAATAAAGTAAAATCGGGCACAGTTCAGCCAAAAGCAAAGATATCCTGTAAAGAAAAAGTCGCCCTCGTTGCCATTCGAATTCTCCCTCAAGAACTGCTGATCGAGTTGCTTGAAAAAATAAAGTTCTACCCAACAGAAGAAAATCAGAGTGGATTTCAAAAACACGAAGATTCCAATGTTGGTCCAATTGATAATATCCAAAAGACGAATGCTTCACGCAAACGGGACAAAGCGAGTGTTACTAAAGAACAGTTGGAAGTATTAGACGTGCAGGGTAGGGCTGGTCCGTCGCGGAAACGGGGCAAACCAAGCGCAAGTGCTCTGATCGAAGAACCAGATACGCTGGCCACAGCCGGGCCACCGAGAAAACGGGGAAATGAAATTGTAGCTAACGAGCCGACTGATGAAGCTGGACCTGATGCAAGTAGGTCCGAGTCACAGTGCAAACGTTCCGAAGGTCAAGTAGCTATGTTAGAAATTGAAGCTCTACCTCAAAATCTTTTCGAGGCTATGGTTGCCAAACTTAAAATTGAACACAAAATACGTGTTGCAAAGGAGAACAAAGAGCAAGGTGAAGCCAGTAACGTAATATTCGGTAAAACAAAACACGGAGTTTCGATTTCGCATAACATGGAAATGAGATTGGAAAATCAGGATCTTTTGCCTTACAGGAAGCAATGTATAGTAGAAATTGAGGCCTTGCCTGAGTGTTTACTTGAATCCTTATTTGTTAGAGCAGAGCCGTCGGAAGAAGTGACCGGACCAACGGGCGATGAGGGTACGGAGACAAATGTAGAACAGGAGAATGAGGCTGAACAATCAGAGCATGTATCGAACGTAAGTGAAGAGCAAGGAGCGGATGGGGCCAACTTTCAACAGCTCACGGAGAGGGTCGCCATTGTGGAAATAGAGGCCTTGCCACAAGGTCTGCACAAGACCATGTTCGTTAAGGTCAAGGTTCAGTACGCATTTCCAGAGGTTGAAGTTCCTATATTTCAAATAGAAGATGTGGCGAAGGTTCCTATCGAGGGTGCGGTTGATAAGCCAGGCTAAGTAGGGTGTCAATACATTGTAAATAATTAGAAAATAATTATATTGTTTAAGTTAGTACCAGCCTAAAGGTGTACATTCATTAAACCGTTTTTAAAACAATGTATGTAGGTGTTTCGCACGTACTGGCCAGGCTAGGGAATTGTAGGACATCTATACGAACAGAGATAATTAAGTATACGTCCAATCAAATTATGTAGTTGGTGATTCGGGATGGCAGTGTGTCCGGGCGCTACAAACGTGATCTAGGTCGCGCGGCGCGTCCTACTGCCAAACGCACACACGCGCACCTATCTACCGGCACGCACACTAGCGCAAACGCCGTCCGCGGCCTCGTCACTAACTGAGCCGAAAAACTCGCGCATGCGCTCACAACACATTAAAAGTATACAGATAAATTTTGTCATACAACTAGCGTAGGAGCAGACGCTAATTAAATTATTACGAAAATGTGCGATTTCAAAAAACATCGTTGGATATTTTTTGACACAAACCATTGAATACAATTTTGTAAGTCGTAACAATTTTAATAAAATAATGAATTAAACTGTCGATAGCCTTTTATAAAGAGGTTTGTGAATTAAGGTTGAAGATTAGAACTGGCCTACTTATGTCACCTAAAAGGCGAGACACAATGTGGCAAATGGTTCGTCTAGACAAATAATAGAATAGACATACTCTTTGAAGGAAAGAACTAACTTTCCTGAAGATTTATATGAATTGTAATATATTTTAAAAGGGCTGGCACTCACTCATAAATACGTGCATGAAGAAGAATAACCAAACGGTTTGGTAACTGATTAATTTGTCCAATATGAAAGATGTGCTAAATAATATATCTCATATAGTAAAGATATCATATTTGTAGATACGGAGTCAATGTTTTTGCTATAGTCTGTGTTAATCTTCTAATCTATGCCTAGGTTAGGGTGATAATAATGATGCATGCGAAATATATGTGTCTAATGATTTACTATAAAACTTAACTATTTATCTGAAACTAGCTGTCCCCAGCGGTTTGACCTGCATCTTTGGTTACTGCTCCGCTCCCGTGTGTCTTAGCGTGATGGTATATAGCCTATAGCCTTCCTCGATAAATGGGCTATCTAACACTGAAATAATTTTTCAAGTCGAACCAGTAGCTCCTGAGATTAGCGCGTTCAAACAAACAATCAAACAAACAAACTCTTCAGCTTTATAATATTACATAGTATAGATAGGTTAAGTACCTATATGATGATGATGAATGGCAATACAGTCAATTCTTACAATACCTATGTATTAATGTATAATTCAAGCCACATAGACGATATTGATTCAAAAATACAATTGTAAAAAGAAATGTTTTTCCGTATAGTAGATGATGTGGGTCTTTGTAGGTATTTATATCAACATTGAATGTTAATTAAATAATAGTAATTAAAATTATTTAAGCGTGAGTTGCACCATGTAATTAAAACGATAACCAGAGCATAACCAGCTGTTAAATCACAGTTTTGACCAATTAGACGCCAATTGAGGGTTGGTTATGGTTTCGTTATCGATATAGTTCCATGGTGGTTCCATCATAGCATTTAGGATATAAGTACTATTATCGCTATCAAGAGGAAAGAGGTCAAATGCTACTAATTTGCTAAGTACATACTCAGGTGGGTAGGTGTATGATTTATGTATGTATCTCTATATGTATAATTATTACAATCTATGCCTATTACTTTTTTAGTTTGACAATATTAAAATGAACGGCTGGTTTTAACAACTTATCTACAGAGTGATGGTGACAACCTTCCGCAAACTGATAGGGTGCATTCAGCTCCTTATTTTGAATCATATTGCACTGGAATTTTTCTTAGATTTTTTTTACCGTTTTTTTAGTTCATTTTTCTTTCTTATAATGCAAAATTATTTCATTTTTTTTAATAATAACCCTAAAATAAAATAAACAACAGCCATGGATGTCGACTAGCGTATCGATCGACGCGTGAAATCAGCTATTCAATTTTTGTGAGGTTTTATAACAAATTAGTTTTATTGGATTTCCATAACGTTACTGGAACAATTTCATGAACTAGTCTTCTTAGCATGGTATATTGAACTCACCCCATCAGTCTGCGGAGGGCTGTCCCTTACACCCTGTATATGTCACTTAGGTTACTAGAAGTAGGTATTTGACATTTTGTATGGTGCTAGTGTCAAAATTCTATCTCTAGTAAGCAAAACAACAGATATACCTATAATAGGTTCCAAAAAATGGGAGTAATAAATGGACTTGGTAAAATATTCCATCTAAGAAAATACATAATATTACGGACCCACAACTGAAAATTTCATGCTTTACTTATTTTTTACTTTAGGTTGGAAACTTTGTAAATATATAAATTCATTCTAAGTCCAGCAGGTCAACCTATTCCTAATAAATTAACCTTCCGTTATTTTAATAAGGTTGAAAATCCATTAAATAAATTTGGCAGACTGAGGTAGGTTGATGTGCTGGCGTCTGTACCTACTTTCCTGAACTCAATTTACACTATTAGCTTTTAATGTTAGAATAAGCTATTTGGAGGAAAAGACTGCCAGGACGCTGAGACTGATTGGTCACCCCAGATCACTTATACCCCTGGGGGAGGCTACGGATGGTGATAGGACAAAAGTCCATAAAATAGAGAAGGCATAAAAACGTGAAATTTTAAAAATATTTTGAATATTTAGATGTAACGTAGTTAGGTTTTATGCGTATACGCAAATGATCATATAATATCGAATATTATTGTTCACTTAGATATACCTAATCATTGTCCAAGGCATTTGTGTGATATTTTTTCGCCAAAATATAGATAAGTACTTAATTAAATTTCGAGTTTTTATCCAGATGTAATAAAATTGTATATAAATAAATCATTTTCGTCCAATTGAGACGCACAGATATTATATAGGTAATAGGTAGCTACTTAAATTCAGTCCAATATGTAGAATTTCAGAGAAAATATCCCATAAATGCCTTTTAAATGTCTACTTATATATTACAATGTAATCAATTTGAAATCTGAGTGTTAGGTTAAGCTGAATAAATAACATTACAGTAGGTTAGTATGCATCGTGGAAGCTGGAATGGTAATTTTAAAAATTTATGGTCATTTATAAAATATCTACAATTTTCGGCTTATACCATGTGTTCAAAAATCTATAAATAAGGTACTACTGGGATTTTTTTTTTCTATACTTTCCTGAGAGCTTAATTTTTTAGTGTAGGTACATTTTTTGATGCATCTGACTATTAGAATACATAAATACATTTGTTTTACAAAGAGTAATTTTACTTTTAAACGGTTGTAAAGCTTTACATGAAACTCGAGACACGGCGAATAATCTTGATTAATTATTTTGGTCCATAGTACAGAAATTAGCTAGCTTTTCTTAGTTTATCCTTTTTATTATTTACTAGTTATTATTTGCTAGTTTAGTTTATGCTGCGTATCGAAGGCACAACGAATGTTACCGACTTTTTTTTTATACCTTTTTATAAGATTATTGCTTTAATATTCCAAAAATTACAACGAAGAATATATTTTCTTTTTTTTTCTGGTAAGGGTGCAGCTGGAGGGAGGGTCAAACTCTTACTGACTAAAACCTACTATGTTCCTTCTGGAAGTGAGTCAGGGCCGCGGTAACTCTTGCTAAGAACCCACTACCCTGGCAGAATATTTATTATGCTTTCGTTACGGTTTTGGATTTCTTCTCGTGATATCTTTATAAATGAATAATATTTAAACGAAATAATTATTAGAAAGCTTGGACCGAACAATAATATAAGCCATTTCCTTTCAAAAACATGATCGGGTTGGAAATCTATTTACAAAATATATACAATCCCACGTAATATTTGGCAGTAGACAACGTAAATTCACGGGTTTTTGGAAACTTTAAGATCTCTAAAGTGGTGCTTAGGGGGTGCTGTTTAAATTTTCGATAAACACCTTGGGCCTTACTACAAAAATGTTAGACAGACGTTTGACATGACGTGTTTAAAATAATTTTGCACACAATTTTTTCTTTAGACACGTGTCGAACTTCTGTCTAATTTTTTTGTGGTTAGTCCCCTTGAGTCTGGGCACAACATGAATTTTGCGAAAGATTTATACTTGTAAATAAAAATTTCGAGAATTTTTTCTCATCCACAACTTGATATAGGTACTATATTTTGTAAGGTAGGTAGGTATACTTCCAAATTAATTGTATACAATGTATTGTATGGACTGTCTACTGTATCTACAAAGTCTTGAAAATGTGCTAACTACATAGTTATTTCTACATGTACCTACTTCTACGAAATGACGATTCTCATTCTAAGAGAATATGTAAGAATTAAAAACTCTGGTATTATGAACATGTCTTAATGTAACTAAAACTTGTCTGCTGTATTAAATGAATGCATACACAAACTTTGTTTATTATTTATCTTCCCTCATATTCTTCTTTCAATCAACGATATTTTTATCTTGTTTTGAAAACTAGGTACCTACTAGGCATTACGATTTCATGGTTATGAACGCGTACACAGAAAGTTGGCAACGTCGCAAACAGTTCTCAAATATTTAGATACACTTTTTAATTAATTTGGCCAATTTACAATATGAAAGTAAGACATATGGCTCTGTAGTGCACTAAAACTTTGAATAGGTATTGCAATTAAAACACTAAATTTGATGTTTTAAACGCGTTAGGTGTAAAAAGGCAAGTTGGAAAGTTTCCAAATACGTTTTTTACATATAAAACTATATATTCGGTGTTAGGATATTAATAATTGCATTATCTATTTACTTTCTTAGTGCACTATAGAGCATTATTTTATGTTTTCATAAAATAAAATTGAGACATTAATTAAAACATGTAAATATTTGACAGCTATTTGCGACGCTGCCAGCTTTTAGAATACGCGCCCTTAAAGCTCTATAAACTTAAATTTTATAGAAAAGAAATCATGAAGTACCCAGTCGGATAATCTAAAGAGAATCCATGCCACTGTAAAAATTGTAATAGGTACCTAATCTAGAGTACTCGTAGTTTAGCGAACAAAGACTGGGCTCGCTGGGTGCGCGATGACAGCGCTAACTAGCATTTGTAACTCAGATTAATGAAATACAGTTACAGAGAACTTTGAAATACGAAATCTTGGGAAATTTTAATATAAATTTTGTCAATTATTTAGGATCTTATCATTCGTGCTATACCCAGGGTGCACCAAGGTAACTATTACAAGAGAAGAGACTACCTAAAAAAATCATCACTGCCTTTTTTATCGTCCCACTGCTGGGCACAAGCCTCCTCTCCTACGGAGAAGGATTGGTGATTTCGGACTTTATAGTCCAGGTTTCCTCGAGATGTTTTCCTTCACCTTTAATCAGTCATTGGTGTCCAAGATAAACTTAAAAGTTCCATTTGTACTTGCCTGACCAGAAGAACCCGCACACTCATACTCGAAAGGTTAGTGCTCTAACCACTAGGCCACCACGGCTAAGAAAATGCCTTTATAAAAAAACAATGTAGTTTTATACGTAGGTAATTACTTAGCGTACTTTCTACGCTCACATTTAGTTAGTTTTATTTGTGTTTGATTGGGCAGCAACGCAACACTTTCCATATTACGAAATGCGGCTTACGTCATGCAATAGGTCCGTATGGTAGGTACCATGTCATGTCATCATATTGGAAGCGAGACCTTATCCATGAGGTAATGAATTTTTAAATGGAATGGATCAAATGTTAAGTTGCTGATATCTTTTCATTATCAGCCTTTTTATCGTCCCATTGCTGGGCACAGGATTCCTCTCACACAGAGAAGGATTGAGCGTTAATCACCATGCTTGCAATGGGGTAGATGATTTCAGACTTATATTAGGTATACTTTAAAGTCCAGGTTTCCTCGAGACGTTTTCCTTCATCTTTAGTCAGTCATTAGTGTTCAGTCCTATAAACCTAGATAGTATCTATCAGTAAGATATCTTTTAGAAAACGATAAAAACTAAGTACCTAGCTTATCTTCTGGACAACTACTAAATAGGTTCCTACTACTAAAAGAACGTGTTTCATTACCTGTACCTATAGCAAGTACCTAATATCAATCGTCAAATAGCTTATTAATTGCCTTCTTCAGAGAGTCTAGCTTTAAGTAAAGATAAAAAAATTTGCAGCCATAAACAGCCTCCGCTATATTTAAAACAAAAGCCTGAAAGTATAAGCACAGTTATAGCGACAAACCCACTTAAACGGATTGGGTTGAGGATTTTCAGCGGTGACCCAGTTACGTTACTCTGTGGTCTCACCACGCGAGCACTAATACCTTGGGAGCGAGTAACTTTATTGTTTAAATAGATCTGTATCCATATATTACGTACACGCATTTAAAATCATAGTATATTAGGTAGCTAGTCACTATAAATTATTGTTATTAAAAGTTACCTCAATAAAATTTAAAGGGACATTCGTATACAACTGCAAAATACAAAAGAAGAAATGAACCGTCTGCATAAAAGGATTTAGAAGGAAGAAGAAGAAGGATTATGTTCGGACATAATAGATTAATTTTGATTCTCTATTCATTGTACCTAATTGAAACCTGACATATATATACCTGTCTACCTAAACTAAATACATAGTTCAAAATTCAAAGGATCTTTCAGTCATAAGTTGTTTCTAAGTATCACACATAACATAATTTTAAATCTGGCAATATTCTTACATCTAACATCTACTATCTATCTATTATCCTAAAGATATTCATAGTTAAAATTTATCAAGTTTAATAGTCTGCCTAAAAAAATTGTGCCTTTGAAAAGGGGCGAAGTTCTAGCGCTCGGAACGCACCCTTAACGGGATTGGGAGGTGGGTGACGGCAGGCGCTCCGGCCGGCCTACGCTCCGCTTCCATTGACCCAATTTCTAGCGTCGTATGCTCCCAATTATTGACCCCGACTTATTTTCAACGTGCCAGAGCTTCAATATGCTTTCATGTGTTATTTAGTGCTATATTGTAGGTGCATTTGTTAGTGTAGGTACAACTTACCTACCTCTTCAAATAGATACGCTAAAACGGAACCCTTATAATAAAATAAATAACCCCTCGTCATGTCTGTCTGTCTCTTTGTCCGCATACGACCACTTCTTCAAGTCTGCTTTGCGATTTCGATTTGGCTCTCAATATGAAACTGAAACAAAAACAGGTTTTCATGAATTTCCTTTTTTTTCAAATATTTAGACACTTTCGAAGCTAAATAGGTATTGTATGTAAATGGGCCCACTTGTCGGTGAGACCCGTGTCCTGCATTGAGATTATTACAAAAATTAGGGTAATACTGTAGGGAAGATTATGATTATTTTTAAATTATGAATTAAAGTACTAATTTACATCTTAGTACTATCTTAAACTGAGAATGAAACATTTCCGAACACACGAAATACAAAAATATATTTGACAGTTGACATTCCAACATTTTGACATTGACGTGAGTGCTCAGTTTTATTGGATTGTTGTTGTTTGGGTGGAGTTCTGGTTCCGGATTGTCAGAACAGAGTTTTGATTATTGGGTGTTTTTAGTGTTTTAGTGACTTTTTGTGTCTTATTTTTGTGATTGTGTGTTGTCTTTGTGTTTGTCACCTGCTGTGTACTGTTAGTTTAGGTGAATAGTTTGTTTTAACAGCAGTATGGATCAAAATAAACCCCCTGACCCCGATTCTCCTGACACTCCTGTTTACGCTCCCCTTTCCCCCAATTTCCCTCTCTCCCAATTCGCCGATGATGCTTGCAGCGTCGCGGAATCCCAGAATGTTTCTAACCAAAATCCCCGTAAACGTCCCGTTAACGACGAAAACATAGTAGTGTCAACCCCGCCACCGAAACAACAACGGAACATAGTCGGACGCAGTAGATATTGTAGTACTGACAAAGAGCCCTTTATCGTCCACGTCTCCCGGCTGGAACCCCAGCCTAATGCTGGTACCTCTCTCCACCCTGTAACTTTTGGCATTTTTCTTAATAAACACAACATTACTAACATTGTTCGCGACGGTGTTAAGAAAGTTGGCAGGAACAGAGTGTCTGTTGAGTTCAAATCCCCTCAGGATGCAAACTCTTTTCTTATAAACAGTGAGCTTACTAAAAATAGTTTTGTTGCCGCTATTCCTACTTTTAATATAACCCGCATGGGTGTTGTTACTGGTGTTCCCTCTGACCTATCTGAAGAGGAAGCCAAGAAATATTTGCAGGTGCCCTCAGGATGTGGAGAAATACTTAAAGTACGTCGTATAAGCCGTAAAATTATAGTGAATGGAGTGACTGAATACAAGACCACTGAAACCTGTGTCATCACTTTTGATGGTCAAGTTTTACCCCAAAGAGTGTATTGTTGCTACACTTCTCTACCAGTGTCACAGTATGTTTATCCCACGATCCAGTGCCGTAAGTGCTGCAGGTTTGGACACATAGAATCAATATGTAGGTCAAAACCCCGCTGCAGCAAATGTGGCAACGACCACCCTGGTGATGGTTGTGGCATTTCTGAGGCGGAGGCATTCTGTGTGCTTTGCTCAGGGAATCACTTTGCCAATAGCAAATCATGCCCAGAGTTGGGTAGACAGAAAGCCATTAAGACCGTTATGGCTGAGAAGTCCCTTTCATATGCTGAGGCAAGCAAAACCGTCCCTGTTGCTTCTCGCAATTATGCAAATGCTGTGAAAGCAGTGCCCACTCCCACTCAGTCATATAGAAAAACTGTTTTCCTTAAGCCAAGGACCCATGCCCCTCTTTCCCCCTCTTATGATAAAGTTGCACACCAACAAATTATTAATTCTCCCACACCTTCACAGCTTGATGGCTGCGCTTTAAATAATCCCTATGTTGACAACAACAATGTCTCTTCAATTATAGAAATTGTAATAAAACTGTTATCAACAATTATATCTAGCAATAATGCTAAAATACCGTCCAACGTTGCCTACCAACTAGTAAATCTCTTAACAAATCTAAAAAATGGCGCCTCGCCAAATATTCCTACAGTGGAATGTGAGGAGCGTGTGGCATAAAAAGCACGACCTCATATTCCTACTTAATAAATTCAAGCCTCTGGCTTGCGCTATTGCTGAGACTTGGCTCACCCCTAGTCTCAGTTTTAATATGCCACTATTTAATGTTCTCAGATGTGATAGATCTGATGGCTATGGAGGGTCGGCTCTTCTCGTAAATAATCGTGTCCCACTCTCGACCTTAACTCTTCCCGCTCTGGATGGTGATATGAATATAGCTGCTAGTAAAATAGAAGGTATCACAGTTCTATCGGTGTATATTTCCCACCCACAAAATAGGTTTTTAGCCACACTCAAAGATATCCTTGTAGGTATAGTTGGGCCTGTGCTCGTCATGGGTGATTTCAACTGTCACCACTTTAGATGGGGTTCCAACCATTGCGATTCCTTTGGGGAAGGTTTAGTTCAAATCTTGGATAACTTAGACCTTTGCATCTTAAATGATGGTAGTCCTACTCGTAGATCCCTTCCCGGACAACAGAAGAGTTGTGTAGACCTCACATTCTGTTCCGTAGAGCTGGCGGCATCAATTCATTGGCAGTGTACTAGTCTCACGCATGGTAGCGACCATTACCCTATTGTTGTTACTTTAATTAATAAGACTTACTTAGAGAAATCTTCTCCCCCACTTCTGAAGTACAACTTGACCAAACCCGATTGGTCAAAGTTTGCATCTTCCCTGGAGGAGAAAATTAACGTTCTTCCAAATTTAACCTCAAATTTCTTAGATTCTTCTGGTCACTACCATGCTAAGTGCTGCTATGATAGCTTTGTTTCGACCATCATTTCATCCGCAGACTCTACCTTTCCGCTGCGCAACTGCGCCAGAAACAAGATCCCGTCGCCTCCGTGGTGGGATCAAGAATGTACATCGGCTATAATTCAAAGAAAAGAGGCCGAGAAACAGTACAATGAAGCGATGAATAGCGACAACCTTCTACGGTATAGACGAGTGCATGCTCAATCTCGCCGGCTTCTTCATAAGAAGAAACGTCGTGGCTGGGTTAAGTTCTGCACCTCCCTATCCCCCTCCACTCCTATATCAGCAGTTTGGAAGAGCCTTAATCGTTTTAGACGAGGCTGCTCACCATCCATCACCTCTCCTATAACGAGGGAAACTGCTGAATCCTTCTTTGACAAAATTGCTCCAGCCTATGTTCCTTCTTCCTCAGAATTTCTTCTCTCGCCTTTAAATATTGCTGCTGACCCCTTGAATGAGCCGTTCTCAATAGAGGAACTTGATACGGTTCTCCGGAGTGTCCGGGATTCCGCTCCAGGTTTAGACGGCATACCGTACTCTTTTGTTGTCCACTCCAAGATCAATACAAAGAAATATCTGCTGGAATTTATTAATTATTGCTACCATCATGGTTGGGTTCCTGATCAATGGAAAACTCAAATAGTAATACCTCTTTTGAAACCCGGCAAGAATGCTAATGACCCGAACGGCCTTAGACCAATTGCTCTCTCCTCAGTATTGGCCAAGTTATTAGAACATTTAATTAAAAATAGACTTGAGTGGCTGGTTGAATCTAGGGACTTACTACCGAGCCACCAGTTTGGCTTTAGAAAGGGGCTTGGTACCATGGATAGTGTGGCAATTTTGGTTACTGACATCCGTACAGCTTTTTCTAAAAATGAATCTGCTGTAGCCGCCTTCCTTGACATCTCTTCCGCATACGACAGTGTTCTTCTTCCTGTTCTCAGGCAAAAGTTGCAACAGCTGAGGATACCGGGTAAGATGATTCAGTGTATATGCGCTCTTCTCATGTCCCGCTCGTTGATACTCAGAGTGCAGGGTGAGGTGTTTGAGATGAGACATACGTGGAGGGGTCTTCCGCAAGGCTCTGTTCTTAGCCCGTTACTCTTCAACTTGTACACGGTAGATATTGGCTCTTGCATTAACACTGACTGTCGTCTTTTACAATATGCAGATGATCTTGTGCTTTATGTAGTCAATTCATCAATTTCAGACGCTGCCTCATCTCTCTGCCTCTCTCTGGACTCCTTGCACGCATGGCTTCTAGGCCATGGTCTCTCGTTGTCTGCCACAAAAAGCTCGGTAGTGATTTTTTCCCGAAAACATCTGATCCCTCAGGTCTCAGTTAGCATTGAGGGACAAAACATCCCCATAAATAAAGAAGCAAAGTTTTTAGGCGTCTATTTAGATTCAAAATTATGCGGATTCCTCCATTTAAATTACCTAATTAAGAGATGCGAAAGAGTAATATCCATTTTAAAAGCTCTATCTGGTGTGTGGTGGGGTGCCCATCCCTTCACCATGAAATTAATTTACAACGCCTTAGTTCGGAGTATTTTAGATTATGGGTCACATTTAATGACTCCGTGTAACAAAGCTGCCTTGGCCGGTTTAGATAGGATCCAGTCGCAATGCCTTCGGATCATAACAGGTTGCATGAAATCGTCGCCCATCAACGCCTTACAGGTTGAATGTGCCGAACCCCCTTTAGCCCTGAGGCGACAATACCTGGCTTCCCGTTTTCTATCCAGGGTTATGCCCAAAACATCCCACCCCCTTATTCCAAAACTCAGAGAGCTAGATACACTTTGTCGAAATTCTAAATACTGGCAACATAAAGAACTCCCACTTTTTTTGAAAGCATATCGTTATTTTCAAAATTTAGAACCTCCTATTGCACACTATCCTAGGTTACCTTTATTTAATTTTCCCTATGAAGTAATCTGCTTCACTCCCCAAATTTTCTATGATATTGGCATTTCTAAAAACTCTCCATCGGCTAATTCGACCTTTAATGCGGTGGTGGGCGAGCGATGGATTGGGTTTCAAAGATTTTTTACAGACGCGTCTAAATCAAAGAGTAGTGACTATACTGGAGCCGCGGTATACTATCAAAACTCCAAAATTATTCTGAAGTTTAGATGTCCTAAGGAGTCTTCGGTATTTACAGGCGAATGTGTGGCATTATTGGAAGCATGTTTATTCATAGAATCCCACGAGATTAACTTTGGCGCGGTCTTCACAGACTCCCTTAGTTGTCTCCAAGCCCTTTCCCAAAATCCTTTTAGAACCAAACTTCACAGTCCCATTATCATGAATATTAAGAAATCCTTATGGTCTTGTGCTCAGCAGGAGAAAACTGTCCATCTAGTCTGGATACCTAGTCATTGCGGTATAACGGGCAATGAATGTGCCGATACATTGGCCAAAGACGCGTGCACATCCGTGTCAGCAGACCTTACACATTTCTCCCTTCAAGGGCCTGACCTACTAAACCTTCCTAAATTGACTCTTGAGACATCGTGGCAGGAATGGTGGAACATCTCTGGCCAAAAAAAGGGCAGGTATTATTATGCGGTTCAGCCAATGATAAAACCAAAACCGTGGTTCTTTAACTTTAAAAAATACCCAAAACAGGTTATTTCAGTTCTTTGCCGAATTCGTCTGGGCCACTGTTGTACTCCGGTATTTTTGCGTAAAATTCGGGTGCAGGACTCGTCACTCTGCGAGTGCGGACTAGACGAGGGCAACCTGGATCACATTTTTTTCCATTGCCCCAACAATGCATCTTTAGATTTATACAGCCGTCTCCAAAAATTAAAGATTCCTCTCCCTATCAATTTCCTTTCCCTTTTAACTTATTCCTGTCCAGAACTGCTCCAGTCGCTGTTGATTTTTATACATCGGAACAACATTAAATTATAAATTGTGGCCTATATTATATGTGATCGTCGTATATGTTATATGTTCAATGTTACTAACATTTTTTTATTTATGTAAATGTATTTTTTTTTTTTACTAACCCAATAAGTCCAGCAACAAGTCAATTTTAAATTTTTTTTACTTCAAATCCTATCTTCGCTTTAAACTTTTTTTTTTTTTTCTCAACCATCGCTTGCTTCTCATTGCACCCGTCATTGGCAGAATCGTCGACGCTGGATTGACGTCGTTTGCCATAAATAAGAATAGAATAGAATAGTTGTTTGGGTGCAAATTATTTATACTTCTCCATCAAATAAACTTGAAATAAATCGATTAAAGTTAAAAAACAAAATGGATAAAAGATCTCGGCGTTCAAATGCGGGCAACCTACTCGCCAAAGTTCTCGATGAAGAGGAAGAAGATGAATTTTATGCTACAACTTACGGAGGATTCCATGAAACTGAGGAAGATAATGATTACATGTATGTTTTTATACATTTTACTATCATCTACAAA
Organism: Heliothis peltigera; assembly: GCA_958496145.1. Lineage (NCBI taxonomy): Eukaryota > Metazoa > Arthropoda > Insecta > Lepidoptera > Noctuidae > Heliothis > Heliothis peltigera. The sequence goes on along the minus strand of OY292321.1, from coordinate 13,815,777 downwards.
TATACATCTAAACATCGTCTATAAATAAAGCATAACACGTTTTTTTATTAATTACTTGTATATAATTAATAGCTATAGGAAAAAATTACATAAAAGAATAGTGTAATATTATATACCTACCTACTTTCACCAATTATTTTTATAAATTGATTTAAAATAGGCAATCTGCTGCCACTCCGCGTTGATCAGGTTTCTAAATGATGTGCAAAATCAATTTGTCACAGATCTCAACATAAAACAAACTCTTATGACCCTACCAAAACAATATTAAAACTTATTTTTTCTTATTTTCATATTTTATTATTTATTCTGTCTGCAGGCTAGAGAAAGAAATAGATGATGAAGTGGACTCAGACTTCAGTATTGATGAGAATGATGAACTTAAATCTGATGATGATGGTGAAGAGAAACAGTCTCGGAAGACGGGGACTAAAGTGTATAAGGTAAGTTTTCTATGTTGCTAATAATATGTAACCATCAAATCACAAGGTTCTCAAGAATATGAAATTTGCACAATAGTGATTTTTTCATATATTTTTACTATTGCTGTCTCTGAATGCCCACATTGGACGAGCAAAACTACTCAAACAGAACTGTGATGGAAATACATTAGAGATGACAGAATCAATCAAAGTGAACTGCTAGTCTAGATTTCTTCACTACGTACAACATATCTGGGCGATTTGGTTATGTTGTAGGTAGATAATTTAGGAAAGAAAATATGTCATCCTGTGTAGTCAATCTCCTAACTTCAGTTGCTTACTCTGTTAGCCTTGTCAAGGTCAGCCCACAATTGTAACCTAATTGTTGTGTTGTGCCTTACTAATCATAGATGAACTTGTTATGAACATGATGGCCATTCATCCATGCACTGATTGCATCAAGCATTGTTCGAACCGTAAGATTTATCAATCTATGTGACTGATAAATAGAATAATTTTGTTTTCAGGACCCTAAAAAGAAGAAAGGTGGTGCTGCAGGCCCATCCTTGGGTGATAAGGTCAAGAAGGTGCATGAGAGAAAACTAAAGGAGCCAAAAGAGCCCAAGCCTAAAGCAGAGAAGATAGACAAACTTGAGAGAACCATACTGGACTCCTCTATCGGTACGCGTCATTGATATCCTATTATTTGTGTATCTTGGTTCTGGAAGGAAAGTGTCTGATATAACCTGTCTCTGTCTGGGTTAAGAGAAATCTATTTGTAGATGGTGTGCCAGTAGTCTGACCGTCAGCGAGAAAACGACTTTTGGTCGATTTTCCTCCAAAGTAACACACAACCGTGGACGGGTGGCTCCATTGTTAATTGTACTTGCATACTCGCTTGTTGTTCGTAAGAGATACCGTGGCTCTGGCACACAGGGACGTCCAGATGGAACATGTGGGTTTTAGTCAGTAAGAGTCTGACACTCCCTCCAGCTGCGGCCCTCAGCGGGAGGGGTCATTTTATGATAGCCATGACATCGACGATATGACAGCGACGATAATTATCGAATCTAGACATGCACCACTGATTCCAGTTTGTTTATAGTTTCTAGTTCTACTCTTTTCTTGATCATCGTCGGCGTTCGGACCTTTGCCCCACTCGCTTTCGTTCATCGCCGGCACAGGCGGTCGTTCTAACGACTGAATTACCCTACTTTCAATATCCTTTATATTTAACCTTGGAGCTTTGCCTAGCAGTAAACTTTATGTTGTTATATACTTAATTTCAGAACGGAAATCGATAAGACAGAGCACAGCAGTGAAATCAGCTGAAACACAACAGAGAATTAAGATTAGAACAGCGCTGAAGAAGCAGAAGCCAAAGAAAGTGGAGGATCGGATGCCCACGCAGGAGGAACTGTTGGAGGAAGCCTTGATCACTGAGAGGGAAAACCTTAAAAGTTTAGGTAAGATTATAAAGTAAGATTAATATAGGTACAAGTTTCAGGTTTGGCACACAAAATATCTTAATTACTTAAAATTCCTCTCAGTCCTTTATCAAGGTTGTAGAAAGAAAGAAAGAAGTAAGAAAAACCATTTATTCACACATAAAGCGACGCAAAAAGCAACAAACAAATAAAAAGCCGTATATACCTCTATATCATTTCCATGAATATTATATCCATTTTATTGTAATTACAGAGAGATTTGAACAAATAGAATTGGAAAGGAAGAAGATACGGCCCACAAAGAAAACCATCACCGGACCTATTATTCGGTAAGTAACTAATTCCATTTACTTTCCCAGGCCATTGTAGTGAAGATAGCCAAACAGAAGCAAGCTTCAAGCAGCAGACTTTGGCAATCTTTCTATTTAAAAATACAGTTAAATTATAAGCTTAAGTAGTCATACGATAAACATGAAAATAGAAATATAAGAATACTGGAATTATTATTTGTATTACTTAATTTATAAAGGTTTTAGAAACATAACAGTTCAGTTCTGTTTGTGAGAGACTGTCGTTTGTTTCTCACTAAGACGATGCTGGCAGATTTAAGCAGGCCTTGCTACAACAAAGTTTGACACGTGTTTAAAATAATTTGCATACAATGTCAAACATCTGTCTAACTTTTTTGTAATAAGGGCCTTTGTGTGTATTATTTAGGTTAATCTGTGCATCAGACATTTTTTAATATCTTACAAAAACATTATTGTTCAATTTAAAAGTTCTTTATCAGCTTTTAGATGTATGAGATAAACTGTTATTAAAACACAAAATGTTATTTTCCAGCTATCATTCCTTTGCGGTTCCTATCATTGAAGAAGTGCCCCAGGAGGATGAGAAATCTAACTTGCTATTAGATCTTAATCTAAGTGATATTATCAAAAGTGAAGAGGGTAAGAATAGATAAGACTTTTCTCTTATCATAGTAACAAACGCATTCGTTTATATTTTTCTTCTTTTTCTTTTTAGGGTTTCGTACCCCTGGTGTAAAATGGAACCCTGTTACTCATACATTATAAGAATCTGTCTGTCTGTTTTTAGCTAGACAGTTAAATTTTTTACAAATTCTGTATTTCGGTTGCCATTACAACAAAAAATGTTATAGAACAATAATTAATAACGGCAAGAGATAGACACTTGAAATATTACAAAAAAAAATTATGCTCCTTACTATAAAAAGATTTCATAACAATATTTGAAGAGGGTTCCCTTGTCTGCCTGGGCTGCGGGTTTTTGTGTGGCCCTGGCACACAGGGACCTCCAGAAGTCTGACACTGCCTCCAGCAGCACCCTCAGCGGGCTGCCTTATATTTGATTCATAAAAAATCTGCACGCAAGCTTCGCTACTTACTTTTAAATCGCTTTTTCACCGGCATCCCGGAACCTTTTCGCGCACCCGGTTAAAAAGTGACCCCTAGACGAGTATTAATTGTCTTATGGTTAACTTAACTGTTCAGCCGTTTTGTTAGGTAGACTAAACACCCTAACTTTTTCTCTCGATATATTCCAGCTTTACTTACACCGGGGGACGTAGAAATGGCAGAAGTGAAGACCGAAGCATCAGAACAGCCTCCTGAAAAGACAGAACCTGAAACTAAAATGAACGTGGACTTCATAGGGCCTGATGAAGAGGTCAATATAGAGAATGTGCCGTAAGTATACTTATTTTTATTCTAACGCTATTTTTATGGTTTCATGTTTAGTACCACGCACCCCAAAAAAACTGTAGGTAAGTAGGTGTATACGTCTATATGCTTTTTCCAAATCTTTTCAGCCATTTTTAAATGTTGCCCTAGCTTAGCAACTATATGCAATGATATGACTATACAGTGTCTCTCCAGACCGATACAGATAAGAAAGACACATCATGTACAGACAGACGCCAGCACATCACCCTATCTCAATCTGTCAAATTTCTTTAATAGATTTTCAACCTTATCACTATATCGGAAGGTAAATATTCGATTGGTAAAATTTTACAGTTTCGGGTAGGTTGACCTGCTGGCGTCTGTACATGCTCTGTGTTGATTTGTATTTAAATCAAAGTGGCGCATTCGTCCTAAGAGTAAAGGTGCTAAATGTATAGTATACTTAAAATTTTAGCAAAGAAGAAAAGCCGGCTAAGAAGGTCAATAACATCAGGTACCACGAGAGGACTTTGCTGACATTTGAAAATGATCTCAAAAACAAAGCGTTTAGGTCTTGTTTCCCGAAGCAAAATGTCAGGAAACCTAGACATCTGCTGTGTGCTGTTACTAAGTAAGTTTACTTTCATTTTAATTGTCTTTGTGTCAAAACGATACATCGGATGGATCATGGATGGTATTCTAAAGATATGTATCCCACCAAAATTGGCTTAATATAATTATAGCAACCGTGAGATAGTCGTAGGAGAAATATTTTTGTTTTCAACATGCAGTTTTTTAAGTCTGTCAATTTCTCAAATAGTAGGAACAAGCCTTTATTGACAGTGCAAATCTATACAGTAATAGAAATAAATTATTTTCTTTCATTCGCCAATTGGTTTCTAAGCAAATTATGGTGAAACTTTTGGTAATTTTATAGAACAATCTCAAGACAGACAGACAGATGCATGGCAGCTAGTAATTATTAGTTAACTTTTTGACTGTCACGTCAAAAAAAGAAAGGCGTGCCCTCAGTGCCAAACTAAGAATTCATCCATAAATAAAATAAATATGAACTTTAGAAGTCTGTCACGTAGTCGTGACCGTGGCGTGCTAAACATTTTTGGCGTGTCATCCATACGTGACGGTGGCGATCAAAAGGTTAATAGACGTTAAAGAAAATCGTAGTTTTTAACAGCAAAACGAAAGGTTAATAACCCTTTTAATATTATATTGTTTACAGAAAACCAGCTCGCTACATAGACCCAATAACCAAGCTACCATATCGCAGTGTAGACGCGTTTAGGATCATTCGCGAGGCGTACTACCAGCAGTTGGAGGCGCGGGGCGATAGGAACGACCCTGAAATAGCCGCCTGGCTGCAGTGGAGACGAGCTGAACATTCCTCAACTTACGTACAAATACATATTAAGTGAACAAGGGTGTCAGGCTGTGGGTTGAGTGGGTTTTCAATGTCGTCACAAATATACCTAAAAATATCAAAAGGAAGGTAAAAATTAAAAAAAGAGTTAAATTTATCTTTGTCTCTTCGAGTTGAGCGAAATAAATTTTAATATAATATTTATAAAAAATCTATATTATCAATGTACGCCAGCACATCAAGCTACTACAATCAAATCAGTCAAATTTCCTTAATAGATTTTCTAGCATTATGGTTTAAAGTTGATTGGGAATATTTGCCAGTTTCGTGTAGTTTGATGTGCTGTCGTCTGTACCTACGGTTCATTATTGATCTCAGGTTCAATCCACATGTTCATAGTTCTAATATATATGAATAAATTTGTAGTTTTGGGGATGAGTAATAAATTTTTGTTAGTCATTACAGCTAACAAAATAGTAGTCGAGTCTTATCGTAATTTTATGTCTGAAAAAGACATTATTTAGTCCTTATTTATTTAATACATTGCTACCTACGCGCTGAGTTATGGTGTCATATTTAAAGTATTTTTAAAGTTATATACGGATGCTGTACCATACTCCCTACAGCGAGTGTTTTTGTATTTTTTTAAATATACTCTACTTAAGTATATAATCATTGTAAATAGTACATAATTTATATAAAGTAACCATTTCTTAGCAGAATGTGTAAGGTACCAAATAAAAAATTAAAATTTCCTTTGTTATTTTACTATGTACCTGCCTATTTACCATATGCTTTTCTTGTTTACCTTATATACTTACTAGCGACCCGCCCCGGCTTCGCACGGGTGCAATGCTGATACTAAATACACTACAGAAAAACTCAAACCCAAAAATAACAGTACTTCTCCCCTATTAAATGGTTGTTATTATACATATAAACCTTCCTCTTGAATCACTCTATCTATTAAAAAAAACCGCATCAAAATCCGTTGCGTAGTTTCAAAGATTTAAGCATACAAAGGGACATAGGGACAGAGAAAGCGACTTTGTTTTATACTATGTAGTGAAGAAATCAAAGTATCCGAATAGATATAGAAACACAGAACTCACATTTTGGACCTTGCTTCGCAGTTCAGAAATGTTATAGACGCCATTAACGCTCCCCTGAACTCAAACACAAGTCTTGATGTGTTTGCAGATGAATGGAAGATGATAATGTCAGAAAGTATGAATTTTTGTGAAAAGAATGCATGACTGTGTTGAAATTTGTAGTATAAGAGCCAGTTTCACGAAGTCCGAAGTTCAAAAATGTAACATAATTGGTATGAAATCATCTACCAAATAAACTAAATGGTACTTTTTCGCAGGTGGTGAAACAGTAAAATGACGCACGACGTTTTATGCAGTAATAGACAAACTAAATATTTTTCTTTTTAAAGAAAATACCAATATACTTAGGTGATGAATATCTTTATTTTTCTAAAATCTTGTAACACATACATATTTCTAGATTAACAATACACAACTTAATCAGGTAATTGACAGGAGTGACATTTAAGAATATAGGTATTTGAAAACTTAACATTCAATACAAGACAATCCATTTTACTAAGGGACGTTTTTATGGCACAATCAGGGAGTTTAACTTAGAATAGTAATTAAAAATATCAAGGAAAGTATTTAGCCAACTGCCGGGGCTGCGGGTTCTTCGCAAGAGTTACCGTGGCCCTGGCACACAACACAAAAACTTTCAGAAGGAATGGGTGTTAGTCAGTAAGAGTCTGACACTCCCTCCAGCTACACCCAAAATGAAAAATATTTCTTATAAGTATATTCATACTTCTCTAACATTTAATATTACGACGATCATTTTCTTATTTTACTAAACATTAATTGTCATTTCATCTCTTACCATCTATGAAAATATTTATCAATAAACATCAATATAATAATGGTTAATTTGACTAGATTCTACAACATTGATTCGCTACTACTACTTGTATATTAAATTCAAATTTTAATTATCATTTAATGATTTTTAAAGCTATCGAGTGATTAGACGAATTTGATTATAAAGCCAAGTCAAAAAACAGTAAATCTCGGAATTTGAACTTGTAATGACGTCCTACACGAACCCTGAAAAGCCATGGAGCATCTCCACTCGACGGCAAGTTCGATTTCAAGATTCAACGCTTATTTGACTGGGTTAAAGCTTACTAGTAATGGCAAGAATACACTACAATACATTTAATAGAGAAATACATTTTTCGTATCATTTAATAGAGAAATACATTTTTCGTATCATTAAATAGAGTAATATATTTTTCGTATCATTAAATAGAGTAATACATTTTTCGTATCATTAAATAGAGAAATACATTTTTCGTATCATTAAATAGAGAAATACATTTTTTGTATGTTACATACTTTTTTTCGTAAAGCTTTCATTCCTGATTTGAATTTCTCAAATTTAAATTCTTTTTAACATGTTTTTAAAACATCGAATCACAATATCGACTTAACCTAACATATATAAATATATTATCTTATCGCTAACAACAAAGAGACCATTAAATCTACATCCATTTTATATATAAACTTCAATAAATAAGAATAAGAATGCATTAATACTTTATTTTTCTCTTCTGCGGTGCGGCGAAGGTGCGTCTGCGCACGGATATTCACTTCTTTTCATACAAAACGCGCAGTGCCGTCCGATGCAATGTCCGATTTGAAAGAATTTTAAGACAATACACACACAGACACAGATTTAGGTTTAGATATATTTGTTTGATTACGGTCGTGAGATATTTTATTTTGACCGAGAGAAGTGTTGGGAGAGCGGCATCCATGTTAGATTTATATAACGACACAAAATTCTGTTTATTTCGTGCATAAAATATATATTTTATCAGACATTCCTACCGCTTGTTAGTCGAAATAGTCATGCTGATATATCAAAAATTAAACATTTAAAATATGTATTAAATTGTAATTTAAAATGAGTGCCGTATCATCTTTCTTAGTATATATTCTTTCTTTCCTTATCTATCGAATGTATTGCGAAGACTAGAGACACTCTGGTGATCTCTTGATGCTCTCTGGGCCAAGAGTTATCAAGTGTCTGATGAACCGCACGAGTATAGCGACGTCGTGAATCAGTGAGAATTTTATTTTCTTCCAAACTCGATTACTATGACCCATTACATATTTTACTTTAAATAATTTAAAAAAAAATATTACATCAAGTAGGTATGTATAAAAAAGGTGTAAAAATAAAGTTTATCTAAATAAAAAAAAGGATTAACATTAGGCGGATTCAAGAGGGTTCCCTGTAGAAGAAACTTACATAAATAGTAGGTACCTGAATAAAAATTAACCTACAAACCTTAAAAAATACAAAAACTTTATAGAAAAAGTTCACAGCTAATGATACTTCTAAAAAATACGAGTACTGGTCATTGATAAATTCGGATATTTTTTGTTTGGTCGTAGATAGTAGAGCTAACTAAATAAAATCGCTGTTTTAATATTAGAATACTTAAAATTACAAAAAATCAGTCTGTAAGTAGGTATAATTGTTCACAATATTTTCTATAGGTTGTTTATTTAAATGAATACCTACATAGTAATTTGATAATCACAATTTAATTAACTGTTTAGGGCCAGTTTGACAGGTTACAGATAGCCACTATCTAAAAGATAAATTCAAAGATGGAACAGAATTTTTTTGAAATCATCTGCCAGATAAACTATCTGGAACTTATAAGCAACCTGTGAAATGGCCCTTAGACTTCTGATTTGTTTTATAAAAAATATAGTAAGGAGCGGTAAACCGCGCGACCAAGCGGCGTAAATCTGAAAGGTTCGAACGGTTTTAATATAGAAACTAAAACAATTTGAGATTTGCTTCACAGCTTACCGCGCCGCAAATTATGAAAAAGTTACTTTAGTGACCACTCTTTCAGACTATTTCATTTGTAACTATGAAATAAATATACAACACAAAATATTGTGAACAAGCAAATAGTAGGTATAATAAAATAAAATAAAATTATTTTATATAAGCTCGATTTATCTACTAATATGGAAGGAATCACGAGAAAAGCTAGTCAGAATAAATTCGAGACAGGGGGCCATACATTACATAGATTTACTCTATTTAAAGAAAAAGGATGTGATAAATTTCTTGATCTTTATCGCTGAAGCATAATACCTAATATGGTTCAAAGTTGATTGATAAAATTTGTCAGTTCCATCTGTAGGTACCTATTTTTGCCGCCTGCTGCAGTTTTTATATAAAATATTTATAATGTGTTTCGCTTCCAAAGAAGTTTTATAAAATTCCATTTTGACTGTTCCGTTTCATATTATTTAACGAGATATATTTTTGAGATTAAGTTACGCCTAGTGGTTCTGTGACCCTTGATAATCAACGCAGGTAAATACATGTCCAAAATACTATACCTAATCCTCATTAAGGTTGCATCGCATGCGCACAGGAGGACCAATCAATAAATCACAAAATAAATCAATTGACATAATATTGTCAAACGATTTATCGATGAATTTAAAATTCATTTTTATCTTATATTCACAACCTTTGGTCAACCAATGGTCCAACAATTTATCGACCATTCAACAATAACGATTTAGTCCTCAGTCTACCGCACTTAGCACCATTCATTTCCAAACAACAAATATTTTTTATATACACTTTCACAACATTCTCAAATGTTTCAATAATATATTTTTTTTGTTACTTTATTACATTTAGGTACTAATAAGCTTAAATATTTTTTTTTTGAATAATATGTTTGAGACGATAGTATACCATAATTTTATCATCGTATATTTGACTTTTAAAACGCATGTAACATATCAGTAAATATGTTCATATACTTTATTAAGAATAGTATTTGTCTTTCGGTGCTTGACGCGGTTCCCACCCTCGGCTAGACAACTTCTTATAAGAATACTGACAAATCAGAACCCATTTTACCAATGGACATGTAATTATCAGATACCCAAAAGTATTCCTCAATTTTTGTATAATCAAGTTAGGTACCTAATAAAAATTGATAATTTCGAGCCTCTACGCATCGAGTTCTCCTGTACCTAATGCTTGTCGCAATTTCATAAATAAAATCTTCTATCTAGTGTCATAGTAGACATTTTTGAATAGCCCTTCTATAACATCCTAACACCACAGACTGAAGGTCTCATTGTGGAGAAATGGGCTTTACCGTTTAATGTTTTTTTTTTAGACACAATGCTTGAGGCAAGCTACAATTTCAATATTTACGAATTTTTATGTTTATAGTGTTAGAAAATAATACCTATAGACAGATCATTACAGCGTCTTTAACGCTGCTAAGGGCTTCCAAAATGATGAAGCATCTACCTACGTATTTTAACACGCATATATTTAAATTTCTCATTCCAAAAAATGAACGCGAAAGTTTACATCGATATGTGGATGGAACGATAGACATTAGACATTCGTTACACACGATAGATGCCTGAAATTAAGAAAATACGTAATACAAAATGTGTACGCGTTACATATTAAAACAAAATGCAACTCAAGGTACGTTTGCGGGTATTAGCTCCCTCGATTTGCGGCTGAACGCGCGGCGAACGTCTAAAAAGACGATAAATTCGCTCATTCCTGTCTTCTCGGGCGGCGGCGCTGTTTTCTGGGGCAACGTCACTTTCTGGAAGAAAATGATTTCATAACTAATTAAAGGTCATTAATTATCTAACTTTTTTTACAGTGGCAGTGGTTTTACATATCTTAGCTAGCTGATTTTCAAAATAACCACGATTAATATAAAAAATAACTACTGACCATCTTCTTGGGAACTTTGTGTGGACGCGTCTTTCAGGTAAATATCCGACTTCCCTCTGGAAAGTTGTCTACCGTTGGTCCTCGGTTGGGGCACAGGCTTAAGGTCGATTGGGCGATGAGGCTCCTTCTGTGCCGATAGGCGAGGTGGCAGGGGCAGAACGTTAATCTAAAATTATTTAAATTAGTAGTCAGAAGTCTGACAACCAGTCTTACCAACGGGTATTGCCCAGGTTGAGGAGGTCAGACAGGCAGCCGCTCCACGTAAAACACTGGTATTCAGCTGTATCCAGTTAACAACAAAGCTTGGGAAAAGGCTAGGCAGATATATAATGTCCCAAACAGATTATCGACCCTGACAGCTCAAGCAGGCGTGTGCGTGCTCGTTTTCAGTCAGGCAACTTTTTAAATTTATATATACATTCTAAGTGTAAACACACCTATGACTAATTAACGGTGAAGGAAAACATCTCAAGGAAACCTGGACAATGAAGTCTGAAATCAACAAACCCGCATTGAGCCAGCAGCGTGGCGATTAACGTTCAATCCTTCTCTGTATAAGAAGCTTGTGCCCAGCAGTGGGATGTTAAAGGGCTTTTCAATGCAAATAAGATTTTGTTGGTAAAGAATCGAGTCTTGTTCAAGTCAATTACATGAAAAAATTATAAAAGAAAATGAAAATTACCGGTTGATATGGGCGTTCCTTGCCTATAGGGATGGCTAAATCCAGCATTTCAATCCTAGCTATTGACGCCTTGCGACCTGAAACTGTTAGTCAAAATAAAATTGCTTTAGTCACAATTCCATGCAAACAATGCACGAGATATCACGGCGATTATCTTAAAGTGTAGGTACAAACGAACGCACATCAAGCTACCCGAAACTGAAAATTTTTCCCAATAAAATTTTAACCATATGCTCCAGCGATAAAGTTGAAAATCTATTAAGGAAATTTGACAGATTTGAGTATCTTGATGTGCTGGCATCTATACATAAAAGTACGATGGTATTATAAGAAAAATTATCATGGAGATTTATATAACGTGACAATAAGCAGTTGTACAGCCGTACACATTATAGTTCCCACTAAGCTTAATGGCATCTGAACAACGCAGGAGTTGCTGCGAAGAAACCAATACGAGGCATCAGGAGGCGGTGGTGCGCATGAGTTATTTGGAAGTTGTTTGCCCGCCATTAAGCTTAGCGAAAACTATAACTACTCTCTGTCGATGCTGAAATGAGGAAGCAGTATTTTAACTATGATGAAAACAAAACTGCCGAATAAATGTCAAGCGGCCAATTATCAAATGAGCAAATAAAAAATTGTAAAATACCTACTTACTACATTGAAGCAAAGTTGCAGCGTTAATTCATACACTAGGAGTCGCACCATCGAAGCATGCTATTCATACACTAAGCTGTCTAGTAGATAGTTTCAGATATTGAAGATGCAAAGGAGTTTAGAAGGTACCGATGACCGATTTTTTTTCTGTTAATAGAGTCACTTATCAGTACTCCTGAATGTCCAATCAGAGACGTAGGGTAGGGACGAGGGGGGTTCAACTTTGGGGGTTTATTATGATCCATATTTTTTATAGACAAAAATGAATATAAATCATTTAAAAGTTATTGATGAAGATACATGATTTTTAGGCACTAAAATGCAGGTCTCCGTAAGAACTCAAGTTTCAAGTTTTAGATATGAACGAGACCACGGTTTTAATCGATATACTGTTACTTTTTAACCGACTTCAAAAAAGAGGAGGTTATCGATTCGGCGGTATGTTTTTTTTTACTTTTTATAACGCTATTATGCACCTAAACGTATATCTTACGATATACGTTTACTAAAATAACAAAAAAAAAAATTAAGATCATTAAGCACAAAATAATAAAATTCACAAAAATCAACAAAAGAAAGCTAAACATTGCACGTCTAATGTTCGTGGCGCAATTTAAAAACAAGAAGATGATGTGACAAACTGTGGAGTCACCTTTGAGGATCGCGTTGCTTATGGCATCGCTGTCGGAGTCACTGTCCGTGTCAGTAGGTACCACTGCGGTATCTCTCCAATTTACGAAGTCGTTCGGCTTAGCGTGGCTGGGCCCAGCTTCAGCAGTGGAACTATGATCTATTTCCACGTAGTTGAGCATGGCTTCTGTCACACTCGGTTCCTGGGTGGCTACGTTAACTTTTTCGCGGACATAGGGTGGTTTCAGAATAGGTTTTGGAGGCAATGCCTGCTGTGGAGGTACCCTGGGAGCTCGAGGAGGCAGCGGCAGCACGTTTATCTGATTAACATTAAAATACAACACTAATTTATCTACAATTTTGAATTTTGTGTGAAATCTACATTCGAAAATGGTTTTATGTTGGTTTTAGTGAATGAAACAATCGATAAGTTTATTATACAAAATTTTCAAGCAATAGCTATTAATGCCTAAAGCAGCTTGTTTATTTAGATAATAAATGATGATATTCCGTAGTATTAAGAAGTCCTTCACAGCGCATACTGCTAGATTATTTCCGTCTGTTGATACATAAAGCTTCGCATCCGGCCTCTAATTCTTTTTTGAAGTTATATTCCAGCATTAAAATCAAGGTCTTCTTTTAATTTCTTGGTATATAGCAGTTTATTTTTTCCAATTCCGATTTATGGCAGACAATTATGCCATTTTCGTCTAGGTCTGTCATGCAACATATTCTGTCCGTTGGTCTAAAATTTTCGCTCCGTTTCAAGGTTTCTGTTGCATTTCTGGAGGATGTTCTGGCCTGACTCTGGCCTCCGCGTAGAACGTGAAGAGAAGTTTAGAGTTGTTAATTTAATACAATCTAAACGTAATATTTTTAGTACCGAGTGATTCTAAACATACATTACATAAATAAAAATAGAAAATACATAGTAAATAAACGTAATATCTAATGGATTCCTAAAATGATCTAATTATAAAGCTATAATGGAATAAATAAGGTAAAGACGAAAAAAACAATTTTCAGTAGAAGTAAATTTATTTAAATTATTTCTTTTTTAAGTTGTTAAATCCCTTCTACATTTTCATTCGATGGGCACAAGCATTGCCACAGCTTTGCCGATATCGCCGTTTGTTTTCTGAAGTTGTTCGTGGCATTTGTCGAAGGATACGTCTGAACCCACCGAAACCTTGACACGAACTAACTTGATCGCGTTGTGAACGTTCCAGCCGCTTAAGTCCAACGCTTCTAAACATTGCGCCTGATTCGCCTGGAGTTGACAAACGATTTTGTTACTTACTCACTTGAGTTTAGAGTTGGAAGTCAAATACAGTCATAGAGAAATAAAATAAAATTAGATAACCATACATGCTGATTAATGTTTAGTGAAATAAAAGGGTTAGTTACTAAGGAGAATTAAATCAAAACAGAAAAAAATAACTAGAAGAAATAGGATAACTAACTGCCATGCTAAATAAAATCTAATATAAAACGCCGAATTGAATATTAAAATCTATTTCAGCAAATAAGTGAGTGCTATTTTCTTCACTTACAATTTAGAAGCTCTACGACGATAGTAATAAAAATATGATTTTTTAATACTCAGTTGTTTTGAATTTCAAAGTCACCGGTACTTAATTACTTGTAGTGTCCAAAATATTAATAAACAATGATATTTGTTCCTGCCACTATGCCACTTGTTAATAATAAGATACGAATGAGTCGAGAGCTGGATAGGGAGTAACAAAACTAGTGCACCATATTTTTACAGGTAATCTAGTACATGGTAAGGTTTACAACAAAAAAAGTTATGACCGACGTTATGCGTACAAGTTAGTGACTGTGATGATAAATTTAATAAAATATGTTGCTGTTTTCATGACTTTTTTGTGGTAAACATGATCATTAGCATGTTATAGATGATATGGATGATATGGTACACTTGTTTTGTTACACCCTATACACTCGTAAGGTGTTATAAAAAAAATCTGCCACGGCTTTAATGGGGGATTAAAATAGTGAAGATAAATATTATTGAAGACTTGTATACTTTTTATACACAAAAATGTGTGTATAAATTGAGAACCACATTATGCAGAGAAGAGCCAATGTTACTTTAACTACTTTATTTTCTTAAAATTGAATTAACTGTACCGGGGTAGGAAGATTCTTCACTATTGTAATCTATAAACACAATACTAACTCCCATTAAAGCGGTGGCCATCAAACCTGAATACCTGTGTTATTATATCTGTACCAAATAATATCCATGTTAGAATTTATTTATTTATGCCATGCCATGCAATGTCACCACTTATTTATATCTCCGGTCTCCAGGTTCCCACTGAAAATATCAATCAGGAAATTCCCAAGAATTTAAAAAAGACAGGAACAAAACCCAGCTTACTAGAAAAACGGTGCAACCAGTATCGTTAGTAAAAAAGCATTTTTAAGAATATTTCTCAGAACTTTCTAGAAATATTCCATAATGTTAGTCACATTCGGTGTTAGTCAAATACAGTATGTATGCACCTGTTGTTTAAGAACCTTGCACATTATCCGGACCTCATCAGATTCGACTCCCCGTTGTCGACCACAAGGCTTTTGGTCGGCAAACTCCAACAAATCTTCCACAGACACGTGATCTTTACAATCTGGAATGATTAACCGCTGTAATTCCATGCAAGTGTTGTCCATTGTCATTTTTGGCTATATTTTGGCTTATTTATCACCATTAAAATGTTTGAATATATCACCTTTGACCAACGCGTTGCTGGCTTCGTCTCCACTGTCCGATTCGCTCTCAGTATTAACAGGCAACCCTACATCGCTTTCGTCATCGTTGTCATAGAAACAAGCGAAAGGATTGCTCGGACCAGCTACATTGAAGGGGTTTGTATCTACTTTGGGAGCTGAATCGACCTCATCTTCGACATTCTCAGTCACCTCAGCTGGTTTTATATCTTCTTTAACTTCTGGGTTCTTTGTATTTTGGTAGAGTATAACGCTCTTTGTTTCGTTAGGTGGTTCATCTTCGGGTTTAGGTTTGTCTAGTAGTTTTAGGGGATATTTTCTGATGTGACGCGGCTTATCGACCAGCTTCGGCTTTGTAGTACGAGGAGGCAATGGCAGCACATTCTGTTTGAAGTTTATTGATGTTTTTTTATTAATTTATGATTGCTTAAATAAGTGCACATATTATATTTATCAGTTCCAAAAACAATTGGGCATAGGAATGAAAAGTTTGGTTAATTTTCTTTTTTTTATTAATCATACAAGTTAATACTTACGCCATGAGCCGATTCAGAGTGAGCGGTCTCTGCTCCAGAATAGGTCCTAAAACAAATCATACAATTTATAATATATGTATCTATAATTATATACAACATATGTGACTTCCTCAACCCAGTTACATGGGCAATCCGATACCCCTTGGTAAGACTGGTTGTCAGACTTTCTAGCTTCTGACTACCCGTAACGACTGTAAGTTTTACTAATGACAGCTGGAACCGTGCCTACCGAAATACGGAGGAACTCGTCATGACAAGATGGTCACCTTAGCACACATCCAAGCGTTGCTTAACCCTATGATCGATCGACCCATGCGGCTGTTACTACGCCACTACCTTATATGAAACCCTAATAAAGTTAAATATCTGTATGTAATAGATTCACATCAATAAGTACCTAAATAAAACAATTTATCAGTGACATACCTGGTCTTGTTTGGAGGATTAGTCTGCAAAGATCTGAACTGCACGTGGGAGGATCGCACTGGCTTAGGAATGGTAGCCGGCTTCAGAATACCACTGGACTCTTTAGCGATGTGAGTCATGAGTGAAGTGGAGGGAGTGGGCTCTTCGATGAGGCTCGTGTACGCCATCTTTGATTCCTCCGTTATGGTTGACTGGTGGACAACGAACAGTTACACAAACACATTTAGGGTACAGACGCTAGCACAGCAAACTACTACAATCTATCAAATTAATAGACTTTCAACCTTATCGCTCAAGTATAAGGTTCAAAGTTGATTGGAAAAATTTGACAGTTTCAAGCTTGATGTGATAGCGAGTGTATAACACAATAAAATAATGTGGACTAGATGTATGTATGTAGACCTAATTAAACTAATAAATTAATATAAAATAACTCAATATTATAAACGACTTTTACTATTTAGGAGAAAAATTGAAGGATAAAGTCTTACCTGTATATCCGGAACGCTGTTAGCTTCCTCGCTGAAGTTACGGCGTTCGCGGGCTAAACACAAAAGAAAAAAAATTAGTTAGTTTCAAACTGCCATGGTCCACGAGGATTGACGGGGTACCAAACCCTCAACGAAGGTAATAAAAATATTTACATCCTTCTCCTTGATTTGTACCCGAACATTGAATTTGCGAAAATATTTAGTAGGCACTTTTTTTTATAAAATTTCTACAAACATCTTATACTTAAAATTATTTCTTTCTTTATCTTACTACCGGACAAAGAAAATCAACGGGCCATATTTATTGTAATGATTATTTGTTCAAAAGTGGAATTGGGAATGAAGGTCGCGCTTCATTATAGTCAAAAAAACAAAATCAAAGCTCCTGGACTTGAATAACCAGACTGACAATCCTTACAGATCCTTTCCCATCAAAGCCCCCATATCTTACACATAAGTGTACACAGTCGTTGCCTACGTCATCCGCGGACTATGAGAGTACCTACCGAATTTGCTAAACTACACCCAAACAAATATTGATAAATTTTAAAGGGCTACATAACCTTGAAGGAACTTTTCAAATCAATTCACTAGGCAGTACCTAAGATTAGCTCATTCAAGGAAACGAACTTTAGCTTAAAAATAAGTAGGTAGAGACACGTGGGAGAACCAACCGCTATTGACTATTAGATGTTATGAAAGTCGATCACTATATACAAGGGCAACGCTTAAAAACATAAACTTACAAAGAATATAAATAGTACATCATTAGATGTCTTTAAGTGATTCCTTATAGAGGGTATTGCATTGAAAATTGATCTGAGCTTAACATGTAATGTGAAACATAACAAGCTCTCAATGATATTGAACTTGAAAATGCAGTAAGCAAAACAATTTTCCTAAAGGTAAATAGATGTCTATTGAAATATAATTATCTATATTGAAGTCTTGGCCTTGAAATTCTCGTCAGGATGCAATATGGCGCACGACGTAACTAGAGGGGTTTATTCCGCCAATTGCCATTGAGCAAAA
Organism: Heliothis peltigera; assembly: GCA_958496145.1. Classification (NCBI taxonomy): domain Eukaryota; kingdom Metazoa; phylum Arthropoda; class Insecta; order Lepidoptera; family Noctuidae; genus Heliothis; species Heliothis peltigera. The sequence goes on along the minus strand of OY292321.1, from coordinate 13,797,783 downwards.
TATTATGCATGAATAAATATTGATATTATTTCCTCATTAGTAATTGAAGGTCCTCCCACTCGTATAGGACTTTAAACAATTGTTACTCAAGTTCAAGTCTGACCTTAGTCTTTCTGTCACAGCAATTTATATACTGTATTATTTTTTTAACTCAGCAATACATCGGAAACAGCACGTGTGCACGCGTCTATTTAATTGTACCGTGTAATACAACGCGCGTGTAAGCTTTTATGTCGAAGCGACAGTAAACGCACAGAAAACTCCGTCTAAGTTCGCCTATAGCCTGGTGAACAAGCCGAAAATAGTCCAGGAGATACTGTTTAAGGTGATATTAAAGAGGTACTTACTGGCCGATACATCTTTGTCTGCCTCGTGGCCATGTCCGTGGTGTAAGGACAGTGGAAACTTGAAGTGGAACTTGGAGCGCTCGCTGGGTGAATGCGGCAATTTCTTGTCCCCATCCAGATCGCTCATGGATCTAAAATGATGAAATAAATCGTTTCCATAACAGATCCAGATATCTCCAGTGGAGTATACCATTTTTCCAAATAAAACTGCCTGCGACTACGAATAGGTATAACACGCAAGTAGGTACAGACGGCCACGCTACACAGCAGCTATCGTTTTCTACAAGCGGTGCATTTTGGTCAAGTAAGATAGATATGAATGCGGGGGTCCGGAGTCCCAAGACTCCCCGCCCCCCTTCGTCCCATCCGTGATGAAGGGGTTTAGGTGTAGAAAAGTTTATTGAAATAAAACAATTAAATTAGAAAATATAGAAATCGCCGTGACGTTTTGATGTAAGTAGTTAATTATCAAGTTACAGATTCAATTTTAACCGTTTAAATACAAGTATTCCTGGTCAAAAAACAACTTATTCGCTGTGGATGAAACTAGGTATTATACTAAAATGAACAGGCATTTACTTACTTAGCGGTGATCTCGTTAGCGAGAGCTACAGCTGTATTGAGAGTCTTCTCGTCATGAGCTGACATCGGCTTCATGGTTCCAGTGGAGAAACCCTTCTTACGCTCCGATTTCGTCAGGGTCATGGCTCTGTAACCAAGACATGAATGTATACATTTGGAAGGTACTCGTACCTAGTTTTAGAATACAGGTTGACACTTGCACATTTTTTTCTAGTGTAGAAGGTCTTTCGCGAAGACAATTAGTACGCGTTGAGGACAATGATAGTGATGTAATAAAAGTTAGGATTAACAATAATATCGTACAGATGCCAGCACATCAAGCCATCCGAAACTGTAAAATTTTCCCATTCTACTTTGAACCATAATGTGCTTCAGCGATAAAGTTAAAAATCTATTAAGGAAATTTTACTGAGATTTTATTAGCTTGATGTGCTGGCGTCTGTACACATCAAAATTACATTAGGAGTTAGAATAATAAATTACACATTAGGACTTACAATCAAAAGTAAAGTAACATATTTCAGAAGATATCAAAACGCCATTGACGTTTAAAAGTGTTGATTTCAACTTATTTGCAGTACGATGGGGCTGACATATCTATGATAAAAGCCCCTAAATAAATTTAGAAAAAAAAAAAAAAAACTTATTTGCAATACAAATATCATTTACATAACATTCATATTTTATCATTTAGTTATTGTGAGGGCAATTTCAGACTGCTATTTTCTGCGCGTAGGTGTACAACCACATTTCTCGTCTCAAGGAGTTGACAACGCATACGTGAAGTTACACATATTACCGTTTATTTACGCCAACTAGTTATCGTTACTCATAGAGGCTTGAGCTTACACAAGCATACAGCGTGGCTTCAGAACTCATGAACTTGTACGTCTGACTAAACCTGCTTATCGACGCCTCACCGCGAAAACGTCGTAAGTCTAAAATAAGTGACTTTTCAGGAGGTAGATATAGAATGTGCTATACAATGTTATCTTCCTAGGACCACAATAAAATCAAATTTAGAAGAAATGCATTTCCGAGGTTTTCACTTTAAGACGTCGTTATTATATGCTAGTCTAACATCGCTTCTTCCGTAGGTGTAATCGAATCACATAAAGGTCAAATACCTTTGTAGTTGATATTTTTTTATATATTGTTTAAATTTTTACTAAATATATTTACAGTATAGTTCAAACTAGATCAAAGTGGCATAGCACAGAATTATTTTAAAGTAAAAGTATTAAATATAATTTACTTAATTCCTATGAGGATTAGATATGTTTTTTACAAACAAAAGACAAATTAACATACTTAGATGACAAAAGGCTTGTCATACATGCTGTTATTTTTAACAGTAATACATACAAGAGTCTATACATATATACTTGTATGCGAAAGAGAGCAAAAATCCAGATAAGCTAGATAGAAAATTTATCAGTGTTACCTGAAAACAATATTCAAACAGCTTTACAATCATAAATTTTAAAACAATATGTATTTTTTTCTATTACAAAACACAGACAAAATTACAGACAGTTTCGTTCATTCTTATCTGGTCCATTTTTATTTTTTAATCATTAGTATTAGAAAAGATACTAACTGTCCTTCCTCGTCAGGATCGCGATGGCTCGTCTTTTCCCTTGAGTTGCAGCATGAAAACATACATAGATATGATGAAGCACTATTGTTTTTTTTTTCTTTTAATTTTTTTTTACTTCGAAACGATTTCATAAGGTATCCTAATCCTAAAAATCTTTAAATATTGAAAACAGCCTTAACATGTCACTCAAAATAAGCAATGCACCATTTCACATTTGCAAAGTGGCATTCTATGCCAACAGTATTTGTAATAACTTACTTCGTAAATGAATTCGGTAAACAGAAAAATTAACAGCTATTAGATTGTTACCTGTGAATGTAACCTGTATGGAACATGACATCCTGCATCGAACCCAAATACCTGATAATAAATTGCCAATTGGGAGAAAGGCAACAGAATTATGACATAGATAACTTGCTTGAGTAGCGTTACCACATCACTTATTTAATTTTGTGATAGGATACATAAAAAAATTATTATAATACTTGTCCACGCTCCCGGTAGACAGGGATGGGGATGAGTTTTTTGATGCTTTTTAGTTATTTATTTTTACTAGTTATAGTTAATTAGTTTTAGATATTTTTTTATTTTTTAATAGTAAGTATTGTACATATTTGTAAATAAGTTGAATTAACTTGTCCACATAATAAGTATATAATAATATAAAAAACTTACGGCTTTTTATCCGGAATAAGCTTGTTTGCTAGCATCCTAAAGAACGCGAAAAAGGAACTAAAGTCACTTTATTTATACTCAAACAGAGGTAATATAAATAATTGTATCGTTTAGTATTAAGAATTTAAGTGCATTAAATAATACATACGATTTATTTGATGTTCCTTGTTGACTTTAGGCGATGCGTGAAAAGAAAAGATTTATATTGATTTATGGCTTTACCTTCATCATCATCATCTCCCGAGCCTTTTCCCAACTACATAATATGTTGGGGTCGGCTTCCTTAATACCTTAATCAATTACATCATTTTAGAAATCTGTTTATTGTATAATTTATTTTTTAATACTTGAATATTTTAACATACGAATAAATTGCGTTGTAGATTTTTAATTCGTATATTTTCAACAAAAGTCGTTACGGGTAGTCAGAAGCCAGTAAGTCTGACGCCAGTCTAACCAAAGGGTATTGGGTTGCCCGGGTAACTGGGTTGAGGAGGTCAGATAGGCAGTCGCTCCTTGTAAAACACTGGTACTCAGCTGAATCCGGTTAGATTGGAAGCCGACCCCAACATAGTTGGGAAAAGGCTCGGTAGATGATGATGATATTTTCAAGAAAAGATAACGAATCATTTACATTCATCATCACAGCCTTTGTATCGTCCCACTGCTGGGCACAGGCCTCCTCTCCCATGGAGAAGCGCTTGCTCAATGCGGGTTGTTAAACATTTACGTTATTTTTATCAATTATGATTTATTATTGATATTGAAATAAGTACGTAAGTAACATACGGCTCTTCTTCCGGAATACGGCGATAAGTGCGAATCCTTTAATTAAAGCATGTGAAGCAGACAATTTGCAATGAGTTCTATTGACATACGAACAAACAATAGAAAACCAGTGCGCATACCTATGCTCAATAAAATGTACTTGCAACTGTGAAAAGACATTTCTTCAATATTAAAAAAATACTGTACATACTACTAATAATATATTGTAAGATGTAAAAGTTTGTTAGAATTGATGTTTGTTTGTTACCCTTTCACGCAAAAAACTGCTGAATGGATTTTTATTCAACTAGAATATAATATAAGTCTATTTTAAAAGCTTTTATTTAACTTGCAATGTATGTATGTTACGGTGGAATATTTGAACTCAATTTTGAAGTAGATATCTTCAACTGATTTTTATAAGTATTCAGAAGCGGGTGAAACCGGTGTCGGAAACTAGTTAATACATAAATGTAAATTAAGATTCATACGATCAGCTTTGTGAAAATCCTGATGGACATTGAATAAAGAAAAATACATTGAGGTCATATGGCTATTCAGAGAGTATCGAAAATATATGGTCAGTGATTTCGATATTTCATGATAGCTTGTCAGAATTGGCATTTTAAAACGTCAATTATTAATATTGGTTTTAAAATATTATAATTCAACAGCGTCGAATTTTCCGACAGCAAACTTCTCGATTTCAGCATTCAATATAAACTCGATCTATCAAAAGAGGATTTCAACAATCGAAAATAATTTTAATTCAATATTGAAACAAAAGTCAGTTACATGTTTAAAGAACTAGTTTCCACCCGCGGTTTCACCCGCGTACCGAGGGAACTTCTTCTTGCACATAGATAAAAAGTAGTCTTATCTGTTATCCTTACTCATACATTAATGTGAAAGTATCTGTACTGTCTATCTGCTGGCCTTTCACGCCAAAAGTACTGAATCGATTTAAATAAAATTGGGTAGACACACAGTCGAGGGCCTAAGAAGGATATAGGATACTCTATTCCGGGTGCGGGAAATATTTGCCTAGGACGGCAGGTGGAACCACGGGGAACAGTTAGTTCCGATATATGAACTATATTACAGCCAACTTTCATCAAAAGCCGTAGTTGATGAATACTTTTAGCGTGAAAAACATTCACACAAACTTTCGCATTATTAATAATAGTAGTATTATTTTCCCTGCATTTTCCTGGAAAATGTAACTGAAATTCAAAAAACTTTTAATAAATTGTTTGACCATTGCTTTTGAATTGTGAAATCAAACAGTTTGTATAGAGAGAGCCAAATTAATTTCAGTATTTCTAGGAAATGCAACACAGCGGCGATGACACGCGTAGCTTTATGCCCTCGGGGTATAATGAACTATTGTGGAGGTTTAACTAATTATACATACAGAGGTTCCAGAGACGGACTTCGGCGCGGCCACGCGATCCGGAAACTGCATGTAAATTAAAACATGGCGTTGAAACTAAAAATGTCATTATTTGTTCCGATTGAAAGTAATATATATAAGTCATTGATCAACTAAGTAAATAGAGGTTGTTTTGTTTTTATATATGTCTTGTTTTGTTTGTGGTTCAGATGCTATGATTTAAAGTGCTATTTGGAAGCAAGTTATAGACTGCACATGGCGACAGCACATGAAATGACTGCATGAAGTCAGTCAAAAACTGAGGCCGGTTGCATATGCTAGCGCTCGCAAACTATTTCATATTACAAATACCAAAAAAATATATACAAAAACGGTGCAGAGTTGCAGGCAACAGTTCGCTTTTAATTAGAACCCTTATTTGTTTAGTTGTATCAGTTCCAACGCGTACGAATATTAATCGTTAAATTGACCAAAATATTGCGTTTTAATTCATAATTCATATGTATAAAACGTAAATATCAAAGTCGGAATTAATATACGGCCGAAATTAATAACCTATCTATCCATTGTTCAGCTTACTAGAGACTGAATTTTGACATTAGGCCCATTTAATTTGTGTCAAATTCCTATCTCTAGTGAGGTGGAAACAATGGATAGACAGGTTATTAATTTTGGCCGCTAATGGTTGTGATTACATTCTAGATTCCTGACTAGAAGCCGTGAAATTACTTTTAATACTGTTGATATCTCGTTAAATTATAAAAACAAAGTAAACACAGATAAATGTAGGTAGTATTAACATACCGCCATCGGGATTCTGCAGGACGAGATTCCGAGCTCCTGGTTATCGCAATGTGCACAAAATGTCATAATTATATAAGTTATTTTCGTCACCAGCATAGAATTAACTTGAACATTTAACCCTTGTGGGTACGCAAACAATAATACAAGAAAAACTAACTAATGTACATACGTAATCAAAACAATAACTAACATAAAATACCTAAAATTAGCCGTTAACAAAACTAAAGAAAAATATTTAACAAACTATAATTATCAATTCATAATGTTACACCAATTTCATAAAAACAACTTAAAATTAGACACTTAGGGCCTTATTAGAAAAAAGTAAGACAGACGTTTGACGCGTGTTTAAAGAAAAAAATGTATGCAATATTGTTTTAAACACGTTTGTGTCAAACGTGTGTCTAACTTTTTTTAAAGGCCTTATACACAACTAAGAACAACTAAATATTAAAATGATAAGTACAGACAACAACAAAAATATAATAAGCACACAACATTTATAACAAGTATAATACAATTAAATACACGACATACTTATAAACTGTAACTCAAGTTCAACTAGTGTGACATCTATTTTGTTCATCATACATTTATATTGAAGTACTTTATGATTGTTAAAAGCGCTAATTGAACCTGACCTACAATTTTCACTTACGTATCGGTGGTGTCGCTTGGTGAGGGCGACCTAACGAACAATAAATTAAATCTATATTTAAACTATTTACATAACAAAAATACCGTGTATGACAAAGTATTGTTTAGAGGTTCTTCAAACCTACAGACAAACACGCGTTGCTGGGGAGTTTGTTACGCCACTTCTTCTTCCCAGCAAAAACACATAGGAAGTGGTAAGGGTGGGCGTTTTGGGGGCTGTCTTTTGTAATTTTTGACGTTCAAAAAGTGCTGTTCTGCAGCTAAGTTTGAATAAATTATTTTGATTTTAAGTTTAAAAACTAAAAAAAATTGTATTGCCACTGTCATCACGCTTATTTTCCCCATACAAATATTTACAGTGTAATCACCGTTAAAGGTGTATATTCTAAATTAAGCTTCAATAAAACTATTAATAATTACCTGTTTGAATCGCTCGACTTCCCAGGTTGGTTCTGAAACCATACAAGTAAAATTGAGACATCAGCGGTAATTAGAAGACCAACTGGCGACATTTCAATAAAATCAGGTAAAAACTACGGCAACTATGTGTAAGGTAATAAAGGTTAGGTAGTAAACATTTACGAAACTATGATTACATTACACTAAAACGCTTGGTGCTTACGGATGCTAGGGCTGTGAATATGGGACCAATTTCTATTCACTTTTAAGGTCATTATCAAGATGTTTTACTGCCTCGTTGGTCTAGAAGTCGCAAAGCGCGACTGCTGTGCACAGGGCTCGGGTTCGATTCCCGGGTCGGGCCGAAATCACTTTGTGGGTTTTGCGAAACTTTCATTAAGTAGCCTGGAGTCTGGAAGTTGGTGATTGATTCACCCGTGCATCGGAGAGCACGTAAATGTCAGTCCTGCGCCTGATCTCTCTCCGGTCGTGTCAGATTGCCGTCCCATCGGACTATGAGAGTGAGGTAATAGAGAGTGCACCTGTATACGCGCGAACGCTTGTGCACTATAATATATCCTGCGCAGTTGGCTGATCTCCATAAATGAGAGCAGCCGCCGTAGCCGACAATCGGTCTTTATCATCATAATTTGTGAATGGCTATAAAATTAAATGAAGTGTTTAAACTTTTATTGTTTGAAGGTCCCCTTCATTGCTGGTGGAAGTTTGCTAAAAGCAGTGACATACATTTCAATAATGTGCTTTGAAACGTGGGACCAAACGCAAACGGTACCAAACACGAACTGGGTCTATGCAAACTGGAACAGGTACGAATATAGGAAATTAGACCTGTTGCCAAATAGAAATCTCGCCTCTAGGACCCAATATACGGGTATTTGATCCCTTTATGCCTACATTAAAATCTGGTAATTAATAAAGTGTTCAAAATAAGCGTATTCAAAGCTACTTAGCCTAATTTAGAACTCTATGTCATGTAAGCAAACTGTCGCTGTAAAATCTTCAAGCATAAAGCCTTGTATATATTCACTTACCACTCAAATACTATGTTAATTATGCAAAAACAAAAAAGTATAGCTTAGCAACGTTTGATTCCTCCTTGTATACGACATAGCCAACTAATTGAAATAGATGTTTAACCAAAGCTAGCCCTTTGGCTGAACAATGCCATTAATATAAATATTATATTTAAGCTAAGCTTAGCTTCCAACGCTATGCCTTCCGAGGCATTGTTCGCAAGAGTAATCTCCCGAGTCTTTTCCCAACTACATATGTTGGGGTCGGCTTCCAGTCTAACCGGATTCAGCTGAATAAAAGTGTTTTACAAGGAGCGACTGCTCTGACCTCCTCAACCCAGTTACCCGGGCAACCCAATACCCCAATACCGGTTACCTGCCACACAAAGGCCTTAAGAAAAAACAAAAATGGGGTTGAGTCAGTAAGAGTCTGACACTCCCTGCAGCTGCACCCACAACGGAAGGGTATCATTTGATAATTTCCCTTAAAGAAAGCTTCTAACTTGATAGAATTCCTAAATATGGTCTATGGGTTTATTTGAAAGAGTTACCATTTACCATCATGGCCCTGAATCAGATGAGCTTTCAAAAAAAACATGTGCCAATTACTTAATTTTTCTACGACACCTTGACATGACCTTAATGGACCTACTATAACCTTCAAATGACAACATATAAAAGGATCTTCATTAAATGGGACTTCGTGTGTAAATAAACTGACACCTGTAATATTGCGAGTTGTTCTAACAGGAATGTAAGTGGTCGAATGCAAAACACGTGCAGAACACTTTGAATTTCCAACTCAAACATACAGATTCCTGCATGAGTTTGTGGGATGTTGGCTGAACTCACAAACCACTAAATTACAGCCGTACCTGGAATTCAGTGTAGGAAAATACTAATATTTGTTTCAGCGCTAATTGGTATGTTTACTATTTTTGTAACATCGAAAAACTGCGATGTTTGGTACTTTATTCTGATTCACATTATATCGTCATCATCAGCCTTATTATCATCTCACTGCTGGGCACAAGCCTCCTCTCACACAGAGAAGGATTGAGCGTTAGTCTCGAGTCATCAGTTAGATAACGTTCGTTAGATATATTTACAGTTTTAAAGGCAACACTCTTCATGTATTTTTGGCATAATACTGACCACAGAAACTGCATAAAAAGCTAAATGCTATTGAAACAGCTGAACCGATTTACTCCGTCATTACTCTCAATAAATACGATTTAAGCACACGATAAATAAAATCGGTCCGTCCGTTCAAGAACCTTGGTGCATAGTGCTTGGAAATAATAGGCAAGCAAAATTTTCTTTTCATTATGTTTGGACAAAAGGTGACATAAAATAATGCATGAGAGTTCTTTTTCATTTACCTATAGAGTTGGTTCCGCATACATTTCGCTGTGAGTAAAAATAAAGGTATTTATTTACCAATACGCTAGTTCATTCCACAGTATGTTATTGGAGGTACGGAATTTTCGCATTTAAAAAACATGAAATACGCATATTTTTTAACGATAAGCAAACGCAACAAAATTGCAGTTTTATTAATAACGAAAAATAAACATTTTCGAAGGTTACACTATACTAACATTAATTAAACGCGAAAAAGTAGTTAACATAAGAGCTGTTTTTCTGCATGTAACGACGCCAGCACATCAAGCTAACCGAACATGTCAAATTTTCCTAATCAACTTTGAACCATATACTTCCATGAAAGAGTTGAAAATCAACGAAACGAAACTTCAGTTTTATAATAATAGTATTGTGTATAGATTTGCTCAGTTTCCCGATTGTACATTTACAGTTGTTGTTTGTTTAGCAGAAATTCATCAATTTTCCAAAATGTTTGCACAAAATCCCAAGCATTTCATAAATACGAAAATTCCGTGCCTCTGACATGAATGTCATGAATTCAGCGTCCGATACATGTAGGATTCATCGCATTTGTGTTCCGTATAGTTTGTAATTCGATAGCAATCGCGTATTAAGTTTCAGTTATCACTAACAGAATTTTTATTAAAATTAATATTTTTTATGCTTCAAGTAAAGTCTTACAAGTCGGACGGAGTCAGTATACATACCGAAATTAATCAATACCGATTCTTTTTACCCCAAAGATGGACTAAAAGAGGAACACTTAAGGCCCATTCAGACGGGGACAGTTTCTCATCTCAAAGATACGGTAACTGAAAGGATTTATACATTTCCTTCGTCTAAACATTCACTCTTCTCGCCCGTTGACATCGCCCGACAAGCGGCGTGTCATATCGCTAAATTCGTATATGTCATATACGAATCTCGCTGGCGACATTTTAGTTCTTGCCTGAATGTAAAAAAATTGTTACGATTATGTTATGGCAATTATTGCTTGCGATACTTGTATCGAAACGTGCGAGAAACTCTCTCCATCTAAATGGGCCTTTATAAAGTACCAAGTACAAATAACAACAACATTTACTTATACTTACATCGTCTCGTCGCCGGTCCATGTTGCGAAACATAACCTCGATCTCGTCTAACAAACTCTGGCCAAAATCACTTGTACTCTTCTGAAATGCAGCAAAGGGACATGGAAGTAACAACTTGAGCGTTTGTAAGCGATCACGAATGTTCTAAATCAGCGGGGTAACAGACGCTAGGGAGGGAAGCGTGTTACTGCGAGTTAAATATAATAAAATGTATCCCACGCGCATCCCACCATTTTCCAAACAAGTTAACATTTCCAGCCATGAGTTTTATACGGTAAAAATATGAAGTATTAATCTTTTGACCGCCACAGTCACGTACAGGTGACAAGGCTAAAAGTGCCAGCACGTAACGGCCACGACTACATGACAGCCTTTTGAAGTTAAAAATTAAAAGTCAGATTTCATCGATATAATTCCGAACTCACTACTATATTTTAGGTATTAATGGATTAATTCTTAGCTTGACGCTGAGGGCACGTCTTTCTTTTTTGACGTGGCAGTCCATAAGGTTGACTATTTATATATCGTTACAGAACATACCGAATATATAAAGAAGAATTATCACCAAATAGATTCACTCACCAAAATTTCAATATTATCCGACTTTGAATTCAAACGGTCGGATCTGCCGCACGAAGTTGCAGCACTCTCCTGCAAAATAAGAAAACAAAAATGAACGTCAGATCCTCAAAATGAAATACAAAGATATAAACTAAACATATATAACAATAAGAACCAAAAAAATAAGTAGGTAAGTACTAAAAATTATGCAATAAGTTATCATTGAATATTCGACTAATTAAAAATTATATCTGAAGCCATATGAACGTAACTTTCCTAGAAACATTCCGGTAGGTACCCAATATTTTTTTTGAATGGAGCACTCATCATCAACTGCTTAGCCTTTTCCCAAACTATGTTGGGATCGACTTCTAGTCTAACCGGATGCAGCTGAATACCAGTACTTTACATGGAGCGAATGCCTGAAAAGTTCCATGCGTAACTAAATGACTACGTTATAAGTTTAAACCCGTGCAGTGTTTTACTCTCATCAAACACTTCCCTGAACGAACCGAGCTCGCTAATTGGCTAGTTTACTAGGTCGAAAATAAGGTAATTTCATTTGGTAAAGCGTCTTAAAATAATGTCAGTTTCATTTATCGTTTTGAAGGAAAAACTATTTGATTTTGTTTATTGATGATTAAAGTAAAATACGTACATGGCATGTTGTGAAAAAGTAGTGACGTCACATGAAAGGAACTAATTTTGACCGTTCAATAAAAGTCATGAATTTGACTAGCTGTAAACAACCCTATTAATAGAGAAAGCTAAAGTTCCTTAGTCAACGGTATTCCCAGTATTTTTCCGCTTTTTATTTAAAGTATTTTCAGATTAACATATAGCATACGCGCGTGTAAGCTCTTTTTTTAATTGCATATTGACTTTTATTTGAGTAAAAACTCATACGACAGTCGACGTGCCTGTAATATAAACTCGTGTAAGCCCGAGGCTCTATGAACTCACGACCGAGCGAACACACAGAAATATGCATGCTTTTTGAAGCACGACATTTTGAACGCGTGTAAGCTCATACGTCGAAAAGGCCAGATGTCAGCAGAAAAAACCTGAACCAATTGAAAAAGAAAATACGATGGTACTGGGTTATCGATATATCGATTCACTGCTTCGGTATCCCGATATGTCCAATGGTGGCCTCTCTAAAACCCTTTTTGGTTCTAATAAATACAAACATCAAATAAGCCATCATTAGTATGATCGATTTAAAAACAGACTTTGTTGCTACCTCCCTCCAGCTTGTGAAACTTTGATGACAATAAAAATGTAAAGCAACTATTAGCTACCTGTTATAGCCAAGTAAATTGGCAACACATAATTTTACCTATTCTTTTTTAAACTTATGCATCGAATAAATTTTCCAGCTCTGTATTCCAACAAGAAATCCCAAGTTTCGCCATATCTTTCTGTCAGACTGCGGCTTACTGATTTTTTATAACCCCCCTTAAAATATCGATTAGGTATTTATTTTAACCATCAAGTTCAAGGTGTGGGATATCATTGGATAGGTCGTTCAAAAATATAGCGAGCGTGGGAAGGCCTTATTTAGGGATCAGTTTGTAAAATAATAATCTCTAATTAGACAAAAATATTACTCATTGAGTGATAAAGACAAAAGATAAAGAGTCATTTATTTAAAGTAGTACTGAGAATCAGCTCGTTTTGATGGTCAATTATGCAAAACTTACGCTCTTCACCACTTCCTAAATGTTACTATAGGGAAGAAGAAATGGTGGAACAGACTCCCCAGTCTACTACCGCAGAATTCTGACTGGCAGAGTATGAGGGCGTGGGTTCGATTCCAGGCATTCAGGCAAGTACCAATGCAACTTTTCTAAGTTTGTATGTACTTTCTAAGTATAGCTTGGACACCAATGACTGTGTTTCGGATGGCACGTTAAACTGTAGGTCCCGGCTGTCATTGAACATCCTTGGCAGGCTTTACGGGTCAGAAGCCAGTAAGTCTGACGCCAGTCTAACCAAGGGGTATTGGGTTGCCCGGGTAACTGGGTTGAGGAGGTCAGATAGGCAGTCCCTCCTTGTAAAACACAGGTACTCAGCCGAATCCGGTGAGGCTGGAAGCCGACCCCAACATAGTTGGGAAAAGGCTCGGGAAATGACGATATTTCAGATTGTTCGAATATATAAACAATGTAGATAAGACGCAGCTGTTAAACCTACGCGTGTCATCCACTGCCTCATGCCATTCGTTTTGTATTGCCTGACTCCTAAGGGCAATGGTGTGATCTTCAAGAATGCAATTAAAAAATAATGTTGCTATAAAACAATACCTAATTAGCAACACCGAATTTTCTCGTCAATTGTTAGCTAAACAGCTTAAATCTTGTAAAGACTAAAAAAGATAAGTTAATGCGTTTCCACGATGTTAATATTTTTTACCTAATTATTACAGGATTAAATTTAAATCCAAGCAAGCCCACTACAAAAAGCTTTAGCCGATTTGTCCAAAAAAAATATTGACGTAGGTTGTACCTACTTTTACACTAAAAATAAACATACATACATCACATAATAATTGTGACATTACATTATATTAAAGTTGTTTCAAAAGGGCTTCAGTGCATTGGATTCAGCCCCACGTGCGCCATCCAAAAGTCCGGGACTCAGTCCCGAGTGCACGGCAGAAACATACATACATCATTATATAATAAACTAGCGACCCGCCCCAGCTTCGCACGGGTGCAATGCTGATACTAAAATTATACATATAAACCTTCCTCTTGGATCACTCTATCTATTAAAAAAAACCGCATCAAAATCCGTTGCGTAGTTTCAAAGATTTAAGCATACAAAGGGACATAGGGACAGAGAAAGCGACTTTGTTTTATACTATGTAGTGATATTATAAAATACAAATAAATAAAAATTACATTGAAAACCAAAAACAAAACACTACATATATCATCCCATCTCCCGAGCCTTTTCCCAACTATGTTGGGGTCGGCTTCCAGTCTAACCGGATTCAGCTGAGTACCAGTGTTTTTACAAGGAGCGACTGCCTATCTGACCTCCTCAACCCAGTTACCTGGGCAACCCAATACCCCTTGGTTAGACTGGCGTCAGACTTACTGGCTTCTGACTACCCGTAACGACTGCCAATGTTCAATGACAGCCGGGACCTACAGTTTAACGTGCCATCCGAAACACAGTCATTGGTGTCCAAGATATACTTAGAAAGTTCATACAAACTTAGAAAAGTTGCATTGGTACTTGCCCGACCGGGGATCGAACCCACGCCCTCACACTTGAGAGGTTGGCTCTTTAACCACTAGGCCACCACGAATTAGCAAAAAATAAAAATGACATTTTGACTAAGGAATATAACTCGGCTATAGCATTCGTCCTTTTATTTATTTTCATTAACTTATTGGCCTGTTATGGGCCTCTTGTACTTCGCCCAGCAACATATAGGGCCAGTTTCACAATATTCGAATAGCCACTATCTACCGAATAAAGTCAAAAATGTAACAGTATTTGTATGAAATTATCTATCAAATAAACTAACTGTATTGTAATAAATTAAGTACCTATTTGATATAAGGACTATATTTTCACTATTATATCTTGTCATCGTCTCATTCGGAGGACATCCCACACGTAACAAAAAAAAAATACTTCACATAAAATAAGCTTAGCAAGAAGAGAGGTAAATATGCAAGCTTTTGCTCAGTAAAATCATTAAACTTGGCATAGGTTACAATTTTACTGATCATATTTAAAAAAAAAAAAAATTTCAGAATCGGTCCAGGGGTGTGTTTCGAAGCTAGTACTGTACTAAAGTATTCTTAGTGGTCAGCTCCTTCCTGAAAAACTCCTCCAGGTGCCTCGATGGCTTGACCCCACAGCACCTGATGATGATGATGGCATCCAGGCCGAATGTCGGCTACGGCGGCCGTTCTCTTTCATGGAGATCAGCCAGCTGCGCAGGACATATTATGCACGGGTGACTCAATCACCAACTTCCAGACTCCAGGCTGCTTTATGAAAGTTTCTTAAAACCCACAAAGCGATTTCGGCCCGACCCGGGAATCGAACCCGAGACCCCGTGCACAGCAGTCGCGCCTTGCGACCACTAGACCAACGAGGCAGTCAAAAGCCACAGCACCTAAGCAACTGATGAGTGCAAGAACAGAGGAAGCTGTCAGCTCTTACCAACTTAATTCTCTCTGGCGATGTGAACGATGCGTTCATCGATGTTTTGTATGTGTCTTACTAGTGTACCCTATTCAAGAAGGATGGAACAAATGCGAATGCCGACTCGTCACATTGCACCACCAGTGGGATGCACCTAATAACATACCGCAGCCAAAACTTGCCCGCAGCGAATCCTTTGTCAAATTGAATAAATTCGATACCCTACATTTAGTTTTTCAATATGATGTACGACTATGACTGATAAGATTTGTCATAAAAAAAATTTTTCGAACTATCTGCAAATTAAATATTTTATAAGACTAATCTACCCACGGCTCTGTTCCCGACCCATCGGTTTAAAAGTCTTAAGAGCCTAATTTTAAATACCAAAGAAGATCATTAAAATAATTACAAACCCAACTGGCAACTAGAGAAGCTGATACATCATCATGATCATCATCATCATCAGCCTTTTTACTGTCCCACTGCAGGGCACACGCCTCTTTTTGGATAGAAAAGGAATGCATACAAACAAATTTTCAGCCTAACAATATAAAAAGATTATAAATATAATATGTCAACAAGAGTATAACAAGATGTTCACGCTCACAAAACAACGTCTGCGCACCTTAGACTGCATACCATCGACACAAGCATCAAAGGTTTTCCATAAACCTCAGAAACCTTACTATCTGTACAAAGCTACATAGACTTGCTCTATTCTAACGAGGCAATCGGAAAACAATCATACACATTGCTAGAGTTCTCAATGTTCTTGTTACAAGGTCACGTACTAATTTATAAATACCTGAAAAGCGATTTCTTTACAACATAATACAAAACTATTACATTTCTAAGAAACGCTAATTGGAAAAACAAAAATCGAAAAATATTGGCATCAAACAATACTCGCTACTTAGAAATAAAAGATACCTAAAACACTTAAGTAGCACTGTATTATTTTAGGCTGGCAAGTATTCGTCTAGACTATGGGTTAAAAATGTATGTCTATTGTCATACGAGTTCTGTGGCTCGAGGGAAGTGTTCCGCCGAACAACACGCAAACCAAAGGTAAATAGCAAACCTATTTAATACGCACCTGTTTGACTAGTTGGAAAAGTTGATTTAATAAAAACGCCTACAGCACTTTCCGAGATTTTCATTTCGTAGAGTAAAAATGCATTGTTTGAAAAGGGCAAGCGCAGTTGTGAACAATAGAAAACATAGTGCTTCCATTGCTTTTGATAAAATTGCCAAAAGATTAATGTATTAGTTCTTCGCTATGTAAGTGCATGTCGCTTCTATTAATAGAGAGGGATAGAGCCATGTCAATGAGTTAGTGATATTTTGCATTAATTTCATAACATTCCAAAAGTAGTTACGGCCATGAATGCACCACGCTTGCGATCAATACGGCAAATAACAGGGAGATAGATATGACGCAATTAGCAAGGCCTATGTAATACCTGCCCACAGGTAGGTCTAAAATTAAAGGCATTAAATATTTTTGAGTGCCTATGTATTTTATATAAGGTATCTAATAAAATAATATTGCGACTATAAATTAAGATGTAAGCTATCCTACCTTACAAGTTAGATCAAACTGCATACGGTGTGCAAATTTGATTAAAATCGATTAAGAAGTCCATCGCGGACCAACAACGTGACACGGAATTCATACATATTTAGATTAAGAGACAAAACACAAGCGCAAGTATAATAGAAATCGCAAATAATACAAGAAGCAATGCATCGTTATTGCATCTTCCGAAGTCTTGAACGCTCATTTCGCAATGCTCATATTTTAATACTATTTATGGGTGGAGAATAAAAAAAACAGCGACACTCAGTCGAAAGCCCTCGAGATTCTTTGAAATACATCTTATTATTGTGCACGCCAATTAGAATAGCGTCTGACGTCGAGAGCCTGGGGGGTGGCGGCAATACCTTGTAAGCCGTTACGTAATAAGGAGCTTTAGTTGCAGCTTCATTAGTTTCCTGGCAACACACAACACAAGCTTGATTTCATATCCTACTTACTCGCACAATACCTATATCAATTAGAGCTCAAGTATCAAAAAAACAAACATTATCAAAATATTATTGTATCTGACTTTGAATTTATTTTTCACCCACTTGCATTTTCCGCGCGTAGCAATCAGATATGTGCGAAGACACAGAAGCGAGTTACAATAATATAAGTTAGATACTAGTGTTGATGGTTAGATGAAAGTGATTTAACTGTGTTTAGATTGATATCAATAACTTCAGAGTTGCATGGTTTAAGGACCTTTCAGACGTGCTGTTCTGCTCTCGTTTATCAACAGCCAGGTTTACGTAACTACCGTCTAGTTGCAGTTTACCCTCAGCCCGGCTGTACACGGTCGGCTCGAGCAGCCGGCGTCATCTGCTAAGCTATCGCTACAAACTGCTTGGGTAGTTGATTTTCTAACATAGTTGAGTGCAATTTTTTTTCCGGACGAAGGAGGTCGGTGGACTGCCGCCTGCTCTAGTGCAGTCACCGGCTCGAGTAGTCGGTGTATGCCTCGCGACCGCTCAAGCAGTTGTCGGTTTGCATAGTTCCGCGGCTGCTTGAGCAGTTGGTCTAAACTGCTTGAGCAGTTGGTCTCAACTGCTTGAAGGAGTTCGTGTACGGCCTCACTAATACTTTTTCCCGTAAAAAGGGGTCATTCATCCAATATACAATACGATGAGAGTTCAAAAATCCTATGCACAAAATTTGATAACATCAAGATTATTTTATCTTTGCTTAGCAAAACTCATCATCAAATAACGATATTCGTCATTCTAGATATCTCCATATAAATTTATGAAAATGTACAGACGCCAGCTAGTTCAAGCTACCCGAAACTGTCAAACTTTCCCAATCAATTTTGAACCATACGCTACAGTGATAGAGTTGAAAATCTATTAAGGAAATTTAACAGATTGTAGTTGCTGGCGTCTGTGCAAAATGTCGATTCTGCATTCCAAAATACACGTACTAACAACTGCAGAAACAAACTTTCAAAATTCATAACCGTTATTTTCTATCTGGAAACTTTGTCTGCATATTTTTCGCGAGCAACAAGGTAACATAGGTGAGGGCACTTTTCTGTTTTTTGTTATTTTGTTTCCAGTCAAATAAAAAAATACTTGAGCGTAGGTAGCCAGCTACTTAGACTAACAGACTTCACGCCCCCGGATTGAAACTACGTTAAAGCTAAGGATACACTAGGGGACTAATGTGCCACGACATGCATCGGCGATATGTCAAGTGGAGCCGCCCGATTTCGCCTGAGATATCTGGCAACATCACGCGACTTCTGTCCACACCGACGTCAGAGAAATCGTGCGACTTCGCGGAACTTCGCCTGACATCGCGCGACTTATGTCGAAAATGTTAGGACTTTCCTAACATTTATGTAAGTCCGGCAACGTCGCGCTACTTCACTCGATTTAGTTGGCCACAGGTGTCGTACGATGTTGCCAGACATGTCGATCTAAGATAACTTATTGAATCAGGCGTTACTTTGCGGAAATCCATTAAATGTTCAATCCATTAAATCCAATAAATGTTAGGTAAAATGTCAGGACTTTCCTAACATTTATGTAAGTCCGGCAACGTCGTGCTACTTCACCCAGTGTCGCTAGCGACACTTGTTGCACGACATTCGTCTCCTAGTGTATCCTTGGCTTAAGGCCCCCATATACCTTTATATCTTTACGATGCGTCGTTTCAGACCGATCGAAACGACGGATTTATAGTGTATTTCAAAATCGTTAACGATAATTTTGTTAAATTTTAAGGCCTGTTTCACCACTTACGAATAAGTTCTAGATAATTTATTTGGTAGATAATTTCATACAAATTCTGTTCCATATTTTGAATTTATCTGGTAGACAGTGGCTATTCGGACATTGTGAAACTGGCCCTTAGAGTTGCATTTCTGATCGTTTGATCGTTACGATAACCGTCAGATATCGAAACGACTAATCGTGCCGTATATGGGGCCATTTATATCGCTCTCGAGTTTTCCAGCCTTCACCATACAAAATACAAAGTCAAAGTCTTTTTATTGTAGGAATATAATAAGCAAGTAACAGGTCTTAAATATATATTAATGTATCAATATTCCCTGCCTAATAGGCACACAATAATTACGTAGGTAGGTATTAGCATTATAACTTAAATTTATTAAAGAAAATTTCTTTATTAAAAATGAAAATATCAGAAATTCAGACAGATTTACTACTGAAAGGTATAACAAGTTTTTTGTAGCACACAAAATTTCATGGATCGGGAGATGAACACAAATCGCCAGCATCGTTTAACTAATGTCACCGAAGCAAGGAAGAGCTCTATAGAAATATATATGTAGGCTTTTTTGTGTATACATATTCTTAGTTCGAAGTTGGAAAACAATGGATTGTAAATGTGTATTGATGTAAATGTTGCAATATTTGGATAACATCTGCTAATTACAAATATACGGGTAATTTAAACCAGATCAAAACCGTACTACTTACAATGTTTCCATTATTTTATTAGTCTCTCTCTTTCTTTTAGAAATTTATTTGAATTGTTTTTTCTCTTCATCATCAAATTAATATTATTATTTTTGTCTGGTATTAGTATTCTTGAAAAAATAATATTATTCTTGTCGTAACATTAAGTTAAAAGTTTCGTAGATTTTTTAATTAAATGAAGTAATCAAGACATATTAAACAACAACATACTGAAAGACAAAAATAAAACTTATTGAGGAAATAAAAACAAAATCTGACAATAGAATATTAGAGGAAAGATATATTGACGATGAATATTTAGAAACGTACCACTTCAGGGGATAAATATGAGGGTACAGCGGGAAAAAGGGAGAGTATATCAAGAGGTATTTGTTTGTTTCAAATTGCTTTCTCTAAGCACAGTATTTCGTCTACCTTGACCAACAAGATTTATAATGAGAAATCATTCTAATAAAATAAGAAAGAAACTCAACATAATACACACTTACCTGAAGTTGGTTACAGCGCCGAAAGTTTGTCAACTTAGTTCAACACTGATTTTAGCATCTCACGAAGATAACGTTTCTGAGCACTTTGGGTCTAGCAAGGAATCAGCAGTACCCCAGTATTTTAGGATAAAATAAATATCACATAAATTTTTTCAAGTCCAGAAAAGTTTAACTTTTTTTTAATTTAGGAAATAAATCGTCCGTACCGATCAAAAGATTGGCTAGTCAACTTAAAATTAAAACAGGCCAATAATTAAAATTCAAGCACAAATCACAATTAGTTCAGAATTTCACTGAGTGAAATATCGAAGAGAGCACGTCGGTACTGGCGTAGAGAACACACGACTGTGTACTTGCGTTGCCATCACCGTGTACCAACTGGCGTCTGTCTGATCTACCCCTTACATGCATGCGCGGTACCGACAGCCGCTGTCATTGAAAACCCACATTTCAATGCTGCACATAAACATAGATTCTAGAGCCGACCAAAACAAACAAACACTATGAGCCACAGATTGAATATAATAATATTTTTACCAGGCTACAATGGAAAATCACTAAACACCGCGTAAAAATAGCTGAATTAATTTTCGAATTTATAATTTTAACAAGAACGATTTTAGCTGCCTATAATCCGAGACGACCTTCGGGAGCCAATAAAAAAACTAACAAAGAAATTGATTCCTAACTCCGAAAAAAGTAACATTTTGTGTTGTAATTCCTTAAATAGATCAAGGATAACAAAACAAGTATTACAAATCGCGTTATTATGAAAGTTGGAAAATATGTTTATATTAATATATTATCATTTTATATGAAGAGATATTTAATATTATTTTCTGTTTTAGAATAGATAGATTGGACTTACGTTTCAGAGCTTTCAGGAGGCTGTTGAGATAAGTTAAACGACAGTTTCCCCCGCGCAATAGTTTGACGAATGACTCTCGACGAGCCGGCGTCCGGCCCTGCATTGATTAAGTAACATCCCGTGGGTTTAACCTTGCACTGAAACTGGCGCGCTACATTTGAATATAATCTACACTACAAGACTGTTTTTCAAAAATCTGTATTAAAGGAATATACATATTTCGGGGATGTGGTAAATAATTAAAAGATTATTTTAATTATAATATGGAAAATTAATAAACGTTAGAAAGCAACAAATTAGAACACGGGAAACAAACAAACGACAGAAATGACGCCACAAGTAAAAAACAAAACAAAAACTATATACCTACATAGGATGCGTTCCAATATACTAAAACGTTTATTTTTTTGCGTACATAACTGTTCTGTTTATTAAATGATACTTATTTTGCTATTAGGTTGAAATCAGCACTATTACACGTCAGGACATTTTTTGTTTAAAACGAGATGCGGTCGGCATTTACTAACTACCTTGAGAAGAAACGCCGAATCAAACTCAAGCATCACAGTTTTTTTGAAGTCCAGACGTAAAAATAAATTTTCGTATACATTCGTGTCTAAAATTATTTAAATTGATGATTTTATTAATTTTATTGGATCGTTTTTCACGGCAATAAATAACGTTTATACTATAACGAGGCAGAAGTTAATCATTGCATACGATATGCAAACGAAATTATAAATAAAACAGTTTTATCAGAGCAGTTTAAATTATCTTTTACCCAGAACATGTGCCAAACAAAAAAAAGAAAGTAACATGTATTACTGAAACAAATATATATGCGATTTATTTATTATCCATGTAACTACAGAACAGAATTTAATCAAACACACAATTCTTCATCTTCTCTCTAAACTCACCGCTGATAACACCAATAATTATCTTCATGATGACCGATATCGTCAGCTGCACAGAAAATGAAGCGATCACTTAACTTACTATCCATCCATACTTACATAAACCAAAAGAACGAAAAAACAACACCACTTAAAATAAAATTGCAACAAAAAAAAATGAAACGCGTACCATACCAAAAACGCCGTCCAAATAAAAATAACATACCTTAATATCGATAACAGAACTGCGACAATGCGAGGACATAAAAGCAGAAATAACATCGATGTTACCGCGAAAAAAAACTCTACACAGGAATCACACAGACTACTACAACACAGGAAAAAAAAACAACAAAATAACACAAATAAAAATATACGTTTAAAATAATGCAACATAATGTATAATCAAAGAAATGCTACAGGGTTGCTTCTCCCATTCCCCTATCCTAAACGAATTCGACACGAATATTCTTCATCGAAAAGACGTTAAAAAAAAATCACAATAAATTCGGCTATACCAGTTCGGTATTCGTCTGTACTTCAAATAATACTGAACGATAAATCGGCTAAAATGTATGAAATGGCTAAACGTATCTCGTCAATAACTAAGCATAATATTTACAATAGCAATCTTAGTTGACAATAAACAGTTGGATATTAAATTGGAATGACAAAAATGTCTTTACTAGGAATAGTACTACATTTATTAAAAAAAAAAAAAACATTATAAGCTCTAAAAGCATCTGCCGGGGCTGCGGGTTGTACGAGCGAGTTGCCGCTTCCCTGACCCACAAAGACCTCCAGAAGAAACAAAAGTATATATAATCAGTGAAAGTCTGACACTCCCTCCAGCTGCCCCCCACAGCGGGAACGGGGTAATTTGATAACTTCCTACTAAAAAAAAGCTCTAAAAGCATGCCTGTGTTATATAAAAATATAATGTAAATAAATAATTACCGTATCGGTATCCGAGATCTCGTGGTACTCGTGAACTTCGTCAGTTTTGGCGATGGTGCCGTTGTCTCCCTTGTGGGATCTGCCAAGAGTTGCACTCCTCACCTATGGAGTACATTATCGTGCATTAGTCACTAAAAGGCTTTTCCATGCGCTCCACAACTTTAGCATTGGACTACTGCTGCAACCGTGACTAGACTTTAGGCCTGCCTGGGCTGCGGGTTGTTCGCAAGAGTTAATGTAGGCCTGGCACGCGTTGACCTCCAGAAGGAACATAGTAGGTTTTAGCCAATAAGAGTCTGACACTCCCCCAGCTACATCTACAGCGAGAGAGTTTTGATGAAGAAGAAAGTTGTATACCATGAAGGATAGAGATAGTTTCAAAATTCAAATGTCACGAAAACGTTATTCAATGCCGTAATTAATAAAAATACAGATGCAATACCTTATTAAGTATACTTTTGCTGGTGGTCGGCTCTGACAATGTCCTGAGGCTGTTCTTTCGCAGACTTCTTGTTTTATCACCTGGCAACAATGGAAAAATAAATTTAAAACGGCAAACTTTATTAAATATCGAACTCGCTTTAGCGTATACTAACGGAATTGAACAAACAATTCCGTTAGTGTAGTGTATAAAAAAACAATTTTAAAATTACAATGTCGACGCATTGTTGAAATTATATTAAATCTTGTTGGCTGTCTACCTGGATGCAGCCGAGTGCTTTTTATAAACGACTACATAGTAATGACTCGTTAATAAGAACAATTAGAAGATTGATAAACTCTCAATACCACTTACAAAAAAAAAATAGTAATTGCTAATATGTGCTCGAAGTGCT
Source organism: Heliothis peltigera (assembly GCA_958496145.1). NCBI lineage: Eukaryota > Metazoa > Arthropoda > Insecta > Lepidoptera > Noctuidae > Heliothis > Heliothis peltigera. Next base: position 13,773,738 of record OY292321.1, on the reverse strand, counting down.
GGTTAAGCAACTGCTAGCGCAGGTAGGCCCATAGATGGGTGACGATCTATGTATGTCATAACGAGTTATTAAATGTTTCGGAAGGCCCATTAAAGTTGTTCTCTGCTGCCATTTGACGGTCTTTGGCATCGTGCAAGCTAAAAAATCTGATAGCAACTCACGAAAGTATATTGGGTAGCCTATGAGACTGCACGCCGGCTAGTCCATTGCCAATCCCAACAGCAAATTGCCTAAGTAGGTGGTATTTAATAACTTACGAGCTAAATCAACTTCATCGCAGTCCTGCCTGGTATCCGGCTGATTGGAAGCCAGCATTGGGTAAGGCGTGGTGCCCGAAGCGCCCGTAAGATGCGACGGCGAGTTCGGGTTGATCAGCGGCATCTGTTCCAGGTCTTCCGAGGGTTTGTATGGTGTCACTATCTGACGAGGTGGCTATATGAGGGTAAAGGAATATGTTAGAGGAATATTGGTGGGTATATTTCTATGCTTTATGTCGGATTGAAGAGAAATAAATAAAGCATTATAACAGCGCTAGTTGTTTTTGTGCTACCTAGCGAGTCACGTGTAGACTAATCTATTTAGCGCACATGGTTAATGATATCTAATAACGTAACATATTATATTTGCCTTGGATTTAAAATATGAAAAGGGAGAGAGACTTCGATTTCACTAGTTTCTTGATAGAATAACTCCACATGTTTGGTAATCTGCTCTGTACTTTTATATGAGCCTTTATCTTTGTGATAATTTCCAAGATCCATACCTAATTTCATCTAAATAAAATTCATGACATATGGGTAGCTAAAAAACTTGATATTCGTGTGTAAATCAGGTGATACTACAAATCAGTGTTAGTTTGGATTTGAACTGATGATGGAACGACAGAGAGGCAAATTAACTTCAAATCGCTACGTAGTAACTACCAACCAAGTAATATAAGTTTGATCTCTCTCCGGTCGTGTCAGGTTACCATCCCACCGGACTATGAGAGTGAGGGAATAGAGAGTGCACCTGTATCTGAGCGAATGTGCGAGTACTATATGTCCTGCGCAGCTGGCTGAGCTCCTCAGAGAACGGCTGCCATAGCCGACTATGGGCCTAGACGCCACATCAATATTGATCAATTAAGTTAGTTTCCATTCACCAAATGACACAAAAGCAGAAATAAAAACGACAAAATGTGTATGTGTCGCAATGAAAAGCATAAAAATGCTGTCGTAGAACAGAACGTAGACCTGCGTGGATATGTCAAGAATAATATAGTAGAATAATTATTGTTTATTCGTCGCCATGTTAACTGACAGCATACAAGCTAAATTCCTACTGCAAGTGTACTATTTATTGCAGCGTGAATATAGCCAGTATGTTGCGAGTTCTGTCCAAGTATCGAAGATATAAAAACAGCTGTACTTAAATCTGTAGAAAACTATCCAAGACCCATTGCAGAGGGTTTAGAACTCGATGGTATGATAGGTTTCAAATTATTGGTTAAAATGGGTGATAAAAATATGACGTCATCCACGCAGAGTTAGCGGACCATTCTAGAAACTTTAGCGCGAGGTTGGTATCAGCGAACAGTTTACTAAAGGAATTGAGAGAAAAATATTATGTTAAATGTTGAGTTTTATGGACCAAGCGCGAACAATTTAATAACAAACGTATGCTCAAAAATCACTTACGTTATGTGATTATACGTAATAGACCACTCAGACATACTGATCCTGATGTTTTTTTTTGTTTTCGAATGGTTTGAATGTGCGTTTTTACATTCGGAACATTCGTTTTTTTTATCTCAGACAGTTTTATTTAAAAAACATCAAATTAATAAGAATAAGCTACATAACTAAATTCGCGCTACACCACAAAATTCAAAGGAAATCTGTAAACGATTATACCAAAACTCGCGCTTAAGCTCAGTACTTACGCATCCAGCGGGGTCCAGGAAGGATATATCTCCGAAGTAGGCCCCGTCTAGGCCAACATGTCCGGTATGCTTGACATCGCCTTGCGGGCTCGATATCATACAGCGCTGTATCGACCGCTTGCCGGTAAAAGTGTGGCGCTTTACATCGCTCCTCAGCAGCGTCGAGCGGATCGACCGCGCGGATTGCCGGACGGGATGCGGAGATAGCGACCCGTAACATACATTTCTCTGAATGGATGCAAGCGTTGGTTGTTTTTGTTAATTGAACGGCTTAACACAAATGGTTCCCATGAATTGGTTGTGTGTGAATGATATACGAAATGTTTTCACAACAAAACGTTTTTCAATGCTAGAAAATTATGCTTAAATTACTTTACTTGGGTCCTATAATCAAAAAATATTTAAAAAAAACTACATTTAATTCGGTAAAGTAACTTCCTTTAAAGAAGACCGAATGACAAACTTCACGGTTATATAAAACATATAAAATAAGTCTTACTAATTTTATAAAAAAAATAAAATGACCTTTCCTAGCATTGAACCACGAATCACGCAACCCAAAAGGTGATGCCAGAAAGATCAGGTGATTTAAAACAGTGAATACACACATACATAAAGCTGAGCTATCACAGTTCTTACCTCAGGTGGGACATAGGGCTTCATGTGCGAGGGGTCTAACATCCCGCAAGCACCACCCGGTAGCACGCCGTACCATAACGGAGATTTTGTCATATTTCTGAAATATATTAACACGTGAAAATCACTTACATATTACATCGCAAGTTTTCTTTCGTTATAAAGTTATTTAATCACTTATATTAATAATTTAAGCACAGATGCCAGCACAGTGAGGTACTACAATCTGCCAAATTAACTTAATAGATTTTCAACTTTATCGCCGAAGCTTAAAGTTCAAAGTTGATTGGGAAAATTTAACAGTTTCGGGTAGATCGATGTCTGTGCATGGAAGAATTACAAATAAAAATGTAGTATTAAAAAGGACAGATTTCACTGTCTCTTTAAATTGAATAGCCCCCGAAACTGCTTGACATATTTGAAAAATTATTTCACTTTTGGGAAGTTCTAGGGCTATGTTTTATCCGGGTACGAGAAGAATTTCCCCGGGGACGCGGAAGAAACGGCAAGACTCTGCTAGTTTAATTTTAAGAAATACTGTACTTTTTAAGTGCATGCCATCGCTGACGGGCAGTGTCCATATTTACAAATTTTATCGCACATTATCTATGTAAATGAGTAAGTAAGATATTTTATTGCGCAACTAAGAAACGAACTTTAGGCTCGACAAATTACGTTGAACGTAATATTTAATTCCATAGTTCAATAACACACATTTATATAGCAACCTTACGCAACAACCGTCAGTAATACACTAAAGATTAAAAGCGCTAACAATTCGCAAAACGCTAGCATATTTGCAACTGCCACCACTCCACCCTTCAAAGGTAAAATGACCTTGAAATCCCGCTTTGAAAACAGCAGATGTCAATCTAGTTTTAGTACCCAAAGGATTTATTGAAAGCTGGTCTGTAACGTCTGGATTTAGTAAAGGGGAAATACAATGCTTTAGTAAAGAGAAACCACTAAATATTAATTATTTGACCAGACTGAATGTAACAAAGCATACAGTAATAATGGCAGAGGGGTTTCATTTCAATGTCGATGTATTAGGGGGTAAAACCGAATTATGAACACGAAAGTCAAGCGTCAACCGTATGCTATAGATATGACTTATTTTATAATATTATAATTTTTACGCAAGCAAATTTTTGATGGTACTCATTTTGCAAGCAATTGAATGATTGATTGATTGAAAAGAATTAATTTACAACCAACATTGATATAAAGGGGTAGGTCTAGAGCTCACCATTTTTTTAATGAAGGCTAAAAAAACACACTTAGTCCTTTAATCGATTTGACGTAACGTGATTAGCTTTTAAAATTAAATCCGAACATGCGGTATCTTAAAAAAAAATATTCTGTAGTAGATAGTTATAACCGCTGTTTCTCCCATTTCCTTGGGTACTCTCTCACAGAGCAAAAAATACATTTACATCAATTTCGCGAAAAAAAAACTTAGCACTTTTATAATAGACCTATGACTTTAATAAAGGGACTAAGAAATTAAAATTTCTTTTACTACTCAATGCGGAATTCTATTTAGTTAAAAAAAAAAATACTCAACAAAGTATTTAATTTTGAGCGGGTGAACGACACACGCTAATGGGCCAAGCTTAGAGACCATTAAACATACAATAATACATATACTTATGTAGTAGAATATTGAAGTCAAATCATCAAACGTTAAGCTAGACTAAGCAAACAATACATTCGCAATACAATAACCAAATAAAACGCTATTTGCATTTAGCCTTGCAGATGCTATGTTCTGTGCAACCATTCGCTAATGTGCTAAATTTACTTTGCTTTGGTATCGCTAGCAAAAAAGTATGAACAATTGCCAAGCATCAAAACATAATATATGAAAATATTTTTTTATTAATGTAATTCCTAACTAACATAAATATGTAACAACTGTCATATGAGTATGCGGGTACCATACCAGGTCAAGGCAACTTTTCAAAGTTGTATGCACATTAAACTACCTCAATGTGTCAAATTCTTTAAAAGATTTTCAGCTTTATCACAATACCGGAAGGTTATTATTCAATTGGTAAAAGTTCACAGATTCGGGTAGGTTGACCTGCTGGCGTACTCTGTACTTTTTAAGTCTATCTTGGACACCAATGACTGATTGTAAGTGAAACCTGGACTATAAGGTTTGAAATTACCAACCCGCATTGAGCAAGTGTGGTGACTAAAGTTCAATCCGTTTTTTTTTTGATAATTGTCGCATATTTTCTAACCCTGAATTGAAATTCCAGTTAGTCTACAAAACATGCATTGCATTATAAAAGACAGTCGCAAAAAATCATAAAAAATTAAATAAAAAAACAGCAACATGCGATACACATTCAAACCTTATATTCTAACAACATCATATTCAAAATATGTTTAATAAACTTACTCTTTTCCTAATACTGTAATGATTTGTCCAGCTTTGTACTCCAGGAAGCTGTTTCTTCTCACGTCTTCTGGCTTCTGGAAGTTCACCGTCGCTTCCACCTATAAAACACGAAAACAATATAAGTGACCACTTTGTGACATACTAGAGCAAGTTATCATAGTTAATACTTTTATTATAAAACTAGCTGTCCCCAGCGGTTTCACCCGCATCTTTGGTTACTGCTCCGCTCCCGTGTGTCTTAGCGTGATGGTATATAGCCTATAGCCTTCCTCGATAAATTGGCTATCTAACACTGAAAGAATTTTTCAAATCGAACCAGTAGTTTCGGAGATTAGCGCGTTCAAACAAACAAACAAACTCTTCGGCTTTATGATACTAGTATAGATAAATTCCTTCGCAGTCTCCGTTTGTCTGTTCGCAATTAACTCAAGAATAGTTGGGCAGTTTTCATGAAGTGTTCATTAATAGGTACAAAAATACTACTATACTATGTAAAAATATGATAAATGATATTTATTTTGCAAATAGGTTGAAATCAACACTTTTACACGTCAAGACATTTTTTTAATAAAAAAAAACGATATGAGGTCGGCATTTCCTAACTGACTGCCTTGAGAAGAAACGCTGAAACAAACTCAAGGGTCGTAGTCTCTTTTAGAGTTCAGACATAAAAAGAAATTACATACTAAAGTAATGAGCAATGATATGATTTTTTTTTAATTAGTCTGTACTGTCCCACTGCTGGGCAAAGGCCTCCCCCATATCTTTCCACTTATCTCTATAGCAAGCTTTATGTGGCCAGTCTTCGAGGAACCGGTCCAAATCATCTCACCAGCGTTTCCTCGGTCTTCCTCTCAATCGTCTGCCATTATCTGGGTTCCAATTCGTGGTAATCCTAGCCCACTTATCTGGGTGCATTCGACAGATGTGACCCGCCCAATTCCACTTCAACTTTGCAGACTTATTGCCCACATCGATGATATGATTTACATATATAAAACTTCAACATACCTGTTCGGGTCGTATGCTTCGCAACTTAGGCGCTAAATCTTTAAACTTGGGTCTATTATTGAAGTCGTGAGCCCAGCACTCCAACATGGTAGTGTAGTATGCTTCAGGACAACACTCCGGCCGCTCCAATCTCTGAAGATATGAAGAGAGGAATTATATAACATGGCTTGAATTGGGATGAAGATTAGGTCAAAAATCAAATACTGTATAGCATCTTAAAATAGTGTCATAAATTAATTGTTTAATTGAACTGAGTATCATCATCTGCCTCGCCTTTTCCCAAGCTATGTTGGGGTCGGCTTCCAGTCTTAATTGGATGCAGCTCAGTATCAGTGTTTTACATGGAGCTACTGCTTGTCTAACTTCCTCAACCCAGTCCCCTGGGCAGATGTCATATGCAATTGCTGAGCATAATTTGCATAAATAGCATGGTAAACCTGAGACAAGCTTTTCATCAGTCAAATATACTGAAAAACATGTCTACTAACCCATCTTAAGAGAAAAATATAACCCAATAACAATCAAGGAATAAATAACCTGCCTGAAAGTTAGGAGCGTCAATAGCTTCTAAGATCTGTTGTCCTGAAAATGCTGCCCAGGGTTGAAAACCATACGTGAACATCTCCCAAAGACATACGCCGAACGCCCATACGTCACTTGCAGACGTGAACCGAAGAAATAGTATGCATTCAGGGGCACACCTGCGAAAAAGGTTTAGGTTAAAATACCGACATACAAAATTAGCGACATGGGAAAACTTAATTTACTTTTTGTAACGTTTTTGGAACATCAAAGCGTTCTATAAGATGGTGTCTAGTCTAGAGATTAAGTGTCCTTATCGATGTACAAAGCCGTCGCAGAAGCTTATGAAACCTTAGTCTTTGTATCTCTTCAAAGTATATTAAAACAATTATTTCGACGATGGTAGCTGATCCAGCAAACGTCGTTTCGCCATATATTTAATATGTATAAAAATGAATCCCTGTTTCTCTTGGTTGGCTGGATCGATTTAAATAGAATTTGGTAGACACATAGTCTAGAGTCAGAGAAGCGGGCTAAAACAGCAACTTATAATATAAAAATCTTAATTAAAATACCGTGGCTGAACGTAGAACAGTGAAAATTTAGAGTTGTATGTTCAAAAAGATTTGTCTAAAAAAATAAAATTACAATTTAGGTGTGGATTTTGGTAAATTATATCATATAAAGCATTATAGTAAAAAAAAGACTGATGCTAATAACGATTTGAAACAATAACTAAAAAGGTGAGGAAGCCTCAACAATTATTTGCTAATTAAACAATCATATTTTATACAACTTCTCCTGTTAAGCCAACTTCCTTGTTACACAGTTTCTATACGGAAATGACCGCACTTGTAACATTATATCTGTCTAGACTATAAATATATACAACTGCACTGTTAACTTATTATAAAGTCATCATCTCAGTTTTATATTCTAACTAGCCATTTTCCGCGGCTTCACTCGCGAAAAGAGGGACTATCTTTCCACAACCGGTTAAAGAGTAGCCTAAAGTTACTACTTTTAACATCCGCTGTCTGCCAAATAAAGTCGAGCCGTTAAATTCGATCCAGCTACTCTAGAGATTAGCCGAAACAAGCAGACAGACTAATATTGAAAAAAGTTATATTGGTGTATGTAATGTAAGATATTTATATGCATGTATTAAAATGCGGTTAATATATGAATATTATTTGGAAGACATATTATGTATCTCACCAGTTTCATACAGGAGCAAACTTTAGGTAAAAAATTAAATGATTTTATAACTCATAGATTGTCATGCATAACAAAAATTGAGACAATCCCAGTGAGTTATTAGAATACTTGTATTGGGCTTGCCTCGCAATTTTCCAAATTACGAGTAGCTCTGAATGGTTTCATGTGAGCGCGCCCGAACTGGGCTTGGCTTGGCTAGATTACAAACAAACACTACAATTTTATTTATATGTAAAGATGCCAAGTAAATACAGGTTGAGTAAATAATGAAGTAGTTTCATTAAAATTACATTCACACTGTAATGTCAAAAGATATTATTACGACACTGATTTGCTCGCATTAAGCTAATTTGAGTGTGGTTACAATAAGTTGTATGATATAAGTCAAGAATAGGATATTACAATTGTGTTGTGTAGAGGTATTGTTATGGATATGGAATCCTATAAGCATTTTTTAAATTCACTCATGCTTTATCGATTATAATTTTATCCTATTGTGTATAGTTTAGCGGTATTTTGTTTATATAATAATTGTGAAATGTGGACTGTTAATCGCCAGTCAAAATCCCATAACGAGATTTTTAAGATACCCATATTCCAGATAATCCTCATCAGCTTTTTTATCGCCTTACTGCTGGGCACAGGCCTCCTTTCGCGCAGGGAAGGGTTGGTGATATCAGACTTTATAGTGCAGTTTTCCTGGAGATGTATTCCTTCACTTTTACTCAGTCATCCAAGTCCGGGATATACTTAGAAATTACCTACATATTATTTAGAAAAGTTATATTGGTGCCTGACCTGGAATCGAACCCGCATACTCATACAAATCGATCTCAGTGGCGTGCACTTGGAGAGGCCTATGTCCAGCAGTGGACTGCGATAGGTTGATGATGATGATGATGATGATACTCATACTTGGGAGACTGGTGCCACTAACACTTGGCCATTACGACTTTTAGATAAGCTTCCACATTTTTGAACTATATTTTTTTTGTATTAGGTATTTTCGTTAAACTCACCATGCCACAGGTAGTTTCAGATTCACATTATAATTTGTTTGATAATAATCTTTTCCGACGCCCAAAGCGCGTGACAGTCCAAAATCAGATATTTTCACTCTATCCTTGCTAAATACTAAAATATTCCTTGCTGCTAGGTCCCTGTAATTTATAACAAAAATAAAATCAGAAAAGACAAACAAATAGCACTTAATCAAAGTAGGCTGACAAACAGCACTTTTCGAATGTCAAACATAACACTAGACAGCCCCCAAAACGCCCAACCTTCACTATTTCCTGTGTTCTTGCTGGAAAAAAATGTGACGCTACAAACTACCCAGAAAAGACAAAGTAATTCTACGAAAATCCAACTGTGAAATAAAAACTGACTGAAAGTTATATCCGCCAGTTAAAAGCGCTCTATATACAAGTTGCCCGCGACTATGTCCGCGTTGACATAGGATATTACCCGTTCCTGTCCTATCGTTTTTATACACATTCTGCTGTTCGGGAAGGTGCCACGAAAATCGCGGACCAGCTGTTCTCGAGTCATAAATAAGACATTATTTTATACATGACTAATACTATAAAAAGGGAAAAATTTGATTGTTTATCCGAATTGAATAAGCTCCTTACCATACATAGCGCACTTACAACAACCTGATCCACATGTAATATTTCACCTTTTTCACAAATAAATATTCTGATTCTGATTCCTACACTACTTGACCAATTTGAAAAATTCTTTGACAGTTAAGAAGCTACACTATCCCCGGTGAACACAGGCTATGTTTTATCCAGGTAAGGTCAGAAGTTCCCCCTCGACGCGAGATAAACTGCTAGTACATATTATATACTTCACATACCTATGTATCAGTCTTTTGCTTTCAAGATAAGTCATCCCATCACAGATCTGTTCCGCAAACTCGCAGAGGTTCGGCACCGGGAAGTTTTGGCGGAGTGACACCTCGCGGAGGCATTCTAGGAGTGAACGGAGTGGCGCTAACTCTGTCACCTGAAATTCATTGAAAAAATCCTCACTTATGCATCCTACTACTATTATAAAGGCGAAAGTTTGTATGTATGGATGTATGGAAGTTTGTTACTTATTCACGTAAAAACTACTGAATGGATTTGAATGAAACTTTACCACAATATAGCTTATACATCAGAATTACATATAGGCTACTTTTTATCCGGGTATGGAAAGTACTTCCCTCAGAAAGCGGGTGAAACCGCTGGCGGAAGCTAGTAAAAAAATTATGTGTGTATCAACTCTCTGTTGTATAAACTATCTCCGTGTATACAGAGATAAGTCTTTGAGACATAAACAGCTTATATGACTCTAAAATGTTCAGGCATGATACAATTACGTCTGTTAAAATGGAATAAATAAACCAATCAGTATTAGTTTATTTCTTCCCATGAAATACATTATATATTATACAGACGCCAGGAAATCAAGCTACCCGAAATATCAAATATTCCCAATCAACTTCGAATCATTTGCTTCAGCGATAAAGTTGAAAATATATCAAGGAAATTGATGAAAAGCAATTTAAAATCCCACGGAGAAGGATGGAATCTTCGCTTGCTCAATGCGGGTTGGTGATTTCAGACTTTATAGTCCAGGTTTCCTCGAGATGTTTTCCTTCACCTTTAATCAGTCATTGGTGTCCAAGATAAACTTAGGAAGTACTTAAAACTTAGTAAAGTTACATTGGTACTTGCCTGACCTGGAATCGAACCCGCACCCTCTGACTCGAAAGGCTGGTGCTTTAAACACTATGCCACCACGACTTACACACTTACTCTATGTTAGTGTGCAAATCTAACTATAAATATAAGTCTAAAGGGTCCTTCCTAGAATGAACTAGAGTGACATAGTCTATGTAAACTCACCAGCATTAAAGAATCCATATGTAACACAACGCCATATAGTCGCACAATGTTTGGATGTTCTATACTGTGCATCACGGCAGCCTCCTTCAAAAACTCTGTCGAGTTTGATGTCATTCGCTCATGGCCCAAACATTTTATTGCTACTTGCAGCTGGAAATTAAAAAAAACCATTACAATATTGAATCATCATCTAACAAGCCTTTTCCCAACTATGTTGGGGTCGGCTTCCAGTCTAACCGGATTCAACCGAGTACCAGTATTTCACAAGGAGCGATTGCCCATCTGAACTCCTCAACCCAGTTACCCGGGCAACCCAATACACATTGGTTAGACTGGCGCTAAACTTACTGGCTTTTGACTACCCGTAACGACTGCCAAGGATGTTCAATGACCGCCGGGACCTACAGTTTAACGTGCCATCCGAAACACAGTCATTGGTGTCCAAAATATACTTAGAAAGTACATACAAACTTAGAAAAGTTACATTGGTATTTGCCTGACCTGGAATCGAACCCACGCACTCATACTTGAAAGGTTGGCTCTTTAACCACTACGCCACATATTACAATTTGAACACAATAGGTAAATAATTGTACTTCCACTTATTGCACTCTTAAAGTGCATTCATGCCGATAAGTATCTAAGCCCTGACCTCAAAATGACCTAAAAGAATATTTGCATTGATAAAAATGACAGGAGCGATCAAAATAGGACCCTGCGTGTGAATACATGAATGTCATATGATCATCACGACTGATAGCGATTGCAATACATGCAAATAAACATGTACCTTTTGTGAGATGTTAAAACTGCGACTTTGTTGTTTGTCATGCATTAAACATGTGAAAATATTATGTGGTTCTTACTCTTTGATTCCCCGTAGTCCATGTTCCTTGTTGCACCACACCAAACTGACCCATGCCGAGCTCTTTGTTGATTGTTATATCTTCTATAGAAATTATATGTTTTGTGGGCACTTTCACATTGTTCTCGAAAAATGGTTGGGTCTCTAACGGTATTGAGGACTGGCCATGTATGTTCTGTAAATAATTAGTATATGCTGAAACTCTACTGAATAACCGTACCCTACATCTTGTAAGACTGGACGACAGGAACATAACCCATGAAAGGCATTAGCTTTTGACCACCACAGTCACATTTAGATAACAAACCACAGCCTGCCATGGTCACGACTACATGGCAGACTTTTAAAGTTAAAAATTAATAGTCAGTTTTTATTGATAAAAATCCGAACTCACTACCATATTTTAGGTATTTATGGATGAATTCTTAGCTTGGCGCTGAGGGCACTTGTTTCTTTTTTTAGATATGGCAATCAAAAGGTAAAAATCCAAAATAAAATAGATTTTTCTACAGAGCAGTAACTCAATAAGCTGGGTAAGGTCCTACTACCCTAGAAGCTTCTATTTTTGATGATTCTTTAGCAGTTCTGAACAAGAATGGAATAAATAAATAACAAAAAAATACTTCTACATTAAATGCATACAAATCTAATTTTAAAAGTTTCTAGATTACACAAAAATTTATATATAGATAAATCAATAACCTAGACCTATAAATACATATAAGGATGAGTTTTATTAGGATGTAATATGTCATCAATGCTATATAGATAGTTAACATACTATGTCTAGTTAGAGGATATTGTGGCATTGAGCAACAAAATGATTATGATTGCATATTTTAATTTATCTTTTTATTCTGAAATGCAGTAAGGGAAGTGATTATGTAAAAAATGTGTATGCGATTGACTGAGCCTTTAGGAAGTAATTAAATACACATTTTGAAGTGTATTTCTTCACTAAATTCTATACAGTAATGTTCCTTCAGCAAACTGAAGGGCATCAATATTGTAATTGTCTGCTATCTTGTAATGTAATAATAATATGGGAACAGCTTTTTCAGATATGGTTGTTTAGCCCCATGGTAAGCTATTGATTAGCTTGTGTTATGGGTGCCAACACAACTAATAAACTACTTAATACTTTACACATATTATATTTATAAATACTTAATGCCAGACCATCAGCCAACAAGCATGCTCATTAAAGAAATGTCGACCATGCCTGGAATCGAATGTGAGACTCTCAGCTCGGCAGTCAAGCATAGTTACCATTGTGCCTATAGAGTTTTGTTATGAATGCATTTGTAATAAATCACCAAGTTATATGTGCATACATCTCATTTCAAACAATTTATATGGGTACTTACCTGGTCACTTTTTTTATTTGATTTAAGCATTTTTCTTATTTTTGATATGTATGGGTTGGGAAAGTATTTAGAGTATATCTTCTTGTAGCGCCTTTGCTCAGGTCTTGATAGGCCAATTTGAACTAAATCTTCAGTCAACACAAACTTAAGTTGTGAAACTTTTGTTACTTTTAATATATCTCTGGAACAAAGATACCATTTAAATGCATTTCTATAGATAATGTTACTGGCTGGCTTGTTACCAATTTTATGAGCATACATTCTGTTATTTAGAGTTAGAACCTGTATGGTTTAACAACCAAACAATTTTGATGAGTCTACCATAAGTGCAAGCAGTATACAAGGATCTATCTACATTTAAAAAGTCGCATCTGCCGAAACATAGGTACAGCAACGCAAGATACAAACTTTTTCACAGCTTAGCAAACAACTTTTATGAGCTAAAAACTCGCAAAGGCAGTTAACCTTAAACAGCCGTAACTTTACGGCGGCCGAAAAGTCTACACAGAATCAGTGAAAGGTAAGTTAGCTACTTGATTATATTTTAACAACACACCAAGTACTTGAAGGTTTTATAAACAAAACGTAGGCATGAACTCGTTTATATTTACCTAAACAATTCATAATACTGCTGAAGTTCTGCTTCTTCTAAGAAATCATTCAAATTTTTACGATCTTCGAACACAGTGGCAGATTCTGGAAAAAAAATATACCAAACCAGTACATAACTATTTTCGAGTCAAAAGTTGTAATAATAACATAAACTGACTGTTTTGTTAACGAGACTTACCCATGATGCCGTCAGCGAAACTATGGAAAAGGCTAAATAAACTGTTTGAAACTAAAAATAAATAAAAAAACTAACAATGTGCAAGCGTTACATACAACTCCACAGTATTAGTGCCCAACACAAATAATGACAGTGTGTTAAACAGTTTATCACGTCAGTCTACTCAAAACTTCTGCTACAAGCTATAAAAAAACAGTTTAAAATAATACTAATCGAATAATCGACTAAACTATATCTGCTGGTATTCATCGCGATCTTAATATAAAAGTTTCGGAATAATGACGGTTTATAAATTAATTAGGTATTTTCAAACCAATACTGATTATTTTCATTATTATATTGAGATCATAATTCTCAAACACAAAAACTTTTTAATTACTTTTATTAACATGTATGAATATGAAAGTTATTTCTCTTAACTGGAAACCTATATATTATCTATCTATATATATATTAATATTTCCGTATGATATTACAGATTTTGAATTATTATGATGATACATGAATAAATAACTCAAACTAATTAGGTAATTACGAAACTATGTCTGTATATAGCAGTAACTAGTCTGAATACAAGAGAAACCTGCATTTTAAAGATTTGTTTCAGTTTTTATTTTATTTGGTTAATGTTATTTTTGATATAAGGATTTTGTAACAAACCATATTTTTTCTGCAAATGAATGCTTAGTCGATTGTCACATTAGTAACAATATAATAATCAGCACATCACGTAATGGTGACAGCTATTTTAACTGGGTTCCCAACCTCAAAATCAGTTTCTAAATTGGAAATACTTGAAATCAAACCAATTATGATCTGAACAAAAAAAATAAGTGTCACTTTCTTTTGTAATATTTTTTTTCTTGAATATTATTTATTAGGCTCAATCAAATCAATGCTGTGTTTTAGAACTTATATTTCAAATGTGGTTCAAATTACCAGAAATAAAACGGGATATTTCGGTATCCATCGTTTATATTAAAGAACTCAATAATATAAATAATTTGTATTAACACAAAATTAAAAAAAATAGATTTTCATAAAAAATAATGTTATCATCTCATTAAATTATTCAGACTGTTAATAAGTGACTGTTGAGTGGTCTTATATTTACAATAAAAATAATACATTTTAAATATATACAATTGAAGCTTAGGCGTCTTTATTTTAAAATCTGTGGCTTCGTTACATGTTACACGTAAAATAAGTAAAATAAAAAATAAAAAGTTTGACAAAGTCAGCAACTGAAAATGGGCTAAGCAACAAGAGGTTACGGTCGAGTAACGGTTGTTTTTGTATTTATTTATTTATTAGTCCAGAAATAAGGCGTCTAAGAAATGTTTGTAAAAAAAAAATAGTAGAATTTTTCGGATAGTGGCAACCCTGTCACCTACTTTGCAAATATGGCGTAGAGTTGTACAAAATGCAGTGGGAGATATTTGATAAACTTGTCAATTCTGAATTTTAATAAAAAGACATGTATCTAGGATAAGACTATTGCAATCGACTATAGTGTGCTAGACGAGTATTAAGAGTGAAATGTGAATTTTACGCAATGTAGGTACACTACCAAGATAATATTCTAATTTGAAAATAAGTTAGGAATTTCATGTCTTATCGCTTGGCCGTTCAGTCGTTTGTTTTTAGTAAAACGATCTTTTGTTTACGTACTGCAGTTCGTCTTTTGTCTCGCGACTTTTAGCCTATTGCTTGTATAATAATTCTTGGTGCAGTTTTGTCAAGTTTTTGATTACAACCTGCTAGGGTCAAAATTATAACAAACGTTTTAATTATCAACGATTCTATTGTAATATTGTAATATTGTGGTCTAATTGTATTATGATTTAAACATGTTTGATTATAAACGGTTTTTGTTAGCATTTAAAGATGTTTGTTATGTAGTTTTAAGTATGTGTTATGGACTTTAAGTTTTCAAGTCATTATGATGGAGGAGATGAATAGAAGATGTGTCTTGGCTGTCTGCAGGATGCTGGTGTCATTACAGGTAAGTGTTTTTCATTCTTATCATAATTTAAAACCTGGATCTTACTGTTAAACACCTTTGCTATGCTACAATTTTTTTGTTGTGATGAAGTATTCCCTTAATTCTATTTAGGTAAGTTATAAGCTTTAGAAGTCCAGACTGCAAGATCAGTATTATAAATTTTTTATCCCTAATAATACTTAAATAAATTGACCAGTACAAAACTTTAGTTATACATAACAAAGTTCATATAGAAACCTAAAAATTACAAGTAATTTATAATAAATATGTCTACAACTACGTTTTCAATGGAGACTAATTGAGGCGGTCATACAATTGTTATGTAAATGCAACTTCATTTATAAATTGAACAAAAGGTGGAACAATTATCTTTCATTACAACTGTAATCAGGAAACATGTATTATGACTGAGATAGCTAGCGATTCTAGTTAACATGAATTGTGTTTAAACAGTTCGATCATTAAGTGTAATGTGAACTTACCATTTTTTTTAACAACACATATGTATGATACTACGTACAAGGTACTTTATGACATATTTTACAATAAGTCTGAAAAACAATTGTTCAACTTCTTAGTACAAAAATTCATGGTATAATAGTACGATAGTCAATCTTCCAAAACCTTAAAATCGAAGTTGATATACAGGTTTTTTCTTTACATAATGTAAATTTCAAAATAATCTTCATTGTAATGTCTAGACGTGATCTGAGTACCTACTCTTTCAAAGAACATCTTCAGAGAGCTGTGAGCTCATTTAATGCAATTGGTTTATTTCCTGTGTGGTATCATGTACTGCATTTTTTGTGTCCAAACTGAGTTACAAATGCACTGGCATTATCCATTATATTTCTTATCAATATGTTAAAAAATAGAGACTATTGATCTGTAAATAATGACTGAGGGACAGGTATTTATTTGCAAATAAAATATACTTAGATTACGTACATAGAATGAAATTAATAAAAAAAAGGACTATAGTTTTGTTTTTAAGTCCAGTGCTGGACATAGGTCTCTCCCAAGTTGCGCCGCGACACAGCCGCATTAATATTATAATAATACTTACAAAATACTGTCTTTATCAACATACCAAAATTACAAAAAACAAAAATTTATTTTTCATAATACTACAACCTCATTAAAAAGCCTGCTTGTGTACATTCAACCTAGTTTTTCACGAACTTTATATTTAATTGAAGTAAAAGGCTTGCCCCGTGTCTATTCAGCTTTTGCTTCCTCAACATTTCATTATGGTTACCATACAAATTTAATTATAAAAAAAAATGAATGAAAAGCCCTATTCTTGAACACTGGGTCAGACCTGCATTCAAATTATTTTTCTTCATGTTATACCTCAACCTCAGTGAGCCAAAAGACATGGATATTGCTTAAATATTCCTGTCTTGCTATCGTTTTTCAATGCTTGGAAGTGTTCAGTTTGAGATCATCATGCCCCCCTGCCATTTTCGCGATACCTGTCCTAGCATCCATAAAGTCATACACTATTAATTAATTTATATTTTAAATGTGAGTGTCTAAGGTCGAAACTTTTTAAATCTTAAAATTTCGAAAAGGTAATAACCTATGTTGGAAAATCTATACTAATATAATAAAGCTTAAGAGTTTGTTAGTTTGTTTGCTTGCACGAGCTAATGTCAGGAACTAGGGGGCCAATTTGCAAAGTTCTTTCAGGACTAGATAGACCGTTGTTTGAGGGAAGTTAATTTTCGATCGGTCGGCTACGGAACTCAGATGAAACCGCTGGCAGATATAGCTAGTAGGAGGTATTTAATTAATTGTTTTATTTTCGATACTCCGTAGGCAGCAAGCGTAAATTTTATATATTCGCAATTGTGTGTATTTTGTCGCTATCCGCTAACACGTAGGCCGATATCAAATGTTAATGTATTTTTTTCAGTGCAACTAAAAAATTAATTATAACTGTAGATTTTCCTTGTTTAAAATTAAGTCGCCTTTTTCGTATTATCTTAAACAAAAAAATAATTGTATGTTTTACAAAATTATGAGGATAACTGACGCTGACGCTGTTACGCAGGGTGATTAGATTACGAACGACCAATGATCATGCGACCCACTTATGGCGGTACAGGGTGACTAGGGAAAAGGCTGGTAAAGGCGTCTCTGAGGGAGATTTTGTTCGCATAAATGTATATTTACGTAATAAATTTTAACACATTTGGGGAGTAAGGACCATGTATCAATATGTATATAGGAGCTTATTTTATAGCTTATCTTTATTATACGGGACACGAATATTCTCTTTTCAAAAGTTCCCAATTACATTGTCGTTACTAGTTATTTATTTATTTAATTTAAAAAGGTACACCAACAGCTTCTGTATAAAAATTACATAAAAAGAATAAGGACTTAAAAATGGACTTATACAGTTGCCAATTATAGATGAACATACATTGCCAGTTATGGTTATCTTTCAGAATTAAAATATAATGTACAATATGAACTACACCCACAAGCCTTTATTCATATAAGTATGAAAATCATGATGTCTCTCTAGAACTAAACGTCTTAAATCTCTGTTCCTGAGACTTAACAACGATACAATGACGAGATGACAGTCGGATTGACTTCTTTCAAGTTTCAAACAACTTTTTGTATCGTATCGCGTATAAAAGTGCAGATTGAAAGTCTAACAAACACAATATTCGACTGCTACACACAACCAACAGACAGATAGCAAAACTGTTTATTATTCGAGCTATTCTCAAATATAAATTTCGAATTCACAACACAATTGCGAAAACTAGTTAAACATTTCTGTTACTTGATAATAAAGATGTATAACAGGCAAAACTATCCCGTTTCAAAGGAGCATCGTATTATAAGTAGCTAGGTATGTATCTACAGACGCGAATCGGCGAGTTGTTTTCAAAGACAAGGGAATCTTTCTGTTCCTTCCTTTGGTCCGGCCCTGAGAGGGAAGCTATTGTAATAGTCCCGCTTCGATGGCTGTCGTTATTCTTTTCCTCCACGTTTCAATATACTCCAGCTTTATTTCTGTTTGTCATTGATAAAACGTAAATATTAATCAAATCAAACCATTTGATGTGACATGTTTTAGTTAGTTTTTAGGAATTTTACTTGCTACAGTATATCTGTTAATGTAGGCAATGCCATTATGATTATAGCTGTTAGCATTTGCGCATAACGTTCGTGCATATTACAAAATTACGTCATAATCTCGGTATTAGTTCAACGATCCACTTATCAGTTTGAGCTCCGTAACCCGGGGCAACGGCTATGCTACAGGGCCTTTTCACAGTCGCCGATATGGCAACTAACCGACGCAGCCGGCGATCGTTCAGCTCCTATAAACTAGGTACTCGTGTATTCATACGTAATTACTGCAATTTCCAGCAAAATATTATTAAAACAAAATTTATATGGAAATTCTTTACAGATATTTATAAAATAATGATACCATATTTATTGAAGCAGAAATGTGTATTCAAAAGACATTTTTGATTGGATAGAAATATGATTGTGAAAACGCCCACATACTGCGTCTTTCGTTTTATATAAAAATAAACGAAGAATAAGATTGCACTGAGGAGACGCCCACAATGTTTTCATTTTATGAAAAACTTGTACGCTACGTACGTAGAAAACGTTCACGCGAATTTGTTGCATTAAACTATCTATAGATATGTAAAGTTAACCTTTGTAGGAAAATTGGATCAAATGCAAACATTAAATTGCATGCAAGCGTTTACATTTAAACGCTCGCTTCAAACACATCTGTGGAGTAACAAGCTCCTGGTGCCTCGTCTAGTCCAAAGCGGGTTCCGGCACCCACAGCACACAGTGTGTTTGTCACTGTTTGCTGAGAGCTTTAGTCCACACTCGCCACTGATATTTATTCTGAGTAACCTAGTTATCTAGTACTAGATGCTAGTATACACTCACAGTGCTTAAGGTTATGGCGTGGCCTACTTACGATAAACCACCTTTTACGTAAAAATCTTTCATCAAAACTCCGGAAAAAATTATCATTTTCCTAGCTACGTGGTTTTATTACCTCACTTTCCATCTAAAACACTACGCGGTCAGAAACTATTTATGATATTTACGCCTCATAAACACACTGAGTACTCTAAAATATACAGTGTATATTCATGTACCAGTTATTGTTCGTAGTAATCATTTTATTGCGATTTAACATTGATGAATTTTCATGCCGAATATAAACTCGAGATATATGACACCCCAAAGGTTATAATAATATTTATATAGACTCGTGACCAACCAGGCTTTAGCAAATCCTATTCGCATCAGGGGTATAAACGTTTTTGTCGATACGCGGAGAGACGGCGGAGTCTGCACGTATGTTCAGTCAATTACACTCAAATTTTGAAAGGCCGACAGCATAAACATTGCAGGTTAAACTATTTTTTTTAATGTTAGTAGTTTACAATCCACCATGGCAGGGCATGTCATCGTAAGATATAAAAAGACCACGAAGATCCAAAAAGGTAAATGTGACATCTACCAGAAAATACCTAGGTTTTTTGGTTATTCCGAGCTAATTCCATTTTCTACCCGATATTTCAATTAAATAGAATATAATTAACGAGAACTTCTCCTCTTTTGATACCTTCTTTTCAATAATTCAATGAAACTAGTTTGTCTGACGGGGTGCATCTTTCGACGGCCGGAACTTGGCTGTTAAATATTCTCAGGATGTGCATTAATTCTCTTTTTATGAAGTCGAAACTTAGCTATCCGTTGAACATAAATTTTACTCTATCTGGAGTTTAATAGGAATCTATAGTTTTTGATAAAGCTTCGTGCAATCCAATTGGCTGAGGTTCATTCGTGTTGATGTCTGATTAGAGCAGTTTTAACGTTTTAGTTTTAATTTTATTAGCATTAATATCGTTAAGTTTTAAAGGGGTTAAGTGATATAATCTATGTTGAAATAATACTTAATGAAATAGAAATAATCACGTAAATTCTAACATAAGAATGTCACGAGATCAAATTGGGTTTTACAAGTTGAAGAAAGAAGCGATAGAGAAATGAATAGTCCCAGCAACGGCGTACATAAATATGTACATCAATGCAAGATTAATTATTTCTGAAGCACGTATGACTGTTCTGAACGTATATTGTTTAATTTAATGATATATTATAGGTACTAACACCTACGTATTTTATTCTTTTTTTACTATCCCATAAAATAAGACGTAGAACGTTTGCTCCGAGCGAATTTCTCTTTTCCTTATACCTTAAGTTTGGCTTTAGGTAATTTAGCATTTCGTGTTGCGTGTTTTCGAGCCTTCGGTATCTTTTACGAAAGTAAAGGTAGAAGTCGCTTCGGCTCATTGTTAAAGCATGCAATGCTGGCCAGATGCCTTCACCTAGAATTCTTCCCGACTATGCAGAGCTTTCGATAATGTAGGTCGCCGGTTCGGAGATGGAAATACTGAAATGATAATTTACTTTGTACAAAGGGAAATCGTGATCTTTTTCGTTAATTTCGAAAATTGCTTTTGCTTGTGTTGTTAATTGTAGCATTGGTTTGAAAAAATCAGTACGTTAGGACAACTTCCACACACGGTTAGTTAACCTCAAAGTAAGCTATTGGTTAGCTTGTGGTATGGGTGCTAACACAAGTGATAAGCTGCTTATATACTTGATAAATTAAGTATTTTTTAAAATACGAATATACAACATCCAGACTACAGCCAAAAAACATGCTCAAATCCTACCCAGGATCCTTTGTTCGGCAGTCCGGCATGGTGACCATTGAGCCAACTACGTCATCATTAATTGACTAGGGAGTAATTGACGCAGAACTTAACAGGTACCAAGTTCAAAGAGAATTGTGAAATTGATTTCTGTATTAGCTTAGAGCTTGGGTCACGTTCAACTTTTTTCGATATACCAACCAATTATATGGAAACTAGATTCCTTCACCAGTTTTCCGAGGCTATAACTACTTCCCGCGCATGGATAAATGGTTTCCTATAAGTTATTCTAATAAATAAGCTGTATTTCTACCAAGGTTTATCAAAATCCCTACAGTACTTTTAGCGTGAGAGTAACCACAAATTTTGGCATTTTTAATCATTAGGATTAGTTGGCTAAACATTTAGATTAACGTTAACATCGTATAAAACTAGTTAACTGGTTTTTCTCAGTGAATGAAGAACAATATGGACAAACGCTTCACAAAGCAATCTCATATCACCGGATAGAGTGTCGGTGGATGAAAAATGTCGATACAATTTTCTCTCTTTAATGTGCGAAGACCGCAGAAATGTGTTAAGTATTTTGTATGACAAATAGTTAGTATACAATCCACAGGAATTGGTTACGCGATTGGATTTATTATTACTGCTATGTGCCAAACTCATTTGAGGTTGAAATAACAATTAGTCGAGGTTGAATAAAATATCAATTTTATCGATACTAAAGGCCACAGGGAAAGCTTTCAATACTCATGGAGTATTGCTGCAATAAAAATACTGAACACTGAGATTTTCTATTACTATCCACAATATTATATTGTTTACAATATCTATAAAACACGGTTTGTCAATATTGAACATTCTAGAATCATCCCATTAATATGTAGGAGTGAAATAATTTGTTATTTTTTTGTGTTCGTATAAGACGTCTCGGAATACTACTAATACGATTTCATAAGTAAGACTAGCACTTGAGAGGCTTTTAAAACTAGCACTGGTTCGGTAATTATTAATGAGTTATTTATACAATGTTTATTTGGCGGTTAACCCTGTATATCACCTTCAGTGCGTGTATCATATTCACCACGAATAACTCGTAACTCATATAAAAGTGACCTAGTTTAGCCTACAATATTTATGTACCATATAATATGGATGTTAAAGGACAGTTTTTCTTACCGATCCCTCAGTAAATGTCACCCTTCCTTGCAAATGTTATTCTATTAAAGGATCGATGAAGTTTTTATGTTTATATAATGGAAAATGTACAGTAAGCAGTTTTATTACAGCGAGAGAAAATTATATTATCTCCACTCCGTCCGTACTTGTTTAGACGATATTGAATGTTTCATTTTGTGCTGCAGTTTAAAATTGCGTATTCTGTGCAACGCTTGAATAAAGCCGACCTTAATTTGCAGACAAGTGCGGCTTGATAGTGATGTGTCCCGACAGCTAGCCTGTTGAATTTTAAATTGCATTTTGCCAAAAAGTACCAGGAAAGTGGTCGGATGGACAAATTAAACCGCACCGAGGGAAAACAGGTATTTCCTATAAAAAGTGAGTCATCAAAATTATTAATTATATCTAATTAAGTAATTCCATTTACACGTATTATGAATACCAAAAAATAGAACACGGAACATGTTAAACGTGTGATATACATTTGTCAGTCTGAATGTCATAATATTCATAATAATTGTACTTAGAAGAAAAATAGGTTTTAGGTAGGGCGTTTCCCATACTGTGGTAAAAAATCTAGTGCCAGGTATACGTGTGTGGGATGTCGGTAAATATTTGTTGCGAATCACTACATAGTATAAAACAAAGTCGCTTTCTCTGTCCCTATGTCCCTTTGTATGCTTAAATCTTTGAAACTACGCAACGGATTTTGATGCGGTTTTTTTTAATAGATAGAGTGATTCAAGAGGAAGGTTTATATGTATAATAACATCCAATATATAGTGGAGAAGTACTGTTATTTTTGGGTTTGAGTTTTTCTGTAGTGTATTTAGTATCAGCATTGCACCCGTGCGAAGCCGGGGCGGGTCGCTAGTAGAGTATAAAGCTGATAGGTGCTGAAATATTCACACTTAAACAACCTCAACAAGAAAACTGAGGAAAATCAATTATTTCCTAAGCTACAAACACAGTTATGAGATAAAATAACTTCGATAATAAATGAAAAAAAAAAATCTTTGCAACAACACATTAGTGCGTCGCGTTTTTTCACAGTATTAATTAAGTATTTTCTCAAGCTGGAGTTGGCGTGTCTATGCCGCATTTAACCTTCGTTGTAATTTCCGTGATAAATGTAACCCCATTTGGATTAGACTCTGCATTTATAACAGCTTTGTTATGTATTACGAAATCCGTTTCGCTATGTGTTAACTAAGTTTTAATGGCTGTTGTGATTGCTAGACGTCAGTCAGAAATAAGATTGTGATTTAGGTGTTATCATAAATCTGGGCCTGCCCACGGCATGGCTTTGCTTGTGCAGTCATAATACAGAAATTTTGGTTAGAATTATCAAACACATTTATAACTTCGACACTCAATATTAAAAATCCCTTTATAATTTTAGTAAAACTAAAGCCAGCTTTGATTTTGGAATACCCACCAATCTTTCAACAAGTTTCTATGAAAATTAATAAAACGATAACCGTCTGTTGATCTTGTAGCAATCTCTATGAAAGGGTCTAAAGAAAAAAAAATCGAAGATTGTATCGCGTACGAACCCCTTTGCCTCAATTGGTTTTGATTGTCGTGTGACCTCGCCAAGCGGACCTCCCCATCGCTTCTTGTCATCATGGAGACGATAACGATATAAACGTGTGTGTATGGTCAGCAACAAAAGTAATAAACACATTTCTGATATTTTTGCAATTGCTGCCTGGGAAACGGCATGTTCTTGCTATCATTGGTCAGGTTTGAAGGAGACGTAATTTTAATCATTGTAATATTTGGAACTTTCTGTCGTAGAAATAATGTTTAAAGTCCCGATCTCTAGAGTAACATATTTTAGATTTGCGCCTCTTGCTTACACGTTTTTAACCCTCCATATGAATAGGAGCGAACATCAACAGACAAGGAGTTATTCGTATCCTGGGCTTCAATATCAATGATTAATTTTTAATGTTATGTCGACTATAAATTTTATGCTGCCGAATGTGTATCGATCATTCTGCAAGGTTTGTTTACCGAGTTATGGTTCGTACATCTAACTTTTCGTACTTACGGGGGTTTAAAAGCAGATTGGTTAATGTTGCAAAAGGTTCTACTGGCATCGTCACGACAGGACCATATGAAAAGTATTAGCATGCCAGTAAAATTATGTATCAAGTACGATTCCGGGTCGGCAAGTACCAATGCAACTTTTAACTTTTTCTAAGTTATATTAGGTACTTTCTAAGTATATTTTGGACACCAATGACTGATTAAAGGTAAAGGAAAACATCTCGAGAAAACCTGGACTATATAGTCTGAAGTCAGCAACCCGCATTGAGAAAACGTGGTGATTAACGCTCACTCCTTCTTTGTGTGAAAGGAGGCCTGAGCCCAGAAGTGGGAAGATAAAGTGTGATAAAGGCTGGTGATGATGAGTAAAATAAGGGATAAAATTTTAGCCGGTCTTGCATTATTGTTAGAAAAATCTTGTCGGTAACTGTACTAAGACTTGGTACTTTGTTGTGGTCGATAATCGGTCCTCTAGACGCGCTGATTGCTTCAGTATATTCTCGTGCCGCCTTGTTAAGCGATCTTTCTACTTACAACCATCACTGTGCGGATTATTCTTAGCGGCACTTAATAACTCTTCTATGGGTACGTTGTGGTCAGAACATTACACAGAACATTGTGGCGCACTGGCTTTTATGTCAATTTTGCCTTAGGATTTCCTTCATCGATAATGACACCCAAGATACACATCTGACACCCTAATTTCTCATCCTTCATAAAACTTTGTTATAAGTGACATTGGGACTGGTCAGGTTTGCATACAAACCAACTGGTACGTAAGATGCGATATTCTTTTCAAAGACAGCGACTGATGTCAGAGGTACAGTACCGTATATATTGCTCGTTAGCGTTTGCTATAGTGCCAGTTATGCAAACTATCGTTGTTAGCAGATGCACTTGACTCCGATGCTAGCTCGTTATTTCGCTTTAAAAAAAGACTTTCATCATTCAACCGATATCACCTTGAAGGTATTAAATTACTCTCAGCAACCATATTCATATTTCTACTCTGCTTGGATTTTCAATTATTTTACTCTCAAACTGCATTCAATTTGTATTCCATGTCAGCATGAAGGAGGTTAAATAATAAACCGAGTTCTATTCTGTGTTCCTTTATTCAGAAACAACTATTCCACGAGTTTGTCGTAAAACGTGGACAGCTATCGAAATGTCGATGTCGATGTCAGGTGAGCCATTCTGCAGCTCGTTTGCAGTGTCACGTGCTCCCGTGGGCCTTGCAATGTGCTTATCCTTAAAATAAGTCCTACATTCCCCGATTGGCTGGGAAACATACAGAAACGAGGAAATAAATAACATTTCTTTTTTGGTAGACATGCGCTCCAATTTTATTTAGATACGTATTCTTATATCGCGGAAACTGTCGAGAGAGATGTTACATACGTTAGAACAGCGGTTACCGTAATACACGATCAATAAAATTGCTTGTACAAATATTGGCGATTTTGGATGCAATATAATCTCAAGATGATATAGCAACGAATCCATACGCTGCGCTTAACATGTTGATAGCAAACAAATTAGACGATATTTGATCCATACACTCGTAAAGTTGGTCCGCTAGCTACGAACGATTGTGACGAAATGTGCGAACTTTAATAGTCAGTAAATCGTCAACTAACAACTGCCCATCTGCAATTAATTCTTTAGTTATTATAACAACTGAACAAGAAATATTCTGTTGGTGTTACACGTGCGTGCGCAATAAACGAAGACAGTCTTAAGAAGTGACGAGTCGAAATAATTATTTTAAGGCTTGAGCGAACACTAAAAATAAATCGCCAGTGTGATGTCATGAAAAGTGTTACGTACCTCTCTAACACGCATCCGAGTATGACATCAGTCCTGCTCGGCACGATCATCTGTTCGCCCGTTGAATTATTATCACAGTTCCCACCATTTGTGATTCACCCAGTTTTCCATGATTTTTTTTCTAGAGCTATTTAATGGATTGTAGAATGTAGGTTGGCTAACCCAGTATCGCAGTGGAAACCTAATTAGAGAGTAGCGGGTAGTATCCGGTCGTTGGTAGTTGTTCTTAGATAAAAACCACAAACCGGTAGAGGACAGAGAAAATTGTAAATAGGACTAATTTATTTTCTCAAGAGTAAACATTTTGATAAAAGGAAGATTAAAATGTTTAGCCTCAGGATTCATGTACCTACTAACGGTGTATCGTAGTCCCCAGGCGAGACATTTTTATATTATTTTCTAGTTGGTACCTGCTACTACGTTGTTTCACATTTTAATGCTACTATTTAAATGCTAGTCGTAGCTCCAATGATGTAGTCACCTTATTTGATGGGCTACATTATTCATAGGTATCGCCTTCAATACTTTAAGTTTGCGATTTATTTATTTTCATTTATCAAAGTGTATTAGTATTACCTAATTTTAGCTAGCGCACAAAATATTTATGTTTTAAGAACGCCCACACAAAAAGCGGATGGCCCGTCAGTGCTGTCCTCAACATGGCATTGTTTTCGTCCGAGTGTTACGTCGCGGAATGCGTCACTCGCTGCTCTCGTGCGTGCATGTAGTGCTGGGACAGTCGCCTGCACCGGCTGCCTCGCCGCAACACATTCGCGCCGGGCCCTCTGACGCTGACGTTTGAAGGTTAACCGTTTCAGTTAACTGGCGTTCACGCCACACGCGACCCACGGTACTCAGGATAATCATAGTTACCGGTAGATGCTGGTGTGTGTCTAGCCTGGACTTGGGCCAGCCCACTCAGACACTCAGAACTACTGTGACTCGTTCATGACGCCGCATATTTTTAACGTAACAAACAGCGCAGACACACTCTCGAGTGCCAAATGTAAAGTTCACTAACATAGATTTGGCAAGAGCAGCTATTTACGCGAAGTGTCTATGCTTCTAGCGAATAATCGCGGGCCACGTAGACATTCATTCTAGTGAACCGCGTAGGAAGGCAGAGGATCAAATAAAAAGAGCACATGCAACTATTCGCGGAATGGCACACAAATTGCCCTTTGTCCGTATTCATTTATGTTTAATGGAAAACACTTTTTACTGCTGTGCTGCCGGTGATGAGCTATCGTCACATTTTTTGCGCACTACAATCTATAGAGTCGATTGCTCAATGCACAGGCATAATACTTTCCTTTTAATGTGGTGAAATACTAGAAAGTAATTTTTACCTCTATCTGTAACTATCTTTGACAGTAATACAGAGAGTCTTCCGTCATGCGTTTAGGCAACGTCCATGAAGTGCTAATGATTTTGCCGTTGTCCATCCTAGAAATTCGTTGTCTGAGAATTTTCATTCTAGAAAGCACGGACCCCAATTTCTAAAATAATTACCAATTTTCAAATTAAAGTGGTGCACACTCCGCTAACTCATTTCATAAGATGCGAAAGGGTAGCTCTGCAGTAGATGTTTAATCCAGCATCCATCACAGCAAAATTATAAACTTTTTCTTATTCAGTTAATATTAAAGGTAAAATGCCCTGCATTGAGGAAGCTACTCTCCTTCATAAAAAAATGGAGATTTAATTAATTAGCTGAGTGATCCTTGCCAGCTAATGCGGCACGTACTTGTGCCAGATAACTCTTTTGCTTCGAGTGTCGCATGCTAATTAAATGTTACTTTACCGGCTGAATGGGTTCCTGCTTTCTATTGTCTTGGTGATTCAGGCGATATTGACCCTTATTTACTTATTGGGCTTAATATTTCCGTTACATAGTCACTTTGCCATAGTCGAACAGTCATCCTTCTGTTAGACTAGTTTTTTATAGCCAGTTGTTATTAATCAAAAAGCTGTTATCTTCTTCAATTTCCGGGCAGCCAATGCAACCTTTGTACCAAAAATAGTTACTAAAAATATACATGTTACATGTATCGTTGCAACGCGATTGAAAAGAGATACATTGGAAGCATTTTACTCCGAACTATCTAACATAGCACATACGTAGCATATATGTGCTTTGATATATACGATACTATTTCTGGCATTGTCTTTTATGTACCACGAGCAACATTTCATCTAAATTTGTACATCACTCCATGACAATGGATTCATCTTGTGACCTAATGCAGTGACCATATTTTTACTAACAATGACAGTCTCGGAAGTGGCAAGCAGCAATACCAATTGGCATTCTCTGTGATGGTTTGTTGGCAGACCTACTCGACAGTGCGCATCTCCACTCGATATCTGATAGATTGAATTGACGACATGAACCTTTACATGAGAGATTGATGTCTCTTCTAGGCGCATTTAATTTATTTCGATTCGGCTTAAATAGTGCGACTAAATATAATTATTAATCTTTCTCACCATCAAAAGTTTTTCCAAAGAATAATTCCCTTGCCAGCTTCTTATTAAATGTCGAATTGTCGTGTTTCAAGTTTAAACCTAGTTGGTTTGAAATATTCGTGTATAACTTTAACAGTTGGTGTAGTAAGCCTTAATTAAAAGGGATTGAATCATGATTGAACCTTCTCTGGCATAGACACAGTACTTGCTACTTTTGTTTGTTTGAGCTCTATCCATACACAAGGCTTCAATGCTCGCTGTAACTTTAAAAAAATGGAAACAAAACTACTCGTGGGTAGCTGTGCCAGTTCCGATAGAAAAAAGTTTGAACCCCTTTATTAGTTTTTGCATATATATAGCTCACTGATCGTTAAAATGTCTGAAAAAAAAACGTTGTATTACCTCTGACATTTCAAAATATTTTATTGATCTGTTCACAGCGACAGCTGCATGTCGTTCTCATTGCTTTTCTGTTATTGCTAAACGTCTTTTGTTCTATAACGGTCACCTTTCAAATGCGTCTAATTTATGGCGGCAAGGAATCCCTTGTGCTTCTTATTTTTAAATTCTTCTTAGTTCTAAGGAGTTTATTTCTGGTAACAAATAACACACCTATTATAAATATCCACAGTTTCGACCGAATTTCGCGAACACTTCCGGGAAAAATATTGCAAAATTCTTTCTTGAATGAAAACATTAGAAATAATTATTTTAATACAGTATCTTAATACGAAAACGTTTTATTTGTTGCCTTGCCCTTGGGAGTCTGTTTATGAATATTATAATTAATTTGTAAAGGGAGATCTAAAGAGATTTTTGGAACTTGTTTGTCCTTAAACCTACATAAAACGAATTTGACCTAAAAATTTTAATACGTGGAGATTTTTTGGAGAACTCTTAGGTTGCAATTGGACTTGAAATTCCAGTAAGTCGCACTGAAACGGGCATATGTGAGTCCACGCAAACAAAGTTGGAACGCTTATTTATACTGTTTTCATAGCGTTAAACGTTGACATAACTAATTGGCATCATTCATCTTGATGTGCTTTTAATAAAATACATCTATAGTCGTTTATTGGACGTTTATTTCTTTCTCAGATCGTAGTGAGAACACAGTTGTTGATATTATTAGATGTTTTGCCTTGTCTAATGTAAAGAAAGCAGAACCTTGACGTTTTTGATTTGGGCAAGGGGAGAGAGATGCATTATAACACTCTCGAGAGGATTGTGTATAAAAGATAATATTTTATAGACAACTATTTTAATAATTAACTTACTGAATGCATTATGTCGTCGTTAAAACAGCAACATTAACTGGTTTAACTTTTTGATCTTAAATAGACTTTGCTCTTGGCTGACGTGCCGTAATAACGTTAGGAACCTCTTTGGAACCACCTAGTGCTGTAACGTAATCTAATTTTATCTTACAGTTCTAAATATATAGACACTGCACCTACTGACGCTAATAAAATTGGTTACGAACACCAATGTTCCTGTTTAACTTTCATTCACTGTTCGAACAAATTATCTCCCAGTCCCACCTATCACAAATTAAGCGACGCGCAATTTCAGCGCTTGGTAATCAATGAAAATACCTGTCATTGGTTTTAATTAATGGTGCTACTTGCAATCGAATATGAGAATTTGGTTTATTTACACAAACTAATGAACTGCTCCATCTTTTCCGGCATCCAGCATTTATTTTTAGCGAGTCTTGTCGCAAATGTGAATGTAGCCGTATATTATCCCCAGATGATTTGTACTCGTTTGCGAACAGCAATAATTCTAGTCATTCTAGTTTCATTACTAATCGAGATTGGAAGACGAATTAATGTGCCTAATGAATGACTAGATCACCGTAGCCTGCTTTTGTAATGTACGCTGTATAATGTTAGTATGCGCCTATTGTTTGACGCGGGAAGTCACCATCAATTTACAGGTACAATGCAAATCGGTATCAACAAATTAATACTTATTGCAGTCTATAGCATAATTAAGTTTATGCTTAAACCAGCGCAGCACATAAATCATGTAACGTCACAAGTTCCATGTCATTTAATATGCTCTAGTTAAAGCTTTCCTGTCGTCCGCTTACAAGAACAGAGGAAAATTAGTTATGAATGATTAGCAATAATTAAAATACTTAATAAAAGAGGATGCAGGCTACTAGAATCGCATGTAGTGAGCTTAATATTGTAGAAAATGAAGGCGATTATTACCTATTGAGGACTGAACATGCTTTTAACTAACCAGGTTACTTGCAAAAATGACTTCGTAATTAAAGACTTGTATTTAAAATTGTTAAGCAACTGCATATAAAGCTCGCAACGTATGCTTATACCTCTTTATTTGTTTATGATATTCTAGCTAGCGCAGTCGGCTTCTCTTGAAGCAGGGTTTACAGCTAATCCAAGTAATTCTGCAAAGTGTTCAATTAGTTAAGAAGTAAAGCAGATACACGGAATAACTTTGTTTCATAGTATTCTGAGAGGTTCTTAGGCAAGATATAAATCTTCAATGCCAAGATGGCGCGACGGTTACTCGATGCAGTATCTTCGTGTTACAGTATTTATAGTCCCATGAGTTTGAAGCATTCATTGTGAACCTCTATGTTCACATTATGACTTTGGCTACTTTTGATATAGAATGTATTTTTTAGTATTACTGGAAATCTATGAAACCCGAGTATATCATAGATTTCCAGTAATAATAAAAAGACATTCTATATCAGAGGAAGATAGAAGAAGTAGGATATGAAAATTCGCCTGTCTTGTCATGACGAGTTCCACCATGTTACGGAAGACACTTTGAATTGGTGGATTCCAGCTGTCATTTGTACATTTTAACAGTCGCTCCAAACACTGGTACTCAGCTGCACCAGGTTAGACAGGAAACTGACCCCAACAAAGCTTGGGAAAAGGCTAGTCGGATGAGTAAGTTGTGCATCGCTTTGGAATGCATTCATTGAAATTTTGGAAGACACTCAGCGTCGACTATGTCAGTTAAATATTATGTAGTTTTGGCAGATTATTTGGCAATCTGCAATAGAAACATGGAAATGTCTGATTTTTGCCAACGTTCGCGCGCCTTACTGGCGCTTACTAGGTTTTTCATGTAACCCGTTTTAAGGAAATGAACTCGTATTATATGAATTGTAATAGTCTATCCAGACCATTATAGACTTTCCACAGTTAGGTCAAATAAAATGTTGATACATTTTTTTTAGATCGATTAACCTGAAACATCTGATAAATTATAGTGAAAATAACCTAGCGGCTTAGACGCTTGGCTAGCAAAGCGAAAGATCGTAGCTTCGATTGTGAGAACCCTCCTTACCCCACCCATTTCCACCCCGAAAGTGCAAAGCAGTTACTGCAAAGCAAAATATATTTCCGACTACGTACCGAAAGTGTATGCGCGAACACTTATCAGTATATGTTTAAGAACTATGCAGACACTTATAAGCATAATATAGAACTTAAGTTCCTGCTATTTCATTCCAGAAAATGAGCTGGCATGCCGTGTCATTATTAAAACTAATTGGTGACGTTACCTTTGATTCTGCATTTAAAATTCAGTAACACGGGTCTTGAAGTATTAATTATAAAACAATGTTAAATGGTTCGCTAGCTCTTGAATAGGGCATAGCGCGACTAGCACTCAGAATTACAGGTTTTCGGGGCGCGCAGCTCAAACGACCGCCTTTTGAGCAGCTCTATATATTAAGTACAGCCATATTTTACATAAGCACTGAATTTTTTCACTCGTATATTGTAAATAAACTTTGTTCGGTTTGTCGTATCTTTTTACATCCGCAAGTATTACGTAAGTATCGGGAACAGTAAGTAGGTCCACAAGGATTCGCTTTTTGTTCGTTTGAAGCGCCAAGAGCTGCCGTATCCCCCTCCCCCAAGAATATTCCCGCTTTATGACAAGATATAATCAATGTAATCATTTTAATCTCTTTGTGAATCCAACCTTACGTTATTTTATTCATTCTTGGCAAGAATTTCCAAAGGCTTCACTTCAATTTTCAGCGCCATGTCATCACGTCATGCATACGCCGTGCATAATTTTCTTTTACTCCGTGTCGAAGGCTGTCGACGATGTAAAAGGGGCTCTGGTAATGAAAAGCAGGATTAAATTCTGAAGAATCTGCATTTTTTTCTTTTTACAAAATGTGACTCGAGCTTTTGTTGCTGCTTTACGTTACCTCTAGCTCATTGTTTATTTCAAAATAGTATCAGTTGATTTATGTCATCCTAATAGTTAAGATTATCATCATTAAACCTTGTAAGTCCACAGCTGAACATGGGCAGCTACCGTGGCCACAGAAATCCATCTTTATCGGGCTCAATTTCACTTCTAATGGATTAAATTGGAAGGAATATGAATAAGACAGAAGTGATCTTTAGATGTTCAAATAAATCCATCATCAACAGCATTTTCTCTTAAAATTAAAGTTGTGTGTATCGTTTAGATGTGCAGACTATCGCCATTTATATTAGATAAAAGTTATCAAAGTGTTAAAAGCGGATTTGTTGATC
This sequence comes from Heliothis peltigera, assembly GCA_958496145.1. Lineage (NCBI taxonomy): Eukaryota > Metazoa > Arthropoda > Insecta > Lepidoptera > Noctuidae > Heliothis > Heliothis peltigera. Next base: position 13,740,278 of record OY292321.1, on the reverse strand, counting down.
AGTGTTATTGCTTATATTCTCATCGTCAGTCGGCCGCGTCAACTATAATAATCCTCATTTCAATAATTGTTCACAGTCGCGTCATTCAACGCCTTCTAGTTCGTAAGCAGGCATTATTTAATATATTTGGTGAAAAGTGGAAATGCCGCGGGCTACACGCCAACTAATCGATACAATATACTATTATTTAGTTACAAGCGCAAGGTCGGGTGGAAGTTGGGATAAATAATTGCGACCGCAGTGGTTACGCAGTCTTGCACCCGGCTTACGAATATAACCCACCATCATCTATTGTAGAGCATATTTAATGGATAGTTTAATCGAAAAGCAAATACTAAATAATGCTTTATTTAATATTAATTTATGCACGTTTCCTGATATTTTCTTATAGAGCACATGTTGATGTTGATTTCAGCACCCTCTAGGGGTGGAAGCGAGATTTAAATCCTCCCTTAGTCAGTGGAGCTTGTTCAGGTTTCAGTTTTCATCCGCCACACACGTGTGCTGTTATCACGACAGCGCGCCATCTGTGCGAGCAGTCTCGAACTACGTTGTACTTGAGTTCTGGAAAATTCAAACAGATGGCGCTGCTAGTTGTAACCGTGATGGTTATCAATGAAAACTCAGCTTCGCAATCAATGCGTTTATTCGATTAACCTTTTCACCGCCACGCCATATCGGTATTCCTATGCCCTGTACGCCAAGCCCGAAAATCTTAATTAAATACCTACAAAAAAATAAGGATTTCAACATTATATCGACACCCATTATTATTTTTTTTTTTATCAATACTTGCCAGATAAATGGTCGATCATTAATATGTTAAAAAGAACATTCCAATATTAAATATTTTACAACGTTCCACTCAAGTAGTTCCGAAGTTGTTAATAACATAAAAACAATGATTAAGACACACAACAGTTAAAATGAAAATAACTCTAGGTACAGCACTATTCTCAGTACTGAAGTACCTCACTGTCGGGAATAGCCGACATTGGCGCCGTCGACGAGTCTTTTATAAGACATCGTTGCATGTACATTAGAGTTGTACCATAGTGTCATACAGTTTATCGATGTTAGTATCTAATTAAATTCAAAGGCCACAGTAGTTTGTTTTTATTATTCTTGAAATTTAAACTTATTGCAACAATTTGGGTTGTTAATGGATTGAATGCAAATAAAACTATTTATTTACCAATCATTTAGTTTAATTATTGAGTTATATTATTAATAATTACTTTGAGATCATATTACTTACATGTCACTTATGAATAATATTATCACGTGATATTATTACATAGTAACAATTTTTATAACAGGAACTTTCTAATATTCTCACTAATCAGATTAATTATATGTATAAAATAAATCAAAATTTTCGTATGAAATTGCGTAGTATATACGTAACGATTTTTAAGTATAACGATATTTATATTCTTAAAATAGATACATTATTTAGTTTCTCGTATCTAACCTAATTAAACATTAAAGGATCAACAATCAACAATTATTAATGCTCACTGATCAGTGTTCAAAAACTACAAAACTCACTAAAAATGACAAATATTACAATACCTTAAGTTACCTAAATTAATTGAAGAATATAATATACGTCAACATGATACTACATCACTAGCAGTCGGCTCTGCACGACATTGGCGTCATGGGACTTACTTTTTTAACCATAAATTATTTTACTTTTTATCATCAAATATTTAAATGAGGAATATGCATTTTAGTTTACTGTATGCAACTAAATAATGTTTAGACATTCAGCTTTCAAGGTGTATCAATAAAATACATAAAAGTAATGATTTAATAGGTTTATTTTGTATTTTTCTGCGACCTGTTTTTTGTCGAGTATAGCCGTCGTTGGCGCACAGGGCACGCTTGCTCGTGTCGGCTATAGCCGACATTGGCGTTCAAAAGGTTAAAATCCTTATTCAAATACTATAATTATTTGAATTGCTTGCGCACATCAGAACACTCGATCATTGAGCCTTATTAACTGCTTTGTTGTTGTTTGTCTTGATATTGAATATTAATTCGACATGCGATTGTTTTGCTCTGATTTGTTGCATTAAGATGTCTTATTGTCGCCTTGAAAAATGATGGTAATGAGTAAAAAGTATAGGTTGGTACTGAGCAATGGAAAATAGCTTGGATGGAAATAGAAATACGATCATTTCAGAGACCTTTCGAGCTACGAATGATATGGATGAACGCATATATTTAATTGTACTAGGTACCTACTCAAAAATAATGCTATACCTAGTACCTATTGTTAACACCGTCAAGTATTTGATTTATTTGGTATCTATTAGGTACAGTCAGGCTTTTCAAATAATATAAGTAGTATTAAATAATTACTACAAATTTAATAATGATCCTCGTAACTGCTATTGATATAATCTTGCTTCATTGAAATAAGACTAGATTTTGTTGACTATGGTACCCAAAATATTCTTACGATGATTAGGAAATTTCTGCACCATGTTCTACAGGAATTCGGACAAATAAAAGGATTTAAAGACTCATACATAAAAAAATACCATTTAGTAATATCTTATCGATTTCAATTGTATCAATTGACTTGGCTAACGGAGCGTTCTGATCGTTTCTGCTATATCGAAACACACATTTTATATCAATTTCGAATAGGCTTACCAAATAAGTTAGGTATAATTTCAACATACTGAATTAATATTACATTATGTTAAAGTCTATCGCGTTAAGGAACGTTGTTCCAAAAATATTTTGCACTTAAGTTAGATGCCAATGCTTGTACAAGCTCATGTATTCCATATTATCTTTAATATGGCTATAAAATTTTAAAAAGAAGTAATAACTGCCGTCATATCCGTTGAGAGTTACATACGTTAGTTTAGGGATGTTAAAGTCTTGTTAACATAAAAATCATAATTATAGAATGTACAATAAACAATTAAAGATTTGACCATGAAGGGTGGTGGCGGTAAGCACCTCAACAGCAGCTCGCACCCACACAAACACAAGCAGGGGTTCCAACAAAAGAAAATATACTAAAAATAGGTCATTTTTAACAGCTTTTACTCAACCTTTGTTCTATTTTAAAATCTTAAACATGTAAGGCTACGGGTTTCCATGGTAAAGTTTAAGGTTTTTTTGTCAAATTAATTTAGAGTGAACGTGAACAGGAATAAACTTTTTTAAGTTTTCGTGAACACCCCCTTTCGTTTCGCCATCTTTGCCTTCTCAGACGTTGTCGTATAGTCGCCCGCAAATTGTAAATTCGTGACCTTGTAGCCGTTCAGCTTTTCAAACAAGTCGGATCAGACGTAGTTACTGGAATACCGTGTTGTGTAAGTATTTATATTAAAAAAAACGGTTTGTATTTCAGAACCGTATTACCGTACCCAAGTATACGTTAAACTGTTTCTTTTGCACGTGTAATTAGTTAATTAAATGCAAAGTTCTAGCAGGAAGTTTCACCTGGCTGGAATTAGCACTTTTTATTCGGTTTCGGAAACCTTCTCTGAGTGTATTAAAAAGTAACCTCGACGGATGAGTAGGTATGAATGTCTGGCGCACCTAGAGGAAATCAGATACAATGAAAAAATGCTGGCTGGACTTTTTTTGTTACATACGGGTAACAAAAAAAGTCCAGCCAGCATTTTGGATGCGGATGGGTAATATGTATCTGTTATATAGGTACCGTCGTAAGTTTATTTTTCATTGACATTCACATACAATGAGATTGACATTCTCATAAACATACATTTCAGTGGTAAAGACCTATCATTTAATTACAAAGAAACATATTTTTACGTTCTACATCTTTGTGAGCTTAGTGTGGTTACCGGTAATTTGTACCATGGTACGTGAACGAGCCTAATTTTATCAAGCGTGTGTTAGCGAGTATAGCCGTTGCGTTCGTTTTCAAATGTGCAACTCTAACGAGCATTTATGCGCTTATAAGCTCACATAAGCGCCAATCAGTGTAACTGCATCATCGGTTCTTGCGAAGACATGTTTATGAGTATTTTATGTTTCTTACGGAACATTTTCGCGCAAAAATAAACGTTGTTTTAAATTTGCACTTATACTACTACTATACTAAACTAAAATTTTATTGATGACATTGTGTAAGATTGCATTTATCTACGACCCATTAACGTAGTTTGCTTAATATTTAAAAGGTTATAAATGTGAGGTGCACCATAAAGGGGGGGATATACTTCTTGTTTTGACTTTATAATTAACTAGCGACCCGCCCCGGCTTCGCACGGGTGCAATGCTGATACTAAATACACTACAGAAAAACTCAAATTCAAAAATAACAGTACTTCACCACTATTTAATTGATGTTATTATACATATAAACCTTCCTCTTGAATCACTCTATCTATTAAAAAAAAACCGCATCAAAATCCGTTGCGTAGTTTCAAAGATTTAAGCATACAAAGGGACATAGGGACAGAGAAAGCGACTTTGTTTTATAGTATGTAGTGATTTATATACAAAAATGGATCATTATTTAGTTGATATTGTATGGGGTATAGCTTTGTTTCTTTAGAAATCAATTAATATTATGTATTTGCCTTCACTACCATTTCTTCTTATCATAGTCTATCCAAAGGTCTGTAAAAGATGACATTTAAAAATCAACTCCAATTAGATTTCCAACGCCTTTTTAAAATGTACATAATCACGATATTATTCCATTCCATTATATTCTTGTGCGGTGACGACAGACGCGGTACCTTCTGTTCCCAAAGACTTTGGTTAGTTGTTAGTTCGTAATTGAAATGAGACATTTTCAGGCTTCCTCGGCCATACTTCACCTTCGACGTTTGAAATTAGGTCAAGTATTCAATACTCGTGATGAAAAGGCAGTGATATTTTATTTCCTGAAGAAATTATAATTTTCATAGCTTCGTGTGTAGTTAGATTGACACAACTAGTTTAACACAGGAGTTGGAATATATAGAATCTAGATTCGTTATTTGTCTAGCCTTTTCCTAAGCTGTGTTGGGGTCGGCTTCGATTCTCACTTGATGCAGGTGTTTTCCAATATTTTATCCGATCTCCCCAACCCTTGGAAAAACTGATTGTCAGAGTTTCTGACTTTCGACTACTAGTAACGTAATGATGAAAAGCTGGAACCCACTATGACTAAATCTGACGTGCCTTTCGAAACATGGAGGAACTGGTTATGCCATAAATGGTCACCCATTCACGGACGGGCCGAACTCGTTACGACAAAATGCTAAACCCATCTACGGACGAGCCGCGTTAAGCTTATGATCGGTTGACCCTTGCGGCTGTTAGTTAGCCACGAGCTCTTCGAATATAAATCTTTATTGTTATTTAATACAAGCTCCATTATAGTACTAAGTTACTCATATTATTTTACGTCATTAAAAAAATAACATTTGTATATCTATTAGCCTAGTTAGTTCCTACGAGGTAAGATCAAATATTACAATAAAAAGAAGAGATTGCCAGCTAGATAACAATAATGGCCGAGTTTAAATTGCCTCGGTTAATCTTTCTTATCTTTCGATATTGAGAATAGTCCATGAAGATTTATGCTAACCGTCGGCTTATTAGTAGATAGGTTACCACGCGATCAACTGCTAATCTTTATGTGTGTATCTGAACCTCAACAGATGTGTCCAATGAATAGATCACTTTGATATCCAAAACATGTTACCTAAGTACCTTAAGAAGAATGATATTTCTTAATTTTGAATTCAATTCTGAAAACTTTAGCGATTTGTTGATAGATTTTTTGGCACTTGCAAAAAATGCATTGATTTTGATTCCTGCTATATAATTTGTATGATATGAAAGGACTGCCTGAATGCATTTAAGAAATTAATTTTACATACGTGGCTGGGCTAAGTAAATTATGAGCCCCTTTGTTGCGTTTACGCTGCTGGTGCGAGTACTGAAGAGCTTAGAGCATTACATATAAATAATATTTACTAAAGACTTAAAGAATAAAATTCTTACCGAGTATGTTTATTTACGTCAGGACAGAAGGTAATTTTGTACTTACAGATTTCTTTTTAAGTCTCCAGGGTTTCAGTATGAAAAGTAATAATAGAATGCCTAGTTAATTCGATTTATTTAATTCAATAGTACCCGCTACTTTCTCAGACATTTTTAACATGATGAACTCGTGTTCATTTAAAGATAACATTGGCGATAATTGAAAAAGTTGATATTACAAAACTCAGTAGTAGGAATTTGATAAACACCAAAAAACTGACGCAAAAAACCAGTGTGTCATTGGTTTTTGCCAGCGTCGAACAATAAAGAAAAATAACAACCCTCCCCTTTGGCTTCGCCGAACGTGAAAAACTAGATGCACGGCTTTTTTCTGTAGGTACTCAAAAGCATTTCCATTGCACCACTAATTAATATTCGATAGGGATAAGGCAATAATTCAACGTGGAGAGTCTATCCTACAGACAACGAGTTAGTAAAAAGATTTAAAAGATACAAAATTGAACACGATCAACAAATAAAATATTTTCATAACTGATGACGTATGTAAGTACGGACTTATAGGCATGTGTTAAAACCTTTCAGAGTCTTAAATATCAGAGGTATATCTAAGATTCTTCCATTCCATTCGTTTAAGGAAGGTACTTGATTTCTATTTGTATTTCAGTCCGCATTTATCGTTCCGAATTCAAAGGAAATCATATCCTGTCCGCTTCCAAAGATTGCAATGTTTTTTTTTTCCAAAATAACCCGTAAATAAATGGATTTATTCCACGTATGGTCATAGACATTTCTAAGCATACCGCTACCGGGCCGTTTTTCGTTCAATTTGGATGAAAAGGAGTACCCATACAATCGTGCGTGTTTTATAGAACACAACGCTTACCACTTATATGGCCTAGATTTTAAATACGGGTCGAGGTTTTGCGGAAAAGTTTCTATACGAAATTCGTCTATAGACTGGCGTATTATCGCCAAGAACCTAATTAGGAAAAAATGGTCTGTATGGCTACGAAAAAGGTACCTAATCATACGAAGTAGGTATACTTTATCTATGTGTTAGTGTGAACATTTATACTCGCGATTCGAGAATGATTTCGAAATGAAAATTATTAGCGAGCGATTGCTTTTTTACACAACCTTCAGACTGAGAAAGTTCGCAATTTAAGATTTAAAGTTTATTAAGGAAATAAAATAAGGTCGCCACAAACGACCCTAAATAACACTTCTTGCATATATGAGGTCACAGAATTCGTGCTGAATACATCCTTGCCAAGAAAAGTTATTGCTGCAGCCAAAACAATAAAGCTTAACCTTTGGAAGAAAGCTATAATAGTACAATAATATTATAAAATTATTATTCAAAGTGCCGTACATTTTTAGTGCTAGACCTGACTCGAAATTTTTTGGGGATTTCTTCTATAGTCTTTAGATTATTCTTTTTATAGCCATGTTGTTTTACTCAACCTATTGAGGGATCCTCTAGCGATTGGCATTCATACCTCAAACATGATGAGGTACAAATGACTGTAACAGATCTAAGCGACATGGGAACCACATATGGAAACAGACTTCTTCATTCTCATTCCTCACATTTAATTTCTTCCAGACTCTACAGTTTCCTTGTATTTTTTGTGGACTAACGGAATACTCCTGTTCAATACTGGATATCTGCCCGCGGCACCTTATCTCCGTTGTGTGCACATGAAACATAGCCCAAAGCATTCGGGAATAATGTAATTATCTACTAGATTTTTTTTTTGTGAATCGGCCCTATATTTGATTCTTTCAGATGTACCATTACATGTAGAATCGACTCAGTTTGTGCGGTGCGAATAATATAACCTTATATAGACAAAAGTTGGTTTGCCAAGCAGATTCAACATTTTTGTTCTCAATTAACTATACGTATTTAAATTACCACAAATTAATAACAAGTACCAGCTTTTTATGAGAAAGTGAGAAACCCACGAGATAAAGCCAGTGTTTAATAAATTAATACCCACAGTCGTAAATAACGACAAGGTGAAAAGAAACAGTAGCCTAGAACGTCAAGATTTATGTGTTGGGCTGTGTTTATGAGATTGGCAGCCGTAAGACGTCCTCCATAAAGGCCTGTGTACCATACAAACCTAGTCAAATACCCTAGAACATTAGTGGAATGCTAAATCTATGCTAAATACCTATTAAAACAGCGAGGGAGATATTTTATTCATGTTCTAATTTCGCCGCCATTCATTCATTTGGAAAAGCTATTTGGCCTTCAGATGTTACGGTGGCTGATAAAATTTTGCCGTGTAAGTATCTCTCCTGCTCGTCCATGCGTGTAAGTAAAATAAGCTGGCACGCGTATTGGCGCCGTTTTAAGCGTACTTCATATAAGCCGCGGTATACATTTTAGGTCTACGGGAATATTCTCGAAAAATTGTTGACCGATTGTCTTCTTTGAGTGCGTGGCCAGGTGTTTGTTGAATGTTCGCCTTGAGTATGTGGAGTTTATCTTCGAGTTCTTTTTTCTTACAAAGGTGAGATTTTTAGTCCGTTCTTTCTTCAATATTGAAGTCGTTTCTGTATTATTGATTCTGATTTTGATTCTTCTTCGAATATGAACTTGGACTCGGGTGCTCGTCAGATAAACTGTCTATTTGCTGTCAGTGTATAGTGTATCCAGAATTAACATTCGGAAACAGTCCATTGGAGCAATTATTCATTAAGGACATAGTTTTTGTGGAATTGCTCATTCGGCAAATTGTATCGAGGAATCGTCCGTCCGGGAAATTATTCATTCAGAAAACCGTTTCTTTGTGCAATCTTCATTTGCCAATTGCTTTACGTTTTTTTCACGCAAGAAGTAGTTATCAGATAATAAAGAAAATACCACTTTTGTTACCAAACGCATCCATTTATTTATCCCTAAAATAATTCCTTAAGAATACCTTTTATTTTTTCGTTATTAGAAGCGGAGGATCTTCGTATACCCGGATAAAAAACTACCCAACATCTTTCTCTAAGGTACGAGCTCCATAACTATCTAAATCGGCTTAGCGTTTTGACTGTAGGCGTAAATAGACAGTGCACAAACAACAAGATTATCTATCTGACTTTATTTTCACATTCAAGCGCATTTTACATTTTAGAATAATTATGGGTAGAAGGAATAAACTTTCCAGGTCTTCATCATCTAGTTTTATTTACCTATTATAGTGTGCAATGATGAAACTGCAGTCAAATTCTTAACTAAATATATAACAGAACATGTTATGTTGACATGGCATCGCGAAACTTTTTTTCTCACAGTACAGCGACGGATGAACCCTCTTTGAGTCCATATTGATTTGTTCGCAATCCACTTCTTTCTTGCCTCGCTTAAGAAATATTGAATAAAAAGAACTTTTGTATTTTTAGCCTCGGGTCTGTCTCAGCAGGACGTACCGCAGACATTCTAATACTCAAATTATTATCAAGCATGGCGGCTCTAAAGCCCTTCAATTGAGAAACATTAGTGAGACAAGAAATATTGACATTACTTATTGACAATAGGATTAATCAACCAATGAAATGCCAATTCAATGGATGAATAAACTAAATGTGTTTACTTGGCGGGGACATTACGATGACAAGAGGAGAATACATTAATTTGTGTCGATTTTCAATATTATTCATAAGCAAAGGCAACACAAATTGCATCTCTAAGTATGACGCAGTTGCTTACAATTATACCTTTTCACATAAATAGGGAAAACTAAGGCTGATGATGGTGAAATAATAAGATATCAACTCGAATTCGCGTTTCTTGGTAAACTAGTTATTAGGTATAATTATTTACGGTTTCCTACTTATAGTATTCCATATCACCTTAAACCAATCACTGGTGTTCAAGATATATTAGGAAGGACATACTTGAGATTAACGGTCAATCTCTCTGTGTGAGGAGAGGCTTGTCCGATAAAATAAGTATAATGTAGTTCCTGGTTATACGATTACTAGGCCCTTTTTCATTTTCATCCACATCGTCTGCTCTTGATTCGTAATTTTTTTGTTTACTCGGTTTCGGACTAGCATATAGTTAAGTAGCCTGAAATATTCCTCAAAAATCAAGTGTCAAATCAATCTTTGTTCATCAAGGAATTCTCACTAATTGCAAACAACCAAGCTGAGTATATTATTACTTGGCGGGCACTGCGATGCCCCCCGATATCTATATAGATTTTCGGTGTCACATTGAATTATTAACGCAGGGCATCGCCCGCTGATATTATAAGGAATTCATAACAGGTGCAATTTTGGTCGCCCTCATGTTATTCATGTATAGGTACGACATCAACTTTTGTAAGTTGTTGAAGCGATTGTATGTGAATAAATAAGTAGATCTTATTTACCCTATGCCCTATTTATTTTGTCAACTAGGTTAAGCGTCCACAGATGTCCGTGATGTGCATGGCGATAACTTCATTTAAAGAAAAAATAACCTTATGAAATATGCTAATACTTTAGCAACTAAAACTCTCCTTCTACCATAAAGTCCAACCCGAATCTTCCGAAAAGCAACGCTTTCCAATGCGGGCGAAGTAAGTTTTGACTTGATAACTAGCGAGGGTGTGCAAGTAGCCGCGCTCGCTTACCCGCTAAGTAATTACGTCAATTTGCGTTAGTTTAGGTGCCGCTTCAAAGTACCCACACCGGCCTCCTTATGGCGACCCGGCTTATAATCACTATCACCCTGCTTCATTAGACATCAACTGTCTCACTCACTAATGGAGGTCAAAATGTATTTACTTATTATGTTTTTTAGTATAGCGATTGACATAACAAATTGCGGGTATAGCACACCGATACGGAAAAGCTATAAAGTATAACAGTAACACGTCACGCACACATACTAAGAAAGCAAATGACAAATGTCGTGACAGTTTAAGTGAGTGTCATGTCGTTTACCGTCACGACATATCAGTCAGCCCTACCCCTCACGCTTATGATTCACATCAAAAAGTATTCTTATGGCAAGATTCCACCAAAATTGTTCGCGAACAAAAAATGTGTACGCGAGTCCACAGCTAGCACGTGTTCGCGTACAAAGGATGCAATTTCGCGGGCTTTTTGGAAAATGTTTGCACCCAATTTGTTACTGTTTGCTAAAGCGAGTAGACCAGGAGAAACATTGGAGTGCGTCAGTGCCGCACACTGGTGGAATTTCGAGTTTACGAATAAATAAAATGCAACATTACGAGAACTTCCAAAGTAAACTCGAACAAGCAAAGTGCAGATTATACGTCAATGATTTATGCCTCTAAACTGCACCCAGTTTTAGCAAGTATAACGCATCTGTATTACGCCATTATATTGAGTAACTGATAAGTGAAAACGATATTTTCTGGCAATATTTTACCATTAATTTGTATCTTGTTTCTAGTTGTGTAAACAACTGTGATATGTTATGCTAGTTGCTATTCTAGATTCCGCTCGCTTCTTAAATACAACTTATTTATTAAAAATTCTTGCTGACCAATGATCGTTCACCACAAACTTCGTCCTCAAAATTCGAAAGGTGCATTGTCATTGTGTTCCGAAGTTCCCATGAAGACCAAACAGAACCATCCCATCATCAGAACAGCTGCAGTTTCGATAACTAGTTTAGAATTGTCGTCCAATTTACACATGCTTGTGAAAAGTAGTCGGAATTCAGGAAATGGGTCACTTGTAAGATTCGATTACAGAGAAACGAACAGGGGCAGGTGAGATGAACTAAATGCTTGTGAAAAACAGTAAGTGCTTCTGTCCGTTTTCGACGATGACAAGTTCTTAATTGACCCCGAAATAACTCGACTGGCCATATTGCCTTCATGAGATAGAAGACTAAATATAAATAATCAACTGCATCAGATTGGAAATGCAACAAATCACATTATTTAAAATTTCAATCTCGACGACTTACAAACTAGGAAGATCTTTCAGATACTTTTAATTGCTTCTGTAGTTTCATTCCGTAGTCTAGAAATAGCGGGCGATCGGTCAACAATAAAAGAAATAACTTCACAATTTTATCTTGAATGAATTTGGGACCTACGTTTCCTAAAACATGCAGGTATCGTAAGTATTCAAACATTATAAGCTTGGGTAGCTCATTAATTCTTATTTTCATGCCCCGAACACCCTTGGGAGGGCTAAGAAAACTTATCCTGAGCATACATTTTCGAAAAGTCGACTGTCGTCTCTCGAGACATTTCCCAAGTATATTCCTTTAATCAGTTATCAATATACTTCGAGCTAACCTACACCGAAAGTACTCTTGAAATTTTCATATAGATAGAATATAAATAAATTTTAAATTTTTTACCCAAGTTAATGCTTTTTTATTATTTTTGCTTTCGAATACTCACGGCTATAGCATTCAATTAACTCAAATAGAGCTTCAAGTTCCAGATCTCGAGAAAGATTTCCTGAATTAATTTAACTTACCGTTTTCTCGTTGTGCGCTTCGATCCTCGTTTTACTTGGAATACGTTTGTACTTAGCGATTGTGAACGTTGAAGGCAGATGCGGGGAGCAATTGCTTCCTCTCGCACTTAGCTCGCTCCCAAGTTTGTTGGCCATATGAGACAAATTGAGATATAACATAGCTGCCTAACTATGTACATATACTTATGTGCGAATATTGGATGTCGCCTCCATTCATTTATGCTCGCTTGCTTTTGCTTAACTGCCTCGTTGGTCTAGTAGTCGCATAGCGTGACTGCTGTGCTCGGGGTCTCGGGTTCGATAGCCGGGCCGAAATCGCCTTGTGGGTTTTAAGAAACTTTCATAAAAGTAGCCCGCAGCCTGGACGTTGGTGACTGATACACCCGTACATTGCGGAGCCCGTAAATGTCGGTCCTGCGCCTGTTCTAAGATATCCGCCGTGACCGACAATCGGTCTGGATGCGATTATTTATTTGTTTTAAGGGTTAACTCTTCATCAATACTGCGTGTACAAGAAATCCCAAAATAGCATGCTAATGAACGAGTGTCAAAAACATTGGTCAATTCTTAGCAACTGTTATTGTAGTAATCTTCATTAATAGTATGACATCCACGCTATCTGCCACACTCCGCGTTATCTAGTCCGATCAAAGCACTCCACAGATACATTACCAGTTCTATTCTATGCGTTGTTATCGCAAGGTTAACCCGCACTTATGTCATCGAAGCGCATACTGCAAAAATGTTTAAACTATCATTTGTCACTGTCCGTAATTATGTACCTTCCTAGTCGGAACATCGTTATGGTAATAGAACATGGAAAGTTCACAATTGACAGTGATGTCGATCAAGGGGAAAATATTGCGCTTTTAGCAAGAAAGAAAGGGTCATCGATGTAATGTTCTATCGTTTATGGTAATTGATGAACTAAATATATTCATTCATACATCGTGCTAGCTCCGTGTAGTGATGGCCTAGTGGTTAAAGCACCAGCTTTTCGGGTTAGGGGTGCGCGGGTTCATTTCCAGGTCAGTTAAGTACCAATGTAACTTTTCTAAGTTATATGTACCTTATAAGTTTACTTATCTTATAAGTCTTGGACACCAATCAGGTTTTAAAGATTAAAGGTGAAGGAAAACATCCCGAGGAAACCTGGACTATAAAGGCTGAAACCAACCCGCTTTAATGCTATTAACGCTCAATCCTTCTCCATGTGAGAAGAGGCCTGTGCCCAGCAGTGGGAAGTTAAAAAGGATGATGATGATGAACTTACTCCACGCAATGGCCATGATTAATTTTGATCAGGTAAACCAAAAAAGGTGAGATCCAAACTCACCAACTTAAATCTCTCTCACATCAGCCACACGTGCGAGCAATGGAACGTAAATGACACAGAAGGTGCAAAAACATATTGTTGAAAAAACAATTACCGTTTTATGTGTATTTTCGCTCCGGCGTTAATACGAAATTAAATAGTGACAAAAGCGGGTGCAGACATCCAATTTTCTCTTTGAAATTCTATTTGCAATTCATTTCGAAAGGCCAATTGACGAGTTTCAATTGATTGTTCATTATTTAGCATGAGTAGTTGTGTCATCGGGCCGTTTAATTTCCAAACAGAGGAGCAATTAAGTTTATTTACGAAAGTGTGAAATGTCCTTCCTTGTTTACTTTTTAAAGATACAGAAAGATTTTATTATACTGTGATTTTTTAGTGCAAAATCTGTGACCGCCCTCGATAGCAACGAGAACTGAAATTCGCAACTTAACCGGCCTATGTCAGATATTTTGATATTTTCTATCAAATAAGTAATCGATTTTAGTAGAAATATTTTAAGGCAAAGAAATTGCTAGACTGGTCCTCGATTTCGTAGGATTGCGTAGATTCATCGGACACTGACATGGTAGCTATGGGAACACTTCGGAAGCATATCCTTATATGAAAAAATATACTCTGAATCAATTCTAGGGGTTCTTCAGTAATCGGTGAATTTACGTACAAATAACAAAGCATACAGACAGAATGAGAACTTCCTTTTTTGGGAAGTTGGTTAAAAACGGTGTTTCTCCAAATTGACTCAGATTTTCTAACTCGGCGTGCGCTGTTATAGATTTCATATACCTCCACCACATACTTCGCACTGGATTTTCAGTTTAAATTATAGGTACCAAGCGAGTGAAACGGCGAGATACTTTAGTTCCTAACTAGCGATATTTATAGAAGCAAGTTTCAATATAATACCCTTTGCCTGGAACTACTCGAAAGGCTCTAGATATTCCTTCATTAATTGCTACTTATAAGTTCTACGTGCAACAAAATCAAAGCCCTGGGCAGACGCTAATTAATTAGTGCCTTGCACATCAGTGTTCTTTAAACGATACTGACGTGATGCAATGGCTCGTGCGATACCAACGCACTGACATACTGCGTTTTTAAGGAAAACCTCGGCAACAGTAGCAAGGTGGCATCAGTCGCACCATTTAAAAACGCGGTGTGCCCTAAGTAATTGCGCTATGTAGTTCGTGAAAATACTTAACCAAGTGAAGCAAATAACATTTAACATCTTCAAGGAATAGTTCTACAATATTAAGTCCTTTAAAAGATAAGGTTTATTACACGTGTTTCACAGTTCTTTTCATTTGTTTTATTTAACTGGTTTATCTAAGATACACGTATTTATTTTCATATCCTTGTGAGGCGATCCACGGGCCACGTTATAAGTATTGACCAACAAGGTAACATAAAATAGCCGTACAATTCTTAAAGGAGGATAAAAGAAACAGACAAAAACAAGGTTACGGACTAAATTCTTAATCAACTGTATCTACTTACGATGCCGTCCTTGTGTATAAATCTCTAAATTAAAGGTCCGGCGATGTAAGCCAAATAAATTAATTCAACATCTTTTGTTACGTTCTTAGTAAAACCATCACAGATTACAGTGGTATTGGAGTAGGCACAGAGCAATATCTTGTATGTACCAGAGCTGTATTGAAGATTAAGACCATGATTGGAATCAGTTTCCGAACACAAACCTACTTATAGATAAACCAATTGGTATGTTAACTAAGATAGCTAAAAATATCCGCAGGTTTTTTAATAATGATTTTAAATCTAGACCACGATCTAAAAAATTCAGCGCCCGTTTTATTCTGCATAAATACTTTCTTTCAGAGATTAGTAGTATTAAGATTTTGAAGCAGTACCTTTATACAAAGGTACTTGTCAATTAGTTGATCACCCTATGTAGCTACGTGAAGAGAAGAAGAATCCATTAAACAAGGCTCACATTACAATATGTAGCGAGATAAACAGCTCATGTGAAGGTGAGCAGTATTCACACTGCTCTTGTCACTACAGCTAATGTCTCTCGATAAAGCTAGCCATTATCAAAAGTCTAGATAATAAAGAAATCTTACCTACAACCTTTTGCCCCCCAGACAACCCTTCATGTCCGGTGAGCTACACAATACTTGTCAATAACATCATCTACTTATACCCATGGCGATAATGACGGTATTTAGGCGCAAAGAAATTGTTCAAGGTTCGCAGATATAAACACAAGATGAGTTCGGTACTATGTTACATCGCGTAATCGATAACTGAGCAAATCGCAAGGTAAATATACTCACACAGCTGCAGATTCTCATTCAGTCGTAATATTGTATGTAATATTATGTATGTATGTTTGTTAACGACACAGAGGGGAGAAAAGTAAGCAAGAGGACAAACTATTGCAAATAAGCTATCATTATTACTTGATATCGCATAAATATGTTTGTCTGCCTTCAACGCTTATACTAGATCGCTGATTAAGTATGGAAATTGATTGGAAACACGAGGACAACATGGAATAGTTTTATTCTTTTGTCGCATATTTTTACTTGCGACATTATCGGCGAGAGACGTCCCTTAGCAGCGAGCTATTCGTTGTATTCTATTCTACACATTGTATTTCGAAACGAGAAAATGTGTTTAATGCACTTGTTGAATTTTAACTGTTTGTGTATTTAACTAAAATCCCCACAATGCATTGTCACAGCTTTTAACTGTCTCTTATCTCGAACAATAGCCAGGGAAATTATACCCGTACTTTAAACAAGTGGTCTTTTTCAGTTAGTCAGTTAACAGGTCCATATGCGAGAGTTAGTAATGTTTTATGGATGTATGTTTGTTACACTTTCACGGGAAAACATTTTTATGAAACCTGGTGCTAAAGCTTATATTATCAGAATAATATGTCTCCTATTTTTTATATATGTGCGTGAAGTAATTTGTATCGGGATGCGGTTGTAGTTGTAGGCGGAAGGTAGTATTTAATAAGTTTAAAGAAAAAGCATAAGTTATTGTGTACAACTTCTATTTAATTTTGTATATAGAAACCACATTGATATAATTTGTACATCGTAAAGATAAAACTAGTTCTGGTGGATCTACTTGATTAACTGTTTTACGGTATCAATACCTACTTATCATCGCCAAAATGTGCACCTAACTATGGGTTGGTCACATCTGAACAGAAAAAAAACACAAGGTATTTTTCAGGTTTCTGTAACATTGAGAATATGCTCAAATCTACATAAAATAAAACATGATTCAGCTTGAACGAAGTCAAACAAAAGCTTAATTGTAATTAAAACGGTTCGAATCATGCATTTAATTGCCGGACGTACACACGCCATGAAATATGCAATAATAAATGATTACAGGCTTCGTTTGATTTGGGGAGAATTAAAAACATTATTTTGCAGACGCCAGCACATAAAGCTACTCCAAAACTGTCTGATATTCCCAATCAACTTTGAACCATAAGCTTCAGCGGTAAAATTGATAATTTATTAAGGAATCTATTAAGGAAATTTGACGAGACTGTAGTAACTTGATGTGCTGGTGACTACATCTTCATCTCCCGAGCCTTTTCCCAACTATGTTGGGGTCGGCTTCCAGGCTAACCGGATTTAGCTGAGTACCAGTGTTTTTACAAGGAGCGACTGCCTATCTACCTCCTCAACCCAGTTACCCAGGCAAATCAATACCCCTTGGTTATAGACTGGCGTCAAAATGACTTCTAACTAAATATAAAAAGCAACTGAACTCGTTACATTGATATTTGAAACGACGAAAATACAGAATGGAGACTTAGCTATTATTATTTTGTCTTATTCCGTTACGTGCAGGCTCGTTGTCATTGAGGTCATCTGTAGCAACATTTGATCTGGCGATAAAGCGGCCTGCCACTGGTTTATCTCATTTAGGTTTATGCCATCCGTGATGGACAGATACTGTGTGTAGCCAGTGTACCAAACTTACTGTCGATTAATGTTCTTGGTTAGCTGTGATCAGTAGTTTACATAAATGGTGAATTCAACATAATCTGCCCAGCCTTTTTCCAAGCTCTGTTGGTGTCGGCTTCCAGTCTTAACCGGATGAGGCAGAGCACCAGTGTTTACGTGGAGGGACTGCCTGTCTGACCTCATCAACCCAGTTACCTAGTAAAACTGGTTTTCAGACTTTCTGGTTTCTGACGACCCGTAATGACCGCCAAAGATGTACAAATGACCGCCGGGACCCAACAATACGTGCCTTCGAACACGGAGGAATTATTCATGACAAGATGGTCACCCATCCACGGCCCGACCACGCCTAGCGTTGCTTAACATCATGATCGATCAACCGTGCGGCTGTTACTTTACCACGAGCTCCTCAAATGGTAAACACAATATGACCCCCATACTATGCTCTTTCATGAATGCAAATGAGCGATCTCAAGATGTACACATGATCAAAAGGGCTTGCCCCAGCCGTTGTCTGAACGGTTATTCCTTAGCTTTAAACCTACTCTTGAGATGTCTTATTAATTAACATAGTTCCACGTTCAAAATTATTAAGTTCGAACTTCGCCGAAATTGCTTACAATGCATCTAACATGCAACGGCCTCGCACCAGTCGAGGCGGTTCACCTACTTCCACAACTTCACAAAACGGATTTATACTTCGCCTCGTAATGTGCTAGTGGTTTGATGGAATTTCATTGATTTGAAATAACATACCTATGTCTAGACTTTATCTCGTATTTTTCGATCTCTGTTTTCTCGGTTCAACACGAGTGTTGAGGGCGTAATTGAGTGTAATTGGTAGTGACCAGGCAGCGGTCAGTGAATAGAAATGCGCTTTTGAGATAGTTTTTATTTTATGGTGACTTAGCTGTATGGAGGTATGGGCCAGTTTCCATCGAAGGCTGTATATATTTCTATTGTTCTTTCATTTTTTGATCCGAATTGATGGTGTTACCTTGCATTATTATTTTTTTATAGAAATAAGTATTAGTCCGTAAGATTGCATGCATCACGCTCACACACCACGAACAGTAAGAGTTCCATGTCATATTTATTTTCATAGAACCAACATCGGTAAAAGTTCTCATAGAATATATGTATCCATAAATAATACGCATAGAATATAGAACGTTCTCGTTTGAAGTCGCCTTGGAGCATGTCACAAATTCAATATCACTGGTAACCAAATCGGTTGGGTATACGTGTGTATTGTACGATGCACAAGTATTGGTAGATTCCGTCTTTGATTCAGTTTCGGGGTCCGTATCACAAAATTCAAAATTCACGATAGCCGCAGTGAAGCGCCGGCCGGCCTCTCACTGGCTATTTCCGTGAAAATGTAATGAGCAAATAATAGTGATTGGCGGCTTTTGTGTTAAATTCGGACCAATCAGTGCAAGTAGCCATCAGAACTGTGTTATCCGTTTCAATTTTGATTGATCTGTAAATTGTTGTTATTTCTATTCAGACTAAAACTGGTTTTGTCAATTTCGAGGAATTCTTGGCTAAGTAATAGCCGCACGGGTCGATTGATCATAAGGTTAAGTTACGCTTGACGCGGTTTGTCCGTGAATGCTTTACCATCGATGTCATGACGAATTCCTCAGTGTTTCGGAAGGCTCGTTAAGTTGGTGGGTCACGGCTGTTGTCTGAACATCTTTAGCAGCAGTCTTTACGTGTATTAAGCCAACAAGTTTTACCAAAGGGTATCAGATCGTCTAAGTAACTGGTTACAACAAAGTATGCGTATCGTGTTAAATTATAACAATTAGCAACACTTTACATTCAGATTGTTGCGGTTTTGAAACCGCATGAGGTCGTGGTGGCCTAGTGATTAAAGCACCAGCCTCTCGAGTGTGCGGGTTCGAAACCTGGTTAGGCAAGTAGTAATGCGACGTTTGCTTACTATATCTTGGACACCAATAACTGATTAATTGTGAAGGTAAACATCTCGAGGTAACCTGGACTATAAAGCCTGCATTCAGCAAGCGTGATAAACGAACTGAATTCTTCTCCATGTAAGAAGAGGCTTTTGCCCAGAAGTGGAACTATAAAAAGGCTGATGATAATGATGATGAAACTGCATTACCATCATCTTATCCAATTAAAACTAAATAAACAATATTAATACGAAAAACAAAACACGTTATTTAACGAAATATTCGACGAATTATATTATTTCTGTTTGTTATATTATTTCTGCGACGTTTTTGTTTGAGTGGTTATTTATCTTTTGCGGTCTGATGTTGGTCAAAGGATTATCGACTGATGATCGGTCCGCTTGGTTAACAAACAAACCTCTTTGCGGGGTGTATTTATTTCTTGTTTTCCTTTCTTTCACGGACGAGTTTGTAAAGATGGACTTTTTTGTGTCTCTAGGAATTTTCTCAAGTATACCGTACACATACACGTCATTTAAGGAAAGTTTTTGCAAAATTTTGATTTTTCTAGACCCATTTATCGATCCGTCAAGTTTTTTCAGTTGTTCACATGGTTTGCAACATAAACACTTATGAGTATGTGTCAAAATGGTTAGTTTTACTGTAACATAAATTTTATTATTCCAAGAAACATAATTACTTCGTATTTAGTTCACGCAAACCACTTTTTCTACTGTTTACTTGTACTTCATTTAAGCAGTACAAATTGTGTAGCTACTTGCCTAAGTAAAGTTAAGCTCTTTCCTAGAAGCAAAAAGCTTTGAAAGCACTTGAATAAAAATCCGTGTTCTTCACTACCTACTTTAGAAATACCTGAAATTTTATCAAGTTGCAACTTTATTATCAAGCTACGTGTTTTCATTCAGCTTGATAAGCCTTCCAATGAATGGGGCAGGCTTTTTTCTTTTATTTTAGATATTGTAGTATAAGGTTAACATAGGTTAAGTTATTTTTGTAACTATCGTATAAGCCTTGTGGTCTGGAAATAGAAGATTTTAATACTTTTATAGTAGACGAGAGTTTTGCATGAATGTATATTGGTTACCATCTCTTGAAATCATAGTGAAATTTATTTCGACCTTTAAAATATTTAACTGGCAATACCGTGTAAAAGTAACGGACATAAACAAAATGTATTTTTTTAATCCCTCTAGTTTTCGAGAGTGCGAGCGCACAAACAAAACTCTTATGCTCCATGCATATTGTATATTACTTTGTTACTACACAAATTTATTTTGGTGGTGTTTGTTGGATATTCAGTGGAATAAACGAAAATATAAAGAAACAACTAATATTTATCCGCTACAAATTTTTCATTGTTTTATACAAGAACGTACACAAACGCTGATAAATCCTCAAAAACCAGAAGAATAAGTCGTATGACGAGTAGTACATAAGTAGCAATATAATAATGTCCCAACTATTTGGTGAAAATATCTGTTCAAGCAAATAGTCCTTTATATTACCAGTTGGCTCCAACATAAACACGTTGACTGAAGCTACGACATTTTAAGCAAGAAGTTGGTTACGAATAACGTATGGCAACCCAATGGTTTGCTACGCGCGTAGCCGCCCGACTACGCGCGTAGCGTACCCTGAAATCTCTGACGTTAGAAAGACAGCTTTTCATTACGTTTGTATAACTGAACCCGTCATGTAGGAGGTTGCATGTTGTGTTTCAGCTATTTGTTTTAGAAATTCAACCTGAAGTTCAGCAATTCAAAGCAAATTCATTGAAGGCTGTCGTTCAAGTGCTGGATAGAGCCTAAGAACTGAGCTCAATATTTAGATCTCTGTTTCCTTCGATTAATCGCGCGCGTGCTATTGGCAAAACAAAATGAAAGTTAGATGAAGCTGACGTTTTTATACCTGATCATTAACTTCCGTGCCAAAAAGATGGGTGTTATAAGTTTGACCGCTATATGTGTATGTGTTTAATAATCAAAATCGGTTCTGCTGTTTTAAAGTTATAAGCTTTTTTGTCATCATCAACATCAGACAGGGAACGTGAAAGTTTAAAAACGTGTATAATTATGTCGATTCGTATTTAAAAAAACTATAAATTAAAACTCATCAAGTACCTGACATTTAAAAAGTTAGAAATAATTAGTGGCGCTATACGGCGGTAACGTTTCAGTTTTCAGCGATTAAAACTTAGCGGTACCCCGACATGAAATTATAGCGCCTCGTGTTTTCATAGTTATCGCAGTCATAGTTTCAGTGGTATTAACATGATATCGATAGTGACTTCGCGAATCAAAGGGAATACCTAAACGAAACATCATAGACGGTATTGTACCTACTTAATGCGGATATTAAGCTTAAGGTTGTATTTTTACGGAAAAGGACAGAACCTTTGGAATATTAGGAAACATTTTCCATGTGCCAGTTAATCCCTACAACCGTTTTTTTACGAAATAAATGGCATGATGTAATTTGTTAACAAATGTTGTTTTGAAAAGAAGCTTTGTTTCAAAAACCTACAGTTTATATTTGTTCCGCTTTTGACCGACTTAGTAAAGGACCCAAATAGGTACCACGGTTTTCGTAGCACCCCACTACCCTGGTCGGCGACCGTGCGCAAGCGTTAGGTATGAATAGAACATGTTTATCATATTAAATTCGGCCTCTGTGCCCCCGCCGTAATTTGTACGCGTACACCCTAAACAAAATGCATTAATTTAACTTTGTTCCGAGTTTGTATTTGACTTGTTCCTTGCCATAGCAATGTTGCCTTGTTTGACGGTTGAAGGTCACGCTAAGAATACTCAAATCGTATAAATTTATAAGGGCAGCCAATTTGTTAGCTGAATTTCTCGGAGCGTAGATCGTTCTGGAACTAGAACTGAAACATGCAATGTAGGTTAGGGAGCGTGGCATCTGGGTCTTTACTCTCTGCGCATAAATTATTTAGGCACTTTATCACAGCCGCGTTCGTTCCCTTAGCTTACAATTCATACTTAAAATACCTTCATGTGCCGTTAACGCCAGTCTAACAGATAATCCTCAGCCCCGTGCTTCGATGCCCCAAATTATTTTATCTACAAAGCAGGAAATGGTTACCTATATTTTTATCCAAATTATGGTTCGGCTCCGACGTAATGTTGTCATAAATACGGCTTATATACCTATTTACGTAAGTTGTAAGACAGGTTCACCCCTTTGAAATCGCTGACTTATCGACTAGGGATGGCCTTGGGCTTTAATTATAAACTTGGGTCGTTTAAGTTGACTTTGTTATGTGTATATAAAACAGCGTCGTTACTGAATCTACCGCCTATACGTGCCTAAGGTTACCGTGGTGGCGGCAAATGAAATTACCTGATTGCACGTAACTACCCATAAGCATTATGAAACGCTTCTAACTAAGCTTTATCCACGTTGAGTGTTGTCGACGAATACACTACATTATACAAATAATCCGTATACTTAAACAGACTTATAGAACAACTAGTTTCCGCACGCGGATTCACCCTCGTCCTGATTACAATTCTTTTAAAAATAAGCCTGCATGTTATTCTGATATTTGCGCGTTTGCGCATGAAGAAGTAACAAATATACAGACTCAAAAACTTTCGCCTTTATGATAATAATGCGACGAATGTTTTTATTTGCAAAATTGTATTTGTGCTCCAGAACATCCATGTAACTTGCTAGCAACGCGAAAATCGGTAACAATTTGATAAAAACCTAACCAAACATTCTATTCTATTATATTCCAAGTTTTAGTGTTAGTTTCCACTTAAACTCTTAGATACGAGTGGTGAACGGGCTCACGATATCCAGTTGCCTTTTTGATCCCGGTAAAGTGGTTTTCGGCTGGCTATTCACTTGAATCAACACAATACAGACATCGGAACGGAGCTGGTACAGCCTTAAGCCGGGGCTATATGGCAGATTATGTACCTGTGCTCCGATTATTCCAACCGCTGTAGTTATTGTATCAGTCTCGAAACACGAGCTATATTTTTGGTCTGAATTCTATGAAAAGCTAGTAGCGTTAGCAACAGTGGAGATGACGTAGAAAATTTGCTTGAAGATAGACAATGTTAAGATAGTAGGTCCTATTAATATGCTAATGGTTTGGCTTCAAGTGGTCTTTCCGTGGGTCCTGGCCCTGTTGAGGCTGCGAGATTTTTGGTAAGAGTTACCGCGGCCCTGGCACACAAAGGTCTTTAGAATAAACAAAAGAGGTTCAGATTGTCATTATACTACATCATTGACGGTCGTTTTAAAGTCTGACAACCAGTCTTACCATGGGGTATCGGGTTGCCCATGTTATCAGTTTGAGGAGGTCAGATAGCCAGCCGCCAGTCGCAGGACCGACACAGGTGATGATGAATTGATTGACCAATATGAATTTACTTTTCTGTTTTAAAACGTGTCGTAAAATCAATTTCGTTCAAACCACAACTATTCGTTTTGGTTTTATATTAATAAATAAAAAAAAGTTCTCGTCAACAGAAATCGGTTTTATTGAAATACGTGGAAACGCCACAGTGGTCCTCATGCCGGAACAGTTTGGACAAAAAAATAACGGAATTTTACAGTCACTAGTTTTGGAATACCTAAATCAGTTTGAAACTTCATCTGATGCAGCTATGCAGCGAATTCGACCGCATGTTAAGGTCACTGGGACTGTATAACCGAGAATGCAAACATGCTCCCTCTTCCCAATACTTCAAGTATAGGTTGATTGATGATGATGATTTAAAGCTGTAATCTTTGTTTTCTGTAACAATTAAATGACACCCGCGAGGGTCTAGCTCAGAGTATGCACGCCAACCGCCAGTTGCAAGCTCGCAATCCCCTCGTTGTGTTTGTCAAATTAAGATGTACAGACTCGAGTACAACAATCTACTCCAATCTGTAAATTCTCCAATCAACATTGAGCTTTATACTTTAGAGATAAAGGTGAAATCTATGTACTGGTGGTCTATAAATGATGCTTCGTAAACTGGCACCTGGAATGTGGCTCGCGGTTGGCACGCTATAAGCATTCGGTTCGCAAGCTTGGAGCGTGCCATCGCAAGAGTTGGTGGTAGGAACAAGCTCGCTGACACCTTGTCGTTAGCTTTTTATACAAAAGGTAAGAAATGTTTTTTTTAAGATAAATAATTTTTGAAATCAGTCCTGTAGTTTTTGGGTGAGTTAACTAAATAAGTACCTACAAAAATTAAAATCTTTCCTCTTTATACCTAATATTAGTATAGATAGATTCAGATGCAAACAAAGCTTCTGTTCCGATCACCTTGTTGTAAGCTAAGTAAAAATGCTTACAGCACCTACTTAATTATTAAACTTGCACAAAAGCTTGGTGCATCATAAAAGAGCTTTCAAAGAACAAAGTCTACACTCAAAATAAACTTCCCTCTCTCAATATCATTAAATATAACTATGCCATTAACTGAATTTATTGACAAAGGCTACTTTGAAACTTTGATATAAGAAAACTATTATGTAGTACAACATTATTATATAAGCCTTTTGAAAAGGTAACCCATAGAATAATCAATGCATAATGTACATTATTCACCTGCTAAAACTAAGACTAGTCTATGAAACAGAGAATGATTCATTTAGGTATATAAATTTTTAACAAGTGTTACGGATATTCGGAACGTGTGCTTTAGTTCAGGCCAAGTTTACACAGAGAAGCAAAACGAGTGCAAAACCTAAAAAAATATTATTTAACGCGATTTTTTTCTCACTGCTATTGCATTTCGACCACTGGGTGACTGAGATATTAATTATTTAAATAAGCTCTTTGCAGCTGTCACTGCATTGAAATTGGACATGGTACTATTAAAATGTCTCATTTTAACGTGAAAGGAAACTAGTATCCTTTGAATGCATGCCAGTAGTTTTCAATAAGTATATATACATATATGTGTGCATTCAATGCTCTTTCAGTTTTCCAATAATTCACAAACCATTACATCAACAGCACAGTTTTATAAACGGTATAGTTGCGCGAGTCCTTTGATGTCGAGAGATGCAACTTCTCAAGGTTATTTACGTTATTTAAACGGACGAATTCGTGATACAATATGCAAGGGTTGTCAAGAAAATGAGATGGTTATTGTATATTTTTCTTTTTAACTAGTTGTATAACATGAGCTGCTCATGTATGCAATAAGAACCTCTTTTTAGTCAAACATAATATGTATGCAAGTAATTGCTGTGACCTTTAAATTCTAGGTATCATCTTTCGCAACTGAAAATGTTCCCTTTTGGTTTGCTCTCGCTCGATATTGCTGAGTGTGCTGTATTCGCTGGATCTGGTAGAAGTTTTTTAGCTTGCTCCTCAGTGCAATTCTGAAACACTACGTTGATTACGTCACCTATTTAGTTATACTTAGACCTATAAGTCGTATAGCCCGCCTGCTGAGCATGCGGTCTCGGGTTCAATTCCCGGGTCGGGCCGAAATAGCTTCGTGGATTTTAAGAGACATCCATAAAAGCAGCCCGGAATCTGGTGAAGTTGGTAATTGATATACCCATGCACCGGAGAGCACGTAAATGTCGGTCCCGCGCCTGATTTCTCAGGTCGTGCCGTATTGCCGCCCTATCAGACTATAAGAGTTAGGGAACAGAGAGTGCACCTGTGTCCTGCACAGCTGGGTGCATCTTCTTAGAGTGAATAGCCGCCGTGGTCGGCAATCGGTCTGGACGCCACTTCAGTTATATTTAGGTTTGAATACTATAGCTATTTAACATCAGACGATTTCATCCAGAGCTGTATACTGTCACTTAATGTAGATATTTAAACAGAACTTTTATAGATTCTCAACCAAAATGGATGGTAACTAAACATTGACCTTTAAATAAACCAACCATCTTTATGGCATCATAAAGTTGAGGAGTGAGTACTAAGCAGTCAAATAGCTGTTTCTCCTGATTTTGAAGAGGTCATCCCAATGACCCGTCGAAGTGCTCAGCACTAGGAAGTATTAAATTCTTAGCACATACAAATGACAGTGAGGTAGTTACTTGTATGTATTGTTTTACGTTACACTTAAAAATAATGAGATGAAAATAAACGTGTTAATAATAATTGATCTTAAGAAAATATAAACGCAAAGATTCTTGAAAACTTCTTTCGCTATGTAGGTATAGAAGAATTTTCTTAGTATCGAAGCGTGGGCGAACGAATCGCAGTCGAAAATCGATATCTTGTGAAACTTAGGACGATACCCTATTCAAAGCCTGCGAGACTTTACGGTGTTATAATACCTATTATCTACAACAAGCCTTTGTGCACGCTCGTCCTATGTCACCCAGATCTCCAGGAGTGGCCGACATGACACTATCTTTTCCTTCATATTGTAGCAACAAATGCTAAAAAACAGTGCTTACATATAACTTTATATATCAATAATGTGGTAAAGGAAATTTATTTCAATGTTCTATTGAAATAACTACACAAATATGGTTTATTCAGTAAATATGATTGAAATGTTTACAGCTTGCTTAAAGCCCCGTACAAAATTGAACCGAATTAATTATATGACTTTCATGTAAATTTCTCTTTTGACGCAGGTATGTTTTAATATACAAATACATATATTTATTTGTTTATTACGTTTTGAATTCGTAATGAAGTTTCAATCAAATTGCATTTAATTAAATATTTGAGCGTATGTAACGAGTGGGTTGGTTCAATCAAACAGGCCTCTCAGAGTGCATGCCGGCGGATGAGTGTTACTGCGGTTAGTTGCTGGGCACAAATAAAATTGTTTTCACCGACCTAACTGTTTGAACAGTTTCGAGTGTTGTCCGAATTGTGAAATTCACCAAATTATTTGGACGTTTGGTTGATGTTTAGGTTGAAACTAACCACAATTGAGCGTGTGCTGTGCGGTTGCGTCGCGACTTGTTAACGTTGTTTTAACACAAAATTTGAAAAAAACCGCTTTTGTGTTATCGTCGGTACGAGCCTTTTAAGAGTAACATTATTTGCACTGGATAATATTTTGGCGCTGGAATCTACACGGAGATATTTATGTTAGGAAGTTATTTCTATAGTACCCCTAGGGTCGTCCGTTTCACACAATTTAATTGAAACTCAACGAAAATGAATGATGAGCTGAGATGTGACACATAAATGTATATCGGTTTTTCTTTTCGTACGAGCTGCTATAGTCTCGTAAAACATAATATCAAATGGGTTGCTGCGACGCTCGTCCACTGAAGGAAATAGGTTACGGAAATAGGTTATGAGTTAAAAATCTGTGACGACTTGTGCACCATTGCGATCTTTGAAGGCCGATAACTTAGGTCTTTCCGTTCCGATAGAATGAGATAAAAAAGCGCACTCCGTTTCTTGCAGCGGTGGAAGTTCTGAGCGTTCTTTGGAGCAAATAGTTAGGGTGATTAAAATACCTAGCTACAATACTAACAGTATTGTTTTACCTGTTTTTAAAGTATAATGTAAATAATTACTTAATATACATATAATTATATAAATTAAAGAAATATATACTATAAATTTAATTGATAGTATAACATGTTTAACTGCTGCCATAATATTTGAGAATAATAATGCTGATAGGTATAACTATATTTTGCTGTGCCCTAACAGGGTCCACAGTTGCTCATAGTTTTTTAAGCACTGTAGGTATATAACACCTGTTAAACTTGTGGAAAGCTAAAGAATATGAATATGAAAGTAAGCCCTTCAAGTATTCGCACTATGTATTTATTTTGGACAATCAATGCAGCATTATTTTTACTATTAACAATATCGAATAAATCGAGTCTAAAAACAACATGTCTCACCCGGTTTGCACAGTTTGACACATCCTGCGAGTGAGTCACGCGATCGGGGAACTTTGGCCCTCAATTCGTTCAAATATTCATGTAAACCAAAGCGCATGTTAGCGTGTTCACGGGTGCATCATAATAATTTCACGTGTTTCCTGCGCTGTACATACAGCCACTCAATCAAGTGTCCGCTGGCCACCGCCGTCTGACGTTCGATTTATCTACTTAGCGTCGGAAATACATGACCGAAGTGAGGGACGGGGCACTTTACCCTAATGACACCTTAAAATGTTATGCAACTGTAACAGTTTTACAATACAGGTTTAGGAGATTATTGACCATAGTTTTTCACCTGTATAGTTGCCTACCATATCATGCGTTCCCAGACCGTCGATCCTACGTCCTTTGAAATTTGGCCTAATTCGCAATCTGGATCATTTGTCAGAATCTGGTTGATAAGCTTAACAGAATTTTCGGTCGTGGTGAAACTGCCCATTAGCCTTTAGCTTGACTAAAATAGTACCACCGCGGTACTATATTTGACGTGAGTATTATTTTTATAGCCCATTCAATAAGGCTGTTGAACCATTCTCAAATTAGGTTGTTGAACTATTATAAATGCTAAAGTAACTATGTCTGTCGGTCTCTCTGTTTTGCGAATCGATTGAACTGAACTTTGGCGCGGCGATAGATTGAAAACTTTTTATAGGGGCTAGGAAAAAACTTCCTCAGTCTCGTGTGTGGGGTATAGAGCTGTTACAACGTAAGCGATTACGCTGTTGCATGCGCTGTGCATTCGACAACAAATGGTAGTCATTTGTTTTTGATCTAGTTTTTTTTAGAAGTGGGCAAGTTTGTTCTTAATGCCCTACAATTCTACTTCAACACGCTTCACTTGGCGATTTTTTCTAAACTTCATAGAGCATAGGGTTTTATTACACGTCTCGTATAAAACAGGAGAGACGTTTGAAGTTTAGTGTTTAGTTGTCCACACGTGATAGTGAGAGTAATCGTATCAGATACTAAATAAATTCTTGAAAGTACTTGAAAAAATCAAATGCTTGAAAAAATATTGTCTTCTTTATTAAAATTATTTTTCTAAAATGACTGTGAAAAGGCTAGTTTTCTTCATTCCTATATGACAATTAAAAAGTGGTTACAAAATTTCGGATGCAGCCAGCTCTTTATCTGTTATAACTTAATATGTTTGAAGTTTCATATAGACAGCTACAAAAATACTTGGGACATTACAACAGCTGTTGATTCTTTGAAAAAAAGGATTATTAATAATTATTATTCTTACAAAAATTGACCGCACCTAACCACTTACAGCCCTGAATATTAGGATTTAATTCCTACATCAAAGACCAAACCAGCAGCTTAAATAACTCTTTTCAATAAAAATATTAGTCACAGCTCAGGAGATGTAGGGATTGAAAAGCAATTGGGGTTTTATACTGCGAACAATTTTCTTTTCTATAGCTCAATGTTTTTATGAATTCCGAGACGAGAAACGAGGTAGGTTTTTTTTTTAATTTTTATTCAAGAACCAGGTTATAAAATGAATGGAGAAGCGGTCACAAATTATTAAGTCTGTCTTCAGTTTTTACATGATCCTTTGAGTAGCATTGTTTTAAGTAATTTGCTGTGACACTAGTATCGATTGGAAATACTGATAAAAGTTTGACCAAGAATAAAGTTTTTGTAATATTTAAATTCATTTTCATTCTATGTTGTATTCATTTTTCTTTGTATGTTGTTACCATATGCTCCAGCTATAAAGTTTAAAGTTGTTCAGGGAATTTTCCAGATTGTAGTAGCTTGACGAGCTGGCGTCTGTACAAAATGACGCTGAGTTTGCCATTAAACAATATCAAGAAATGATAGCAAATTTTTCAAACACAAGTAATGGGCAATTATTCTCCCTCGCCGCTATTAAATTTAATACGAAAACCGCCACTTTGTTATATTAGTTGTCATTATTAAAGAACTTTTATTTACAGTGAAATGCAGGCGTACCGATTTATTTGCCTTGTCGTCCGTCCAGAGCCGCTAAAACGCTCTCGATATTTGCCGGGGAGAACTTTTGCACAATATGGTCGGGTTGTGGCAGCAGTAACTCGATCTGCGATTGCCGCAAGTGGACCGGTTAGGTTAGGTGCCGAGTTTGTACATCTACAACTAGTTAGTACATACTGCACTCTACTTCATTAGAAACAATATGTAGAAACTTGTTTTTACGCCTCGGACGTATGGCAAACAATATCAACAAAGCGCCAAAAAATAAAATTGTCTTCATTTCGGCTAAAATAAAATAATAGTCTTGTTAATAGAGTTTTTGGTCCAAAAGTTTACTAAAAGGCAAAACGAGAGTAAGCTAGTCTACGTCTTTACGCACGCTATTAAAGGGGATTCAATTTAGAGTCATTTGAAGTCTAACTAATTTTACTGGCGAAATACAAGCAGGGCGATTTGCTTGCCTTTTGACTCAAAGACTTGGCTGCAACGTAAATTTTCCACAGCTGGTTTTATAAGTGGAATTCTTGATATTAATTCATTTACACCTTGTTGTAAATTGAGTACGATTCGTGGGAAAAATGAGGCAGTGTGACCGAACCGCCGCAGACTGCAAAAACAATGTAGTATACGAGGGGAGAGGGGCTTCTTGTGCTAGGGTTTTTCAAATATTAAACTAGATGCCAATGAGAATAATAAAAAGAATTTATTCAAACTCATTGAGTTTGTTTTCAAAGATGTTACTTAACAATTTCACGTAAAACTGTTTGTTAATAAGAGTAAATTTTTGTTTCAGGTAAATATTAATATTTATTACGCACAAAACTGTGAAAACATGGGCCAAGTCATCATTGGGTATGTATTGCCTTAAAATATTCTGAGTTAATAACGTTTTGCCATGTATGTGCTGACATTGAAATGTGTCCGAGGTTATTGAATTGGGTCCGACCCATCTTATTATGAAGATGACGGCACGCTCGTCCCTACAAACGAAATAGGATTAATTTAAAGTTATA
Source organism: Heliothis peltigera (assembly GCA_958496145.1). Lineage (NCBI taxonomy): Eukaryota > Metazoa > Arthropoda > Insecta > Lepidoptera > Noctuidae > Heliothis > Heliothis peltigera. Next base: position 13,708,753 of record OY292321.1, on the reverse strand, counting down.
TATAGATGGTAGTCCAATTGTAGCTAGTCGTTAATCAACAGATTAATATTATATTATCATCGGTGCAATAGTTGAGCGCGACCACCTCACCACATTGTGGCCAACGCGTTAATTCTCGCGGACTAGATTGATCAATGGCCGTTTGTGAGACTCCCCTCCGGCTCTTTACTCGCTCCTCTAGCCCTACGTTGGAACGGCGAATTATTTTTGTGACGCGAGCTTCAACTCATTTTAATTAATTAAGTAGTTATGAAGTTCATCTTCCTTATCTATAAGTTTCCAAGTTTAAGGACTTCGTCGCTCTATCTCTAAAAGCGCTGGAACTCTTTCCTGAGTTTTAACTGGAAACTTGACTTTCTCATAATTGTTTATTCGCTCGAGAGATTTTAGTGATTATAGTTAGGGTAAGGAGTAGCGGAAATCGATATGCAAAGTAGGTTGGTGAGCAATGTGGTGTGGAGGTCGCAGCCTATGCGTGCGTATGATCGATGGTGTTGCGTGCGCTCCGGGGCCCTCATCCAGCACCGGTAGAGCGCCGTGACGTGGCTTCTCTTTGTTCCACGCCGCCCGTCGCCGCCACCATTGCCTCCACCGCCTCCGTCGCTTGATATCGCGACGCCGCGCCTACCTCTCATTGCGCATGCTCAGCACGATTCTCCTGCGTCCCCACTACGTCATGATTTGAAATGATATGCGGTGCAAAGTAGCGTACATTGTATCTGTACGTCGTCACAGGCGGGATTGTGGCCGATACGACTGTTCCGAATAGTTATCTAGGCGGCCGTGTGCCTTGAGTGCTGTAGCCGCTCGCTGGTCCCGCCGTGGTTAGTTGGGAGCTGGAAAGGGAGCGCGCGGCAGCGCCGGTATCGATCTGAGCGTTTCGTGTGGCCGCTCGTGCACGACGCGACGTTCTCTCGGGATATTCGCCCAGTGGTCGCCGTCGGCGCCGGCCTTGCTGCACTGTTTACGCGCACTGTATATTTATTTCATCCGCGCGATCATGCTCACCGGAGCTAATTGATAACGCGACACACGCATCCGCGAGCGCATCTGTGAGCCGCACCGGCCTGTCTCCGCGTATTTCATCACCTCCAAACCTGCAAAACTTTAGGTAAGTCAAGTTTTACCGTCCAACGTGCCCAAACTTTATTGCTGCATTTTATTCGAGCTATCGGAGCGAATGTTTGAAAAGTTTGGAAACTGGATAATCGGTCAGCTAGGCTTTAGACGCGGTTTAGTTCACTTTCATCATTTTTGTGATTCTGTTCGTCGTCCACGTAAATAATCTGTGTATAAAGTGTGTTCAAATATTTCTATTGAGTGTTTTAGCCGGCCATCTGGTTTATATTCTAAAGTTAGATTGTAAAATCGTAAACCACAGGGAATCATCGGTACATATGTATTAGCAGAGCGAGCGGTTTGTTGAACGCACTCCATCCAACCAAACCGTACACCATGGATTCAATCCATACTTGGATACAAATAGAATGCCTTATTTTACGAAACCGTACCTTAAACATGTTAAAAAAATATTTGCTAGGGCTTTATACACGTGATATATTTCTCATTCATACTGCGCATGTCTTTCAAGTTTATTTGTCATACATCTGTACAATAGAATAACTAAAATCGGTAGGTAGAGGTTTTACCCGAGCAAGTTTCTATACGCAGTGTAATTTAAAGTATAAATTAGAGCAGGAGCTTTTGTTAAGGCCAATCCGTACCGTGTTGAATAGCTGCCAGTGAAATGGAGTGCCTACCTATACTGAAGTCCCTCTTTAAGAGTACACCGAGCCTCTTTGCTCGCAGACGCTGTTTAGCGACATTGTGCGACTCAGGGCAAAAGAAGTAAAACGAATTAACTAAAATGAACACAATTTTACCCAAGAAATCTTTACAGCGCTTCGGATTCTTGAAATTGTGTTCGTACGGTATACGTTCAGTCGTCTCTAGTAAACGGCGTATCTATTGTTGGTGTACCATATAAATATAACTATCTACGTATACAAATATTGTATTTTCTCCGTGATGTATCACTTAACACTCGTATTAGTAACTACCTTCCCATATCATACCATCGAGCAGTGCGTGCTATATCAATTTCATCAAAGTTTACAACGAATAGCCTAAGTATTGTGATTTATATGTTTTTCTAACCTTATAGTAACATCACAATCTGTTCAGTGTGGCGCATGCGTCATCGTCGCCATAAAAATCAGCGTGAACGGCGACAAAAATGTCTCGTGCATTGCATTTATAGTCTTTTCTATGCTAAAATCTTCTTAGGATAATGCGTAATACGATGATATCTTTTAAAAGGGTTTGGTTGCGGGCGCCTCAAATGTAATCTTTATAAGTTTATCTCTAGCACTACATACATAGCTTACTGCGGGTATTTAATGTTATACTAGCATATTGATGTAAACATGATGAAATATTCAACTCTGCGCATAGAGACATGCTCCAATCGCTTAGCAAAAAACCGGTTACGAACGAGATCGGCTCATGCAATCGGGGTTCCGTGCTAGGTTTGTAAACAAACAGTCGGTCGGCTGAATGTAATACTTGAGCAGCGTATTCATGGGGGAAACGCAGTCCGTGACATCTGTCTCCACATATGCCACACTCGGGAATTATCGCGCGACTCACAAACACACCATGCCGATAAAATATATTTTTTGTCTCCTGAATGACAAAACTCCGCAGTCTCCAACGTTCTATCTGATCTACATGTAGGATTACACACATTTTAAGATAGCGTTATCTTTACGATACAACAAAATTTAACCAAATGAAATAGCCGACTCATTTGATAAAGATAAATCTAATTATAGTATGCTCGTTGTATAAATAGAACGTTATGATGAAATAAAGGGATACTGGATAACGTACCTACCTACAGGTTGCTATGCATGCCGATTACCTGACACAGAAATATAAACAGCGGGGAATAAAAGAACCAGTCAAACAGATTCGGAGATTAAGGAAAATCGTAAATTGTTCGGACCATTTTCGCATTCGTTGGCAGTATTTGATACTTATCTTTTCTATTGATTGTTGTAATCTCAGGTAAGACTGAGTAACACCGTCAATGAGGGTATTTTTCTGTTGCCAACGCTCGAATGACGATAATCTTCGTGTAGCACATAGATTGATAAATTAAAGACAAGTTAATGGTGTCACCACTAGATAGTCTGATAGACTAAAGAAACAGGTTCGATTTGGTATCGCCTAAACTCGCAAATTATTCGCATTCTCGCGGTGTTTGCCTCCACCTAAATTACTATACGTGTATGTACTATATATTAATTGCGTTAATGTATGATATAAAGATGCAGTTTATTGTAATGTTGCCTTGTTTATTCTCAATTATTCAAATGCAGTTTTACATAAAACATAGTAAAAACCAAAAATTTAATCTGTTAACAAACATGAATGTCATTCCATCACTGCACTATATTTTAGCATATTTACTTAGCAAACGAAATTCGTGGTTAAAATTGCCTGCAATTTATTATTTTACTAAAAGTACTCTTCTTCTTTCGCGATACGCGGATATACCTGACAGTTCATATCTGATCAGCCAAAGTGATGCAACCTAATGAAGTTTAATCGATTGTTTTATAATATCGAATCAGTTGACAAATAAGACCGAGTCAAAATTACTGATTTTAAGATGGCCGCTCCTCTCGATTGTCTAGCGACCCACAGTGTTTATTAACGTAATTTCATAGATTTCATATTATTTGTTTATAAATTGTTTTTCTTATAAAGATATGGGGTAGGCCTTTGCCAAGCAGTGGGTAAGTTCAGGCTAATTAAAAAAAAAAGTTTATTAAAATATATCATTAATATTTACATGATACTTAACGAAGACACAATCATTGTTGATATGTACGTACCTATAATTTGTATTTGACTATTTTGTTTATAGTCTTTATTTGACTTTATGCGTGGCAGGGACAAAGTAGAACTATCAAAATCATGTTGTCGCGAAAGAGGCGTGAAAGAGCTTCGCTTTTCGCCCCTCGGACGCAATTGGCGTCTTTTACTGTGAACTAAAATAAATGCTGCCAAGTGCAACCGCGTGGAAAGAGATCTCGTTTTTGATCTTTGTAGCTTAATGTTTTTTTGGTTCAGCTACAATTTATTTTATAGACTTCTTGTTTATGAAACTTGTAACTTGTATGTTCTTTTTATATTGAATTTAAGTCAGCATTGTAACTTGGTAGGGTATAATATAAAACTGTTGTAACATGAGTGTCGCAATTCTTGATATACCTACATAATATATTCTTGATATCGATAGATAGATAGATAGATAGAGTATGCTTTATTGTACACCATAATAATCATAAAAACATAGGAAACAACAAACACAAAAAAAAAACAGTACAATTGGCGGTCTTATCGCTAAAAAGCAATTTCTTCCAGACAACCTTTGGATGGAGATATTAAGATATACCTAGTTATACCAAGAGATTGTCCAGGAATATTTGAAAAATATATTTTTCTACGTAAATTATTTAAAAGTGGACAACATCTACAAAAGCGATGTCTTTATTCAACACAAATGCTGTTATTAATAAAAAAGCGTGTTATAAATAAGTTAAACTGCAGTGTTTCCACGGTTACGCATAAAAAGCTTATTTCACCTATCTATATACGAAATTATATCTCAAAAGGTACAAACTTTCCCCGTAAAAATGGTAAGGAACAAACAGTAAATTATATTGATTCAATTCAAATTTACTATGGAGATAGGTCGAATCTTCCAGAAGGTATTAAAATTGTGTCCGGGTACGTGAAGTAGGCCCTTAAGGAAGAGGGGGAAGCCATGGAGCTCCAGTAGTATACAATTGATTGGGCAATAAATTCTGTAGTGGTTAGCAAAGGCTTTCGCTCCCTATGATAGCCACCTTATCAGCGTAATGTATTTCGTTCACTGTTGCCATTGCATCGAAGTTTTGCAAGTCATTTTGTATCTGCAAGGAATGGATTGTTGCACTCTTGAAGAATCTAGTTTGTACGTTCTAGAACAAAGAGTAATTTGGTACTAGTTTCACAGTTAAAACAAGGGTTATAGATATTGACCGTATTGACACTATATAAAAAAGGTAGGTACATAAGACACACTAAGACAAAAATATATTTACAATAATTATCTAAACTTAAACGAAGTCAAGTATTAAGATTTTTTTGTTTGCGTAAACAAGTTATAGAAATTATGGTTTGAGTATATTTTAAATGGATTAATAAGACCTAGCTGCCAATTGCTGGTTATCCGAAAAAGTATAAAACTAGGGATTGTGAGGAAACTTGAATCATGATGAACAATCGCTTGTACATACTACAGTATACTATACTATAAATCAATCACAAGCAGGAATAAAACAAAAAAAAAAATGCAGTCTTGCCTTATCTGTCCTACTTTTCCCAAGTACAAAACAAAACTTTATAACATGACGATAACATGATCAATGACGCCCTTGCACAAGCTAATGCATATTAATTACATTACAAACGATACTTCCCACTTAATGCACTTGTCACGTAACAGTCCCTCTGACGGTACGCTTCAGACTGACGTCACTCCCTGCAATATCTTGCATCTTACTTACTGGCAATTTGATACGTAATTCGTAATGGCGTCCAGACCGAACGCCAGCCACGGCGGTCGTTCTCTCTAAGGAGATCAGCCAGCTGCGCAGGACATAGAGCACAAGGTATTTGCGCAGACACAGGTGCTTTCTCTATTCCCTCACTCTTATAGACCGTCGGATGACACGGACGGAGAGATATCAGGCACAGGACCGACATTTTCGTGCTCTCCAATGCTTGGGTGTATCATACAAAATTCCGGAATCCGGGCTGCTTATATGAAAGTTTCTTGAAACACACAAAGAGAGTTTGGCTCTACCCGGGAATCGAACCCGAGACCACCTACACCGTAGTCGTTTTATCCGACTACCAGATCAACGAGACAGTTATACGTACGTATGTTGTATATGCACGCCCATCAGACGCGTTATTTCCGGGTCGTCTAGCAAATGGCTATCTGTATCTCTAAGTAGCCAGAATAATCCATCAGCGAGGTGGTTAGCAATACGGAGCGATGCCCCGAATATCTAAGGCAGACAATAGGTCATTTAGCTGAATTAGAATGCTTACCAAACGGACAATAGTTTCATGGAACTGCATAGATACGGGTGGGGCGTAACACAGAAACTAATTACTTAAACAACGGTAACACTCACTGCACCAAAGGCGAGTCTGTAAATATTACCTATGTTAAATAAATATTCTTATAAAGATATAGCGATAAGCATGTAGTCATAATATTGTATACACTGAACAAATATTTTTCAATACAAGATACATTCCGTTATCCAAAATTCTTGATATGTTCCGAGATAGACATCAATAAAAGTGCTTTCTAAACAATATCTTTATTTATTGAACGATTCTGTTATGTAGACAGGATTGCTTCACACTATTTTCCAAACACGTGTAAGTAGGTAACTAGCTATATTTGTTTTCAGGGTTATATCGAATGTTTTAATAGAATCTTTTGTATTGTTATCGATGTTTATTGTGAGAATAGTGTCTCAAATTGACGTTTGCAAACTGACTATAACTATCCTGTACTTCCCTACCAAATACCCATAAATAAATATACTAATATCAAACTTTTACGTCCGTAATAACGACCAAACGTAAAATGTACATTATTAATCGAACTATCTAACCTTCAGAGCTCAAAACAATACCGTTTGACAGCCTTCATTCGGGCAAAAAAAAGAAGAAAAAAGAGTACATTTTTATGCACTTTTTCTCCTGAAAATTGAGCATCAGGTTTGGTTTGTTTTATTTTTTAAGCCCGCGGCTGTCGAATGTAGCTAGTTCGGACGTACGGTTACGCGAGCAATTTTATTATATTTTCCATTCGGGGTCCTATCTCAAAAGTACGTTGTGTTTCGATTGACTCAATTACAAAGCTGCACCTCTCCATTATTCTAGTTAGAGGCCAAGTCTAGTGTCAGAATCAAATATAATCTTTACTAATATTAGGTATAAAGAGGAAATATTTGATTGTTTGTCTTTTAAATTGAATGGGCTCCGAAACTTTTTGAAAAATTATTTCACTCCGGGGAAACTACGCTATCCCCGCTGAACAGGGGTTATGTTTTTCCGTGGAAGAATTTTCCCGGGGCGGGGTCTGCTAGTAATAAGTATATTTATCTAAAATGTTATAATTATGTGCTCAAACAATGATTCTGAATCAGATAAATAATTTTACAGTATGGATAGTAACTCAAAATTTGAAAATTATGAATAAATTACACACCACTTACAAAATCCCCGTAACATTCTCATCTTGACTACCTGAAATTGCCTTTCAATCATCCCTTTTGTGGCTCAACACTGTTCTGAGCTTAAGGCAAAGCAACCCTATCCATTGATTTATATATCTCCCTATCTAGTTAAAGGGGATTTCTGTCTGCATATTGTTTTCGTGACCTGCCGCAAATTCATCCAACAGCGTTGTAAGGGACGACCGATGAATATTGCATCCTAAATATTGGTATAACATTCAAACAATTATAATACACTAAACATGCATTGTACACGACTTCAATGTACAGACGCCAGCACATCAGGCTACTACAATCTGTCAAATTTCCTTAATAGATTTTCAACTTTATTGCTAAAGCATATGGTGCAAAGTCGATAGGGAAAATTTTACAGTTTCAGGTAGCCTGACCTGCTGGCGTCTGTACTGACTAAATTGTTTATTGCATTTCACAATGTAGACTTAGGTGGTAAGCATTTATTTGGCAGGTAACAATCGTGAACCCGGGCGTGAAGTCGGGCACAGCAAAAGATATTATAAATATGTGTGGGGGTAGCACTTATCATTTATATACTTATCATCATTAATTAGTGTTTTAACACCATTCAATTCGAAATAACCAAAGTTCAATCAAACAAATAGGTCCTAACACAAACACAAGCCGCTTGATACGATCTGAATCTGTGTTCTCTGATTGAAAGGGAACAATATAGTTAATTAATTAACGTGTCTAATGCTAGGCATGCTTTGTCCCTGCCGTGACCAAAGGCCAGCTTCACCTGATATTGTATTGGAGTTGTAACAAGAACGGCCCTTTGAAACTAGATATGGTTATGTAGCCGAGAGCCTGTGTGATACTCAAGCGAACCGGCACCTACACGAAATGCGGTAGGCTTAGCAACAATACAAGCAAACAGAGATCAGACGTTAGTAATTCTTTATCTTGAACTGATGGCAGAGTTGCCGAATTGCACTCTGCTTTATTGCTCGCGGTTCCACCGTCCCCCGAGGGTACTTCTTCCCGCATTCAGATGAAAAGTAGCATGTGTCTTTTCTCAGATTCTAGACTATAGGTCGTAATCTCCCGAGCCTTTCCCCAACTATGTTGGGGTCGGCTTCCAGTCTAACCGGATTTAGCTGAGTACCAGTGTTTTACAAGGAGCGACTGCTTATCTGAACCCAGTTACCCAGGCAACCTAATACCCCTTGGTTAGAATGGCGTCAGACTTACTGGTTTCTGTACAGTTGTAACGTGCCATCCGAAACACAGCCATTGGTGTCCAAGATATACATACCTACTTAGAAAGTACATACACACTTAGAAAAGTTGCATTGGTACTTGCCTGACCTGGAATCATATCATACTTGAGAGGTTGGCTCTTTACCCACTAGGCCACCACGACCAGATTCTAGACTATAGGTTTGTATGACTACCAAATTTAATTTAAATAGTTTTGGCGTGACAGACAGACAGAGTTACTTTCGCATTTATAATAATAGCAAGGATTACACACCTTTTTTGGTAAAAAATCCACAGACATCACGCGATATGCTTTCAAAATAGACTTCACTCTTTCCTACAATGTAACCGACTGTATTATTTAAGTCCATTAGTACCTATGCACGAGAACACGAGAACCATTTTCCGGATTTACTATGAACCTTTTTTTTCGACAAATCTTCTAAAAACTACTGTTCCTGTTGCCGTCCTCGGTAATTTAGCTTCACTAAGCTTTATCTACATTTATCAGAATTAAACAAAGTGTCCGCCTACACTCAAGTGCCAACAAAACACTAGTTTTAATTATAGACAAAAGCACGACAACTCCGTAATATTACCTTTATCTTTTGATTTAGTTGATGTGTGCATTGTATCTCGAAAATAAGTACAGCCATTTATTTCTTGTCGTAAATGGTATTACATGTCTGGGGTGTACCTCCCACCCTATCGTTGTATCGTTCGTCTGCGCGCATTGCACTTACACAAATCGTTTTCATTTCTCATATCAGTGTCCAACATCTCTGAAAATCAACAATCTACTTTCTAAGAGTCTGGAAATTTGCTGACAACATCGCCAAACTTAGTCGATGAATTCTTAGATCTGTATTGTATAGCCACAAGTACGAGTATATTGCTGTATTCGTGGAACGTGCCTCGAGGCGGCACTAAAATGTAGTGTCTTCTTAAGATCTTTTTAGTGCGCAGGGCTTAAAGCTCAAGAAAAATGTTATGGGTTCACACAATATTACCCCCTAGGGTTGTAATGAGTCTAAAAGCTTCTCCTATTACGAGTGAAATATTTTCTCTTGCAGGAAACCGCTATTTTTCAATGAGTGACGAACATGCATTGCTCCAGCGAGTAGGCGTCATAATTCATTCGCGACGACTTTGCCTTATTTCATTGGCTTAGGTTTCTTGCGTTTGCAAATTAGTGTTTACTTTATCAACTGATTAGACTACAAGGATACCTATTATACTGTAAAGCTAAGCTAAGCTTCCGCGTAAAATCTACCTAATACATATTTCACTAAGCCTCTTATGTAGATGAGGAGTATACTGCTTTCCAAAAGTCCCCATTAGGATTCATCCTACTATAATATTTTCTCAATTCTACCATTTTTAAATAGTAACATAAATTTCAGGCCTGCTCTCATATAAACTCAACCAAATATAACGGAGCTGCGGAGTAGATAATTCTTACCTTTTCTTTTATTTGCTATCCGACTTTAGGAATTATTGTGGATTTAATACTAGTGTCTAGCCTATTGGTATCTTTTCGGCTCCTACCTACACAATTTGGACGCGAATCAGGTGATAAAGTTTGAGAGGAAATTCCAGATTTACGACGCACCAGTTTTGCCGTGTTATAAAAATAAGCCATAAATAGGTTTCATACCTACCTCGTAACACCAGAATGCTGGACTTTACCCACGACCGTGAAGCAATCGGGACTGATTGTGCAGCTCGTTGGAACGGATAGGATTCCCCAGAATATATCCATTTTAAGACGTAATATATTGTTCTAAGAATTCCAATTTCACGATGCCTTGATTTCGAAAACTAGACTAGTTTTGGTCGAACTGTTCAGAAATGTATTGGCTTTTCACGATGAGTTCCTTTGATGCTTTCAATATTCGCATGCAGGCATACTTTGTCAATACTAGCATAGATGAATGATTTTGCCTATTTGGTTTGCACTGGTAGAGAAGCGCGTTCGTATCCCTATTTTGTTAGCAAATTTTGTATTATTCCATTAATATTCAAAAACATCCTGCTTCTTGCTTGTGTGATGTGTTTACCCCAGGGCAAAAACAATTCTTTATGACCTGATAAAAGTATGGTATGACCACGTTATCGTATGAGATCTGCGGTTTATGAAGGAAATTTCTGAAAATGCCGCTTGTATCCGTCAAAAAACTGACAAAAACAAACAATGCGGAGAGTCAGCTGCTTCCGAACGCCTCCGTAGAGAGCAGCTGTGATACCGCGACAGACAAACGCTAAATTAATTCCACAGTTTCATAATTCACTTTACGATAAAATTTTAGTCGAAACTTTATTTAAATTCGTTTGAATATCGATTCTTGTTACAATCAGATGCATAGATTATGATGTTTCAAAGCCGGCTTGACGCAGACTTTATCACAAGCCCTCTTTATCTTTCTGTCAGAGGGCTTAATAGAATAGCAGAATATAATATTAACATATGTATATGTTGTGTATATCGGAAATGAAAGGACAAAAAGACATTTCCAACTACGAGTATACTGTTTCGCTGCTTTGATTTTAATTGGAAAGAAATAGAAAATTTCAGCTCCAAAATATTTGCACTACCCTTGCGGTCAAATATTTGTTGCTTACCGAAAATAAAACCCCTGAGAACAAAACTCACAGCCGGTAGTGCAATAAAAAGTGTGTAACACTTTCCAATTTGCCGATAGGGTCCTGCGATGGAGACAGCAAATAGATGCGGTTTGCATTGGTTACAAAACGAAGCGAACCATTGAAAAGTTATCGAATATTGAAGATTATCGTTTCATTTATTCGGTGAATATCGTGCGGTGTTGCGCCGATAAAACGGCCACGAGGCGTGGAAAAGTGCCGAGTGTTGCGGCACTTAGTCCACCGATGGACAGCCGCCGTAGTTGATGGCGCACTGATGGAATTATGACACCTGGCTTGCTGATCCTTTTGCGGTTACGGATTTCAATAAAACCTTTTTCTATGCGAATATGTTCAGTTCTGTCATTTGGGTCTATCGACTTATTGGAACGTACTGTCTTATATACAGTAGTTGTTTAAGTGTGTCGACTTTTTAACTTTTTTGATTTAAAAATTGCTTTAAAATCACAGCGGAAAAGAATCGTTTATCATCCTAAGCAGCACTTGTCTGACGTCATATAGCTGAGTTGTCGGCATTCCTAAGCTTAAGGTAGCTCAGGCTTCAAGACATTGCTAAGAAAAATACCGTGTTTAGTAATAGGTACTAACACTACAAAGAATGAATTTCACAGCAACCGCAGCAAATTCCAGTATTCTATTTCATCAGTAAGCAGAGACGAATTCACAGAATCTGAAAATAAAGTACAATTCTTAATTATTTTAAACCTCACATAGCCGAGTCTAATCAGTGCGGAGCGTAGCAGCGTATCTGAGTCTAGTCTTATTAGTGAACACTAAGGAAAATGTACGTTTCATTCTAGTAAATGAGTTTTACTTGGTCCTATTACGTACGTACAATCTGTAACAGTCTCCTCAACACACTGCTACTGCGCATAATAAGCTAAACTATTTGTTGAGATTTAAACGACGGATATTTTAAAAGTATTTATTGTCACTTTCTGTTATTCTGTTAGTACCTATTCCGAATTCAACGTTGAGTCGGTAGCCATCTTTGACGGGCAAGTAGGCATGTATTATTCATTATTGACGAAAAACGAATGCAGAAAACAGCAGGCGGATAACAATCTTAATACTTCAAAGGCCGACAGCACGAACAGCGCACCGGACTCTTGTGCCCTTGTTAATTGGCGGGCCGAGAGACAAAGCTCCCCTTCGGAAATCAATCAAGTTCGGAACAAATAAACTGCAATATTCCAATATTGCATGAATATTCTGGGTTTTACTTAATCCTCGCATACCATATGCACGTGTCAAGCCATTTCAGCCTTTTGGAAATTTTACCATAAAAGCACGTAAATAGTATTACACTGTCTGCTGCGTTCGCAACTGCGAATGCTATTAACAATTTATAATATATCGATTTACTTCGTTCCAATTATTGCTTAGTATTAAGGGAACAATTTCTGCCTGCAATTTTCTTCTATCATCTAAGTATTTCAGTACCTACATAATTTCTAAAGGTTCTTGTAAAGATTTATGAAGCTTAGTTACGACAACTTTATATAAAATACTAGAAAATACTTAACAATTTCTAGGAATTGTTTTCAGTTAAAAGCGATCTTCTGAGAAGTACTTAAAAGTTGTTACAGTGAAATGTTTTTCTTAAGAGGACAGACAACGGGTGCATCTAAACCGCTAACGGGGGCACGTGCAGCGCGGGCGCGTATACAGTGGGGCTTGTAACACCAATTTAATTTGTGTAACGAATAATAAATAGTCCTTTTTTCGTGGGAAATGATGTGTCAGACTCTTACGAACTAAAACTCACTATGTTTCTCCTGGAGGTCTTTGTGCCGCGGTAACTTTTGCGAGCAACCCGCAGCCCTGGCAAATAAATTGCCCTGCACCGGTAAATGCTATTACAAAATGAATTAACGTCAATTGCTTCCAAGACTCATAAGACCAATTAAGTAGCCTCGAAGCCTACTCACTCTCCTCGGAAATGTTTCCACATTAACAATTGTCTAGTTGAATTTATATGTCTACAAAAAGCCGCTTACCTATTTATTTCCCGTGGTACAGTTCCATTTTATAATTGTAAATAATTCAAAGGAATCTCAAGCTGCACTTTAGATATTCAAGAGCGTACGCTAAGAATTTTATTGTATTCAGAAATTGTTTCATTTAGATTCATCTTGCACTCACGGCTGGATGTTGTAAGCTTTCAGTGCGCTGCCAACATAATAATCGCTTATTTTCTACAAAGTTGCGAAATGTATATATACTAAGCTTGTACAGAACAGCTGCGTTATAAAACCTGCCCTCGTTCAAGCGAACCTTCATAACAGCAAGCCTTTTACTGACCTAATTCATAAAACAGCCCTATCATCGTTTGACACTATTGCTTAACAGAAGGTTAGGAATCTTGTGCCTTTAAGTAACAGCAGCGTGACAATTACCCTCGATCGAAGTACGGATCACATAATTACAGACGTGTATGTCGTGAGTCGTCACGTACATTATGCTCAGGTCTACATATACGAGTGGGTATGTACTTGCGTATGTACCGTCGCGGATATTGATGCTTGAGCGACTTGCCACTGTTCGTATTTTACGCGTATAGTGCAGTCAGTTGAAGACAAAGGTTAGCATTAATAAATATTGCATTATGACATAAAAATCGTTGACAACTTATTTCTATCGAACCTCTGCGGATTAGGTACACCACTAATAATTGTTAAATAATTTTACTTCTGGTATTTCATTAATAAGTCAGAATAATAATAAAGCTAAAATATATCGATTTATAAAAAAGAAACGAACAATTTATCTTTATCTCCGTAGCGATTATAATGTCGCAACATTCGTCGTACAAAATCACACCAATTCAAATCGTGTAAGTTACAGAACATGTCTACTTCATCTATCATAGTGCACCCTTTAAATTATTACGGTGATAATCTCGCAAATGTATTAAACTACATAGTTGCGAAAGTTTGGAAGTGCCTCAACCATTAATGTCTGAGACGGTACGTAGTAGAAGTGTTTACGAAGAAACGTAGAGGCTTGCTAATTAATCACTATAATCATTTTCATAGTCTCCGTGCACGCCGATTACATTATTTAGCTAGATAAGTTAGACATACCAGCTAGCTTAGCGGGAAACTTAGTTGAACTCCTGGTTACAACTTTTGAATCTTAACGGAGAAGCTTACTTAACTGGATGTGCTTGGAACATAGTTTAATACAATAGTTTGATAACAAGGACCATTAAATTGTTAAAGAGAATATATAGGGTAGTGCTAAAGGTGATGTTATGTCGCAAAACCTAGATTCTTCATGCTTAGCGGCACACGAATATATTCGCATATATCTTCCGCGATTTTTGTGGTTTATAAAAACAACTTCTAGCTAAAGTTTGTACGTCTTCTAAAAGAACCTACAAATGTGGCAGAACTTCGCTTGCCTCGGCCTTGTTACTGTCGCGAAGGCGTCTCTTTGAATGTGCGATTATGGTGTTGGAAATACGACTTACAAGCCAGTGAAGAAATACACATGTATACTTGTATAGGTGGAATGAGGGATATTATTCAAATGTTTTAAACTGACTCCCCAAAAATGTGGAGGTTCTAAATTTGACTGTTTCTGCTCTATTTCTCGAAGTTGTTTAAATTGATTTAGAATATGTTTATTTTTTTCTATATGAGAGGTGTATACTCGTATTCGCTAGGCGGTCCTTTGTCATCATGTAAGGATCTGATGATGGAAACTTACAGAAATCGAAAATTGTAAGCACGCATACGGCAAAAACTATGTCTGACATTACAATACACTGAAGTCTTAGACCCCATTTGGTGATGGAGACGATAGATAATCGAGGGAACTGCTCAAAAGAACTTTGCACACATGAAAATTTTACCAAAATTGGTTATGTATGTCACTCGGTATGAATCGGTATGACTATGAATTCAGATACTGAAAAGCAAACAAAAACATTTTACAAGAAAAAGGGAAAAGGAAAAAATATGTAGGTACTAATACTCAAAGGATAATAAAATATTTAAAAATAATTATTCTAGCAATTAGCAATGAAAAGAAATGACCTTATTAATGCAGAATTATTAGAAGACCAACGTAAGCCTCTTAGATTAATTGAACACTAAGTTGGTCGCCGGTGCACTCGAACGCAATCAATGCCGATACTTATTGCAACCGTAATACTCTTTGAATTTATGCTAATCATTAGGTATTACTTCAATGTAATCTGCTGCTGGGTGCAGGTCGCTTCCAACAGGTATGTGTGGAGATCTAAAGGGGAGGCCTATGTTAAGCAATGGACGTCCTATGGCTGAGATGATGATGATGAATCTGCTGTTACGAGTGGTAGAATCTGACGGCAGCTTCTTATGTCGTCATGTCTTTTGTTTTTCATGTGTGCGTGGCACAAATACATTCAGTAGAATCTTCGTGTGTGTGTGTACTACGTGTATATCTCTGTGTTTTCATGTTTGCCTGGTACTTGTTACTATGATATAAAAATGTAAATGAAAATACAATGAATTTAACAGCAGGATTGTGTAAGCGGCAGGATTAATATTTGCTTCCTGAAGCTCCGTTCACCTACCATAGGTTTGTTTCACTTTTAAAATATTGAAGCTCGTTGTTTTAAAGTATTCATTCAATTCCTGTATTTGCACCCTAGTATCTACATGGATTTAAATATCAGTTTGTCGTTTAAGATTTTTGCTTATCTACCACAAGAACTTGAACTCAATTAAAACTACAAAACTGTGAGCGAAAGCACCATAATATTACAAAATCCGTTCGCTCAGTATCTTACACTGCATGCAGCGGTTTGCCATAATTCTCAGCAGTAGAAGCGGACTGCGAACTTTCCTCGTAAGTCGAGACTTCAAGAGATTTGGCAATGTACAAAAAGGCTTCGAGAAAAGGTACATAGCAGGCGTCGCTTCTCGCTTGTTATCTCTTGTTGGTAAGCGAACTATCTTGTTCGTTTATTCTGTTCATGTATCGTTATTTCTTTGAATTTAATATTGAATCGACAATAAATACAAAGACGGTAGCAGGGCTCAATGACTTCGGCCGACCGGAAAAACAATTAAAATGTCCCTTCTGAGAAAAATGGTACTTTTATTTTATAAATATCGCCTTTTGTAACTAATTATTTCTTTGAGCTCGTTATCGTCTTCCTCAGGAATAACACGTGAATAATCTCATGTGAGTTATCCAAGTGAAGTCGTTACTGAGCTATTCTTGGTATAAACACACAATTAGAAGGAAGTCATTGATATTGCTTATTGTTCATTTTGTATAGGTCATTATATCTTTGGTCAACTGTTACCTTCATTATGCGATGTTACGTACAAAAAACGTTGTCACAGTGATGTGGTGGACACGTTAATTGCCACGCCGCCGTCGACAAGTAATCTGGTGCCTATTATGAAATACATGATAACACAATCTGGATGTTACGGAGCGTGATAGGACAACAGCAATTAGATTAATATAATAGAACTTACCCTTTTGCTTCCGCTGCGTGGTTTGTGTGTTGTCCAATTACCGTAACCACCATCCGATAGATGATTGCCTGCTCCTACATCTGCTTTGCTCTAAGCCCGTATTAGAGAATAAAGAACCTTCAAAGACATTTGAGCTCAAATCGGACATCAGCTGCATATAAACTGTAGTGAAACCAGTCTGGAAACATCGCAGCGTTTTATTGCCACCTGCATACATATATGCGCGATGGCAAATGACTGCACACAATTGTTGATTTAAAAATCGAACGAATAACAACAGATTGCCAGCTATTTATCTATCCAGAATCTTCCGTCGGCCGATAAAAAAAGTTGCCATTTGCGACTGCTTTACGATTTTGACTTACATAGTTCAACAAATACACAGCACTTAACGTTTATTTTGGTCGACATAACATGGAAATAGACTCAGACTGCCAGCTCACCTGAAATAGTAATGAGTAGCATACATTTATAAGTTCGATATTCTGCACAGCTGTCTGTTAATTCGAAGACTGGGAAGTCAGCCTGCGTTCGAATCTTTTATATTATAATAGGCACTCGTAACAGTGACGTCATTTCTTATGATGGATATTGTTGAAGTTATTTTAGAAATGGATATCTCTTCCTCTTCTTTACTTTAAATACCCTCTATGACTTGTAGAATGATATAAAAAAATAAGTCTTGAATGTGAACAAAATTTTGTGTATATTTACACTGGCACCTTGAATATAATAAAACACAGAAAATCGTCCAAAGGCTAAAAATATCCAAACAAGATCTCTTTCACTTGGATGCAGTTTACTTTAGTTCAATTTCAAATTGAATCTCCGTTGTCAGATCTATTTAGTTTCAGTCGGGGTTTTTTCAATTTTATCTGTCCAGTCGTACGACTTTTCGGAGTATTTTGATGCGGACTCATGAAGGATTTCAAATGGAACTACAAGGGTATAACAAAATCATGACCATACATGATATAAACGCACAAATAGTCGTAATTTGACTAGGTATACTTTTTACAAACTGATGATGATGATGGCGTCTAGGCCGGTTGTCGGCTACGGCGGCCGTTCTCTTTAAGGAGATTAGCCAGCTGCGCAGGACATATTATAGTGCACAAACAGTCGAGCAGATACAGGTGCACTTTCTATTCCCTCACTCTCATAGTCCGATGGGACGGCAATCCTACACGACCGGAGAAAGATCAGACGCAGGACCGACATTTCCATGCTCTCCGATGCACGGGTAAATCAATCACCAACTTCCAGACTCCGGGCTACTTTATGAAAGTTTCTCACAACCCACAAAGCGATATCTGCCCGACCCGGGAACCGAACCCGAGACCCCGTGCACAGCGGTCGCGCCTTGCGACTACTACACCAACGAGGCAGTCAAAAGTAATACATCCAGAGAGTGCACAATTTGTTATAGAATATGTTTTTTGTACATCAACATGGCGGTAGTACTTTAATATGAAGCGAAAACAGTCGCACCCTCACCCTATCCCAATTGAACGACCCACCTATGCCTACCTACCTACGTGCTACATAGATATACCATATATTTATCATAGCGCGATCGGGACCCGTATCGAACTGTCAGCTTTCCTAACATTCTGCTTTCTCAGTCGCGTTAACCGATAGTAATAAATGTGTCCATGGGAAATCGCGTTCTACGGGGTTTTCCCTGACGCATTTTTTAATATCTTGCGAATAGTCATTAGGCACTTGTTTTCTATAGCATTTTAGCTTTATATTGTGCGATCATAAAGGATGTATTGTGTTGTGTTGCGTGATACGTTGTTTCTGTATGCAGACGCCAACACATCAAGCTACTATTATAAGCTACAATTTGTCAAATTTCCTTATTAGATTTTCAACTTTATCGCTGAACCATATAGTTTAAAGTTGATTGGGAAGACAGTTTCGGGTAGCTTTATCTACTGGCTCTCTGGGCATTGTCCCGATGTATTAAAATACAAACAAAAATAATAAAATTATTCGGTTTATTTCTGTACACATACGGAGAGTATATTCGGATAATGTTTTTTCAGTTCACCTGGGGCAATGGTCGTTGACTGAACTATTCGTAGCGTGACCGCCATTACGTCAATTTATACTGATACTAACGTGTTTGATGTAGCACTTAACGCGAATATTTTGTGCCTTCACCGCGTTTATTATAACCATTTTTGATCGCATTTGATAGTAAAAATCTGTCTTGTTTGATATGATTTAAAACTTGGGAATAAGGTGACGCATGTGCTATTATATGCTACTTAGTATTCGCGTTGGGATTTCGTATATATTATATTGGATATTCGGATTAGTTAAAAATAACAAATTTTTGTCAATGCTTTTCCTTCATTAGTGGTGAACGTTCACAGACGTTTCTTTTTAAAGCAAAGCTATATGGAATTGCTTGGGTATATCAAATATTGATACTGAAGGGATAGTCGTACCTACTTACCAACTGGAAGAATGAAGAAAAGAAAAAAATATTTATCGGAGGAAATGTGAATTGTAGCCTAAGAATGCTGCAAATACAGGTTCGTTTATCTCGTGATTAATCCATTTGACCCATGACGATATGACCTTTTCTATTTTTATGTTGAAGAGTACCTTAGACTGGCTATAAAGAGCTCAGAGGAGGTACTCAGCAGGATGCAGGCATTCTTCTATTTGTTAATCTGACTCCCTCGAGTTACTATGAAAATTCCTTCCAGGGTTTCAGGATAGTTTCTCAGAGGAAGATGTCACCAATAAGGAACTTTGATGATAATTGAAATTAATTTCAAAGCGTTTATGTCTATGCAAAACTACAGAGGTACCTACATTATGCACGGCTCTGTGTACATAAGTGTCAGTGTGTAAACACAAGCGTGGCATTTCTTGTGACACGATACCCCATCATCACAAAGAAGCCGAGGTTTGAACAGCACAGATATATTATGCCTTATATAAGTTCTGCTACGGTCTAAATTTGTTTAACAGTTTGCTTCTAGTCGTATACTCAAATCTGCGTGCTATCCTTTGACAAAAATCTTTTTGAATACGTGAGTTTAATGGGTTGAATTACCTCAACCTAAAAATTTATGAAATTGAAACGAGTATTGGTTCATTAATACACGCTAGCTAGACTTAAAATAATAATTACACGTAAATGAGTATGAATAACTGATAAAGCTGATGAGTTCCTCTTACCAGTATTTAATATATTTCAAATAATAATTATATTTCCCGGTAGTTTTACATTCATTTAAATGAAAATTTAACAAAAACTACACCTGTATTGGTTCGTATGAACTTGAAGTACAATTTTGATGCAAATGTGTACTGCAAAAAAAAAACTGATGTATTTATAAAGCTAATTGAATAAAGTTTAAAATCATCAGAACGCTCGACGTGATTAATAAAATCATTCCACATTGATAGAAATATTGTAAGCCTATCGAAGCGGAACCAACAAGGCAATATATTTTCATTAATTCCATAGTTTAATGAATGATTTCCCCGAATTTATAATGGTGGAACAGCACGTATAAATGCGGCTCGCAAAAAAAAAACTAAATACTACGTGGAGTCATACGGGGTCTGGGATTATTCCTTCATTTAGAGATGGACGGTTCAAAGGTATAGTCTGCATTCGATCAAACTGCGATCGCGATCGAGTGACTTTGCAGATTACTAATTCGACTGATGCCTTCCTCTTATCGAATGCAAACACCGAGCCTTTAGTTACCCGAGTATTTTCAAGCAGAAACACATACATACTCGACAATTACCACGTTGCTTTTCCAATTATCAAGTTATTGTTCGTAGAAAATCATTTTAATATATTTTGGTAGCTTTTGCAAAATAACAAAGTTATTTAAAAATATTTTCCAGTTACGGATATAAATTACAGTTTCAATATTTCATTTCAATTTGTTAAAATATTTCATCGAATTTATTTGGTCCACATGACTAAACTAATACGATGATCGCATTGCAAACTGTTATGTTGATTGAATGGTATTTGTAATAACTCTGAAATGTAGTTTTAATAGAAATTTTTGCATCGTTAATTTTCGACTATGAAGTTTGTAATCCAATTTAGTTTCATAGGGATTTCTCTTTTTTATGAGATTAAAGAGTTTTATCGATAACGATGATATTTGCGTAGAAAAATGATTATTAAATTGAGTAGGTATGAAGATAAAGTTTATTGACGATACAAACTGCCTACGCCTATAAAATATCGCAAGCTGCACTCCAACGAATGTCGGATGTATGCGCCAGTTGTTGTCTAAGATAGGGAAACGTACCGGGCCGGTAGCGACGACGAAGCTTTATAGCTGTGATTGGACTTCTTTTGTTAGCCCATAGCTATCGTCAGCTCCGATTCACACGGCATTGCAACCGTAAAGGACTTTATTTGTCTTCTGTTCTCCAATATGCGACGCATTTTAGTAATATTCCTATGTAATTCAGTCGCATTTGCTCTGCATGTGCCAATGCTTGTTGGTATACTGTTGGAGTGTAACTCTCGTTATGACAAAGGATTCATTTGTATGGCAAGATCAGCCTACGAAATGCCATTGTCCTTTGTGCTACCCGTTATTGTATAAAATACTCAATTTGCAAACGCTCTGAATATAAATTTTCGAATTCAGCTACTCAACCCTGTACACATTGGCAGTGTTGTGTGTTTCCTTGAGTAGAAATGAGAGGGTCAGGAGTTATGAATGTTACTAATTAAATTAGATTCGTTGATGTGTCTGAGGTTATTTGATATGATAGCACTATGTGTCGTGAATGTTCCCTTTCTGAAATCTAAAGTACTTTGTAAACATTACTCATGGACTCAACGTTATATTTCACGTTTAATTAGCATGATTTGGTCAGTTTTCTTCACATGACTTCGGCAAAAGCAAGTACTTTGCAAATGCATTATGAAGTTCCAGTAACTTCGTTTGTCGAAATTGCATTAATTAATAATTTATCAAATTAGTTTCGTGGTACTCTTGTAAGAGACCCCTCCCTCTTAGGGACATATTTCGGTTTCCTATTTGAAATATATTTTCAGAGGATTTCTAAAAAAACGGTATTCACATAGAAACTACGCTTAAAATTTCCACTTACAGTTTCAACTAAAACTATTATCCGTGGACAAACCAGGTTTTAGGTGCCTTTGTTCAGGGTTTGAGTGCCCATTTGATCCTAAAATGCAATTCATATATAAACTACAAACATAAACTGATTATACTGGTAAATACTACAAACAACCTTTGTGAAACATGTATATGTATACATATTTTGGGACCTTTATGCTAGCAACATTGGACATCAGTGAATACAAAATCAGAATTCGTGGAACACATTTCTATCAAAGACTCAAAATGTTTTCGTATAATATGCGAAATGTACCTGTGAGTACAAAATAATTAAATGTAGGTGGGAACCGAAAGCTGCATCAGATTGCACACGGTACAGGAGTTCTAGGAACTGGGAGGCGGGACTGCAGCCCGGGTGCGGGAGCGCGGCTCACGGGATGACGCTGCGCGCGCACCCCCTAGCCACGACTAGGCGCCTCCTCTCAGTTCCTCAGCGCCACAAGTGTCCAGTGTTGCAGCCATACGCATTCAGGGTTTCGACGCTGATAGACGTTGCATCCCCTCGGCTCCGGTACTAACGGTCGCGATACCACTCCGAAGGTGAGATCGCTTAAGTGCCGTCACTTAGTCACTTGTAGATTTTTTTGTTTTTGTTTTGTTAATTCAGTGCAGTGTTGTATTCTATGTCATGTGTAGTGCAACTTAAATTTTATTTATCTTTCAAAAGTAAATTTTGTATGCCATTGTTTTTTTTTTTCATTAAAATATCACTTCATTTCAATCTCTGAATTTGTTTTGTAGATTTAAATCATATTGAATGTGAACATTCGTTTTTATTTACCGATACATTTTATTTGTTGATATTCCGCAAAATTTATTTGCCAATTTATTTTTGAGTGATCCTTTATAAAACAGGCAGTGCACTCTATTACCGACGGAACTTTTATTGTGAGTTAAAATATACCTTTTAACCGATTTCGTTAATGGATACAATGTTTAACAATCATACACATCAATGGAGTTTGGCTTCACATTTTAATAACTTTACATTATGATTATTCATCGGTACGTCGAACTAAATTAAGTTTACTAACAGTTAAATATAATTAAAGTAGTTAATCGCGTGGCTTGAATATTCACTTACAAAATGTAAATATAATAAACTTTTAAATTCTCATGTTTAGATTAGATAACGTAGATGCTTGTGAGAGGGACGAAATTAAATCAGTTGTTTGTAACGTACACTTGTTGCCAAATAAACAAAGACGCAGTCGCGGGAACGGCACGAATTTGTCCATACAAAAAGACTTTAACACAAACAAGAGAAATAACATTTCCAGCAATCTTCGAACGCTCTGGGGAAATCAAAGCAAAACTATTCATACAACCAAAGTTTATGTCGGATAAGATTTTATATATAGAGTTATTGAACGTTGAAATAAAGTAGCGTTCTTTGTTTTGATAAATGAAACATTTTTGCGGTACATGCCGCCTAACTAACGTAATATCTCCCTAATATCCTTATTGTAAACATATTGGCGTGCGTTGGAGCCGTGCCATCACTTAGCCGTAATTAGTTGCAAAGTGCATTTCCTGATTAATTGTAAGTATATGACGGCAGCTTTCTCCGCTTAGTTTCAATGACAACTCGCGTGTCGGCTGGAGGTTCACACATTCGACGGAGCCCCGCCGTCGCGCGTCGCTTCGTTTGAAATAATTAACTTATCACACACTGACAATTTAAATTTAGCGCGCGCTTTATATTTCGGTTATTTCAGGAGTTAACACTCTGTAAAGTTTGTAGACTGTCCGAGTTGGTTTGTTGTGAAATGGTTAACTGCCGTATTAAATGAAGCGATGAATAAAATTAACGGTTGCTTAATTTATGCATGCAAATGTAGTTTATATTTGTAAGCTTATGGCATCGCATGTATTCAAGTAAACCTGCTTATTAATATAGAACGTGAAGTTTTAAAAGCTCACAACTACAGTACAACATCGATGTAGCTATTGTATTTTCTCTCCGTGTTTGATCGAATAGATAATGCGTTACGTACAAGTCTGTCGCTTACAATAGTAGGCATGACTACGCCCAGAATGATCGAGTTGGCAGATGTCGATGCATACAATTTACATGAGTTATGCAAATGTCGTACTTTAAAATAATAGATAGGTATAATAATTCAGCAAAGTTTGTACCAGAACAAGGCGGTATAGTTCTATGGCATCAATTATACAGGGCCGCTCATTACCGCGAGCTCTTTCATC
Organism: Heliothis peltigera; assembly: GCA_958496145.1. Classification (NCBI taxonomy): domain Eukaryota; kingdom Metazoa; phylum Arthropoda; class Insecta; order Lepidoptera; family Noctuidae; genus Heliothis; species Heliothis peltigera. The sequence goes on along the minus strand of OY292321.1, from coordinate 13,684,654 downwards.
TATGTTTTTGCAGTCGGGCTTTGTAGTCCCCGCCGCGGCGGGTCACCTAGTCACCCCTTTACTTACCGACGTGCCGGGAACTCAGAAACTGCTGACTGTTACGCTACGGAACCATGGTCGTATAACTTTTAACCTCAATTAGGCAAACCGACATGACACCAGCGCTCACATACGAACAGAAAATTGCCTTTTATCTATACCACCGTGTTAGTTTTCACACGTGCCCGTTCTATTATGCCGCCTTGAAAGCCCCTCAACATTTCCGAGCGGCCGTACGTCTGACAACTATTGTATCACTAGCTTTGACCACTCTGCGGAAGACCCTCTTTTTTCCTTTGTTTCTTGGCTAACCAAATGTCACTTCTTGAATGTGGAACGTTTCCTTGTAAAACGCTGTTTAAATCTTGCGTGTCGTGTTCAAACAATTTGCTCGAGTTCAACTTGTGTAGTATTTGTATAAAGCACCTCCAGATTCTGACGTATCTTGTTAATTTGATAATTTCTTTGACGTATATAGTCTCATTAGATTCATGGTGTTACGCATGCTTGTTAACTAATTATATTGTGCCGCGTGAGTCGACGGTTTTATCTGCTGTTGCGGTAAATATCATAATGTATGTAAATGTAAATGGTGAGCTTATTTTCCATCCGCTAATAAAAGAACTACGACATGTTGTTATCGAAGTAATCAATCTTCAAGTGTTTTCATAAAAACCAGAACGGACGTAATTTATTATAATTGGCACATTAAGTTTAATTAATCCATTGATTTCGTACTTTTTACACTCTATTTTGGTACATTATACTAGAAAAGCAAGGTATTTTGTTCGGCAAAACGTTTAAATTCAAGAGCAAACAAACAGTCGGGTAACTGGCGCGTTGGGTTCGGCCGGCGCGGCGCTATTTCCTCGACTTTTGTATTATTTCATCATTTCGCGGTCTCTAATTAAACATGACCAACTTCTAGCTCAGCTTTTATAACAAACGAAATATTAAATGGCCAATTTATAAACTTCTCTGTATTAATAACACGAGCTGTTGCCTTCGCTCGCCTGTGATTGTTTTCACTATTAAACAAAGCCTTCATATGGCACTTTATGACGAACTAGGTACTTAATATTTTAGTATTATTGGTTTAGTAGTTTACCTAATATGAATATTTATTCTACTCAGTTTCGCTACGGGTGCCGGTCTCGTAGGATTAAGGCTAGGGTGCAATTTAAACGGAAACATACTAAAAGGACAGAGCTAGAGTAAGCTTCACAAGAGTCAAAGGACATAACAATAAGTATATGTCCGTCCGTGCAGCGCGTCCTGAATGCTTTATGTAATTCAGGTAGCATTGTGACGGTAGGCCAGCCCCAGTGTACCGAGCTCACACCCGCGACTTCGGTCTTCGTAGCCAACACATACCTCGTATCATTTCACTATAACGAGATATTCCCCCGTGCAGCCTCAGCGAATAGAATAAAAGAGCCTTTACGATAAAGACACCTACAATAGCATATATATCTCTGTCTATCTAGAAACTTCAGCGCGTTAAATAAAAACGCGGCTTGTTTCACAGGAAGGCCAATCTTAATTTTGCGGCTTTCTTCAACTTCGCCTAATAATTCAAGGCCTCATGTGAAATAACATGGAAGGCGGAATGTTTTTATTTTAATAATTTATGAGTGTTGTGGCATGGTAAGCCTTTACTTGTCGGACTTTATATTGCCTTCATTACGCGTACCCTTGCGGCGTGCCACTCGCCCTGCTGACAACTGGTACAGAGTGTAAAGCGATGTTCTCAGAGATGTTTTGATATTTTTAACTGCCAGTTATATTATTATACAGTGTCTTCGTGAGGTTGTAATGGTCACTTAATTGCGGTAATAATGTCAGGCGGCAACCAGGCATTCATGAAATTGTGAAACGCCGCACGGCCGCGGCAACGTGACCGGCATACCGGCCGTTTGCATTAAGCATCCTTCTAATAGCAGACGCCACTGCGACTGCAACCTTTGCTTAATACACGCGCGGAATTGCAAACGACACGATTGTTGTACACTTGGTAAACACTTCCAAATGTGCGCCTAACACGTCACATTTTGTATAATGATGCAATGACGTAACCACCTTGAATGTGTCGCTAATTTAGAAACGTACATAAATCACAGTCGTATTAATGAAACATGTTTAAAGCCGCTAATTCGAAATAAAAAGCTTTGTAACATAATAAAACGCCAGCAAAATACTCCGGCATGATATAAACGAATGTACAAGTTGTCAGCTGCGCTCGGAACAGAAGGAGAGTGCGGCCGCGTGGTTTCTCCACAATTCTTGGCGCCACAAAAGCTCTAACGTATTTATCTCGATGAAGCTTGAGCGCTTGCCTTGACCGTGCTAAATTAACACTTTCCACCGTCCTTCACTCTAGTGGTTGCAGTTATCGACGCGCTGCCACCGGGTTACGGCCACGTCATATTCGTTGGACGTTTATGCAATTTTTTCTTCGCCCACAAATATAAAATTACTGTTACTGCTATATGCTAATAGAAGCCATTGCATGTAAATTGTAGCCATTACGTTTACAGGCCACTGGATTATAATGCTATCTGCATTATTACGCTGGATTATTACGCATCCACATGAATGCATTATTTGTACGTCACGTTTTAAAAATAAGGTAATTAACATAAACGGCTTTGTAGCGTTCGTATTTCAAAATGTCTAGCGAAATTTTAAACGAATTAATAATTCTGTTATTGTGCTCCAGTAGTATTGCATCGCAGTATTCCTACGTGAATTAGCCAGTATACAGTTCCAATAGACTCCTCATTGTGTTATCGTCATCGCTGACTAGTGTACATATCAACATAACTCCGCCGTAATTTATGAACGGATGATTCCAATTTTGTGCCAGTATGATCAATGTTAACCGATACATCGATCAGTTTGCCGCAACTCGTCATGTTGTTCGTACTTTGTGAATTCGTAATTATGCGCTTAATGCACATTTCGAAGTTAAGACGCGGTGATTATGCGCCCGAATCTAGGATCAACTTCTGCGCCAATACACGAAATAACTATTAAATAAATGAATTCATGGCGTTTCCAGTGATTTAGAGCTTTCTTGGTATTTCTAGTAATGTCTTTGCTTTTCTATAATTTCTTAGTAAAATGAACCTCGGTTTTAGAAATCTTATTCAATGGTTGCAAAAAAGTTGACGAAAGGAGTCAACAGGACACAGTTCGTGATCACGTGCCGTTTCATATATTTATGCGATGCCGAAATATCCAATGTGTTATGCGCGGGCACGTCCAATTGCTACGCCAAAACGACATTCAATGAAACACAAGTGATCTCGCCTTTTGGATTATCGTAAAACTATTTTCGTGTATCGACTGCAGAGTGAGCGTAAATCACTTAAGCTATTTTTTCCATAGCGTTTAGAAACATCTCAAAATAGCAATTCACGTAGGTATGGGTTTTTGTGACGTAACTGTTTGCCGTGGGGCAATGGCGAACGTTGTAAGAAATGCATGGTACCTACACTCAGTATTATTTATTTGGGATATAAAACAGTATTTACAAAATCGATTTAAATAGATTGCGAGTAGTTTTAGCTACAATAGCCACTGGTCTAGTGGGGACTGTTCTAATTTAATGCGACCGGTACGACCCAAGTAAAAGTTTCCTCGTTATATTCATAGTTGTCCGAGCTTAGAGCCACCGTGTGAGCGTCACCCTCGACTAACAAAATAATATTATTATCTAGGTTACGCGAACAAAATCACATCTTTGTCTACGTTCAAAATTCATTATGTTCTTGTTAAGGTTGAAAATACACAGTCATTTGTTACTTAGGTAGGTACTACGTTTAGTACGTTAGTAACACAAGTTCTGAAATTCGGTGTAGGTACGGACAAGCCGCTCAATACCTCAGCTACTGGTAGTGTCAGCCGTTCTACTGAATATAATCTGCTTTATACATTGTTGCAAGACGGTACGGACTCTAAGGTGAGGATTGTTAAAAACTTCAGCAATTAATCTTCACTCCATTTATAATGTTTCCTAGGCTCTTCGAAATTTTCTTGAGTCTAAGTTTAGTTTTTCTTTAGTCTAAGTAGTTTTCTAAACGCAAGTTTCTAAATTTTATGAAACTCATACCGGGAAATAAGACTTTTGTAATAGCATTAAAACCATATCAAAACCTAAACTATTGGGGTCTCCACTTCGATATAAGTTCAGTTCTGAAATCAGAAATCGATAGTACTAATTAGAAATTATCCAATTAAGGCGAGCGCTTACCCCCAAGTCGGCTGTAACCTATTTGGCTCGGCTACACCATGACAGGTATGCGCCGATGTCTAAATAACGTGTACATGATGGATTTGAGCGCTGACTCTGCATTTTAGTGAGCGCCCCTGCCCCGGGTTTATTTTATCGAATTTCCCGTCGATGCCGACTGGAAGTTACCTCCATTAAATTAACGATAACCGGCGTTGGGTCTTCTTATGGTTTTATGATATTTTTTATAAAACAGCTAAATGGATTCAAGTAACTTCTATATTTAACTATTTCATTAACTAAACAGCACAAATTTGAAATCTCAGTACCTACTCATATTTGCTAGTCTCATTCAAAACAGCACATTTGTCCTAAATTCTCCGAGAAAGTGCTCGTCGCCCTGTGCTGAGATACTGAGTACGCAGCTCAACAGCTTAGCAGTTTGAATATACCACGTTTTAGAATAGTTAACTACAACCTCGCTTTGTCAGAATCTAATTTATAACTCCTAAGTTTCTCGCAATCTAGTGTTTCCGCCTTCAGCTCATCCAAACTGCTTTGATTTGTGTTCGAACGCTCCTAAGCTACTTGATTGCTTCTTGCGCATCATACGACGCAGTAAAAAACGTGTTACGAACCAAGTGAGAAATAAACAAATAACTTAGAACAACAGCCCCCGAGTGCAGAAATAATGTGGCAGTTATTATTTTCCGTCGTGCCGAGCCACACAAATGAAAATATTATAAGTTCCGAGCTGCTAGCGTTAACACCAGCACCTAAGTCAGGCGTTTGCTTTTTATTATAATTCGTGTACAATACGGAAGCATTGAAGCCCATTGTTCTTACGGAGCTTTTATTGAAAGCACCTGTCGGCGTATGCGATGTTTAAACAAAGGTTTTTTCAGCGTACCGACTGTACCAGACGGACTGCTTTATTCATTTTTGGAAAAGCTTTCAATACTACCTTTCGTTCATTTTGCGGCCTGGTTTTTCTTCCTCGCCTGTGATCATGTTAGTATTCAAGCCTTTTGTAGTCAAATATTCATTCGCACAATGGATTTTAAAACAAACAGCTTGGTCTATACGTCCAATATAGACTATCTTTTCCCGATGCGCGACGCGGCAGTCTACACGCCACTTTTATCTTTATCACGGTGTCCATGACATTTCCACGCCCTAGGCTTTTGGCTGTCACAAAAAAATACCAGCCTTTACTCACTGATGCAATAACCGTGGCCGAATAGCGAACAGTGAACCGCGTCTAGACTGAAATTAACTTGTTAATAGATACCGACGACCATAGTCGGCTTGACAATTTTGTTACGTTACAAATTGCTTGTTGGCGTACCCCTCCTGCCTATTACCGTGCTGTGGACGCGCATATTTAAATTCTTGAGGAATTTCAGACGTTTTCTTTACTGGAGTTCCTTTGACAACGTAAATAATATTTTATGGTGTAAGATTTTCATTCATAATCAAAGGTCCTTTGTCTTAGTTACCGCGGCACTGGCACACAGGGACCTCCAGAAGGAACATATTGGGTTTTAAAACCATTTTGTAAATGTATGAAACTACAACTAGCTTCAGCCCTCGGTTTCGCCCGCGTCCCTAGGTAACTACTTCCCGCATGAGGACAAAAAGCCCTATATCCTGTTTAAGATACCTCCTCACCTATTTCCAACCGAATTAGTTAAAAGTTCTCGAATTGTAAGTAGTTTGACACGACTTTAATTTATAAACAGATTAAAATGCAAAATTAACTGTCTGTTTGTGAACGAACTCAATTGGAGTGAAATAGTATTGGAATTGAGTTTTTAATGAGATTTAGCAGAAATGCGGTAGACAGCATATTAGTAAACCAATTTTTTTCCCTGACTTAGCGAAGCATATTTCTGTATTAAAGTCTAATCTTAAGTAACATTGTAGGCCGATCCAAACACAAGTACACAAAACGGTACACGAGTTTAGCGTATCGCTGGCGTAGTCTAGACTGCCGGCGGACTAAACTTTCTTATCGCGAAAATTAATATTGCTTTGAACAATACCGTAACGGTATCTGAACGCTTTGTAACAGGTTAGCAACTGGCCTACAAGAAACTTCGAGAATGTCAGACGTATTAGTTTTCAGAATCTAATCGCGGATCTGGGTTACCGTTGATTTTTAATACCCACCTTCATTATTTATCTATTTTTAGCCCAAGACTTATTTCAATCACTCGGCGGAATTTTGAGAGATTTATTAAGAAAAAAGTCATTTAAATTCAATATCCAGAAAATCTGAATATCATCATTTCCCGAGCCTTTTTCCTAACAATGATGGGGTCGGCTTCCAGTCTAACCGGATTCAGCTGAGTACCAGTGTTTTACAAGCAGCTACTGCCTATCTGACCTCCTCAACCCAGTTACCCGGGCAACCCAATACCCCTTGGTTAGACTGGCGTCAGACTTACTGGCTTCCGACTACCCGTAACGACCAGAAAATCTGAATATAATTAACAAATAATGTTTTGTTTTTGTTCTAGCATTCACCATGGGTTGCTTTGTTAGCAAAGACAAGCTGACGAAGGAGGACATGGATTTTCTAAAAACCCATACGTCCTACGATGAGACCACCATCAAGGAGTGGTACAAGGGGTTCAAGGTAAGGCAACTAATCACCTGATACCTATACACATTGTCGGCCTAACTTCTCTAATGTACAAAAAAACCCAGCACATCAAGTCAACCGAAATTTGAACCATACGCTTCAACGATAAAGTTAAAAATCTTTTGAGGTTTGACGGATGGTAGCAGCTTGATGTGCTGGCGTCGGTACAATTTCATTGACATTGAAAACACTGACAAATTCCCTGCCGAGAAGCTAAAAATAGTGAAACTTATCGAATTGGGAAACTCGTTCAGGCTCGCCATTTTACATTGTGCACTATCCCTGATTGCATCTGGCAGTGAAGTATTACAGAACCCCGGAGACTTCCTCGCTGTCTCTCAATTGGGTATTTGACGACCAGGTTACAAAGACTGGAACTAAATCTATCCTACTTAAAAAAATATTTTAACGTAAAGAAAATTAACTCTTTTGGGACGGGCAGTTGACTAACTTTTTCACGCCAAACGACATTTCATTTTTGGAACTGTCGACGCTCTCGGCGTTTAGGGATGATGACGTCATATTTCATTCATGCTGTCTTTATTCTGACTGTAGCTTAAAATGTGTTTTTGTTAATATTGTTGATAGATGACTAACTAAAAATAATGTAGTGAAATATTTAGCAGTAAACGATTTTCTAGTTTCTGTTTTCTAGTCTTAGATACCACGTACGTATGCAAATGTACAGCTTATCGGATCTAAAAGTTTAGTTATCTTGTACACTGCCAGCTTAATTACTTTTTCAATATTTTATTGGAATAACGACGAATTTTTAACATTGAACAGTTTACAGATGAATGTAAGATGATAATGTCAATATTGTTTTTTTGGTGAGAATGATGTATGGCTTCTTAACTAACTTATTATGCTATACATACATATGCCTGATATCGTGAAACGAATTTTAATAATTTTCTTTTTACAACTAGTTTCATTTTACGTTTTCTATTGTAACTGAAAACAATATGCAATTAATTTTTTCTTTCGCTGTTCCGAACAATGGCTTCGGAATAATACCTAACCTGACTTATGTAGGACTGTAGCTTGCTAGTATAACCTGCTGACGCTCAAACAAGATCAGCTGTATTTTATGACGCGTATTAAAAAATATATTACTTACTATAGATACCGTCAGCAGTTTTACGCGCTTCCTGAGGAAACGAATTCCCGCACCTGGATAAAAAGTGGCCTATATATTATGTTAGTCTGATGTGTAAAGTATATAGCTGCCAATTTTCATCAAAATCCGTTCAGCCGTTAGGACGTGAAGGGGTAACATACACATACAATCACAAACTTACGCCTTTATATATTAGTGTGATGTGATGGGTTCCCTGAACTATGTAATTTTTCAAGTCAAAAGTACCTTCAACGTTTTCATGCTTATTTTCTCATAAGCTTTTGATGTAGATAAGAGCAATCTTGGCTCGAGTCCGAGCTCTACCGTTTTGTGGATACTAAGGCCTCGGAGTTATTAAATTTGTAATTAATGCAAAATCACACTCGTTAAAGCTTTAGCCATTAAATAGTGATTATTGATTTGTGGAATCAATTAGAACTTTTTAAAGGTGTTATGCATTTAACTACTTCTGATTTCATACTTATTGGTCACGTCAAACTTAACAAAAGAAAAGAAAGTGATTCCAACTTGCTTGTAATAATCAATTATAACAACAAAGACACACAATAATAATTTGATTGTGGCGGTTAAGCCTACCGCTGCGTACACCCCTTCACTTAACTTGAGCAAACACGCAAACATTTCTAGATTGACAAATTTGCATTAGCACCAAGTTACACGATTGTGCCGACCGCGTCCGGCCCCGCATGCAATGTTTAGTCTAGGCCAGCGGTTCCATGCACATCTGCATATTGTCGTCTCAAGCCAAACATGGAGTATTTCTGATTTCTGACATTAATGCAGGAACATTGAAATCAAAGTTTAAAGCAAAACTGAATTATAAGGAAATTGGAAATTATGAGCCATTTTATTTAAAACAGCTGTTCTTTTGAATCGTTACATTTTTGCCGTTTGGCGCGTTTACATGTTTTGCTCGTCCTGGAGCAACGAATCGGCAGGTTTTACTTTTCCTTATTGTGAGAAGTTATACTCAAATATACTGATCCTATTAGCGCTTCTGACTTGGCTCATAACTGTTTTTCTTTTGTCCGCGCAGCAAGACTGCCCGAACGGCAGACTGACGCCCGCCAAGTTCGTCGATATGTACAAGATGTTCTTCCCGTCCGGGAACGCCGTCGAATTCTGCGACCATGTCTTCCGCACATTCGATATGGACAAGAACGGATACATTGACTTCAAGGTAACATATTACGCTAGATTTAAGAAATTGGTAAAACTTTGACTAGATATAAGAAGCTGGCGAGACCTTATGTCCTAATGATATATAAAGTTCTTTAAACCGAATGATGCTTGCAATATTAACTTTTGTGTAATAGGCGTGAAACTGAGCGTTGCGAATGGCTCGCACTAAATCAAATCTAAGTCAATTGCGATTGATCAGATAATTATATTGATTCGCGATTGCGATCTTTAACTATAACGTGCAATGGGAGATGTAAACAAGATACTTACCGTGATTTTGTTTGTGATGGCTCCGACTCGCGTGGTGTATCGTTGAATTTGTTATAGGAGTTTCTGCAGGCCATCCACGTGACGTCGAGCGGGACGCCGGAGGAGAAGCTCAAGTGGGCTTTCCGCATGTACGATGTCGATGGCAACGGTGTCATCGACATCCAGGAGATGACGAAAATCGTGCAGGTTTGTTCTCAACTACACACCGCGATCAATACGGAGCAATGCCCTTCCGCCGCCGCAACCACTTGCTGCAGGTTAATTATACCCGACACATCCCAAATAAAAATACACGCCGCTATTTGCGAGCTGGGGTAATAATTAACTCCATCGATACCGAAGGACATTGCAATGTGATCTTAAAGAAACTTGCAGCCATGTTCTCGGAGCATAACACAGATGATTCATAGCTACGGCTTTTAGGTACGTTTCGCAGCATCTATATTTTTATCTCGGAAGAGGTTTTGTTTAGTCTCAGGTGAACATATTTTATAATAATGATTGTACTCGGTTTTGAACGAAAAGCTTTTAAATAATCTCGGAGAGTTGGATTATTCGTTCGATCATTTTTGCATCAGATTTGGCAGAGCACTCAGAGTAATATTGAATCGAAACAGTGCTCCATCACATACCATTGTCACTGATCAATTTATGATTTTAAAATTCCATTATTTGTTTAAGTAATTATTCAAACTACATAAACATCCACCATCGAGATGATGTGTGACTAACTTGCTGACATCCGTGACGGCAAAAAAGTGAATTATTTAAGTACAGTTCAATGAAGACTAATCTTAATAACTTCTTGCCCTTTATTAATTCAGGAATCGCTAAGGTCATGATCCTAAAATAAGTAAAAATATGAACTATAGCGCGATGTTAATGAGTATGGAGTAGTGAAATTTAACATGTTGTTTTAGTTACTAAAATATAATTTAATTAATATCCATATACCAACTGAATTCTAAATTAATACTAGATGGCGCAAGAATGATAACGAAAATCTATCAAAATCTATTTTAGTAACGTGCATAATTTTAATTAATATTTCCCGTTAATAATATCTTATTCATTATAATTGGGTTGAGTTTGCTAGCCTGATGTAAATTTCCGTACACCAATTTTCGATACAGGTTGAATCCCTCACTCGTCTATAAATAGAAATATTATTTCCAGGTAGTAGATAATTTAAATTAAGCTTTAGTATATCATAATGAAAATCAGCTTATTAAATAGCACCCCACTTTTCGCTTACCTATAATGCGTTTCACACCGTCCGGTCTTTTACAAAGGGTAGGTAACAACCTGAGATAAAATCTTTGAAACGCTCTGAGAAAGATAAAGGCCTATTTCACAGACGTGTACTCGTATCTCCAAATGTACTCGCAACTTTTATCGGTTCGTGTCAATAGGACGGAACACTCTCATGGAAACATTTTGAACAGCGCTCGGGAATGAAGTCCGAGAGCTTCCACATAAATATGTTATCGGAATCACAGGCGAGACGGCACATCACTAACTCAGTTAACGGCCATAGGTGTGTCACATCCACACTGGACATTAGACATAAGCTACGTACAGACTAGGCGTTCTAACGTACGCGTATTAGGTTACGCCTAGACACATTTCGAACGCGTAGCGAGGCGGGAGTCAGCATGCGTGCAAAAATTGACTAGGACTATGGGTAGTGAACTATCGTCCCCTGTGTACGCGACAGCAATTACGCGTGTTGGGAACGATTAGTCTGTACATACCTTTACAACTGGTAATATACGTCACACGCTTTGCCAAACACAATATCGCTTTGAGCGCTTGCGACACGAGATCACACGTACGATTACCAACCTAATGCACTGATTCAATATTGATAGATGGATGCATTGTGATTGACACTATTCTCACCCGACCACGGCCTGCGCAAATGTCTTTAGGTATTTGCGCACTACCTATAACTTTCTTCATCTGCTCCATCGATAACAAGCCCATACAATTAAATTCCTTTGTCCCATAATTGAGCAATTTATTTTATTCAACCATGAAAGCTTGATCATTTCCAAGCAAAGTACAAACGAGCGTTTCTCTATAATAATTTGTATTGATTATAGGCTAGCAATGCCGTTGGTACTCACAATGCTTGTAAATATCTCATAAACTTCGATCTGTCTGCGTCGTGGTTATGACGAACCGTCATTATATTATTTAGCAGTAGCGTCGTAAACTTTTAATTTTGAATTAAACCAGTGGTTTTTCATACAATTTCGCTGTCGACTTAGTCATTACTAACCCATGGTTATTGGTATTACGTATTCATGCATTTTATTATTCCGTTTTACAACTCGCTATTGTAAGGGGTAGCTTTCCTTTGGAAAGTATTGTCATTTAATTTTTTATATGCAGTTAGCGTGACCGCAGTTATGGCAACGTCAGTTGTTTTATCAGCTAATGATAAAGCGAATCAGACTAATAATTTATTTACCTGGACAAACATTGTTTTATATGATAATTGAATATATCTGTTGATATTTGCTGCCCTTTTTGATTCCGGTATGCAGATCCAAATAACTTCTGGTGGTTTTTATTATACCAGTCCAAAGTGGGCGTCTACGGGACTTAAAGCCGATCGAAAATAAATAGAATCTCAGCAAAAAATATATCCGCCTTTCCTAGTCTCGACCTAGTGACTTTTGAAAACCGTTAGGAGATTTCCCTATTGAGATTCTGATTGCTGGTTAAGAGTTCGCCTCTTACAGCGGAATTATTGACCGGATTTACTTTAAACGCTTCTTTACCTCGACGGGTTTGTTTATCAAGAGTTCTGTTTAATCAAGTAGTGATTCAATTAAGAACTGTAAGCGTGTTTGGAACGCTAATTTCCTGGAAACAGGTGAAAGTGGTGTAAAACTTAATTCGCTCACTAGTTATTTCGGAGCTATACAAATACGGGGTTTTGCATACTTCATTACTGATTAAGTCCGGACTGGAAAGGCAAAACAAATGAAAAGCGGACGTATGTTTGCAGTGAAGTGGCGCGTACGTGACGTCACAACACACTGAACTCGTAGGATAAGCGCAGCTATGTTGCAGCGCACTTATCTGGGAAAATATTATAATAACCAACGGACTTATGCTTTGTACGGGCTTTGTCTGTTTTGAACAATAACACCAGTTAGTTTTTCTGAATGTACTTTTTGTCAAACAGTTGCCGAATGTGCTCCTAGAACATGTTTGTTTTTTTTTCAGGTCTGCATGTGACTGAACTTTTTAGTGTGTACAAATTGTGTTTTCTTTTGCCCATTCCAGGCTATTTATGACATGCTCGGAGCATGCTCTAGTAACCGGCCGGCAGACTCTGCTGAGGAGCGCGCCAAGAACATCTTCGCTAAGATGGATGAGAATAATGACGGCCAATTGACGCAGGACGAGTTCCTCAAGGGCTGTCTGCAAGACGAGGAACTTTCGAAAATGCTGGCGCCTTAAACAGGCCAACAGCTCCTTTTAAACCCTGCGATCGTTCTCACATACCCACCCCCATTGTATGCCTCACGATAACCCGACGGCGTCGACTTGTCCACACGGCAGCATTATAGAAACAATCGAATTAACTCAATTGATCTAGTTTCAGTCAATCATTCGATCATTAACTTACATTCTCACTGTAAATATATTTTCCAAATTAATACTCACCCGCGCTATCAAATAGTTTCTATTCTGTACAAATTTTTTGTATCAAAGTAACATTTATTACCGAACATTTTTAACATTTGGAGAAATTTTAATCGTTGCGGTGTAAGTGGAGGTAGTCAAACCGGGTCAGCTTGTATCATCGAGTCGGATCTAACACGGGACACGGTTCGGTTGTGTGGTGTTGCCGTCGTGTTGACACGGCGCGAGTACGTAGCATGTGTCGGTCACTCACATTGTGTGCGCACCCACCGCGACCACCAGCCGCCATGGCTACCATCTGCCAAAGCTCAATACCAAACGCAAACCGAGCTACAATGTCGTTCTACCCCGCCGAGTAAACACTACCAATCTATCGGTTGCATCCGCGTGTCTATCTGTGCGCTTCGCTCCACCCGAATCTCGGCTATAAACAGCCACGGACGAACAATGTATCCTAGCGGCTATTACTCGGCTCGGCTTGAGGTATTTTAAGCCGACGGCCGACGTGCGCTTCACAATCTGCTTTTCCGAGACACATGTGAATTTTGTCGATTGTAAAAAAAAAGTATTGTAAAATTAAGCTATTATTGATGTAACGAAATTGTCGTCAATGAATCCTCGATTTAAAAATTGTCCATTCCTAATGATAATGTATGAATGATAATTTAATGTATGTGGAATATGTCGCTGTCGGATTGTCCACTTCGCTAATAGTATAAGATTGTGTCCGAACCATTCACTTCGTAGACGCTCTATGACTATTCCTATGTGACTCTCGGTCTATCTGGTTCAACGCTATATTCAATCCGATGTCGGATTACTATAATATAATACTGCACAGTATAAATCTTACATTCTAATATTAAGGCAAAATTAGTGTAGCTATGTATGTACAGAATCGGTCAGATTGGTCGAGCCGACAGCCCCGCTCGCACGGGGCGGGTGGCGCTGCGCAGCGACACCAGCGCGCGCACTCGCAATCTGATCCCTTCTGACGGGTTAAGTTCAGTTTACGTAAGTTAACATAACCGTAATATTCTACATGAGTAAACTTTGTATTACTATCGTTTCTAATATCGGTGTTGTTTATTATTGGTGTTATTCGTAAATTCGTCAGGGATGTCATCGCCCGGCCCTCGGCCCGGGCCCACTCGCTTGTTAATCCCAATATGGTTTAAACGCTTTCGTATACTCTCTACTCGTGATACTATCTGTTACTTCGCGTCGTAATAAATGACCTGCCTACTATTTATACTATTTATTGGAGTATTTGTATGTATCTCCCGATAATTTCTCCACTACTGTGCCTTCTAGTTCCCCTTTGTAAATAGTTTACGGATTCAGCATTATTTATTTCATCTACCAGCTAAGTTTATTGGTTGTCAACTTTGCCAAAGGCCGAATTCCCTACCTATAACTTACCAAATTTTAGTGTGCCCTAGTCCCAACTTCGTGTTATAGTTAATTTAAGCATATTTATTAAATTACGTCGCAGTCTGCACCAATAGCACTGGCCGCACACAATCGAAAGGGTCGCGATATTATTAATTAATTCAATTCATGTTAATGTTAAGCTATGTTGTTCTATTAGTTTTCAGTGCACAAATATAATATAAAGCGCGGAATTAACGCACAATTAAGTAGTCTGGAAAACGCATGAAAATGTTGGCTCGAGTCAGGAACATACGACATCGATGTTTACTGTGCTCCATCGTTGGTCACAAAAATTTAGATGGTACCCAAAGATTATATAATATCCAAGGGTCAATTGGTCTAGGTAAGATGCTGGTCTTTCGACGGCATTTTGCTTCACTTAGGGTGGTAAAATTTTTACCGATAACAAATTATCATTAGATACCTCATTAACACAAAAAATATATTCGCATCCACAACCCTGTGAAGCTGCTGCAATAACAGATAGATAACTCCAAATATTTTGATAATAACGTCTCATTTTCTGCAAAAAAGATTTTCTTTGTTCTGACATTTCTAAACAACGTAAAAAGTGTGCAATACACCCACATATTAGGTATCTGTAACGATGAGCATTGCAAGGCCAATAATGTTTCCATAATCAATTCATTACATTGAATAATTTCCATAGTCAAATGCACTGAAAGCTAAACATCCTGTACATCAATTTATTGTTAAAACATTCCATACGGTTACGCAATAGACCATAGTCATTTAAGTGTTTATTTAATTTTTAGTGATCAATTATTTTATATATTATTATCTTCTTTTGATATGTATAACACTAATGTTTTACTAGAAATTGTTGTGTATAAAATTAATTTATTATTTATTTACTGTATACAGTGTATGTACGATGTATTCATATTTATTTAGTTGGTATCCGTCCGACGACAAGACCGGACATAATGTTGTAATAGAGATTCATTCACCTGTTGCCACGACCGTCAGTACGTCATCCGTAGAACAGTATCAAACGATCATAAATCGACTGAATTTTATATAAACATAGAAGAGGGAACAAATTATTCACATCTTGGACCTGAAGGTAGCTTCGCAGACAGGGTGTTGTGTGACATATCAGAAAAAAGGATTTTCGATTGGAAATATTAAAAGTAAAGTAAATAACGTTTAATTTAAAAACATTACCATTTCTTAGAAATTTCGCCCTAGGCGACAAATATATTGTCTCACTAACAATCAGAGCAACAAGTAACGGCTTCCTACAATGCCAGTGTACATATCTCAAACATAACGAAAGTTTAATTAAACTTGATAAAATTTTGTCAATTAAATTGTCATAATGTTTATAATATTTTATTGCGCAAGTTTGTTGAGGACGCGACCCAGGCCTACGAGTCAGTATTGCTACTGATCTTAAAGTTATGGTTAGTTAGGCATTGCCACTCGGCAGTCTTCGTACTTACCCTAGCCCGACCTTCGATCCAATTCTACTCGACTCATTCACTTCACTTCCACTGAAAGCTTGTTGTATGCACTTTGACCGCACCACTTGTAGTAACTTTTATCATAGATTAAAAATCTCAATTATAGAGTCGTAATATCAATGTGGATTACATTCGCTTCAACTTTACGTTGTTATCGTGCCACGTATTTATTTTTCCATTGTAATAAAAATCTGGGGCGGAATTGGCAACAAAAAGTGATGTTAACACCTTAGAGGGCGCCACTGGCTGCTTGCTGTTAGTTTTAAATTCTTAGTGAGACGGTTCGTTCTCTCTGAGCATTATCGCCCATTTTTATACTTAAATATTGGTTAGGACATAAGTCAATACTTCTTGGTCTCATAAAAATCTCAAACTGTAAACAAGGGACTACTCTGTTCTAACGTGGCGTGGCATTTTACATTATTAACCTATAAATTAACTTGTGATTTTATAGTAAGCTGAAATTACAATGAATGAATGTTAATTAGGAATCATTTAGCCTATTTTTATTCGTTTTATATAATAATTATTAAGGTAATCAAATGAATGTTGTAAACATTAATATTCTTGTTGAGTGTACTTATGTTTTTGGAAATGCTCTTCATGAGTATTTATGACACGTCTAGTTTGCTGGATAGCGCAACTTTTACCATCAATTTTGATAAAAAACAAGGCATTTCTCATTTGGATAAATATAGTATTCTGGTCAAAAGTATTTTAAATTGTTTAAATTTAAAAACAGAGTAGTTACCTTTTGTTAAATGAATTTATAATTTGTAAACATACCCTTAGTTTTAAGTTCCTATCACAATTAATTTACGATATATTATTTATATATTACAAGTAGATCGTAACACATAGACTATAATTTAAGATATTATTGTAACTAGCTGCGATAGACGCACAAATTTTACTTTAATTTTTATAATTTCTAAAATGCAGGTTGTTAGATTCAATATAATTGAATTAAGTTTGTATAACATCAATGAGAAACACAAATTAATGTGTTGTTAGGATTATTTTGTACATTGTCTTGACAAAACAGTACCTAAGCGGTGTCGACACGCGCACTTAATGTGAAATAAATACTTTGTTTCGCAAAGTATTCTACAGACGTTACTGGAGTATGTATTAACATCAAACATTTGGCATTCGATCAATCAATAAGTACTTCTAGAAACACACTGTGTGGACCCCGCTTTACATCTTCAAGTCTGAGTAAAATATTTGCAGTCAAGTCACCTGGTTATTTTAATTAATATGTAAAATCGCTTCAGAAATATTTTTTAGACTCATTCAGCACTTGTAATAGATAAAAATTATCCACAATGTGTCCCATTTAATATATATATATATATTGTATTTCTAAGAATACATTAATATTTTTAATGAATTCACACTAAGCATTCGGTACCTATTAAAACTGATAAAAGAAATAGTTCATAATTATTTGTCTCATTATTTTAGCGTGCACGATAATGTAGTTTAATTAATATAATATTTTAATAGTCGATAGACAAAATCATGTAGACAGTATGTTACATCTCTACGCAGTTAGGTGGGTATTCGATCATTTATTCTTCAATAAAGTCGTAAAAACTAACTTAGTACTCAATCACCCCGAATTTTGATTTGCTTTTGTTTTTCATTTTCGACGGAGTCTGTGTCAGTCAAATGGTTTTTAAAGACAGCAAAATTTCATCGAGCAAACATGCAAGGCTTTTATATTTTGAGCTTTATTCCAATGATGATAAGATTTGAAATATAAAAACTATATCGCAGGGTAGTTCTGGAACAGGTCTGAAGCTGAAGAACCGAGAACTAGAGCTTACACATCTCAAAAGACTAACATCATCAATATTGGCATTGGCAAAAAATAAACCCAATAACGCCAACATCCCAGTATATGACACGGTTATATGCTAGAGAGAGATGGACCTATACAGAATAGAGCTGTCCCTTTTCACAAAGGAATCTGTATCGCAGTAACAAAAATCATCTCAGTAGTTAGGTGCAGGTCTGCGCAATAAACTATTTATAGCCTGAATTATCGATTGCGCAGCCTAACAACTTCATATCGGTGTCGCACAAAATTCAAAGTCAGTCCCCGTGTGACCGCCACGTGCAGACGCCAGCACATCAAGCTGCTACAAAATGTCAAATTTCCTTATTCGATTTTCAACTTTATCGCTGAAGCAATATGGTTTAAAGTTGTTTGGGAAAATTTTACAGTTCCGGGTAGAATGGTGTGCTAGCTGTACATAATACTACAACGCATTTCACACAAACTATGCTACAAATTTCTAAGAATTCACCCCGAAATAATTACCTACATTTAATCAGAATTATTGATTACATTTCTCATGAAAATGACGCAGGCGAAAACCCCGTGGTACCGCCCACGACCAATCAGAAAATCCCATTTTAATACATGCAAAAAGCTTTTATATACACACACACATATGTCGAGTTGAAAATATTGCATTTATCACTGTAAAAGGTAATCCCTTTATTTGATATCCGAAAATCCTGGAAATGGATAAAGCTAAATGATTTTCAATGCACCTCCTATATTCCCAATACTTCGAAATAGAAATTTAAAAAAAATACGAGGATTTATTTGGCTATAAAATAGTACGCCCACTTTTCTCCCCACCACATTTTCACAGACTATCTATCCATCTCTTTCTTTCATTATAGACAACTAAATTGCATACAATCCGATACACACATACATAATACAAATACCTTTATTAACAGCGTTCTGTATGTCTAATATCGACGTCGCATTTCTCGGGAATTATTCCTAAGGTATAATTAAATACATTCCACTCACAGAATATATCTAGTACCCGAATAACACTACTACCTACATGATTTTGAGTAAATAACAAGCTATATTGTCGTGCATATTCGCCATTAATTTCTTTTTTATTTATTTTGCTTTTTATTTCAAATTTTTGCTCCAAATTAAGAGCGTTATTTCGAAGATTGCAACAAGGTCAGATTTTTCTCTATAACTTTGTAGACTTTATTCGCAAACGTTATTGATTTTATTATACTTTAGAGCACCTAACAGAATTTGTATGAAATTATCTGCCAGATAAACTATCTGGAACTTATCAGCAACCTGTGAAACTGGCCCTAAATCTTACCATATTTAGAAAAAATGCAATCAATTCAAAAATAATTACTAGTACTACTAAGAACCCTGTGGCCAATTATCATATTCTGTTATTGATGTGTAGTTAAGTTCCTTATTATTTATTGTTGTTAAAGGATAACGTTTGTAAATAAATTCTAAATTAGTTGTAGATATTACTAGTTACAAGAAAATTGCTTTGAACGCACAGATTTTTGGATTTAAAACTATCTATAAAAGGCTTTATTCAGCTCATTTCTGATTACTTAAAACAAAATTGAGTATTTTGTTTTTGTTACTCTGTATTCAAAAAAAAATGCCAAGCAGTTTCTTTGCAACACAATGTAAGATTAACTTCGTTTTAAATTTTCAGCATTTACTACATAACTATTATGTTTTAGGGCACAAGATTTGACTAATTAAAAGCAAGCAGGTTGTGTAATATTTTAACGTCCTTTCCAAAATATAAGCGAACAGCAACAATGGGCAAACAAAATAGTAAATTAAAGCCGGAGGTATTGGAGGATCTGAAGCAGAATACTGAGTTTTCAGGTATTATATACATTACTTATTTAATTAAAAATATAATATTGTTACTCCTATTAAAAAAACATACAAAATTGGATCATAAATGGCGGAAAAATCTGTGAAAATACGTAAAGAAAACATTCGAACAAAGAACCTCGTCCTGTTTTTGTAAGTCAGTTAATAACTTATGCCTGAATGCGAATATTTGTTGACTATTCACTGGCATCAGTGGGGGAGTTGATCGTTGAGGAAACCTGGACTCCAAAAGTTGGTATTTGCCTATTCGTCTTCGGTCATACCATTCTCTGTATGAGAAGGGGCCTGTGTGCCCTGCAGTGAAGTAAAAAGGCCGATGACAGTTTAAGTTGTTAAGATCTTTAGTAAGTGATGGTAGACAACTAGATAATTAACATGTTTCATTAATAATATTCCAGACGCGGAGATACAAGAATGGTACAAAGGTTTTCTAAAGGATTGCCCCAGTGGACATTTGTCTGTAGAAGAATTTAAGAAAATATATGGTAACTTTTTTCCGTATGGCGACGCTAGTAAGGTACGCAACATCTTTTTTTTATAATTTACTGAAATATTACAGCCAGGGGTAGATCTAGCAGCTCCAGGATAGAATTTTAAAACCAAAAATAAGCCCTTTCATTGGATACGCATATTGTAGAAGTGCATAAAGAATAACTACTACGCCATCTTGCCTGGTACGCCATATTGGAAAAACAATGGCGTAATATAAAATATCTTGCATTGTCATCCAAACTGAACAAGTATGCAAAATTTCAGATCAATCGGTTGAAGGTATCTACTTCAAAATTGAGTTCAAAGAATCCACCGTAACAAACATACATGGCAAGCTAAATAAAAGCTTTTAATAATATCTATAATTGCATTAACAGCCAGTATTATATAACCAACCTTTTTCCTCTTCCACAGTTTGCGGAGCACGTGTTCCGGACTTTCGACGCGAACGGTGACGGCACGATAGACTTTCGGGAGTTCTTATGTGCGCTGAGCGTGACGTCTCGCGGCAAGCTCGAGCAGAAGCTCAAATGGGCTTTCTCGATGTACGACCTCGACGGCAACGGGTACATCTCGCGGCAGGAGATGCTCGAAATTGTCACTGTAAGTGTTTTTTGTTTGAATTTTCTAGAATATTCCATTTGTTCCTAGACGTAGCCTGATTAGAGTTGAAACCTTCGCCTTTGTCAACCCAGTGAAGGAAAAGTCTTTAGCAGTAACTCCGTATTAATCTGTACGAACTATTACACCAAGTTTTACATAATTTGGTGCAGTACAATTTTTTTACATTTATACTTAAACATACAATTTTGTTTAAAAATGTATTAGTAAGCATATTTTGGTAATATGTGAGTAATATTGTGATATCTATCTGATACTTGATTTTGGAACTTACAACTGAAGTTTCAAGATCTGAAGACTTGTCACACTTACCTACACCGCACAAATTGGAGGCACAAATAGGTTTTAAAATACATATAATACACGTGGTCACCTTACTCCTCACTTAGATCTTTTCAGAGAACCTAATTAATGTAATAAACTGTTTCATAACGTAGCTGGACACTACAACGCCCATTTTGCGCGACAAGGATGGCGTATCACGTCCCGCCTACTGAGCACGAGTGGGCGTGTCCCTTTGATTTTTTATTCTCACATTTTATATCCCCCATTAAACTTAATTAAACGTGTTTCATATTCAAACTAGAAAATATTATTTCCTAGAAAAAGAAACTATCTCAACAATATAAGCATTAATTAATATAATTACTAAGCATACGGACAAACAGATAAACAAGGTTTCATAATATACATATTTCTTGCAATGTTTTTATATTAGTTATTATTCTCGGTGGAGACACCTAATGTAATTAAAAAAATACAAAAAAGACTTTTATAAAGATACATCTTGCTTTGACTAAATAATTATGGACACTAGTTAATTAACTAAAATACTCAGTGTTGTAGATAGTTAGGATATAATATAATGTGTGCGCGGAAAATATTACAAGGATACGGGTCACAAGATAACAAAGTCAATTTTATTTAAAGCAAAGAAATAACAGCTGGTGTTTGAGTGCCTGTCTCGTTTTCAAATCAGATATTCCAAGAAATACATGCTCCTTATGTGTGGGTAGCCAGAAGCCAGTAAGTCTGACACCAGTCTAACCAAGGGGTATTGGGTTGCCCGGGTAAGGGTTGAGGAGGTCAGATAGGCAGTCGCTCCTCGTAAAACACTGGTACTCAGCTAAATCCGGTTCGACTAGAAGCCGACTCCAACATAGTTGGGAAAAGGCTCTGGAGATGATGATGACATGCTCCTTATGAGTAATTTTGCTATACTTTATTTTGGCATACTATAGTTTGGCAAATTACTTAGTGATTTTCCTATAGCCCATTCTGGGCTCCAGGGATCGTGTCCGTCATGAGCGACGGCACAGGGGGTTGTTCCCGGTGCATCAATTTTCGTGCCAATGTGATCGTACTAAAATATTCACATTCACATTTCATTCTATGAGGTTAAAATTCTACTCAAATATTGAATTTGCGAAAATGTTTACTTGCTGCAAACATTGTACGAGTATATGTATTTAAAATTATTTCTATGTTCCCAACTGTTAACTACGAATGAAAATTAAAGTTATGAAAGTATTTATTGCTTTATAAAGGTATTTATTGTTTTTAAAAATTTGCTAGAGGAATTAGGAATTATGGTCGCCTTTCATAATTGACAATTAAATTGAGTCTCTTGGGAATAACTCACGAATGACAGTCTTGTCAGACGCTCCCAAGCTATGCATACGTGTGATGTATGACCCCGTCACCGCGGACCATTCAAATGAATTACTTGTTGATTTTGATTTTGAATTAATTTTCCTGCTTTCCCAATTTCAGGCCATTTACAAAATGGTGGGGTCGGTAATGAAGATGCCCGAGGACGAGTCGACGCCGGAGAAGCGGACCGACAAAATATTTCGACAAATGGACAGAAACAAAGACGGCAAACTCTCCCTAGAAGAGTTCATAGAGGGCGCCAAGAGCGACCCCTCTATCGTACGACTGTTGCAATGCGACCCGCAATCTCAGTGAACCTTAGTAACCAAGTACCACTCAGTTTAGCCACACTTATATAAAACTGTTGTATAATATCACCCTTATTACAATGCTTGTAAGAGCTAGTGCGCAACGTAAGGCGTCGTAACACATTCAATCAGTTTGTTGTCCTGTTGTTTGTTTGTTTGCTACATTTCCGCCGTTTGTATTACTTATAAATATAATAAGGTAATAAGGGTTTGTGAATCTTTGAATAGAATTATGCTCTGTGCTTCTTGTTCACAACAGAGCACACGGGCGAGTATAAGGACTTCACTCCCGCTGCTTGAGTGCACCAAAAAGGTTGTGACGAGATTCCACAGACATTATAGTTACAAATATCTCAAGTGCATATTTAAGCGGACAGTAGAAAAGTAGTACAAACATTAGAATAAAAAATAGTTCAAATAAATTAAATATTATTTATACAGCATCAGTTTAGAAGAATAGATGCTATTTACATGACACATAACAACGGAAACTCAGCAATAATTCCAAAGATATATTTACGGATAGATAGGTCTATGAATAAAACATGAATATTTTGATAATAATTATGAAGTTAGACTAACTAAACAGAATCTTGTCTTCTATTTAAGTCTATAATTATCGTAACAATGAAACGTAGCACCAAAAGACAAATACATTACTTACAAACAGACAGCTATTCATTGACCTAGATGGAATTCTTGTATAAAAACTTCCCGCTTTATCGGCGTAACGAGCAAACAGCAGGACAAAATGTGCGACTGTAATGTGTATAGTGTTCAAAGATTTTTCCCATTAAAACTAGTTAGGTTAAATACACATTCTGTGCCCACAAAAGTTTTGCGGCTTGTCGTATAAGCGGGCTCGCGAGTCCTCGCTAGTGTTCGCGCTTACAGACATTACCGCGGTTCAGCCGACACCAGTACCATGTATTTAAAATAAATATATGTTATATTTGTCAATCGCCTATTTATGCCCCTTGAACGAGTGCGCATCCAATAACTTTGTATCCCAGTATGATTGGTTGCACGATTCTACATGTAATCTGTATCGATTTGTTATCGATAGTAATATAGCATACGCGCAACTAAAGCTCACCTGCCCGCTTATATCGCGTCTAAATTTTTATCCAATTAGGTATCTCCCTATATTATCGATTATCGAAAACATAATTTATTATATCTACAAATATTGAATGTTCCAGCGATCAATACATTTGTGTAATATGAGATTTTCGGAATTTCTAGTTCTTAATGAATCAATTTAACTTTTAATGCAATCATTTACCGTATATTTAAAATTATGAGTGTGTCTTGCTATACATCTGATGAACGATATTCTGAAGTCTTATTTGACAGACAATTTGTTACCGTAACTGGTGAAATGTTCTGTAGATTACGAATATATATTTAAATTAATTTAACGATGTTATGCCATGCCTCGACAGGTGGGAGGTAGCTGCACGTGTGGCCGGTCGACAAACTAATTTATTTAATATCGCTATTAGTGTCCAGGCGGACATGTTATGAACATGACAATATATTAGACGGATCTAGTATATGTGCACGCTGTGCAGTTATAAGATTATTCAATAGGTGTCGGGCACGTCCCGCGTGCAGCTACATAACATTCGGTCGGGCAGTAAGGTTGTACATACGGCTGTCTTCTCACTGCTAGCAAATATTAACACGATTGAACGAACCCCGACGAATTCACTAGTAAAGTCGGCCGATCTGAGAACATATACTAAGATTAATGTACATACATCACAACACAGTAACGACACAAATCACATTAGTTAATATTACATTTGTTGGTCTAAGTATCTCTTCTCATTGACGCCTCAGTTTGTGCGAGTACATTGCATGCCTTATATACATATTCTAAATATAACCAGTACCCCTTAGTGGGCAGACCCTAGCAATGAAAAGACACCGTTTTATAGCACAATTTAGGAAGACATGTACGCTACAAACGACACATACAAATACGATAATATACAGTTAATATTAATTTATATTATAATGAATATTCATGCTGATTTATTCGCGTAGCTGATATTATTAAGGTTTAGTTTTAATGAATGATGGAAATTTATGAATTCATTACAATTGTCCCGAGTCAGCCTAAGTATTATTATTCAAATATTGCGTTGCAAAATGATTTGTAAGAGTTTTTTATGATTAGTATATTATGAAATGTAACAATTGACAGTAGCGAAGTGTTGAGCGTTGTTCAACACGACTCGATTCGAACCGCGACCGGCTTTAGGGCGGCCGAAGAGGGACCACCCGTTCCACTTGATCGGAGTCACGTACACACACGACGCGACACTTGGTAGCAATCACAACATGTATACATTATAATATAGTATTTGTGTATTCTATACAAAAGGTCTATGAAGGTATTGTGGCAAGACTGCTATTAATTGTTATGATATATAATAGATATATGAGTAGAAACCCCTCGTCACCCGTGGTCTTTCTGCGAGCCCTGAACCCATCAGTGGGACGTCGCGACGGACGACGGCGCGCCGCTGCGATGCCGCCTTTATGTTAAATGTTGTATAAATGTCGTAGTTTACGTGATTTTTAGTATAGACTTTTCTAAAGCAATAAAACAGACTGAATTTATTAATGAATATTTAGTCCGCGCAACTTTAGTCATTCGTTTCATGCTTAAAGCAAGCCATTGTGATAACATGCGACGCTCTCGTCCTGTTCGAGGCGTGTAGATACTCTACTGAACATTATTGTGTACCCCGTCTTCCAGGCAGACTTCGCTAACTTAGTCGTGTGGGAAATCGCAGCGGCCGACACCGTTACTCTGACAGATGCCCTAAATCGAAACAACATTGGCATACAATTAATCGGTAACCGTAATAGGTTCCATATATAAAATACATTTTAGTATTTATTTAAAATATTTATCACAATACAGTGTTTATATACAATTATAGAATATCGAATAGATTAGCGCTTGTTCTCCCTGTACCACGTTAGATGACATGATCTTATGGATTGTACACAATTTGTTATAATGACATTCATTATGTAGTTATTATAACACACAAACAAACATACATTTCGTATGCCGGATAAGTATTAACGCGACGCCCACAATCTCAACACGAATATCACATTAATTACGAATATTTACAATTAGCGTATAATTATGTTTGTTATAACAACTACATACCTAGGTATAGTAAGTTACTTACACAATACACAACGTATAGTATTTCTTTTTTTAATTTTTTAATCTGTTTTTGCTGTGTATCGCCATTTGACTAACGCGTATCTTGCGTCTGTATCATTTGTTTTGTCTACACTAATTGACTAACACTAATTTTCTAAGCACGCTTTTTTATTTATTTACTTGTAGCTTTACATAGATGTGTAATGGACAAATTCTCGTTTTATATGCGAACATTATTTGAGCTAAATTTTATTTCGCTTTTAGCTAGCTAGTACATTGAACGGAATATGGAATCAAAGGCACAATTATTTTGTTTTTCGCACAACACTATGACGTAATATTGTCTATGAATGTATACTCTGTGGAATTGATGGTCTATTGGCTGAGTATTCGAGTTGTACTGTCACCTGTTCCCGCCAGTGCTTATGATTATGTATATTGCATAGTATATGTTGTTGAGCAATAACTTACGTTCTACACACAGACCGACATGTGCACCAGTCTTCTAATACTTACTTATATTCAATAGCGTCTCAAACTTTACAAATATTATGATGTCGTGAAAATTTTATATTGTCGGTAATTTTACATATCTGTTATATAAAATCGATGTTCTATTAAGTGTCGTAGTATTAAATTCCGTAAAATATAAATATCTAACCTCAGGACAAATATAAAAAAAAAAATATAAAGAAAATAATATTTTTAATATATAATTTTTTGATTGTGTACAGATTATTAGGTGTTCGGTCGAATTTTATAACTGTGTCATTTTTGGTAATAAGGTAATTAAATTCTAAACATGAACGGTATGTACATCATCCTAAATGAAGCCTTTTATTCTAAGTGTTTAAAGTGGAATTAACGTTGTATTTTGAATTAGAATTAGCAAGTAGATGTTTATAAGAGTTATTTATAATATTCCTTACTTCTCTACGCAGACACCAGACGTTTCTATGCATTTTTCTCAATTTTTCAATATATTTCCTGACTGTGCAGTTGATTCTATAATCAGTTTCATATATTCAGTCTGACATTGCTTATACAAAGCAGTGAGGTGATTTGCTGAACATAGTTGCGAACGCATTCAAGTTTGAACAAACCGGGATCCTGTGAATAAGTTCAAAGAAGTCTCAGTTACGAGCGGAGCGGCAACAACGCATGCTCCAGCACTAGTCGAAGCGGCAACGTCGCATACTTCGTACGGTGACATCACAAATGATCTTATTATTAAAGGAAATAACTTATAGTATTATGTTTGAGTCTCAGAAACCATTATGTGAGCGAATCACCTACGAACATTACCTTAGACAGATAGGTTATATATACCCAATGTTAGATAGGGTTCCGTTCAACGCTATATGCTCCGCGACCTAGTCATTAAAGCTGATTTTTCTGAATTCCACAAACGATTATTTTACTGTCTTCCAGTATTTTAAGCAGTAGACGACTGAACTACGAGGCGTAGCTGTACTTCGTATAACTGAATCATTTAGTTCAGGTTTTGTAACTGGTAGTTAACTAACCGACGGTTTAGCACCGCGCGCTCTAGTTTATCGCTAACATTAAATGGGTGCTAATTTATACATACATACGATCTACAATGCTTTGAATTGTTTTAGTTTACTTTAGCGGCGCTATAGCGGGTTTGTATAATAAAGTTACAATTTCTTCCTTATAACTAATTAGGTACGTTTCTGCTCTTCCTCGAATATGCTTGTCGCCTCTTTGAGTTGTTCACTTTAATGTATATCACATGTAATCTATGGTGCATAAAATGTCCTCTGAGATTAAAGGATTGTTACGACATGTGTGGCGATAGTTTAGTTGTGAGATCTAAGCAAATAACACACAATACCACTGTTGTTCTTCGTTCAAGATGCGTGAGTGTTTTGACCGACTCTAACTGATAGCTTCCGCACTCCTTTCATTGTCTATGTTTCTACTCTTGTCCACCTATACTACCGTGCACCAAGACAGTTAATCAATGAGCAAGTATGAATTGAGAGCCATAACGGTCATATCGGTGCGCTCAGTCACACTAAACTTATTCTTGCACTAAACTAAAGCTACGATTATAAATATTTTACTTTTTTTTGTAAGTATCAATAACTAATACCTACTGTGTTTAGCATATATGAATGAAGTTATTATTTAATACGTAATAATGTATTGTAACTTAGAGATTATAACTATTATGTATATCCAGGGTGCTATTGACGAGATGAGCGCTGGGCCGGCTATCGATTGTGAGTCAATCCGCTCACTTCTTGTGAGTTCACCATCTAAAAGTGCTTATATTAAATAAGTGTAGCTCGATTGCCCCATTAAGATGGTGGATTGTAAGGAATATGAGACGACACCACAAATATTAATGCTATTAAAATCCCAAGGGAGTAAGCGGGAGAAAGCTACACATTGAATAGCTCGATCTCTTTTTCGCAACAAAATGGCGCTAATAATTTTTGTGGTGATTTAAATGTCTCAGTGTAGCCGTTGATTAAGCCGAGCCTAGCCAGTGACAGCCGCGCACGGGGAGTGCTTCAAGGACCAAAACGTACAAGAGACGTTAGAAACGGGAGGTACCTTGACAGTCGGTATATGTCCGACAAATAATTAGTAGGTGTATAATCACATAAATTATTGACTACCTGTAATTATTGTGCATTACATATCAAATTGCTTGAAACATGTTCGGTGTATCCCACTTTGACACATGTCGGCTTTTCAACGATTCCAATTTGTGATCAGCATTTGAATTTAACACATAGGACACAATAGCACCCTGCTCTACGATTGTACCGCCGGCCAACTGAACAGTTGGACGACACGACAACTTTAACTATTAATATTCGGTTCTAATGCAAACATGCTTGTAAAGTTGAACAAAACATTTCGTCTTGGCAATTCATCGTTCTGTGTAGTCAATTTGTGATTCCTACCATCATTTTCTTTAAAATTGTCCTTCTAGTTCTGATACTCTGTTTTAGACTAAAATTATTATATCTATTTATTAAATCTTTCTCCTCTCAAATGACGTTTCATTTTCAACCTTTTAGAAGTCGTTACCTTGTCAGCTAAGCGTGTCTATATAGCTGTCTATTGATATGAATATTCTCTAACTAATATGTTATCCTGTTTCGTATAATAATAAATCATTGACAAACGCATCTGGAAGATTTGACTAGCAAAATGCGGGTTGACGATTTCGTATTTTCTTAGTCTTAGAATTCAAGATTTTATCAATACAAATAAAATAAGCCCAAATACGAGGTAGTTGCTGTATACCGTTGAAGAGTTCGCTTTACTCTGTAATCTCCATTGTTAGACCAGGTTCAAATCGTCATTAGGTATGTTTTTCCCATAATAACAAAGTTTAATGTTAGCACTGATCTTTTCTTTAGCTCACATTTGCACTTCAATCCGTTAGGTGGCGCTGCTGCAGTACAAAGTCTGCTAGTAATTAATTACTAAGTGTATTTTTGCTATTCAAACTTAAGCAAGTAATCATCTTTTAAATTACAATCCTTATTTCCCTAAATCTTGATTCATAAATAACCCATGAAATAAAGAAATTCTATTTACGTAGTGTGTTGTTTTGTAAAACATGAAAATTGTATTTAGCGCCATCTATCGCTGAATGTGTTTACTTAGTAGGTGAAGGGTTTGCGGGACACCATGAGAAGCTGGTGCTTTGTTTCAATGTGTTAGAAAACCCTTTCGAAATAAGTAAAATAGTTCCACAATTTGAACACAGATACTCAATGTCGTATTGTAATTAAGTACATATATTAACATTTTGGACATATAATGGAATTCTCTGCCTAGGTCTGTATCCGGATAACTACAACCCGGCCTTACTTCTAGGTTGTTCAATCTTCGACCACATGACTGCTTACCATCGAACAAACGCGTGATCCGTCAATAAAAGGTCAATTCATCAATAAAAGTTAGTAATTTTTTCAGTACCTATAGATAGGTACACTACCTATAATTTCTTTCGTTCTACATATAATTATTTTTAAAATTAAACAATGGAAGCTAGCCGAGCCGTCTCTTGAATAGAAGCCTAGAAAAATAAGTACCTAGATAGTATTGTATATTTTTAAATAGAAACATAGAAAAATAAGTAGATATTATTTCTTTTATATATTTTATTTGCAATTCTTCCGTCAGCGCCCATAAGAAAATATACTAGAAGCCAAATATCAAGAAGTGTTTTTCAATGGTGCAATCCTCTCAGAATTGCTGCAGGTCCTGAAAGCACATGATTGAGTATAGTAAAACTAATTATTCTACTTATCGTATGCGTCATCACCACCCAGACATAGAAAGTCAAACTGCTGAATATGGGCCTCCCACAGTCTATTTCCATGAGGACCCAGTAGGAAGCCGTCTTCGATGTCGGCGTTGGCTACCGTAACCGTATGCTACGGTTGTCGTACGAACAAATGAAAACAAGAGAACGGCTGTGCGCCGGACGACCATCGTACCTTAGCCGTATGGCATCCGCACCGACAACAAACGTCCAGTTTGAAAGAATCCTAAAAGTAAACGGGGAACTTTATATGAAGTTACTTCAACTGGTGACCAGCAGAGGGCGCTGTGGTGGATATAATCAAAACTTATGAGAAAATGAAGTGGTGGACACACTTTTTTCAAGTCTTACACACACCAAAACATACTTCATTTATTGTATCAAAACTTGTTTACCTACCGAAAATATTTTCAGCAATGATAACTTAATTAAGTACCTACCTATCTAAATAGAAAAATTACAACAAAAAAAACTTAATATGTAAGTACTTTACCAACTTGCTATGATAATCCAATCTACCAAAATAATCGCAAAATTTCTGGCCATCAATAAACCCGTAACGTGAACGGCTAAAATGGAAACTGAGCTCAAGCGTCCGCATTAAGATGGGACGACTTACGCTTGACCCGTGTTTCATCCCCTCTTCATTACGTGAGCGCATACAACTGGCCGTGTTGTGAACCGAGAGCTACATCCCCTAAGTTTCATCAAGAAAGACCGATTTTAAAGATACCGTTTATTCATTAAAAAAAAAAAACGAATGTGTGTACGCTGACTTCGTTTTTCAGCTTTTGCTCTATTCCAAAAAGTTCTCGAGTAATAGATAAGTAATGTTATGTAACATTAAAAACAAATGAAACAATTACAAACTCAACAACCAACGTCCGTTTAAATTAAATCAGCTTACACCAAATAAAATTACACGCCAAATTGATTTAAAGCTCAGTACATACCTTCATCCGAATATAGTATGTATAGGTGAGCTCCAAATTGCGTATTTAAATAAGTACCTATCTATACAGGAACACGTATGAACGAGTTTATAGAGGTTGGCAGCACAGTTAGTTCGCTCTCAGTATGGTGTGTACTATGCGTGAGGGGGTAGGGGGTGGCCAGGCGGAGGGGGGTGGGGTTCGGGTGGCGTTCAGGACGCGCCTAAGGGGCCTCGTCCAGAGAAAGTAAAATATCCTGGTATGGGGGAGGCTAGTATTGTCAAGCCAATGTATAACTATAGCTTTAAACTATATTTCGGGGGTCCATATATATACTATAGGCTGTGGAGTACTTATTTACATACGTATATATGTTTATCTATTATGCAGACATAGGAAATGGAACAGGTTGGGAAGGGACGTTGCGAAATTTGCTTACATCTATTGGACGTAAAATCGTTTTAGTTTGTATTATTGATTTGAATTCTCATTGCATGCTGGTCTTGTAATTTATGTAGGCTTCTTGTACTGCTTGAGGAGTCGCGTTTATCAGTAAGGAATCGGACGGTTGAATATCTTATTAGATATTTCGGTCTGTCTGTCGAGTTACCCTGTCTATCACTTATCTGAATGGAAAGTTAATTTTAATAAATGCCAAGTAAGCTCCGTGGACTGTTGTATTCGTGTATTGTTGACCTAATAACCTAAGCGACACAATCTTCAAATTAATTTTGGGGGTAAAGAACCGCCATGATAATTTTTGTTTCACTAAGCAAAATTACTCGTGTAAATTATTATTGACTTTCAGATTAGTTACTGGGTAGGTACCTCGGACACTCAATGTGATACATACTCAGGAATTCGAAAAATTACACCTAGATTATTCAAAAAGAAATTACTGGGGCCTAATATTTTACCATGAGGTACTCCACTTACTTAATTATTAGATTTTTCTTATGTAAGATTTCTGAAGAAGTATATTAAAGTAGGTACTGTTCTAAGATTGCGTAATATCTTAATTTCAAATCAGAAAATAAAAACTTCTTTGAAATCTATGCTTTAGCCAAAATGTACACAACGGCATAGCATAAAAGTTAACAAAACTGTGTCAGTGTTCCTCTGGTACTTTCTTCCCCGTCAAATTCAGACCCTTATTTCTAATAACGGCCAGCAAGCTCAAAAAATCAGTCAATCCCCGTTTCGCTTACTTATCACAGACAAACATTTGTAACTGAAAAGTTTATCATAAAAATCGAATCTAAAGAATATCGACCTAAAATGATGGCGGGACTGCTCATAAAAATAAACGCTCCATGGTGAGCTAGGGTAGCACCTTATTCCTTAGCCTTAAGGTCCATTTTTGTTTAACTTAGAAAGGGTTATGATAGAAATGTAAAACACTGACGCATGACGAGTGTAGGATCTTTAGGTATCAATGAATGCAATTATTTGTAATTGTGATTGATGTCCCCGGACTTGTCAACGACCGGTCATGGTTACTCGTTATTGCGTATTGCACAGACAGAAGGTTTTCTTGATAATATCAGTACCTACTCCTGAAAAACTGGAGCCTGTGTTGCTATATGAATTATTTTGTTATGCATTCAGCAACAACCAAACAAATGCTCCCTTAATGTTGATTTCCGATAGGTCGTTAGTTTAAACGTCTTCGTGTAAAAGTTACCATCTTTCTTATTCTTGACCGATTTATAGATTCATCAGTGTGTGTATAACAGCTCCATAAGTTAAGCAACTGTGGATTATGTTTGTGGACGGGTGACCAACACAACATGACGAGTTCTTCCGTGTTTCGGAATGCATAATTCGAATTCTTAGCTAGTCGTTACTAGTAATCCGAAGCCAGAAAGTCTGACAACCAATCTCACCAAGGATTATCAAGTTGCTCAAGGGTCGCTGATAAGCAGTCGCTCCATGTAAAACACAGGTATATACCAGCATCCGGATAGACTGGCAGCTGACGCCAATATAGGAGAAAAAAGCGGAAAACTGATGAAAAATTTACATACAAGCAATCACACATTTTTAAAAAACACAAAGAACATTTTGATAGAAGTATTTGAAACATCGAAAACGAAACGATTCCTACACTAAAGCCTAATTTATCACCAGACCTTACTACGTCATCACCATTTCACAGACTTAGTAGTATTATTTTCGTTCCAATATTATTAATAACTAAACATAATACCGAAGAAATATGGTCGAGAATCACTTAACCAATATTTTGTTCCAATAATAAACCATTGTGACAAAGATAAGGTTAAACGAGGTGATTTTTATGTCTGATTGTGAACCCAAAACAATAAAAAGGGCACCTCTCAACCTTGACCGACAGTTTTCGTAAGTAGCGAGTGACGCTAAGAGGTTGGTAGCTTTATATAAAGCGTTATTAATCCTTACTAATATTAGAAATGCGAAAGTTATTCTGTCACGCCAAAACTAGTGAACCGATTAAAATAAAATTTGGTAGACACATAGTCTGAAGACTGATAAAGAAAGAAGCTTAAGCTATTTTTAGTCCCGGTACAGAAAGTAGTTCCTTCGGGCGGCAGGAGGAAGCGAGGGGGATAGCTATTTAACTACCTATCATATAATTATCATCAGTCTATTTGATTGCTAAATACATTGATGATAGGTCACTTAACTAGTCTGATAAATAATTACTTATATTATCATTTTTCACTTTGTGTTCGCTCTGTAGATGCTATGATTACCCTTTGGTTGTTATTGGGTACTAAGCGTATCATGTCGCGGGTTCGAATCCCAAAGTTCACTTCCTGGGGCACGCGTATGGAATAGTAGTGTCTGTGTGTCTGTTTAACTGTTGTGTAGGCACATAGTTATTCGTCAAGTAACTTTGTTTGGATTAACGCTTACGATTATTGGTCATACGATGAACTTGAGAAGTTTCATAACTAAACTAGAATATAAAGAAGTAGGAATTAAACTGTCTTTTGACGCATCCATTAAGTTTCGACGATTTTGACTGCCTCTTCCTCACAACCCTGAATTCGTACAAAAGCGGATACATTCAGTGTGTTAGGACAGATTTAGGGCTTACGTAATAACTTGGTACGAACAATACACCGTCCTACCTACAGCTTAGTAATTCACTGAATACGTAGCCAAAGCCCCTCCAAATCCAATCATCACACAACGATCTTAAACATAGCCCTAAGTCTAATGAGAAGTGATGGAAAATTTAATTAAGTTCGATCGAGATGTAGATATGCGAGCACTCATCTGAGAGCGGCCGGAGGGGGAGCGTCCGAGCAACGCATGTAAATGCGAGCAACGCACCGGCGCCACCGGCCGGAACCTACAGCCGCAGTAGCCTACATCGGGAGGAATGGAAAATATATATCAAGCCGAGCGAAAAGTCCACTACACACCCCGGGGGTGGCGGGCCCGGACGTGCGTTCGATTCAAACGAGCCGCGCCGCCCCTCTCGCCCTGCCCCGTGCCGGCCGTGGCGCGCCGCATGCTGCCCGCACGCATCGCCCTCGTCGCCGTGCTACGGTACCCTGGACACACTGCAGACTACATCTTTCTGATGTAATTTCTGATTTTTTCTTTAGCCTCGAGAAAGTCTCGAGGAAAATAAATATTCTTAAACCCGACCCTTAGCCGGGAAAAGAGGAAAAAATATTAAAAATTAAGAAAATATTTGTTTTACAGTTATGTAAACATCTCTAATTACGACCTGTTCAAATTATTATTTTTTCTTTGCAGCGTGCGCGGGGCGGCGCTCTAATTAACATCTATTACAGGTATTTCGGGAACAGAGGAGTATCATTTGGCGAGGGCGCTGAGTACACTCAATTAAATGAGGCCGCCCCCCGCCTCCGCGGCTGGCAGGCACCGTCGAGCACGCTCGTGCTAACACTGCACTCCTCGTGCATAGCGTGACAACGTTTGCACACTTGCGCTTTCTTCAGCCAGGGGTTATGAACTATTGTATGGATGGGTTTGCGATCGAGGGTCGGCTGTCGGATCGCGCCCTATCAGCGTCTAGACCAGCAGCTGGACCTGTTGCATCGAGGTTGCGGCGTGCAGGCGGCACTGCGCGGCGCGGCCACCAGGCGGCGCTGGCCGCTTGGCACACCAGCCTCCCCGTGGTCACCCGCTCGGAACGCTCCCTCCGCCTCCTCCCAGCCTCCCTCTTTAAAAGCCAGTGGCGAGCTTGAAGAGAAAGTGCCGCGTGTGTACACTCACATGCGTACAACCATCTTTGGCGAGAGCCGGCGGGCGCAGGCCGGCGGGGTGAGCCTCGGATTACGTGGAGGCGCCTCCCTCGTATGCGTAAGTGCGTTCACACAAAGCCTTCCCACATACATTTGCATAGTGACATTGTTCGGTAATAATGTATGTGACCACTCGGCTCGCCGCCCCACGGCCACATCTTTCAATAGATCGCCTCGCTGCTTGTTCTGTGCCTCCCGATGCCGCCCCTCGCCCCGCGCCGTCTTCCGAGCCGCTTTCTAATTAAAATACATCTAGGTACAATACTACACTGTTTGATCTCGTATAGGAGTTCGGCGGACTGGATCCTATGCGTAAATTAGAGTAGGCAAAATAATCATCCTCGTCATCAAGGATGTAGAAGGTTATAAATATCTAGCCTAGTGAAGTCAATCTATTCTCAGAAGAGTGCGAAACTAGTTGCCTCTAAGACATCTTCATAGCTGTGTGCCGTCCGATCAATTGTATCAGAAGAAATTGAATGTGTAATTTTGATTTACATATGTGACTAGGTAGGTACACATGTGCGTATAAGAGGATTTCTTGAAGTTTCGTCGATATAGGGTGGGAGGGTGGCTCGGACGGCGCCCGGCGCGCGCCTGTGTGCGTATGTCTCGGACATGCACGGTACGCAGATTTCTCTAACGATTTTCCCGGAGTGTGAAATGTAAAATAAGGGGTTAGACGAGGCTGAGCTCGGCCTCGCCCCGCGCGCCCCCCACCTGCCCCTCCACTCGCCAAATTGATGACCAGCCACCCACAGGGCGATCTGTTCAAATTTAACACATATCGTATTTAAAAGTAAAACGGTTCGGAACTTATCTTCCCTCATTAATATTCCCTTGCAAATTGTTAGAATACTTCGTGTCGATATTATTTGTTATTTTCCCGTACACGTAACACTCATTTAACTGTCATATTTTCCTAGCACGGATTCCTAGGTTAAATAAAATAATTACCTTGGTACTTACAAGAGATATCCTTCAAGAATCCCTTGACAGAAAAAATATTGTTTGATTCCTAAGTGATACGCAAACTTGGACCTTATTGTGAAACTAATGACAAAGTATACTAGGCTTCCTGAGGTAACCGACACACAATCAAAATGAGATTAAAGGCCAGTTTCACAGGTTGCTGATAAGGTCCAGATAGTTTATATGGCAGATAATTTCATACAAAATCTGTCCAATTTTTGAATTTATCTAGTAGATAGTGGCTATCTGTAACCGGTGAAGCTGGCCCTAAGACAATGATTATAGCAACTCAAAAATGCTTAGTACTTATAACAGACAACATTTATTTAAAAAAATCGTTGGACAACAGTGCATAATAGTTTGTAGCTATCGAACCTTAATTTCCAAGGTAATTAAAATTTAAAAGAGAACATCAAAACAAAAATACCAACAAAAAACTTGAAGAAGTCTTAAATATTTCATTTGAATAGAAATTCGGCCATCTTAGAAGATGGTGGACAAGACATGCTGCATTTCCAAAATGAATTGAAAACGATAGGTTTATAATCGACTAAGATATCGGCAAACACACGGTCGAGCACCTTTTTCTTTTTGGAGAGTCGGTTAAAATACTCATAGACAGTGCATCAAAATTATGAAGTAAACTCCTTGAAGTGTACATTTTTAAATCGTGTACAAATTGTCAAAATATGACTTTTGCATCTTATCCTACTTTCTTCTGTACCAACTTCCCCACAAACTTTCGTACGCGCCATTGGGAACAACAATAATGTGTATTTTGTTATTAATCCTCCTCGAACCCGAATAAAAGTAGCCTATGGCTCGAAAAATAGCCCATCTAACACGATTTTTTCAAATCCATCCAGTAGTCTTGAAATTAGCGCGTTCAAGCAAACATACAAGAACTTCAGCTTCGTAATATCAGTATAGATAGATAATTTTACTGATGTTCTTTTCATGTCCACAAACCTACATTCCAAATAATTTCTCTAAGAGTATCTAATCTATTTATTTATACGAAATAACAGTGGTGGTAGGTTGTGTGGAAACCGGTTGCTAACTCAGCCACCCCCGCGTCTAACTGTATTTTATCGTTTTTTACCGCACCCCCGCACCCCTCGCCCTTCACCCGCTGCATTCCTATGCACCCCTATCATCTACAATGCGTGCACCGCTTTTCGAAATCGTAGTTTTTATTAAATCCACTATGCGTGCGATTAACTATAAAGTATATTCAGATGGATGTGTTTTGTTTCTTTTACATTGCAATTAAAGTTATTGCAGTTTTAAGACGGTTCGTCGTAGCATGATAGCTTACTTTCATAGATATAAGAATGTGTTACATTATAATCTATGTATTTGTATGGGATATTGTCTTCTTGTTCAAGTTAAATTGGTCAAAATCGACCTACTAAAGTGATCATTAAGGAATGTCATTCTCGTATAGCTTAGGGTAGGTATATAATTCTTTTGTTTTCCACATTTATGAATTGAATAAAAAGGCCAATTGACCCCATAAAACTTTTCTACTAATAAAAGTTACAAACAAAAGTTAGAGAACTAATCAGCTATCACCATATCGGGTGATTTAAACTTCAGTTTAAGACCACGTGCTAGATTAGAAAGAAAAAAAAAACAGCGTTTACAATGTACACCCTTAAAAATTTCCCATCAAATAAGTCATCATGCTAAGTTCCTAAACACTGCATTTTATGAAATACAGTCTAGCATCCAT
Organism: Heliothis peltigera; assembly: GCA_958496145.1. NCBI lineage: Eukaryota > Metazoa > Arthropoda > Insecta > Lepidoptera > Noctuidae > Heliothis > Heliothis peltigera. Next base: position 13,646,359 of record OY292321.1, on the reverse strand, counting down.
TTTTCCAAAATATAAGTGTTTGCAACACAAAGACCTCCGAGTTATCCTCAAAATTGCAAGAGAAATCCAAACGCGATGAGCGCGGGCGCATCATTGTTTTCTCACCAACGCTGTGTGGGTGCGACTTAGATTTTTTTCCGTATCACACAAAAGCATTACTACGCATGTGTGCGTGGCATTTCTCAGAACTTTACGTGAGAATCGTGCGCATTGCGCTTGTGTGCGTACATGGTGCATTTTACACCTGTTTCGAGTGCGTTGGTGTGGGTGTTTTTTTTTCTCTCGAGGGGTAAATGCGGTGTTGCTAGATGCGTGTTTGGATGCACTGATGTAAATTTGACAACGTCGCGCAATTTAGATGGAGACTTTTGGAGCAGGGTTGATTGTGGTTTCTGAAGCGTGCATCATTATTTTGAATGTTACTATATGTATATATATTTATACCTACATCAATGTGATTTTACAAAGTTTACGGTTCAAGAAAGAAATTTATTTGTCTCAAAAAAAGAATTCAATTATTCACTTCTATGAGGAAAACATTAAGCGACAGTTTCACTCAAAAGTGCTTTATAAAGACGTATTTATATGTAAAATTTTATTTAGAGGGTATTCGCATCATTACTTCATATACCAGAACTAAATAAATACAGTAATTAATCGCCCGCTTCTCGATCGTTATCAGTAACCACGCTGAGATTTCACAATTACATATCTGTTAGGAAATCATCCCGCTGTGGGAAGAAAACTTCAGAAGTTTTATTAAGACCTACCCATGTTTTCAGGACTCCTTTGTACAGACCTCAGAACATCAAGCTAGTCGAAACTGTCAAATTTTCCCAATCAACTTTAAACCATATGCTTTAGCGATAAAGTTGAAAATTTATTTATGAAATTTGACAGATTGATAGCTTGATGAGCTGGCGTCTTTACTCTAAAGCTGCGGGAACTCGAAGTGATGAAACTATCCCTCCAAGTTTTAAATTTCGGACTATGGTTTTTATTAACGTTCTCCTATTCTTAGATAGTGCTGTATGCAAGTAAAAATGTAACAAATATTTTGATAAAAATCTTATTCCTGTAAATTATCAATAGGTTAAAAGGGCGATACGAGTATTTTTTTTTTATTTGTAAATAAGTTATAAATACTGGTTAGTTTTGTAAACAAATTGAATAATGTCTTACTTAAATTATGAATGCGATAGATCGTAACAAAATAATGTGTGGTTAATTTTGTTACCCTTTCACGCTAAAACGCCTCGATTGATTTTGATGGAACTCGGTTGGAATATATATCAAAATAACAAATAGGCCATTTTTTTTACGTAAGTATAAGGAGTAATTCCATGGATACGCGAAACGAAAAATATAAACAATGATAAAAATGCGTACATACATATTTGTAGCCAATCATCTCGCCTCGTCAAAATGCATTGTACAATTTGCATTAGATTAACTGTCATCGAGTAAGCTAAGTTCGTTCATGAAGTGTCAGTTACCAAGGCAGACTATAATTTAGTATTATTTAAAAGCAAAGGTTACGCCTTGCATTTTGATTGCACATTTATTGCATAGCTTTTGCTGTCATTATATCCTTGGCAGTCGTCACGGGTAGTCAGAAGCCAGTAAGTCTGATGCCAGTCTATCCAAGGGGTATTGTTGTTTGGGTAACTGGGTTGAGGAGGTCAGATAGGCAGTCGCTACTTGTAAAACACTGGTACTCAGCTCAATCCGTTTAGGCTGGAAGCCGACCCCAACATAGTTAGGAAAAGGCTCGGGAGATGATGATTTATTGCATAGCTTTCAATAGTATGGTTGTGTAACCTTATTGTATAGAACTTATCCATGTAGTTTTACATGTTATATTCTATCTCCGTTCTAAGTTTCATCAAACACTAATTAATGCAAAAAGATGGCTGTAATCAGTTTGACTGATATGTGTGACTGTCTGTTTGTCTCTGTAGCACAGACACTTAAACAGATGAATCGTATTACATGCATTTTTTTTAGACGATAGCTGGTGTTCCAGCGTTTGTTCCTAGATATGTTTAGTCAAAATCGCCTCAATCGTTTCGGATCTCAGATACAAATATCAAATAATATGCAGGTGGATATGTTTTGATTAATAGATTCCGATTTAATATATATATTTTAAAAACTCATTTATTATTTAGATTATAAAGATATGTTCTGAGTTAACAATCAATTAAAAAGTATCAAGCAGTAAAATAATCTTTAAAACATGATAATATTTTTCATGTAATCATTTTTATTAAAGATGGATGGAAAGAAGGATGGATCATTATTAAGGTATGGATTCATCTAACCGGCCCGTATCTGTCGTCATCAGACAGCTAAGTACCAAAACGTTACAAGTATAATTTGGCAAATCTCTCGCTGCACAAAGACGGCCAACTGATGAACACTTACTGGCAGCGAAGGCCATGCAATCACACAAAAACTAATGCAACACACCGCCACATGTACGTACATACATATATAAAATTAATTATTACTCTTAGTCAGTTCACCGATTTGACTTTAGCTGAGGTCACATTTGAGTTAATTCTACGAACGCTCCCGTTTTTAGCAGAGCCAGACGTGTTATTATTTGGCGATTACCAAACTTCATTTTTATTTCTTAGATGTCAGAACTGACCCGCGCATACAGTGAAAAAGTTTGCGATCACGAAGACCCGTTACGGTGCAGTCTGCAGCGCGAACCTAGCCGACTTTTTGCCGGCCATTCATTGTGGTTTCAACTTTGACCGAACTTTTGTTTTGTTTCTAGGCTAATAGCTTTGTTTCTAGCTATGTAGCGGGAAACTTGATACAGGATTTTTTCCGAACGACTGGATTCCTTTAGTCTTGTGAATGATTCAAATTAATCTGTTTACCTTTAGGGAAAGCCTGTAATAGGTATTGTCTTATAACGCTGGGGGAAATTAAACTGGCAAGGATATAAGCCTGAGTTGCCGTGGCTGTGGTTTGTTCGCAAGAGTTGCCGTGGCCCTGGCACACAGGGACCTCCAGAAGGAACATAGTGAGTTTTAGTCAGTAAGAGTCTGACATTTCCTCCCAGCGGGGGGGATTATTTGATGATTTCTCACGAAGAAAAAAGACCTTGAACACACAAATGAATTTCGATATATTTGTCTATCATAGTAGAATGCATATCATGACTCATTACCGACGTATGTTGTTAAGAAGTCTTGATATTGGCAATGTCAGAGGAGGTGGGCAGTGGCCCGGGGCGCTTCGAGGAGCCAGCTAAGGACGACCGTGCTATAATATTCTAACAGGATTTGTTAATTAAACTGATTTATGTATTCATTTTAAACTCTTGATAATCTCCAATATTATAGGGACAATGGATTATAAAAGTAAGTATATCTTGAACACCAATGACTGTGTTTCGGATGGCAGGTTAAACTGTAGGTCCCGGCTGTCATTGAACATCCTTGGCAGTCGTTACGGGTAGTCAGAAGCCAGTAAATTGACGCCAGTCTAACCAAGGGGTATTGGGTTGCCTGGGTAACCAGGTTGTTGAGGTCAGATAGGCAGTCGCTCCTTGTGAAACACTGGTACTCACTTAAATCAGGTTAGACTGGAAGCCGACCCCAACATAGCTGGGAAAAGGCTCGGGAGATGATGATGAATGGATTATAATAGTACTACCACACATTGTTACTTGTTTACGCCCGAACGTATGAACAGATTTCGATGGTACTTGTCAGCAATATAACCCATCAGGGTAACATTCAGGCTCTTTCTCGTAGTTCCCCGAGGAAGCGACAGGATGTAGTTCCCTCGATCGTCCGTGGATGGATGACCATCTATGTCATGTGTGTGTGGGTCCCGGCTGTCATTTGTGATGAAAGATTGACATAAGTCAGTCTTTACGAGTAGTCCATAAGCCTAACTAAGTCTGACAATCTTATCATGGTGTAATGGGTAACTGAGTTCAGAAGGTTAGATAGGCAGTCGTCCGTCTAAAAAATAGGCTCAAATAACGAATTGATTTTAAGCAACAAACAACAAAAAGAGTTTCTCACCTGCATTCAATAAGACTGGAGATTGAACCCAATACAGTAAGAAAAGACTAGGCAGGTAATAAACGGATACATTTTCTATAATGCAATAACTTCTCCGCATTACAGTGAAAATACATTTAGCTTGAAGATCAATCAAACCAATTTTATATCGAGTTTAATTTTGAAGCATTTAAAATTTTATTTAGTCACGGACATTACGTATATATTTTTACACATACACACTGACAAAAAATATTAATATTCATTTAGGTAACCCTACAACTTATAGAAGGCGTCATATTGGACCTCACCGTCACCACCCGGCAGTAGAAGTTTTAATTTGGGAAAGCAACTAAAAACCACATCTCATTTAGGTACCCTAGATAGTAAGTGATAATAATAAAAATAACAAAAAATGAAGACTACAGAGATTTGTAACAAACAAACGAAGCTACAGTTGAACACTAAAACTTTTCTATCTGAAGGCAATATACTTTTGTTCAGAATTTTGGTTTTACTTGTAAATATTTATTACTTTCTTCCTAAAGATAAGCTTTTTTACAATACTCTGTTAAAATTCTAAGGAAATAATATTGTGTGTTATCGCGACCATTATTCGTATCAGGTGTTGGTTTTAACAATTTCGCTTACTTAGCTACGTGAGACGTAATTAACGCTTTGGTTTTAAAAGATAATTGTTCTATTGTTCATCGGTAATCTCCCTTGTGTTACTATTCCTTAAAATAGTTTTCCAGGAATGTATTTTGTTTGTTTTTTCTTACACTTTTTTATTTTAAATAGTTTAACTTGTAAAATAAAGAAATAGAAAATCTTGTAATATAGGTATCGGGACACCTTTTCACACACGGTTGGCTAGCCTCATGGTAAGCTATTGATTAGCTTTTGTTATGAGTACCAACACAGCTGATAAACTACATATACTTTACCTACATACATATATTTATAAATATATATTATAACACGCAGACCACAGCCAACAAGCATGCACATCACTCAAATGTCGACTGTACCTACCAGGAATCGAAACCGGGACCCTCAGCTTGGCAGTCCGGCGTGGTTACCATTGCGCCAAAGGGGTTTTCAGATAGATAGATAGTAGGACTGATCAGCAACTTCTAGTATCTATGTTATTAAGAATTTAATTGTTTTAATTAACGTAACAAATAAGGCTGATTAATAACTTTTAACAGTTTTATGAGACTACATTATTTATCAACAAAAGTCCAACAGTGTTCAATAAAGTTCAGTAAAGTATTTACTTGAGGAGAAGATCCCGACTCGGTACAATGGTGCTAATAAGATTGATAGCGATAACCATCGGAATAAGTCTGCGGCCGCGACGCTCGTCAACGGCGAGGCAACGTCGCTTTGATAGCGAGTCGCGAGATCTAGCAAATTTTAGATGTTGTAGGGTCATCTTATGTGACGAGGGGATTTTTTTTTATGCGCTAAAATTCTGGTTAGCGTATATGAGGAGAAAAATATTTCATAAGTAACAAGATTCGTGAATACAACTTGGAGCTTATATCGATAATTTGAAAAAAAATGCCCTTGCCGCAATCAAAATGATAGCTTGTTAGAAATAATTTTCAGAGTCAGATAAGAGGCATAATTCTGTACTTTATCTGAATCTAATAAATTAATATGATAAAGCTGAAGTTTGTTTCTTTGAACGCTTTAATCTCAGAAACTATGGGCACGAATAAAAAAATACTTAAGTATTAGACGGCCCATTTATCGAGTAAGGCTTTAGGCTACTTTTTATTCAGGTGCGCGAAATAATAACCTCGAAACGCAGGAGAAACCGCATGAGAAGCTATTGTAAGATATACACAGCATTGAGTTGTAAACTGAGTAAAGTATTTAACTTTTAATCTAGCATTTGTCTTTATCTACTCCCGATAAGAAGAATAGAACTCAAATTAGCGATATTACAATTTAAGCTTCAACAAAAATTCTGCGAACATGGCAATAAAATTAATCCGTCCAATAAAGTCGCTGTCGACGCGACCTCGCCGCGCGAAAGTAGTCGAAGCTGAACTTTGTTTGTCAGGCCGTGTGTTTATTGCCACCGTCCCTCATAAAATGTTATGAATGATACAGTTCGCTAGGCAGGGATTAACCATTTAGTAGCTACGTTTCGTAACCATTATACGTTTAGTTGGGCCTTTTTAGGACCTTTGTACGTTGAATATTTTCAGCTATATTTATACGACGGGTGTCCCCAGTTTTTAACTGCAAAACAAAGGTTTATGTGTATGTTAGTCTTTGTTTTCAATGTCAATACGCAGATTTTTATACATGTTTGTACAAAATTTACTTTATATTTTTCTTTTTCTTTATAAGTTTCCATCGTTATTCGTTAGAGTATGTTTTTTAAAATTGAATTGTCATTACAAAATATTTCACTTAGTTCCTAGTTTTGCGGTTATATATACATATTTTTTATTGATATCAAGCGCTTATTAAGTTGTGTTATGACGCAGAGGTATTACCCAGTCTGAAAATAAGTTGAGTACGTACTTTCCGAACAATTCCAAAGTTTCTTGTTCAATGTTTTGGTTCATTTTACATTATAGACGTAAATGCTTCAAGTACAACGACTATGATTAGACAAATAAGCCTAGCGTTATTTGACTATATAACTATGAAATTATTGTGGCTAAGTAAGCCGCACGGGTCGATCAAGCATAATGTTAAGCAACAATTGACGTGGTCGGTCCGTGGATGGGTGACCATCTTGTACCGACGAGTTCCTCCATGTTTCGGAAGGCACGCTAAATTGGTCGGTATAGGCTGTCATTTTTGTATCTTTGGCAGTCGTAACGGGTAGTCAGAAACCACAAAGTCCTAATATCCAGTCTTGTCAAGGACCTCCTCAACCCAGTCGACTGGAAGCCGACCACAACATATCTTGGGAAAAGGCTAGGCAGATGAACTAATAATTGGTTACAAATATTTATTATGGTGGTCAAGTACTATTTTATCATCCAAAGTAATGTTGAAACATTTCGATAAAGTAACTAAATAAGTGAGCGTGCTACGCTAAGGTGTCCGGGAACAGGGAAGTGTCTTTATGTCAGTGAAGGCGGCTATCGGCACAGTCCGAGAAAATCGATGTCAGCTCCCCTATAGTTTGCATGGCCACCGTCCGGTGCCGACCACTGCGTCCCTTCAACAACTTCACCTAAATCTGTGAAATTTTCATTTCAATCTTTATACTATATGTCTGCCAGTAAGGGTTTGTACTTTCGACGTGTTTAGAAAAAAAAAAATAAGGAACCGCGCCCCCGCCTCCTCCCCGCCGCTCCAACCCCTCTCACGTCCACGATGCAAAATTATCAGTGCCCTGCGCAAGGTTCGGCCATTCTGATAATACAAGCGTTTGCAACGGATTCGCTTGTTCTATTTTTATATTTTAGTTTTGAGCGCGTCACATTGAGAGACAAATCATGTGATACAAATTTTTAGATACCCATCTCAATGTTTGTAAAGTTATGTTGAATATTATAATGCAGATTCACGGCTGTGATTCACCCGCGAGTAGGTATGCGGCTGCCGGTGTTCGCGTTTTCCTTTTAATTATTACTCCTCTTATCTACCCACTTAGACGTTACTATCGTTATAAATCATGACCTCGAACAATGTTTTTATTCGCTTTATCACAATCATTCAGATCTTTTTCGGTTATTGACTTTGAATAAGGAAATGACATTTGCTTGTCATCTATTAAGAGTTAATAATAAACATGTGTGTGCAAGTATTTGTATTGCTATCTGATCTAGTCGATAATAACGTTGAATTAGTTCCAAGGTGACCCATATCAGGCCACAGTAAATGCATCGAGTGTAAACAATGCACCCGGCTAAGTTTAACATTACAGTTCAGGATGCTGAGGCTATTATTTTTTACGTACAACATAATAAAAGGAGATTTAAAATTTAGAGAATTTCGTCGCAGGGCTATGTCCGCCCGCATTGTAAGGGTGGGTGCTATCGCTATCCTACTCGGACGCAGCTTCACCGGACATTTCGACCGGGCATTTCAATTTTGAGAAAGAGTAGGACCAGCCCCGTCCCCCGCGGACCTCGGCCACCCCCGCTCGGCCGTCTCGCTCGCACTAAGGACACACAAAAGGACGAAGGAGCGATAACTTCATCACCGTGCGACGGTCTCTCTCGCACGCACGCTACGGTGGGGGACGACGTTGCGAATTGTTATAGAAGTCATGCCCCCGAAGGCGACTTCGGGAAGGCTGTCAGTTGCTAGTAAACGCTCGCAGCGTCCGTACCCGGCTGACCCGCAGCGTCCGCGACGCGCCTAGCACACCACAAACTACACCGCGCCACCGGGTTTACAAACAAGTGCCAAGTTGTTACGCCACTACTTCCTCTGTGATTTTAGTTTATTATATAGACACTGTTAAATATTATTAGACTCTCCGAGTGACAATAAGTTCTGTTATCGCTGCGATGAAACTTTCTGCGAAGTGAGCCGAGAGTGACCGGCGCCGCAGGTGGAGTGTTGTGGATGGCCGTGGGGGCGCGCACAGTCCCGCGGGAGCCAGTGTTTACAGGCGCGCACGTGGCCGCGTCGCTCGCCCGCGCGCCGACATGCCGCCAAAAACTTTGTTCGCAAACATCGGCACAGTTTGAGCCGCGACGGATCGCGCCCGCGACCATGACTTTAACCTGTAGCGCCTGAACCAGCGCAGACTACATGTACGTCGACACGACCAGTGCCGTTTTTTTATTATTTTTTTTTCGTTGGAGGAGACGGTGCTCTCCTTTGGATTGATGATTTAAATGGCTAACAGCAACGCTGTTTCATCGACTTTACCGTCGAGGGACTATCATTGTAAGATTTGCGACCTCTACTTGGACACTGTCGATTCGTTAGAAGTGCATTTGCAATATCACAAAGAGAACTTATACGTGAAGTGGGGTACGCAGAACTCACAGAATGATACGGACAACAATAACGGTGTGAAAGTGAAGATCGAGACGACGGTGTCGGCGCCGGCCGACTCCAGCGACAACATGATTACCAAGCCCAGCCCGGAGTTCCAGCAGCGGGCCACGCCGGAGACGTCGGCGCAGTTCCCGCACCCCGCCACCCCGCAGAGCTACCACAGCGCGCCCTCGCCCTACCAGAACCCCGACCAGACCAACTTCTCGCCGGGACCGCAGTTCGGTAATAACTATTCTCATTCTGGCTTCCCGCAAAACCAGCATTCTGAGCAGATCAACTGGGACCAGTCCCAATACAGCCAAGAGTACCACAAACCGAACCGGTTCCACCCGTACAACATGCAGGAGCGGGTGTCGCAGGTATCCTCCTCGAGCCCGCTGTACGGGCAGCCCCTCAACCAGCCGACGCCTTCCCCGTCACCGAACCAGTGCGACAAGTGTGGCTTCGTGTGCGACTCCGCCGTCCAACTCAATGAGCATTGCAACTCTGCTCACGCGAGCACAGCGCCTACGTCAGCTTCCATGCCATTCCAACAATATCCCGGGAAGCAGTACAATAACTCTGGCTACCAAAATGAAAACGCTAAGGTAAAGGAAGAGCATGAAGAATCATCGGATATATTAGATTTGGATTCACAAAAAGTAGTTTATCAAGGAAATGAGGGCGACCAGCCGACGACGCCGTTTGAAGATGCGCCATCCCAAGGGCGAGAAGTGAACACGCGGACTGTACCCATGATGCCCTGGGAGACACAAAAACTATACAGTAATCCCCAGCTCAACGGTGATGTTTCTTTATTCAAAGAACAAAAGATGTTTGCTGAACAAAAGGCGTATCAAACGGAAGCTAAGATGTTCCACCCCGAACAAAAGTTTGCATATACACAAGACAAGTTTCTCGGTGTACATCATGATCAAAAACCTTTCATGCACGTTGAGCAAAAAATATACCCAGGCGTGCAAATGCCCCCTCTAAGTGATTACTCGGGGCCAGTAGCATCATCCAACCCTGATATGAAACCGCCGTACCGGCCTTACGACTCGCAGGCGGCGCCACAAATAACAAGTACGCAACCTGCTAATCCTACTTCATCGACACTTCCTACTATCGGAGGTAAAGGCGCTAATTGGAAATCTAATGAAGCGCGACGACCGAAGACGTACAACTGTACCGCCTGCAATAAATGGTTCACTAGTTCCGGCCATCTAAAGAGGCATTACAACACGACGCTGCACAAGAACGCGGTGCGGTCGTCGGGGCAGCCCGACCCGGCCACGCTGCCCATCTCCAACCACCACCACCCGAGCCGCGAGATGTCGCGCGCGCAGCAGCAGGCGGCCGACTCCAACACGCAGAGCCCCGTGCCGCCCGAGGACGCGCGCGGCGTCGACGACGCCTCGCTGCAGTCGCCGTACGCGCCGCAGAGCTTCGAGCGCTCGCACCGCGTTGCCACCATGCAGGCCAAGTCGCCGTACTCGCATCTTCAACAGGGTAACTTAGATAATAATTTCAGTAATAATCCTTTAGCTAATCACCCTTTACAACACCAGGTCGGCTCGCATCCGCTCAATATAGGTAGCCAACCGCCGGGCATAGGGAACCCGAACGATAGTAGTCATCAGTCATCTAAAGGTGTAGCAATATCAACGGCAGGGAATCCCCCAAACGGGGAAGCAGGTCCCTCTGTTTCTCAAAATCACCATATGAGGGGCCTGCTATCAGTGTCAACCAGCAATATTACAACTCCAGTCCTAACGCAGACTACGCCCGCGCTTACGGCCCACACTCTGCCTCCGTTCAGTCATTTGGGTGTCAACCCGTACAGCCCGAGGTCTACGGATCCTTTGGGGCCTTCGGTTCCGGACCCCACGCACACCCCTTTATATTTGGGTCAGAATTTTCAGCAGACTATAGCACCGAATTACCCAAACGGGATGGCCCCCCACGTTATGGATATGGCTATCAACAATCTGCCTATAGCCAATCCGGCTACTTTTGGTGAATCGCCTGAAGAAGTCGATGTTATGGAACAGGACGCGTCCAGCGAGCCGGCCGGCGGCCGCCTGCCGAGCTTCTCGCAGCTCCAGACGCAGAGCTTCAGCGTTTATGTTTCTAACTATATCACGCAGCCTAACGTGGGGGGTCAAGTTGTTTCTGATGAGTCGACCGCCGGTTATATTATCGTCGACCCGGTCCACTCAACTCTACAGTACTCCAACTCTGACATGTGTGGACAAACTATAGACTACGATTATAACTTTTCGCCAAGAAAAGTAAAGGACGAGGACGTGATCGATTACGATTCGGAACATGCCAAAGTTTATCCTTACGGTTACGCCGTAGAGGGGAAAACCATTAAACGCGAAGTCGACATGTTGCAAACTGACTCGGGCGAACTTCAGATACTGAAGATAGAGGATATCATGGACTACGCGAATAAAGAAAACTACGGGACTCAGATGAAGTCCCCGGCCAGTCCCGAGAGTGCGAAAGCTGAGAACGAGAGCCGCGGCTCACCGGCCGTCTCTTCCACCGTGCCGAGCACGCCGCTCGCTGAGCGCAACCAGATGAAGAAGTCGGCCGCCGCCACCGTGCACAAATGTTACGAGTGCGATAAACTCTTTAACAAAGGCTGCTATCTCACGCAGCACAATAAGACGTTCCACTCGGGTGCCAAGCCCTTCAAATGTATACGGTGCGGCAAACGTTTCTCAGACGACGCGTCGTACGAATGGCATTGCGTCAAGCACTCCGACAATAAGCCGTTCAAATGCAACGAGTGCCCGAAGTCTTTCAACCACAAGTCAGACTTGCGTCGGCACATGTGTCTGCATTCTGACTGCAAGCCGTTCACTTGCGACCATTGCGGTAAAGGCTTCATACGGAAAGACCACATGGTGAAGCACTTCGGCACGCACAAGAAAAAGATTCGCACGTCATCGTCTCCGACATCATCTTCGTCGGTCTCTTCGACGTCAGCGTCTCCGACGTCGAGCTCGCGCGCGCTGCACATCGCGTACAACTGAACGCCGCGTACCGCCTCGTGTCGCACACATATCATTTCATAGCCGCAGATAGCTCGTACCACATTTGTTTGACTGGAGGCAGTAGTGTTGCAACACTACTGCTCGGCCGCAGTCGAGGCGAGCGCTCACAACCGTGTGACGGGCGGCCGCGGCGCGACTTCGGCGCACGCGTTCAGTCGCAGTCAGTTTTTTGTTGTTCATTGAAGCTAACCTTGCGTCCGGCGGCACAAGGTGACTTTACATGCCTGGGTGTCTGGGCGCTAAACATATAATTACATGACGTTAGCGGTTAGAGTAATTCCTCGATATCATTTAGATCGAACCATATCATTTTACATATTGAATACTGAAACAAACGTAGAAGTAATTAGGTCAAGTAACGAACGTCGTTTTATTTGCGAAATATCAGCGCGACGTGCAACCACATATCTTATTTTATTGTAAAATATTGTAATGTATAAGCAGTTTTTCTTTTTACTTTAGTTAAAATTCTATGTTTTCTTATGATTGTTGAAGTTTACGAACGAATTGTGTATTTTGAAAAGTATTTAGAGTATTTTTTGTAAATATTGGGACACGATTGCCAGACATTTATTTTAAGTAGGAACTGGAAAATACAAATAGTACGCCGGAGATGAGTGTTACGCTTTAACTACGATGGGTACAAATTGAAATTTCAAACGGTTTAGATGAATTTTGCCAAAATATAGGGTTAATGGCAAACTTTGTATTGAGATAGGTGGTGTAGAGTAGCGCGCGCGCCGCCCCGGCTGCGCAGCGGTTAGCGATTTTGTTCTAGGTGTAAATCTATTGATTGTAATGATAACACGTATTGATATTTTCCCGGTGCTTCCTATTATTATTTTGTCTGTTAACATTTGTTTTAATATTGTAATGTAGTTGACTTCTTTGTTTAAAATTCTGATATTTTCCTAAAATGATGAATACTAATTTATGTCCAATTAAGTTACCAATGCGTTATTCGAACGAATTTAGTTATACATTCCTGTTTCGTTAGTGGTAGAAAAGTAGTCTTCCTAAACGTTGCCAAATTGATTCCGCCAACTGTCTGTTGCGAAACGATTTAATTTTTAATAATTTTTAGCCTAATGATAATGAAATTCTCTAGCAATAATTTAACGTAATAATGTAAATGTTTTTTGTATAGTATTAAAATAAAATGGTCACGTTTTATTGTTTTATGTACTGAACAAGTTATAAGGGAATCATGAATTAATTATTTGTATATAGTATTGTGGAAAACGGTAAAATCAGATAGCAAAGGACATATCAAGGCCGCAATGCGCCTGCGCAGGCGTGTCAATATACTCGCCTCAATGTCGATAGAAGTTTGTCTGTGCTATGCCAAGGGGCCGACCGCAATTCTAGCGCAGTCGCCCTACACGGATGCAGGTTGCACTCTGCACGTACCTACACATCGCGCAGTGCATTGACACGCCGCGCGCGCATATCTTAGGTCACAAATCTACAGATATGCATTTATCACGAAATACAAATGTGCAATATGAACATTATATCGACTTAATTTTTGATAATGTTTGTATTTGAATGTTGACTATATTGCAGAAATATTTTTATACACATAGAATAACACAAACAACGTTGATCTACCTCATCAGCGCGTTATCTAAACTGATACTATGCAGAGGAAAATTTTCTTTGTATGTTTGTACCCTAAAGGCTCCGAAAGAACCTACTTGAACACTTTTGGGAAGCTATACTGTCCCCGGGTGACATAAATTATATTTTGTCCGGGTACGGGAAGAAGTATCCCGGGACGCGCGTGACACCGCGAGATACAGCTAGTACAAGTTATAATGACGACAATCCGAGACACAATTATAATTGTTTAGCGCAAACCAGTAACCTGTAACACTCGGACCGATATGGCCTACCTCTTAAGAAATGTTTAACTCTAATGAATTTTAAGACTAGTGCGACACTCTGACGATGCCTGGACTCGTACCTTGCCATTGTACAAACAGAAACGACTCCAGGCATTATATATCAAACTAATGTATCCATTTATACATTTCTGATAAATTATATGAGCTGTTTGTGAAAAGTAATACATAAAAAGTGTTATATTGTTGAGAATATTGTATAACAGTCTTTTCCTATAGCAATAATAATGTGTGAAACAATATACGAAACTAAACTACCTCAAGTAACGAGTAATAGGGTAATAGTGTTGTGAGGGCGGGCCGCGGGCGTGCGCCGACGCATCTATATACCTCATCTTGCCTTCCATGTTACGTTTAGAGTGATACGTTATACAGCCCGTCGCCGCGTCCTCCGCGCCCCGCCCTCTCCCTATATATACATATATATTATATATATTTTAGAAGACATGTATGTCTCCCTCATACTGTTTAAAAGCACATACTAGTAGTATCATTAGATATTAACTTATGTAAATATACAATAACGATAAATTTGTTATTTATCATATTCTATTATCGTACTCATCGATAGACTTATTTTTAAATAAGTTTTACGTAGCGATTTCAAGTTTATAACATTAGCGCTAAGGACGATAAACTATAAGATTTTTGTGATGAATATTTGTGTATAATGTATTAATTTAATAATCAGTTACCAGATGATTTCTGTTACATTGAGTTGAGTAAAATCGGAAGATTTAAATACGAAACGATGTTGTTTTCTTTATGAATTAGTTCCCTCGTCCAGTGATTGTGTACCTGTGCTCGCAGGTACGGCATGCTTTCGTTATTATTACTGACGTTCATTTGTTAGCGTAGCGACAAAGTTTAACATCGGCGGGCGGCAGTCGGGGGGAACGGCCACTTTACTAATGTTTTAACAATTAACTACCAATGAAGTTTTCTTCGGGTGTCCTCCCGGGTGACGTCTAAGTGTAGATGTAAGTCTTGATTATAGATTTATGTAGTGTAAGGCGACAGGTCTGTGACACCGCTACGGCGAAGGCTGTGTGCTCAGCGTCGGTTCGTTCACGCTTCCTACTACCAATCGGCACGCTCGTGCATCAGATCTCACTTATACAATACGATATGCCAAGCGTGAGCGAACCGCAAGCTTCCGATGCGAAATTTTTGTATGTTAAGCAAAGCGACTTTTTGTTCCCATGTATTTTTTTTGTGATTTCCCAGAAGATTGGACGGGAATAGGAAATGTCGACTAGTACTGCTAAGATACTCGTCTATAATGTATCTGATCGCTGTAGCAATAGTGTTGTTTCAGATCTGTGAGTTAATATAAATTTAATGTGAAAAAATATTCTTGTTTCATTTTCCTGTCTCCCTCTGCCTTGAGCGATTTGTTTTTTTGCTAAGCAATTATTTTTTCTATAACCTTTTTATTTATTAACTTTCAGCGCATATAAGTGATCACTGAAGTTTCAAACTATGGAAAATATATTGAGTTTTTCATCATCAATATTTCAACTTGTCTGTCATTTTTGTGTTCTTGAAACGTTTAGTATTTTTGCAAACAATATTTTTCAATAGGTATGCAATATTTACATATACTGTTACTATGTGCCTTTTTGGTTAACAATCAAAAAGGATTTAGTTTATTTTTCGCAGAATATAATTTCCATAGTTTGAATACACAATGTGTGTGACATTCATATAAGGGCAATCTCACACTCCCATCGTTACTAAAACAATATGGTTGATTAAATTTGTTATAGTAAACTAAATCAAAATACTTTAAAGTAGGTACTCAGGTGAGGTGTACAAAGCCTCGGTTTAACCAAATATATTATGTTCTCACAATTAAAATATAGATATATATTTCAGTATAAAGCCTATCTTTAGTACTAATTACCTCAAATATTTTGATGTTAAATTAATCATTACCTACTATTATTTTTTGGAACCAACAATTACTTACTACAACTACAGTTTTTTAAAAAATACCAAAAAATAAATTCATCGCCAAGTCTCAATAATAATAATTTAACGAGCAACATTTAATTAACACAATAGTTAAACTATTTTTAATTAAGAGGTCATGGGAGATATTAATTTCATGTTGATTTTAATTTTTTGATTATGTACGAACGCCAGCACAACAAGCTACCCGAAACTGTCAAATTATCCCAATCAACTTTGAACTGTATGCTTCAGCGATAAAGACGAAAATCTCTTAAGGAAATTTGCAAGATTGTAGTAGCTTGATGTGCTGTCTGTACCATATTTTAGTAATGCACGAGGTAAGCTGAGCTGAGGCTGTAAAGAGGAGATTGGAGCGGAGTTTAGTAGAAGTGTAAGTATGAATGATATTAGGTAAGATATGATAAGAGAAGTTATAAAGAAAACTTTGATACAAGTCTTACGATATATACTTGATAACAATAAAACTTGGTCAAAAAACCAAACAATACATATATTTACAGTATATTATTTTTCATTTTAAAATTTACACTTATTTTTAAAGCAGTAACTTTTATTTACTTTGTTAGTAAAATTTTGATTTTTACTTTGTAAGCGAGATTTCCTAAAAACAAAATTTAAAAAATTACATTTTAATTTTTTTTGTTTAGTTTCTCAGTTTTATTGTTCTCAAGTGTATTCTATTTTTATTTGAGACATTAAAAATATCTTCGGTCCTACATAACTTGGTTACTAGATAAAATTAGTATTTTTACTAGAAAATCTATATATTATGTATGTCAAAGCGACATTTATAATTTTCAAATTTGGCAGATAGGTTCTTTTAAAGGTTGTAGATTTTTTTAAGAAGGGATTTATGAAACTCCATTCTTAAGGATGTGATATGAAAGTATTTTTTTTAAAATAATTTTATAGAACTTTGAAGTAATATCATTGTTTAATTTTTATGCTTTATTGACGGTGTGGGTCTCACAGAGCTAGCTGAAATCAACCTCTTTTTAGGCTTGGAAAAGGCTCTATTAATATTATAAAGCTAAAGAGATCTCTTGAAATACATAGTACGTAAATAAAATACAAAGATAACTATAAAAATTCATCCAGATATTTGTACATACAAATTAATTGTTAAATCAAAAAATAAATCAATAATAAAACACAGATTTATTAAAAAAACAATGCATTTAAATTAATAAACAAGCTATAAAAAAGTTCTATGCTGTCGCTTGATCTCGCCGCCGCGCTCACTGCTCCTACAAAAGACTTCAACGGGCCCCGCGCACATTTTGACAAAAAAATAATATTTATTTCATCATATTTTTTTTATTCCAAATAGTTAATTTTATACAAAAAAATACATGGATATGAAACGATGTATATTTTCCTTTATTTACTAAAGGTTTCTTTATTAGTGGAATAATTTTGGAACATACACGAGAGTGCGAAGACACACCATAGCACTGGACCAAAATAACAAATTATATAAAAAAAAGTTAATAATATAAGTTAATAAAATGATGTTCTATGAATCAATTTGGCAGTAAATTTCAATCCAATCGATCCATGCATGGGTGACTATTGTCATAACGAGCTCCTCCATGTTTCGGAAGGCACGTTTAATTGGTAGGTCTGTCAATTGTACAACTTTGGCAGTCGTTACTGGTAGTCAGAAGCTAGAAAGTCTGACAACCATTCATACGAAAGATATCGGGTTGTCCGGGTTACTGGCTGAGGAGGTCAGATAGGCAGTCGCTTCATACTAAACACTGGCCTTCTTTGTACTAGATTTAGACAATTAACTTTGTACAAGATCTCCTTGTTTAAAGATAGACCTATAGTACTTTTTTAAGACCGAGTTTTGTTATAAAGGGGTGGTAATCAGCTATAGACTATAAGATTGGAAGACAACCCTACAAACTTAGAAAAAGGCTAGGCCAATACTGATCTTGGAGACTGTTGCTAGCATTCTCAAAAGTAAAATAATCATAAACTTTAATCATCTACATAAATATATTATCCTATGCCGAAACAGAATAAGTCACGGTATATATATGTATGTATTTCTGCGTTCATATATGACTATACAGAATGCGTCACCCCTGGCATCGTGTGAACGGCCAATGAAGAATTTATGATTATTAACTGAGACCATTTAGATATGTTAAAAGAAGAATAACTAAAGATACCGCTTTTAGCTGCTAATATTTTTAAATAATTTTGGTTTTCGTATTGGGTATTGGGATGAGGAGGTCAGATAGGCAGTCATTCCTTGTAAAACACTGGTACTCAGCTAAATCCGGTTAGACTGGAAGCCGACCCCAACATAGTTGGAAAAAGGCTCGGGAGATGATGAATTTTAGTTTTCGTAAGCAATTTCTGGATAGATTTTCACACTACATAATATGTTTATCAAAATAGATTTTTTCGTGTTAGATTTAGTTAGATATTATTGCAATACACACTTTGATTTATAACAATCTTACATGGGATGCCAGAGCTCATTTAAAATCATTACCATTTTTTTTTTCCTATTTTTCTTTTGTAGTTTATGAATGCTATGTGTACCTAATGTTTTTGTTGTATATTTCTAAATGGTATAAAAAGGCAAAAAAAATGTACTTTTGTATAGTGTTAGCTTAATTTTGTTTTTAGTATGTCATTGTAGAATTTTACTGAATAAAAATGTATTTTTTTTTTAATTATTTAAATTATGATTCATCTTATTTTCCTTTAATTTCAATTGCTGAATAACCCAGTTTTACAGACTAACAATAGTTTCAATTTAATGTTAATAGACCCAGTTTATATTTCTATAGTCCTTTATATAAACCCTAGTATTTTTTAACAGGAACAATAATGTCACACAGACAATATAATTTAGCTTTTGAATATTAAAATTATCTACTAGGAAGTAAGTTGCGAACCGCGTGTGGGTTCATTGCTGGTTGGTGGCCACAGTTCTCAGAATTTTTGAACAAAGTTAAAATACTTCTATGATACTTTTTGATATATTGTGGTGAAATAAATTAAGGACGTTGCGTAAACTGCGAACCTTCTAGTATAGTCGGTTTAGTACCTTGACAATAATATCTCTGCCTTGTTGGTGTAGTAGTCGCTTAGTGCGAGGTGGTGCACGGGGTCTCGGGTTCGATTCCCGGGCCGAAATAGCTTTGTGGGTTTTAAGAGGTGATTTTCATAAAGTAGCCCGGTGATTGGATATATCCGTGCATCGGAGAGCACGTGAATGTAGGTCCTGCGCCTGGTCTCACTCCGGTCGTGACGGATTGCCGTCCTATTGGACTATGAGAGTGAGGCAGTAAAGGGTGCACCTGCGTCTGTGCCAATGCTTGTGCACTATGTCCTGCGCAGCTAATTGATCTCCTTAGGAGAACGAGAACTAAAGTTCAAGACATACCTACTCAGTCAAACTTACAAGTTTCGGAAATAATTAGACTGTAAAAATAGCTAACAAATGCTGAAATTTATTCAAATTATAAACACAAATGTAATATGTACAGACGCCAGCACATCAAGCTACTGCAATCTGTCTAATTTCCTTAAGACATTTTCGACTTCATCGCTGAAGCCTTTGACAGTTCCAAGTAGCTTGATGTGCTGGCGTCTGTACTTTATATAATAACATAACTATACACATTTTCATCCAGGACTTATAATTATACACTTATAATTATAATTTAAAATCGTGTCGTTAATAGTTCATTCAAAAATTGCTAATCTTGCGCACACATTTTCGCTCATAGCATAAACTAGATTCACCGTAACCTTTACAAAAACTAGCAGACACAGATACCTAGAAATCGAGAGTGAAAAATATATTCAGGATCGTATTAAGTTGGAGGTTCGTTCATACATTTGATTGCCGTGCATGCTTGAAAGGGAACGCGTGGCCGCCGAGTGGGGCGCGATGACCTACACCGGTTTCGCTTTCATTCGAAGGTCACAACTGAATCAGAGCCGTAGTGAGGAGACCAACACTTGAACAAACGAACAATTTATCGATACTTACAATTTTTAAATTCCTAAATAAAAATTATTGATGAAAACAGTCACTTAATAAAAAAAAATCTACTATCTCGTAAAATCGTTGATCTTCGAAAAATATTATCATACAGTAATGTAAGTTGTTATAATATTTACCAAGCTATGTTTACGAGAATTGCAGTATCGATATATGATTGTTACCAGCGCGTCCCTAGTAGCCAATAACGTCGAGATTCGTTGTTGTAATAACAGCATTATTTAATAGAACACATGTTCGTGACAAACTCTGTGTATATATTTGTGGAAACATATTGCGTTCCTTATTTATACTAGCATATAACATATTTGTAGTAAATGTATTAGACTACGTGATAATTCCAAAGTTTTATATGACACTCCAATTGGGAGAATTTTTGTGTATATTTTTGGATCTACAAGAATAAGTTAATACATCGGGACGTCTTTTTCACCCATGGTAGGCTTACAATTACAATTAATCAATAGCTATTGATTAGCTTGTGTTAATGGGTGCCAACACAACTGATGAACTACATATACTTGCACTAAATACACAGTCAACAAGCATGCTTATAACACAAATGTCGACCGTGCCAGTAATAGAACCCAGGACCCTCAGCTCGGCAGTCCGGCGTGGTTACCATTGCGCCAACGGGGTCGTCCAAAAGTCGAAACTGGTTTGTTTAAATAAGGTTGATAAGAAGAGATAAAAATAGTCCTGTGTAACACCTTAGAGTGAAAACCTCGTAAGTGTGAAAGACGTTACTATTCAGGAGGAAGATATAAGATATGCAGTATGCTTTGCAAAATAGTCTTCCTAAAAACGAAATAAAATAAATTTAAGCAAAAATGCATTTGCGAACTTTTCACTCTAAACTAATTTCTAGCTAGTTCTTACAAAGGTACACTACCTACCTAGTTTTGATGAACAAAAATGAAACAATATATCGACAAGAATGCATAAATAAAACCCGTTTATATTTGTTGTATATTTGGTAAGTAAATAAAACTCGTCATGCGGGGTGAAACACCTCTTAAGTTTGCACAAAAAATAGACGTTGAAACACAAACCTCAAGTTCAAACATTTTCAATTTAACCCTAAATAAGGTATTTGATTCTTTTTTTTTAATTATTCATATCAAAAGTAACATTATACAAAACCAAAAACAGAAATATTTTTTGGAATCCGTTGAGAAATAGTAATTTACAAACCTTCCAAAAGTCAAACAGTTAAATAACAGAAAAAGGATGCACATACAAGCTTGTGACATCAACGCTATTTGATCACGCATGTGCAAAAGAGATAGCAAGATGTCCCTACTATGATCCCACTCTTCATCATACGAATATAGAAAATTTTGATTGCTGCTCCATTTATCAACCAATTTTGACGCTGTTTTCAGAAAAATGTTCCTTGTGCGTGTGTTTCTTTGTTTTGTCAAAAATTTTGTACAAAATCAAACACAGTCAAATACCCAATTACTGAAATAAAAATAAGGAAAACACTAAGTAATAATAATCGTGGCTTACGACAAATAAATTGGTGTTTACGAAGTGCTGCAGGCGTTGGAGCGCAGCCATTAAAATTTTACAACTCAATATATGTAAATTAAAGTCTGGTTAGTTGAAGTCATTGGCATAATTAGAGTTTTGTTTATTAATATTACTAGCTGTTGCCCGCGACGTCGTCCGCGTGGGCATTAGGATTAAACATTCACCCTTTTCCCCCCGTAGTGATAGCGTGATAACATGTAGCCTATACGTTGACCCGACCTCTTAGTTATATTCATGCCGAATTTGAACCAAATCCATGCAGTACTTTTTGAGATTATCCCGGACATACATACAGACAAGAATTCTTTTGGCTTCGATATCGATTTTAAATCACGCCCCAATTATTATTTTTTAAAAATATTCAATGTACAGTTTTGACTTTTCTACGATTTTATTATATGTATAGATAAGACTTTTACTTTTTTCGAATATTTTTAGACTCATATCATGTCCTAGTGTTGAGGGGCTAGTGGCTAAGTAAAAGCCAAACGGGTCGATCTTGTAAGTTTGAGCAACACTCGGCATGCAATCCATGTTATAAGTTCCTCCGTGTTTTAGAAGTCACTTTCAATTGGTAGGTAGTGACTGTCATTTGTACATCTTTAGCAGTATTGTTGTAGTCAGAAGCTAGTAAGTCTGACAACCAGTGGCACCAAGTGTTGCCCGGGTAACAGGGTTGAAGAGATCAGCTTGTCTGATCTCTCCAGCCGGTCGATCCATATAAAACTCTCGTAATTGGAAAAAAAAAACAAAACAAACAATCAAATCTTATTTTAATTTATAATATGTATTTTGTATAAATAAAGTAGTTTGTATTTTAAACTAAATTATATTTATATTTTAAACTATTATTTATATTTTAAAAGTATTATTTTATATATTTATATTTTAAACTATTCGAATGGGATAAGTTACGATTGATAGTTTCGAACATAGTTGATACGAATCACGCTCGATTACTGAAGATGTAGTAATTTATTTGGTATTCAATTAATTTCCGGTCTCACGCGCTCAAGTGCGTTGATAACATAAATTACAGGCGGAGGCTGTACGGTGGAGGCTTTGTTGCGGTTGCTATTATTATTATTTTAGTAAAAGTTTGGATTTTAAGCCAAACAAAAATAGTATGTAGGTAGTGTATTTTATAATTTGGTTAATTCAATGTTCGAGTACAGTGAGCGGGTGAAGGGAAATTTAAATATACATATTTATAATCTATTTTCTATAATTATGTTCTTTTATACTTAATAGTATTATAAAGAGGAAAGTTTCGAATTTTTGTTTGTTTGTTTGAATTGAATTGAATAACTACTTGACCGATTTGAAAAATTCTTTCATTGTTCGAAAGCTACACTATGAACATGGGCTGTGTATTATCCGGTTACTAGAAGAAGTTTCCCGGGTGTGCGGGAGAAATCGCAAGAACCTGCTAGTATTATAATATTTTTATCGCTGATTACAATAATTGTTTTTTTTTTTTATACACCGGGAACAACCTAAACTTTACCGTCATTGTTGAAATACCTATTTGAAAAAATATTCATTCAACAAGGAAGGCTATAGGCTATTTCTTAATATGGTGCTTTAAGAAGTTTAGGTCACTGGTCGCTATAGATACCGCTTGTAGGAGCTAGTTTTCTATATAATAGATATGAATCCCTATTTTCCTTGGTCACGCCATCACGCGTGAACGGCTGGACCGATTTTACTTTTTGTTATGTTCTTTATTTTCAGAAGAAGGTTCTTATCATCATCATCTCCCGAGCCTTTTCCCATCTATGTTGGGGTCGGCTTCCAGTCTAACCGGATTCAGCTGAGTACTAGTGTTTTACAAGGCGCGACTGCCTATCTGACCACCTCAACCCAGTTACCCGGGCAACCCAATACCCTTGCCATTTGGTTAGATTGGTTTAGCTAGCTTTAGTTAGCTTGGTTAGATTGGCGTCAGACTTACTGGCTTCTGACTACCAGTAACGATTGCCAAGGATGTTCAATGACAGCTAAAAGAAGGTTCTTATGAAGAAAAAAAATCAGGATGACGTTTGTCGGGTCTTATGAATATAAATAAATCTAGTTTCAATCAATTTTATTGTAATTTTCACTAATTTGCAAGCCCTACCGCCAGAAATATCGATGTAGTCATTTTGGCTAAAACTCGTATGGCTTTCAAAGCGATTTGTTTACCATATAGTCAGAATCAAGGTCACTGACAGCGAGAGTCAATGACTATGTAAAGTGCATTTGTTTTATTATTAAATGCATGGTCAAAACACTTTAAGCGTTGATCGATAAGTTAGAACAAAAATTCGAAAAATCTTGATAGCATTTTTAGTTAAACAATCATGCAGGCATGGTTATACAAGAAATGAGGATCATGTTGCGAGGAGTCTTCTGTCTTCTCCTTTCTCTTTCTCATTTATTCAAACTTGGCTGTAAAACAGCACTTTTTGAACGTCGTCAAAAGATGGATAAATTGTGTGAAAATTGATATATGCTACTCGTGATGACGTCAGATAGAAGAGTGGGGAAGAAGAAAATATGACCCCAACCCAAAATAAAAATTGGGGGATAATGATGATTTTTAGACAGTAAATAAACCTTTAGTTTCCCTAATATACCTGTAACGAAGTATGTATCCATTTCTGCGGCATCTTCGAACAAATTGGGAACATCAGCTGGTGCAGCGTGAGAGTGAGTCGTGCTCAATTGCATGTGTACGTCCACAGATTGGAACCGTTTGAGACCCAGACTCAGGAGGAAACTCATCACACAAAACAATGTCGGCCGTGCCGGGAATCGAACCCAGGACCCTCAGCTCCTATCTGGGCTGCGGGTTGTTCGTAAGAGATACCGTAGCCTTGGCACACAGGAACCTCCAGAAGGAACATAGAGGGTTTTAGTCGGTAAGAGTCTGACACTCCCTCCAACTGCACTCTCAGCGGGAGGTGTCATTTGATGATTTCGGCAGTTCGGCATAGTTACAATTGCGTCAACGGGGTCCTGAAATTAAATTATATAAATGAGAATCGAATCATTTTTGGTATAAAATAGTAATGGTCACCTATGTGTCGACCGTAACGACCCTTGCCCTAAGTCTTACTAAGGGCAATGAGTTTTGATAAATAAGATAATTATTTCAATTAAGTAAATAACGACGGGTTAGTAAAATTTTCCACGATGTGAACTTGAAACACAAAGAGAAGTGCTTTTTGCTTTTATTGGTTGTATCTTAATGATAAGGTACTTATGTTTCATCTCTGAGCTGTGGATTTGGTTTCCATATTATTTAGTTGTAGTATACTATATATATAACTGTATGTTCCTTATACTAGACGGTCTGGAGGTATGATGAGAATAAGTGGTAAGAAACTTGGATTAACACATTGCTTGGTTGACCGGGTCACAGTCGGTTAGCCCCCTGGTAAGCTATTGATTAACTTGTGTTATGGGTGCTTATACAACTGATACACTACATATAATTATAAATGCATATTATAATACCCAGACCACAGCCAAAAATTATGCTCATCACACAAATGTGCCGGGAATCGAACCCGGGACCCTCAGTTCGGCATTCCGGCGTGGTTACCAATGCGCCAACGGGATCTTCAAAGTTCGGTATTTCAATGGCAAAAGATTGAAATAATTGAAATACATATGTTTTATTACTTATTCTAGGTTTCGTTTTCACTACTAGTAGGACTAGGACCCACCAAAATCATGTCTAGACTTGACTATTCTCAACCGAGCAAGAATTCTTATCTGCGTCGCTTTTTCTCAACTATGTTGGTGTCGGCTAATGTGAGGCAGCTGTGAGCTATATTTTAAATGGAACCTCAGGCCTATCTGGCCTTCTCAACGCAGTTACTCTAGCTCCCCGATATCCCCTAGTAAGAATGATTAACTGGTAACAACTACCAAAAATGTTGCAGCAGTCGGGACCCACCAATTTGACGTGCCACCCAAAACACGGAGGAACTCGTCATGACAAGATAGTCACCCATCCACGGACCGACAGTACCAAGCGTTGCTTACCCTTATGATCGATCGACCGGTACGGCTGTTACTTAGCCAAGAACACCTAAGCAAAAATGGTTCTGGAAAATAAATCTGCATTTGTTTTTTTTGTTGAATGCGTTTCAATATGGTATCATTGGAAGCTAACGACCGCGCGTACTTGAAACGCGGGAGGTCAGTGCCGTGCATACGACATTGTATTTGCAATTATAACTTAGATGAGAATCGACGTGATCATGAACAAGACGGTACATGGCCATGACATGTGTACGGGATGCAGAAAAGGAATCGCTACTCAAAATTTTATATCAACCAACCTCTCAAGTAGGAGGGCGACACTTTTCTAAGTTTGTATGTACTTTCTAAGTATATCTTGGACAACAATGACTGTGTTTCGGATGGCACGTTAAGCTGTAGGTCCCGGCTGTCATTGTACATCCTTGGCAGTCGTTACGGGTAGTCAGAAGCAAGTAAGTTTGACGCCAGTCTAACCAAGGGGTATTGGGTTGCCCGTGTAACTGGGTTGAGGAGGTCAGATAGGTAGTCGGTCCTTGTAAAACACTGGTACTCAGCTGAATCCGGTTAGACTGGAAGCTGACCCCAACATAGTTGGGAAAAGGCTCGGGAGATGATGACTCAAAATTTTATATAGATCGGTGGGTGACAGTGGGTGACACTTAGACGATGGAAAACGTGTAACCCTCGCATAAAATGCACTTGCTTTTTTAGGGGATATTGTGAACTTCAAAATTTGGGAAGCTTATTCTAGACGCAATGAAGACAAGTCTTGTATGTTTCT
Source organism: Heliothis peltigera (assembly GCA_958496145.1). Classification (NCBI taxonomy): domain Eukaryota; kingdom Metazoa; phylum Arthropoda; class Insecta; order Lepidoptera; family Noctuidae; genus Heliothis; species Heliothis peltigera. Next base: position 13,620,023 of record OY292321.1, on the reverse strand, counting down.
TGTTTTATATAGAGGCATTCGACCAGTAATACCTTAAAATGGGTTAATACGAGATACAGATACGAGCTTTAAAAAAAAATCATACCAATCGAATTGAGAATCTCCTCCATTTTCGGAAGTCGGTTGAACATACAAGAATGGTATGACAAAAATATACAAATGAAAATTCTAATGGAAATATATTAGGTACAACAAAATTATGTGAAAGGCAAGATATATTTTTGCAATATAAGTGATTCTAAATATGTTTTACATTATTATTATACAAGTTACACACATATACATGCATACACACATACATAGTAATACAAACTTTTCTAGAAGTGTATGAGTTGCAGTGAAAAAAAATTCATAGTCATTTTGTTTGCTGACGGTACATAGTTCATGGCCCTAAGGAATCGATTTCTCTCTCAAAGTTATTCGAGTTGTTTGCTGATTCCGTTCGCTAAACTGAAAACGATAAGAATCGATATGAAATCAATACTTACAACTAAAATAATATCAGTGATTAATATTTTCTGCAATATCAGAAAAAAATATGAGTAGCTAATGAAAATATCTTCAAAAAAATCGTTCAAAAGGTACAAATGCACATCAACCTACCTCAATGTGTTAAATTTCGTTAATAGATTTTCAACCTTATCACAATACCGGAAGGTTAATATTCGATAATGATTTTTTAAAGGACTATTTACAATATATTTATAAATATACATATAAATTAAAAAATGGCGTCAAAAAATTCCTCCTCATCGCTGCTTACTGGTAGCGTACCCAATATTCGATTGGTAAAATTTTACAGGTTCTGGTAGGTTGACCTCCTGGCGTCTGTAATGTGTACTGTAAAACGAAGGGAGTTATAGTCGTTGAGCCATTAGTTGTTGTGTTTCGTAGGTTCGACTCCCGCTAGGTGCAAAATAAACTTTGCCGAATCTGTCAGGTGCAAGTTTACGTACAGACACCATCACCCGAAACTGTCATATTTTCCCAATCAGCTTTGAACTTTATGCTTCAGCGATAAGGTTGAAAATCCATTAAGGAAATTTGACAGATTGTTGTAGCCTGATGAGCTGGCTCTATACCTATCGCATCGATTATACAGCATTGCAAAATCTCCAATGCAGTTTGCATATTTGTTAATGGTACAAAGTGCAATTCTTTCAAATAACTAAATATATTTTTAGATATTTACGTATTTTCTTATTATAGTTGACATCTGAGTACGTCATCAGTAATATCTTATTGAGTTATTTATAATTTTACCTAAATTCAACAGTATAAAATAGTACTATCAACAGATACAAATAAAAAATCAGAATTTCAGTCGTCACATGCAAGGCACGTGTCACAAGGAGAAGGAATGAGCGTTAATCACCACGCGTGCGCAAGGCGGACTGGCGATTATAAGAATAAGCTTTTTTTAAAAGCACAAGTTTCTTTGAAATCTTTTCCTATGCCTTCACACACACATTAGTATAATATACAGTCAATTGGTGTCCTTTACTTTTAGAAAGTACATATTCCAAAAAATATATACATACTTATATTAGTACTTGCCTGTGCCGGAGTCGAACCCGCACTCTCTTACTCTTAGGCCTTAGCTTAAACTACAAGTTCACCACGACTTGAATAGAAATGCAGTAGCTTAACAATAAAACAGGGAAGTTACATTTGATTTAACTCAAAATCTACATTTATCAGAATTAACTAAAACAAAACGGAAGCTGTGCCCGGTAAAGACAAAACCTCAATCCATCTCGATCGGATAGTTCCTAAAGATACATCTTAAACAATAAGATGAACCGCTCATAATTTCCGATAACTATTGATTATGAAGTCCGTTTGATGTCTACATCTAGATGTATCACACACTACCACATTTTAAGATCCGAAGCTAGTAAATACAAGCGAACAGGTCTACTCGAGTCTGTTAAATTTTAACATCATCATCCTCCTCCTGCCCGTATCCCAAGTTTTATTTGGGGTCGGCGCAGCATGTTTTTGTCTTCCACGCTCTTCTATCTGCCATCATCTCACAAGTTACATTCTTTCTAGCCATATCAACTGTTAACTTTTACTAATCGAATTTTAATCTTCTGGTTTTGTGATAAGGTTGAAAATCTGATGTACAGACACTAGCACATCAAGCTACTAGAATCTGTCAAACTTCCTCAATAGATTTTCAACTTTATCGCTAAAGCATTTTGGTTCAAAGTTGAATGGGAAAATTTCAGTTTCGGGTAGCCTGATGTGTCGGCGTCTGTAGAATTTGTCATAAAATGACTGCTGCTTGGTAACAGCCGAAGACGATGGCTTAACGTCCAGGCACGGAGTGTTTATCGTAATATATGTATCTATCATCATCACCATCATCAGCGTTTTTACTGTCCCACTGCTAGGCAAAAGCCTCATATCACACAGTGAAGGATTGACCGTTTGAAAATAGGGAGCGTCAGAAATATAAATACAGCGATTTTTTTCCTGAACTAGCATTTGAGCAGGTCAGTTGTACCTGCGACCAATGTAGCGGGCTTTAAAAAAAAGACAAATCGTGCAAAAGGGAATATACATGTAATTTCTTATAATCACTAAATTAATACACTTTTAGCTGTAATAAATAAATATGAAAAAAAATTATCGACAAGAAGTTATAAAGCTTCAAAACTGCTAATAAGAAAGAGAAGATAGGTATACTTGTTTAAAAATGTTATATCTCGTTTGTTTTTCTACTGATTTCGATATTTTCTTCACAGTTAGTATTCTATTTTTGTATATTTATTGATAAACTAGTTAGATTGCAAATATTTTTTTCATGCATATTCCCCATTCACTAATGGCGCATTGATCGTGTGTCACAGATGCGTGGGACATGACAGTGTGTGATCCGCCTAGGATGGTGACGTATCAAAACATCTTAATATTATTGTTTGTTTTTTTAAATTTGCATATCTGGTACCTACATCCTGTTCACGCGACGCAGTATAAGTTCCTGACTACTAAAGGCACAAGTTATTTGCTAAGTTCGATGGCACCAGTTTTAACCGACTTATACGAAAGAAGTTATTGAGGCGATAGACATTTTTGCACCTAAAAGACAAAGAAAGGTTACGTTTTTGTGTTTTGTACATCTTTAATTTTAGTTAATACTGGTCCAATATAGTGGTTTAAAAAAAAAGACAAATGGTGCAATGGGTCGAAAAGTTCTAGAGTGGAGACCACGGACCAGCAAGCGCAGCGTAGGACGTCCACCAACGAGATGGACAGACGACCTTATAAAGGTCGCCGGAAGACGCTGAATGCAGGTCGCGTCCAACCGGTGTATGTGGAGATCTAAAGGGGAGGCCTATGTTCAGCAGTGGACGTCCTATGGCTGAGATGACTGGTCCAAACTTTTTCATACACTGAATACAACGAGCCTTGCTACGCGTTGCAATTAAAATTTTCAAATTTATCTAAAAATATATAATAATTTACTTAATTGGTGTAATATTTCCCATCGTAAATTAAGCCATCACGCCACAAACTAAATATAACACACGATTTTGATAAATAAATTATCTTTATGTATATTCTTTTTATTTGTAATTTTATCATTTATAAAAGGCGCTGCTTGTTAACCCCTGGTTTTACTCACGAAAAAAAAAAAACTCGAAAAAAGCTAAATATTGCATCTCTCTACGAAGCTCTAATCAAATCGTTTCTGGTGAAAAATTTGAAACTAATTTTTGATTTTCACAAAAAAATTTAGTAAGGAAACGAGGGACAATAACCAAGGCAGGGATAGCTATCATGTTAATTGCATGTCTATTATAAATTGACACACTCATCATCCAAGACCTGTGCATATATCTACAGTGTTAACCTGCAGTGTAAATAAGTTTGTGAGATGCGCCGGCGACGATGTAGGTCAAGGACCGTTTCCCCTTGCAGACTCCTTGAAGCTGCACGGCCAATCACCACTAAGCGAACTTTTTTTTTTACCGAATCAAATCATTTTTATTTACGTAGGTATTACTTGACCAGGGTTATCTGGTCATCAGCAAGGACAAATTTAAATATTAGCAATTTGAATAAGGAAGGACCCGATATCGAATGTTTTGTATGTTTTCAAAAATACCTTTGCATGAATACAACGCCTGTATGCACTATTGCGTCGGAATTTTAAGTATTTGTTTGACTGTAATCATGTCTCGGGATTCATAAGATGCAATGCCCGTGCGGTCTGCAGACTCTTACTGTATTCAATTAATAGTATATTCACGCCCTTCTTATATGATAACCAACCAACGTAACATGCCGTATTTAAAAATAGCCCCAAGTTCAATATAGTTTACTATGTACGTATATACATATGTCCCCAAAAATAGACGTTGTTACAATTATTGTACAAAATAGAGTTTCTGGCACATTTACAAAATCTAGGGTTAGCTTTTTCTCTTTCGATATACATATACACATTAATGTGTTGTGTGTCAGTCCTAGTATGAATACATACATACATATGTTAGTATTCCTACTTCTGCTTTGGTATGTCGCCGACAATTGACGAGTGCAATTGTGCACTGCACGCGAGCCCTCAATATGAAGCTATTGTATAATGTTACTGCAGGACATTCACTTTATACGACCATGTATAGACGCCGGCACATCAAGCTACCCGACAATGACAATTTTTCCAATCAACGTTGACCCATATGCTTCAGCGATAATGTTGAAAATCTATTAAGGAAATTGTACAGATTGTAGTAGCTTGATGTGCTACAATGAACCTAGTTGTAGACTTCCCATAAGAAAAGAAGAAAAATATAGATCTTTTTGGAATTAAACCTCCTCCTTTTTTTAGGAAGTCGGTTAAAAATTATTATTGTTATTGTTCTTTTACGAAAGGCTCGGAAATGTTTTGTGTTTATTTTACTATTTTTATGCGTGTATTTTGAGATTTAGTTACCGGTATAAGTTTAAGAATTAATAATATACTATGAACATTTATTACAGTCTCCGTACTCAAGGGCACTTTACATTCATATTCTTAATTATTTAAGGAAAAATAGATTTTTTAAACCTAAACTCACCTTAACTTGACCTAAACTCATTTCACAATGAATAATTTGTAATACCTAAAGAAAACTATGGTTTGTAGTTAGGTATTTAGATACAACGGTTACTTTTACTAATTCTAGTAACTATTAAATATAAATAATTATCTTTCGCCTAGGGTTTTCTATCCTATATCCAACTCCTTATCCTAAACTACCTTTCCACCAATTTTCATCCAAATCGGTTCACCTATTCTCGAGTTGTAAACAGTGCAACTAGACTTTCTATTATAACTTTTGCTGCAGTCTTACTATTAATATCGTTCGTAATATTTAAAATAAAGTTGAATGTATTATGCATATATATGCATACATGCATAGATAATACCTAATTACCTCTCCACTGTAGGGTAAACGGACGTGACTATACATCGATAGCCTATAATTAAAACACATACACATACACGCTATAGCAATTAGCATCACTGTCCTTGAATCTCAGACGACCTTAGGACGCGAGTTATGCATAAAGAATCAAACACTAAATTCGAGCTGGGAGCAAAAACTGGTTGTTCCAAGTTCGGGTGACGTCATAACCGCGAAACGCGAACGCTTCCGAACAGGGGACTTTTATAGAAAACGACAGCGTCTAACTGTTGATGGCGAGGTTTAGTCTGCGATTTCTCTTTTGTTTTTCGATTGGATGTTCTCGGCACTAGTTGTGGACCATCTTTTGTTCGTGCCTGGAGGTTTGGTTTAAGATGCACGTGTTTTTGTGCAAAAAAATATATGACAATCCATACATATAATAAAATCGTAGAAAAGTCAAAACTGTACATTGAATATTTAAAAAATAATAATTGGGGCGTGATCTACAATCAATATTGAAGACAAAATATAGTTTTTGTAATTTTTGTCCGTTTTTCTGTATATATGTCCGTCCGGGCTGATCTCAAAAAGTTCTGCAAGGATTTGCTTCATATTTGGCATGAATATAACTAAGAGTTCGGGTCAACGTAAAGGATACACATTATCACGCTATCACGTACGGGGGGGGGAGAATGTTAAATAACCTAATGCCCACGCGGACGACGTCGCGGGCAACAGCTATTAAAAATATATTCATGACGATCAGAAATGGCGTAGTAGTTAGGGAACCTGCCTGCCACGCTGGAGGTCGCGGGTTCGATTCTCGCACAAGTCAATTTTTGTGCGAATGAAAATGGGTGTTTTACGTAGCCTGGGTTTATGTAAGTACAGTTGTCTAATACCCACAGTACAAGCTTTGCTTAGTTTGGGACTAGATGACGTTGTGTGAATGTGTGAAGAATGTTATATGTATTATAGGTACATACATAAGTAAATAAATGTATTTTTAGAACTGATATTGTGATGGAGAGAATAAATCTGCAAAAAAAGACCTTTTGATGTGGTCTATCAGTAATTTGAAATCCGAGTTAAAATGGCCATGATTGTAGACACGTCGTCCGGTTTCCGAAAATAGTGCTTTAAATAATCTCTTAGGCCTTTTAATTATACAAGCTGATAGTTTATTCGATTATTTGTGATAAGTATTCGATAATTTCCGGCAATGTGTGGTCACCACGAAAGTGCGTTGTGCCGTTTCTTAGGATTGCCAGTGGGGTGACCATGAATAAGTGTGTTTGCAAATTAACACGACTCATGTTTGAACTGTGGACTGTATGTATTCTTACATGCATGTTGATTTTTGAAAAGAATAAAGGAATGACATTTCTTTTACTGCGTCTATTAAAAATGGTTGTTATTATTTTGCGAGAAATGATTTGTAACTTATATAAGTAAAAAATAAATACATAACTGTTTCAATTAAAATCTGCGAATTAAAATGATTACCTTCATTTTAATTTATTTAGGCCATCAAATTTATTTAAATCAGTTGGCAAAGATGGCCACAATACAGCATTTTTATTATTATATCTGAAAGGTTTTCACTGAATAAAAATAACCACATAAAAAAAACAAATTAAAAGTATTTAAAGTTATTTCGACTTCTAAACGTCAATTTTCATTATTTATATTTTCTTATTAAAGTTTAATCTCCATAGATTTACAGTATCTACACCTACAATAAATATCCAGAATACTCATTAATAAAACTTTAATAGGACTTATCCCGCCATCATAAAAGTATATGGTCACCCTAAATTCGCAGTATTTTTCGCTTTGTTGTAAAAAAACATGTCGGTTACTCATAGGTCAGCGGTGCGAGGCCAGAGTATTTTTGTTAGTTTATTTTTTTAACATAATTTAAATGTATTGACAATGGATATAAATCTTCATTTTATAGGTGTATGTTGTGGTTCAATGCAGAGAAATATTGAACCCATAATCCGCGATAAGTGTGCTAATAAAAATTATAATAGTTCTACTTCTCAATAGCGATGTTTGAATTTCCTATCTGTGTTCTATCAGCTATATATATTTTTAAAATTTCATCCAGTTACACAAGTAAACAGAATTTGTTTTATTTATTTTTTCGTTAAAAATATCATCATTCTTTTACAATTTTTAGACACATTTTTTTTTGTATTTTATAGAAAAAAAAAAAACATTTAAAATTATTAAAATAGCCTCCCACCGGCATGGGGAACATGGTCCAAGCTACCGGCGTTCGGTGCTCCACTCAGAGGAACTTCCTGACGATGCGTGCCGTATCCAAACCAGAAGTATCGCTTTCTGTATCAAGCGCTTCATCCAACCGTCTAAGGAGAGCTTTCTTGGTGTTTCTAGACCTAGCGATCGACCGCCAATCGACGCCGTCGATCGTTGGTACCATGGATTTGCTGACGTTCCTAGTATGGCGGGGAACTGTCGATCAACGTCGACCATTCCATTTTACCATCGATACATGGCATCTACCGACAGTCGATGTACTGGTTTGGTAACGCAACCCTAAAACAACTATCGGCACAATGACTGCAGAATCCACTTACCAAATGTTGACAACCTCGTGAACTAAATCAAGATACTTTAGTTCTTTTTAAAATATACATTGATGATTTTATATACACTGAAAATAAAATTAAGTGCCAAAAATATCAATAAATTATGTTTGAAGTGCATGATTAAACTTCATATTATAATTACATTATACCCAAACTATGCACGTATGCACATAATTATGAGAGATCAATCATATATCACGAATATAGTTTCTAAGTATTAATAAATGCATTATAATAAACAAGCAATTTGCTGATACAGGGTGTTTACATAATTGAGTAGTCTGAATTGTGGAAAATTTTAATAATGACGTCATAATCGTCGCATTTTCTGTCTTACTAGTCTTCTGCCACTTAAAATATTCAAACTGTCAAACTTAAGCAATGTTTTATTATATAATGTATCTTTATACACTCAAATAATTTCTGTATAAATTAATGTTATTAGTAAAAAAAAAAGCTTTAGGAAAAAATACTCAAGTACTTTTTCTAGTGGTTAAAGCACCAGCCTCTCAAGTATGAGTGCGCGGGTTCGATTCCAGGTCAGGCAAGTACCAATGTAACTTTTCTAAGTTATATGTACTTTCTAAGTATATCTTGGACACCGATGACTGATTAAAAGTGAAGGAAAACATCTCGAGGAAACATGGACTATAAAGTCTGAAATCACCAACCCGCATTTAGCAAGCGTGGTGATTAACGCTCAATCGTTCTCTGTGTGAGAGGAGGCCTGTGCCCAGCAGTGGGACGATAAGAAGGCTGATGATGATTAGATAAAAACAGATAAAATTAACCAAATATTTCCTCTGACATTATCTATTATTTTTACTTAACCCACACCCTATATTTTGGTTCTCATGTCCGTATACATTTTTATTATATCCAACTGCATTATTAAGAAATAAGACAGCGCCGGTGGTCTGCGGCATTTTTGATCCATCACCTTCATATAACATTTGCCGGTATACCGTTTCCCGTATATGTTGTTTAAAATAAGACTAGTTGACGTAATTCTAATAAAATTGTTATTACAATTCTATTAAAGGTCAAATTTGCATGGCTTTGTATGCTATGCTTCCTCTTAGAAGAATTTAGGTGTATTTTGGCTTTTCATTGTAGTTTGCCGCTAAGTATAATTAAATATTCTAGAATTTTATATGTGATACTTTGACTTTATTTTTATGTATACCTTGCTATTTTAGAATTGAAAAATTGTGGATTATGTGATTAATGGTGTAACTACTTGCTGTTTACCCATTTTTAATAGCCATGACGAATAAAAATAAATATTAATCCGCATTTTTGTTTAGTCAGAACTATGACACGTATTTTTTTTCTTTTCTAGTACAAACTAAAAATTACGAGGTTAAAAGTCGTTGATATTTCGTATGACGTCACAGTTAGGTACTAGTTTTACTTAGTCGTGACGTCACTGGCCTCCACTACGAAGTGTTGTATATTTTAATATATATTTTTGTTAATTTGCTAAAATACGTGTCCAAGTTGTTTTGCTAATCTATAACATGGACTAATTTGAATCACCATTTCAATCCTCGTTGTCACGCCTATTCTATGAAACCCATATTTTGATGCTGTAGAAATATCGATTCAATAATAACATAGATTATTCGATATAAAAAGTCGCAACGAGATATACTCACGTCGCCGTCGTGGTGGCCTAGTGGTTAAAGCTGGTGCCTTTCGAGTATGAGGGGACGGGTTCGATTCGTTAGAGAGTCGAAGTGGTCGCCATTACCGAAATCGGTGTGGAGGGATTATTATTATAAGGAGAACATCTCGAGGAAACCTGGACTATAATATATAAGTCTGAAATCACCAACCCGCATTGAGCAAGCGTGGTGATTAACGCTCATGTGAGAGAGGAGGCCTGTGCCCAGCAGTGGGACGAGAAAAAGGCTGTGATGATGAGACCTACAGATAAGTTATCCATTTCTTTAAATTACTTTCGGCGCCTCTTTATGATAGTATAAAGATTCCTTATCAACTGCAGCGTCTCACACAACGTATATGTATTTCTGCATACAAAATAAAAGGCATCCCAAAGCATATTTATTAGGTACTTTAAATTTAAATTAAAGAATGTCGTATGTACATAAATACTTTTAAAACGATTTTGTAGTTTATTTTTCTCGCCGCCACGACACTCGAACTCGGAGATATTTAAAGACCCGTTTTTGATATATTTGAACCAATTTAGTTGAATCAAAGTTGTTATTAGGGTAACCACGCTTGAGGGTGATTAGGATTCCCTGAAACTTTTTGGTTTTGTATTTTTTTTTAAGTTTGAACTTTTTGAATTTCCGATGAGTAATGGAGATGACGTGGTGATTCAGGGAAGAATTGTTTGAAGTTTTTAGTTTTAAATTTTATTTTATGTTTTGTGTTTGACGCCATTTTTTTTTTAATTTGTAAATATGTTAATTGACATTTGTAAATAAATTGTAAATATGTATGATAAATATAATAGTGTGTACATCATCTTAAATAAATCGCCAAAAAAAATAAGATTTTTTTTATAAAATATTTTTTTTGTAAATTTGAGATTACGTCTGCATTGTATATAAGGTGTAAAATATATTCTCTATAAAAAAAATATCAGTTATGCTTGCAGAGTATAATGAATGAACCTAGCAAAGTAATTCACCTTTATTCAAATAGTTATTTCAAAAACAAAATAACTTAACCTTACCTGAACTTTTAAGGTAAAATATTTGAGACGTTAATATACTTTAATTAAAGTTTGACACTCAGTGTGACGGATTTTCACACCATTTGTTGATAAATAACTTGCAGACGAAGTTCAAGGCTTGCGGCAAACGTCTAAAAGTCGGATTAAACCGGATAATACCGAAGTTAAGTTGATCAAATTACTTTGTGTTTAGAATTATTCAATCGTTTCAAACACTTGTGTTAGTTGAAGGGCTCAACTTTTGAGTTCTGTTACATATTTGTACAAGTAATCGAATACTTCATTGTTTTAATTATTATTGTTGAAAAAGAACAAACTTGTTTTAATTTTTTTTTATCGACGCCAGCATATCAAGCTACCCGAAACTGTCAAATGTCCATGTCAAAATACCATGAACCATATGCTTCAGTGATAGAGCTGAAAATCTATTAAGTAAATTTTACAGATTGTAGTTGCTTGATATGCTAGCATCTCTATTATTTATTTTAACTTAGAGGTAAAATGTTTAAATTGTTACGTATTTTTACAAGTAACTAAATAGTTCCTTGTTTAATTATTATTGTCAAAAAGAATAATACAATGTTGCATTAATATTATTAGTATGCATTTTTGGTTGCGTGCTGTCTTTTATAACAATCGAGATGATCAACTTCACGCAGCTGGATAAAATGGAGCTCCTCGTCTAAGGCCCGTATAAAAATAAAAACCTTCATTTCTTGCAGTTCAACCATATCACCATAAAAAAAAAACATTCTCAATTCAAATATTAGTTCCGAAAAAATATTTTTTTTTAACATGCAGTCAGGTCAACACAAAATTTGTGGTCACCCTACTTGCGATAGAAACGCAACATCGCGTGGCGTTGCACCGATGCAATAATTGTTGCCCCGGGTTGGCTACAAGCTTGACGTTAATTAATAATGCCCGCTAACAAATTGCAACCATTTTTGTGCAGCGTTTTATATGCACTATTTTAGTATTTTTTGAGGCATTTTTTGATTTACAAGTTCATTTATTTCCTTTGTTATTTGATGTTGCTATAGTTTTATCATGCAAGTATCAGATACGCCCAAGGAGCACAGTCTATGACATTACTATACTACTAGGTATCTGGTATCATCATCATCTCCCGAGCCTTTTCACAACTATGTGGGGGTCGGCTTCCAGTCTAACCGGATTCAGCTCAGTACCAGTGTTTTACAAGGAGCGACTGCCTATCTGACCCGGGCAACCCAATACCCCTTGGCTAGACTGGCATCACACTTACTGGCTTCTTACTACCCGTAACGACTGCCAAGGATGTTCAATAACAGCCGGGACCTACAGTTTAACGTGCCATCCGAAACACAGTCATTGGTGTCCAAGATATACTTAGAAAGTACATACCAGTAAATAAAGGTATTGGGTTGTCCGCTCTTAGTTCGATAGGACCGCAATGCCATACGACCGGAGAGAGATCAGGCGCAATACCAACATTTACGTGCTCTCCAATGCACGGGTGTATCAATCACCAACTTGTAGACTCCAGGCTGTTTCATGAAAGTTTCTACCAAAACCCACAAAGCACTTTCGGCCCGACCCGGCAATCGAACCCGAATGTGCACAGCAGTCGCGCTATGCGACTACTAGATCAACGAGGCAGTACTATTCATAGCTCGCCACTGTTCATGAAATTTTATACACCTGTGTATCAACTATCCTATAAATAGGTACAAGGCGTGCCCGGTACGACTGTTAGACAGGCTTCGTGGTTATAGCGATAGACAGACAGATAGCTTCACCATCCATGATAATGAATGTTCTGAAATATTATAGTTGTAAGTCAGTTTAATGTGCATATCTTTGGTTTATCTACTCGGTGTAGAATTATCATATTTTATAGTGTATTTTTAGTTGCGCGTTTGATGGTGAAAGGCGAACTGATTCGAAACTAATGTCTTGAAGTAATGCCATCTTCTAAGCCTAATGTAAATTTTTAATCATACAACAAGTTTTTTTGCATTATTTTTTAATAAAATTCGGATGAAATGCCTATGTATTATTCTCATTTAGATATAAGCTATAAGACTGCAAATAATTTAATCAATAATTCATTTATTTATTTTTATACCATTAACATGTTTTAATATTAATATAAAAATATACTGTGTATATAATATTTAGTTGATCAATTTTCATATCGCATTTTACGTCAACGTCGCAACGCACGTCAAAACATCCATTTACCCCAAACTGGCCGATTTTCCCAATCAACTTTGAATCATATTCTTCGGCAATAATTTCTTGATGAACGTCTGTACATTATATACCTGTAAATACAATGAATAATAGAGCCTTACTGCGTAGCATTGTGGGGCGATCGTGCCGCATCACTTCGGGTGGTTTGTAACAGCGCTGGCCGTGCCAACCACTACCAAAGGAGTGTGATACACCGGGAATATGTATATCCCTCGTGACATATATCAAACTGCATGATGTAGCAAACTTCAAGTTTTGTAACAGACATACAGTATACAGGGAAATATTCATCAATTTTCTATATATTCCTACCGTTAGAAACTGAATTTTCACAAATATTTTAAGATCTTATTTGTCGGTATTGTTTGAGCCTATTTATTTACATATAAACTTAATATCTAAATTAGCCAAATCGTTCCAGCCGTTTTCGAGTTTGAGTGATAAAAACAAATAGCTAAATAAATATTGGATAATTATTTAAACATGTCTACATGTTTCATTTTGATACTGTTGAAACAATTTGAATGTCGGGTGGTGTTCTTCATCTTTTCCGAAAAAGAAGTTAATTTGCATTGTATAATATTCTTGCAAGTATAACTTGACTATGATAATATAATGATTGTAAACATTTATTTTTTAAAACCGTGTCCATGTTTATTTTTCCAACTCTACTCCATACCAAACATCACTTGAAAATAATAATAAAAAAATAAAAATTATAAAAACCCCCTCATAGTACCCCCGACCTACCCCTTCGTGTTACCCCAGTTATTATCGAGACCGCGAACCATTTCGCTCACTTAGCAACCTCCAGCCTTTTACACGATAAACAAATGCACTTTAAAAATTGCACTTGCAGCTGAACTTTGATGGAAGTGTTGCAGTAAAAATGGAAATATGGTTTTACAATTTTTGTTAGAATGTACAGACGCCACCACATCAAGATACCCGAAACTCGTCGATCCCAATCAACTTCGAATCTTATGCTGCAACGATAAAGTTGAAAATGTAGTAAGGAAATTTGACTAGTTGTAGTAGCTTGATGTGCTGGCTGTGCTGGTCTGTACATGGTGATTTTAGTTGCCTATACCATTATAATATCAAGGTCAATACCAAAAGTTTATTATTTCAAATAAAACCTTTGCATGCTCTTATGAATGTCACATTATTTGCCCAGGACACAAAAACTGGGTACTTACTATACAATCTATTATAGAAGCGGGTTCTAGAGTTCTCTCCAAGCGGCTAGTAGACGCTTCCCAAGACTCAAAAGCTGACTATTTCTTTGGACAGAGAATAAGCATTGCCTTACAACGTGGCAATGCTGCCAGCCTCTTGGGCACGCTCCCAGTTGTCAACCAAGGGAACAATTTCTATATTTATATTTTATTCTAAACTACCCTTTTCATAGTGAATTGATGCAATTTGTTTAAACATATTTTTATTTTCTATAGTAAAGGGATTTTCCTTGAACGTCAATCATTTATTTCTTAAAATAATTCTATCAGAGATTCGACATCTGCAACAGATCCAGGCTGTCTAAAAATATGAAAAAAAAAAACTCTTTTAAATACTTCACACTCATCAAAAGCACGTTCTTAAACACTAAACAAACAATCAAATTACATAATGATTGTAACTACGACATTATCACTATACAAAAGTCGTTTTGTAAATTAAAGCAATGTTTAAAAAAATAAAAAAGACCACCCCAAAACAGCACTGTTAATAATAGACAAACAAATAGTTTTCAAACGACAACGATAAGGATGGAGATAATAAAAAGAATGAAGTGTGAAAGAGACGGCAGATCTTAGCCACAATATGGGTGGTCGAAGATTTTTTTTAATGCAATTTATGTTCGTAACACACTTTTACGAAATGGTTTAAGGTTGCAATCAATTTAAGAAGAGATATTTAACTTAAATTTAGAATAATATTATATCCTTTTTCGTGTTTTATAAGTGTGTGAAAACAAAATAGTAAAATTAGCTAGAACTCCCTTACACCACTAGTAGTGCGAGAAAGTAGTTCATCTATCAAGATACCTTTGGGATCAATTTCGAAAATTACAATTCACACGTGATAATAACAAACATAGGTAATAACGTAACTGGAAACGGCACGTATTGTGAGGAGGTTTCTGTCTCTGGGTCCCTAACCACCGGTGGCTTGGATCCTGTTCCCGATATCGGTGGTGACCTATTTTTTATATTTTTGAATGTTTTTAATTTTTAAACATTAATATTTAAAAATAAAAAAATGTGTATAAAAATAAATAAACGAGCTAAAAATATAATTATATTCTGATAATCAATTAGCTAGCTTCTACCAGCGGTTTAACCAGCATCCCGTGGGCTTATTGCTCCATACATCGGGATAAAAAGTAGTCTAAAGCTTTATTTGATCAAATAGCTATTTTACACGATATAAGAATCTTTCGAATCGAACTAGAAGTTAAATAAATACACTATTTAGTTTAATAATATTAGCATAGATCCATCATCTCCCGAGCCTTTTCCCAACTACTTTGGGGTCGGCTTACCGTCTAACCGGATTCAGCTGAGTATCAGTGTTTTATAAGGAGTTACCCGGGCAACCCAATTCCCCTTGGTTAGACTGACGTCAGACTTACTGGCTTCTGACTACCCGTAACGATTGCCAAGGATGTTCAATCACAGCCGGGACCTACAGTTTAACGTGCCATCCGAAACACAGTCATTGGTGTCCAAGATATACTTAGAAAGTACATACAAACTTAGAAAAATTGCATTGGTACTTGCCCGACCTGGAATCGAACCCACGCCCTCATACTTGAGAGGTTGGCTCTTTAACCACTAGGCCACCACAACTTTAATATTAGCATAGATACATAAGAAAAGGTTTCATGGTACTGGAAATAAAAATTTAGATAATTATCGATTAAAAAGGAATTTAAAATAGTTTTAAAAGAACAATATCACTGACCTATGACAGCTAAACATAACTTCACTACTATAGAACAAAAATGTTCTACCCACAAAATAAAATGGCGAAGCTCAGTTTAATTATGTAAATGACTGCAGAGAACTAACCGAACACCGGTAAATAAATAACGCGGTATTATAGTTTGAAATACCGTCTGAAACACGATACTACAATGAATGTAAATCGGTATAGAAATTGTTTAGTTTCATATTTTATTAGTTGACTTTTGGCTTCTATTTGGAGAGTTAAAAATCTGACAATTTATTTCTATGCAGAATTGAACTGAATACATCATCATCATCACAGCCCTTTCATCATCCCACTGCTGGGCACAGGCCTCCTCTCCCACGGAGAAGGATTGAGCTTTAATCACCACGCTTGATCAATGCGGATTGGTGATTTCAGACTTTATAGTCCAGGTTTCCTCGAGATATTTTCCTTCGCCTTTAATCAGTCATTGGTGTCCAAGATAAACTTAGAAAGTACGAATAACTTAGAAAAGTTACGCTGGTACTTGCCTGACCTGAAACCGAAGACGCACCCTCATACTCGAAAGGCTGGTGCTTTAACCACTAGGCCACCACGACGTTTAATTTAATTTTTGAACTGAACGAATAATTTTGTTGCATTTGTAGACCATAGATAGCAGCTGGAACATTTCAAGTCAAGTCAAAAGTGAAAAATATTCAACGCGCTCTGGGTACGCGAAAGTAAGTAAGCTCATCATCATTTCCCGAGCCTTCTTCCCAACTATGTTGGGGTCGGCTTCTAGTCTAACCGGATTCAGCTGAGTACCAGTGTTTTACAAGGAGCGACTGCCTGTCTGATCTAGGTAAGTAAGCTATAGTATTTTAATTTTAAAACTATACATATAGTAAATATCTCTAATGAAGAATACTCAGTACTCATTTAAATTTAAAATAATTATTAAATTTAATTGTTATTCAGCATTACCTCAAAACAAAGAAACTTTCAAATAAGTATAAATATATTTTGTAATGAAAATTTTAACATTGATTCTTGACACATTGATTTAGAAGTTGCTTTCAGTTAAAATATTAAGTTACGAGTTAACTAATATGTAATTAAGGTACGAATGATACCTGTTACGACTTGGCACCATTGTATTTTTATTCAGCTATCAACATTTTTTTGCTAATGTCATAATGAAAATTCACATTATAATACTACTATTTGTTGCCCGCGACTCCGGTCGCGTCCAGAGGGAACTATGTACCGCCTATCTTCGTGTTTAGAGTAACACTTACGTACCTATCATCATCATCATCATCATCGCAGCCTTTTTTTATCTCAGCACAGGCCTCCTCTCCCACGGAGAAGGATTACGTACCTATATACATGCCAAATTCAGTCTCAATCGGTTTAGTAGGTAATATATTTGCTTAAAAGCGTAAAATACTTAGGACCAGTTTCACCGGTTACGGATAAGTTAAAGATAGTGTATCTGGTATATAATTTCATACAAATTCTGTTCCATTTCGAAATTATCTGGTAGATAGTGGCTATCCGTAATCTGTGAAACCGGCCCTTAACAATCAAATTAATGTGACCTTTATATTAAGTTAGTTAGGTATTATTACTAAAAAAGGATCCATCAGCAGTTTTATCCGCTTCATCAGGGAACTACTTCTCAGACCCGGATAAAATGTACCAATATGCTATCCTGACTTGAATTGTGCAAGCTAAATCCATCTAGCCGTTTTAACGTGAAAGAGTATCAAACTTCCATCCAGCTTTAGTATGGTTTAAAGATTGTAAGTATAAACTTTCGTATTAATACAGTTAATTAATAATTATTAAAAGTAGGGATTCACAGCTATTGAAAGTAAATTTGAGTTAGCAATATTTCCAGAAAGAACAGT
Source organism: Heliothis peltigera (assembly GCA_958496145.1). NCBI lineage: Eukaryota > Metazoa > Arthropoda > Insecta > Lepidoptera > Noctuidae > Heliothis > Heliothis peltigera. Next base: position 13,602,205 of record OY292321.1, on the reverse strand, counting down.
ATTTGTAGTTCAAGTATCGCGTTCAACGCGTAAGCAGTTTTATGAACCAATAAATAAAAAAAAGTTTTAAAAGTATGCGACACATACCTAAGTCAAGAGAACTAGCATGAGTCTAGGACATAAAACGTAACAGAAGTGGAACACCTTGTATATGAATTATGAGTGTTCGCGTGCTATATAGGGTGTGTTTATAATGTTGATTAACATTCTTTGATATAATATTTTTAATTTGTACGTATATAAGTAACTTTTATATGTATATTTTATATTATTTAATAATAAATATGACTGACAATACAAAAGTATGTTTTTATAAGTAAGGTTTCAGTAATATTTTATACCAATTATTATAGTACTACGATAATCGAGTGCTACGGAAGTCTACGCTACACCTGTAGCTATGCTACGAAAAGCTCGTAGCACGTGTAAAATACGTATACTATATACATACATACTTTATAAATGAAAAAAAAAACTACTGAAATTATGTAAATGAATTCATTGAAATAGATTTTTATTATTTTCCAGTTAACAGATAAAAATTCTATATTCCATTCATATCACCACTAGTAACTAAATATGAAATATTCAGCGAATAAAGGTTTTAAAAAAATAATGGTTTAGCGTTTTAAATCATTATTCATACTGCCTGGATTAGTTCAGCTAAATTATCGTTACAGACAGTCAGAATTTAAAAAGATTTTCTTTCTCAATTTCACGTGTTTATAGATTAGATTTATATATTAGACATTAAGGGCCAGTTTCACCGGTTGCTGATAAGTTCCAGATAGTTTATCTGGCAGATAATTTCATACAAATTCTGTTCCATTTTTTGAATTTATCTGGTAGATAGTAGCTATCCGTAAACTGTGAAACTGGCCTGAAGTTTGTTTATATTATTATTTAAATAAGTAGAATAATTTGAATATAAAAAATATAGAATATTTTTATTAGTACCTCAATTATGAACGTGCCTTTAGCAGGAGGCTATTATGATAGGATGTTCGCGCCATGATTCCACGGTAGACGGCGACGCGTCGCGGCTCAAAGAAAACGTACCACCCTCGCGATAACCCGGTATTTATTTAACTATAGTTCAACAATTTGTCAAGTTTTTGTTTACGCATGCGTTTAATTAAATAAAATTATCATAATTTATTAATTATTCAATATTTATTTATTTTTAAAGGCATGTGTCCTGTGTGTTTAATAGAACGACTTATTACATATCTATAAATACACTTATTTGTACCTCTAAAAAAGCACGTGCGATTTTAATTTATTTTTAGTGCGTTGCGATTTCTGTTTTTTTTTTTATTATTATTGTGTTGTGTATTTTTTGTATTGTTTGTGTACAAGCGTTGACTGCTTCGTCGTAATTAAAGTTATTAAACATGACAGGATAATCATCTGTCAATTTTGAATGTTTTTATGCCAAGCGGTCGATTTAAAAGGAAACAAAGGTCGTGGTTTTAATTATTTTTTTCTTCGATTACCTTTTGTGAGTTGGATGCAGATTTTAAGTACAAAAAGTTTGTGTGATGCAATTTTAACTTCATTTCCTAGTATGATGATGATATTATTTAGCTTTGTACTAGTATATTGTAATAATATTATTTGTCTTACATAGTTATGTACTCTAAATAGTTAGTGGGCATACCTAGTGACTTTATATTTTTTATATGGATGTTAATGCGTATTATTTTACTTTAAAGCTTTGGCTTAATAATTAAAAACAACTTCAATCAATACTTTGTGTAGAATACGTAAAGATGCCAGCAGGTCAACCTACCCGAATACGTAAAATTTTGCCAAACCAATATTAACCTACCAGTACTTTGATAAGGTTGAAATTCTATTAAAGGAATTTGACATATTGAGGTAGGTTGATGTGCTCGCGTTTGTACAATAAGTATAGTGGATGTCCATCATATCAAAAATACCAACTATTTTCAGAAACAGAGCCAATAGAATAATGAAACTTGTTGTATAAGTTGGTAGTTATCTTAATAACCTCTCCCTCTGTGGGTGCAGCTGGAAGGAGTGTCAGACTTTTACAGACTTAAACTAACATATTCCTTCTGAAGACCAGCTTACAAAATCGCGGATATACATCCATACTTACAGATCAAACTGAGAACTCCCTTTTTTGAAGTCGGTTAAAACACGATATCTTTAAAATAACCCTTTACTCAGTTCAAGCATTCCTAGTTTATCGTGTTTATAATCCTTGCCGCGCTCATAAACATTTTACACCCTAGTGACGTCATGCTGAACCATTCGCCGATCAATTTGGCGACTAATATATTTCACATAGAAATCGATATTAATGCCTCCAAGGTAAACATGCGTATCGAGCGGCCCCTTTGATGTCAACAAAGGCGGCCGACAAAGGTGCCGAACATAGTCTATTGTTAAAATTAACTTTACTGCACTGAGCGGCAGTTGTTACATACATAGTAATTTGTTAATTGTTTAAACGGTATTTGCAGTTTCGCAGAACTTTAGTTAGAGCAAATAACTCTATTGTTTGAGCTTGTTAAAACGGACCTGTTAATTAAGTTGCTATGAATATATAATTATATAACACTAGTTGTGACCCGCGGTAAGAATAGTCGTGGTGCCCTAGTGGGTAAAGAATCATCCTCTCAAATATTAGGGCGTGGTTCGATTCCAGCAGGCTGAGCATGGCTATTCTATGTCAAATCTATCAAGAAAAGACAAAGCGCTTTCTGTCAATGTCATCATATCTTCTGCCCGAGCATGGCGCGACCTGCCATCTCGCATATAATCACTTGTAGACTTATGTCGATCGAAGAAAAGAAAAAAATCTTTTCTACATGTCAAAAGAAATCTTACGTCAATGTGTCACTTATCTGTCATTATGTCGGTGGCCATACTAAGCTTGCTGGTCAGGCAGGTACCTGTGCCACTTTTCTAAGTTTGTATGTACTTTCTATGTATATCTTGGACACTAACGACTGTGTTTCGGATGGCACGTTAAACTGTAGGTTATTGTAATCTATAAACACAATACTACCTCCCATTAAAGCCGTGGCAGATATTTTTATAACACCTTATATAAATATATCATCAATTGAATTTACATAAGGGTTAGTATAACAATTGATAACATAACATTGAATAATAATAAATTACACAAATATTGGGCTGTATGAATATATAACAATTCTGTGTGTTAGTTCAGTAACATTAGAAATCGGAGCTATCATGCATATTAATTTTGATTTTTATAGATTTCAAATATAATATTAGATTTAAAAATATACAGGAGGAGCTCGTCACTAATTAACACAGGGTTGAGGAGATTTTTTTTTTTTTTTTTTCGTGGGAAATCATCAAATGACCCCTCCCGCTGAGGGTGCAGCTGGAGGGAGTGTCAGACTCTTACTGACTAAAACCCACTATGTTCCTTCTGGAGATCCCTGTGTACCAGGGCCGCGGTATCTCTTACGAACAACCCGCAGCCCAGGGTTGAGGAGATCAGGTAGCCAGTCACTCCTCGTAAAAACCTTAGAACCAATATGGATAGGGAAGAGGCTAGGCAGATGATGGCATTTCAAATATAAGAAGAAAAAACATAGGAAGTATTGGGGAAGGATTTTTCTATAAATACAAAAGCAATAGCTGTGCCTTATTTCAGACCTATAAAATAATCAATTAGATTATGACAAATTCGTGCTTTCAATAACTCGGTGTGAGTTCCTAAAGATCAAAGCAAATACTTTTTGTTGATGAGTGATATAATAATTAAGAAATTTACAGGAACAACGATTCAGTATTCTCAATTCAAAAGAACAAAACTAGTACAGCTTTATCTGGTACTGATTTAGAGATATCCACATAATTGGAGGTCCCCGTTAGGGTCGAAGCCCGTCGGCCCTGCGGGTTTGTTTGGAAGTACCCGCGACCCTGGAACATGACGGGCTCTAGAAAGCATATGGACCTTTCGCTCTAGACGCAGCAAAGAGGATTAATTTAGTGAAGTCTTATGTAATAATATAAAAAAACATTGCATACATGGACAGATTATAGACGCAAACAGACATACACAAAGCGGTAAAACTTATAATGCTTACTGATTTTTTTTGACGGTGTTTAAAAATCTAGTCTAGTGCGAGTTGGAGTCGCACGCAAAGGGTTCCGAAACTTTAGGTTACTTTAACGGCTTTGATCACGTTTGTTGTATGTGAATTCTTAAATATTTATTTTATTATGTTTATATTATTATTATTACAAACCTGCAACAGAAAATAAATACAAAATCTGTGAGAATATCAACTGTCTAAATATTACGGTTCATGAGGTAGGTACTGCCTGTGACAAACGGACGAACAGCTTGGCAGCGGCGTCTTAGTAATAGATATCCATTTTAGCCTTAGGCCTAAAACCTTAAAAATGGTTAATATACACATATAAATAACCATAAAATTTTGTTGAAGCTTTCTCATGAAAAAGAAAACATGAACTACAAGAAAAGGGGGTACCGCGAAACGCTCTCACACAAGCCAGCACATCAAGTTACCCGAAACTGTCTAATTTTCCCAATCAACTTTGAACCATATACTTAAGCGATAAAGTTGAAAATCTATTACGATTTTATTGAATGTGGTAGTTGATGTGCTGGTGATTTTAGAAAACCGTTTGTACTTAACCATCACCACACGATATATTATTTCAAGCTATATGTACGTCATTATGGCACACGTCGCGAAGTAGTTCTCGTGATGAGAAGCAATAAATAATTTGCCTTGTCGTGAAATGCGAGTAGGATCTGCCATACGTGTTGCGACGTTCATACCGCAAATATTCATTTGGACAAGGCATTAAGCATGCATCAGAAAATATGACTAAAAATATTTTGATCACTACTGATTGTGTACGAGAATAGTGTTAAGCTATTTTCAGAAACTACAACCTCTCTTAATCGTCATCATCAGCCTTTGTTATCGTCTCACTGCTGGGCACAGGTCTCCTTTCACACGGAGAAGGATTGAGCGTTAATCACCACGTTTGATCAATGCGGGTTGGTGATTTCAGACTTTATAGTCCAGGATTCCTCGAGATGTTTTCCTTCACCTTTATTCTAAATCTTGAAATTTTTATTAATTTAATCATGACGAATAATCCAGTAATTTGTAGTAAATGTAATAAGAATAATCATTTAAATTACCTAAAATAGGTAATACCAACACGATACAATTTTGTGTTACGTCATTTTTCGTTTCGTCATAAGCCCCACTTTCGTACTTTAATGCGACAGATCTCTTTAAAAATGTAATATTTGGAAAACATATCATCATCACAGCCTTTTTCGTCTCACTGCTGGGCATAGGCCTCCTCTCACACTGAGAAGGATTGAGCGTTAATCACCACGCTTGCTCAATGCCGGTTGGTGATTTCAGACTTTATAGTCCAGGTTTAAAACATAATAAGTACCTATTAAAAATACTGGCCCCAAGATTTGTCCTAATTATTTTAAAGATAAACTTAATCGAATCACAATTTTTATAGTAAGCCGTCGATACGCCTATTTAAAAAAAAAGAAAGTACTAATCCAAAATAAAAATATAATTGATTTCACTACAAAAAACTTCCGAAAAATTGTAACAACCTAAGAAGGACATTTATTATTGAAAATAATGAAGTATTAAAAATGTCGAGTAGCCACGTTTCCTGAAGGCCCGACGTTATGAGGGTGGAATCACTTGAATTTTCAACGCATTGAGATTTTGTGTCCCGAAAGATGGACAGGTCCCAAATATAAGAATGTCGGTCAACCCTAATTAAAATGGTCAATTGACTCTTAATAAGTTCTATTGCAAGTCGGTTTACGAATGAACAAGTTAGTTTAACTATTTTCTATAAATTAATGGGCAGTTATCTGTTTTGTTAAGATTCCTTCAACCCGTTAATTTTAACGGTCTGTTGAATGACCTTTTTGTAGTTGTTATAAATTGAATTATTATTTAATAATTCTATGTTTCGGAAGGCACGTTAAATTGATAGGTCCCGGTTGTACATCTTTGCCAGTCGGCACGGGGAGTCAGAAGCCTGAAAATCTGACGCCAGTCTAACCAAGGGGTATTGGGTTACGCGGGTAACTGGGTTGAGGTAAAATGGGCAGTCGCTCCTTGTAAAGCTTTGGTACTCCGCTGAATCCGGTCAGACTGGAAGCCGACCCCAACATAGTTGGGAAAAGGCTCGGGAGATGATGATGAGAATTATATTATTCAAATACTTACTAAATATTTATTTTTATTTTTGGAATAATAAAAGAATAATTGCATGAAATGCAATTTCATCACGTTAAAAGCTTACAGTAAAAAAAAATATTTATTTTTTATAAAAAAATAACATCCCCCAATTATTATTTGTAACAAATCTTTCCTGCACCAAAAATGTCCATTGAAATGTCTGGCGCATTAAACTCGCTAACTGGATCATGGATCTATAGATCTGTGTGAAAGAGAAGGAAATATGCACATTTGTGAGACAGCAGTTATAATTCCCACAACGATTACCTTCACCTGAGTTTTGACAGGGATGTTGCGGTAGGTTAGGGATCTATCGATATCGATGCCTCTTGAGGACACAATAATTATCGCGTTCCTGACATTTATGGTTCAGACGTTGATTTTTAGTTTCAAAACAAAATAAAGTGTCGATGGAGATGAAAAAACAATACTTAAATTATTATTTTTTCTACAAATTATGTACATTATGATTCAAATACCTACTCGTCCCTATCACTCATTATAAATAAATTTTCATATATGTAACTTTATTATTCATTTGTCTTCGGAAAATGTCATATTACCAATAAGTCATATTTTTTCATAACTAGACTCATAATGCTACGCTAGAATTACTTTCATCATATTTTAACAACAGATAAAACTTTTCTACCGCTTACTCTAAAAAAAAACTAATCTATCGACATACAATCGTAACATCACTACTAAGAATGCACCTTGACAGCACTAAGGGAAATGGTTTTTTTTAATCACATCAATCTTCACAATATATCATCCCTTTATTTACTGTGCGTTACATATTCGCGCACCCGGCATTGTCTGTCTCCCGATAGATTTTAGAGCAAGGGGTCCCTCGCCGGTGTATTTCTATAGGAATGATCACCATTGATGCATGTCCCATGCATCGTCACAATAAATGAATTTAAAGAACAACTGCTTCATTATAGGGTATGGGAATTTTATAAGTGTAATAATACTGAACGACTTTCGCAAGGTTTTTAGAACATGTGCGTTTAGTTTTGATCAGAAAAAAAATATAAAAATTTTATCTGGTTTTAATTGTTACTAAAGATTATTTTTAGTACTTATTATAGAGTATCAAGTCAGGTTGAGTTGGGCCTACAGAAATGTGGTGCCACCAAAATATTGATCCTTGATAAAAAAATAAAATAAAATTTAGTTTAAGGATTCTTCTCTAGTCACCAACGAACCAGTAAATTCAAATATACCATGACCAATTCTTCTCATTACAAATACCATCCCAATTCCTCTTTTTGTTCCAAATTTGCGCAAGCGCAGACATAAATCAAAGGCACTGAATAGTTAATACAATACAAAGTGGGCGAGGCCATTTGTTCATTTTTGAGTCCGAAGGGTGCTCTATTGTCATGGTAACGAACAGAAGATTACGTTGCGGTAGTAATAAATACAATTTAGATTTGACCTGCTTTTGTGAGCTGACCCAGTTGCAGGTTGCACTGTGTGGTCACCTTGCGTGGACAGGGGTCCGCAAGTGTAAGGGAAAAGGTCAGATTTGAAAAACAGGTTTCTTGTTGCAGTGCGGAAATTATCTCTCAATATTGTACGTCAAGTGGAAACCGGAATTTTTTGTTGAATAGATTTGTGTGAATAGTTGAAATTTTGTAAAGGAAATATTTTTTGACTGCTAGATATTTTTTTATGTAGGCTTAAGATTAGGGATAATAGTGCTATGAAACTTAGGGTTTTAAAACCTGGATTTAGCGATCATTTTTTAACAGCTTTAGGTATTTTAGTAATAATGGCGTCCAGATGGATTACCGGCCATAGCGGCTATTCCTTCTAAGAAAAAATCTGTCAGCTGCGCAAGACACAAGTGCACTCTTTATTCCCACCTTTCATAGTCCGATGGGACGGCAATGCGACACGACCGGTGAGAGATCAGGCGCATGAACTGCATTTATCGATCACCAGTTTCCAGACTCCGGGCTGCTTCTGTGAAAGTTTCTTAAAGTACACAAAGCAATTTTTGTCCAACCCGCGAATCAAAGCCGAGTTTCCGTGCTCAGCATTCGCGACTACTAGACCAACGAGGCTGTTTCAATACATAACTCCAAATGGTGATAAGCTTATAAATAAATTAACTTCATGCTGTTTTCTAAAGGTTTAACTCTAAACAAGTACATTTTGTTCAAACAACAATGAATTCGTACAACACCTAGCCTCCTATTGTTTCTTTCATATTTTTCGATCAAAACAAACGAGGTTCAGTTCAAATAAATTGTTAAATGGAAACGTCTATACAGTTTGGTCAGAGCCATTGTTAAAGTTTTTGAGCTTTTCGCTAAAGTTCCGAGTTTCTCTTAAAGTCATCTTACAGTAACTCGATTAGAAATAAGTAATCGGTTTTAACTGACAGTAGATAGGAGACGTAGGCATTTGATACCTTTGGTTCGTAAAGAAGGAGCTGTTTGATTTTAAAACCGTTCACAATATTTATTTCTTTATTGGCACACCAACAATTTCACATACAAGAAAGATATTAAAAAAAAAACACAAAGTATAATTATTATAATAATAAGTTATAATAAATTATTCTATATATTTCTATTGTTATTATTCCCATGTCCTTTGATAGTTTTTCTACTTTTTTTTAAGATAACAAACATGAATGTCGGTGTTTTCGAAATTATAAAAACTATTAGACTCTATGCATATACTGATGAGGCGAGCATTTAGACCTACAATCTACGTAAAGTAAGAAGTTGTTTGAAACAAGTTGTCACTGTATCCGTTAACAAATAATATAAAATAAAATCAATACGTTAATAGCGTCTCAACAAATCCTTGTGTGCGGATTTACAAATAAACATAAAAATACAAATGAACCCGGCTTCGCGGCCCGGACAGGGCGACAAAAATGTGGCCCTATTTACGTGACCTACAGTTTAAAATCGTACACATTAATATTCAAAATGTTCATAATTCTAACATGAGATTGCAGCTAATCACCGATGTGTGAGACAGAGTCACGCGCTCGGGTTTGCTCACAAAATTCTACAGAAATCATATTCGTATCGTAGGCCATGCAACGTGCATTTGGCGCCTACGAGATACATAGCTTTTTTTTCAATAATTATGAAACTTGAATTCCTTAAAACATTTCACACAAAAATCTGCTTTAAGCTTATTGATATAAAGTAAAAAGTCCTATTACAATTTTGGGATTCTGGATGAAATCTAAGTTAATCGTTTTACAAGCGTTCGGTTTTCTAATCTCACGGTTAACGTCTGGGATTTAGGGTTGAATTTTCAGTGGGCCATTGTGTCCTTGTGCCAGGATAATAATAATGCATTTTTTGTTATCCAAGATGTCCGTGTGCGATGCACCGATTTCTGTGTTTGTGTGCGTGTTGTCTAGCAGCTGTGCCTATTATTTTGGCGTTGTGTGCGAGACTCGTAGTGCGACTTCGTGAATTTGATACGTTGTCAATTTTGGTGCACTATTGTTGGGTTTTATTGAAAATCTAGTTACATTCAAATACATATCAAATATTTATTATATGCAAAATTAAGTTCTAAAGAATGGAGAATAATAAAAATATTCAAATTGACTTTGTAAACTGTATTCGATACCTGATTAAGCCGTCTTGTCGTTTTATGTCGGACGCTTCTAGCGGCATGACCTACAATATGATGTGAAAAAAATTCACGCTAATACAAAACGCAAGATATCCAAGGCTGATTATGTTGTACACGCTCGCGTGATAGCTTGACATTCGACTTAAAAAGTATAGTTTATAGCATCAGGCAAGCTGGGCCAAATGTGTTTATATTCCGTTTTGTAATTATGCAAAGCGATGATAATGACTCTGTCAAGTCACGGTTAGGCTTAATTTGATTTTTTTCAGGAAACTTTTCCTCGCATTTAATGTTTATGGATGTAGGAAACTTGTTAATTTCAACCAAACTAGGTCAAGACATCACACTGCATTCATAAATCTATATCTATATTATATATAATAAAATCGTAGAAAAGTCAAAACTGTACATTGAATATGTTTTTAAAGAATACTTTGTACGTGATTTACAGTTGATATCGAATCCAAAAATATAGTTTTTAGAATTTTTGTCTGTTTGTCTGTATGTATGTATGTCCAGGATAGTCTCAAAAAGTACTGCATAGATTTGCTTCAAATTTGGCATGAATATAGCTAAGAGGTCGGGTCAACATATAGGCTACATATTATCACGCTATCACGTACGGAGGGGAGGGGGGGGGTGAAGTTTAATCACCTAACGCCCACGCGGACGACGTCGCGCGCAACAGCTAGTATTAAATAATGCGGTAGAAAAGCCATAGTTTCTCAAAAGCACAAATATTCTTAAGTAATTTTAAAGTATTTTTTTTTAATGTCAGTTTGCCACGCTCAAGACTGTTTGGGTGCATTACAAAAATAGAAAGAAACTTTTTTTTGCATCGTTGGCAAAGCCATTCCTAAGAACATGTGGACCGCTACGTTGCTAGATCAAATACACCATCCTGCCGACAATGTAGTTCCTTTATCAATACTTTCCAAAAAAAACTCTGTATAGCATCTGTCTCACTTAATTTCGCCGTTTAAACTACACAGGTGTGAAAGGGACGGATATAGAGGAACATCCTCCAACATAATTGCTTCCAAAATGAATAGATTTTAGACAATAGACTTGAGAAAGAATGACAAAACGTCGCGAAGTGGTCCGCCGGTACAATTGCCAATTTGAGCTTAACACTTAATTTATTTTTGTGTTTTAAGTTCTTAAAATTTTGAATAAGATGTAGGTATGTTTATGTATTGACTATCCTAGCTGAATTAATAAAAAAATATTTTTAAGATTAGCGGTCCGTGAGATCTAGTTTTGATAATAAACTTAGGTATTTTTAAAACCCATTTTTTTATAAAATTTAATTAAAATCTTGATAAGTGCAGTTATACATGACATGATATCATCTCCCGAGCCTTTTCCCAACTATGTTGGGGTCGGCTTCCAGTCTAACCGGTTTCGGCTGGGTACCAGTGTTTTACAAGAAGCGACTGCCTATCTGACCTCCTCAACCCAGTTACCTGGGCACCCCTTGGTTAGACTGGCGTCAGACTTACTGGCTTCTGACTAACCCGTAACGACTGCCAAAGATGTTCAATGACAGCCGTGACCTACAGTTTAACGTGCCATCCGAAACACAGTCATTGGTATCCAAGATATACTTAGAAAGTACATACAAACTTAGAAAAGTTGCATTGGTACTTGCCCGACCTGGAATCGAACCCACGCCCTCACACTTGAGAGGTTGGCTCTTTAACCACTAGGCCACCACGACTTTATACATGACATGATACTTAGACAATAAGTACCTAGAGACGCCAGCACATCAAGCTACTATCATCTGTCAAATTTCAGTCGTTATCGCTGAAGCATATGGTTCAAAGATTATTGAGAAAATTTAATAATTTATTTTCAAATTTGTCAGTTTTCAGATAGCTTGATGTGCTGGCGTCTGTACTATGGCACTCTAATTTTAATAATGACTAACGTGAATTCAAACGTCTATAAAATATCTATTAACATACAAAATATTTCACTCAAACATAACCAAAAATAAACATGCGCCACCAAATATATTTGATATAGCAAAACGCTGAAAATAGTCAAACAAAAATGAATACGAATCACTCTCTTACCAAATACGAAACATAAAGAACGTACTTGATTGTCATCCGTACTGTTTCGTGAGCGCCCTTGAATTTTCCTCGCTTACTGACTGAAAATCTTACTAACAATTTCGCCACTTACTATCGTCATAAACAGTTAAATTTCCGAGCGAATACTTAACCACGAAAGGCGAATTAATTCAAACTGCTCGATTTGACCTTGGGTTACCTGTGAACTGCAGTTAACCCTTAGTTTCGTGTGTTGAACCTTTCAGCGGGTTGTCTTTACTGTTAGCGTTTAGTGGGTTATTGTGCAGGTTAGTTTAGATTTGAGTTAGTTAAACACTGATGTCCTAAAGTTAGATTGATAGTAATTTATAAGGTAAAGTATTTTTTTTAATTTTTTGTTGCCCTGAAAATATGCGAGCGTGCCATGGAAAGATTTCAGATAGGCAGGTCAGATAGGCAGTCGCTCCTTGTAAAACACTGGTACTCAGCTGAATCCGGTTAGACTGGAAGCCGACCCCAACATAGTTGGGAAAAAGGCTCGGGAGATGATGAGAAGGCTAATCTCTGGATGAAATGAACTGATTTTGGAAATACTTTCACCATCTTATTTGTGAGTCTCATTACAATACAAATGCAAGCACATCAAGCTACTACAATCTGTCAGATTGCCTTAATAGATTTTCAACTTTATCGCCGAAGAATATGGTTTAAAGTTGATTGGGAAAATTTGACAGTTTCGGGTAGCTCGATGTGCTGCCATCTGTATATTATAGTCTGATATGGGAAGATAAGTACCCTCAGTATGTGGGTGAAACTATACGAAACAGTTCGATCTAAAAAAAAATATTAGATATGGATTGCCAAAAAATCCAGTTTCATTAATACAGATTCACATTATTCGATCATTTCATAACTTCAAAGACATGAAGAAAAATAACAGTAAAAGTAGCATATTTAAATCAAGCATGGTCAATTTGGGGCTGTATAATGATATACTTTTCCAGTTATGCACCGTGATTTTTAGTCGTCTTACAAAAGCAGCCCAGTTCATGTATCCAATAACTAGTAAACTTTCATAATAAAAAAATATGAATTTATGAGTATTGAAAAAAAAGAAATATTCATTATTACGACGCAAGACGTAGTTAGAAACTCCTTTGTCTTCTGATAAATGGAGAAAGAATGATCTACTCGACTCGTGCACTGGGTAGGTATACTCTACCGTTTGATACGTTAACATTTTTAATAGCCTGTATCCTTTTTCGGATTCTACACTATGTATCAAAATTTATTTAAATCAGTTCAGTAGTTTTGGTGTGAAAGCATGATAGACAGACGGACAGACAGAGTTACTTCTACTATTATTATTAAGGAAGTAAGGATATTTATTTGTTACAGACAATGAAATGTGCAAGACTCCATCTCCAACAAAGGGTCAAAGGCAAGACGAAGAATGAGAGCCCTCTGTTGGAGAAGCCACGTAGATACTGCCAGAGGAGACTGGTGAATCCCCAACACGAGGAAGATCCAAGATGGATCGACATTTTAGAGAGGTTGAGCATATTTTTGAAAGCTGGGCCAGTGCTCAAAAGTTTCTGAATATTTTGTTTAAAAAAATAATTAATTAAGTATTGGATTATCATCATCATCGGCCTTTTTATCGGGGCTCAGGCGTTCTGTTAAACGGAGAATGATTGAGCGTTAAATGACCACACTTGTTCAATGCATGTTGTGGATTTCAGAGTTCATAGTCCAGGTTTCCTAGAGATGTTTTCCTGCAACTTTTATCAGTCATTGTAGTTCAAGTCTCACAGAGTCAAGACTTACAGATGAGAATCTTTTGCTAAAACCACTAGGCCACCACAACGTTTCATTTTATTTAGATCTTTCTTAAAAAGTGTTATTTCTTCTGACGTAGATTCCACTGCAACGAGCATGGTGGCCAAGTGAAGGATGCCATAGACAGCGTGCGAGCTCAGCAAGATACAGATGACATGGTCCTTACGGTACAAACTCTCAAGTTCCAAGGTGATGTCGACCAAACCACGCGCCCAAGAACCAGCTTCAAATATAAGAAGAATACAGATGTTAACAAACACAGAATGTTCGTCAAACAAGCTGTTAGCGAGAACGAGTTAACCGATGATGACAGATCATCACAGCTCACATACTACTACTTCGACGAATACTTGAGGTACCTGTACACCACTGATAGGTCCAGACCCACATCAGCCAAATCCAGCATATTCTTAAGAGGATATAGCAAAGAAAGAGAAATAGAAAACAAAGGAACGCAAGTGGAAATTAACTTAGACGACACAAAAAAGCACCGCAAAGAACCCAAAATTAAGAGCAATACAAAAAAACCTTCTAAACTACAGATGAAAGACGAAATTAGAGACGTCTCCGAAACTATAGAAAATACGAAAATTACTTATCAAAAGACAGGGAAAAGAAAAAGCCTGACGATCTCGCGAGCTCAAAGCCCGGAGACTGTACAAGTAATAAGAGTAGATGTTGTTTGTAATTACTCCAACAATTCTACATCAGATTATGAGGATAATAAAAAGGCTGAATGTCCCACGGACAGGTCTGAAAAATTTAGAGATGATTCCGTCTTGAGAAACAGTTATTTCGCTAATAAGTACAATAATCATTTTGCGACTAAATATCTTTTGACGAATACAGTCAAGTCGTTGGACGAAAATTTATCAGGTGGGTCTAAGGTGACGTTGTTATGCAAAACGTTTAAGTTATCTGATCGTAACATTAGTGAGAAGCCGGAACAAACACGGAAATTTGCAAGGAAAAATAAGAAAAACAACAAAATAAGAAGCAATAAAATTAAACATCAAGAAATAGTTTATTAAGATTTTTAAGGAATTATCTCGAGTAAGCTTGTAACTTCATTTTAGATAATAGATAGCGATAAAAAATAAAATTCAATTTCTTCATTCTTATAAAGTTATTTAATGTACAATTGATCCTAAAATGTAATTCTACTGATACATTGTAATTTACATACTAATAAAAATATCTAATATTTCCACTTCAGCTTTTTAAACTCATTTCGGTGAACACTAGCGCCATCTAGTATTATTTATAGGAACCTTTGCACTGAAATGTTTAAAATGCTACGATATTATGGTATAACGTTGAAAGGCTTTACTGTTATATATTTTAAAATTCATAAACATAATATATAAAGGTATCGAAGAAGGTATATACAAAAAAGATAGGATTATTAATATCGATATGGTGGATGAGCTATACAATTTGTTTGATATGACTCAGTTTTTAGTCAAAGAAGGAAAAAACTACAAGTCTATACGCCGTTTATACGCTAAACCATGCAAGTGCTTCTTCTACCAAGTAACTTGAAATGGAAACTTTCTCAAAAAGAGATTACTTTTAAAATGGCCAGTACAACAATAACCTAACACATTACATATATACGATTTGATAACTACAAATATAGTTTAGGTACCGTAGAATATTTCAGAAAGGCAAATAGACTCGCAGGAGGAAATATTAAATTATTTTTTAAAAGTTCAATTGAACTTGTAAGATATGATAAAACATGAAAACTACATTTTAGAGCTCAAAATAATGAGTCTCCGTGATTTGGTTATATTGTAAGGCATAAGAACAGATAGACAATAAGATTTTTTTTTCTGTCATAGTTAGTACGATCTCGGCGTGGTGTCGTATACCTGTCTGCAAACTTGCCGGCATTCTGGCGCCACCCCTGGTTAGGACAGAGGTTTTCAAACTTTTTTTAGTATACAGGTAACATTTTACATATACCACTAGTTGTATTGAAAATGGAATAGAGTAAAATTGCTGTTAATTTTCTACGAAGTTTAGGTACTGAAAATAGTGGCTAGATTTCAATTTATGTAAAGTATATTTTAAAGAAAATTTTCAGATATTGCATTTTCCTAATAACTTTTGATAATTGTAAAAGTCATTTTCATACTTCAAACTTTTCGAATTTTATTTGTGACTGCCCTAAATATTCCAACAAAACATTAAGGCCTTTGCCCAGCAGTGGAACAGTATAGGTTAGGAAAAAAAACATGAAAGAATTGAATATTGAAAATACCATTTCACATTTACAAGGATTATTTATGTATTATTGGAAAGGTAGTCACTTAATTCAGGCCTTTGTAATAGTTTCGCTCGGCTACCTCTACAGTTGTTCGAAAACGTTAAATTAAACTTTGACAATCTCTGACATTTACGCAGAAAAAATAACGTAACGTATAGTTTTCACGAGCCCAGTGATTTAGTGAGGCGGTGCGTGATTAAAAAAAAGTCATTTTAAACTATAGACAAGACTAAAAAAAAACAGAACGTTTAGTAATCAATCTTTAAGTTTTTACTCAAATTGACAGAAATTATTGGGCGAACGATTCTAAGTTGTTCATTTGAAAACTGTTCTTTTAATGTCGTATTAATTGCATAATATGGTATTCGATTACCGATATTAGTTGCCAGGAATAAATTAGACTTTATCAGCATTTCTACCTCAGTATAAATGGATCATCTCCCGAGCCTTTTCCCAACTATTTTTTTTTATTATATATTTGGATTCAGCTGAGTATCAGTGTTTTACAAGGAGCGACTGCCTATCTGACCTCCTCAACCCAGTAACTCGGGCAACCCAATACCCCTTGGTTAGACTGGCGATACCTCAGTATAAATGGATGGTGAAAAATATCAATCTTCTTATTTATTTTCATTTTTTTTAAACAGCATCGCAAAGTTTTGCGATATAAAACGGTGCGATAAGAACGTGAATAGTGACTTTTTTAAATAAAGGTGTTACATGTTAGGTGAATTTATATGAAGCGTTAATTCCGTGAGACTTATCTTCTGTTACTTCTTGTTGCGTGGAATTATAACTCAATATTTATCCTAATATTCAATGTCATTGATTGCTACAAAGTACCGCCTAATTGCCACAAAGTAAGACCTGATTCCATAATTTAGTGCTTAAGATTCAAAAGTATCTTCTTAGAGACTTAAAAAACCAAATGTCGGATAAAATAAACAATAAACTTTTATTCCGTGTCCTAAAAATGTCGCAAAAAGGGGTAAGTTGGTGTCAGTCACCGTAAGGAGCGACTTTGCGCAAAATACTAACTTAATTGCTGGTTGAAACTTGCGTGAAGCGGTCGAGTTTCTATTCTATGTCGTGTAGCGCCATCTAGCGAAGGGATGATACAACTCCACGTTTTTTTAAACAAACGACAGTTTTAATTGATATTAAGAGATATAAAGTTTTGATTGTTCAAAAGTCGTGGTGGCCTAGTACTTAGAACCAGCCTCTCAAATATACATAAGTGTGCTGGTTCGAATCCAGCGTTTAGGCAAGTACCAATGCAACTTCTCAAAATTATACGTACTAGGATAAATTGGACAAAAATGACTGATTAAAGGTGAAGGAAAACATCTCAAGGAAACCCGGACTTTGAAGTCTGAAATCACCAACCGCATTGAACAAGCGTGGTGATTAACGCTCAATCCTTCTCAGTGTGAGAGAAAGCATGTGCCCATCAGAGGGAGGATAAAAAGGCTGATGATGATGAAGGTTTTGTTTACCATTCTAATTGATGAGCTTATATGTTTATTAACTACACGTGTGTTTACACATTTATCGGAGCCGCAAGCTCCGAACGAAACGAAGTTTAGAATTCTTTACTTGAGATCTTTTGAAACCTTGCACATTGGCATCCTTCGGATAGTCCGAATCTTGACGATTTATAGGTGTTCAGGGAATACGTAGGTTTATTCGGCGCGTAAGAATCTGATAAATATGCTATTACTAACTAACTATATAATTGTCTTACTGTCTCATATTTTGTAGTCGTTTGATCAAACGGCAAGCAAAAATTGGAGACACTGAGAATTAGTTAAAAAAAATGTCTCTTCCATCGTTACAGTATAGTATGGAATATACATCATTAGATAAAAATATGACTTAATAAACATAGTGTCATCAATCATCAATATCAATATTTTCTTACATGATATGCAGATATAATGATATTCCAAGTATCGGAATGTTTCGGAAGCCAGGAAGTCTGAAAACCAGTCTTCAGTCAAGGTAACTAGGTAAAAGGGTTGAGGAGGTCAGACAGGCAGTCGCTCCATGTAAAACAAACCCAACAGAGCTTGGAAAAAGTCTCGGGAGATGATGATGATATCGACAGACACTTTAATACTCTTTTAAATTGATTTTTAAAGTGTGTGATGTTGAAATGCAGACTCTTTTCTTACGATACTGATTATATTCGGTAGTAACACACTATTGTTTGGATAAATCTGTCCCAATCTGTGTGAAGTTTGTTCACGCCAGTACACTGACAAAAGTTTAATCGCGAGTTTCATTTGTGAGACTTATTATGATCAATGCTTTGACAATAAGTAATTGATGGAGTATAGAAGGTTTAGTACAGAATTAGTAGAAACCTAACTTATAAATGCGAAAGTAACTCTATTTGTCTGTCTGTCACGCTTTCAAGCTGTAACTACTGACCCGATTTGAATAAAATTAAACGTAGTCTAGAGTCTGAGAAAGGACTTAGGCTACTTTCAATCAGAGCGCGAGAAGTTGTTACTTCGGGCCCGAAACTGTAAAATTTTCTTAATCAACTTTGAACCATAGGCTTCAGTGACAAAGTTGAAAATGTATTAAGGAAAATTGACGGATTATAGTAGCTTGATGTGCTAGCATCTGTACATAGATAACAAATACTTGTTACATAATTTGTTATTGTGTTATAAAGATTTGCAAAAGACAGATGAGCGATCACGTTGGCTATTTATGTTACATAAGTGCCTTAGGTAATAGTTACTTTTTTTAAGATTTCGTCTTTTAAAAACTGAATTTATATTTATAAGAAAAATGTACTATATCGATAGACACTTAAATACTCTTTTCAATTGTTTTAAACAGTATTCAAAGCATTGTATTTCTTCTACAAACTGCGTGCTTGAATCAACGCCAACGCGACCAGCAGGCTCAGCATGACAGCCGTAGAAACAAGTTTTGTCTACCAAAGAATGAACATAATGACAGAAAAGTGACAGATTGACGTAAGATTTCTTTTGTGATTACATATATGCGAGTTGACAGGTCGCGCAATGCTCGGGTAGAAGACATGTTGACATTGACACAAAGAGCTTTGTCTTTTCTTGACAGACATAGAATCGCCATGCTGAGCCTGCTGAAACCTGCCACTCTTTCCTACGTGAGCGCGAATTGGCAAGAGAGGATCGTCCTACATCATCAGCTCTGTTTAGTTGTAGTCCATAACATGGGATGTCCTTCGAAATAATATTTAAAATTTTCACCACGCGATTCGACAATATTTTTGGCCTTACAATAAATTAACTCAAAATAATGTCTGTAGCGGCTAAATCTTGTCTAGTTGTAATCATTACTCTACCAGACTAGCAGATCACGGAAATATAGTAAAATCTTGATACTCTTAGGTATTTCTATGATA
Organism: Heliothis peltigera; assembly: GCA_958496145.1. Lineage (NCBI taxonomy): Eukaryota > Metazoa > Arthropoda > Insecta > Lepidoptera > Noctuidae > Heliothis > Heliothis peltigera. The sequence continues at coordinate 13,582,729 of OY292321.1, read as the reverse complement.
TTTATAGATTCCCTGCTGGCGTTGGTACTGAAAGCTAGTCTCGAGTACTCTGCTGTCTTCTAGTACGAACGCCAACACTTTTCAAAGTTGATTGGGAAAATTAAATTTGTCAGTTTTGGGTAGCCTGGTGTGCTGGCGCCTGTACATTCTTTCCAGGCATGGACTTGTCCCACTCGCATCAAGAAGGACACGATAACCTAGGTGCTATTCCGAAACGTCTTCTGTATTTTGCCTCGTTCCATTTTCCTTAATAAAGATTTTGGAATTGTATGCTGTTCAGGGTCTGATGCTGGAGGCAGGTGATAACTTTAGTGTTTGAGTAATTTCATAGTATTCAGAGTATGACAATGAAGCTGAAAGGCAAAAAACGTATTTTATAATACCACATGAAATCTTATAAAAACTCACAGACTTGGCTGCATCAAATGGTCCAATTCAGCGCTGCTGGTTGTATTCAGGTCTATAATTTATAAAGTAGCTTTAAATTTCTTTAGATCCCCATCATTAGATTCACTTATCAAAATTAACTTGCCTAGTAACAAGTCAATAGTCAAGTAATAAGTCAAATAAAATTAGTCTAAAACTAAGTTTATTAACAAATTACACAAGTCTCAGAAAGTGCACCCGTAACTTCGTTGCGTGTCATTCGAAATAAACTTTGATTGAAAAACGTAATTATGTGGGTTTTTTTTTACTTTATAATTTGTACCTAAAAAAGTTTTTTATTCGACCCTTCCAACTTTAAAAAGAGAGGTATGTATGTACGGCGTAATTGAGGAATTTTTACTCAATAAAAAAAAATGTTCGGATGTTACATTTTGTAGGAGGAAATTAATAACAAGGCAAGGTAACATCTATATTTGTAAGCTTTCACATCAGATACACAAAAACGTGGTTAACAAACCTACCTCAAGTAAGTACGAGGAACTTAATTTTTTTTACTAAGGTAAACTAATTTAGCAGGCCGACTAAAGTATCCTATACTTATAATGTGCAGAATGTCATCCATCTGCAGATAAAAATTGGTCCATTTGAGCAAGAAGCTATACTCGTAAACATACATACGTTCACCCTTTTGAATTTCTATTAAAAACCCATTTTTTTAACTAAGAGCAATTTTTTTAGCTTCTCGAAACAAAAAGGTGAACAGGAAGTTTCAGCTTTTGGGGACTCTTTTATATGGTATACTAAACTGAATCTCTATATCTCACAGACATAACAGAATTATCAGCTTTGAAGAAATCTCAATAAAGAAAGCATTCTTAAAAATGAATTTTCTTACGATTATAAAAATGAAATAACCATACCCACCACGATCAAGTAAGTGACAAATGGGCTTTACAATGAAGGCATACCAGCAGGGTATTATTACTGCAATCAACTAACTTCCTAAGTGCTAAACTAGGCAGTATATTACAGAATGATCCCCAAACCAATAACACAAAGCAGTACATAGCATTCACCTAAAGCGGAGGTGTTGTAGGTACTGGTACATAAGCGAGATCACTGCCAGCAACGGCAATGATTAACGATAGCAACGGAAACGTTTGTGAATATTAATTTGTAGTGGAGGTCACCACTGCTTGCCGAGTGTGACACGCCGAAACGAAAGGATTGGTGCGGTATAGACCACCCTCCCTTCCCTAGGGGTGAAATGTGTGTGCCGAATTTATAGGTGTGAGAGATGGAACTTCAGGGTAGCTAAAGGGTGAGGTGGACTTCGGACACCCTTACTTGGGGGGTTTGTAAACCCCCCAAATTTGCCCTAGTCCAGCGCCCCCGCCCCGGGGCTCCCGTTTCTGTCCAAGCGATAAGAGGGAAGAGGGGAGATCGTCAAATGGACGTTTTACGCATAATTTAGAGAAGTAAATGGATTCGAACAGTATCCACGAGCATAGGTAGCTACATATATCGAATATCAAAGCGGTGATCACGTAAAAAATGTCTTAGCGTATCGCCTGACTTTGCTTTCTACTGTATTAATACTTCGTGTATTGCTAGTGACTACATGTATCCTAAAATTTCCTTTTAAATAAAATTGACCCACTTTTAAGTCAAATTAAATTTAAATTTTAACACAGCATAGGTATTTGGTTTTTGTTTTCAAATGTTTCTTATAAACATTAGCTAGAACATGTCCTTGGGAAAAAGTTAAATTTAATATTCTAAGAAAGTGCATCATTTCGCGAGGGATATCTTACTTACTTTTCTACTACATACACTAGCAAGAATAGACGCTAGCGTATCAAAACTACAATCAGTCAAATTTCCTTGATAGATTTTCAACTTTATCGCTGAAGTATATGGTTGAAAGTTGATTGAGAAAATTTGACAGTTTAGGGTAGCTTGATGTGCTGGCGACTGTACAATATAACCTTAAACCTGTATATTTCCTTAAATAAAAAAATATATCTTTAAACAATAAAAATAATAAGGTCACAGGTAATTTTAAATTACCTAATAAAATTATTATAAACGTGAACTTTTCCCTGAACTTCGTAAAAAGTCGGTGTGCTCAACAGAAAAATAAAATACATAAAACCTTTAATCACAAGGACCAGCCTGAACATACAAAATAAAAGTAGAATCACATCAAATAGTAATTTTCTTAAGAGATATAACTTGGTCTGTGTTGGTATCGGTCTCCAGTGAGCGCCGCAGTTCAAGTAACGCTGGTCGGTTGTACAGTCGAAAAAGGGTTGGTTTTGCAAAGTAGTGGACATGATTCGGAATACTTATATATAAAGTATAGTATAAACGCTATTAATATAGATTCTACTGTCTTTGGCAAAAAGTACTGATGCCCGCACATCAAGCTATCCGAAACTGACAAATTTTCGCCATCAACTTTGAACCATATACTTCAGCGATAAAGTCGAAAATCTATTAAGGACAGATTGGCGATTTTAATGCTCATTATTATTTGTGGTTCATTGTATTAATTTATATCCGAACGTTTTTAGTAAAAGATATATTTTACTAAATCATATATCGAAATATCAATTCAGTACTTTTCCTGAAACTTCTTGAAAGAAGAAAATTCAAATAGATCCTATTCAGACAAAGTAAATTCGACCTTACGAGAGTGCTGATAATGATGATATTCATTTGGCTAGAACTTCTCCTTTGTGCTAAGTCTTTCTGTTGCATGCATCTATTGTTCAATTTGTTTTGCTAGTTTCTATTTAACAACAAGCAAATGTCATAATATGGCGATCAATAGTTATTTATAGTAATCATAAGTTATTCATAGTAATCATAAGTTATTTATCGTAATCAAAAGTTATCTATACATATAATAAAATCGTAGAAAAGTCAATACTGTACATAGAATCTATTTTTTAAAGAATAATTGGGGCGTGATCTACAATTGATATTTTAGAATTTTTGTCTGTATGTATGTCCGGGATAATCTCAAAAAGTACTGCATGGATTTGCTTAAATTTGGCATGAATATAGCTATGAGGTCGGGTCAACATTATAGGCTACATATTATCACGCTATCATGTACGGGGGGGGGGTGAAGCTTTAATCACCTAATGCCCACGCAGACGACGTCGCGGGCAACAGCTAGTTTAATAAATATATTTTTCTTATAAAAGAGGATTATAATTTAAATTTCTGCTGGCCTAGTAGTCAAAGCGCCTTTTTATCATTAGGTGGGATTCCTGATTAGGTAAGTAAGTGTCTAAGGTGTCTCATAAGTAAGATCATTTCATACAAATTCTGTTCAATTTTATAATTTATTCGGCAGATAGTGGCTAGTCGGACATCGAGAAACTGGCCCTTACTCTCTTAGTCTATCCTTGTTGACTGTGAAAGAAAACATCTTGAGGAAGCCTGGACTTGTCGAGGAAGTTTGAAATCGTAGCCTGGAGCATCCGTGGTGATTAACTTTATTTCTTCTTGTATGAGAAGAGGCCTGTACCCTGTAGCGGGATAAAAGAGACTGATAGTGTTCTTATAATTTAGCAAGATTTCGCATGAACTAATTCTCCGAGCTACTTCATCATTTATAAAACACGACCCTCCTTCTTATAAAATTAAATAATCATGATTAAGTTGTGACAATAAATTGCTACTAATAAGGTATTTCTATATATTTCTATAACATGTATTTAAAGATTACTTGTCCTAAAATAAAATTATCTAATTATTATAATTAAATATTGTCTAGTTCAGTCCTTTTCGAGAGTGAGGAAACAAAAAGAATTTCTTTTCAAGTATTTGTAAGTTCGCTGAAAGTCGGCATTTTTGCGGGCACGAGATTCGTCATTGCTATTCTACGTAGAAAGCATTAGCTGGCTCGAAGCCAAACTCAGGGCAAATATATTTTTATAAATATAGTAAAAGAAAACAGATTCCTTACATTTTAATTTACTACAATTAGTATGAAAATACGAAAAATAGGAATATCGCGTTGTCAGAGTGGTATAGCATTCGATTCTCGGTTGCAAACGTCATTAATTGACACGTTATTTACCCAAACTCTCCGTCGAGTCAGTATGTTTGTTCGCAAAAGACTCAAAAACTGCTACTGTATCTAGATGAGATGAGAAATAAAAATATATCACAATTAATTGTCGGTAACTACTGGCGCATCTGGAGAACTATTTATAGAAATATTGTTTAGCTGAAATCAATGACTTTTAAGCGTTATATTTACTAAACACCAAGAAGAATCCGATGCAGGACTAAGGGACAGTTTGTTGACCGGTTGCTGCTAAATTCCAGATAGTTGATCTGGCAGATAATTTCATACCAATTCTGTTCCTTTTTTTAATTTATCTGGTAGATAGTGGCTATTCGTAACCTGTGAAACTGACCTTTAGTATTTTTTTTAGAAGACTCAAAATACTAAACGCAAAAACACACATATCAATATACTACTTAGCAACTAGCCAATTTAATACAACATAAAAAATAATATTCCTTAATGTTTTCCATTAAATTAAAATGTTATTTTATATTATTTCTTAAAATATAAGTGAGGTATTGAGAAATATATCTTTTTTATAAGGTTTTGTTCATAATTTATTTTTGGTCCTTAGAAACGGGCACTGGGCCAGCTTTCTTGGCCTTATGAACAGGTATGTTGTTTTTGTACATATATGTATTAGTTTAGTGAAACCTTTGATGATATTTTACAGGTGAACGAGCTTCGTGGCTTCAAAGTCAAAAGAGATTAATAAAAAAATAAGAACTTATAGGAACAGTTCAGTAAAGGCCGAATATTTTTCCTCTTGAACCCTGAAATATTTAGATATTTCCACCGTGGTCCGCCACGGAGGCTTATTATGTTTATTTAAGTTCTACTGGGTAATAAAATCTAATAGTTCACCAATAATTGATTAAGTTAATCAATTTGGTATGCTGACACAAATGAACAGATAATATAGCCGAGGTAGCTTATAGGTATGACTAAGTTTATTTTTATGTTCAACTAGTATTAACTAGTAATTTATTTAAGAAATGAGACAGAAATTGTTTCCACCATCCACCTTATTGTTATTTTTAACATTCCAGATGCAACTACATCAAGCTAACCGAAACTGTCAAAATTTCGCAATCAACTTAGAACCTTACGCTTCAGCGATAAAGTTGATAATTTTATTAAGGAAATTTGACAGATTGCAGTAGCTTGATATGCTGGCGTCTGTACCTATGCTGAGAATTTTGAATGGTAATCTGAAGATAACGTAATAGGTAGTGTTTTTGTCAAGTCTATTAGTATATTAACATTCTATTTGATATGCTACCGTGTCATGTCAAAACAAAAATTAAAAAAGAACTCCTAGGAATACATGTAGAAGCAACTATAACCAAAAAAAAAATCATATTTTATTAACTCACTCGTATGCAGTTCTAAACAAACTGCCAGTACCAAACTTCCATAGAGGAAAAGTAAAACTTTTCGCCGACAAAAGAGGCCTTTTCCGAGAGGATTCGCGTATAATCAGCAATAAAAATGTGTTTTGTGTCCTTCTCGGTGGTTCTTGTTGTGAACGCGTTTTAAGGCGATGCATCGCTTTTTTAGCATATAAGTAATGTTCATCATCAACATTTTTTTTATCGTCCCACTGCTGGGCAAAGACCTCGTCTTATACTGAGAAGGATTGAGCGTTAATCACCACGCTTGCTCAATGCGGGTTGGTGATTTCAGACTTTATAGTTCAGGTTTCCTCGAGATGTTTTCCTTCATCTTTAATCAGTTTCTCTGAGTAACAGTGTTGTACAAGGAGCAACTGTCTATCTGACCTCCTCAACCCAGTTACCCGGGCAACCCAATACCCCTTGGTTAGACTGGCATCAGACTTACTGGCTTCTGACTACCAGCCAGGACCTACAGTTTAACGTGCCATCCGAAACACAGTCATTAGTGTTCAAGGTATACTTAGAAAATACTCATAATATTACTTAACTTAAAAAAACTATGTACATTGGTGGCCTGAACCCGCGCACTCGTACTCGAGAGGCTGGCGCTTTAACCACTAGGCCACCACGACTTCCAGTAAGTAATGTAAGTGAACATTATGGACTGTCCATATCTCAAAGATCTTTATTGAATTGTGAGGAACTTAATATTGGAATAGCATCGTGGCAGATATTTCACACATCCGTTGTGAGTGCAGCTTATTGCATATTACTGAGCATTGCATTGTCTGCTATAAAATGGCATGATGTCGTGGTGGCCTAGTGGTTAAAGAGCCAACCTCTTAATTATGAGGGCGTGGGTTCGATTCCAGGTCAGGCCTACCAATGCAACTTTTCTAAGTTTGTATGTACTTTATAAGTATACATATCTTGGACACCAATGACTGTGTTTCGGATGGCACGTTAAACTGTAGGTCCCGGCTGTCACTGAACATCCTTGGCAGTCGTTACGGGTTAGTCAGAAGCCAGTCTAACCAAAGGGTTTTAGATTGCCCGAGCAACTGGGTTGAGGAGGTCAGATAGGCAATCGCTTCATGTTAAACTCTGGTACTCAGCTGAATCCGGTTAGACTGGAAGCCGACCTCAACATAGTTGGGAAAAGGCTCGGGAGATGGTAGATGATAAAATGGTATAACTACCTCATTGGTCTAGCAGTCGCATACAATCGGTCGAGTCGAAAAAGTTTAAGACACTCTCATAAAGCGGCCCGAAGTTTTGAAGTTGGTGATTGATACACCCGTGTATTAGATAGCACGTAAATGTCGGTCTTAAGCCTGATCTCTCTCTGGTCGTGTCGGATTGCCGTCCCATCGGACTATGCGAGTGAGAGAATAGAGAGTGCACCTGTGTCTGCCTAAATACTTCTGCACTATAAAATGTCCTACGCAGCTGGCTGATCTTCTTAGAGAGAAAGGTGCCTGTTGCTGGCAATCAGTCTGGACGTCATTACTTGTTTTGTTATTATAAAATGGCCTGAAAATTATGAATTCCAAATTGTAAAATTTCCTTATTTCAATGCACGAAGGAAATATGCACGCGGTGTAGAAAGACTAACTTAAATGCAGTTACTTTTAACTTAGTTTAAAAGTTGTTCATGACTGCACTCGTTATAATTAAAAGTTTACTTTTCAGCATTGTTTCAGTGAATTTGTAAATGTTTAAAAGTGGTTTTTAAAACAGTATTCATAGTGAAAAAGGTATAGTAATATTTTCTACTACTAGACAAATGTGTAGTACGAATTATTTTTGAATAACAAACGAAGAAATGGTTTGACACATGCGCAGTAAATGAGATTCTTGTAGCTATTCTTATTCACCGAGAAACCACTGCTTATTTACATATCTAGATAGACAAATAAAACATTTACTTAGTAAAATAAAAAAAAAAACTACAAAAATATACATATATTGAAAAAAAAATATACAAAGATTACTAACAATTAAAAAAATATATAACGGTGTGATACGGTGTGTCTTAAGTTTGTACCAAATGGGAGTTCAGCTCATCATGTGTCAGGTAGAATACCTGATGCTGGTATTCTGCTGCATCCCTACAATGACGTATAGACGTCCAATAGACCAAAATTCGAATATTAAGGCGTAAGGGAAGGTTCACATATGACGTAAAATACGCCGTGCGTATCATCAGTCGTACTAACGTATCATCGGTTGAGTGTGAACGGCCAAGTGTTTTTCTATACATTTATCTGTTACGCAGGCTTAGCATGGCAACCGTAGAAACAAGTTTTGTCTACCGGAGAATGGACATAATGACAGAAAAGTGACAGATTGACGTAAGATTTCTTTTGTAATTTTTTTAAAGAAATTTATTTTTCTTCGATCGACATAAGGCTACAAGTGATTATATGCGAGTTGACAGGTCGCGCCATGCTCGGGCAGAAGATCTGTTGACATTGACCGAAAGAGCCTTGTCTTTTCTTGACAGAATAGATATAGAATCACCATGCTAAGCCTGCTGGCGTTACGCGACCGATAATACGCAACGCATGTTCCGTCAGATATGAATATGTTAGAATGCAATGTAATACTTATTTGGTAAATATGAGTTTTAGTTGTTTTTGTTTTATATTGTGTGGTGGATGCCTTTTGTGTTTTGTTAATAAAATAAAAATTATGATGGACGTTACAAATAATTAATAGAATAAAATTCCATATTTATTCTTTCATGCCTTGTTTAACTTAATTCCCTTGAGGTAGGAAATTAAGTATCATTATGCTCAGTGCAGTTTGCAGTATCAACAAAGGTGATGATATAATGTGTGTTATATGTGAGCTACGTATGTGTTCACATATCGGATGGCCACGGAGTTGTCACCACTAACAACCATGACGTCAAGAGCTAAGCTGCCTATTGAATTTTTAAGCATCGCGTACCCTTTTCAATTACCCATTGAAAATGGGGTTGCTTCACTGTCCAACCTCGGGTGACAATCCTTTTTGCGTTGTTTAATTATTAAAGGAAATTTCTTAATTTAGGCGTGAGCTGAGAGTACTTTTTACTCGACTGTATCAGAAAGGGGGTTCTTTTTTTGAGTGTTTGTAGTTGTATGTGTGTATTTCTTTGGCTCTGTCTAGTGTCTGAAAGGATAAGAAGACTTGAAGAAGTATCTTTATCTGGGATGCGGGTAGTTCGTAAGAGTTACTTTGGCCCTCGCAAACAGGGACCTGCAGAAGGAACATAGTGGGGTTTAGTCTTACACTCAATCCAGCTTCAACTAGAGCGGGAAAGGCTCATTTGATGATTTCCCACGAAAAAAAGAGGTGTCATTATCTAAGTTGTGGTCTAGTTCTAGGCTGATAATAAAAAAAAAAACTTGAGAATTTTTAAAAATTAGCACTGTTTTCCAAAAATGTAGAAGCATGGGTTAGGAAATATCTTAATTTTTTATTTCTTTAAAAGTAATTTAGTCTAGGTGGCTCAGAGGTTAAAGCACCAACCTCTCGATAACGAGTATGAGTTCGATTCCAAGTCAGGCAAATACCAATGTAACAGTAAGTTCTATGTACTTCCTAAGTATATCTTAGACACCAACGTCTGAGTAAAAGTGAAAGAAAACAGCTAGACGTAACCAGGACTATAAAAATCAGAAATTGCGAATCTTCCTCTAGCTAGCGTGGTGATTAACGCTCATCCCTTCTCTGTATGAGAAGAGGCCTGTGCCCTGCAGTGGGACAGTAAAAAAGGGTGATTTTGAAAAAATAGGGGTTGATTGTATATCCTGTAACTATTAAAAGATTTCTGATAGGCATAACTGCCGCCATAAGTCGTCACCATGCCTTGTGTAATCACTACATAGTATAAAACAAAGTCGCTTTTTCTGTCCCTATGTCCCTTTGTATGCTTAAATCTTTGAAACTACGCAACGGATTTTGATGCGGTCTTTTTTTAATAGATAGAGTGAATCAAGAGGAAGGTTTATATGTATAATAACATCCATTAAATAGTAGAGAAGTATGTAGTGTATTTAGTATCAACATTGCACCGGTGCGAAGCCGGGGCGGGTCGCTAGTGTAATTCATGTTATATCTACGAGTATACAGCTTCCAGTATTCAGATTAATCCTTTTGATATTACAAGAGATTAATCCTTTCTTATACTATAGATGCTAAAGTAACTCTGTCTGTTTGTAGCACTTTCACTGAAATTTGGTACAGACGCCAGCACATCAACCTACATCAATCTGTAAAATTTCTTTAATAGATTTCCAACCTTATACGAAAATATATTGTATACTTATGGACCTACCGAATGTACAGAGACCAGCACATCAAGCTACTACAATCTGTCCAATTTCCCTAATAGATTTTCAATTTTATCGCTGAAGCATATGGTTCAAAGGTGGTTGGGAAAATACAGTTTCAGGTATCTTAATGTGCTGGTGTCTGTACTAAGTTACCTACTAAGGACAAGCACTATGATACTATTTCCACAATTTGATTAAAAATGAAAATGGAAATATTTTACAGTTCCGGGTAGCTTGATGTGCTGGTGCTGTAAGTACATTTAAGCGCTCATGCTGAATAAGGAAGTGGCATAGCCTTTGATCTATTTATCTATTCCATAATCAACGTCCTATAAATATCGTAACTTAACACTACGGAGACCAATTCCTAAACTAATAGTTTATATAAAATCGATTCCTGCGTAGTTCGTGTCGTTCAACGTCACGTAGTTTCAACTTGCGAAAAATCGATACTTATGTCCAGTATCCGTAGTACCTCTAGGGAAACGGAACGTATGTTGGTATGTACGCACTGTATATATATATCTATATACGTACAAAGCAGGAATTTTAATGTACTTGAGTATTATATACGTATAACATTATAAGTATCGAAGTTTTTCTAGGACATCAATGACTGATTAAAGGTGAAGGAAAACATCTCGAGGAAACCTGGACTATAAAGTCAGAAACCAGTAATTCTGACGCCAGTCTAACCAATGGGTAACTGGGTTGAGGAGGTCAGATAGACAGTCGCTCCTTGTAAAACACTGTTACTCAGAGAAACTGATTAAAGATGAAGGAAAACATCTCGAGGAAACCTGGACAATAAAGTCTGCAATCACCAACCCGCATTGAGCAAGTGAGGTGATTAACGCTCAATCCTTCTCCGTGGGAGAGGAGGCCTGCGCTCAGCAGTAAGGACGGTAAAAAAGCTGTGATGATGATGATGACATTGTTATTGAAACACTACCAAAAAATTTACTTCAGATTTGTATTATCAGCTCTTAAAGATACATCACTTTTAATTTAAACAATACATTCAAAGTTGACAAAATAATCATTTAATCACACATACATAATAAGGTTGTTGTGCACGCAGTAGAAATTAGAGTCCAACCATAGAAAAGCGAAGTACAACTTTCATTCCCAATATTTTTACCGTTGGCTATTAAAAAAGCTCCCCCTCATCGGCCACATAATTACGGCGAGCGCCGAGCAAATCCGCGAGTATAAGATACATACTAATACGAAAATTTAAGCCGGGCCGAACGTCGCAAGTACCAAGCCTGCCCCCTCAATAGCCACCTAAGTCCGAATAGGTACCTTTCTCGGAAACCTTGCATGTGTGGGTCCGGTGTTGTGTGTGTGCACAAATTTCATAATAGGTGTGGCGTTGTGCTCGGCTCAAATTTTACATCTCACATCTCCTGCGTACAGGGTGGTGATGATTTTGATTTCGTTATTTAGATTTTGGATTTTAATTCTGTGTAATGTACCAATTTTATTTGATTCCTATATAAAGTTCCTATATGATACACATTACATCAAAAACCATGGGTTGGATGATTACGCAATTGACTGTTATTTTCTTTCTTGGAAGAACATCAGATTCTAGTAAGCCATCCCATCAGACTCATCATCATCATTCCCTAATCCGCATTGAGCAAGCCTGATGTCAATTCTTCTATGTGAGAGGAGGCCTGTGCCCAGCAGTGGGATGACAAATCGCTGATATCTATACGATAGTCACTAATTTCTGTCTACTGCCTCTAATAGTAAACGTATATTGGGCACAGTTAAACATTTTATAGACTTGCATGCTCTTGCTTATCAAGGTTTTCAGCGACTTATTAAAAACCTTAAAAATATTATGATCTTGTTGGTAACAAATTATTTTAGCTTATGCAATAAAAGTTAATTTCTAATAGGTTTTTTTGGAACATATGTATTAAGTATTATATTCTTCAGAGAAAATGTTACATTCTTACAAGAAAAACTCGAACTACCTTGTAATTATATAGAGAAACAAAAAACAAATCCCTACACATTTAGAACACCCTGTAAACTCACGGACATGCGTGCTATATCTATGGGTACCTAGGTAGTTGCTTTATTAATTTATCTGTAGCGGAGAACTAACCATAGCCGCTGGGCTCCCCCCCACCCCTGTTTAAACATTGCCAAATGAGTATGCAGAAGATTTTGTCTGATACATGGCCACGCGTGGAACGTACCCGGCCCTGTAAATTACTTGAGCTTTAATTAAAAGCCTAGCATTCTGTTCATGACAAGAATCCAAGTGTACTATACTAGTGTATGTTACTATACATTTTTGATTCTACATGTGTGCTAGTTTCCACTAGCGGTCCAGTTTCTGGGTGGTGTTGATGCAATTTTTATAAGAATGTTTGTTTGACACCGTTTCGATGACAATCCTTTATTGTTTTCTTATGGAAATTGAAAGTATTCTGTGTGGGAGGGTTTTTTTTTGAGATATTTATCCGACTGACCCATGAAGATAAACGGGTTGACCCAATAGATATTTTTTTTAGTATAATGCGAAAAATATACAGGTTTTTTAAAAATAGTTTTCCACACCTGCATAAAGACCTTTACAAGAGGAGTTTTCAGTACGATTGTTACTAATCTATCAATATTAATTTACTTACTGAGCTCAGTAAAAAAGCCACCAGAATCTGTCAAATATCATTAATAGATTTTCAACTTTATTCCTGAAGCATATGGTTCAATGTTGCTTGGGAAAATTCGTCAGTTTCGAGTAGTTTGATGTGCTGGCGTCTGGACATAGTTGCTCTAATTTGATAATTAAGAAGGTCGTGCCTTTAACTGTATCGTCTTGAGTTGAGTTATGTCTGAAGTTCAAGAAGTTGGCATTGTTCATATACAGTGTATTATATTATCTTGTTGGAAAAAATACAACTACTAAATCTTAAAAGTTATTTTTATCTTCTGAAATGAGTTTTTTTATCAAGTTCTTATAATCAACCTTGTATTGCCTCACTGCAAGACACAGGCCTCTTCTCAAACAGAGTAGGAAGGAGAGTAGAGGTTTATGTAAACGTACTATCCGTAGTCCATTTTGTGCGAGAAAATCCGCGCAAACAGCTTGACTGGAATTTTCAGTGGTCGCCAACGCCATCTATTGATTTATGCCTTGCAACATAAATTACAGAGTATGGCGAGAAATTAACCCCTTTGCTGACACCACATATCGATAGATATAAGGGTTTAATTGTATATTACATATGTATAGTGAAGAAAGACTATATAATATATCTTATTAACAAACCGTTTAGGAAAATCTATTCTCTTGTTCATTAAAGTGTACTCACACAAGATCTTAGAAGAAGCATTTTCTAATAAGAACAACTCTAACAGTCATTATTTTATTTTACTTAAGTGAACTAATATAATTATAAAATAATATTATATATAAATTATAAATCACATAATTTTAAAATGATCATTCATAGTTTTTTGGAAAATATTTAATTTTTAATTTCAGCATGTGGCTAAGTAACAGCCGCTCGGGTGGATCGATTGTAAAGTTAAGCAACGCTTGGTGGGGCCAGTCCAAAGATGGATGGTGACCACCTTTTCATGACCAAGTTCTCCATGTTTCGGAAGGCACTTTAAATCGATCCGGTTATTATTTGAACATCTTTAGCGGGTCATTCAGGGTAGTCAGAACTCTTACCAAGGGTTGTTCAGGTAGCTGGGTTGAGGTCGTAAGATAATCAGTCACTCCATGTAAGACACTGGTACTCAGCATCTGGTTAGACTGACAGCCGACCCCAACATAGCTGGGAAAGGCCTAGGCAAATGATTAAAGTCTTATCTCGAAAGACTACTGACCTAAATAACATGTAAACAAAGATCATTAAAACAGTTTACGACAATACCAAAACTAATATCAACAAAGAGTTGTAACTAGCACCCAATTATTGAGCCGACTTACGGAATAGTAGCCCGACTTACGTAATAGGAGGACAAAATTACCCAAGTACACAAATACTTAGACGAGTCGCGGGAGAGTTCGCGCGAAAATGAATGAAACCTAAAGTCAACGGCCTCGGCGATTTGTTCTCAACAACAGTCTTAATAATTCCGACCATTCATACCGACCTTCGTCTTGAGTCGTGGGAATTAGTCGATTATGTGTGAATGGGGCAGCTCTATATATTTATTTTTTAGTCAACTTCTTAGAGGGAATGTCACTTGTTCTTTTTTTAATTTTAGTCTGTATTGATGGCCAGTTTGAGTGTGTTTGATTTTTTTTTAATGTATATAAATCCTTGTTGCATCGATTGAGTGAACACAAATATTATAGGTAATAGAGCAGCAGCGGCTAAACCTATTTTGATGAAATTTGATGCGTAGACAGGCCTGTAAAAGAGTGATTTTTTTAGTAACGTCCATGTAGACTAAAGTTACTCAGTAAATCGATTAAGTAGATAATCGATAAAAAAAATTAAATCCCCTCAAAACTCATCTATTATCATACTGCGTTTGCACAATGCAAATGACCACACAGTTTTTCCCCACGCAATAAAGCAATTCCGGCGCCGTAAGGGTAGTTTGTACCCCGGACCGGTCGATTCACAGCTGGTCGCCTTTCGATTTTCGATGCCAACTTCGAATTTAGGAGGTAATGTGTTGATTATGAATTAGTGATTTAAAAGGTATGTAAAGATTACAGCCCGAACGTCATTTGTTAAAACATGCAAATTTTAGGAGAAATTGTTTTATTAGGCTTGCAATCTCTAATCGGGGAGAGTATTATGGCTTATTTTGTTAAGGCACCAAGAAAAAAGTATCGGTTCCTGTTTCGCTCATAATGGAATTATATCAGTACAATACAATTACATTACAACAAAAAAACTGAATTTATCTCTAGAAGTTTTGGTTCTAAAGATATCGCCATATTGCGACTCTCAACCCCATTTTAATGACTATTTTCCGCTTAGCACTAAATTCTTTACTTAAAAACATACCTAGCCGTCAATGATACAAGAATGAGCGCTAGGTCCAACTTTCAAAGGGGACATTTGCTTTTAATTGGTTTTATTTTGCAACCTTTTTGTACCAAGATTTTACCTAAAGATTGACTCGAGACTTGAAGAAAGTTCCTATTAAAATTTAAGACCTACCTTGGTCTTTTATTTCAACTGTTTTAGAAATCGTTTTTAATTCATTTGAACACCATTTCTGGTATTATTTTAATAGTAGTTTAATGGGTAAGTGACTTTGTTTTATCACACAAATAAAACCAAAACAGTAGTTTTTAGTTAAGTTTTATTGTGGTAAATATGTTCCCAGCTATAGACATGCATTTTTTTTAATTTTAATATTTTTCAGCGTATGGCTGAAAAATATTAAAATTAAATTAAACGTATTAGTTAAATAAAAATATAAAAATCATTAATTTGTTAATAAGCCAAAACTAAAGATAAATAAATGTTATATTGAAATTTCTTAATATAAGACATCAAAACACCTGATCGAGCGCCACTAATGAGCAAAACACAAATACGTGTGGACATCGACGCGTGGACTAGAAATTGTATAAAATGTGGCTGGGCACATTTCCATCGCCAAGGGAATTTGCACAAGGAGGAACAAGGAAGAAACGGGGGCACCCCTTTCTCTCGGGGGTTTGGGCCGAACGGCCTACATACGCGAGGGTCGGTGTTTACAACGAGCCGGGCACGCACGCCGCTCTCTGTTCTACAGAATCAGGGCTGCGTACCGGACACCCAGGGTTGTCACTTGCAACATTATAATTCTTGAGAAAATTTTAAAATTGTTTTTTTTTTTATTTATAGGGTATTTTGATTTTTACCTTTAGATTATAAATAAAACTATAGAATCAGAACGTGATGTTAGTATAAAAAGCAGAACATGGGATTCTAATTGGTCACTGTTTAGTGCGATTACTGCTACAAATTCTGGTATGACATCTTTGTATATTATCTAGTGAAGTGATGAAATACTGTGTTAAAGACAATACAAGAGTTTACTTTTGTTTCTAGTACCTATAGTTAGTAACTAGTGTCAGAAGTATGTTTTGTTTTTTAATCCAATATCAAAGTGTACTTTTAATTTTTGGTTAGTCCATGTTGTACCTTCTATTATTAATTCCAATAAAATCTAGAATTGTAAGTCAATAAGGAAAGGTAAAAAAGTTATAAAAATAGTTCAAGCTTCCTCGAACCTATTCTATTAATAACACGAAACGAACGATCAAAAAGATAAACATTTAAGAAAAAACTTTAAAATGTACTTTTTTAAATATTCAAATAGTCTTGAATAGTTCGAATTAACCCTAGCTGGCTAGTCGGCGTACTAGATGACGCAGGGTGGCCGAAGAGGCGTGGGGGTGCGGCGAGCGATTCGGGGAGACGTGCGGGGGCGGGAGGGGGTGGCCGCCCCCCCGCCCCGCGCCTCCGCTGGCCAGGACGCGGACGGTAACACGAGTGCGCCTATGCGAGGCATGTATCTTGGACGAGCAGATATAACAGCGAAGTAGCCCCCAGTACCAAGCTTCGACTCGACCGCTCAGCAATATGCTCTACTTATTTTTTTTAGATATGTTGAATTTTTGTTGTAAAGTTTAGCGTGTAGCTTAGTGCTTAGTATGTTTAGATTAGTAGCGCTACTACAAAAAGCAGACGTACAGTGATGGTTTTATTGCTATGAAAAGACTTAACTTCACATACCTTAGAGCAATCTGTCAAATCAAATCTAATGTCAAACAAATATTATTTTAAACAGTAGGTAACCTGATCGATCTATTGTTAACGACAGGAGTATCAAGCACAAGTTTATTCTTCGATATTTTTGTAACTATGATAAGGTGACTATAATACACTAATAAAAAAACACACTCTATTTGCAAACAATTTTTTCAAAGTTTCGACATAACTAATACATCACACATTGAAAATAAATTTTAATGCTACATTCAATTCTGTACCATTCAATACCAAAAGCACGTATGAAATAACTACAGAATTTAATTTAAATTCATCAAAATATCAAAGTAGAGCCACTTACCAGTCCGAACGTAGCTATTTTACATGTGCGCGTAATATAGCTACCGTCCTATCGGTAGTACCAGTCTGAATACCATCTCTGCGACAACTGAATATATTTCTATGTTCTGATCACGTTCGATTATATTTGTTTGTTTGTCTGTCTATCTGTTTGTTTTCGTGAAATCAGTTATTAACACAGACGCGTTGTAAGAGAATTTTTTTTTTCTAGTTTTAGAAAATCGTTGGTTTTTTATTAAGGACTCTTAAGATCGGTGTTGGGATATAATTTTGAGGTAATAAGGTCGTCTGATTAATAGAATAATAGACAAAATGATGTTTCAAAACATAAATTTTCCAAAATTTTCATGGGAACCTTTTGATTTGTTTTCCTTTTTAATAACAACTCTGACTTATGCGAGTTATATATATGTTTTGTAAGTATTTTTAAGATCACAGGGACTAAATCGTATAAAAAATTACAATGCACAAATTACAGACGTTAGCACATCAAGCTACTACAATCTGTCAAAGTTCCTAAATAGATTTCCAGCTTTATCGCTGAAGCATAAGGTTCAAAGTTGATTGGGAAAATTTTACTGTTTCGCGTAGCTTGATTTGCTGGACAACCAACAGAATAAAATAACAGATAAAGCTATTTTCGACGAAATTCCAAAAACAATTCGATTTTCTTCAAACGAAAATAAAAAAAATAACCAAAATCAGTTGGGAAAGTAGACAATTTTACAAACACGTAGTATTTTGAGGGGGACTACCCGGATGTGTACCCGGGGGTCTTATGTTCCTCCATTGTTTTTTTTTTTTTACATAAATAATCACGGTCATCTGTACCCGTAAAGGGTTCGGTCAGAATATATCCTTATTGATTATTTCAATACGTACATAAGGAAAAAAAATATACATATTTTACGTGGAAGTATTGTTATTATATCGACTTTTGGAAGTCATTTATTTATTAAATATACATATCATCATCTCCCGAGACTTTTCCCAACTGTGTTGGGGTCGGCTTCCAGTCTCACCGGATTCAGCTGAGTACCAGTGTTTTACAAGGAGCGACTGCCTATCTGACCTCAACCCAGTTGCCCAGGCAACCCAATACCCCTTGGTTAGAGTGGCGTCAGACTTCCTGGCTTCTGACTAACCCGTAACGACAAGTGCCAAGAATGTTCAATGATAGTTTACAAAAGGTGTTACAGATAAAAAAATTGTCGGTCTTTATGTCCTACCATTTCATGGTGTAGAATTAATTTTATTAAATACTACAAAGTTTTTATAAATTATGATATAGATAAAAATATGATGGTGGTCAGAATATCTCATTAACATATTCATTACTAAAGGGTTGATTTTAGAGGGGTCCGCGTGTAAGTAAAACTATCCCTTAAAAATCTCCATCGTACGTTCGTTCAATAAGAGGTCATTGGTTTAAAAAAAGCTAAAGCTTTCATGATAAAGGTTCGTTTTCCAAGGGAAGATATTGAGATATCACTTTTATTTGTGACGAAAAAGAATTACATACTTTATTGTTCTGAATTTTCCCACATGCTGAAAGTTGGCGATCACAAACTGCCCAAGATTTTGATCATCTTTGGGTATGAGTAGGTAGAAATCTGTTCTCAATTTATCAGAATGTTAAAATTGTTAAAAGCGTACAGACAGCACATCAACCTACCTAAATCTGTCAAATTTCTTTAATAGACTTTCAATCTTATCACAATACTGGAAACTCCTAAATTTCGTAACCGATTTCAATAAAATTTAACTTAATCTAACTTGAAATATAGGATAGATTACATCTTAATTTTATAGTCGCAATGTCATTTTATTGCAAATTATTTGTCTATTCATCATCATGACTCTTCTTTTATCGTCCTACTGCTGGGCACATGCCTCCTCTCATACAGAGAAGGATTGAGCGTTAATCACCACGCTTGTTCAGTGCGGGTTGCTGATTTCAGACTTTTCAGTTTTTTCCAGGTTTTCTCGAGATGTTTCCCTTCACCTTTAATCAGTCATTGGTGTCTAAGATAAACTTAGAAAGTATATATAACTTAGAAAAGTTGCATAGGTACTTGCCTGATCTGGAATCCAACCCGCACTCATACTTGAGAGGATAGTGCTAAAACTACTAGGCCACCTCGACTATTTGTCTATTATTATAACAAAAACCTTAACCACAGCAACGCGTGACCGGGTCCTAGTATACAAGTATATAGAAGATAAACAATGCACCAGCAGGCTTAGCATGGCAACCATAGAAACAAGTTTTGTCTACCGGAGATTGGATATAATGACAGAAAAGTGACAGATAGACGTAAGATTTCTTTTGACATTCTTTGAAGTAATTTTTCTTTTCTTCGATTGACATAAGGCCACAAGTGATTATATGCGAGTTGACAGTTCGCGCCATGCTCAAGCAGAAGACATGTTGACATTGATAGAAAGAGCTTATCTATTCTGTCAAGAAAAGACAAAGCTCTTTCTATCAATGTCAACATGTCTTCTGCTTGAGCATGGCGCGAACTGTCAACTCGCATATAATCACTTGTGGCCTTATGTCAATCGAAGAAAAGAAAAATTACTTCAAAAATGTCAAAGGAAATCTTACGTCAATCTGTCACTTTTCTGTTATTATATAAGCATTATATCCAATCTCCGGTAAACAAAACTTGTTTCTACGGTTGCCATGCGAAGCCTGCAGGGATTAAACTGCCTGACATTGGGTGGTTTACACCAGCCTCCTCCACCGTTGCATTCAATGAGAAATGCGCTCCCCCCAATAGGGGGAGAATACTACTAAAGCCTACGTTACGATCCTCGGCTAGTACTTTCGTTTTCTGTACATTCATGCATTCAGTTGCATTGACTGGGGAATCTGGCGTGCAAGTTACAGGCTTTGCAGATTTTGAATAAGAGGTACTGAATAGGGATGCGGACAACTAGTCAAATTCAATACTTTTTTAGAACTGTCAAAAACGGTTACTTTCTGTGAAATTTGTATGAAAACACCACAGATTTTTCGAATCAAGCCGTATACTTATTTCGATTAAATTATCAATAAAAAAATCAAAACAGTTTTCGATTCAAAACGATAAATTAAACTGACATTATTTTAAGATGCTTTACAAAATTAATATGATAAAATATTTTATTTATGACCTAGTCCGCATCCCTATTTTTCTTTTATGCGACGTTGTGCATATGTCGCAGGCAAATGAAGATATCAGGTATTTCACGAAATCCCGGTAGATGGCGAATACTCTTGTTTATTACATCTTCTTCCTAAAAGATTCCCTTCTCTAGGGATTTCGTTTAATAACTGATTATCTTCATTTCCCTGCGACTTATACATATATAAGAAGAAAGGTTATTTTTTTCAAGTGTTTCTACGTATTTCTATGTATTAATTACTGCTTAAATGTTGTCTTATTTGGAAGACTAACAATTGGTACAGACGCCAGCACATCAAGCTACTACAATCTGTAAAATTTCCTTAGTTTTTCAACTTTATAGCTGAAGCATATGGTTCAAAGTTGATTGGGAAAGTTTGACAGTTTTGGGTACATTAATGTGCTATAAATATATATTTAAAATAGGCATATCACAAAGAACATGTTGATTGCAGTAATGATGCAAATAAACTTGTCTATAAGCACAACATTCATTCATAGTAAGATAATGTGAGATTGTATCAGATTTCTTGCAGATCCAATTATGCTGGCAAACCTTAACATTTCAGAATTTCCAATGTAGTTTGACCTATGATATTTTCAGTATGTTTTCTTTACTTTGTATTTTATTTACTTTTTTGAATTTATGGCTAAACTAACGCAAATTTTAAGCCATTCCCACTTAAAAGATTTCTGTTTTCTAATTTTAATAGTATTATTATAATAAGATATTTTTGTCTGAGTTTTCGAAACGGAAAATATTTTAATACGCGTTCTTACCTAAGTAAAAATACCCTGTGATAAGCGTCCTTTAAGTTTCTTTTTCATTGTGATCCGAATCTGTTTGGCTGTGTAGGCGTTCCTACTTCCTTAGTCATGATATATAGGGTGTTATAAAATATCTGCCACGGTTTTAGTGGGAGGTAGTATTGTGTTTATACATTACAATAGTGAGGCGCAGTTAATTCAATTTAATATTGGCTTTACTCTGCATAACGTGGTTCACAATTTATACGTAGGTATATTTTTTGTGTGAAAGAAAATATAATAAATAATTAAATTTTATCTTCACTACTGCAATCTATGAACACAATACTATCTCCCATTAAAGCCGTGACAGATATTTTTATAACAATATATACAATGTTTAGAGTTTTCGGTGAAACTTCAGACTCGATTTTAGGTACAATTTTGTATCTAGATAGTTAGTAGCCACGACCACAGTATTCTTTTAAAAAAGAACAGACGCCAGCGTATCAAGCTACCCTAAACTGTCAAAACTTCCCGATTAACTTTGAATCATATGCTTTAGCGATAAAGTAAAAAATCTATTAAGGAAATTTAACATATTGTAGTAGGTTGATGTGCTGGCGTCTGTACTTATATAATCTAATTGTTAGGTAACTGACTTAAGGACATCAGATAGGCAGTAGTTCGATAATAAGCTGCATCTGAATAGACTGGAAGCCGACCCCAATGTTTTTGGGAAAAGTCTAGGCAGATTATGATGAGTTAAAACTCAAAGTTTGTATAGACGCCAGCAAATCAAGCTACTAAAAACTGTAAATTTTCCTGAAACACATATGGTTAAAAAGTTGATTGCGAAATTTTGTCAGTTTCCGGTAGCTTGATGTGCTGGCACCTGTATAGAAGGAACTATACTTTAATGATATTCGTTCCACAATAAAGTAATTAATTGACAATAAGAATGAGATGACTAGTAGAACTTCATAAAGTACCTTTTATCTGTTTACCTAAGCGTTGAATGGACTGACATCATGACGTCACTAAATGAGACCGGCCCAAGGGCCACTAATAAGTGGGGCGACGAGAATATCACTACAGCTTTTTTTCGCCCCTACCCTTCGCGAACGGCGATCGTAAAACTTAACAAAATATTGTTTTTCTTTTCCATTTTAATTTTCAAGACCTCCTAGCTTTATCGTTTACTGTAATATGTATAGTTTTTCTTTTAAGGAAATGTAGATATGTTTCTTTGTCTATTATTGTTTCAAAACCATTAGGAAGAAAAACCTACATGAAGGAATTTTCACAAAGTATTTTTTTTGTTAATCACAAATTAAATATTAGTTTTGCGCTATCTCCAAGAGGCGTGTATTATTTTAATAGTTTGGTGTAGGTATAGCTATTTTTCCATTTAAAAACTAACGCTAAGTTTGTTTGATTATAGTAAAATATTAAAAGTTCTATTCAATTATTTTCATTAGCAATGAAAGCTTAATCCGTGTCAGTAGCAAACCGAAGCAAGTGCGTCCCCCAAGGATCAACGACTCAGACGGGTATAACAAAGTTTTTATTCGTCGTAACCGGGGAATTATGTTTGTTACGTACCCAAATACGGTACTTAATGACCGGTATTTGACACACTATATGATTGTTGTAAAAAGTACTTGTACTTATACAAGTAAAAAAGTTTCTAAATAAGTAAAAAGTTATCGGGCACATCGACGCATCTCGTAAAGCCTCGTAACGAGCGTCCGCAATAAACAGCGCGGTGCGGGTGTGCGTTCCGAAAGGCAAATCTGTAAATTCAATTAAGGTTCGAGCATTTTTCGGACACAGGCGTCCGGAGCGAGCCACGCAGCCCTTCCGCCGCGGGCTCTCGCCCCCGCATTGGAAAATTTTCTCTCGAAAATTGAAGATATTTCGTGCCTTCTCCCTAGGGGCGACTCGTTCCTCGACACTTATGGTCGGCGTCCTCCGGGTGTGCAGGAGGCTTTTTACATAAAGTCCACACGTATAGGTATCGATCGTGGGCGGCCGGACAGGGTGTACGCAGATGACGGCCCCCAGCGGCTCCCTCTAACCCCCTCGCTTCCCCCTTTCATTATGTAAGTGCGTACCTAACGCGTGCTCGCGCGGACCTGATTAGGGGGCCTCTTTTTTAACTGACCCCCTCACTTGGTGCGATTAAACTTAATTTGAGAGTGTCCTGCGAGAGGCGATTAAGTTTCACTAACAACTAAGCCTTGAAATATTGTTCGCAATTTGTTACGCTACGCCAAATGCGACAATGGACGGTCCGCCTACATATATTATTGTCTTATCAGTGGGTGCTGGCGTTAAAGGGGACTTTAGTTTTTAATTCGAGTTTAGTTTAACGACACTTGTATTTTACAACTTGCTTAATCAGTTTGGAATGCTTGGACAATCAGTTCACTTCACTTCATCATATCAATAGGATACTTCAGTTTAATTAACATTTTTCGTCGAGAATTTAAAATGAAATCGTTCAACCCGTCCTATTGTAGTCGTTCAATTTACCTGGCCTCACGCAGGACTTCTCCGCGGCATATCGTCCAAACTCCCGACAGAGCATCATTTCGACTGGACGAATCTTAAAAGAGCCCAAAACTTCTCGGTAAAGATGAAAAGGGGTATATCTATATTAAGTATTCGAAAAGTAGAATTGTACAAGAAAAGCAAAGTCTTGTTTTAAACAGGGACGGGGTCTTATATCGAACTTTTCCAATGATCGGACAACGAAGAATTTTTCAATATAGATGTTTGGCGCATCTTCTATCATTTATATTTTAGTATTCCGCGAGGGATGCGTGGAGTTGCCCCGTTGAGTTTTTTATTCTATGAATTATTTAATATTGGAATAGTAGTTCGGAACTGTTGATTCAAAGTTATCGACTTGTTAGTCAGTTGTTCGGACCGTCAAAAAGCATTGGATGGATGTCTACCATATTGATTGCTTAACGTTAATTTTATAACTTCAATTACAGTATCAGGGTTTAGTTTTGATCAAATAAAGTGATCCGAGTAAAGTAAGACATACATCCCCATATTTAAATAGCTTTTGTGTAGAAGAAGGGAAACAAATATTGCATTTTTTTTATCAAAATCATCGTTTTTATTTAAAAAACCTGCCATCTAACTCCTATAAGTTTTGTGTTTCGGATTTCGAAGTTTGTTAATATTTATACAGACGCCAGCACGCCAGCACATCAAGCTATCCGAAACTGTATAATTTTTCCAATCAACTTTGAACCATTTGCTTCAGCGATAAAGTTGAAAAACTATTAAAGAAATTTTACAGGTGGTAGTAGCTTGATGTGCTGGCGTCCGTAACATAAAAACAAACAGTCAAATTAACATAAAATATAGAACAGCATTTTATAACAACATACCTTTTTATTATCATATCACGTATAAAAATTACCTACTTAATACTAAAACAAACGAAAAAAATATATACCTCAATTTTCCTCATTCGTTTCGCTGTTCCCGCCACCGCCCGTTCTCAGTATACCATAAATATTGTATAGTAACTGTTCGTAGATTTGGACAAATTAAACATCTCCCACTCGCCTCGGTATTAATGTTTTGCAACCCGATTAGCCTTCAGGCAAAATCCTGACATGGTCGTCCGTCGATGCAGGGTTATTAAAACTAAGTATCGAAATTATTACAGAAACATTTTTTTCTGGAAAATTCGGCTAAGTCTTATTTTTAATCACCGCTGCAAAAATAAGGGTGTTGTATTATAGTTGACCTATCTATCCGTTGTTTTGCTTACTAGAGGATAGGAATTTGACACAAATTATATGGGGCAAATGTCAAAATTCAGTCTCTAGTCAGCAAAACAACGGATAGATAGATTATTAATTTCAGCCGATGAAGCGATTTGTATGCTGGGTCTCCAGCGGTAGTTTTGAGACATGATTCTTCAAAATCAGTTATTACTGATTTTTTCGACAACGATTTTAGTTTTCGTGGGAAATCATCAAATGATTGTCACACTGAGTGTGCAGCTAAAGTGAATGGCATACTCTTACTGACGAAAACTCACTATGTTCCTTCTGGAGGTCCTTGTGTGACAGGGCCATGGTAACTCTTGCGAAGAACCTGCAGCCCCGGCATCAACAGAGATCTTAGCTAGGTAGAAGAAGTGTAAGTATTTACTTCTCTTTCAAACATACGTGTAAACTAATTTAGTTATTGGCAACTGTGTTCGATTCATACTCATTATAAACATACATAACACTTTTATACACCGAAGTTGTTGGCAGACCCTAATTAAATGAACTAAATTAAGATAATTATATTCATGACTGATGATGATGATGTTTGGGTTCGTTTCGATTTGCAGTTAAAAAAAGAGAAAAAAAAGAGTAAAGTTTTTTTATTTAATTTTTATTATAACCTCTTACAACTAATATAACAATGACTTGTTGGGGTCATAATGTAACCCACAACGCTACCAACAGGAACACACACAAAAAAAAAGAAGAATTATAATCCCTAGGACCATTAATAGAAGCTAATACGAGCCCTATATTTTAAATTCAGGGTATCGCTTCAGTCTTCGCTAATAAAAATATTGCTAGACGATTAGCCACGTAAAAGTATACCGACTGTTAATAATTAACAGGTGAAATGAAAGAGTCTGAAATTGTCAATATGCATTTAGCAGTAAACACCTTGAAAATTAAAGCTCATTTCTTCTGTGTATTAAAAGAGGCATACGCCCTAAGGTGGGACAGTAAAAACGACCGATAATGATTTGATTATTAAGCTGACATTTTTATTTCATTTGTTTATGTCTAGTTAGTGGTCAAGTACCTTATTTGATAAAACTATTATCGTATCGTATATATACAAAATTATATACAAATATTCTAGTAATATCAAAGTTAGATAGTAATAAATATTCTAATAACTAATACTTTGGGAAATTAATAGCTGAGCTCATAGAATGTGGAAGACAGTCAAAAGTAGTCAAAACATTTCATGTCATTTCAAAAGTTGACAAAACACATGCATAAGATTATCTCCTCATTATTAAAATAAAGATTCCGACATGGCGAAAAAGATAAAAGGCCAGTTTCACCATACCAGTAAATTATTAATTATTTTTATAAATGAAATAAAAATATCGGTTATTTTATTTAAAAATATTTAATCAAAGTTTATGTTGTAGTATCATAAGTGTTATTTCTTACAATTTAACCCCCCTTTAAAAAAGTGTGTCATTTTAAAGTAGATACCATCTATGAAACGTTTAAAGAAGTATTTCCAAAAAGTGAACCGACGCCTACTTTAATAATGTGAGCAATGTAACGTAGTTCGGGGTCTGTGAGAAATACAATCTCTCGCCAGATGGAGCTGAGTGACGGAAACAGGGCAAAACTAGTGAGTGGTAAACAAACATAATGAATTACCCGTTCTGGCTAGTCTGTATTAAATAAGAAGCCTTATCTAATTAAATTAAAAATTATTTTAATTATGACCTAAAATTAAGAATTTCTGACGTGACTTCCCATCATTACTGAGACTTACAAATACGTAATCTGAAAAAGGTTTCATCATTTAGAAAACAGCGACATCTATGAATCGTTTCAAGTAGTGTCCATACGCCTAAATTATTTTAGTGAGCAACTGCATGCGGTTGGGTCTGTGTTGCCTTTTGCTAGATGGCGCTAAGTGTAGGATTGTTACTTTGATATTAGGGCTCGCGCCTTGTACCTTTAACTCGAGTTGATACTTACAAAACACAAATGGACGAAACCATTTGTGTTGATAGATGGCAGACTGAGTTCTGAAACTAGCCGAAAAAATGTCATTGCAATGTTTTAAGAGGATAATGTTATACCTAATGCAGTTCTTTAAGATTAATATTTTTGAATTGAAATTAAGATATTATTGCCCTTGACACGTAAAATGTAAATTAATTAAAATTATTACGTTTTTATTATGGCAAAACTCGCAGTGCAACCTATGAGTCTGTGTATTTCTTAACCGGTCGATCCCCTATGGATACCTAGAA
Organism: Heliothis peltigera; assembly: GCA_958496145.1. Lineage (NCBI taxonomy): Eukaryota > Metazoa > Arthropoda > Insecta > Lepidoptera > Noctuidae > Heliothis > Heliothis peltigera. The sequence continues at coordinate 13,555,503 of OY292321.1, read as the reverse complement.
GTTAAAGATACCTTAAATTAAGTGACTGCGCTTAGGGAACCTCATATTGTGTGGTACGGACCTCGGCTTAGGCCGTCGCTGGGGAGGATGACTGTGGTACTTATTATTTAGAGTTTATATACTTACTGGTTAAATTAACACTAGCGCGATTTGACGGACTGTGGCTATTGCAACACGAATCGAAATTTAAAAAATCGAATTTTTTTTTTTCCGAAAATCTAGAGACACACAAATAATAATCTATGATTCCTAGTTTGCGGATAAATGAATTTGCAGAAATAGCAATTAAGTAAGATGTTTTTTGTTGCTTACGTATCGCTTTACAGTCGGGAACTCAAATTTAAAAGAAATAAAGCAATTTTAAGGTTGATTTATTCCTATCATTTCATACGTATACTTTATTAGCTTTCCACAAATTTTACAGGTACCATGTTACATTCGGTGCTTAAAGCTATGAGCAATATTGGAGCCTGTTAGGGCTCAGCAACATGAGCAGTTTTTACAAGTATAGGTAAGCATAACATTTCTGATGTTCAGGGCCTGTTTCACACTGTCCGAATAGCCACCACCTATCGAATAAATTCAAAAATGGATCATAATTTGTATGAAATTATCTACCAAATAAACTAATTGGAACTTATTCGTGGGTAGTGAAAAATGCCCTTAATATTACCTATAAAATTTTAATTACCTTATTTATGTATTCATGATTCATGCACCTTTTTTTCTGCTATAAATATTTGAATATCAAATGTATGTCTAGGCACTCGAATAGAATTGAATTCGGTCTACACCACGGCATACAAAATCAATTTCGAAAGTTTATAGGACCGTTCTATTTAATCTAATACAGAATCTCTCCCAGCGGCAACTTCGTTGTCTTAATTAAGCTAACTATTAATCAATATCGGTGAGGTATAGTTCGTGCCAAACTTTATGGCGTCTCGGAACATTGGGCGAGTTACTGTTCAGAAATATTTTTTAGGCTGACTCATATTGATGGCAGCCAGGCCGATTCTCGGCTACGGCGGTCGTTCTCTTTTATGGATATCAGCCAGCTGCGCAGGACATATTAAAGTGCCCAAGCATTCGCGCAGATACAGGTACACTCTCTATTCCCTCACTCTCATTGTCAGATGGGACGGCAATCCGATCCGATGCACGGGTGAATCAATCACCAACTCCAAACTCCAGGCTGCTTTATGAAAGTTTCTCAAAACCCACAAAGCGATTTCGGCCCGTCCCGGGAATTGAACCCGAGACCCCGTGCACAGCAGTCCGGGCTTGCGACTACTAGACCAATGAGGCAGTGACTCATATTATTATATGATTTGCATTCCTCGTATAACATCAACCTAGTTCACCCCTTATCGTCTTTCAAATAACGTGACATAAAAAAGATATAGTCAACATATCTACAACTCTAGTTAGGTATGTACCCCTATACTTTGAATACAATTTTAGTGGGATATTGCAATGCACGAGAATAGGAGGATCAATTAAGATGCATATCTTTCGATTACATCCTCTTTCATTCCATTAATGTGTAAGTACTAATTTTATAAAGATTTGACTGTATGTTAGTATAGTTTTTAGACAATAGGCTCCGAAACTACTTAACCGATTTGAAAAATTATTTCGCTGTCGTGAAGCTACACAATCCCCGGTAAATATAGGCTATGTTTCATCCAGGTTAAGGAAGAAGTTCTCTGGTGTGAAAATAAGGTTGTTTCCTTGTATCAATTTTTTAAATCAATAATATGGTGTAGATTAATATAAGTTGTGGCAACTATAGGATTTATTTTTGAACCAATGTTGCGGGCATTGATAAAATTACGGTTATTAAGAAACAATTGAGATTTTTCTGAAAGTATATAAATTACTTTCCCTAAAGGCGGGGTGATTCTATAGCTTCGTTATTGCTAAATTAAGCTAACAATATTTTGCAATACTCTGTGAAGAAAATTTGTGTATTATTGCAACCCTTCGAAAAATTATATCCGACTTCTTACGATTTCAATAGGTTGGAAAGTTTTTAACTGATTGCGAAGTTTTTTTTTGGTTCCTTATTTACACACAGTCGGCTAGCCCCAAGGTAAGCTATTGATTAGCTTGTGTTATGTAATAACACTTCACACATATTAATTTGTGAATATATATTATTATAACACCCAGATCACAGGCAACAGTCATCTTCATCGTACCGGGAATCGAATCCGGAACCCTGAGCTCTGCAGTCGGCATGGGGCGAGAAGCGTATCCATTAGAGCGTATCATTTCGCTAAATTCGTATTAATACGCATCTCGCTGGCGACATTTTGGTTTTTGCCTGAATGTAAACATTTTGTTACGATTATTTTATGGCGATTATTGCTTGCGATAGTCGCGGAGACATTCTCGTACCGAAACGTAAGAGTAAATGTAAATGGGTTTTTATACTAACAATTACCAATTTTTTAAATAGTCAATTTGGAAATTGGCCTAACGTATGTTTTTTTTTGGTAAAGTGAATTCAGATGTTTTTTTCTTATGTTACAATAATGTTTACATAATAACAATAATTCTCGGTACTTATGTATAAATAATTTTGTGACGCCTTCAGAAAAATAAGGACAATATTAACGATGTGTTTTGCTGCTAGGTAGGTACTATATTTAGTCGCATCCGGCTAAAGTTAACGATCGCATTACTGGGGTTCCACAACATAATTTTTAAATAGATAAATCTGTCAGATCCTAGAATTTTTGTCAATCTTTTTCAGATCATTTAGACGGGATGAAATTTCTGTAAACAAAATATTTTTATTAAACCAAACTTCAATTAGGTTTTTCTTCTGTGTTAGGTGGGAAATCATTAAATGTCCCCTTCCGTTGAAGGTGCAGCTTGAGGGAGTGTCAGACTTGTACTGACTAAAACTTACTATGTTATTTCTGAAGGTTGCTGTGTGCCAAGGCCACGGTAAGTCTTAAGAACAGTTCCATTTGCCATTGCCCCACCGAAGAAATTGGTTCCTATATGTTCCCTATTCAGGACGAGTTTTATGTAATTTGGTATTGAGTTTTGACACTACATGAGTACACTGTAGATATCGCACGAACTCAATTGGGATGCGGACAACTAGTCAAATTCAATACTTTTATAGAACTGTCAAAAACGGTTAGGTACTCTCTATGAAATTTGTATGAAAACACCACATATGACGTCACAGATTTTTCACATCAATCCGTATACTTATTTCGATTATATTACCAATAAAAAAATAAAAACAGTTTTCGGTTCAAAACGATAAATTAAACTGACATTATTTTAAGATGCTTTACAAAATGAATATGATAAAGTATTTTATTTATGACCTAGTCCGCATCCCAATTGTTTAGGTTAGGTTATAAATAAGGTTGTCTTTAAAAAAGTTTGATGTCAATCATGTCAATGCGACCTTTAATACTTGCGACACATAAACTGGCGGTGCCTAGTTTATATATGCGCGCAGCCATGCGGTTCTGAGCGCTGTGTGTGTATTTCCGATATATTGCACTTTTGAATAAACAAAGGAAAGCTCACAGCCCACCTAAAATAACTGGCAGATTTATTGAAAAGCTTGGCCCCAATATGATGGAGGCTTACTACACTTTATGACATATATATATATATGCACGTTGGGTCTTCCTGGCAAAGGATTAATTAATATTTTAGCAAAGGGCATTCTAATTCATTTCGTACATTAACAGATGCTAGCATATCAAGCTTCTACAATCTGTCGAATCTCCTTAATAAATTTTCGAGTTTATCGCTTAAGCATATGGTTCAAATTTGACTGTTTTGGGTACCTAGCTTAAAATGCTAGCGTTTGACGGCTTCGGAGCGCTTTTCGCGGAACCCCGTCAGGGGATTTCTAGTCGGCCTAGGTAACCAGAGTGCGCTTACCGATTGCAAAGCACTATTATTCAGTACTTCTGAGTATTTTACACTAAGGGCTCATGGTCAGCAACCAAATGTTTTGATGAATCGAGGTGCAGCTGCCATTGACTGGTTAATCCGTGGATGGGTGGCTTTCTATCATACCGTGCCGTCATTTGGGATTTGTTCCCGTATATTCATTGCAGGTATTAAAGTCAGGAAATATGACAGCCAGGGTTTTAATAATTAGAGTATCATATTATGATAGAACAGATAATTTAAAAATTGATTTTTGTTCGGGGTTACCGGCTACCGATTTATAGGCATATGTTTTTATTTTGTAAATACCATCTACTTAGCTTCTTCCCAAGCTACGTTGGGGCCAGCTTCCAGTCATAACCGGTTAACGCTGAGAACCAGTGTTTTGCATGGAGCGACTGCCTATCTGACCTCCTCAACCCAGTTAACTGGACAACTAGATAACCCGTAACAAGACTGGCTATATGTGGTTGTAAGTTTTATTTTATATAGGTACGGAACCAATATTCCTCCAAAATTTACGGAAGAACAGCTCTTGTTTTCCAATCGGGAAAAATAACAATTATCATGTGACTTCCTTCCAAAAACTAATGAGGGTTTATTTTCCTTCAGAGTTTTATACAAAAATAGTATCGTCAGCTAACTGACGTATTACGCTTATGACGTCATTACGTATTGTAAAAATAGAAAGGTTAGCAAAGAATTTGAGTGAATGTTATTTGATTGGTGATGTCGAATTTGTATGAGATCAGGATTGTTACCTTTTATTAGATAAGTACGTACATTTTTATGTTTATAGCCTTGAATCTCAGCAGGGGGCTTATGTCGAGCCTGGGCTGCGGGTTATTCGTAAGTGTTACCGTGGCCCTGGCACAAAGGGACCTCCAGAAAAAGAAAGAAGACGTATGTTTTAGTCAGTAAGAGTCAAACACTTCCTCCAGCTGCACCCTCAGCGGGAAGGGTCATTTGATGATTTCCCACACAAAAATATTAAAAAAAGCAAGGTTAGTAAAGACGGATAAATAAGTCATTTATTTATTCATTATGCAATCAAATAAGGGTGACAGTTATTTAAAATATGAAAATAAATAAAAGTGGGTACAAAGATAATTACAAGAAGAAAAATTAAAACGGCGTGTGCGGTGTGTCTTAAGTTTGCACAGAAGGGGAGACCAGCTCAGCATGTGTCAGGCAGAATACTGACGCTGGTATTCTGCTGGATCCCTACAATGACGTACGGATGTCGAGTAGAGCAAAATTTGAATATCAAGGGGTAATAGTGTTCAGCGTTGTTGCAGTTTAAACAAAGGTAGGATTTCATAAGTGTTTTATATTCTGTGTGTATTGTATTATTAACTATTACGGGTGAATTATAATAGTATATTTAGTGTTTTGTATAAGCTTGCGGTTTTTTAAGCTTCCTGCCAACGAGTAAACCACATTTTGACAATAAAAATCACCATCACAAGCTGCCCGAAACTGTTAAATTATCCCTATTAACTTTGGACCAGATAAATATAGAGATAAAGTTGAAAATCTATTGAGGAAATTTGACAGATTGTAGTAACTTGATGTGCTGATGTCTGCACATCCTATCCTTATATAGATGTTATTGACGTGTTTGAAATCTAATGAAATCTAATCAAGGTCTAATTACGTAATCCAAGTTCGAATAGGCTTTGTAGCTCAGTTAACATGCCAATTGAAAAGAAAAAAAATCGGCATTCATTTAAAATAGTGATTATATATTCTTTTACATAAGTTAAGAGAGCCCGCACACTAAACACTTTTAGTCGGGCGATAGCGAGTTGGATCGGATTGAGTTGGTACTTACTACAGTCGAGTTGTTGAATTGTTGAAAAAATTGGCCGATTTTTTACCGATTACGTGACTTTTCCCGAATTTTATGCTTAACTTGGAAATATTTCAACTAATGAAAACACAAAAGATATAAAGCTTTAATTTATAATATGCAAACAATATATTAGATTACCCAAAATTTTACCATAATAGTTTCTTGCAACTAAGAGGTTTGATACTGGCAAGTTATAGAACCCAACTGCTTGCCGAGTCGGCCGACTATCGGGCAGAATGCGCGCTCAGAAAATTTTCATACTATTTGAGTTCAGCTATCGCCCCTATAGTTGGGCATCCGATCAGACTTAGTCGGCCGACAACACTCTGATGCATTGTGCGCTCTCCAATAAAATTCCACACCCATGTAAATCGGCCAACTAAATAATTTGCAGTGTGCGCAGACTCTTACTGTATAAATATTATTTCCCTGTTAACTTGTAAAAAGGCATGCGTGTGTAAGTTAACACACACACGTATACCTATCTAAAAACACACGACGTTTAATAATAGGGAAAATATGCAAATGTATTCGGTCGCCATCGTTCTAGCAATTTATACGTAAAAACAGCTGTGTTATACTCCAGTTTTAGTGAAGGTAGCTAAAGGCTTTGCTAGCTTCATCAGCGCTTATGTTTGTTTAAGGCTGTCTTTGACTATCTTCTGCCTACGATCATCAGATAAGGGAAATATTTTGTATGCTTCTGTCAACCGTATCATGACTCTCTTCTTATTGTCATCATTCTTTTCAATCCAACCATTACGCTTGACGTATTCTTCAAATTTCAAAGCCGCATGTAAAAAAAATAAAACCCTAAGGGTGAGTTTCACGGGTCGCTGATAAGTACGAGATAGTTTATCTGGCTGATAATTACATACAAATTGTGTTCCATTTTTTTATTTATCTGGTAGATAGTAGCTATCCGTGATCTGTGAAACTGGCCCTAAGCATTACATTATAAATAGCATGAGAGCATGCATTTGAAATACCCACCATTCCCCAAAATAAATGTTCTAGTATCAAAAAGTCTAGATACTTGGTTCAGTAAGTTCCACAAAGCGGAATTTCGACCACGGACCGCATTAGGGCGGATGTCACCAATCAAACTCGTCGTTATACTAAACTCAGTTAAAGCGTTGTTTAACTTTGCTTTCCCCCACTGAAAATTGAACTCTGTAGCATAAATTAAACCCGGTTCATTTCATGATTTTTTTTTGTTCGTTTTCGGTTCTAATACTGTGTGAAAAAGATACTATTTCTATCTCTTTATTTCTCTAAAGGAGATTCCTTTTCTCAGAAACGTGTCAAACGTTGCCTTGGAGCTGTGTATCACCATCAGCCTAGCCATGTTGTGGTCGGCTTCCAGTCTATCCATTAGCCTAGACATATTGTGGTCGGGTTCTAGTCTACCCAGATGCAGGTGAGTACCAGTGTTTTACATGGAGCGACTGACCTCGTCAAACTACTTACCAATTGAAATTTTGTTTATCGACTAATCTACTACACCATTTCTTTCTGGGAGGTCGTCAAATGACTCCTCGCGCTGATCTCGGAGCTGGAGAATCAGATTTTTACTGACTTAAACCTACTATATTCCCAAACTCAAACTCTTTTATTCAAATTTGGCTGATAAATCAGCACTTTTCGAACGTCAAAAACAAGAGACAGCCCCCAAAACGCCCACCCCTCACCGCTTTTTATGTGTCCTCGCTGGGAAGAAGAAGTGGCGGTCCTTCTGGAGGTCTTTGTGTGCAAGGGACGATACCGCTTCCCTGAAGAGTTGAAGACCACTGTTGCGAACAACCCACAGCCCCGGCAGGCCTCGGTCTTACGGGGCCCCTCCAAAATACGTATACCTTTAAGACCAAAATAAGTATAATTTATATCGAGATGCGCATGCTATTTGCTAAATTTCACAAGCAGAACCGGGGCGCATAGCTTGTAAGTACAATCTCTTCGTTATTCACAAGATTATCGCATTTCCTGTGATCATAAGACGACACACTTGACCTTAGGCAAGTGCATTCAATGTGCGTGCATTATGTCGCATCGTGGCCATTGACATAGCGCTGATCAGAAGTGACATTATAAGGCCCTGCTACATGGTCACAATATTTTGTTCTATGCAATCGAAGTTATAAGTAAATTAATCGGATAGATAGAATTGTGTTGCTGGGGAGTTTGTTCCACCATTTCTTCTTCCCAGCGATACCACATAGCAAGTGGTAAATGGCGCGCGTTTTCGGGGCTGTCTCTTGTAGAATTGACCTTCAAAAGGGGTGATTTTCAGCCTACTTTAAATAAATGTTTTTTTATCTTTAGATGTCTAACGGGGAGTAAGGTGACTTAAGAAGGTCTTGAAGAATCACTATCATCTACCTAGCCTGTTCTCAAGCCAAGTTAGGGTCGGCTTCCAGTTTAACCGAATGCAGTGGAGTACCAGAGTTTTACATGGAGCGACCCAGGCTGGACAACCCGATACCCCTTGGTAAAACTTTCTGGTTCTGTCTCGGAATGCGGGTGAAACCACAGGGTACATGTACAGATGCCAGCACATCAACCTACTACAATCTATCAAATTCCCTTAATAGATTTTTAACTTCATCGCTGAAGCATACGGTTCAAAAATGTTAATTACGAAAATTGGACAGTTCCGGGTAGCTTGATGTGCTGACGTCTGTACATTTATGACGTCACTTAGTCTTTCAAAATTAAAATAATAATTTATCTTGTGAGTTAACATAGCTATAGCATTCGTATAATTATTTATACACTGTTAATAAAATTAATGTAGATATTGTATACTGCAAGAAGGGGAGGGGGATATGACAATTCGGGGTTTCTAGGTCATTTAGACACGACCCCACACGAATTCCTGACCCCATTTGCATTATCCTGTGTACGATTTTTAATAGGTTCGACGGTGCCGTTTGATTTATAGCGCAAACGGCAATTTCACAAACAAATTTCATAGCTCATTTTAAAATTTTATGTAACCTAAAATTCCTAACACTTTTAAATGTATTGCCATTTTTATTAATTCTTATTTACAAGTTATCTATACTTCTATAATAATTTTATAAGAAGGATAGATTTGTAAATATGTTTTTGTAAATAGTGATACAATTTGGTACAGATATAGTCTAGAGTCTATGAATGAACATAGGCTCCTTTTAATCCGGATGCGAGTTGTAGTTTTCTCAGACGACGGGCGGTACCGCGGAGAGGAGAGAGCTAGTTTACTTATATACATCATATGTATATGTATATTTATTTAATCACTAGCTGTTGCTCGCGACGTTGTCCGTGGTGATTAAACCTTCAACCCCCCCCCCCCCCCCCCGTAATGTAGCCTATATGTTGACCGGACCTCTTAGCTATATTCATGCCAAATTTGAAGCAAATCCATGCAGTGCTTTTTGAGATTATCCCAGACATACATACAGACAAAAAATCTAAAAACTATGTTTTTGGATTCCATATCAATTGTAGCTCATGCCCCAATTATTCTTTTTAAAAAATATTCAATGTACAGTTTTGATTTTATTATAATATATGTATAGATAACATACATTTTTGTGCAATATTATAGACCCATAAGAGCGGTGTTTTACACCATTGCATTTTTCTTTTTAAAATATTTCACTCCCAAAGCCACCGGTACTTTCGTAGCTTTTAAAATAATCCGATGTTAATCTTTATGGAATTTGTACGGATCTATGAACCTTCATATATGAAATAAAAACAAAAAGTAGAAGCTGAAATAAAATAAAAAATAAACTTTGGAAATGAAAGGTGCATTTCAACGGAAGAATGATAAAATTTTAATGTTCACTTTAAAGAAATAGAGAAATGTCCCCTCCGTGCGAGCTCATTTCTCTGTGGCTTTCTTAATAAACGTGAGTGTGTTGTGTGTGTATGTGTGTGTGTTTGTATGCGTATAGTGACATTATGCGCGTCTGATTTTGTTCAATACGGTAGTTGACAACTAGTCTAATTCAATACTTTTATTGAGCTGTCAATACGCTTACTTTGTTTGCAATTTTTATGAAAAGGCAAACTATGACGTAACAGATTTTTCATATCAAGCTTAATCAATAAAAAAATGAAACATTTTTCAATATAAACAATTAAATCAATCTGACATTATACTGAGATTATTTAATCACTGAGTGAATTATGACAAAGGGTTTTATCTTTTTAAGGGCCTGTTTCACCACCTACGAATAAGTTCCAGTTAGTTTATTTGGTAGATAATTTCATACAAATTCTGATCCATTTTTTGGTCATTGTAAAACTGGTCCTAAGTCAACCAGCCAATTAATAAAGAACATTATTTTTGACGTGAACGGCAATTGTTTTAGCTATTACATCCCATATTAGCTTCCACTAGAGATTTGATATTTGACATTAATGTAGCTTATACATCAGAATATCATATCGGCTACTTTTATCCAGATGCGGGAAGGAGTTTCTTAAGAAAGTGGGCGCTATTCTACCAGCTAGTAAAATACCTATATTCATACATACATACTTACGTACATGGTATCGAGTAAGTTATATCATTATGATTCTATAATTTCAAATACATTCTTTTCGACATTAAGTTAAGAACTTTTTTGCGTTTTATTTTTCTGGATTTATTTAAGTTCATCAAAGATACTTTGTGAGAAAAAAGTTGAATACATTCTCATCTGTTAAATATTAAATCAAAATGAACGTAAATATTATTAGTATTATATCATACTAGCTTCCGCCAGCGGTTTCACCCGCTTTCTGAGGTAAGTACTTTCCATACCCGGATAAAAAGTAGCCTGTATGTTATTCTGATGTATAAGCTATATTGTGGTAAAGTTTCATTCAAATCCATTCAGTAGTTTTTACGTGAAAGAGTAACAAACATCCATACATCCATACTTACAAACTTTCGACTTTATAATAGTAGTAGGATATGTTAAATATTATGTACATAAGCTATAGCGGCGAAAACATTATACGAAGATTCTAGAAAATACCAAATTTAGACATACCCTGAGGGTTTTATGAAATTCCGTGCCATGCAGACAGAATTTGGGGTTACGAGGTTTTAAGAACCTCCCACGTAATGCATTTATTTCAGTTATTATATATAATTATCTCTTTCTTTTGGTAATTATAAGCTTATTCTTATTTTAATTATGATTTAATAAGTTGTGTATCGATTGCATGTTTGTTTACGGTGAGTTTTATGAAGCAGATTAAAGGTGGAAAAGTCAGTAAATTTTTTATTTACCTTTAGATTTTACAGACGCCAGCACATCAAGCTACTAAAATATGTCAAAATTCCTTAATAGAGTTTCATCTGTATCGCTGAAGCATAATATATGGTTCAAAGTTCATTCGGTAAATTTGTCAGTTTTGTGTATATACATTGATATACGAGTATACAAATATTTTCAACATTTTCTGCTAATGGAAGGACGAAGTATAAACCATTTTCAAAAACGCACACCAGCAACAAAGCTACTCAGTTTTACGTCCATAACTGAAACGATTACGGTTTATAGCTTTTCCGACTACGTTAACCAACGGATTTCGGTCACTGTAATATGAAATATATAAAATATAACTAAATTCCGGCACTGGTGTTTCATTACACAAAAGGGAATTTAAGCAAAGGGGCTGTAATAACAAGCGACGACGCGGTTCAGCCATCATATCGTAAGATTCGGGCAATCTAACGTTACTTGTTCCTCGCTTCCCAAACTCCGGCTCAGTTGTAACCCGATTTCTTCGTCCCACAAGATCAGGTGAGATATCAGATTACGTAACTTCAAGGCACATTTTGTTTATATTTCGTATCACCTGAGGAAAGCGAGCAGTCGTCACGTGGACATCGATCGAGCCTCGGTTGGGAATAATGAGAGATGAATAGTCAAAGTCTCTTCACATTTCGGGAACGTCGTGCGGTAGGCGGGCGGTGTCGTGTTGGGCGGACGGGATCGGTGCGCGAGGGGAGGTCGATAAGCAGTGTAGATCGGTAGGTCGAGGCAGTCGGTCGCTTGCCAGCCCCCAGAGCGGTTGCCACTTAGTCGTACCCTCGCTCCAGTCAGTCACTTGGTCGCGTGTCCGCGTCGCTCGTTCCTGCCGCGCGAACCGCCTTCTATTCAACGTAAGTATTTCTCTAGCCAACCTGTAGCAGCGACGGTCGTCGGCAGTTTAATCGAATATTTTTTACAGGGATTCCTTTGGTCCGGGTCGCCTTTTTCGGCTCACTGCGGAGTTTCGCTGCAGAGAGGATCTTCCATGTTCCAACAATTTATAAATTTATTTATAAGAAAACAAAACTACTAGGGCCGTTAAAACGTTACTGCCTACTTTCGCAGTAGCAATAAACTCGGGCACTTTAATAATGTTTCGGAAACGGTTTTTGGCCATCGAAATAAATCTTCGCTTAGAACGTTAGTTCTGAGGCCTTAGTTTTAATGGAATCAATATTTAGGAACATTATTGTAATTCTTTTGAACGTTTCGAATCCGTGTCAGTGACATATTGAATGCGGAAGATTTTTGGGTCGCGTTTCTATTGGCTGTTCCATTTAGCTTGGGTTAAAGGTCTTTGTTTAAACTGCCTGTGTGTGGCAACACCATTTGGGAGAGCTTTACAATCTTCAGGTCGGCGATTAAAAGGAAAATTTTAATCGCTGAACGATGAAATAGGTAATTCACGAACGGAGCGTTCCGATTCACTTGCGATGAAACGTTGGCTTAGTTTGGCCTGAATCGCTACACCGCGTTAGATTACGGCTGTATTACCTAACATTTTTAATTCGGTGTACATTGATATTAAATAAATTCATACATTAATACTGTTTGTTTAGACGGTTATAAAAAGATTGGCAAAATGTACTTAATTAGACAGCCATGTATATAGGTAATAACAAAATAAAGCAAAAAAAACACAGTTTAACAGATAATACAAAAATTACATTTCAAATCACTTTTATGTTATTTAAAAAAAAAATACACACTACTTTAAAATAGGTAAATAAATTTAAAAATGTTATTTTAAAATTGTTTCTCAAAAATCTCTGTCTATTCCATTTGTGTGGGAACCAGTAAATGTTTGTCTTTAAATATTATATAAAGAGAAAATAAAGGTCTTTAAGAATGAGACTTTAATACAATAGATTCGTTGAGACGTTGCTTCATACGTTTTACTGAATGGAGAATGTTATGTTACTCAATTGTACGGCTCTATTGAACTTCATCTTATTATGTACAAATTTAGAATTTACTACATAAATATTTTCTGTTTGATATTGAAGTTATAATGTTTAAGCTTTATATAAGCTACATCTACGTTTTCAAAACTATAAAATAGGAGCTATCAAATTAACGGAATTATTAAGCTTACTTATTTACTTTTTAGTAGGAAAATAGATTAAAAAGAGTAAAGAAATAACACGGTTAAGGAGATAAATTGCCAACTAAAATATTATATGGCATTTTCAGATTGATTTTTATTTTTCTGATTTTTAGTTTACCGTTTTTGAAATTATGACTACCTACACCTTCGATTTCAAAACTATAAGATATGTAGGAGCTATATAATAACCGGAATGATTATAAGCTTGGCTTAAGTATACAGCTGCCTGGGCTGCGGGTTGTTCGTAAGAGATACCGTGGCCCTGGCACACAGGGACCTCCAGAAGGAACATAGTGGGTTTTAGTCAGTAAAAGTCTGACACTCCCTCCAGCTGCATCCTCAGCGGGAGGGGTCATTTGATGATTTCCCACGAAAAAAAAGTATACAGCTTAACTATACAGTTACTGTCTCTAATTTGCCAATTGTAATGGCATTTTTAAATTGATCTCAATATTGCTATGTCATCGTTACATATATTTGGAGTTAGTCTTTCTTTATACAAATATTATGATACACGAGTTTGAGCAACAGTTTACTGAACAAACTGAAAATTAATGTTTAAATAAGTATGTATGTGAGATTGCCAACTTTTGGTGAGAACTGTACAGATTTTAATGAAGAGTATTTTGGCTTTATGTATTTATTTATCAACTTATAAGATTTATTTTTATATCTTGGACACCAAAGACTGATTAAAGTTAAAGGAAAATATCTCGAGGAAATCTGAAAATCGCCAACCTTGATTGACGTAGCGTGGTGATTAACACCTAGTTTGGGGACCACCATTGTAATAAAAAATATTTTTTGTTGTTATACAAACATGCAACCCCACTAAATTATAATAATTTAAAATTAATTTAATAACTGATCATTACTTTCATTAAAGTTGTCTCAAAATGGCTTTAGCGTGTCGACTTCGGCTCCACGTTCGCCTTTTAAAAAACCGGGACTCTAATAGTCCAGTGGTCTAAGTCCCACTGCTAGGCACAGTCCTCTTCTCACACAGAAAAGGATTGAGCGTTAATCACCACGCTTGCTCAATTCGGGTTGGTGATTTCAGACGTTACAGTCCAAGTTTCCTCGAGAAGTTTTCTTTCACCTTTAATCAGTCATTGATGTCCAAGATATACTTAAAAAGTACGTATAACTTAGTCAAGTTACATTGGTACTTGCCTGACCTGGAATCGAATCCGCACCCTTACAATCCATAGGCTAGTGCAAACACGACTTCATCCCCTGGAAATACCTTAATGAAACACAGTATCATTAGTCATGGAAAAGGCTAGGCAGATGATAAGAAAATTCCCTTCCACCACATACATACATACGGAAGTAATAAATATTCAGATATTTCTATACCTATTTCGTTTGTTGAATGCTCATCCGGGCGTCATTACAATAGAAATGGGTAGCAAAATTGATTATTCTAGGGTCACTTTCATATTGGTCTGATAAAGAGGTTCCATATTGTACACAAGTAGGAATCATAATAATTGGGTAGATGACTAGGTTAAGAATAAAATACTTTATCATACATAGGTATTCATTTTGTAAAGCATCTTAAAATAGTCACAGTTTAATTAATCGTTTTGAAACGAAAATTGTTTTCAGTTTTTTTTATTTATTGATATAAATAAGTATACGGCTTGTTGTGAAAAATCTGTGACGTCATAGTTTGTGTGTTTTATACAAATTGTATACAAAGTAACGAAAGTAAAAGTATTTTTGACTAGTTTTCACCTACCGTATTACTGATAAATTACATGTTTAATAATAAAAGATTTAAAGTTACGCTGTCTGGTTGTAACAGTTTCAATATCCAAGACTGAATTTATTGATCTAAAACGAGGGAATTAAACGAATAATTATTATTTTTAATTGAGTAACACATAAAATTTACTCTACGATTCAAAGATAGCATCAAAGGAATGTCGTATCTTTTAAGTGGCTCGTCACAGTTAATATATTTTTCTTAATATTAGTTATTAAAGAAATAGGTAGGATTTGTTCCATGGATAAAACCTCAAAGTTATTAAAATGGAATAATTGAGTTTTATATTTAGAAAGTAAATAGTAAAGAAAATAAATTGTACTTTAATTACTAAAGAAAGCTTTCACGAAACTATAAAGAATTCTAATAGTAGATAGTATTAATTTATCAGTAACAGAAAATAAAATACCGAGCATTTGTATGAAAAGACTAGAAGTTTCTGGCGGTTTCTTCTGCGTTCCCGGGAACTTCTTGTAATACCCAGATGAAACATAACTATGTTCACCGGGGATAGTATAGCTTCCCAACAGTGAAACATTTTTTCAAATCGGTCAAGTAGTTTCGAAGTCTATTCAATACAAACAAACAAACAATCAAATCTTTACTCTTTTTAAAATAGTTTAGATAGAAATATTATTGTAGAACTTACTCCGAAGGTTTTATTCTAACTTTCGGTCAAAAGTCAATCGTTTAAGTTCCATATAGTTCATCTGGCAGCTAATTTCATACAAGTTCCATTTTTGAATTTATCTGGTAGATAGTGGCTATCCGGACATTGTGAAACTGGCCCCTATAATGACTTTTGTCTGAACTTTCAACTGAGTCCCGAAGAACCTGTTTCCCGCATATGAAAAAAATGTTCCCCTTATGTTATATTGATATATAAGCTATATTACTGCCACGATTAGCTAAAATATATCTTGTACATAGTTTTATCTTGAAAGAGTAACAAATATACATTCATATATCTTTATAAACTATCGCGTTTATAATAATAGTGAGGACTAAATAAATTAAGCTAGATACGAATCTTATTACGCAATATTCGATAGCAGTTGCGAAATTAGTTTTTACCTCCAACAATATTTATATTAATTAGGTGCCTCGCCACGAAACCACATCAGACACTTGAGATATTACATAGTACAGAAATACTTGAGGCTCCACTTTATTTCAAGATGTAGTAAATACCTAGCAAAATAGAAGTTATTTCTTTACAAATATTGGAAAAAAAAATTGGATGATTGGATGGAACCTCGGATAATATGTTTAGGTATCTTTATTATTAATGCAGACTGATTGCCGGCGATAGCGGCCGTTCCCTCTAAGGAGATCAGCCAGCTGCGCAGGACATACCTATTATAGTGTACAAGCATTTGCGCAATCACAGGTGCACTCTACCTCTTATATTCCATCACTCTCATAGTGTCTCTTTATTTTATGAGACTGTACTTTTTATATGGACAGTAAGTATGACGCCAGTCTATCCAAGTGGTATTGGGTTGCCCGGGTAACTGGGTTGAGGAGGTCAGATAGGCAGTCGTTCCTTGTAAAACGCTGGTACTCAGCTAAATCTGGTTAGACTGGTAGCCGACCCTAACATAGTTGTGATAAGGCTCGGGAGATGATGACTTTATCATGTCTGTCAGGTCTGAAATAAAGTTTTACTTATTTATAATCCGATGGGATGGCAATCCGACACGACCAGAGAGAGATCAGGCACAGAACCGGTATTTAAATACTCTCCAATGGACGGGTGTATCAGTCATGAATTTCCAGACTCGGGGCTGCTTTATAAAAATCTCTTAAAACCCACAAAGTAATTTTAACTCGACCCAGGAATCGATCCCGAGACTCCGCACTCAGGCACTGCTCATTGAAATACATGTATAGTAAACTAGGTTAATCAATCGTTATTTTTCACAGTAATTATAACAAATTATTTATAATATTTTTCCATCATTCATTTCATATATTTTCTTCTTAAAATATATTTTCTAATACCAATAAAGTCTTGTAGAAATTCCGATGCCTTTTCTTATGGAAATTACGTTTTACAAGTTGATGAAGATACGGCTTGCATTGACACTTCCAATCTCAGAATCGTTTAGCCTAGAGAATGCGATATCAGACTAGATGATAAATATATATATACACATCGAATATCTACATATACATACGTACTAATAAATAAAATTGCTGTGTCTGTTTGTGCTTAGTACTTTTTAATCAGTAACTGAATTTTTTTTCCTTTTATTTCGGATGGCACATTAAATTGGTAGTCATTTTGTATATCTTTGGTAGTCGTTATGGGTAGTCGGAAGAAATTGATAACAAGTCTTGCCGAGGGGTATCGGGTTGCGTTTCAATTTGCGTTAAAATGGTAGGTAACTGGGTTGAGGAAATTGGATTAACAGCTGCCTCAAGTAAGAACTGGTACTCAGCTGCATATGGCGCCCCAACATAGTTGGGAAAAGGCTAGGCAGTTGATGATATAAAGTATATGCTTTAAGACTGATCTTCAGGCTTTATTCAAGTACGATTGGAGGTGTAGTTATTTTCAGTTATACGTCATTAATCCCATGTTCTTTAAGATTGTCTTGATGTAGCAGGTTGCATGTGTAGGCTCAAATGTAGAATTGATCATATTTGGGAAAAGTCTAAGGCTATAGATGAAAATTCTCTCAAAACTATAACGAAGTTTATAACTTAGATTAATCAATTTATTAAACAAAAAACTTATTTCTGTTAACCCAAGAAGGCGTAAAATATTTAAGAAATTACCAAACTTACTAATGAATTGAACAAATTTAACAAGCAAGTGTTAAATTTTAGAAAATTATAATGAAACTATATGGTTGGGAAACACCTTAATTTTATTTACTTTGGTTATTTGTTTAATACTCATTTGCGCAACTATGTATATTGACCGGGACACCTTTTTTTTCACACACGGTCGGTTAGCCCCATTGTAAGCTATTGATTAGCTTGTGTTATGGTTGCCTACACAACTCATAAACAACTTACACTTTACACATAATACATAATTATAAATACATATTACATCCAGACCACAACCAACAAGCATGCTCATCACACAAAATGTCGACCGTGCCGGAAATCGAACCCGGGACCCTCAGCTTGGCAGTCCATCAGGGTCGTTAACAAAATATTTTTTTATAAATCCCCTTTGGATAAATTAAATTTGCTGCTAGCTTTTTCTCGTATACTAAGGTTCTTTACTTCAAATCAAAATAGCTTATGCCTGTTCATACCCGACCTATTTAAGTATAATTATATATCATTTTTCAGTGATACCACGCATCACAATAATTATGCCAGCGAATCAGAATTCTTAGTAGTGTCTTATTATTTCAATATTATTAGCATATACGTATGTAGCCTCATACATTTTTACTAAGATATTTTATTTTGATGTTGATGAGGCCGAAGAATATGATATGATACCAAGAATTTTGAATTTTATCGAAGTACTAGCAGACTCGGCCACGCGTTGCTGTTGTTCAGATATTTGTTATAGTAATTGTCACCCAGACTAAGTCAAACACTCACGTTCATGCACATAAATGTTTGACTTATGCAGGAATCGAACCCGCGCCCTATAGCGTGGCAGGTAGGTTCACTAACCACCACGCCATCTGGTCGTCAAACTTAAGTTTAAACTGTTATTACAAAAGTCATATTGTAATTAAAACAATTGCCTGCCTGTTATTTGCCGCTCCATCGTCACTGTTCCCTGTTCGGCGCTCCAGTGTGTGAACATTCGTTCGGACAGAATTTTTTAATCACTTTATTGATCTTTCCGACTTACACCAACGCTCGCGTTGTGACCAAAATAAATTTAGTAGAGGCTATATGTGAAGATATTCCGTTTTAGGAATTTAATAAAAGTGATTTATTAGGCGGACTGGAATTGGCTAGATACAATTATTGTTCACAGATGAAGAATTTATTTGTTAGGAATTTTGATTTCTGTAGGTTATTAGTTTGCAAAATTTTATCGGAAGACTAGCTTAAGAATTATTAATTAAATTAGAGGATTTATGAGATAGATAAGATTTGTATGTCTTGTTACCACCATTATTAGTGCCATGCAACGTGGCAATGCAGCCAGTCTTCTGGGCACGTTTCCGAATGACAGCGACGCGGAGGAATACTTCGATGCCTGACGTGTATATATGTATAATTATGTTAATTTAGATATATATATATTTTTGTAATTATAGATAGTAGTTTTTAGTTAAGTTTTATTCTAGCATAATGTATGAAAAAAAATTGGTTGTAACTGACATTATTTCAAGCTAAATAATATAATTAGAGGATAGCTTCGTTATTGCCAAATTAAGCTAACAATATTATATTTTGCAATACTCTGTGAAGAAATT
Organism: Heliothis peltigera; assembly: GCA_958496145.1. NCBI lineage: Eukaryota > Metazoa > Arthropoda > Insecta > Lepidoptera > Noctuidae > Heliothis > Heliothis peltigera. The sequence continues at coordinate 13,536,128 of OY292321.1, read as the reverse complement.
TCGCGTATTATTGCAACTCTTCGATAAATTATATCCGACTTATAACGATTTCAATAGGTTGGAAAGTTTTTAACTGATTGCGAAGTTTTTTTTTTTGGTTCCTTTTTTACACACAGTCGGTTAGTCTTAAGGTGAGCTATTGATTAGCTTGTATTATAAGTGCCAACACAACTGATTAACTACATGTACTTACTTGTATATTTATAAATACATATTATAACATCCAGACCACAGTCAACAAGCTTAGGTACTCACACAAATGACACACGCATATGTAGATACCTATATACAGTACACAGAGTATTACAAAGGTTAGGGATTAAGACAAAGTGATTGGCTATCGAAAGCACAAAGATAATAAAGAATAAAAAAGAAAACTAACGGCATAAAATATTCGTCAAAAGGTCCATTTGTATAATGGGAAAAATGTTCCTAAAAAGTTGAGACTGTTGACTTTGAGAATTGGATATAAATCTGGGGAATATGCGTTGTATGTGTTCCAATATTGTGTATCAAACGAGTTTAGTTGTTGTCAGTGAACCTAGTCGTGGTGTCTTAGTGGTTAAAGAGACGATCTCATCTCATACAACTTTTCTAAGTTTGTATGTACTTCCTAAGCATATCTTGGACACCAATGACTGTGTTTCGGATGGCACGTTAAACTGTAGGTCCCAGCTGTCATTGAACATCCTTGGCAGTCGTTACAAGTAGTCAGAAGCCAGTAAGTCTGACACCAGTCTAACCAAGGAGTATTGGGTTGCCTGAGTAACTGGGTTGAGGAGGTCAGATAGGCAGTCGCTCCTTGTAAAACATTGGTACTCAGCCAAATCCGGTTAGCCTGGAAGCCGACCCCAACATTGTTGGTAAAAGGCTCAGGAGATGAAACGAGAAATCAGTTGATTGATAGTGTTCTATATAGAACAATACGAGATCGCTAAGCCCTTTGGCATTTTTCACGAGACTAGAAAAAAATCCGGGGTCAACAGATTTATTTTTTTAATTACTAAATTGATATCGGTATCCTTTTTGATAATACGACAGTATTTTTGCTTTGGGCTTGCTTTGAGAACAATGTTTTTAAACTGATGAGTTTTTTGATATTCTTCTACTGTGAAATATTGGAAATGTTTGGTGTTAACGCCTTGATTGCTTCTATGAGGGGCTCGTGGCTAAGTAACAGCTATACGGGTCGATCTTACGGTTAAGCAACACCTGGCATGGTCCTTGGAAGGGTGACCGTATTGTCATGACGAGTTTCTCCGTGTTTCGGAAGACACGTTAGAGACTACTGGAGAGATTTCCACTGCTATGTATTCTTCTTATCTCCTTTCTTTTCTACCAGAAACCGGTCTGCTTTTGTGATAGTTTCTTACCCACATAACGATTTTGGCTCAAACCGGGATTCGAACCCGAGACCCCTCGTAATCCAGTCGTGCCATTGCCACGTTCTGAATAGAAACAAAACTACTACGCCACGCTACGTAGCTACGACAAAATACGTAGCTATACTACGAACTGCTACAAGAAATGTTTCATTGAAATTTCAATTCAAATGATTTCTCGAAGCGATATTGAAATAGTTATTCGTGTTACATACGTATAGACGGGGCGAAAATGAAAATGCACTTCCATTGTTACCTCTACAATTTCCATGGTTACTTTCTGAGAATATTCTTGACCTAAATATTGTGTAAGTCATGTTTTATGCACTTTGTATTACAATAGTTCTCTGAGATGTCGTTGTTAAATATTACGTACTATTTCTCACTTTCTCATTTCGGAATTCTGTTTTTCATTCAGCTTGTTTTATCTATACTAATAATATAAAGCTGAAGAGTTTGTTTGTTTGTTTGTTTGAACGCGCTAATCTCAGGAACTACTGGTTCGATTTGAAAAATTCTTTCAGTGTTAGATAGCCCATTTATCGAGGAAGGCTATATACCATCACGCTAAGACACACGGGAGCGGAGCAGTAACCAAAGATGCGGGTGAAACCGCTATTTAAGTATCATCATCTCCCGAGCCTTTTCCCAACTATGTTGGGATCGGCTTCCAGTCTAACCAGATTTGGCTGAGCACCAGTGTTTTACAAGGAGCGATTGCCTATGTGACTTCTTCAACCCAGTTACCCGGGCAACCCAATACCCCTTGGTTAGACTGGCGTCAGACTTACTGGCTTCTGACTACCCGTAACGACTGCCGAGGATGTTCAATGACAGCCGGGACCTACAGTTTAACGTGCCATCCGAAACACAATCTTTGGTATCCAAGATATACTTAGAAAATACATACATACAAACTTAGAAAAGTTGCATTGGTACTTTCCCGACCTGGAATCGAACCCACTCCCTCATACTTGAGAGGCTGGCTATTTAACCACTAGGCCACCACGACTTTTAATAAATTTAAGTATATATTATATTTATATAAAATATATTTTATATAAAATTTGGTAGACACATAGTCTAGAGCGAAATTTATGTAAAGGACATAGAATACTCTTTTTCCGGGTACAGAAAGTGGTTCCTACAGAGGGTGCATGGATCCACGGGCAACAACTAGTATGTTGTATATATAACATTATCTAGTTTCTGTAACAATAAATCAACGCTGACGCAATCGGTCAAGTCGACTCACGATGGATGACCCCGTCTCAGCTCTTGATATCGCTTTGCTGAGGGATGTGATCATTTATCGATATCACCCAGTGCTGTGTCAGCGTCGACAATGTGCAGAGCATCATCGACAGAGTCCAGATGCGTGATATCTGATCTCAGAGTTATTGAGACAAATTGGTTTCTACAATGTATTATATAAGTGCTATATCATCATCTGCCTAGCCTTTTCTCTAGCAATGTTGGGATCGGCTTCCAGTCTTAACCGCATGCAACTGAGTATCAGTGTTTTACGTGGAGCGTATGCCCATCTGATCTCCACAACTCAGTTACCTGAGCAACCCGATACTCCTTTGGTGAGGCTGTGTATCAGACTTACTAGCTTCTGACTACCCGTAACGACTGCCAAAGATGTACAAATGACAGCCGGGATCCACCAATTAAACGTGCCTTCTGAAACACGGACGAACTTGTCATGACAAGATGGTCACCCATCCACGGACTGACCGCGCTAAGCGTTGCTTAACCTTATGGTCGATTAACATACGCGGCTGTTGCTAAGCTTCGAAAGAGCTCCATATATAAACGCTATATATGTAAAACTATTACTATTAAAGATAGTCTTTTTATAAGCCCTATTAAATAAACAGACTGCTCACAAATTGTTTTCTAAGCAAGCGAAAAATATTGTCATAAAAAAGAAAAATATAAGGTTTTCTTTTCCGAAAGGAAATCTTTAATTTAAATGTATACGTAAGGGCTCTTGAAACAAGAAACCTTACCAAGACCTACATTTAAAAGAAGAATAAGAAAAAGTTTCTTATTCATTTGTACATTGTGGCTATAGAAAAATAATGTCCTAGTATTTTTTGTTATTAAATAACTCAACAGTATTTTTACTATAATAAAAATACTTAAAACGAATGAACTATAAAATTAATATTATTATACAGTATTAGTAAGTGTTGTATATAAATAATTGTATAAAAATATGGGTAAAACATAATAATATAATATTGGTATTTTTTTGCCGGGGTCACTTAATATCCCTTGGTAAAACTGATCGTCATAATTTTTCGCTTTTGACTACCCGTAACGACTACCAACGATATACATCAAGTTACTTCAATCTGTAAAATTTTCTTTATAGATTTTCAGCATTAAAATTTGATAATTTCGGGTAGCTTGATGTGCTGGCGTCTTTACATTAACAGCCGGGACCCACCAATTTACCGTGCCTTCCGAAACACGGAGGGACTCGTCATGACAAGATCCACGGACCGACCGTGCCAAACGTCGCTTAACCTTATAATAAATATAACCACGAGCTGTCGAATATGAATAAGTATTAAAATCTATTGAAAACTAAACGGAAAAATTAATAAAATATTTTCAGCGCTCATTATTACTACACTCGAACGGTGCAATATAAAATAAATTCACTGATCCGTGATAAATCTCGCTGAGAGATTTTTTCTTGTAAGCTTCAGCTCGGTTCACTTGACCGCACCTTGCATTTTGCTAAGCGTTTTCACTGGAAAAACAGGACCTAGCCCCGGACTCGAAGAAAAAAAAAACTAGATGAATTTCTTTATTAAAACAACTCGTCTCCGCCCACTTAGGAGTGTCCTTGAGTGGAATAATTCGATTGGTTGTTTCAAAACTTAACCTTCACACCGTCAATTATAGATGACAACCCACCGTCACGTATAGATGACATGACAAAAAGTACCCAGCACGGTCACGACTACATGACAGACTGTTAAAGTTAAAAATTAATAGTCAGATTTAATCGATATAATTACGTACTCACTACTATATTGTAGGTATTTTTGGATGAATTCTTAGCTTGGCGCTGAGGGCACGTATTTATTTTTTGACGTAGCGGTCAAAAGGTTAAACTCCGCTTCGGAGTCTGGGACTAATCCTCGTTATTTGGTCTCGATTAGCTAACCTTTGTGAACGTGTTTTTGAAGGCTCGCTTTTTATACCTGCTGTTTTTTACACCTTTGACAGTCTTTACGGGTAGTCAGAAGCCAGAAAGTTTGATAACCAAGGGGTATTGCCTTGCCCTAGTAACTGGATGCAGGAGGTCAAATGCTAAATCAAAAAACCGGCCAAGTGCGAGTCGGACTCGCGCACGAAGGGTTCCGTACCATTATTTATAAAACGGACAAAAAATCATGTTTGTTGTATGGGAGCCCCCCTCAAATATTAATTTAATTTTAATAAAATTACTTATTTTTAAAGTAAGTAATACATTCCATATTCTGTGAATATTTGAAGCATTTACCTGTTGCTGTTATCGATATCGAGCAAAAATGAACAAAAAATCACGTTTGTTGTATGGGAGCCCCCCAAAATATTTATTTTATTCTAGTTTTCAGTATTTGTTGTTATAGCGGCAACAGACATCAACATAATCTGTGAAAATTTCAACTCTCTAACTATCACGGTTCATGAGATACAGCCTAGTGACAGACGGACGGACGGACAGAGGAGCGAAAACAATAGGGTTCCGTTTTACCCTTTGGGTACGGAACCCTAAAAATGACTGGCTCTCAGGAAAATGTTAAGCAGATGACGATGATGAGCTGATCTTTATAATATCCATAAATAACCTGAGTCTAATGGCATTACTATGTACATATATTTTTGGGTAGGTGTGTATATAATGTCTTTAAATTACATTTTATGAAATTTTACGTCAGAAAATTAGCTATTATTTCATCTGACAGAAAAAAAAGACATAATAATTGTTCCTGTTATAATTTTTGCAATCTGAAAGAAATTAACGACAATAACATAATTCATATTGTATTTAGATTTTTGTACCTTCCTGCAGGTCGCTTTTTTAATATTAAAAATCTTTTATAATTTGCTAAGCTAGTCTATGACTCACGAAGCCTTTAAAATCGGCCAGTACCACAAATGCTATTACCATTTTAATCGTACCCACGTTCAATTTTAATAGTAAAACCAAAAAGCCACTAATTGCAGACTTAATCAGTCTCGGGAGACTGCTAACGATGAAATGAGATATGATGACGTAATAAGGCTGAATGTTAAAATATTATTTCATTTCAAAATTTATTGATAAAACCCCAACCGCCTATTATCAACTTTAGATAGTTAGGGTCCTCTAAAAGACAGTTGGGGTTCACAAATATTTATTTTATTTATTAACACATACTCTTTTTTGTGCTAAATAATAAATGATGAAGATTATTAGCCCATTTTAATATTATACCCAAAAGCTGTTTATTTTTGGGTAAAAGTTAAGCCTTGCTATCAAACATAGCAATGCCAGCGAGGTATACTTCCAGTGGGATGCGATTTTAAGTTTAATTCATACATATGTAATTATTGTGTATGCGTAACGTTGAAATACCAATAGTTAATGTATCTTTACGAATCAGGCTTCATTTAACTTGCTGTATGTTCATAAAGAGTATAATATTTATGTGTATAAATATTACTAGATAAAGTTAAAGTTAGTATATATAAAATATATTATATATCAATATAATATAGCGTGTCTCTGGGCTTGAGGCTGTGACACGAGAACAAAAGTAGCGATAGCGCGAGGGACCGGCTATTTGACTGAGGATATCGCCAGCCAAGTCCTTTTACGCCACTTACATATACCTAAAGATATGGACCGTTTTTACTCGCATAATATCGGCGCTTTGAAAAAGAAATGCTATTTAAAGCTTTATTTCTTTTAAAAACTTCAACTAAAATGTGAACCATATTTAATTATTCATTTTGTTTAAGTATTATTAGAGTTCGATTCTCGCATGAGTCAAACATTTGTGTGCATGAACATAGGTGTTTGATTCAGTCTGGGTGTTTCTATGTATAATATGTATATATATACAAAAAATAAAAGTTGTATAGTACAAGCTCTGCTTAGTTTGGGACTAGATGATGTTGTGGAAATGTGTGAGGAATATTTATATTATTATATTATATGTATATAACTGCGTCTTTGGTCTAGAAGTCGTATCGTCGTCTCGGACTCGATTCTCGGGTTGGGTCGAAATCCCTTTGTGGGTTTTAAGAAACTAATAAAGCAAACCAGAGTCTCGAAGTTGGTGGTTGTTACACCCGTGCAACGGAGAGTACGAGAGTGAGCGATTTCAGTTTTTTTTTGTTTTTGTAATAGTCAAGATAAGGTTCTAAGGGAAGAAAAAAAAAATCGAGCGTCTGTAAAGTTAGCTAGTTTTACATAATCTTTAAATAATCATAAAAACGGGGAAATTGTGAGTTTATATTTTCTACCATTTTTTTTATAAAGCAAGTAAATATATACAGTAAATGATTTGTGGTCCAATTTGTGGGGATGACGTAGGTGTTTTACTGTGTACAATTAATTGCTCTTTTAATTAGTTTCAGTGTAACAAAATGTTAGTCATTTTACTCGGACGTAGAGTACTTATTATGTGGTCAGTGAAAATTAACCGCAAAACTATAACTGTTTGACTGTTATTAACTGAATATTTAAGCTTTAAAATCGTAATATATTCATACTTAATTAGATCTATTTATACAAAAACCAATATTATATGCATAACAAAATTGTACCGATATATATTCTATAAACATATATCATACATAGGATGTTCCTACACCCAAACTAAATAAAACACCCGTGTTCATGCACACAAAAGTTTGATTTGTGATTTGTGGGAATCGAACCTGCGGCCTCCGGGGTGGCAGGCAGGTTCATTTATTACTACGCCATCTGGTTGTCTGGTCTTATACCAATTAAAATATTTGTATCTAGTAAACTTATATAAAATACTTATACTGCCAAGATTTTATACTATTAAAATCTTCAATCAGTTCAATGGTTTACAAATTATTCCAATGCAACATCAAATTCTTAATACAACTTAAGAAAAATATTTATTATAGAAAAACCATCGTGAAAATTCTAATTGCCAAACAAAAATACATAAACTTATAACAATGATAACATACTACAGACCAATGTTAAGATAAAAAAAAATATGTTCTTAATATATTTTTCTAAACTACCTAAAAAAATAATCCATATCTCGTTATTCTGTCCTCCATGATCCATAATGCATTCCGTATGGACTTTGATCCAACTTGAAAGATAGGATAGCTTACATCTTAATTTACACTCTCAATATTATTTTATTGGATATTATTTGTCTATTATTATAACAAAAATAAAACTAAAACCGACCCCAAATAAAACTTGGGATGAGGGCAGGAGGATGATGATGATTTATGCTAAGACCGACCTTAGATGTCTAATTGTATGCCTAGTTTAAGGTAAATGTGTAGTTTTATATGTGAAAGAAACAAATAAATAAAAAAAAATACATATTATAACAGAAATCTTAAAAGAAAACAAAAACGCGACATTCGAGACGCGCATATTTAGTTTGACTATTCCACTTCGATGTCAAAAGTTTACATACCATCATGGTGGCTTCGTTCGTGTCGCTAATGTACGTTTTAGCTTTATAGTATTAAGTACAGAAAAGTATTCCACGCTCTCCAGTTAGCTTAGTAGCAGTAAAGTAAAGTAAAATTCCTTAGCAACTACAATCAGGCCCACTGTCTCTATTCCCGGCACTTAATCGAGTGTCATTGAGATGAATGCTCCGCACTGGGAGTGACCACACTCTATTGTTCTATCAACAGACACACGGACTGAAAATATATGTACGTATATAGAGTTGTTACTACCGCAACGCAGCTTTGTGTCGGTGTGAATTTGTTTTTCAGTTTTTAACCGGCAATGGTAGGAATGTTTTCATTGAACTGTTTGTAGGGTATTGACTAGCTCGGTCGCAATGTAGTTCTCAAATGTCGAAGTTTCAAGAGTGCATATAGACTCGAGGATCCAGGTTCTAAACTAAGCTAAACCCTCCCGATGTGTCTGGGGTTTTCATTTCCAATAAAAAGGTACATAAACGGCAAATATTGCCACAATTATTTCTCAAATTTCAATTTTTGTTTAGGCAAATACACTTTATGTTGCTTATGTATAACTACTTGATATTTATTTTAAATATCTTTGATTTCTTTCTATGTAGGTTACAAAACACACACGACTCGTACATAAAACTCACAATTTCAGAAATCCAATTTTTTTCCAATAATCCCAGCACCAAAGCTAGGCACTATCTTTGAAGCTGGCTTTCAGGAATTTATGCAAGCATGTTATGCAAATATTTGCAGTCAATTGATGACCCTTTCGTCCCGCGGCGCCAATATTCAGGCGGTGCAATATGCAACTAAGCTTTGCAGCACGCTGTTAACCGGCGCTATTCAAGTATCAAGATCGTTTGATTGGGTATTTAGGGAACGAACGTATTCAAATTGGCTTCAGATATACATGGAACGTTAGCTATGCTAATATTAAAAAGGTGAAGAGTTTTTTGGTTTGTTTGAACGCGCTTATTTTAAGAACTACTGGTCGGATTTGAAAAATATTTCAATGTTTTATACATATAGCTGTTTATTGAGAATGGTTAGAGACTACTTTTTATACGATTGCGTGGAATATTCGCTAAAGGACGCTAATGTATGACAGGAGAAACTGTTTTGCAGGATAAATAACATTAATTTTTTGATCTTTCTTTCGGTAAATACAATTTGAGTTATAAATATTTATTTTTTTTGAATGTCGAATATAGTTTTTAAAGAACAAAAATCACTAGCGTTAAGTATCAAAATCACTAACATTGTTCATTTTAAATGTTTTAGCACTCTCGTAAGTAATATAAATTCTTAATTAGAAAAGGTTAATGGACTTTTATTAGCACTAACTAGTGCTAATAAAATCTATTATGTCTCCCACGATTTTCGTACTATTGCAGACTTAAAACGATTTTGAGGCTTGTTAACACACATGTGTATGTATTAACGAATGTAAGTTATTGATAGCTGTTTGGACTTAACATCAACGTAGCGCCGTCTGCAGGCTCAGCATGGCTATGCTATGTCCATTCTCCATTCTATCAAGAAATTACAAAGCTCTTTCTGTCAATGTCAACATGTCTTCTACCCAAGCATGGCGCGACCACTTGTAGGTAGACTTATGTAGGAAGACTTACGAAGGAAAGAAAAAATTATTTTCTACGTGTCAAAAGAAATCTTACGTCAATCTGTCACTTATGTGTCATTATGTCCATTCTCCGGTAAACAAAACTTGTTTCTACGGTTGTCATGCTAAGCCTGCTAATAGAAAACAAGAATTTTGAAAAACTTCTTTAAAAATGTTTTGCGTAGGTCAATATATGGAAGGTCTAATACACAGCTCAGGCATGCGCCTAGTTCATTAATAGAAGCACTAACATTCGCTTAATTAATGTGATATGATTATAGGAACAATATCCGTAGTATATTGGACTCAGATTGGATAGGAAATGAACAAAGCTTATTGCAAATTGAAGCAGTTATATGTACAGACGCCAGCACATCAAGCTACTATAATCTGTCAAATTTCCTTAATATATTTTCAACTTTATCGCTGAAGCATTATGGTTTAAAGTTTATTGGGAAAATTTGACAGTTTCAGTGTTCTAAGGACAATCACTTTGGTAAGCGAGTCCCAGCAAAAACACATAGGAAGTGTTAAAGGGTGGGCGTTTTGGGGGCTGCCTTTTGTAATTTTTGACGTTCAAAAAGTGTTGTTTTGCAGCCAAGTTTGAATAAATAATTTTGAGTTTGAGGTATTTGATTAGTTTTTCTTGCTTATTAAATAAAGGTTAGAAACAAAAAAAGCTTTTGTAATGTTTTTAATACAAATTGTATAATTTATTAGGACAGGTTGGACTTGACAATACAGTGTTGCCATCTTACGTAAATTATAGAAAACCCTCATTAACACCGTTTCTTTTTTCGTGGGAAATCATCAAATGGCCCGTCCTGACGAGGGTGCAGCTGGAGGGAGTGTCAGATTGACTAAAACCCACTATGTTCCTTCTGGAGGTCCCTGTGTGCCAGGGCCACGGTATCTCTTACGAACAACCCGCAGCCCAGACAGATTAACACCGTCTCTTTGATCAAGATTTTTAAAACATTATTTAAAAACCTCCACAACAAAGGATTAGTAAGGATAGTTGGGTCGTAAATAATAAATATTTTAAACCCGTAAGTGTAGTCTTGGGTTGAGAATATTGGCCGCTGGGCTACCCAATACTCGTGGGTCGAACGTCGCTTGCATATGTAAACGCTTACATTATTTATAGACGGGATTTTCTGCATTGACAATACAAGAGCAAAAGAACAATTTGTTACCTACTGAGAATATTTTTAATTAAAATTCATGACATATCTTTTTATCATGTAGATATTCATGCAATTTATGACGACATATTGATATTTGTATCTGAGGGCACGGCAGTGCTGCAGCCAAGTCTCTACATACATACATATATTATTATCATTATAGGTTCTCCGGGTTCTAAAAAGGAAAGCGTTAGGAAAAAAATACAACCAAGTTGAGAAAATCTTAAAAAATAAGAGTGAATATTAATTCAATTCGGTAATTTTAATCACATTTGGTGGAGCTGTCTTATTTATGTAAATTACTTAAGTCATTTTAATATTTTGTTTAAATTGTTGCCCAAAAATAAACATCAAAAGATTTTTTTTCTGTTGGAAATTAAGTACCTACCTACCAGAAGCTGTCTCTTTTTCAAAAACGTTATTTTTTCCTAATTTTTTTCTGCCATAAAGTAATATTTAAAATAATTTAAACTTAAAAAATACGGATATATTTTAGACATTTTAAAATGCCGTTTTAAAGGATAAATAAAACATTCATATTTGCTTTTACTGCAAAGATGTCTTAGACAAGATAATTTAGTATATTACCAGCTAGCAGCTTCTGAAAATCTGAAAGCTTTGCTTTACGGGGAATCTTGATAACACTCAACTTCTTTAAGGCTGTCTTTTAGCAGTCCTGAAAGCTTCCCAGGCACTTCACGTTTATTTACAAAATATTTCCTTGAAAGTAATCTCTGTACAGATGCAACTTTACTAAATATAATAATCAGCCTTTTTATCGTCCCACTGCTGCAAGCTTAGCATGGCAACAGTAGAAACAAGCTTTATCTACGTAATTATTTTTTGAAGTAATTTTTCTTTTCTTCTGTGATTATATGCGAATTGACAGGTCGCGTCATGCTCGGGCAGAAGACTATGTTGACATTGACAGAAAGAGCTTTGTCTTTTCTTGATAGAATAGATATAAAATCGCCATACTAAGCCTGCTGGGCACAGGCCTCTTTTCACACAGAAAAGGATTGAGCGTTAATCACCACGCTTGCTCAATGCGGGTTGGTGATTTCAGATTTTACAGTCCAGGTTTCCTCGAGATGTTTTCCTTCATCTTTAAATTATTGAGGCAAAAGTTTGTAAGAACTAAATTCTGAAAAAAACCTCACTATAACTTACTAAAAATTTTATGTATAAATTATAGTTCTCCTGTTGTAAACATTATGGACATTGTTGACTGTAATGTTTCCTTTTTCAATCATTTAAGCAATGAGGCTTGAGCACTCCTGAGCTGTCAGCCTCGTTAGGTCACACATATACAGTCAAAATCAGCTGACTGTGTGTATATTGTGAGAGAGTCACTGACAGTCAGTTGGTTTTCTTCCTGACTCGCGGATTTGAACCCGATTCACAGATCTCCACGTCTACTCATTGTCGGTAGGGTTCATATCGTCATGTCACCGGTTATCAACGTCGCGTCAACCATTGGAGCCTCGCGTGGTCAATACGACGTCCCCGTTTTGATGGGTAGCCGACCGTCTTTTGTTAGGTACGCTAAAATGGGGTTGATGCAGTGAGCGCACATTGGCGAAATTCCATACAAGTTTATATAAAGAATTGGGTAGTTGACTAGTAAATATAATCCTTTATGGTATTATTTATTTGGTAAAACATCTAAAATACTGTCACCTTCATTTATCGTTTTAAAGAAAAACAATTATTGACATCATCTGCCTAGCCTTTTCCCAAGCTATGTTGGGGTGGGCTTCCAGTCTTAACCGGAGTAGCTGAGTACCAGTGTTTTACGTGGAGTGACTGCCTGTCTGATCTCCTCAAACCAGCTACCTGGGCAACCCAATACCCCTTGATAAGACGGGTTGTCAGACTTTCTGGCTTTTGACTACCCGTAACGACTGCCAAAGATGACCCACCAATTTAACGTGCCTTCCGAAACAAGGAGGAACTCGTCATGACAAGATGGTCACCCATCCACGGACAGAGCGTGCCAAGCGCTGCTTAACCTTATGATCCATTGACCCGTTTAGCGTTTACTTAGCCACAAGGCTCTCAATAATTATTAATAAAAATAATTTATTCCTAAAACATATCTAAATAAACTAGTTTACCATTCCATCAGCTTCCACGTAACTGCGATCTGAGGTAGGTAGCGATCTTTAGGTAAACCAAAAAGGTTTTAGAGCGCCGCAACTATTGTCCCAGCTTACCCGACAAACGTGTCGAATCCCCGTTTGCTAGTACTTATGATAATACTGAATACGTGAATGGACATAATTTACAATATTATGTATAGCTCATTTCGTTGTCTATTCTTTGTAAATGGATTATGTAATGCAACTATAATATGTATTTGTTAACGAGGTGTTTTATAATATAAATTATCTAGCAGGCTTAGCATGGCAACCGTAGAAACGAGGTTTGTTTACCGGAGATTGGATATAATGACAGAAAAGTGACAGATTGACGTAAGATTTCTTTTGACATTTTTTGAAGTAATTTTTCTTTAATATAGAATAGCCTGCACGCTCAGCATGGCGATTCTATATCTATTCTGTCCAGAAAAGACAAAGCTCTTTCTGTCAATGTCAACATGTCTTCTGCCCGAGCATGCCACAACTTGTCAACTCACATATAATCACTTTTAAACTTATGTCGATCGAAGAAAAGAAAAATTTCTTCAAAAAATGTCAAAGGAAATCTTCCGTCAATCTGTGACTTTTCTGGCATTATATCCATTCTCCTGTAAACAAAACTTGTTTCTACGGTTGCCATGCTAAGCCTGCTGTTATGTTACGTTGTGGGGATTGTCGACTGTCAATGTGAGCGTTGTTTGCTGGAGAGTTTGTTGCGCCACTTCTTCTTCCCAACAAGAAAACATAGAAAATGGTGAGGGGCATTTTGAGGGACTGTCAATTGCCGATTGACAGACCGATTGTCGGGCACAGGGAGATCAGCCAGCTGACAAGGACATATAATAGTGCACAAGCATTTTCGATACAGCTGCACTCCATATTCCCTGACTCTTATAGTCCGATGGGACGGCAAGCCGACACGAGCATTAAGATATCAGGCGAAGGGCTGACATTTACATACTCTCCGTTGCACGGGTACATCAATCACCCACTTCCAGACTTCGGACTGCTTTATGAAAGTCTTAAAATCCATAAAGCGAGTTTAGCCCGACCCGGGAATCGAACCCAAGACCCTGTGCACAGTAATCGAGCTATGCAACTACTAGACCAACGAGGCTGTTAAAATATAACATTATATTACAACATTGTCAAGACTGCATCGCAAAATGGCTCTTCAAAGTGCCAAGCCGCAAAATGCGGAAAGCTTCGTAAAGACGGTATCTCGAGTTTGCAGTTGCTTTAAATTAAATTTATATCAAAGAAAATGTAATATGTTTATCGAAGGTAAGGCGGTGTCACTTCCAGGCTTCCAACTAAACAAAAATAACTTTACTTTTAGCTTTAGTAAAAAAGGTTTTTTTCAAGTTGGAGTTTAGCGTGTTCCTCGGCTGTGACGCAAGCATAACTTCCAAACTAAATAGTCAGATAATTTAAATGAAAAACTGGATGCAAGATACATTTTAATATCAAGAGTTACTGTAGAAATAGTTCCCTACATCTTAACTAAACAGCGAGGAGTTCAAAGCGGGCTTGTGTGCTTATAAACCTCATCATACACGTTATATATTTACCTCTATGTACGAGCTGTGTTTATATATCTATACTAATATTATAAAGCTGAAAGTTTGTTTGTTGGAACACGATATCTTAGAAACTACGGGTCCGATTTGAAGAATTCTTTCAGTGTTAGACAGCCGCATTGTTCGAGGAAGACTATAGGTTTTATTAGGGTGCGTAAAATAATTCCAATTCTAATCTATCCTAATGCAGCAGAGTAGTAATGTTTTTAATGGATCGACTGCCTATCTGACCTCCTCAACCCAGCTACCTGGGCAACCGATATCCGATACCGATTGGTAAAACTGGTGTTCACACTATCTGGCTTATGACTACTCACTTGGCATATGGCTTACACTAACTTAGCATAAGAACAACTTATACTCTATTTTGTTGTGAAATAAATGAATTGAATACTAAAAATGACCGCCGAGACTCACCAATTTATAGCATGCCTTACGTAACACGGACAACTTGTCATGACAAGATAGTCACCCATCCATGGTTAGACCCCACCAAGCGTTGCTTAAGCTTATGATTGATAGACCAGTGCGGCTGTTACTTAGCCACGTACCCCCAAACTCTTACCTCTACTTAATTGAATATTATTCGAAAATAACATAAATAACGGTAAGTTTCTAAAGCTAATAGAAATATAATACGATGTAACAGTAATTATTTTGACCTCACACCGTCAGCTTATATTTAGTTCCCCATTTTAATTATATGGAGAGTTTGAATCTGTAGATTGGTCTGTTTGTTTCGACTGTAATATTAAGTTTTGTTCATCCGCCTAGCGGGTTCTCATTAGTTTTAACCTTTATTAAAAATGTAAAAGATACATCTTGCATTTTGTTAGTTCTGTAATTAATATTTTATGAAATATTAATAAAATCTCCTGACTATTAGAAATATTCTCTTATATTCGGAAGACCAGATGGCGTGGTGGTTAGTGAACCTGCCTGCTCGCTTGAGGTCGCAGGTTCGCTTCCCGCATGAGTCAAACATTTGTGTGCATGAACATAGGTGTTTGACTTAGTCTGAGTGTTTCTATGTATAATGTGTATGTATTTGCAAAAGCAAAAGTATATAAGTATGTTTATCAGTTGTCTAGTACCCATAGTACAAGCTCTGCTTAGTTTGAGACTATAAGATGTTGTGTGAATGTGTTAGGAGTATATATAATTAAAGTTATTATATTTTCCTAATATTTCGATCGTGTATTGTTCATATCAATATCGAACAGTTGATGTCATAACATTATCAATTTATAATATTAATACTAGAGTACATCGATTATAGGACCTGTACGATGTAAATAATTGCATGCTATTGGTCTAATGCGTCAGCATAGCGTCACCAGCTGTTATTCATGAATAATAAATTTATGGATAAACAAACAAACACCCACACTGCCTCGTAGTGACAACAAAGGACTTTGTAATAATACTGGACTAGCTGTGTATCGCGGTTTCTACTGTAGTCTCGAAAAATGGATAATTAATGTTAAAAAATAATATATATATTATCATTATCATATAAAATAAATTTGTACTACTAATTATAAAGGTTAGATTGTTTGTCTGTTAGAAAGCTACACTATCAGCGATGCTGACATAGGCTATGTTTTATCCAGATACAGGAGTTTTCCGGGCATGAAAGAAAAGCTGCTAGTATTAAAGATATAGTAAAGTAAAGTAAAGTTAGTAGTAGTAAAGTTAAAAATATAGTAAAAAAAATCATTTTTATTTTTACTTAATTTTGACAGGACACCGGTGATCCAAGACTATTATGAATAAATAATAACACATTACACCAAACGTCATGCAATCGCAATTTGTAATTCAAATAGTTACTATAGTAGCCGATACTATGATCTTCGATTCCTGATTCTTTTAGCCATTTCGCTTAGTTGGGTAACAAAGACCCGCGCGCAATGCGTAACTGGACACCTTATACGACGCGATTAGTTTGAAAAATAACAAGTTTTCATTGAAAAACTTCCATACAGCGAAGCTATAACTTTCTTCAACGTAGGTATACGTATAACAATTTAAAAACTGTCACAACTTGGCCGGTTCACCGAACGTTTTATTAAAGAACTTGGCGCTAATAGATTATTGCCGATCAGCCACGCTTGGCGGTGTGAAACGTGAACTGTAAAACTGCTATATCATTCTTGAAGATCCTTGAAGAAAATAGGTCAATTTTGTATGTAATTTTTCTTTCGAATATAATTTTGACGTCCCCCATGGCGCAATGGTTACCACGCCGGACTGCCGTGCTAAGGTTCCCAGGTTCGATTCCCGGCATGGTCGACATTTGTGTGATGAGCATGCTTGTTGGCTGTGGTCTAGGTGTTATAATATTATGTATCTATAAATATATTAAATGTGTATGGGGTGTAGGTATATAGTTTATCAGTTGTATTGGCATCCATAACACAAGCTAATCGTTACCTTACCATGGGGCCAACCAACCGTGTGTAAAAAAGGTGTCCTGATATATTACGTCCTGATTGTATATAATGATGAAGTTTTATTTCTTATATTTATATTTGCAAGTAGTTTATATCTGTGACTATATACATAATTTATTTTAAGTGTGAAATCATCAAATGACCGATCCTCCTGTGGGTGCAGCTGGAGGGAGTGTCAGACTTTTATACATCATCTACGATAAAGAGTTTCATTAGTTAAATTATATCTTTATACTCCTACCTACCTAAAGATTTTATTGTTTGTTTGTATTGAATAAGCTCCGAAACTACTCGACTGCTTTTAAAAATTATTTCACTGTTTGGAAGCTACTACTATTCCCAGTGAACATAGGCTATATTTTATCCGGGTAGGGTAAACAGTTTCCAGGGGACGTGGAAGAAACCGCGAGATACTGCCAGTAGTATATATACAATCAATAAAGACTTTCTGGTTATGTGTTTATTGTATTATTTATATTGATTGCGTTAGTAATTCGTAATTTCACGTTATTCCAAGAGTGTAGTTGGATTCCTAAGTGTAGTGTTTTGTCTAAAACTTCTCAGCTGCTATGTAATAAATCAAATTTCAGTCCAAATAATAATACCAAATCCTGTAATACAATCTAAAGCTCTTGTTTCGAGATAGGCTTTATACCTGCTGAGTGTAAATTGATTCTGTGTTGAAATAAAGGAATATTAAAGTAATGCTAAGCCTTCGGAAAATCTCGCAAAGTCTGTAAAATATTATTTCAACAACTTTTTTGGGGAAAACATTTTTATGTTGAAAGTATAGCAAGCTTTGAAATTCTGTGTTAAAATGGAAGTATGGTGGTAAAAATAAATGCGCTATATTTTAAATTTAAATTCAGAGAACTGCATTTATGTATGTGTGTAAGGGTTGATGATAATTAGACTGTGACCGAAAGAAAGATATAATTAAGGATCGTGCTCAGTGAAGTGCCATGGGAGACGCTTAAGTCCTCCGTGTTAGCGGAGCGTTCTCATCCACGCGCTCCTCGAAGAGAAGTGAGCAAGATCAGAGGGGCCGCTTAGAGCCAAGGTCTGCCGGGGCTGTGGGCTGATGTTACCGCGGCCCTGCCACACAGGGATCTCCAGAAAGAACAAAGTGGGTTTTAGTCAGTAAGAGTCTGATACTTCTAGTCAACTGACGATTTCCCAAGAAAAAATAAAAGACACTTAAGTCCTCCCAGCGATAGCTATAGGTACTTTAAATACATGTACATACATAAAGATACCTACATAATTTGTCTTTACCACAAAGTCACCAATAGTTTGAACACAATCAATATTTTCAAACGACTTTTTCTTCCAACTTTTTGTACAAGCCAACAGCAATTTTCAGTGCTGGTACCCATACCGACGTCAAGTGACCCTAACGAGAACCTTGAGAGGAGACTGGCTTATAATGAAGTTATTGGCATCTTCCTAGCTTGCGGCATTGTTCGTAAACTAGCGAACGGAAGAATAGAAGTAGTTTTTGTACCGCGTGTCAAATCAACTATTGATTGAGTTACAGTGGTGTAAGTTTCATGAAATATTAGGTCCTTGAAGTGGACAGCTCAGAATTTAAAATTGTTCGAAGGCTTACTTTCCAGTGAAAATATTTGGAAAGAATTCTGAACTAAATTTGTTAGTTCCATTTCTTAGAAATATACAAAAAATAGAGGATTTGATAGTCTTACAAAATATCAAACTCTTGAGTAATTTAAATACCTAGTTATTGTTCTTTTAGAATTTGTAGACGTTTTGAAAAATAACACCGTGAATGTTTGCAAGAAATTTTGGGGTAAAATAACAGTTGTCGGAACAAAAAACATTACTTAACATTAAATAATTTTCTTTTATCAAAAGAAAATCTTGAAAGAACATTTACTTACTTCAAGTAAAATTCTGTTTAACTTTAAAATAATATTTACAGACTGCCAGCACATCAAGCTACTACAGTCTGTAAATTTTTCTTCATAAAGTTTCAACTTTATCGCTGAATCATTATTTGAAAGTTTATTGCGAAAATCGAATAGTTACTGGTAGCTTGATGTGCTGGTGTCTGTAAATTTAAGCTTAGTCAGTAGTCTTTTTACCCATTGATAATAGCTCACATCTGAGGTAAAACAGGTTGCTAAACACTACAGCAGGTATATTAGAATATTTTGGGCCATATCTATGTATATGACGAAGCCTTATCGTCGGGATAAATCCCACTCCTGGCTTCTTTTGATGTTGAGGAAATTTTCTGTTAAGCCACATCTCAAGGAGTGCTTTTTATTTTTTATTACTTTTTTTGTATGATTTTAAGTGATAATCAAACAAATGCTTACGTTGAATACAGCAAATCGTGTTTTCACAATACAGTAGTAAAGATGTACCTCTATTGGGAGTTATATCTGAATCTAGGAATGAACAGATGCTTTCACGTAAAGCTACTAGCACTCTGAGAAATTTAGTTAACAGATTTTCAACTTCATCGCTGAAGCATTATAGTTCAAAGTTGAATGGGAAAATTTGACAGATTCGATTAATTTGACATGCTAGTGGCTGTGAAAAACGTAGTATAATTCGCACAAAATTTGTCAATAAATTTTGTGACATATTAAACCAAAATACTTTTATATTAATTGTTTTATATTATAACGGCAGCTCTTTTTGTTCAGGGGATTTAATACAGTTGACATTTTATATTTGATTTTGTTGAACCAAAGAGAAAACATCATTTATTATTAAAAAAATACTTCAATGAGAATATGACTACTTATAGATGCTTCGAGATCGAAAAATCTTGATACTTTATCGGCTTTGCCATTCTCCTTAAGGGTTTTTAGAGGTCAGCTTTTAATATATGCTAAACCAACTAGTACTACACATAAAATGCCCAGCCTGACCTGGACTACTTAGCAACACGTTTCATTCAAATTCAATACAAATCGAATTTGATGATGGAACAAGAAAAATATCTTCAGTACATAAAACACGTACAAATTAGAATTCTGCTTAAAGAATTCAATTTGGCCCCGAGCGATGGCTGAGCCACTAAATTTGGCTCTTTATCAATAATTTCGAAGTAGGAGCTCAAGTACCTACATCTAATTTTAGTCGGAATAATTTAATCTGCTGTACTGTGCTTAATACGTTCTCGAATGATCTCGATCAAATTGTGCTACGAAGCTACGCAGGTACTGCGCCTCCGTAGCTGCGTAGTGGTGTCGTAGTAGCTTTGTAGCATCGTAATTTGCTAGTTACGTCTTCAAAAACTAAAAATTGCTTTTGGAGGAGCTCGTGGCTAAGTCAAAACCGCACGGGTCGATCGATCATCATGGCTGGGTGACCATCTTGTCATGGCGAGTTCCTCCATGTTTCGGAACGTTAAGGGTAGTCAGAAGCCAGAAAGTCTGACAACCAGTCTTACCAAAGGGTATCGGGTTGCCCAGGTAACTCGGTTGAGGAGGTCAGACAGGCAGCCGTTCCATATAAAACACTGGTACTCACCAGTATCCGATTAAGACTGGAAGCTGATCCTGAACATAGCTTGGGAAAAGGCTAGGCAAATGATAAAGCTTTTTGGTTAAAAGTAATCGAATTTCCAGTTAATTAAACGCCAATCCATAATGGTTATAACCTAGAGACCGCACCTACAAAGTGGTTTTTAATATAAAGTGTATAGTGTCCTAGTTTTCCTATCGAGCGTCAGATAACGGGCAAACTTGCAACATATAGATAAATGCAATTTTATTATTAATTTAATATTTTTTTTACACCTTTCTCACACACGGTCACTTAACCCCATGGTAAGCTACTGATTAGCTTGTGTTATGGGTGCTAACACAACTGATAAACTACATACACTACACACAGAGCACAGCCAACAATCATGCTCATCACACACATGTCGACCATGCCGGGAATCGAACCCAGAACCCTCAGCTTGGCAGTCCGGCGTGGTAACCATTGCGCCATCAGGGCTCGTTATTTAATTTAGTTAACTAACGTCCAGTGAATGTGATCGCAATTACTATCCATCAAAATATAAATTATTTGCCTGGAGACATTGTAACACTTTTTATATTATAAGTAGAACTAGCAGTTTTAAGTTGCCAAAAAAGTACGACTCCAGCACATCAAGCTACCCGAAACAGTAAAATTCCCCAATCAACTTTGAACCATATGCTTCAGCAATAAAGTTGAAAATATATTAAGATTTGATAGATTGTATGTAGACTGTATGCAGATTTTCAAACTACCAACTAAACACCTTCTAATTAAAATGCAACCTTAGAGTCTTAGCATTAAGGTTCATAATTTATTGTTTTAATAAATACGTTAACTGTTTACGAAGAACTGGCCTCGCCTTTTTTATTTCTCAGCGCTGGTGCATAATTAACCCAATGGTGGGTGCATTTGAACTGCCATCAAACAATAGCGGGTTTTTTAATAATTATGTGGATATTAAAACCAGGTGGAAATGCAGTTATGCACTCCTAAAGTGCAGTGTTTGTTTTTAAGAATATTTTCTTTTCAAACCTTGCAATTTTGAAGATAAAAAATTATCTAGTTAGAATACAGGGAAACCGCTAACAATAGGTAGTCTTATGATTTATAGGCTCTGTAGTAGTAAACTACTACAATCTGTCAAATTTTCATTATAGATTGTCAACTTTATCGCTGAAGCATATGGTTCAAAATTGATTGAAAAAATTTGACAGTTTCAGGTAGCTTGATGTGCTGGCGTCTGTTCTTATTGTTGCATCTAAGTTAACTGCAAGTATGACATTTAAAACAAAACGTAGTGACCAAGAAGCTCTCGACTTGACACCTTTTTTTGTGGGAAATCATTAAATGACCCCTCCCGCTGTGGCTGGCCCAGCAGCTGGAGGGAGTGTCTGAATCTTACTCACTAAAACCTTCCTGGTTCCTTCCTTGTTCCTTATGTAAGTCTTTGTGTGCCAAGGCCACGGTAACTCTTGCGAAAAACGCAAAAGCATTTTGACAACCATTCAACCTCAATTCTGATGTATTTTATTGTTTTAATTTAGTTGATAACTTTCAATAGCATTGTAAGTCATTTTAAGACAAAAAATTTTGCGAAGGCTTTTATTTTTTTTTCCACAAAGCCTGACATTATACTGACATTCAAATGTCAGACTGGTATGATAAAACCAATCAGATTTTTTAAACTACAAAGGGACTAACAATTTTCTATATATTATCTTTGGTCGGGGACAAAGCTGGACAAAGCCAGCCTTTGTGTTTGGTGTGACAAGCTGACGTATGGAATATGAAACCTCAAATCGTGAAAAGTAATTAAACTGCTCGTTAGAGTTCGTGTATTGTATTGTAGTGGGCATTTTTTTTTATTTTAATAGAATTTTATTATCTAAGTGGACTCCCACACCGCAGTTCTATAACGTTATACAAAATTGTATAACACGATATCTAATGTTATGAATGTTATGGTGTTACACATCGTGTTATACAATATTGTATAACATTATATAACTGCTATGTCGGAGTCCCCTAACGTGCAATTTATTTGATTTTTGTCGTATCTAAATATAATTTTGATATCTTAAAGAAAGATGAGTGGAGGGATATGGGGGAGGCCTTTGCCCAGCAGTGGGACAATACAGGCTAATTAAAAAAAAAAAATCTAAAAGAAAGAAGTCTACAAACATTATAAAGTGAACAGTTTGTTTGTATATTTGTTTACCTAAACGCGCCAATTCCTCGGAACTACAGGACCGATTTCAATACTTCTTTCAGTATTAGATAGCCCATTTATCGGGGAATATTGTAGGCTAGCTGTTAAACAGTTACGCGTGAACCCTAAGGGACGCGTTGAAACTGTCTGGCAGAAGTAATTTTTTTTATATACCGATTCAGATAGAACAATAATTGTGTTTTGATGCCGATTGTCCGTAAACACGCATATAAACGTTCATTACAACTGATTACAATCGGACACATAATGATTTATTTGACACAGTAAATTCATGAAATGAACATACTATTTTATCTGCAACCCTTTTATACTATACATTTAAAAACT
The DNA here is from genome assembly GCA_958496145.1 of Heliothis peltigera. Lineage (NCBI taxonomy): Eukaryota > Metazoa > Arthropoda > Insecta > Lepidoptera > Noctuidae > Heliothis > Heliothis peltigera. Next base: position 13,512,998 of record OY292321.1, on the reverse strand, counting down.
TTATTTTCTATTGGGAATTCATCAAATGACCCCTCCCGCTGTGGGTAGCTGAGACTGTTACTGACTAAAATCTATTCTTCTTCGTTCTGCAGGCTCAGCATGACGATTCTATATCTATTCTACCAAGAAAAGATAAAGATCTTTCTGTCAATGTCAACATGTCTTCTGCCCGAGCATGACGCGACCTGTCAACTCGCATACAATCACTTGTAGACTTATGTCGATCGAAGTAAGAAAAAAATCTTTTCTACGTGTCAAAAGAAATCTTACGTCAATCTGTCACTTTTCTGTCATTATATCCGTTCTCCGGTAGACAAAACTTGTTTCTATGGTTGTCATGCTGAGCCTGCAGGTCCAACCTGTCATAATATATATTATACAATTTTTAACCCTCATTTAACAAGATATAGATTTTTCACCTTACATTTTTGTATGAAGTGACTAAAAATATTTTATGCGATTTTATAGTTTCAGGCCTAACAATATTTGGTTACGTTTTGAATAGCTAACAATTGCGCTGCAACACGTTAGAGCGACGCGTGTTGGTAAAAGCCTATTTTTGGATGCACTATAGAAATCTATCGGTGAATAAGTGTTACGAAAAAGGTTGTGTTTGCGTTTTAGACGGATTCAAAGCTGAAAATTAAACAAAAAGAGGTTTTACTCTTATGTCTGTTGTATTTTAAGAATAGTTTATTAAAATCTAAATTAAAAAATATATTTTTTCTAAGTGATCTAGGATAATAATGTATATTATACATAAATAATAATCACAAAACTATAAAATGACCATCGCATTCAAGGTCATTATAAAATTAGAAATATAATTTCATACTAGGTATATTGTTTCTTATAAAACTCATCTGGTTTTTGTACGTAATTGCCAAATGGCAGAAATTAATTTCCCAAGGGAAAGTCACCAAAGACAAACAATTGAAAACATATTTTCCTTGAGAATTTAAAAATGGAATGATACAGAGAGCAGGAAAAATAATTTTAGCTGATCTTTTAAACGAATATGGTAGAGTTTTTTTTTTATATATTAGACCTATAATAGTCCACATACTAATTAGTTAAAATAGCCATTAAAATTAACAGCTAACACTCTGACTGAACAGCGTCATTCAATCACTTACAGTTTTTTAATTGAACCGCTCAAAATGTTCAACATTACAGCTGCTTGAAGAGCCGTCGTATAATTGAAGTAGTTCAGCGCCCTGTCACCGCAGCGCTAATAGCGTTTTATTTTCAACTAGCGACCCGCCCCGGCTTCGCACGGGTGCTATGCTGATACTAAATACACTACAGAAAAACTCAAGCTCAAAAATAACAGTACTTCTCCACTATTTAATTGATGTTATTATACATATAAACCTTCGTCTTGAATCACTCTATCTACAAAAAAAACCGCATCAAAATCCGTTGCGTAGTTTCAAAGATTTAAGCATACAAAGGGACATAGGGACAGAGAAAGCGACTTTGTTTTATACTATGTAGTGATATGGTGTCAACTAGCCGATGTTGTTGATCTATCGAGATATATATTTTTTCCTAAGATGTAAAATACTTCATTCAATTAAGTCGTGGTAGCCTAGCGGTTAAAGCACCAGCCTCTTAAGTATGAGTGTGCGAAGTCAAGTACCAATGCAACTTTTCTAAGTTGTATCTTAGAAACCAATGACTGATTAAAAGGTGAAGGAAAACATCTCGAGGAAACCTGGATTATAAAGTTTAAAATCACCAACCCGCATTGTGTGCCCAGCAGTGGGACGATAAAAAGAAAAAAACTAATTAATATTCTTTATATCAATAATTTTCTTTTTTTTTTCATTTATATTTCATAACCATTAATTTATACAGGTTGTGTATAATCTTTAAAAATATTGTTTAAAGGTTATTTAAACCTACAGACAGACATGTGTTGCTGGGGAGTTTGTTGCGCCACTTCTTTTTCCCAGGAAAGACACATAAGAAGTGATGAAGGGTGAGCTGTCTTTTGTAATTTTGACATTCAAAAAGTGCAGTTTAACAGCCAAGTTTGAATAAATGATTTTGTTTTTCAGTTTAAAAGAAACAAGTAACCAAAACCAGCTTTCTCGGAATCGATGCAGCCTATTTCCTGGTACCCTACTGGTACCCTAGCCTATTGTCGTGTTGATGAAAGCGATTGGCTAAGCGTTATCTAGTTACAGTGTTGATCGTGACATTCAACAAGTTGGCTACACGACGTATAGACGTATAACTGAATGGCGTTGTTCAATCAAAGGGCTAGCTAGTGTTTGGCTATTTTAACCAGTTGGCTGCGACACAGACAGTTACAATACTCGAAATACTATTATGTACTGTCCTACGGTTTGAATTTGCGTCGCGTCCTTTTTTTAAGCCGACTGTTTCAGTATATATAAGACGCAACAAACAATAAAAATACTTTCTAATTTAAAATTTTCATTTGCCGTAGTAAATAAAAAACTTCGCTTAGAGCCTGTTTCACCACTTACGAATAAGTTCCAGTTAGTTTTTTTGGTAAATAATTTTTATACAAATTGTGTTCCATTTTTTAATTTATTCGGTTGTTAGTGGCTATTTGGATATAGTGAAATTGGACCTTAATCTAGCAATTATTTACATTAAAAAACTTATCTGAATTTATGAAGCATACGTTTAACAAACACTTTTCAACAGCAAACGTGTTGTTTTTTATTCTACTGTCCTATAAGGGGAAGTGTTTAACCCAGTTACCCGGGCATCCCGATATCCCTTGGTCGTCCTCGGGGAAAGTCTGACAACCAGTCTTGTTGTCAGACTTTCTGGATTCGACTACTCGCAACGACTGCCAAAGATATGCAAATGACAGCCGTGAATTTAAGTTGCCTTCTGAAACATAGAGATAAATAATTATAAGATATTTATTTGGATCATACATTTATATACAACTATTTTTTTATTTTTACTTTTTTAAGTTTTAAATATTCTTCATTGTATAATATTAGTATACAAACGAAAAAATACGATTCACCTAGGTGTAAATTTAATAATATTATGTACATATCTATATCAAGCTGTGAGAATTAATTTGTATATACAGCATATCCTCCATTGACGTCCCCCGCAAATGTCAAATTGTCAAGGTAATTGTTATATTCGCCGTATAAGCTATACTGATTGAATGAACGTACTAATAAGCGTACCTACATACCTGCCTCTATTATGTAGAATAATAGGATTACAGGAACTAATAATCCAGATACCAATTAACTGGTCGTGCCAACCTTGACGGAGCACCGAGAGAGATTCTAGAGTCAGGAAGCATTCTTGTATTGTCTACTACAGATTAATTGCCGTCTGAATTGCCGTTCAAAACTGTGTTCAGATGATACGACGGCATTAAGAGCTTAACGCGTATTCCAAAAGCTGGCAACGTCGCAAATAGTTGTCAAATATTTACATGTTTTAATTAATTTCTCAATATTATTTTATGAAAACATAAAATAACGCTCTGTAGTGCACTAAGAAAGTTAATAATAAAATTATTAATAAGGTAATGCAATTATTAACATTTTAACAGGGAACATGTAGTTTTGGAATGCCTTTTTTACAATAATTAACACTTTTAAAACATCAAATTTAGGGTTTTAAATGCAATTCCTATTCAATTCTTTAGTGCACTACAGAGCCATATTTCTTATTTTCATATAGTAAATTGGCCAAATTAATTAAAACGTGTAAATACTTGCCAACTTTTGGTATACGCGCTCTTAAGTAGGTACTGAGGAGAACACTGAGTTTAATTACCTAGTTTACGATATTACTTAGTAAAAAGTTATGAGGTGTTGGTTGAGAAATAAATAGATGAGGAGACGAGATCATTGTGAACAATGTTTTTTTTTACTAGTTTAGAATATAGGTACAGATAGACAGATAAAGCAGCCAGCACATGTAGGTATCGAAACTGTTCAATTTTTATAAGTAGTCAACTTTGAATCATAATATACTTCAGCGATAAAGTTGAAAATATATTAAAGAAATTTTAAAGATTTTAGTAGCTTGATGTGCTGTTGTGTTACGAATTGTTTTTTACGCTATCATTATTAACTCTGTTATATATTATATATCTATATCCCTCACACATTCACACAACGTCATCAAGTCCCAAACTAAGCAGAGCTTGTACTATGGGTACTAGACAACTGATAAACATACTTATATACTTTTCTTTTGTAAATACATACATACATATTATACATAGAAACACCCAGACTAAGTCAAACACCTATGTTCATGCACACAAATGTTTGACTTATGCGGGAATCGAACCCGCGACCCATAGCGTGGCAGGCAGGTTCACTGACCACCACGCCATCTCGTCGTCATATTATGTCTTTATTTTTATTATATTAAATTCAATGGCTAACTAACTGTTTTCTTTTCTTCAACAGGTAACCGGCTGAGTCCATGGCCTCAGCCCTCAACAATGTACAAGTAAGTAATTAAATCATAATAATGCCACTATTAATAATGTAATAACTAGCCTTATAATATACATCACTAGGGTAGTCAGTGCAGACAGCACATCAAGCTACCCGATACTATCAAATATTCCCAATCAACTTTGAACCATGTGCTTCAGCGCTAAAGTTAAAAATCCATTGAGGAAATTTGTAGCTTTATTTGCTAGCGTCTGTACACCACACACTTAGACATTGGTTGACTAGTTCAGATTGATCGATCACGAATGAGAACAAACAGTACGATACTAAGAAACACAAACAGATAACACTACAAATAGAAGCATGCAATCGTGTGATCACTTAGCCAATAAACTGTAAATTCAGTTTAGAATTAAGGTGATTCACACACTGTACCGCGCGCCGCCACGGTTATGTCGAAGCAGATCGCATGCCATGCGTGTTGCAGGGCTTCTGTGAAATCCACCCAAATCTTTTCTCGGGAGAAATCTTTATGAACTTCTTCCTTCCTCTGGGGAGAGACGGAGTGGAGGGCTGGACTCTTACTGGCTAAAACCACCCCGGTGTCTCCGCACGTGCGCTCGGGGCCGCGCGGGAGTCCAAATTCTTCCGCAGTACCACGCTAGTGCTGGCCCGGTCAGTCCGGGCCTCGCCTCCTGCACGGGGTAGTGAGGTGTCTGTCTACCCACATGTACTACAGCTGTGTACCCGTACATCTCCTTGGGTCCATTGAATAGGGGGCGGGTACTTCCCCAAGAGCCTAGCCCTAGGACACACTCATGTGGGGCGGAAAGCATATCCGCGATTTCATGCATTTTTCTATCCATTCCCGCTTGTCTACGATCGATCTTGCGGATGGGTGGATCTTGACACTATAAGGAACTGCTAAACATCCGTCGACGACAGTGTGCGATGTCGTGTATGAATCGCCATATCTGTACGAACAAATAAGATTTCATGTGGATAAATTTTCGTCTCGTGTCGTAAATTTACGAGATAGCATTTGGTTTTGACGGAGCGTTCGAGGCGTCCGCCGCCCCCTCCATCCCTCAACTCTTGAGCTCGAGTCATTTGTCGACAAACAGACAATCCGTTCTACTCAAGAATTCTATAATTGAATTTCAGTGACGAATGTATGTGTGACCAATCCTGATGGTTTTTTTAAGTGGGTCAAATTTTCTCCATGTCTATATGCCATATAGTAAAAGCATAATTTTTAATTGATAAAAGGTATAAAAATAATAATGATACCTATTTTTTATTTTGTAATTACATGAATTATGTTTTAAACTAAAAATTATATGCAAAATAATTAAAATAAGTCAATTTTTCAGATTGACACTAAACTGTAAAATTTTCCCAATCGAATTTCCCAAATTCCCAAGTTGCACTTAGCAAATAAAGTTGAAAATGTATCAAGGACATTTGACAGGCTGTTGTAGCTTGATCTGCGTCATATGAGATTTGACATCTGTCAAATATCTAAATGTATGTCTAAACTGCCAGTATTGTTGACACGTGTAATTCGTATTCAGGGCCTTTGAATGATTTAGCTTACGATTTGAATTTGAGCCGATCCATCTAGCAATGTGTACTATCTTTAATTAAGTTGGAACCGACGTCGACAAGCGAATTTGCGACTGGCTGATAATACGTGTGTGGTAGCTCTAATAGTCGGCTTTTAAATGTGTGTATTTCATTAAAACCCTTATAGCTATGATGTCAATATAAGAAAGGAATGTCAAAAATATATTTTTTATTGCTTTCATTATATGCTTTATTGAAATATATTACATAAAATACTATATGAAATTAATTAAAATTAAAACTTTTTTTTTATTTATTTATCCTCTTTATTGAGGAAAAGTACTTACAACTAATGAACTATAACTATTAAACCAAAAACTAAAAAGCGTCGAAACCAAAATTAATTCATAATAAAAAATATATAGGTATGTAAATTGAAATAATTATGTACACATCACGCATCGAACTATTCATCCGCATCACTTCACTGTCATCTAAAAAAAAAGAATCTATAGCTAAACAAAAAAAAAAGAACTGAGAAAAAAGAATTCCACCAACAAGTCAAAATTGTACTTATTGTATGTTATTTTGTTTCAGTTATATGCGACGATTTCAGCAGGTAGACTGGGGGGGAGTACGTCGTGATAGTCACAACGTATTCACCAAGCTCATCAGGACCAAGGACCCCCGTGATTCAGAACCCAGCCAGGAGGTCACCCTCCCTGGCAAACAACGACTTTCGGTAAGATACACAACATTTTTTATAGACTAAGGGCCTGTTTCACCACCTACGAATAAGCTCCAGTTAGTTTATTTGGAAGATAATTTCATACAAATTCTGTTACATTTTTGAATTTATTCGGTAGATAGTGGCTATTCGGACATCGTGAAACTGGCCCTTATAATAGAAATAAGTTGTATTCGTAATTATTGAGTTTTGTAACAGAAACCAAATAAACAAATATGGTGTACGTCGCCGTAAAATCTCGGGCATGCTAACCCTGCTAGTTAAATAAAACCAAGCTAAAACTAACGAAGTTTACCGAGTAAAGAACAGAAACTTCTGCAAGCGACGGTCTAACAAATGGTATTTCTTACAAGCCGCCATTTCTTAGACATTCATTATTTTGCTGTCGTTCGAAGGCGACTGGATTTTTTTTAAGTGTGGCGTTTCTCTCTAAAGAGATCGGGATAAGATAGAGAGCATTTGCACAGACACAGGTGTACTTTCTATTCCCTCGTCTCTCTCTCATATTTTGATTGGATGGCAATCCGATACAACCGGAGAGAGATCAGGCGCAGGACCTATATTTACTTGCTCTCCGCTGCACGGTTGTATCTATAACTAACTTCTTGTAACTCGTAAAACCCACTAAACAATTTATTAGCGCGACGTCTAGACCAACGAGGCAGATCACATAAAATAACCCCATATAATGTTGTTTTACTGTATCCCTGTATACGACAAAGCAAGAAGCCAGCAGTATGCAAAGCCTTAAACACGATCAAGACATGTTGCGACTTCAGGCATAGTTGTGGAAGCTTCTGCGGTAGTTCACAACTAACGGTGAACATTGTTTAAGTTTGGTTGCGAAACACATAAGGGTTAACTACACAACATTGTTACTGTTACCTGGACTTTTGCATTATTAGAAGAGCCAGTTACAAGCGTATGGCTCGACCAAAGATGTAATAGTGTCCAGCTGGTTAATGGCCACGCCAGTCGCCAGCTGCGCAAGACATACATTATAACGCACAAGCATTTGTGCAGACACGGGTGCACTCCGTATTCCCTCACTCTCATAGTCTGATGGTATGGAAATCCACGACACGATCGGAGAGAGATCAATCATCAATCTGAATCAGGAATCTGGAAGAGATTCCGGGTTGCTTTATGAAAGTCTCTTTAAATCCCACAAAGCGATTTCGGCCCTACCCGGGAATTTAACCCGAGACCCCGTGCACAGCACTTGCGCTATGTGACTGCTAGACCAACGAGGTGAAAGGTTATGCTGCATTATAAAACTCTTTTTGTTTACCAAGTCTTTTAGAATTGTCTTTTACCAAGTCTTTGAATGATCCAAGATTCCTATGTGTAGTATTATTTCGGGGCTGTGGGTTGTTCGCAAGAGAGATCGCGCTTCTGGCATAGAAAAAACAAAGTAGCTCAGTACGATTCTGACACTATCCATGTGCGCCCACTGTTACTTGATATTATTAAAATACCACCATTTTTTTCCTACTTGTAAGAATAATTTCCTATCACCTTCTATCTCACGGTCAATATTTTCTATAGAGAATTTTGATAAAAATCACATTGTCTTTCGGTAGGTATTTATTAATTGCCTTTCTAACGGTTGGCTGAAACAATTATTAGCCATTTTCCTCTTTCGGCGAGGGCCGGCCAGCAATTTATATTTCAAAAGGTGGTTGGTCCGCTTCTATTACTTTAATGCGGGCTTTAACTGAGTCCTTCCGATGCTTAAATATTTTATCGTTTTCCTACTGTCTGGCATATAAAACTGATAGTATTATACACTACTTTTTGCTGATATTTTAAGGTAGTTTTTCTTTAAAATATATATATAGTCCTACATTTAAATGTTTTTGAGATACAATTATAAATATAAATGAGTAAATAATAACAATATGTACTAATCACTAATATCATAGCTAGCTTTTATTAGCTGCCTATGCTTGTTGGGGTACCAAGCTGTCTTGGAGTCGGCTTCCAGTCAAATCCAGACGCAGTTGAGTACCAATGTTTTACCTGGAGCGGCTGCCTTTTTGACCTCCTCAACTCAATTACCTGTATCTTACCTATATCAAAAAAACCCTATATCTTAACGTGGGGTTAGACTATTTGTCAGACCTTCTGACTACCTGTTACGACTGCCAAAGATGCACAAATGACAGCCGGGATCCCTTATTTTAACGTGCCGACCGACCGTGCCAAGTGTTGCTTAACCTTATAATTACTCAGTCACGAGCTTTTCATACTAAGAGCTTTTTAGTCCTAGCTGATGAAAAATGACTACGCAATTCATTGGTCAACCATTGCAAAAGTCCAACCAATCTTTCGAAGAAGTTTTCATAAAATTGGTACTTGACAGCAAAATTAAAGTGTCGGATCACCCCTTAACATCTTAAAAGGACAAAAACACGCAAAGAAAAGATGCAGAGACGCAGAGACGCGGATATCGAATGCATCATGTCTTAAGAAATCGACACCATTCACATTCGTTGCAAGTTCTCGTACATATGCTTTAGAAACTGCTATGAAAAATTCTCGCTTTATAAGCTACGTTACTGAATTCCTTTACAGAAGTTGGCGTCTATAGAAACGGTGCTTATTACAAAAATGTATTTTACATTGTATAAGTGTTGCTATTGAGTAAGACATACATTGATAGCAGTTTGAAATTTTCTTTTAAAGCGCTTTATATTAAAGGAATCAGTAATTTTTAGCGGTATTGAGCAGACGTGGTGATTAATGCTCAGTGCTATGTGTGAGAAGAGGTCTGTGAGTGACAAGTTACAAAAGGCTGATGATGATGATGATGATTTTAACTGTACGATCCAACAGACAAACTATGTGTATAGTTTTGTTGGACATCGTACACATTGTAAATGTAACATGTACCTTTTATTCAATAAATAAATAAATAATGGCGCTAAACCCAGGAAGGCTGAAGATATTTAATTTCATACTTTGAGGAGCTCGTGGCTAAGTAACAACTGCTTAGGCTAATGGATTATAAGCAACGCTTGGTGTGGTCATGATGAGTTCCTCCATATTTCAGAAGGCACGTTAAACTAGTGGATCATGGCTAACATTTGTGCATTTTTCACAGTTGTCACGAGAAGACAGAAGACAAATTAAAATCCAACAGCTAGTCTTAACAAGGAATATCGGATTGCTAAGACTAGTTGATGAGGTCAGATACCCAGTCGCTCCATGTAAGACAATGGTCCTCACCTGCAGCCAGTTAGACAGGAAACCGACCTCAACTTAGCTTGGGAAAAAAGCTAGGCAAATGATGATGAAATAACACACTTTAATTTCATCTATGTTTTCCTCGCTTATATGTACTCTTTGTACCCTATTTGCAAAACCAAAACCACAATAACATACCGCAATGATAATTGCTGTTTCGATTTGCCATTTGATTAAAATTTTGAATGTAAACTAAGCGAAATACATTTCCCAATTAAAGCTCAAACAACTAATATAACATGAATGACACAAAATTTATATGTAGGTATTGTTTTTATTAAGAAGGTCGTGTCTAAGTCACAGCCATACTCGATCATAAGGTTAAGCAACGCTTGGCGCGGTCGGTCCGTGGATGGGTGACCATCTTGTCAGGACGAGTTCCTCCGTGTTTCGGAAGGCTTCTAGGAAGCAAATTGGTGGGTCCCGGCTGTCATTTGTATATCTTTGGCAGTCGTTAGGGGTAGTCAGAAGCCAGAAAGTCTGACAACCAGTCTTACCAAGGGGTATCGGGTTGCCCAGGTAACTGGGCTGAGGAGGTCAGATTTTTTATTGCTATAAACTAGTGCTTGACCACGAACCCACTTGATGGTAAGCAATCATGCAATCATATTATAGTCTTTGATGGTGAGGCGAACTAGTTTATTAAAAGCCTATTCATTCACTCTAGCCCTAAAGACACCTAAGTTATAAAGGAAAGTCTTCAGCTGGCAACCAGTCCCTCGACGTACGCGGTATAAACAACGAGGCGAAACGCTTAGTTCGGGCCGTAGATTTCTCAACAATGTAAAGGGATATTTGCCGTACGACACGGCTGTCCATTATATTAAATTTAGTCATGACTAAAAAGCTTGATTGAATACACGATAACCTTCAAAATAAAGCCAAACATCGGGCTGACAGCCGGCTGACTTTTTAGCCGGTCGTGAGCGTATTCTCTTAAAGATAGAGAATTTGGGCCGTGCATCAGAAAGAGGCGCGTGATAGTGTGCGCCCGCTCAACAGCGAACTTACAACATTCCTACAAGTTCTTCAAGCATTGTTGAAATACCTTCACAATTACTTTTCTATCCCCTTAATATTGGAGTTTAAGTTACAGTGCCTTCAATAAGTTTACTGAAATCCTTCGGTAAACTATTCCATTGTGAAGAATGAAGCTTCGTAGTTACAATACCTACAATATCGAAAAATGAATCCTGGCGTTTATTCAAAGCTATTACAGTACGCGAAACAAGATCAGTTTTATTTAATTGACCCTTCCCGTCTGTACCAAGTGGCTCTTTATTACATTTCCCCTTCAGTCCAGCGTTTAATTATTGCAATTTTGAACTCAACCGTCACAAAATACAGAATTATAATTAATTTCATTTCTAACTATGTTTTAATCGTGTCAGCGTGTTAGAACTTTGGACTAGGAAACTAACCGGGTATTAAACTTGTTGGACATGTCGCCACATGACACTGATATTTAACAGGCAGATTTGTAGTTAAATTTGAAACTGTTGTGGACAGAACGGAACGGAGTTTTGTGTCCGAAGTTTACAATTTCAAGTGAAGGCAAACATTGAGTGGCTATTGATTTTGTATACCTAGCTTTTTTGTATAATAAGTAGAGGTGTTAAATGAAAAACTATTGATAAATTGAAATCGAACTTTTTGATTCTATGAGCTACGTAGCCGCGTCGTTATTATGAACAATATTTCATTTTAAATATTGGTTTAGTATCATTAAGAAAAAAGGTTTCTAGTAGTTCTGGTTGACTTTTTTTAGAAAGTAAATCTTTCAAAAAATTATACTTTTAATTATATGATATACATTCAACTACTGATTATATTTAGGGCCTGTTTTACCATCTACGAATAAGCTTATTTGGTAAATAATGTCATACAAATTCTGTTCCATTTTTGAATTTATTCGGTAGATAGTGGCTATTCGGACATCGTGAAACTGGCCCCCAAAATTATCAAAATTTCCATTTCTTTAAATAAAAACACAAACAAAGCGAATTAACTCACAATAAATTCCTATTCATTCAAAGCTTTCAGTTACAATAAACGTAGATGGTTCCAAAGAAAACGTTTAACGCATGAAATAGTCGTTCTACAAGATATTTATGTGGCACCAATATCCGCAGACAATGCGCCGTGAAACGGAACGTGATTCTCTGAGGGCATATTATATGACGTATAAATCCTATCATAGCACGTATCAGCGTATCGTTCGAGGGGTACGCATGGAAAATCTATGAAACAATGTGATTCTTAAAGTCTTTACATTTATGTTTTAGAAATTATTTGGAAGTAAATTTTATATTACGTTAGTTACTATTATTACTTTTAGAATCATGATAGAAGGAAAAATTTCTAAATCTTTGCCAAGCAGTTAAATGGTTATAGGCTAACAACAAAAGATAGAATTCCTTTTTTTTTTTTCAAAAAAGCGAATTCGTAGAACAATCATAATTTTTTTTAATCAATCCATTACTCAGCAAAGAATTAAACATATAACGTAAAAAAACGAATTAAAAAAATATTTAAAGAGAAAACTATGCTTATTTTATAATCTTTACTAATATTAAAAATGCGAAAGTAACTCCGTCCGTCGCGTTTTAAATGGCACAGTCGCCAGCACATCAAGCTACTAAAATCTGTCAAATTTCCGTATCAGATTTTCAACCTTATCGCTGAAGCAAATGCTTCAAAATTAATTGGGAATATTTAAAAGTTTCGGATCGCTTGACGTCTATATACGTACAACGGGCCATGTATCCAACATTTTCTCTAGTACAAAGATTGTTTAAAGCCTAAATAGGCTGCTTTTTATCCGGGCCGGTAGAAGTTCCCTCGGGTCGCGGGCGGAACCACGGGGAACAGCTAGTATAATATATTTAAGCACTTTATATGAGAATAAAGTCGAGTGCGGTGAACCTTCGTTTCTTCGCGTGGGACGGCCGTGGGCTGAAACGAGTGTCTCGAAGCTGAGTTTCAAGCCCAGAATTTATGTCAATATTGTACCTATATTGCAGAATGCTTTTAGAATTATTTTAAATATAAAAACCTCCCTTGGTGACGTAGTTTAATAATAATAGTCTATTATTTTGTCATTTTTGTTATATATAAGGTATTATAAAAATATGTTCCACGGCTTTAATCTTTTGACCGCTACTGTCACGAATAGATGACAAGCCAAAAAGTACCCAGCACGCCACGTCACGAATAAATGACAGACTTTTAAAATTAAAAAAATGGTATGTTATAAATTAATTCTTAGCATAGCGCTGAGGGCACGTCTTTTATTTTTTTTATTGTGATTGTCAAAAGGTTAATGAGAGGAAGTATAGTGTTTATAGATTACAATAATGAAGGTTAATTATTGATTATTTATCATAACAGTTTCATATAAAAATGTACTCATAAATTGTGAACCACTTTATGCAGAGTAGAGTGCCGTTCCGGTGTACAAGTTCTTTGCTATTGTAATCTATAAACACAATACTACCTCCCATTAAAGCCGTGGCAGATATTTTTATAACACCTTGTATACGAACTACTGATAAAATTCAAGTTAAATAACTTTATAACCGTCGTACACTTAGTATTTCCAAAGAAATTAGTACGTATTTCTCAACCAAGTTACGGAGATAGAAAAAATAAAAATGAAGACAGTTCAGTTCAGTTGTGAATACAATTGTTACGTTTTTCCCTTTCCTTAAATAGCAAAGCAATGCGAAAACATTTAAAAATGAAAAATGTCTTTTTAAATGGAGCGTAATTTCCTACTGAGCTTAAAACTTTAAGTTGTAAGCGAAACGCAGAATGCAGACTTGGTTTCTGGACTTTTTATATTTGTTCGAGAAGCTATTTAGTTGCAATATTGTTGCTTATGAAGATGTGCAGACAGCATATCAAGCTATTTTATATCTGTCAAATTTCTTTAATAGGTTTTCAACTTTATTGCTCAAGTATATGGTTTAAAGTTGATTGGAATTTGATAGTTTCGGCGCCTGTACCTGTGAATAAACCTAAGAAGTACATACATATTTGTTGATAGCACAAATCTATTTGATGTCTAACAATACCTTCATTTCTAAGTCTTCTGAAAAACAATCTTCCTTACAAGGCTACCAAAAATACTATCTAAATAAAACAGTAAAGGTACTTTGCTGCAAATAGAATTGGGAACAGGGCAGGAAGAAGAAGAAGACTTACGATTATATTCGTATATTCTAGAATTAAGTACCGATATCTTTATAGTATGGACTTAAGTTGAAATGTACCACTTTCTAAGTTACTTACTGTCCTGTTTCTCGATTCGTGCAACATTACAATGCGTCTATAATAACTTAACCAACATAATGTACTTTTAACAGATATTACACTCTAAGGACTTGTTATTAGAGTACTTTTTTCAATAGCATCTTGTCATGCAACTTTGTCTAGTCAAAACTGAATTGTGAATTGTGACAAACATTTTGTTATTAAAAACTTTATTTTATTGAAGTATTTTTTACAAATGGTAATTGGTATATATTTACATAAAAAAATACTTAATAAATTTCGTCAAAGAAATCCCCCTCATCACGGCTCACTGGGAGTATTGGGAGTATACCCAATATGCTGGCAGCATTGCCACGTTGTATGGCAATGCTTATCCGTTGGCCGAAATAAAAGCCAGTTTTTGGAAGAGTGTCAGCGAGTCAACCCCAAAGTTTGCAACTTATTTGTAAATCTATTTGATAAATAAACAGCTTTAATTGTATTTTATTATTCTTTAAAATTCCTTTCCCGAATTATTACCATTTAAATTCTTTGCACAAAGTATGCAATTAATGAATATAAATAATTCGAATGAGCACTGATAATTCCGATTGAAGACCGATTTTAAATGGAATTTAATTTACCGAAAGTTGGTATGTACCTTTTAAAGCTTGAATTATTCCAATAATTAATATGAAGTTTTAATTACAAAATCTGTATGTTGGAATGCCCTGCAGCGCATTCAGGGGTTGACTTCCACAAATTAAATGATTCGAACTCCCGCAGACGGATTCAAAATCCTGTCGATTATTGAAGTATGTGATAAATTCAAGCGTGTAAAACTGCAATCAATTTGCACAATGCATATTGCATACTTTTGTTATAGGATATCGTATTTTTTAACAAAGCGGTTCGTAAAATAATGCCTTTGGTATTCTGTAAAATAAGCATTGAACACGTTCAAAGGATGCCAAACAAATTAAAAAATGGGCTTGTTAGCTTAAAAATGACGTTCAAACCACGCTCGCGGTTTCGATAAACCATGTTTTTACAAACTTGTATAGTAAACTAGTAGTTTTTCTTGGTTTCTCTCGGGTAAAAATGTAGCCCATGTTCACCGGGGATAGTGTAGCTTCCCAACAGTGAAAGAATTTTTCAAATCGGGCGAGTAGTTTTGAAGTCAATTCAAACAAACACACAATCAATTCCTTTCTGTTTATAGTATCAATATAGATGAACTTATTTTTCTTAAAAGGTGTTTGTTCTATTGAGAATACTAAAGTATTCTTGTACCCAACTCATAATCCACAAAGCACTCTGAGAGCCATCCCTAGAGTATTTTGTGGTGGGCCAGCCAACTGCATGTGGTTAGGCATCAATATTTCACAGGAAACTACCGAGTCGAGTAGCTTACCTTTGGTTGAAACTCAACTTTGGCATAATAGTGTGGTTAGCCAGGTTCTAAGCCTATTTATTTTAATTCTGTAAGCGACACATCGTGACAAGAGTCGTGGTGGCCTAGTGTTTAAAGAGCCAACCTCTCAAGTATGAGGGCGTAAATTCGATTCTAGGTCGGGCAAGTACCAATGCAACTTTTCTGTTTGTATGTACTTTCTAAGTATATCTTGGACACCAATGACTGTGTTTCGGATGGCACGTTAAACTGTAGGTCCCGGCTGTCATTGAACATCCTTGGCAGTCGTTACGGGTAGTCAGAAGCCAATAACTCTGACGCCAGTCTAACCAAGGGGTATCGGTTGCCCGGGTAACTGGGTTGAGGAGGTCAGATAGGCAGTCGCGCCTTGAAAAACACTGGTACTCAGCTAAATCCGATTAGACTGGTAGCCGACCCCAACATAGTTGGGAAAAAGGCTCGGGAGATGATGAAGCGACACATCATCTGCCTAGCCTTTTTACAGCCATGTTGAGATCGACTTTCAGTCTAACTGGGTGCAGCTGTGTACCAGTTTTTTACGTGGAGCGACTGCCTGTCTGACCTCCTCAACTCAGTTACCTGGGTAACCCGATAACGATATTAGACTTTCTGGCTTCTAACTACCCGTATTGACTGCCAAAGATGTACAGACGGCAACACATCAAACTACTTCAATCTGTCAATTTCCTTTATAAATTTTCAACTTTATAGCTGAAGCATATGGTTCAAAGTTGATTGGAAAAATTTGTCAGTTTCAGGTTGGGTAACTTGGGTTGAGGTCAGATAGGCAGTCGCTCCTTGTAAAACACTGGTACTCAGCTAAATCCGGTTAGACTGGAAGCCGACCCCAACATAGTTAGGAAAGGCTCGGGAGATGATGGGTAGCTTGATGTGCTGGCATCTGAACATGGAGCAGTACACTAGTAGGAAGTTAAATTTGATAGTCAACTTTCCGAACGAAATAATTCTTAGATCAAATTCAAAACTCCGTGCTACACAATACTCTTATTCTTCGGCACAATTCGAAACATTGTTACATCGGTGTTGCTATAATAGAATACAGAATCGTATAAGAGATAAATTGTTGAATTACTTGCAACACTTGTTGGATAGCTCTAGAGAATCGCTCGATAGGAGCTAAATCCCATAGAGGGAACTGTAGCATTTTATTCGTCTTTTTCTTTTTAAATCTTCTTCGCCAGATGAAAATTTTATCTACTATTTTATACTAGTGCCCGCCCGCGGTTTCGTCCGCGTACCGAGGGAAATATCTTACGTAAATGTATAAAAAGTACCGTTTATGTTATTCTGATATATAAGCTATATTAATGTCAAGTTTCATTAAAATACCTTCGGCCGTTTGAGTGTGAAGAGGTAACAAACATACACACACGCTCACAAACTTTGTACGTTTTGATATTTTTATCAACACAGATTTTTTATCTAAATTAACGATAACTGACAAAATTAACAGTATGGCGATTAAAATTGTGTGTTATATCCCATCCCGAAAAACTACTTTCCTCAAAATTATACCTAGCCCGCATGGTTTTAATGTATATTTTTCTTTAACAGCGATGCCTAACGACAATGGACTTGACCTCGCTCGGTGTCGGCTCTTGTGTCGGCACCGGGATGTACCTGGTCGCCGGAATGGTTGCTCGGAAATTCGCAGGACCCGGCGTGGTTATCAGCTTTATCATCGCCGCCCTTGCCAGCATCTTTTCCGGTAAGTAACATCTCTGATTTTATTTTTGTATATGAAAATTCAGGCTTGTTTCAAAAATTATGTGGCAAAAAGTCTGCAATGAAAAATTTTTTGTTAACTTAAATCAATGATGAGATAGTTTTACTAAGGGAATCTCTATCTAAAATGACTCATTAACAAAGCAGGTAGACGCCAAACCACAGTTTTAGTGTTATATTTATAACCAAAAGATTGGCACAAATTATAATTGGTTCCAGAAATTTCCATTTATTTTTGAATTCTCCCTAAAGTAACCGAAGTTACAATCGATACAAGTTGACACCTTATTTCTAAATAGGATTTTAACAAGGGCTTATTAAATGCAAGCTTTAATGCAATGCAACTTCTATTCAAAAGCGAATAAGCCAGAGTGAACATTTTAAATGCCTGATTCACCGGGAACCGTATTCATATTTCATTTGGCTTACAGGATATACATTTAATAATTGTGATAAAGACTTTGTGATACCTGAATTAGTATATAAAGCCGGATAATTGTAGCATGTTTTTGTGCGCAATATAGAAACGAGCGCTTGTATGGCGGTTCGAATTGTTATAGAATAAAATTGATAGATTGGAGTGATCCATTACACATCATCATCATCTCCCGAGCCTTTTCCCAACTATGTAAGGGTCTGCTTCCAATCTAACCGGATTTAGCTGAGTACCAGCACTTTACAAGGAGCGAGTGCCTATCTCACCTCCTTAACCCAGTTAACCGGACCACCTAATGGTTAGACTGGCGTCAGACTTCTGACTAGCCAAGGATGTTTAATGGCAGCCGGGACCTACAGTTTAACGTGCCATCCGAAACACAGTCATAGGTGTCCAAGATATACTTAGAAACTTATAAAAGTTTCATTGGTACGCCTGACCTGGAATCGAACCCACGCACTCATACTTGAGAGGCTGGCTCTTTGACAACTAGGCCACCACGACATTTAAGCGCGTAGCTCTTAGTTATAATTGATAGATCTATTACAGTTATTACCGATAATAATCAAAATCTCAACTATCTAACAATCAATCATATCTTAACTATTTGGGCTTCAACTTACTTAGTTACTGAATAGGAGGATCTGAAACCGACCTGATTACGTATACCTATATTGTTGGAGCTAAGGAAAAGCTTCAATTATTCCATATTCAGCCAATATATCATGCCAACTATAGGTATAATAAACAAGCTGTTCAACTCGGTTCTACCAGCCACCCTGCGGAAACCTATGTTCTTTCTCAGACTTTAGACTATGCGTCTACCAAAATTTTATTTAAATCGGTTCGGTAGTTTTGGCGTGAAAGCTGGACATACAGACAGACAGAGTCACTTTCATTAGTAAGGATGTATTTTTGTGGTGGTGTTTATTGACTCGTTATTTCTTGTGGTTTCCCCCGCGTCCCGGACAAACTTCTTCCCGTAGGTACCCAGATAAAATACTAAAGCTTCCCAACAGTATTTTTTTAAATTCGGTTCAGTAGCTTCGAAACATATTCAATGCAATCAAACTCTTTATAATGTTAACATAATATGTATTTCTATAATAAGTGCCAACTAACCCTATGATTCAATCGACCCTTTCTTCTCTTTAAACAGGAGCTTGCTACGCTGAATTCGGAGTTCGTGTCCCCAATACTACTGGAAGCGCCTACATGTATAGCTACGTCACCGTCGGAGAGTTCATAGCCTTTGTCATAGGCTGGAACATGATTTTGGAGTATCTAGTAAGTAGCGTTTGTATATCTTTGGTTTTTACAACTAAGACATGTTCGCGGGGTGTGTTGACACAGTACTTGTTTCAAATACCGCATTTTTTGGGTAGCCTTATCAATACACGAACTATTTGACGGTGAATTTATTTATTAAGAATTGAATATTGAGTTATACTTAGTGTATGCTCTTTATTTAAAAGTAGGCTCTCCATTATTTTTAGGCTGTTCAAGAATGAACTAATAATAATATTTTAAACTGAACAGCTATTACACCACACTATTCTTAATCTTTATTAATGACCTGTGTGATCTCAGTATCGATAATGCCAAGATAATATCTTATGCGGATGACACAGCAATAACCTTCATCTCGGATTCCTGGTCTCAACTAGAGCATCAAGCTCAGCTTGGCTTTGACATGACGTTAAATTGGCTCAATTCACACGCCCTAACCCTTAATACCTCCAAAACTAAATTTCTGACTTATTCTAACAGCTCGGTCTCTCAACCAAAGACTCCAATCCTGATCAAAGCCCACACTGGTCATCCACAAATACAGGATCCAAATTGTCAATGCCCACCTTTAACCTCTGTTGAAACCATCAAATACCTGGGTATAGTTTTGGACAGAAATCTCAATTTCAAGTCTCATATCGGTTTGGTAACTGGACGAGTACGCAAACTGATATACATCTTTAAAACTCTCCGGCATATTGCTAATCCCATTATAATACGTAACGTCTATTTTGCACTTTGCCTATCCATCGTAACGTATTGCATTTCTTGTTGGGGCGGGGCGGCTAAAACCACCCTCAAGCCGCTAGAAATAGCACATAGGGCCATATTAAAAGTAGCCACTTTTCGTCCTATTCTGTTTCCAACTGATCAACTATACAATGACTGCAAAGTCCTAAATGTTCGGCAACACTTTATACTACAAACAGTCATTCTCCAACACCGCAACACCCCATACCGAATAATAGAAAATAAAAAACGTAGTAAACGTCGAAAAGATGGGATATGCACCCTGCCGCGTGTACGCTCAACTTTTGTTAAGAGATTTTTTCATTTTCTTGGTCCGTTTCTATACAACAAAATAAACGAAGAGTGTCAAATCTACGGACTACCGCATTACAAATGCAAAAAGATTGTACAATCGTACCTCCAAAACAAGTCATACGACGAAACTGAACAGATCTTAACATAGGTGATAAACGTCGACAACCACACACTCATCATACACCCAATCACACACACACACACACACACACACACACACACACACACTTACACTCTCTCTCTCTCTCACACACACACACACTCTCTCTCACACACACACACACACACACACACACTTTTTTATCTTAATTTTCTATATATCTTTTTTAATGATAACTAAACGAATCATGAACTTTTAATGGTCTTACTCAATTATTTTAAATTGTAGCAGTAACATCATAAGCACTATGTACCTTTACATCATTGTACCTTAGGGGTCCGGGCTGCTTCTCCTTAACACAGGTTTCTATAACCTAGCTAGGAGAGCAGTGCTTACACCCACACGTTTGTAGAAATAGTACTGATTTTGTAAAACTGTACATTTAACGTGTACCACTATCCTCTGTCTTGAGTAAATAAATATTATTATTATTTTGTATGTCTTTTTCCGACCACGGGACTATAGAGTCCCGGATTTTTGGAAGGCGAACGTGGGGCCGAAGCCAACACGCTGAAGCCCTTTTAAGACAACTTTAATATTATGTAATGGTGACACAAAACCGACGATTATCCCTGTATACACTATGGAAATGTACCCAAGGACAACCCCCGGTTTGTGCTAAACTATTGCTAAGTATGGAAGAAAATCTACTTGGGTTATTGTGATGGGATGCTAGTGGACTAGGGAAGGGAAAACTATGGGGACTATGACCCCTGCCGATAACAATGTAATAAATACATGTAAAAATGGCAGGAGGAGACTCGCCAGCTCACTTACCGGGCCCCCGGGAACTAGTCGCTAAGTCGCAACAAGGGGGCAACGGGGACGTGAGCGGCTGAAGGGTGAGGTTGCCCCGGCCGGCTTTCTACCCAGATCACGCGCCTTAAAACCGGCATCAAGCCAGGGTCCAGCATCTCTGTGCCCACTCGCCACTTACCCGAGGCATTCACCCTCCGAGCATTGCTCTAGCGACTCCACTCTGGACGGCCAATGAAGGCAAGCCAGAGGCGGGAGACCTGTCCCCCCTCAGGGTTCACTCCGGCGAGCCGGAGATGAGGGACAGTATCCTCTCCCTGGAGCACTCGGTACCCGCGGGGTCGCTACTCCCCGACATCCGCCTCAGATGCCCTGCGGGCTTATTATTATTATTATTATTTTGTATGTCTTTTTCCGACCACGGGACTATAGAGTCCCGGATTTTTGGAAGGCGAACGTGGGGCCGAAGCCAACACGCTGAAGCCCTTTTAAGACAACTTTAATATTATGTAATGGTGACACAAAACCGACGATTATCCCTGTATACACTATGGAAAATTATTATTATTATTTTGTATGTCTTTTTCCGACCACGGGACTATAGAGTCCCGGATTTTTGGAAGGCGAACGTGGGGCCGAAGCCAACACGCTGAAGCCCTTTTAAGACAACTTTAATAGTATGTAATGGTGACACAAAACCGACGATTATCCCTGTATACACTATGGAAATGTACCCAAGGACAACCCCCGGTTTGTGCTAAACTATTGCTAAGTATGGAAGAAAATCTACTTGGGTTATTGTGATGGGATGCTAGTGGACTAGGGAAGGGAAAACTATGGGGACTATGACCCCTGCCGATAACAATGTAATAAATACATGTAAAAATGGCAGGAGGAGACTCGCCAGCTCACTTACCGGGCCCCCGGGAACTAGTCGCTAAGTCGCAACAAGGGGGCAACGGGGACGTGAGCGGCTGAAGGGTGAGGTTGCCCCGGCCGGCTTTCTACCCAGATCACGCGCCTTAAAACCGGCATCAAGCCAGGGTCCAGCATCTCTGTGCCCACTCGCCACTTACCCGAGGCATTCACCCTCCGAGCATTGCTCTAGCGACTCCACTCTGGACGGCCAATGAAGGCAAGCCAGAGGCGGGAGACCTGTCCCCCCTCAGGGTTCACTCCGGCGAGCCGGAGATGAGGGACAGTATCCTCTCCCTGGAGCACTCGGTACCCGCGGGGTCGCTACTCCCCGACATCCGCCTCAGATGCCCTGCGGGCTATTATTATTATTATTATGTTTACTCTGCTCACACTATACTGAATGTCAGCCTGAAACTTAGCACAAAAACGCACTAAAATTCTATTCATAACTATTGTAATAAAAACGATAGTTTGTAAGAATGTAGATTTCTTACTCCTTCATACAAAAACTGAACTGACTCGTTGACATATAGACAGCACATCAAGCTACCCGAAACTGTCAAATTTTCCCCATCAACTTTAAACCATATGCTTCAACAATGAAGTTAAAAAATCCTTTGAGGAAATTTCACAGATTGCAATAGCTTGACGTGCTGGCGTCTGTACCAAGATACTGCCAGAAATAGTGATTGGCTAATACATGGCGGTTATGAGCATAAATGTCAAAGTAATAATTTATAATTGCCCCGCTGTTCATATGGCTTGCCAAACAGATGAAAAACGCGCTAGTAAAAGACATTTTCTCAGAGCGAATTTTAAAAAAATAGTGGCCGAAATGAAAGTACAATACAATACCACAGATTACTGAATAGTTACTACGACAATACCATTATGAGTACCTTCTGTTATTAATTTAATAGTGCTTGAATTTAATAAAGTACCTATCTATTTTAGTCGCACATTATTCAATAGAATTATTAATATAAAATTCTGAACAAAAGTCATTATTCGTTCTTCATAGGTTTGTTTGTTTGTTTGTTTTTTTTTGTTTCATTCGTTTCCATATTTGTACAGACTCCAGCATATCAAGCTCCTATTCTGTCATTTGTACATCTTTGGCAGTCGTAACGTATAGTTTGGGTAGTCTGAAGCCAGAAAGTCTGACAACCAGTCTTACCAAGGGATATAAATTTGCTCAGATAACTGGGCTGTGGAGGGCAGACAGGCAGTCGCTCCACGTAAAATACTGGTACTCAGTTGCATTCAGTTAAGACTGGAATCCGACCCCAACACAGCTTGGGAAAAGGCTAGGCAGATGATCGTTGAAGCATATGGTTCAAAGTTGATTGGGAAAAGTCAGTTTCGTCAGGTAGCTTGATGCGCTGGCCTCTGTACCTACAGTAAGTGGTGAGCAATTTTTTCCCCAAGTCCGGGAAACAATTATTGCTCAAAAGTCCTCGACTTTCTAAGACTTCGGAAGTAAATAAAAGAATATTATTTATAAACTCATGATTCTTGTTATTTTCGTCTTGTTGAAGTTTTTTTTAATGGTTTTATAACGGTTTTTTCTTTTAAGAATCAACTTTATTTTCTGTGGTTATTTTCGAAATTTTGCGATCTTAATTGTTCTTGTATTAGCACTAAATATACTTTTGATTTAGAAATTGGAAACTTATGTAATTTACTGAGTACTAAGTTCGTAAGTTTTGAGTGTATTTATGTAACTTGAAGGTATTCATTTATTTTATTTAACAGTCTACATATGTACCTACACAGTAAATATATACAATCCTATAAACTACTTAAAACTAATTAAATATTTCTAAGCGCCTGGTTGACACTTCCCGTGACCCGAAGGCTGGTTTTTATTTCGCACAATGATTAAGCATTGCCATCCAGCGTGGCAATGCTGCCAGCCTTTTGGGTACACTACCGGGTGGCAGCGATGAGGATGAGGTTTTTGACGCCGTTTATTAGTACCTATTTAATTAGTTTTAAGTATTTTAGAAGGAAAATAGAATTAACTTATAGGTAACAAATGTTGATTTGAGCGCTTCACACAACCATACAAAAACCAATATTTATATTAGGTTAACTTCATCCTCATTGACTAACGTAAAATGTTCATAATTATTTACAGACACATCAAGCTACTACAGTCTGTCAAATTTCTTACATAGATTTTCATTTTTATCGCTTTAAATTTTTAATATTCAAAATTGATTGGGAAAATTTGTCAGTTTCGGGTAGCTTTATGCGCTGGAGTCTGTACATCACTACATATCACTACATAGTATAAAACAAAGTCGCTTTCTCTGTCCCTATGTCCCTTTGTATTCTTAAATCTTTGAAACTCATCATCATCTCCCGAGCCTTTTCCCAACTATGTTGGGGTCGGCTTCCAGTCTAACCGGTTTCGACTGAGTACCAGTGTTTTACAAGGAGCGACTGCCTATCTGACCTCCTCAACCCAGTTACCTGGGCAACCCAATACCCCTTGGTTAGACTGGCGTCAGACTTACTGGCTTCTGACTACCCGTAACGACTGCCAAGGATGTTCAATGACAGCCGGGACCTACAGTTTAACGTGCCATCCGAAACACAGTCATTGGTGTCCAAGATATACTTAGAAAGTACATACAAACTTAGAACAGTTGCATTGGTACCTGCCCGACCTGGAATCGAACCCACGCCCTCACACTTGAGAGGTTGGCTCTTTAACCACTAGGCCACCACGACTATAAATCTTTGAAACTACGCAACGGATTTTGATGCGGTTTTTTAAATAGATAGAGTGATTCAAGAGGAAGGTTTATATGTATAATAACATCCATTGCACCCGTGCGAAGTCGGGGCGGGTCGCTAGTTATGTTATATTCTTTTTGGTCGAAATAGTAGTTAAATTGTTAAAAATATAATACATACATTTAAAACGTATTGTTTTTGTTAAACAGATCGGTTCCAGCGCCTGTGCCCGGGCTCTGAGCGCTTGTTTCGACTCTCTATTCGACGGCGCGATCTCCCACAAACTAGCCGACAAAATTGGAACTATGTACGGTAAGTACCTACCCCATAAATATTTTGGATTTCAGGACCAACATATGTTAGGACCCCGTTATTTGGTTCTTCATGGTTAGGACAGTTTTATTTTATATATACATATTACAGAGCCTTCTAGACCTCGGGACTATAGAGTCCCGGATTTTTAGAAGGCGAACGTAAGGTTGAAACCAACGCGCTGAAGCCCTTTTGAGACAACTTTAATGAAAGTAATTGTGATACAAAACCGACGATTATCCCTGTATACACTATGGAAATATAGCAAAGGACAATCCCTGGTTTTTTCTTAAATTACAGAGTCATTATTAATAGAAAGATCGATACTATTATCTTAAATAATACAACTTTTAAAAGCTTCCGATATCTGTTAAATAAAATGATTAATTTTCTTAGTTATTTTTCCCAATATCTGTACACGCAAAAATGCACGTCCTAGTCTGGAAAATATCAATTTCAAAAACAATTATACGTTATTCTAAAAACAAAACGTAAAAAAAAAGAAAAAAATATACAGCTTTATTTTATGCCAGTGTAAAAATTTACGGCGGCCACAAAATATTGCTGAAATATTGAACCACCGGCTTTCAAATATCGTCCTTTTTTATTTTATTTGAAATGACTAGTTTTGCGCTTCATCGATTTCATTCGAACCTCTATGTATAGAGGGAAGCCTAAAAAATATTTTCATTTTTCGAACTAGAGTATTATCTTCGTCCAACTGCGAGATGAAACTCGAAATATTTGTAAAAGAGAGTGGTTGTCGCAATTATTAAAATACATTTGAAACAAACTAAAAAGCAGTCGTTGATATAAATAAAAACTGCATATTTTATTAAATCCGAATTTATTTGTATGTTTAAGAGGTGGTATAATTCTATCTTTCGTAAATTAAACAACACTTCTAAAAACTATGTTAATTCTAGCAATAATAAGCAAAATCCAACACCACATGTTTTTGAGAACGCCTCTAAATTCTCAAATAAGCTTGCATTCGCTCTACGAAAACAAGCATGGTGATTCTATATCTATTCTGTCAAGAAAAGACAAAGCTGTCAACAATTCTAAGGGTCAGTTTCAAAGATTACGGATAGCCACTATCTACCAGATAAATTCAAAAATCGATCAGAATTTGTATGAAATTATCTGCCAGATAAACTATCTTGAACTTATCAGCAACATGTGAAACTGGCCCTTAGTGTGCAGTATTGTTTAGGCTATTGTTACATGATGACATTAGTAACGGGTTACTCTCATTTAAAACTATGTCTCCAAAACTAATTTTACTAAAACTCAGTTTGTATTCTTCGAGATAAATCGGAAACGATTTTTCATTCAGTTTTTCCGAATAAATAGCGCTTTTCGATCGGTCTTTCTCCTTCAATTGAAAAAACTTCAACCAGGAATCGTGGCGCCGCACTTGTTAAAGAACATTCACGTTTGCGACGCGTCACTGTTTGTCGGGAAAGTATAAAGTATATATATAAGTAATATAAGTATATATAAGTAAGTTTCCCTTTGCCGAATAGTGAGATTTGTTCACTTGAAATATTCAATTTAAATGGTACCGGCTGTTAGATGTACAGACGCCAGCCCAAGATACTACAATCTGTGAATCTCTTTAATAGATTTTCAACTTTATCGCCGAAGTATATGGTTCAAAGTTGATAAGAAAAATTTGTAATTTTCGGGTAGCTTGATATGCTGGCGTCTGTACATTTGGTACCTAATAATATTGGGTTCTCATAATCCACAAAGCCTGATAACCGAAGCTACCATCTGCTTAGCCTTTTCGCAACTATAAGGGTCAATTTTTATTCTAGCTGGATGCAGTGAGTTACCATTGTTTTAGACGCAGCATCCATTTCAATGAGTTACCACCTTCAGTCCCTTGACCTAGCCTTCTAGAGCCTCTTGAGACGTTGGTCTAGCCTCTTGCCCATTAGACTATCAATCGGCACGATGACAGCCGAATCAACATTCCACATGGCGACAACCTCGTGCGCTAAGTCGTGATACTTCATTTGTTTCTCTTTCTCAGCTTTCACGAGGCTCTCGCCATGCGGTACGGCGACATCGATTATCATCGTGCGGCCCGTTCATCGATCTATCACCACTATATCAGGCTTATAGGCTGTAATAGTCCTGTCCGTGATGAAAAAAAAATATTATTGTAACAACTAATGCTGTAGATTTTTCACGTTGAGCAAATTTTACGGTCGCTTTCGTTTCGCGTTACCTGCCACGCGATCAAATTGCGCTCTATGAATTTACAATTTAAACCAATCACTGTAAAAAAGTTTAGCGTAAAACGAATCGCTTAAATTTATTTGCCCACGCGTTGTACAATATATTTTTTATTAAATAAATTGAGAGGAATTTTGTCTGATTACTGAACACCCATTTATCAATATAACTAAACTAGTTTTTCTTTTGTTTTTTGTTTTTGAAGGCACTTTAAATTTGTGGGTCCCGGCTGTCGTTTGCACACATTTGGCAATCGTTATAGGTAGTCAAAAGCCTGAAAGTCTAACAACCAGTCTTACCAAGGGATATCGCGTTGATTAGGTAACTTTGTTGAGGAGATCAGATAGGCAGTAATTCCTTGTAAATATTGGCACTCAGCTTCATCCAGTTAGACTGGAAGCCTACCTCAAAATAGCTTGGGAAAAGGCGAGATAGATTATGATGTCCAACCCGCATTGAGCAAGCGTAGCGATTAACGCTCAATCCTTCTCTGTGTAAGAGGAGGCCTGTGCCCAGCAGTGGGACGATAAAAAATGCTGATGATGATGAGATTATGATGTTATAAAGCCCAGTCCTCTATTCACATATCTGTCTGCCTCCTCATGATACATTTTCATTAATAGATAGTTTGATTCATGATATTCTAGTTAAAATAATGTTACATGCAAGTCATTATAATCTACACATAGGACTGTGACCTTATTCAGTCGTGCCATCAAACAATTTAGGGCGCCGAAACTACAAGCCGTTGTGACGTCACTTCACCATGGTTAAGAACATCTAACTACACGATCATGTATATATGTAAGCCAGTTGCAAATTAACCATTACACACAGACAGAGACAGGCAACAGCTAATTTCTAACAGACAATAGAGCAATCTTCATAATTAGCAATACATACTGAGAATAATTACTGGTGGCAAGGCAATTTAGGTAGTGTACCTATAGTAGGGGAGCTCTAGAAGGGATTTTGGGAGTAACTCGAGCGCGTCAGATTAAAATATGGGAGAATGGTTGCATCCCGCTGAGTACCTCCACAATGATATGAGCTTTTTCAAGACCGCTATATAAGTAAACAGCCGAGCTGGAAAGCGTCAGATGGATTAATTACGAATTCAAAAAGGCTGTACTTAAAACATCTTTAGGCTATAACTAAAATTTCCGCGGAATTTCTGCCACGCTTGAATAAAACGGCTTTATCTATTTTTGTTCTCTTGGATGGTAACCTCACTACTATAAAGACATTAATACGATAATTGATGTCAATATTACACCTTAAGTATCAATATTTGATTTTCTTTAGTGTATCTATATAGCTCGTCATAAAAAAAAATAGAAGGTCTGTAGAAACTTTCCACATCACTGAAGGGTTTCTTGTCATTGTCTAACATTTTAATCTTAATTTTAATAGTCTACAAACTGAAAAAGACATCCCTATCACGTTCGAGTTCCTACCGATTTATCATCCTCCCTTCACCTATTATAAAAATGTATATCTAAAGAAAGAAAGAAAGAAAAAGTGTTTAATGCGCTTAAAATAAAATTGAACGCACACACAATAAACACAACATAATATTGAAAAAAAAACAGACATGAGGAGGCAGTATGCGTCACAATCTCGCAATACAGCCCTCGCTCAGCATAATGTTGCGACCTAATGCGAAAAAAAGTCACAGCGCTGATTTTCAGCGATAGCCTAAATGCAGTCCCTTCCATATTCTTTTAAGCGAAAATGGACTTAAGGAGGCAAATATGCATCCGATTACCCGATCACAAGCGATGATCCGTAAATAGTTCCTAAACTTAAGTTTACAAAGACATCGAAAAACAACAAACTTAAAGTTCTTTAAAATTTGTCTTTCGATGCAGTCTTTGTGCAGAAGTTCAACCGTCAATAACAAACCTTTGAAAAACTTTCGCCTATTTAAATGAAGAAATAAATAACCTATAATGTTAGCTGTCCAAGCTACAGCGGATTGTCTTACTCTTCTTTCTCATCATCATTATCCTGATCTTATCCTAATTTTAGTTGGAGATTCTTCTTCCACGCTCTTCTATCTGCTGTCATCTCATAAAGACTTTTCCTTCTTTCATCATCCTGAACATATGGAAGTGCTCAAGCATTTTCCCGGACACAAGTGCACTCTCTATTCCTACACTCTCCTAGCCCGAGAACCAATGAAAATGACACTAGACGCAGGACCAACATAATATACGAGGTCTGTTCAAAAAGTAAGGTGAATTTTCAAATTTCGAGGGCTACATACTTTCGATAATAGATTTATTGATTTTATTATATTGGTATACTTGTCTTCAACATATATTTAGAGTTTCAGCCATATAGCACATTTAGTTAGTTTGTGAGAGGCCTAAACGTTGGACGAGTTTTGCGTGTTCGGCGATTTTCTGTTGTCGTAAAATATGGATCGAAGAGTTTGAATTAAATTTTGTGCGAGAAATGGAATCATGTGCTACGCAAACCCTGGAAATATTGAAACGGACATACGGTGAGTCAAATTAAAGTAAAAAAAAAAAGTTTACAAGTTGTACAAGCTTTTCACAGAAGGTCGAGAAGATGTAAACGACGACGCATGCCCTGGACGCCCCTGCACATCAACAACCGATGAAAATGTTGAGAAAGTGAAAAGAATTATAATGGAGAATCGTTTAATCACTACCATAGAAGTTGCTGAGGATGTCGGTATATCGGTTGGTCAATGTCATGCAATTTTTTTTTTGGAAATTTTGGGCTGAAGCGTGCGGCAGAGAAGGTGACAATTCATGGCTTTTGCATCACGATGATGCCCCTGCATTTTTTGGCAAAAAACAACACCGTAATAAAACATCAGCCGTCGTATTTATCAGATTTGGCCTCCTGCGACTATTTCCAGTTCTTAAGATTGAAGAGACCTATGAAAGAAAAGCGTTTTGAGACCATTAAGGAGATACAAACCGAATCGCTGAGAGAGCTCAAGAGCGTACCAAAAAAGAGCAAATTAGAACTGCTTCGAGGATTGGAAAAAAAGTTGGCACGAGTGCATTATATTCAAGGGGGACTACTTTGAAGGGGACAAAATAGAAACTGATAAATAAATAAATATTTTGTGACAAAAATGAAAATTCACCTTATTTTTTGAACAGACGATGTACGTGCTCTCCAATGCACGGATATCCGTGACATATGTCATCACCAATTTTGAAATTACGGGCTGCTTTTTGGAAATGTTTGTTAAAGGTAATATGGTCCGTCTTGGGATACGAAACGACTACTAGATACAGAACAGACTACAAGACCAACGAGGTTCGCAAAAAGTATTTCACCATCTCTAGACCAAAATATAGTAAATCATAATAACTAAGTTTCACAATTATTTTCTTATGAAATACTGCTTGCATTTTCTCATTCTGTTTCTATCCTGTAGTTAGGTACCTTGATCTTTCAATTGTCAGGTGTACTTAGTCCATGGCGCAAGACCTGTACCTACCTACATGTAGTAGAATTTACAGTATCGTTGTCGCTTCTAAGCTGGTCCGACTCGCCAGTCGAGTCTTGCTAAGTTAGAATTGAATATTAGGAAGTAACTCTTTCATTAATTGGTTTAGTTAAGTAATTACATGAATTATCTAAATTACACAAGATATTGACGATGATTTTTTTTTTATTAACTTTTTTTTAGTTTCTAATGTTTGTGCTGTAAGAGATTTCTTAGGAAATCGGCAGTGCCTTTGTACTTAATTGTTCTATTTTATTCCATATCTCATAAACTGTGTACAGATGCCAGTACCCACATGTCACCATGGAAACTGTCAAATTTTCTATTTTATTTTTTTATTTCAAATAATTTTGAAACCATACGCTACGGCGATAAAGTTGAAAATCTATTAAGGAAATTTGACAGATTGTAATAGTTCGATGTGCTGGCGTTTATACACAAATCGTTAAATGAATAAATGGGAACATAGGTTAGGTTAGGTTATCAAGTTAAATAAGAGTCCAAGGAAAGTATGTAGTTTTTATCTATATGTAAGTAACGAAAGGCTCGTTTTCTTTAACTGTTACATTTAATTCATATAAGTTCTATATTTACGGTTTTTTCGTTTGCCCTGCAACTGTTATTTGACACGAAATAGATTCTACCTAGCATACATGCATTAATTTAATTCATAGAGCACCTACTTCTGTGAAAATTAAATTGAAATAATTAACGAAATTGTGTGTTAAAAGCTACTTAAGCACTCAGACGCTAAATAAATTAGTTTTCACACCAAACTGTAAATACATATACAGACATGGAATGCATTTCAAATTTCTACCACGCTATTTAGTTATGCTTCGACGTAAATTAAATTGTGGAAATAAACATTGCTTTCATATTGAAACATAGGTATTTGGACGGCCTGGGCTGCGGGTTGTTCGTAAGAGTTACCGTGGCCCTGGCACACATAGACCTCCAAAGGGAACATAGTGGGTTATAGTCAGTAAGAGTTTGATACTCCCTTTAGCAGCACCATCAGAGAGAGGTTATAACAAATAGGGATGCGGACAACTAGTCAAATTCAATACTTTTATGGAACTGTTAAAAACGGTTACTCTCTATTCAATTTGTATGAAACCTCGACCTATAACGTCACAGATCTTTCACATCAAGCCGTATACTTATTTCGATTAAATTATCAATTAAATAATTAAAACTATTTTCGGTTCAAAACGATAAATCAAACTGACATTATTTCAAGATGCTTTACAAAATGAATGTGATATTTTTTTTTATTTTTGACCTAGGCCACATCCCAATTCTTAATTAAAAATATCGAAAACAAAGCTTAGAAATATATAATACATATGATATTTAAATAAAGAATATTTTATTTCAGGTCTGTTAGAATAAACTATTTGTACAAACCTCACTCGTACTTCGTTTGTTCTGGAATATTCTAGGAAAATCCTAACAAAACCAGGATATACTGAAAAGGTATACCAAGATATCCAATATTTTTATAATGGAAAAAGGAAGCTTCCGATGTATTTATTTTAGAATTGTTAGCGTATTTTCCTATGCGTATGTAAGACTAGCTGTAACCTTAGATTCTATTTTCCTGTGTTCCATCGTTAGGTTTTTACTTTGAAAATATTATTTTTGCCTGTATAAATCTTCAGTTTCTGTGTGTTTTATCCTGTTCTATTTTAGACAAAAACTGACTTGTCTATATTGTCTATTTTTTGTATGTGGCAAAGATATCGACAAAGTCGAAGTAGATGACTAACTAAGGCTGACCCCACATTTGGCGTGCGCGATTCTCGGGCGGGCGAGTAGCGCTCAGGCCGCGCGCACGCTGCACGCTCTCTGCATGCACGTAACACGGCGGCAACACCCGACGCTCACGCAGCGCGCGCGCGGCCTGTGCGCTAATCGCTCGCCCGAGGATCGCGCACGCCAAATGTGGGGTCAGCCTAACGGCTGAAATGAATAACGTACCTATCTATCCGTTGTTTTGCTTACTAGAGATAGGAATTTGACACAAATTATATGGGGCTGATGTCGAAATTCAATCTCTAGTCAGCAAAACAATGGATAGATAGGTTATTAATTTCGGCCGTAGGTCAAAAATAGAATACTTTATTATTATTTATTCATATCGAAAAGCATCTTAAAATAATATCAGTTTAATTTATCGTTTTGAACCGAAAATTGTTTTCACTTTTTTATTGAAATATCTAGACAGGGCTTAATAGAACTTAGTTTTGGATTATTATAACATACTAGCTGTTAACCGCGGTTCCACGAGCCACCCGAAGGAACAACTTACCGCACTCGGATAAAAAGAACGCTTCAAACAAAGATAGACGAAAGACTTTGGGAGAGGTCTTAGCCCAGCAGTGTGACAATATATGCTAAGAAAAACACATAATTCAGTATAATATTACTGTAAACAAAGAAAATAATACAATTTCTCTTATATTATGATTCTTCGTATATTGTTCGGCTGGAAGTTAAACAAAATCTTTGTTTTCTTTAATTTCGCTCGTAGCGGATGTAAACCAGAGAGGATATTATGTTCTTAAGAACATATTATTACTATGCAAATTATGCAACTGTAACTCTCGTAAAATATGCGAAGTGCGAGCGCTTTTGTGCATTAAGAAACTTAGAAACTGCAAATATTGTTTGCACTATTATAGAAATTAAACGAATTTGTTAAGACAAAGTAATTAATGAGGAGCTCTTGGCTTAGTAACAGTCGCACGTGTTGATCGATCATAAAGTTAAGCAACGCTTGCCGCGGTGAAACAATCTCGACGCAGTAGCGCGTTGGAAATGCGACTAACATTAGAAGCGATGCTGGCGTGCATACAAAAAGTCACCGTGGACCAGGGGCCTTGAAATGAGAAACAAATGAATGAACATGGAGTATGCAGCATAAACTATGTACAGTTGTTTTGTGAAGGACAGACGCTTCCATAGCTCCAATATTCAAAAACAACCCGGTACTAAAAACAATAACAGAAATACAAATTTCACCTTTGACCTTGAATCGCCGGTCTCAAGAAAATACTCAAAGAAAAGGACAGTTGACTAGACAGAACAAAAGGCGGCCTTGACCTTTGATGGTTGAGGATAACTTTAGACATCCTTGGTTTAAATATATGTATGTCGAGTTAGTTATAGCTGTTATTGGAGATTACCGCCCCTAACCTTCGTTGTACTACGGGGTTAGAACTTGAACTGTCAAAAGTAGCACGGGAATGATGATTAATATAATGCATCTTTTAAATTAGTAGATAAATTAGTAGATTATATTTTTAAGCAATTTTTAAGTAAAGAATAGGGTAGTTGACAATTAGTCAAATTCAATACTTTTATTGATATGTCAAAAACTGTTACTTTAATTGAAACTTGAGAGGCTGGAGCTGCAGGCTTATTTAACATGGCAACCGTAGAAACAAGTTTTGTCTACCGGAGAATGGACATAATGACAAAAAGAAAAGTGAATGAAAAGTGATAGATTGACATAAGATTTCTTTTGACATTTTTTGAAGAAATTTTTCTCTTCTTCTATCGACATAAGTCTACAGGTGATTATATACGAGTTGACAGGTCGCGCTATGCTCGGGCAGAAGACATGTTGATATTGAGAGAAAGAGCCTTGTCTTTTCTTGATAGAAGAGATATAGAATAACCATGCTAAGCCTGCTGGTGCTCATTCGATCAAAGTAGGTTTCAAATTATCACGTTTTGATCGTCAAAAATAAGAGGTGTGTTATATTTTATCAAGATAAAATTTTATGTGAGCTGTAATGCGAATTAATATTGACAAAAAAATATTGGACGTTCCATAGAAAGTTTGAACTTGCAGCCTACATATTGTATGGACTATGGAGAGCAGCAATTTTTTTATCGAATTTTGTATTTTTTATTTAAAAAAACACATTTTACATTAATTCTTACACAACAATAGCGTCTCTTTCAACACGGGTTCTTTTTCAACTAACTCACAAACCAAATATTGCCAAAATCCCGAATCAAAGAAACGCCACTTAAAACCAAAGCCAATCACCCGACTCACTGAATTGTCCTGTGACGTCATCCCTCCCGTCATGGTAAGAACAAATGTCGACGCATACATTGTTACTCGTAGTAGCAATTTGGCGTGCTATGAGATGTGATGCTGACGAGAATAGGTATAATGGAAACTAAGAGACAATCTATAGTACTGATTAAATAATCACCGATTAACCTGTACAACAGTTTGTTAATAAATGGCAATCAATACATATCCACGTCCTAGCTGCTGCCCGCGACATCGCTCTTGTAGAGAAAAATTTAGCAAAAATGCAAAACTTTCGCGTTCATCATCATCACAGCCTTATTTCATAGTCCCACAGCTGGGCTTAATCACCACGCTTGCTCAATGCGGGTTGGTGATTTTAGACTTTATAATCCAGGTTTCCTCGAGACGTTTTCCTTCACCTTTAATCAGTCATTGGTGTCCAAGATAAACTCTTAGAAAAGTTACATTGATACTTACTTGCCTGATCTCTGATCGAACCCGCACCCTCATACTCGACAGGCTGGTGCTTTAACCACTAGGCCACCATGACTTCGCGTTACCGTTTACAAATTCTTTAACATAACAACATAGTGTGGGATTGCATGTTTCCGAACGACAGATGATGGATGTTTCTAATCGAACGGGTGGAAGAAAGAGGGAATGAATGAATGAGTGAACGAGATGGAACGAAAGGACGAATGCTAAAACGTTGTTCTCCAAAGGTAAAAGTAATAAAATTTAAGATTATAGACGAAATTAGTAATATTATTCAGCTTTTCCAAAATCACAGCTTACGATGTTTGATAGTCTATAGATGGCTATTCATATGTACTTAATTTGTATCGTTACAGTCCACTTGACGCTAATTAGTTTTTAGTTCAAAATAAACCTTCGTACAGTCCACACGTTGTTTTAATTCGAAAATCATTTAAAGCAATAGTCAACCTCATCGCAGTAAACACAGCTCCCTTATCCATAAGTTCCCCAGCCAAAAAGTTAGGAGTCATCACAGTTTCTGGTTTATGTATGACCATCAGTAAAAGCTACAAATTCTTAGGACCTGTCATTACAAAGGGTATCGAGATACCCATGTCGTCTTTAACTGGGTTGAGGATATCAGATCTCTCAGTAAGCGCGTACAACCGTTGACAAAAGCTATTTAATCCACAAAGCGATTTACCATGTCAACTGAAAGGCACAAATCAGAAAGCAATTTTAAAACAACAAAAAATCACAAAATTTCATTAAAAAGAGACTGTACGTACATCCGAATGTACTAAATACTTCGTATACATGAGAACCAAAACTTTGCTCCTGACATGGGTCTCCAAACCGCTTTTTTAATCATTAATTGTTCAAATAAGCTACCCTTAAAACGTGTGTACGAATCAGAAAATTACTTTTTATTTTACAAATAAGCCGTACTCGACACAGATGGTCTTTATAACGTTAGCCGGGAGCCGAGGGTGGGGGGTGGGGGGGAATGTTGGCGGACACACGACCCTACCTAAAAGGTTGAAGCTATTAAATATGCCTCAGTATTTATCAACGGTGAGGGAAATAATAAGGGTGAAAGTGTCATTGTATAGTTAAAATTACTAGGTATGTATAAAACAAATGATAATAATGGCAATGATGTATCGCCAAATTTACATTTAGGTAACACTCTTCTGTTTAAATACCTACTGACATTTTACAAGGTCGCCGGGAAGCAATGGATGCGAATTG
This sequence comes from Heliothis peltigera, assembly GCA_958496145.1. Taxonomy (NCBI): domain Eukaryota; kingdom Metazoa; phylum Arthropoda; class Insecta; order Lepidoptera; family Noctuidae; genus Heliothis; species Heliothis peltigera. Next base: position 13,476,384 of record OY292321.1, on the reverse strand, counting down.
CTGAAGACCGTTCGAAGCGGTCAAAGGGGTGACTTTGTCCAGCAGTGGACGTCTTTCAGATGAAAACAAACGAACGACATTATTTTATAAATTATATAATATCTCTATGATTCGAGTGTTTAGGTCTAGAACCGAAGGCAGAAAAGTGTAGCCTACTCTCCCAAATAATGCTATATTCTACTTATAAAATATTTTTTTAAATTTGTTCAGTAGAAGGTCCCAAACTTTACCTTTTGATAATATTAGTAGAAAAAGAGATATATACTAGCTGATTCCCGTGGTGCCCGCCATTATAAAAAAATAACACAATTTATTCTCATGCATAAGATGTATTAATACTGTAAAGTTTCATCAAGATCCCCTCAGTACTTTTTGATTGAAAAAGCAACAAACATTATTATAAAGAATACTTTACTATGATTAAAATAAAGTGTCATTTACACTAGTGTGAAAAGATTACCCGAAAGGCATACATATACGTTTAATAACCTATGTTATTTTCACAATTTTCCTCAGCCATTATATTCGCCGTATTCTCTCACCACGCCTTTTCTTAGTGACGTCACATGTGAGCCCATTCATTCGGCTTAGTTGACTTGTGTGACGTCATTCGGGAAATAATATTACGGAGCTGCATATCGCGGTAATCGAATTCTGATCTACGAATGGATTATGCAACTTTGACTTTATGTTCGCTCAACATTCTGGCTTCAAACGACAGCTACTCAATCAATTATGTTCTTTAGAATTCCTCTTTGAAATTTTAATAAAAGAGAATATATTAGGTTCTTTAAAAAAAGTCTAGCCAAGTCTTCCACCAGCAAAAGATTTTTTAGAAACAATCAATCAATTATTTTTAAATTAAATTTATTACACATAACAGTTATGGATACAGATATAATTGATAGTTTATCACTTTATCATCCAGCCTTTCCCCAAGGTATGTTGAGGTCGGCTTCCCATCTAACTGGATGCAGCTTAGTTTGGAATTGGAGGGACTGGCTATCTGACCGCCTCAACCTGGGTTGCCCAGGCAACTCGGTTGAGGCGGTCAGTATTGTATTGTCAGTATACCCCTTGTTAAGACTGGTTGTTCTGACTACCCGTAACGACTACCACATAGTTTCAAATGATAGCCGGGACGCACCAGTTTACTCGTCATGACGAAATGGCGAACCATCGTCGGACTGATCGCGCCAAGCATTGCCTTATCTTATAATCGATCCACACGTATGACTGTTACTTAGCCACGAGCTCCTCCATATTGCATAAGCTAAACGGCTTTTTAGATATAAAGATGTTAGTCTTTTTTATTTTAATTGGTTGAAAAATATTGCGTCAAATTTATATAAAAATCACAAGGGTTCCACCTATCAATATCCATTCCTCCATATCTCCCATCAGCAATTTACAAACTAAAGCTCAAATCAAAATGATAAATTTTCATTGCAGTATTTCGCGTCACTTGTTTTCAATAATTAAATAAGCCACTTTAAATGAATTTACAAATTACTAGTAATGTTAAAAGCATACAACATACATATGTAATTATTGCACTGCATAAATAAACGAAAGCATTAGATATTAGGGTCCAGTTTCAAAGTGTCATTTACCAGAAAAAGGCTGGTTATAAGTTTTTCTGTTTCACCATTAACCAACACTTTATCTACCAGATATCGCTATCCGACACCTATGAAACCGAAAGCTTTAGTTAATCTGGCAAATAAGTTCCTGATACGCTATCATAGAATTTATCCGTAACCGGTGAAACTGGATCTTCTTCTTCAACTTAAGAGCCTAGCTCTTGTCGGTGCAGCTCCTTCCATTTCTGCCTATCGTATGCCAACTCTTAAACTTCCTTATATGTCTCAACTTTCACCTTCTCTTTAATTTTACTTATGTAGCTATGTCTCGGCCGACCTCTTCCTCTCTTTCCTTCGACTTTTCCTTCTATGATGTTTTCAATGAAGGATGGAGAGAATTAGCTGGACGGAAAGAATTACCAATGAAGAAGTAGTTAACAGTAGGAACCAAAAGACAATTATTAAATTATATAAAGAACAGTAGGCTTAGCATGGTGATTCTATATCTGTTCTATATCTATTCTATCAAGAAAAGACAAAGCCCTTTCTGTCAATGTCAACATGTCTTCTGCCCGAGCATGGCATCACTTATAGCATATAATCACTTGTAGCCTTATGTCGATCGAATGTCAAAAGAAATCTTACGTCAATCTGTCACTTTTCTGTCATTATGTCCATTCTCCGGTAGACAAAACTTGTTTCTACGGTTGCATGCTAAGCCTGCAGGAGAGGGAAAATGATCGGACATCTTATACGTCACGATAATTTCATTAAAAACATCATAGAAACTGGCTCTAAGCATTATTAAAAGTAAATTTTCCGTTAAGCTTGAAAAGTAGATCATTTACGATTCCCCATTCTTTTTTGGTTGCCATCCCATTGTTATTCATGCCATGGCTTTGAAAGTCAATGTCAGATAAACAAAGATCAAGGGTGAAATACAACACCCTTTATATTATGACCTATATGGAAGGCTCTCTCTCATAATCTTCTCTAATGTGATGTCACCGTGCTACTCAGCTAAGTGCACTCAGTCCGAGTGGGGCCACGGTCAAGATATTATACCAGATAGCTTAACCCTGCGGTTTTACTCGCCTGTCTCCGCGTCATATCGTACGGTTATAGTTATGTATTTTTGCTCAGGTTTTTTGTGAAATATACTATTACTAGCTGTTGCCCGCGGGCATTAGATGATCAAACATTCACCCCTCCCCCGTACGTGATAGCGTGATAATAAGTAGCCTATATGTTGACCTGACCTCTTAGTTATGTTTATGCCAAATTTTAAGCAAATCCATGCAGTAGTTTTTGAGGTTATCCCGGACACACACACAGACAAAAATTCTAAAAACTACATTTTTGGCTTCGATATCGATTGTAGATGACGTCCCAATTATTATTTTAAAAAAATAATCAATGTACAGTTTTGACTTTACAACGATTATATATATTACATGTATAGATATACATAGATTATAATATAAATATAATAATATCCCTCACACATTCACACAACGTCATCTAATCCCAAACTAAGCAGAGCTTGTACTATGGGTACTAGACAACTGATAAACATACTTATATACTTTTCTTTTGTAAATACATACATATTTTATATAGAAACACCCAGACTAAGTCAAACACTCATGTTCATGCACACAAATATTTGACTTATGCGGGAATCGAACCCGCGACCTATAGCGTGGCAGGCAGGTTCACTAACCACCACGCCATCTGGTCGTCAAAAATAGTATATTCATAATTATATTAGTATAGGTATTCAAAAATAGTATTTCAATAGTATAGTCAATAAAGCAGAAGAGTGTTTGTTTGTTTTGTTGAATGGGCTAATCTCAGGCACTACTGATCCGATTTGTAAAATTCTTTCAGTGTTCGATAACCCATTTATCGAGAAAGGCATTTATATAGGCTAATTTTTATCTGGGTGCGTGGAGTTGTTCCTACGAGATGCAAGTAAAACCGCTGGCGGAACTAGTATTATTATAGATATTCTAGTATAGCTGTGCCCGAAATAACATTGGACATTGCGCTCGGCGTACCATAACCACGACCGACCGGTCTGCGGTCACCGGCCACAGGATTGACGAATGACAAACAGTGGTTATTTTTTATATATATGGAGTAATAGCTGTTTGTAAAATGCCTTTACTATACCGAACTAAATTAAAGCGTTTTTATAAAGATACGAAATAACTATAAAATTAATAAAATCTCATCCTCATCGCTGGCACCCGACAATAAGTCTTACCTCCTTAAAGAACATAGTGGGTTTTGGTCAGTCAAAGTCTGACACTCCCTCCAGCTGCACCCTCAGCGGAACCAATGGAACTAGGAAAGGCCAGAATGATCATTTGATTATTTCCCACGAAAAAAAGGGCCAGTTTTACAATGTTCGAATAGCCACATGAAAATAAAAATGAAACAGAATTTCTACTTATGAAATGATATACTAAATAAACTAGTTAGAACTTGATCATAGGTGGTGAAATAGGCTCTTATAAGTATTTAAATTTAACAATTAAAGATGCTATCGGCAAATAAAATACACCAATAAAATCAAAACTGATATTCCAATATAGGCACACAATTAGATATTCATCCAAGTTATGATCAAATAAATTCAAAAAAAAACAGTTGGCGATCTATCTCTCACCACAATTTCATAACATTCGGTATGTTTGTTAATGCAATCACGGACGCGACTATTCTTTATTCAGAAATACGAGTATTCATAGATGGAGGCAATTAAATACTTTATGCAGAAGCTGTGTGTATTACGATCGAACCTTGTACGTGACATGAGGGTTAACTATGGTAGAAAACCTTATAATAATATAATGAATATTATTGCCCGCAGGGCATCTGAGGCGGATGTCGGGGAGTAGCGACCCCGCGGGTACCGAGTGCTCCAGGGAGAGGATACTGTCCCTCATCTCCGGCTCGCCGGAGTGAACCCTGAGGGGGGACAGGTCTCCCGCCTCTGGCTTGCCTTCATTGGCCGTCCAGAGTGGAGTCGCTAGAGCAATGCTCGGAGGGTGAATGCCTCGGGTAAGTGGCGAGTGGGCACAGAGATGCTGGACCCTGGCTTGATGCCGGTTTTAAGGCGCGTGATCTGGGTAGAAAGCCGGCCGGGGCAACCTCACCCTTCAGCCGCTCACGTCCCCGTTGCCCCCTTGTTGCGACTTAGCGACTAGTTCCCGGGGGCCCGGTAAGTGAGCTGGCGAGTCTCCTCCTGCCATTTTTACATGTATTTATTACATTGTTATCGGCAGGGGTCATAGTCCCCATAGTTTTCCCTTCCCTAGTCCACTAGCATCCCATCACAATAACCCAAGTAGATTTTCTTCCATACTTAGCAATAGTTTAGCACAAACCGGGGGTTGTCCTTGGGTACATTTCTATAGTGTATACAGGGATAATCGTCGGTTTTGTGTCACCATTACATATATTAAAGTTGTCTCAAAAGGGCTTCAGCGTGTTGGCTTCGGCCCCACGTTCGCCTTCTAAAAATCCGGGACTCTGTAGTCCCGTGGTCTAGTAGAGACATACAAAGTAATGAATATCAATAATATATGTATTTTTTATATTTAATTAATTTATATGTGTGTATCGTATTTAATATTTCTTTTTCTTTCTATTTATTTTCATTACATTTATATTTATTACCTACTGGTAGGTTAAGATATAAATATTATTACTTTTTATATACAACTATACAACACTTGCTCATCAAACATGTAAAAGTAACACAACTTTGTGAAAATTAATTAAATGTTTAAATTTAATTATAAGCAATAATAGTCAGTTTATTCCTACTTTTGAACAGTCAAAAAATCAGGAAACGCTCAGTTTTAAAAAGTTTCCCAAAAAACAAAATAAATATCAGACATTTAGACCAATAAATACGGAAATATAAGAAACATAAATTCCGAAAACGGAAATTTCTCTAAAGATTTTATTGAACTAAAGTCACACACATGTACATGACAAGCACAATCTGACCATTATCAACACCAAATTGAATGATTTTCCAATGAAATCCGTATTGTAGATCACCAGATCACCTCAACCAAATCAGTTCACACATCAACCAAACTTTTCCGCTTCATATTTTAGAGCGCAGAGCCAAGTCTCCTACATTCGCAATTTTCTTACACCTGGGCAACGGCAAGCCGGATATAAAGCGACATCTTTACAGCGGACATTTACAAAGGATACTCGTCCGTAACATGCGTTCAGCTTATCGGATAATCGATATAAAATCGAGTACTCGCATAGAGATCTCGTGTGACTTCAAGCGTCCTTTTAAATCGGTTTACAAAGGCTCTTCACAATTTCAACTGAAATACCTTCTTATATTATGTCCTCGTTATAAGCTGCCTTACAAAGCTGAAAGCTCGTGTATGCGGCTTAAAAAGTGAAGAGTACTGTAACTTTTTAAATGATAAATGTTATTTATTTTGCAAATAGGTGACTATATAGGCACCTATTCCTTTAAAACACGAAATTAACAATATATTTTTCTTCCGCAGGCAAACCCCCTGATATCATGGCCTTCGGAATCACCTTACTCATGATGATGGTCCTCGTAGCCGGAGTACGGAAGTCCCTGTTCTTCAACAATTTGCTCAACGCCATCAACCTGACCATCTGGGTGTTTATCATGACAGCGGGTTTGTTCTACATCGACGTCTCCAACTGGACTGAGCACAACGGATTCTTGCCTTTTGGATGGAGTGGAGTGAGTACTTTACCTAGTTGCTTTTTTTAATCTAATTTATGTTCTCTCTTCTTATTTATTTATTTAACAGTTTATGAGATAAGAAGAAAAATAGAATATAGAGGGGTAGAAACAGCCGCGAATAGCTTCGAGAAAAGATGGTAGGGCAGCGTCCGCTCTGCTAGAGCCTTGGCTGTGGAACTGCCGTGCCCTCAGATAATCTTCTGTTTCATTCATTTTATTTGTTAGTTCGGTGCAATATGTTGAACAGTTCCATTCCTCTCTACCATCTGCCTTACTCAAATTCACTCCCTTCTCGTTCATGTCATCTTTCAGGCAATCTATTCGTCTTCTCTGCGGTCTACCTCTCTTTCTGCATCCATCCATATCTTAAAACTTAATACTTTTCACCACTACGAATACTGGCCTGTTATTATTTTTTCTTTTTCAAGTATCTCATTGCTTAAAACCTATATACCACGGGAAAAAATCATCTCGTCTTGGACTTCATAAAATACAGTACAAAAATATATTTTTTAATCCAATAAGTCTGACACTAAGGTTATTCAACTTTTCCCTCAAGCAGCGTAGTCATCTGTAAATACCAAAACCAATATACCTAATACTCCATCTTATTCTACGTACCACAACGCCATTAAATCCTAATACTAACAACCATAAAACACTGCATATCCAAATAAAAACACAGACTACAATGCGAACCAAGCTGAAACTCAACCAAGGAGGTGCCCGTCCCTGCGGTTTAAACAACAATTTGATGATTGTATCCAGGCTGATTGTCGGCTAAAGTGGCCATTCTCTTTTATGGAGATCAGCCAGCTGCGCAGGACATATTATAGTGCACAAGCATTCGCGCAGATACAGGTGCACTCTCTATTCCCTCACTCTCGAAGTCCGATGAGACGGCAATCCGACACGATCGGAGAGAGATCAGGCGCAGGACCGACATTTACGTGCTCTCCGATGCACGGGTGAATCAATCACCAACTTCCAGACTCCGGGCTGCTTTATCAAAGTATCGCAAAGCGATTTTGGCCCGACCCGGGAATCAAACCCGAGACCCCGTGCATAGCAGTCGCAGTAGTTTTAAATACTAAACCCAATATAATACACCATCTTATTCTACGTACCAAAGTATCATAACGCCATTAAATCCTAATACTGACAACCATAAAACATTGCATATCAAAATAAAAACACAGACCACAATGCGAACCAAGCTGAAACTCAACCAAGGAGGTGCCCGTTCCTGCGGTTTCGACAACAATTTACTCTGGTACTAAGTTCGGCAATACCTGTGGACTAATAAACTCTGCTTCGTAATCCAGGAGCTGAACTTTCAGAATACTGCGGCGATGTCAAAGACATTAGTGCTAGGTTCTTGGAACTTGCATTCCTTATGGTGTTTCATTTTAAGTTGTATAAGATTTTGAAGTGCAATCCTATATTAAATATAGAATTCTGCTATAATATATAAGGTGTTATAAAAATGTCTGCCACGGCTTTAATGGGAGGTATTGTATTGTGTTTATAGATTTAATTAGTGTAATATCGTTTTGATTGCGCATTAATAGCTAATACAATATTATAGCATTCAAACAAACTTACAAAATCTATTTCGGCATATCTATTCTCGATATTAATACAAATTCCGTGAAACTTACTAAAATAAACCGCTAAATATATTTACAATTCCAGATACAACTGAAATAGGAACATTAGTCAAAGAGCAGGTCACCTCAATTTAATTCAAGATATTCTAAAAAGAGTTAAATATATTGTTAGAATGAAACCAAGCTATGTCTCCGTTGGAGTCGTGAGAGAATCATGAGGTTTTTGATTTGAAAATGAATGAGATTTAAACGATCCAACATAAAAAAGAAATAAACACACATCCCAATTGAGAATCTTCTCCTTTTTAGCAGAGTTCGGTTCGATTAAAAATAATATCTCCTGACTATAGTGTAATAGAGCAAAATAAGATGAAGCTTAAATCAATTTCTATATGTACCTTATTAATAATTATTGACTACTTCGCCGACTTGCAATAAATTAGTCCCCGGCTTTACGATTTTATCTCGAACAAAATGAAAAACATTTTCTTCACAATAAAAAAAAAACGCTAAAGTTCTCTTTAACAATGCAATACCGGTCTATAACCCTCGACTAACAAGCAAAAAATGTTACAAGATCCTCACTAGAAAATAATAAGCAGAAAAATTAATAATCCTATTTAGTGCTGTAGCAATTATAGGAATTAATTACGAGTATAAAGGTTGCTAATTGAACACAGATAAGAAAAACAACCAATTAAAGGAATCAACAATGAAGAAATTAAAAATAAATATCTTTAGTATTGTTGTCTGGACTAATTTTATAAAGCTCAAGAGTTTGTTTGCTTGCTTGCTTGAACGTGGTAATCTCAACAACTAGTGGACCGATTAGAAAAAATCTTAATAGTAGGTATATTTGACTATCTTTTGATCTTATATGACTCGTACTTTTCTAGTATTAAAAGGGGAAATCGCGGGTAAAAAGACGCGGGTGAAATCGTTGATGGAAACTATTTAGATGTTGTAAAAGCTTTCGATTTTTTTTTAATTTTGAATTAAATTTTCTTGCAAACAATCATCGACTCCTGAAAGTAGCGCATTCAAGCAAACAGACAAACTATTCTCATTCTCAAACATTAGTATAAAATTTAGTTTAGTTTTATGTCTGGACTTCAAAAGGAGACTTTGACACTTTTTTTTCGTGGGAAATCATCAAACCACTGAGGGTGCAGCTGGAGGGAGTGTCAAACTCTTACTAACTAAAACTCCTTCGGGAGGTCCCTGTGTGCCAGGCCACGGTAACTTTTGCGAACAACCCGCAGCCCAGGCAGACCCTGGCCCTAATGGGTCCCTCATATGTTGCTGACATCTCTTCGAGAAGCGCGTGGAAGAGAACGCGCAGCCGACACGGGCCTGTCGTCTTTAGATGTGCGGACGATGAGCTGAGACTATGACCCTTGACTTTATTTCAGTATTTTTCTCACGGTAGTCGAATGTCATTTAAAAAAAAATATTTACGTGTTACGTTAACAAAATATTAATTATAATTAAGTGTATGTTATATTCGACATTGGTGCATTAAAATAGTTAATGTATAATATTGTTGAAATTTGTGCCCGGAGTCAAAAGCTACTTGCGGATTAACGAAATGATTTTGATCAAATAATGTTAATTAATTATGTTTAATGTTTTACACCTTGTATTTAATATCATGGATTCCAGCGTCATTAATGCCTGACTCCATACTATAGAAATAATGTATTAAAAGGTAAAATGAAATCTTTTTATTTTACGCACGTTTAGCCCATATTACTGAAAAACTACGTATGGTACATGTAGATTAGCCTCGTTGGTCTTGTAGTCGCTGAGTGTGACTGTGCACGGGATCTCGGGTTCGATTTCCAGGTCGGGCCGAAATCTTTGTGGATTTAGAGAAACTTTTTTAAAGCAGCCTGGAGTCTGGAAGCATGTAAATGTTCGGTCCTGCGCCTGATCTCTCTCCAGTCGTGTCGGAATGCCGTCCCATCGGACTACGAGTGAGGGAATAGAGAGTGCACCTGTATCTGCGCTAAATGCTCGTGCAAATTAATTTATATATTTGCCACGAACTAGGGCCCCGGGACGTGTGGAGTAACCAGGATGGATAAACAGTCTGTCTTCATCTCTTTCTATTCTAACTCTCCCATAGCGGGCCTGTTGGAAGAGATTTCTTAAGAAATAACCTGTGCCTTTGTTCTATTTTACTTCTTATCTTATCAAACTGTGTACATAAACTATTAAATAAATAAAAACGTTTATGACCGAAAAAACGAGAAGTAAGCTTTTTCAGTTACCTTAACTTCAAAAATTCTAATATTCCTTCATTTTCATTGCTACCAGGTATTCAGTGGAGCCGCGACATGTTTCTACGCGTTCATAGGATTCGACATCATCGCTACCACCGGAGAGGAGGCGAACAACCCCAAGAGGTCCATCCCTCTCGCCATTGTCAACAGCCTGGGCATCATCCTACTCGCCTATGTGTCCACCTCCATCATACTGACACTCATGGGTAAGTATTTATTTATTTATTTTATTCATTCTATTTATTTATTCACACATACATTTGTTTTACAGAATATTTTCCAATTTATCCAATGTAGTCGTAACATTACTTATAAACGTTATGTCGAAGCCAATATATACAGGGTCACCCTTTGAAATTACGCCAATGACCAAGTTAAAATGTCCAATTGCAGTGCGACGCTATTGAGTATCTGTATATATGAATAACTACGTATGTATGTATAACTCAAAGGTGACTGACTAACTGTCATAGTGTTCTATCAACGCACAGCCTAAACCACTGGACGGATCGGGCTGAAATTTGACATGCAGGTAGATGTTTTGACGCAGGCATCCGCTAAGAAAGGATTTTGATCAATTCTCCCCCCAAGGTGACTGAATAGGAGATGAAAGTTTATATGAAAAGTTGACAATTCTAAACCGATTGGACTCAGATTTTGCATGCATAAAGCTACTATGACATAGGCGTCTTCTAAGAAAGGATTTAGATAAATTCCACCCCTAAGCCGATAAAATAGGGAATGAAAGTTAAAAATATACCTAATTAATAATAACACTTCCTAAAGCGAGCGAAGCCGTGAGCAGAAACTAAATACTTTATTTGTATAAACATGAATATACATAGAATTATGCAGTATTATGCAGTACTAGTACAATATAATAATAATGACATCCAATATAATAACGCATTTAGGATGCTGATGGAGCTGCCGCATTTCATATGTTGTTCAGTAAGCTAGGCTTTACATAAAAATACGATAAAACTACCAAATTAATATACCTGCATAACATTACTTAGGCCCTATTAAGTTTCGATTAAAATATGATAACAATATTGCTGCTTTATTAATTGGCCATTTACATCGACCGTCGCTAGACGAGCTACAGTCGGGCTTAAGCACGGTTCACTCGGAGCTTAGCTTTTTAACCAGCTGTATAACACAAAGAAGGGTATTTTTTTTTCTATATAACTTTATTTTTTACCTATATGACACTGAACTTTACACTAGGATACCCTGATAGGTATCGTGAGGCTCAGAATCTTTCGTCTCTAGTGGAGACAAACGTAATAACGTAAAACATCATCTCCCGAGCCTTTTCCCAACTATGTTGGGGTCGGCTTCCAGTCTAAGCGGTTTCAGCTGAGTACCAGTGTTTTACAAGGAGCGACTTCCTATCTGAGCTCCTCAACCCAGTTACCCGGGCAACCCAATACCCCTTGGCTAGACTGGCGTCAGACTTACTGGCTATATATTGTATATCTAAAAATACTAGCTCACAAATAGTTGGCCTGATCTCATCTCGGTTACGTCAGATTGACGCCCCATCGAATTGAAGAGAGTGCAATGATGGATGCGCTTAGGAGCTCGGTAAAAATATAGGTATCCTCACTCAAGTTTAAGCTTGTCTTGAAAACTGTATTTACCTAGCCTTTTTGACGGCCACTTTAAAAAAATAAAGATTTGCCCTCAGCCCCAAGCTGAAAATTCATCCATAAATACCTACAATATAGTAGTGAGTTCGGTATTATATCGATTGAAATTGACTTTAAACTTGAAATGTGTAAAGTTTGTCATGTAGCAGTGACTTTTGTCTTGTCATGTATACGTGACAGTGGCGGTCAAAAGGTTAATAATGACAGTAAATACAGAATAACCCACTTTGAGCAAGCGTGGTAATTGACGCTCAACCCTTCTCTATGTGAGAGGCCTGTGCCCAGCAGTGGGACGATAAAAAGGCCAATGATGACACACAGAACTTCTTATAACTATCTTCCAGCCTTCAACACTTGACTTGTAATGGCCCTTATCATAATATCCTTATGCTAATTTTATTCGCTAAGATGGCTGATGTTGAGAAGGTACTCTTCCAAGGTTTAAACACTTCCAATGCTTGAATTATTAATATTTATAACAGATAGCTTGCGAGAGCAACCTATGTTCTGATACAGAATAAATACAACGTTACCTACTTATTATGATTACACTAATATTTGTGTTCCTACCTCTTGGGTAAGCGTGTATGCTTAAGAGATTATGTTTGAATTTGTATTAAAGACATTATGTGTGTCTACGTAATATGCGTGCAAAAGTAACTATTTCTTATCCGTAACCACAGTAAAAGGTTGACTGAATAAAGACTGTAAAGATAAGAATTAACTCTTAAGTATAAATCGTGTTGGGTTGACAATCCAACTGTTGAAAGGACGGCAATCCGGCCTGATAGAGATTAGGCGCAGGACCGACAGTTAAGTGCTCTCCGATACACGGGTGTCACTCACAAACTTCTTGACTTCATTCTTCTTCTAGACCTACAGCGATTTTGGCTCAACCCGGGAATCGAACCCTGTAACAGTACAGAGCGGCCGTGCTATGCGATTACCTACTAAACCAACGAAGCAGTTTCATCAAATATGATTTTATAACGATAAAAGTTTTGTTTACCGGAGAATGGACATAATGACAGAAAAGTGACAGATTGACGTAAGATTTTTTTTGACATTTCTTGAAAAAAAATTTATTTTTTTCGATCGACATAAGTTTACAAGTGATTATATGCCAGTTGACAGCTCGCGCGAGATGCTCGGTCAAAAGACATGTCGACATTGACAGAAAAAGCTTTGTCTTTTCTTGCCAGAATAGACATAGAATCGCCATGCTAAGCCTGCGGAAAGCGCAATACGTAAAAGAGTCATTAGGTTGCCCTACACTGTATCTAGCTTAAACATATAACATGTTTCACAAAAGCTGTGTAAGCCTTCTCTAAAGGCGTGATGTGTATAACGCGAGTAATAAAGAACCAATTTTCTAGACGTCTTGGCAGGATTTACTGCCCCTAGTACCTGTTACCATTAAATAGCGCTCGTAATTTTATTACTACCGTCACTAGCAGCCGTGTGCTTGTAATATACAATTATTAGTTTAAACACTAATATTTAAGAACAATAATAACACTAAACAATATTCTGTAGGTAATAAAATAATAGAGTAAATATACCGACGACCTCATCAAGTAGGTACAAAAATCTGTCGAATTTTACTAATCGAATATTAACCTTATAGTATTGAAATAAGGTTGAAAATCTATCAAAGAACTTTGATAGATTGAGGTAGGTTGATGTGCTGGCGTCTGTTAAATAGTCTTTAACGTCTCGAGGCACATCAAATTCAATCATCAAATAACGCCGCATGCTGGGTGCAGCTGACTAAAACCCACTTTTGTTCCTTCTTTCTTCCCACTTTGTGTGCCAGGGCCGCAGTGACACTTCCGAATGAAACGCAGCCCCGGCGCTTCGAAGTATTAATTTTATAATAACAAAAGACTATACTACTATTAAGGTCGGTTAGTTGTTTTCTACCATTTTATTGAGTCGATAACGGTTTTATTAAAAGTTCTTAATGGTTAGTTATTAAAAAATACTAGATCTAACTTTATTAAATCACTGACATGCAAAAAGAAGAGCTTTTGTCAACTTAAATCCATTCAATTAGACGCGATCTCCAATAAAATTTTATCTGGTCTAAGCTCTTCATCTGGAAGAGAACGAAGCAGTAGATCGGAGGCTGTATCTGTATGAATAGGGGATATGTTGGATAGCAAACTTACCAGGCTATTGTAAATTAGTTTAGATTAAAGGAGGTATATATTGGCGTCTGGGAAAAAATCAGCTTCCTAGCCTTGGTCGGCTTCCAGTCTAAACCGAATGCAGCTGAGAAATAGTGTTTTACGTGGAGCGACTGCCTATCAGACCTCCTCAAACCACTAACCTCGGCAACCCGATAGCCCTTGATAAGACTGGTTATTATCAGACTTTCTAACGACCGCCAACGGTTGGAAACTAGTTAGACAATTTTGGAAGAAGATTTTTATTTTTGGTTGATAAACGAGGGAGTTATTAATTTTTTTATTCATCCATTTTGTTTAGGCACCACGACCCATATAAGTATATACAATAATACTATAATGACATAACTAATACAAATTTTATGTTTGCGCTGCGCGAACTAACGAAATAGAAACAAGAGAACCTCATTTTTGTGAAGTGGGTTCCAGAAAAAGTGATGGTATTCTGGTATCGACTGCTTCGAAATATCGAGGAATAAAAGTTGAACTCACCTGACATTCCGACAAAGTGTTAATTAAGGAACTTCATATCAGGATACGATCTGGTTTTGCGATTTTCAATTAGTATTTCTTTTTTTATTCGATTCGTTTGGTGTAGAACAAAGACATGGTATTTCATAAAGGATTTTTGCAGGTTTGTGGGAGATATATTAAACCGGGTAACTGGGTTGCGGAGGTCAGATAGGCAGTCGCTCCTTGTAAAACACTGGTACTCAGCTGAATCCGGTTAGACTGGAAGCCGACACCGACATAGTTGGGAAAAGGCTCGGGAAGATGGCTGTGGGAGATAATTCTAGTTTCTATATACACAACTACATTAAACATAACAAACCTATTACTTGTTGACTAGATAACTAGTTATCATAACCAGCCTTAATTATTGTCAATGGGACAGGGCATGCAGGGCACAGGGCTCTCCGCTGGGACTGCGGGTTGTTCGCAAGAGTTACCGGTGACCCTGGTACACTGGGACCTCAAGAAGGAACAGTGCGTTTTAGTCAGTAAGATTCTGACATTTCCTCCAGTTACAGCCTCAGCGGGAGGGGTCATAATAATGATTTCCCATGATAACAAATGGGTCCGGGCTTCTTCTCCTATGGAGAAGGAATGAGCTTTAATCACCACACTAAACTTGCTTAAGGTATGATTGGCGATTTCAGACTTTAAAGTTCACGTTTCCTCGATATGTTTTACTTCACCTTTACCCAGTCATTGGGGTTTAAGAATTGGAAAGTACATATGACTTATAAAAGTTACATTGGTTCTTGCCTGACCTGGAATAGGACTCGCACACTTCTTGAGAGGCTGATGCTTTATCCACTAGGCCACCACGACTTACCAGCTAACATTAACGTCACTGTATACCTTCATCGTCATCATCATCATCATCAGACTTTTTACTGTCCCACTGCTGGGCACAGGCCTCCTCTCACACGGAGAAGGATTGAGCGATAATCACCATGCTTGCTCAGTGCAGGTTGGTTACTGTATAACTTAATATTTACATAATTAACAAAATTATCTACAATAATGATAATTATGTAACAAATTATTTTATTAAAGCATTTCTTGATTCTCGAAGAGGCATATAAGTGATTCGACGCACGTACTGTGGCCATGTTGTGACGTCACCTTTGCTTGACCTGGATGCATTTCGCGTGCAGTGTTCCTTGCCTCAGTGAATAGGTCAGGGTTGCATTGTAGGGGAAGGCTTTGAAGTTAAATATCTGCTTCTAACTGCATAACTTTTGCACCTATCAAAGGTTTGGAAATTAATGCTTAAAGTAAACTCAATTCAAACTTTGATTTAATTTCTCAATATCCAGATCACCAAGATTCAGGCTGTGCTTAGTTTTGAAACCAGCAAAATGATCAAAATCTTAAAGGAAATAATTACAAAATAAACAAAAATTTTCTCTAGTTTGTGTTACTAGTATTCAATAAGATATTAAAATTAGGGTAGCTGACAAATGGCAGAGTAATTGCGATTAAAATTCATCATCAACCTAGCCTTTTCCCAAGTTACATTGGGGTCGGCTTCCAGTCTTAACGGGATGCAGCTAGGTACCAGTGTTTTACGTGAAGCAACTGCCTCTCTGACCTCCTCAACCCAGTTACCTGGGCTATTCGATATCCGTTGGTAAGACTGATTAACTGGTAACGACTGCCAAAGATGCACAAATGACAGCCAGGACCCACCAATTTAACGTGCCTTCCGAAACACGGAGAAACTCATCATGACGTCACCAATCAATGGACCGACCGCGCCAAGCGTTGCTTAACCTTATAATCGAACGCTTAGCATGGCGATTTTATGTCTGTCGTATTTTATGTCTGCCTTATGTCAATCGAAGAAAAGAAAAATTACTTCAAAAAATGTCAAAAGAAATCTTACGTCAATCTTTCAGTTTTCTGTCATTATATCCGATCACCGGTAGACAAAACTTGTTTCTACGGTTGCCATGCTAAGCCTGCGCACGCCTCTTACTTAGCCACGAGCAATAAAATGGGCATGCATCATTCCAATACTTCTTGTACCAACTAAAACTATAAAAAAAAACCGCCTACATTTATAAATGGTTTACGATTCGTGGTATACACGCGGTAAAGAGGTTACGGGCACAAAGCTCCCCTTCACACTTTTAAGTGGTACACGGTGAGCGAGAATTCAAATATTTCAACCGGTTTTTGGTACAATTTTCTCGACGTGTTACAGTGTTTGTATTTGTTATGTCACAACGCGAGAAAAGTCAACAGTTGTTTTAATTAATTGTTGTAATTACATAGTTAAGTTTATTAAATAAGATAGCGTTTATATTTTACTCGTAGCAAGTTATTTATTCTTTTTAGTTATTTCTATAAATGTACGGGGAAAAATAAATTGTATTATTTCTGTAGGCAACAGCTACAACCAAAATGGAAAAAACAATATTACCTACGAGTAAAATTACATTCAGAAACATACAATATCAATATTACATTTGTTTGTCGTAGTTAAGATAAACAGTATTAATCTTTTGTTCCTCCAATTCCCGTATTCACAATAAGCTGTATATACCTAATATTTGCATCATAAACTTCAGCTATGAGATATTTATCCCTTATCTACTATAATATTTTGTGTAAAATGGTAGTGTTCAGATAAGATACCATATTATATGGGTGCAAACAAATATATTAATAATAATTACGTGTCACGTTGTTTGTGCGCATTTAACTTCTAAACTACTTTAACAATTTTAAACATATTTGCACATTTATAGCTGCTAAGTATATCTTGGACAATAATGACTGTGTTTCGGATGACACGTTAAACTGTAGATCCCGGCTGTCATTGAACGTCCTTGGCAGTCGTTGGGGTAGTCAGAAACCAGTAAGTCTGACGCCAGTCTAACCAAGGGGTATTGGGTTGCCCGGGTAACTGGGTTGAGGAGGTCAGATAGGCAGTCGCTCCTTGTAAAACACTGGTACTCAGCTGAATCTGGTTAGACTGGACGCCGACCCCAACATAGTTGGGAAAAGGCTCGGGAGATGATTTATGATTGCACATTTATAGCTGCAATATTATTTCATTGCAAATTATTTGTCCATTGTTCAAACAAAAATCTTAGCCACAGAATCGCGTGACCAGGTCTGCTAATATGAATATAGTATTAAGTACAAGTGCATTATTTTATAAGGCATATTTATTGAATTGAGGAACTCCTGGTTGATTAACAGCCACACGGGTCAATCGACCATACGGTTAAGCAATGCTTGGCGCGGTTGGTCCAAGGATGGGTGACCTTGTTTTGAACAGTTCTTCCATATAGTGGAAGGCATGTCTAATAGGTGGGTCAAATGGGTATACCTGGGTACCGTGTAACCTGTATAGCACAGTACTGCGCCACATTAAATATGTAAATTTCATTAATACGATAAAATTCTCTCATGAAAATTACGATGCAAAAGAAATAATTAAAATAAAATTACTGAAACGCTCTTCCAGTCTCTTTTAATTGAAAATTCATTAAAATCTGTCGAAATTCATAAACGGTCAATATTATAATAATTAATAACAGTATTGATATTCCTTTGTGTATAAAATTTTAATTTAAACTTGGAATAATAAAAAGGAAAAAAAACATCAGTATACAAATATTGTTTTCATGTAAACACTGAATTTTGTCAATAGTCAATAGTTATTTTCAATACAAATATTGTATTTTAACAATACATTCCCGTTTGATAGTAACGCGATGTAAATATTTTCCGTTTTTATTAAAAAGTGAGCAACGTTTGATAGTATAAATAGTTATTATTTACTTATAGTTTCATTGTTATATTCATGAAATGAAACTGAATATTTTCATGTCTTTTGTTGAACACAAAAATAGGAAGAAAAAAATATTTTGTAAAAAATTCACAAAGCTTTTTAAAAGAGGATTTTTTTGATTCTGTAAAATTCATTCACAAAAAAATATTTTGTGAAAGTTCTGTAAAACCCACAAAGCGATTTCGGCTCGACCCGGGGCGGCGGCGCGTTCTGTTCGACGCGCTCCTCGAAGAGATGTCAGCAACATAGGAGGGGCCCATTAGGGCCAGGGTTTGCCTGGGCTGCGGGTTGTTCGCCAGAGTTACCGTGACCCTGACACACAGGGACCCCCGAAGGAACATAGTGGGTTTTAGTCAGTAAGAGTCTGACACTCCCTCCAGCTGCACCCTCAGCGGGAGGGATCATTTGATGATTTCCCACGAAACAAAAACCCGGGAATCGAACTTGAGACCCTGTGAGACTAGTACACCAACGAGGAAACAATATAACTCAATATATCCCAAGATGTCGCTTAAACCAAATAGCCTTTTACCCCTCGATATACAGAATATAACTAAAACTTTAATCTGGAAACGCGACTACCATGCGTGAACCAGCTACTCTATTCCGATGGAGCCATACCGCAACCCTGCATCCCATCCAACTAATATTTAGTAACAGCGGCTTAACCCCCAAAGCTTTCGTGAACGTTCCATTCTGCTCATATACTATGTAGCGAGTAATATAATAGGGTATTTGACTCTTTTTTTTTAATATTCATATCAAAAGTAACATTTTACAAAACCAAAAACAGAAATATTTTTTGGAATCCATTGAGAAATAAGTAATTTATAAACCTTTCAAAAGTCAAACAGTTAAATAACAGAAAAAGGATGCACATACAAGCTTGTGACGTCACCGCTATTTGATCACGCATGTACAAAAGAGATAGCAAGATGTCTCCGGTCTTCATCATACGAATATAAAAAATGTTGATTGCTGCTCCACTTATCAAAGAATTTTGACGATGTTTTCAGAAAAATGTTCCATGTGCATTAGTGTTTCTTTTGTTAAAAAAATTGTACAAAATCAAACACAGTCAAATACCCAATTGTGTAACAAAAATAGTGCACCATATTTTTACAGGTCCTCTAGTATGTACATATGCTAAATATCATTTTTAGGTACCCTGGGATGTTTTACTTCACCTTTGATCATTGTTTTTGCATAACTGGTTCTTAAAACCTAACAGACAGACATGTGTTGCTGGGGAGTTTGCTGCGCCACTTTTTCCCAGCAAGAACACCTAGGAAGTGGTGAAGGGTGGGCGTTTTAGGGGCTGTCTTTTGTTTTGGCGTTCGAGAAGTGTTGGTTTATCAGCCTAATTTGGATAAATGATTTTATATAACACAAACAAATTCTAGAAAAATCGCATCGCAAATAAAGTAATAATTTCTAATAGCTGCATTTTATTAGCGCTGTGTGCAAAGCTTGATAAGTCTGTAAGATTTTATCTTAAGACTGCTAGTATGCGAGGCGTGAAAATAAAAGTAAATGGCCTGTTTTATTAACCATATTGTAAGTTAACTGATAGTTTTATAACTGTACTAGACGGTTATACGTTTTTAAAAGACCTCCCCTTTAATTTAGAAGGTTCTTGCTATCTTTAATTGTTAGCGTAGAAATTAGAATTTAAAACGACACTGTTGCGGCTTAAAAAAATACTAGACGTCTCAATTAACCAAGTATAATTTTATTGAAAAGCTATAATTATGTACTAGTACAAATTGATAATAATTATGCCTGGTTCTTACACTCTTAAATGTCCATTTTCATTGAGGTCTTAATTAGGTACAATCAAATATTAATTGATCCGTGTCTATACTGTTCTACTCTCTATATTTATTTCACCGAAAACGTAATGAAAGTGAAATAAAAACCATACCGTCGAATTGATAACCTCCTTTTTGAAGTCGGTTAAAAAATATGTTTCTTGTACTAAAAACTTAAATGTTCAAATCGAGAATCATAACCTGAAAACGAATACAAATTCTTCAGGCATTTAAGAATTAGGCCCTTCGTACACTACGCTACGCAAATCTTCGAAGCTCGACGACCTTCATCTATAAGCGATTATCGCAACGCAAAATCACAGTTTCGCCAGGCACGCATCGCCGATTTTTCGTATTGAATTGCAGTATTACTGCACTTTGAGGCCAAAATTGTCGGGTATCGAATCCACAGACCTACGAACACATAGACAGACTCACTACATAGAGTTATGTAAGTTTTGATAGGGACATATTCCATAGAACTACACATTTATAGACAGGCAGATATAATAGTGTGCTCGGTAGTGAGACTACTCGTAGTGCCAACATTCTAACAAAAGATGCTAGAACATGTACAAGATGTGAGACGCGATTTGAAACTTGGTTTGTCAAGTTTCAACTTGGATCCTGTGAGTAACGTCAAGCTTGGCCTGTTCTACAAGTAAGTTAGATCTGTGAGGAACGATAGTTGTAGGTAAAATAGTTTTGGGTGAAGCTTTGGACCAATTAAGTAGTTCGCTGGCACAAATCAAACTTAAACTTTCCAAAATTAATATTGTACAGAAGCCAGTACATCGACCTGCCTTTTTTTTCGTGGGGAATCATCAAATTACCCCTCCCGCTGAGGGTGCAGCTGGAGGGAGTGTCAGACTCTTACTGACTAAAACCCACTATGTTCCTTCTGGAGGTCCCTGTGTGCCAGGGCCGCGGTATCTCTTACGAACAACCCGCAGCCCAAGCAGACCCTGGCCCTTAATGGGCCCCTCCTGTGTTGACATCGACCTACCTGAAACTGACATTTTTTTCCAAACAACTAAGAACCATATGCTTCAGCGATAAAGTTGAAAATCTATTAAGGAAATTTGACAGATTGTAGTAACTTGATGTGCTGTCTTCGGTACATTTGTCAAGCCTGAAATAAAGAATTTAATAATAAATTTCACTTAAAATCAAAGTCGGTGCTGCCATATTAGAATTTAAATTTGGCAATTCTTATGACAGTTTTTGCTTGATTTTTACATTAAGTATGGCTGCCGGCTGCTTTGCAAACATATTTCAATTTGTTCAAAGTCATGAGACCATCATTTCGACTATAAAGAGCGCTCAGCAATAACAATATAGTTAAATTACTTTGTACCTACCGTAACTGATCCGTTTGAACTTTATTTCACATGTATACATTGTTTGTAATGACTTTACAATACTTTGTTCCATTTTTAACATCTATACATATAATAAAATTGTAGGAAGGTCAAAACTGTACATTGAATATTGTTTTTAAAGAATACTTGGGGCGTGATCTACAATCGATTTAAAAGCCAAAAATATAGTTTTCTAAATTTTTGACCGTTTGGCGGATTTACTTCAAATTTGGCATGAATATAACTAAGAGGTCGGGTCAACATATAGGCTATGTGAATCTTTATTCTAATACCCACCCGGCCGACGTCACGGGTAACAGCTAGTTAGATACATATATTGGTAGAATTGAGAACCTGCTTTTTTGGGAAGTATGTTAAAAAGAAAACCGTAGGTACACTTCCAATGCAACGCGATGAGAGAATAATTAACACCTGTATTATTATTAATTGCAGAATGTAACCAAAATTAGCTTTGATTACCTATAAATTTATTGAAAAAATTTCATATACATATTGTCGTAATTAAAAAGCGCATCATCAAAAATATTTTTATGCTTTATACTTTACAATAGGATTTAAAATACAGTCATTTGTTAATTTCTTATTATAAAATTTCGTTCTTATCATCATAGAGCAATGTTGAAATTATTTAATGATTACCAGAAGACACGTCTGCATGCAAAAAAAACATCCATTCCGAATAGCACACAGAATTCTTGTAAATAAATTACCCAAGTCTTAAACGCCACATATTTTCACCTCAAAACCATTTAACGGTCATGTTTTTCTTCCTAGTTTCCTCAATGTAAACAACTTGTGTAAATAAGCTTATTGGGAATGTAAACAAACTCTTTCTACTCTATATTATTGAGACTTCCCAAGGCGTTTGTCAACAATCGAATCTGTTCGGCTTCTCGCTATAATACCGGGGCTTTGAGCTGTATGAAAAGAAGATTCCTTTATTTCCTTCATTTAATAGCATATTTATTAATAAATACCTAAATTGTAACTCCAATACGTTCTGTCTAATAAAAAAATAAAACTGTAAGTACAATAATATTAGTTTAATTAATTAAAATTAATAATGCAAATAGTAAAAATATATGTATTAATAGTTATCTAGACATATAATCAAACAGTAAGAAAAACCGTGTCTTTTTGACAAAAATAGATAATAACTGAGGGGACAGCAATAGAAAACGAATCCAAAAAAAAACCGTCTGTTTGTGTGTATGTCTATGTGTCTGTTTATTTTTACCCGCTAATCTTCAGAACCACTGGACAGATTTGAATGATTCTTTTTTTGTTGTATAGGCGTTAGGTCTCAGTAACATTTATAGTAATTATTCTATAAAACAAGATTCCTCCTCTATCCTACGTTGCTGTGCCCTACGGGGTCCATAATGTACACAAATAACCTATTTAACACCTTTATGAAATTTAAGGAGTGCAATAAAATATTGAGTATTGATATCAGTATTTAACGCACTACGCGTGCAATATAACAATGCGTTTAGAGCTATGCTCAACCTTCCGTGGAGGTGTAGTGCGTCGGGCATGTTCGCCGAGAACAGGGTAGACGACTTTTATGCAGTGATGAGAAAGCGGGCTGCCTCCTTTATGAACCGAATACGAATAACTAAAAACTCAATTGTCCAGGCTGTGTATGACTGCTGCAAATTTGACATTTGTGATATTTAACAATAATTATGGCAAAATATAAAAATGTAATAATTAAATATTAATGACTTATGTTAAATTTAAATAATATCAATATTCAATACTCAATGTTATAAGGACGGATTTGTAATAATGTATATTATATGTTATAATTTCAATTTCAATTTCTATGTCTATTATATGCATTTTATTATTATTACTACTTTTAACTTTTTATGGGTGTGTGCCTGAAATAAATAAAAAAAAAAAAAAAAATAAAAAAAATAAAAAAATTAAATAAAAACAAAAAGCTGGTTATTTGAGCAGCTCCTGGCTAAGTCACAGTCGCACGAATCTATCATTAGATTAAGCAACGCTTGACGCGATTGTTTAGAGGAGGCGTGACCATTGTCATGACGAGTTCCTCCGTGTTTCGGAAGTCACGTTAAATTCGAGGGTTCCGGGTAAATTGGTTGAGGAGGTCAGATAAGCAGTTGGTCCACGTAAAACACGGTTTAGATTGGACGCCGACTTCGACATAGCTCGGAAGATATTCTAGGCAGATGACGATGTTTTAAAGGAGAAAACAAAATTTAAAAACAATGAGCTAATATCTCTAAATATACTACAGAAATCTATACTGTAGTATTATAAACATATATTAAAAAAAAAAACAATGTATTACTCAAAGAATAGTAATAAAACTATTAGGTAGGTAATATTTTCACCATTTGCTCATCCATACTTGATTATGTCATTTCTTTTTATGTCTGGACTTTAAAAGAGACTATGACCCTTGAGTTTGTTGTTTGTCTCAAGGCAGTCAGTTACGAAATGCCGACCTCATCTCGTTATTTTATAAAAAATGTTCTGACGTGTAAAAGTGTTGATTTCAGCCTATTTGCAAAATAAATATCATTTATCATTTACAATGTTATTCAAAAAAGATTTACCGTATTATAAATACCAGCTCGATGTCCTGGACCAATTAAAATGATAAGATTGTTATTTTTGCTGCTGAACTTTAAAAGCAATATTGCAGGTAAATTAATTACTTTATGGCAGCCAAAGTTTTATTAAATTACAATCAGCGCAACCTCAATGTACGATTTTCAACGGATCGCTTCATATTTTTAAGTTAATATTTTTTTTACTAACCGAAAACAATTCAGTTAATTTTTATTGCGTGGCTATATTGTGACTTTTATCTGGTGTGTTAAATTCATTTGTACAGACGTCAGCATATCAACCTACCCGCAACTGAAAAACTGTCCCTATTGCTGGGGAGTTTGTTACACCACTTCTTCTTCCCAGAGATAATACATAGGAAGTGAAGGGCGGGCATTTTGGGGGGTGTCTTTTGTAAAATTGATCTTCAAAAAGTGCTGATTTTCATCCTACTTTGAATAAATGACGTTTTTTTATTAACTTTGAACAATATGCTTCAGCGATAAAGTTGAAAATCTATTAGAAAAATTTGACAGATTTTAGTAGCTTGACGTGCTTGCGTCTATACAACTTTGGCAGTCGTTCAAGGAATTTGCTTGTATGTTTGTTTACTTAATTGCGGGAACCTCAGAAACTGCTGGACCAGTAAGAATGTTTAAATCAGTGTTATAGATAGTCCATTTATTGAGAAAGGCCACAGGCTACTGTTTTCCAGGTACCTAGTATTTAAGTAACCTCAATTTTCTTTGTTCGCAGTACCATACGACCAGGTGGACACAGATTCAGCGCTGGTGCAAATGTTCGCTCACGTGAATGCCCCAACTTGCAAGTACATCGTCGCCATCGGCGCTCTGGCCGGCTTGACTGTATCCATGTTCGGTTCTATGTTCCCGATGCCCCGGGTCGTGTATGCCATGGCCCTTGATGGACTGATCTTCAAGTAAGTAACTTCTTTATAATTTTATGCTTATGTTTGTTCGTGTGAACGTGGACCTAGACCATCGACATCCTCCTTCCATTATCACAAATTTTCATTTTCTCTTCTATCTGACGTCATCTCACAAGTTACATTATCTCTAGCCATATAAACTTTCACGAAATCCATCCATCGTTTCTTTGGTCGTTCCCTTCCCATTATATCCATCCATGTCCATGATCAAAACCTTCCTCACAACATGATCCTCATTCCTCCGTATTACATGCCCATACCATGATACCCGGTTTCCACATAGATTTTCGGGCGCCACTTTTAAACTTCCTCTTACATAATAATTCCTTACTCTATCCAATCGCGTAACACCACATTCCTCTTAACATCGTAACTTTTTTAAGTTATACGTACTTTCTAAGTTTATCTTGAACACCAATGACTGACTAATGGTGAAGGGAAACATCTCGAGGAAACCAGGACTATAAAGTCGAAATCACCAACCCGCATTGAGCAAGCATGTTGATTACCGCTCAATCCTTCTCCGTGGGAGAGGAGGCCCGTGCCCAGCAGTGGGACGGTAAAAAGGCTGTGATAATGATGACAAATAAACCCCGCAAAATCATATTCAATTGTCTATTTCACAAAAGTATCGTAACACGATCATAGGGTTAGAAATATCACCGACAGATATGCAAAATCCGTTTATATGACAGATAGACAACCATTCAGCTTATTGCTACATTCAAAAACATTGTTATGTGACAGACAGCGGTACAGACATACATGCGGATAGACACGGATACGACACGTCGTAAAAATATATTAAATCCTGGAGGTAAAATTTTGATGTATGCGACTACTCGTGACTGACGGTCGTGGCTCGAGGTCACGATCGGTAAATAAAATTCATTATTTGCTTGCTTTTTTTAGTGTATTTGACTATCGTTTGAGTTTCTTTTATTAATTTACTAGCTTCCGCCAGCGGTTTCACCCGCTTTCTGAGGGAAGTACTTTCCATAACCGGATAAAAAATAGCCTATATGTTATTCTGATGTATAAGCTATATTGTGGTAAAGTTTCATTCAAATCCATTCAGTAGTTTTTACGTGAAAGAGTAACAAACATCCATACATCCATACATACAAACTTTCGCCTTTATAATAGTAGTAGGATTTATTTAAGGCCTTTTTGTACACTTTAAGTGACGATGTCAATCTCTACGTACTTTTATAGGCATTGAATTATTTCCGAAATTAAATTAACAAATAATTTACGAGTATAATGACCTAATTGATTAACTAATTTAAATTACTAAAATATATCTATATTAAAAATACAATTATAAATCAGAATAATTTTGGGATCGACCTTCAATTTAACGCGTCAGACCTTATATCATATATACTAAAATTTGGATCGGTATTTTGGCTATTAGTAAGACTTTCTGACTTCTGACTACCTACTTTAAAAATTGTATACATTGTATACAGATCAAGTTACTGCAGTCTGTCAAAATTTCTTAACAATTTTTAAAATTATCGCTGAAATATGATTGAAAGTTGATTGCGGAAATTTTATAGTTTCGGGTAGCTTGATGTGCTGGCGTCTGTAGATGGTCACTTATCCATTACCAATAGACGAAACTAACGCAGCCTTACCTTTATACTTTATAATATCAATTAAGAACTTTATTAGAATTTAATAACTGTAACATAGAAGCTTGAAGCAAAAGTTGATACAACAGTTAACCAAACCAACATGCGGTAACTGGTCGGCGCTATGTCAATAATTGCCTACACTTGCTCTTTGATGCGCCCGACGCTCCTCTCGATAGCGGCTTGTACCGCACCGCTTCAGTTAAACTGAGGGTTGAAACTAACTAGAGATAAAAATATCGAACTGTTTTTCTTTATAGCTGTTTCTAGCGATTTTACCCACGTCCCAGGGGATCTTCTTTCCCGTACCAGGATAAAATATAGCCTTTGTTACTCGGTGACAACTAGTCAAATTCAATATTTTTAATGAACTGTCAAAAACGGTTACTCTCTATGCAATTTGTATGAAAACACAAACTTTGATGTCACAGATTTTTCACATCAAGCCGTTATACCTTTGCTTACTTCTTTCTATTTCGATTATATCACCAATAAAACATTAAAACAATTTTCGGTACAAAACGATAATTATTTTTGATGATTTACAAAATGAATATGGTAAAGTATTTTATTTTTGACCTAGTCTTTTCTGTCTTTTAGCGATTTTGGACTTTATAGACCAGGTTTCCTCGAGATGTTTTCCTTCACCTTTATTCAGTCATTGGTGTCCAAGATAAATTTAGAAAGTACGTATAACTTTGAAAAGTTACATTGGTACTTGCCTGACCTGGAATCGAACCCGCACCTTCATACTCGAAAGGCTGGTGCTTTAACCACTAGACCACCACGACTTTTATACACGCATTTAATATGCAGAGCAGATATTACAACAAAATAAAATTATTGCGTTTTATTTTCTTTTATTATTTTAATTATTATATTTAATTATTTCTTTTATCTTATACGTAGAAGTCACCTTCAATAATTATTTTGTAGTTCAAATACTACGAGTTTATGACGCGCGTAACTTTAGCTTGTAATTACATGGATACAGCGAACCCGTTAATTAAACAAAATTGCTGTGTGAGGCCAGCGAGCGATGCAGCATACTAATTTGAATAAGATTGCATTTTGCAGCTTGTTCGTGTATTACATCGCAAATATGGATATACTGTCGATAGAAAATTTTCAATACCAACAAAATCACGCCTCTCAAGTACTCGTATACAAGTTCGGTTCTCGGTCAGGAAAGCAAAAATATATAACTTTTCGGATTTTTATGTACTTACTTTCTAAGTTTATCTTGCCTGTGCCCAGCTGTGGGACAGTGAAAATGCTGATGATGATGACAACATTCATCTGCCTAGCCTTATCCGGATACAGCTGAGTACCAGTGTTTTACGTGGAGCGACTGCCTATCTGACCTCCTCAAAACCCAGTAACCCGGGCAACCCAATACCTTAGACTGGCGTCAGACCTACTGGCTTCTGACTACCCGTAACGACTGGGACGTACAGTTTAACGTGCAATCCGAAATTTTCTTTATTTTCTCAATAATCTTTTAATAAAAAATACTAATAAAACTAATAAGATTTAAAAACACAACACCACAAAAAGTGAAAAACAAATTTTACCTAACTTAACTACTTACACTGGAGTTCGCTCAGTCCATATTCAAGAACCCATTTGTATTAGCCATGCAAATAATGCAGAGAACAGTTAAACCTTTATGAGATCACATCGTATGAACAGGGGCTAATTAGCAAGGCTCTAGTGTAACTAAAATTATTAGAATACTTAGGTGTTTGTGTGTGTTTGTGTTGCTTTTTGGAAAAGACCTTTAAATGGTGGGTCTCGGCTGTTTTTTTAATATCTTTGGCAGCTTTTAGGGGTGGTCAGAAGTCAGAAAGTTTAACAAATAGTGCTACCAAGGGGTATTGAGCTGGGTTGAGCCATACCCTATATAATTGGGGAAAAAACTAGGCAGACTAATATACCTACTTGTGTGATTAATTTTTCAATTATATAGAACGTATTCTGTAAGTAAGTCTGTAAACACTTTTCAGTTGTATTGAGTATTAATGTTACAGTTTGTTATGTTCTATACCTACTATTAGCTTTTAATCTAAAGCATAATGATCCCACTGCTGGGCTGTGGTCTCTTCTCATTTCTACAGAGAAGTAATTAGCGTCAATCACCGCTCTTATTTAATGTAGATTGGGAATTTCAGACTTTTCAAATACAGGTTTCCACAAGATATTTTCCTTCACTGTCACAAACAAACAACAATAAACGATGTCATTTGCGCCAATAAAAAAATCTTATACGGATTTCTATTCTAAAACGAATAAATAGTATTTACTAAGTAGTCCGGCAAACTGGTCTCAGCGTTGAAAGAATTTGTATTCTAAAACCGCTTAAGTTTCCAACAACGAGATAAATTGCTGTTACTTGTGCGCCCTAAAGCGCTTATGGAAACCGAACCGTCAGCGCTGTACGTAAGGGTGCGTCCATATCTGGCGAGTATGCAGATCGCAAGTCATTTGCGATCTGCGCACGGTAATAGTTTGCTGCGCCTTCTTAGCTCAACTCATGTAAGGCTCGTATAAGGCGTGCGCGCATTAAATTCTTGCAGTTAAAGTCCCGTAACTTACTTGCAGGTCCCCTGGCACATAAATTGGCAAAAATCGTTAAGAGTAAAAAGACCATATTTCTTCGAAAAAGACATGATTACAAATAAAACCTGGCCATAGTCATTGATTAATGTATAGCACATAAAAATAACATATATTTTGTGTAACTAAACGCCCGATGCGCGTACTTATCCTCATTAAAAAAGTCAAAATCCTTGCCAAAGTTTTGCGCTGGCGAATGAAGCGCGCGGGTGGCGCAGAAACGGTGTATGAACAAAAACAACGCGCGCAGCTCGAGAACGCCTCGCGAACTACACATTCACCAGATGTGGACGAACCTTAACATTTTCCAATAGTGCTTTTTGATCTATACAAAACGAATACCAAGTTAATGAGATTGTGAACAACAGGGACTCTGTAATGTAAAATTAATTTTAAAGGTAATTCGACTTTCGACCCTAATGTTATCGAGAATAGAGTTCGAAATCAATTTTTAATGGATAAAGTATTTATAGTTTTTTAATGGATTGTGTTTAAACGATAATTGAAGTGCATTATACAGAATTTAAAACCTTTAATGCAACAGAAGGGTGTC
The DNA here is from genome assembly GCA_958496145.1 of Heliothis peltigera. NCBI lineage: Eukaryota > Metazoa > Arthropoda > Insecta > Lepidoptera > Noctuidae > Heliothis > Heliothis peltigera. Next base: position 13,446,448 of record OY292321.1, on the reverse strand, counting down.
CCGATATTATTAATTTCCATTTATGTTAATAGCTTCCGCTAGAGGTTTTAACCGCTTCCAGAAGACACAAATTCGCAGCATAATGTTACTTTAATGTATACGCTATATTATTGCATCCATTTCAATTTTGGGGCTGTGAAGTCCAGGGAGTAAAGGTCCTCATATCCCGCAGTAAAGGGAGGATCCTCCGACCAGACGGGTCGTTTGTCTGGCGGGCTACTGCCCCGACAGTTGTTGTCGGGTTCTTCTACATAACGTAAACTCTGCTTTCGTGATGCAGGATTCTTACTTGTTACGTATTAAACTAGATGGCGATGTATGCAGTGTCGCTACACAGTCGTTTATTTAGGCGTGAAGAAAAAGTTGCAAACAGTCACGCACGCACACATAAACACTCACAAACTTATAATCTTGGTGATGTTTCGACAATATATTATGGTTTTCCTACACCGTGGAAAATTATTAATATATACAAAAACGAACGCCAAGTATTAATATTTTCTTTGACTGTTAATAAATTTATTAATTTTATTCTATATCGTATCTCGTCGGAAAAAATAAACGTTTGAAGTTGCATCAACGACGCCTTACATGGCTTCAAACGACAGCTTCTCAGTCACGGCTTTTTCTAAGATTTTCTCTTTGAAAGAAACTTGGAATTTATTGCGCTTCTTTAAGAAACATTTTAGAATAAATCTAACTCTCTCTATCACACTCTCTCCGTATAATTGATCGAATATTTTGTGTAATAATTTTGTGATACACAGTATAGTTGTGCATCCAGACACAATACTTGATAGTTTATCACTTCATCATCATCATCTGCCTAGTTTTTTCCCAAGCTATGTTGAGGTCGGCTTCCAATCTAACGGAATGTAGCTGAATGTCAGTGTACCTTCACAATCCAACTGGGTTTCCCAGTTTGAATTGCCTGGTACCTATCTGGGAAACCCAATGTCTCTTGTTTAGAGAGATTGTCAGACTTTCTGGCTTTTCACTACCCGTGACGATTGTCAAAAATTTACAAATGACAGCCGGGACTCACCAATTTAACACGCCTTGTCGAGGTTGACCAAGTCAAGCGTTACTTAACCTTATGATGGACCGATCTGTTTCGCACTTAGCCACGAGCTCCTCAAATTAAGCTAATTAGTCTGACAGTTAAATTACAATAGGACAGCACTGCTTAAAAACCGGCTCTTCATCACTTCGTAGTATTATAGCACACAAAATTCACCTCTATTAATTAGTTCATAAAGTTGCAAGTCGCGTAAAATAAATAAAAATATCCTGTGTATAAAATATTTCTTGTTTGAATATTCGTTTCTTCGGGCCGTTCAAAGGTAAGCGATAGATTGAGAGGGTCAAACGAACCTCTATTATTATAGGATCAACTAACACGTATAAGATTACATCAGTATTGTATAAGCTATTGAAAGCAATTTAATCTATCATCTGGTTTTAGAACACCTTTATTTTATAAAATGAAAACAAGATAGGATTTGACTGTCTACGAGTATAAGTTATAGTTTTTTATGACATATTGCATTGTCAGTTAGTTAGCTGACTGTCATATATTTTTTCGTGGAAAATCATCAAATGACTCCTCCCGCTGTTCACCAACACGTAACTGGAGAGAGTGTCAGACTCTTACTGACTAAAATCCAGTATTTTCCTTCTGGAAGTCTTTGTGTGCCAAGGAAACTCTTGCTAATAACCAGTAACACCGGCAAATAATTTTCTCATCTAATTACCTTACTATATATATATATATATATATACATGATATACAATAAAAAATACTGCGTTTAGTGGTAGGTTTATACAGTTAACTTTGTTCAAGATGCTGTTTTTAACCATCCTATTATTATATTTTCTTATTTTTTAACAGAACCACGTTTTATAAAAAGGTAGGTGGTGTTCTTAATCATTCACGCATTAATTTTGTTCGGATAATTTAAACAATACCGTTGCATTGGTACTTGCCTGACCTGATATCGAACCAACGCCCTCATACTTGAGAGGTTGGCTCTTTACTCACAAAGCCACCACGACTTTTTTACCCTTACATTACCATCACCTATTTTCTTCAAGCCCCACTCGTAATGAAGAGCGAAGTTTTTCTTTGACAAGTATTCTCACAGCGGTGTGTGTGGTCCAAATCCGTTGAATTGCTGCGAACGCACGAGTCTAAGTGGAGTACCAAGTACTTTGAGTTTGTAGACGCGAACGAGATCAGATTGTGGGCTACACTTTACGTAATAGTGGCCTCAGTGAAATGGGGTTTAAGTTTAACTAAATAAAACGACTTTAGAGAATATTCGAAAGAACCTGTTTTTTTTTTTTACCAAATATCAGTTAAATCAATTTTGTCGTGTTGCTAAAAAATGACAAGGTGGGGTTATTTATTTTAATTTATAAGAAAAAATACAACATAATTCTGGTTTTTTTTTCGTTTAAAAAGAAATACAAAAGCTTGTGACATTTGTTTTGATGTTAGTTGTGTCCTTACAAAGATGATTTAATTTTTTTCGTTATACTACTTAGAGTCTGTTTCACCACCTACGAATAAGTTCCAGTTAGTTTATTTGGTAGATAATTTCATACAAATTCCGTTCCATTTTTTTAATTTACTCGGTAGTTAGTGACTAATCGGACATTGTGAAACTGGCCCTAAATATTTATTTGAAAACTTTTCAACGCTCAATCCTTTTCCGTGGGAGAGAAGGCCCGTGCCCGGCAGTGAGTCGATAAAAAGGCTGTGATGATGAAGTTTTTTTTTATGATAACTGATACTACTGAACTGATTGATTATATTACTAAAATCAAATATCAAGCTCTCTTTATTTAATAAATATCAAAATAATATAAAGAACAACGAAGGAATTATATGTATATCAAATCCATAAAATATCTATGAAGTAAACTAAAAACCCCTCTTTTCCTTTGTTCAGAAAACTGGCGACAATTTCCGAGAGCACCGGAACCCCTGCCTTCGCGACTATCTGCGGGGGCATAGCAGCCGCCGTGGTGGCGCTCATGATCCAGCTCGAGGTCCTCGTCGAAATGATGAGCATCGGTAAGTCATTATCTGCCTAGCCTTTTCTTAAATAAGCTGAAGTCGTCTTCCAGTCTAGCCAGTTGCAGCAGTGTACCCGTTTTTTACATGGAGCATCTATCTTATCTCCTCAAAGCAAGCTAAGCATAATATAATTATTATGTTTACAAAGGGCCAGTTTCACAGGTTGTTGATAAGTTTATTTGGCAGATAATTTCATACAAATTCTGTTCCATTTTTGAATTTATCTGGTAGATAGTGGCTATCCGTAACCTGTGAAACTGGCCCTTAATATTGTAAATTTGAAAACTTTCGTTAGTTTGTTTACTTCAACTTATCTCTAGAACCACTGCACCGATTTGAAAAAATAAAATTAGTTTTAAATATCCCATTCCATGGGTGTGCGGAATAAAACCTATGAAGCATGATTGGAACAACTCGGTAGGTAGTCTAATAACATTCTGAAGGAGTAAACACGTGTATATTATAACTTATCTACTTATTGTTGCATCTAAGTTAGCTGCAAGTGCGCCACTTGAAACTAAGCGCAGTGACTAAGTAGCTCTCGACTTGAAACCTCACACTAACACATTACTTATTTATAACTTGAGCTCGCGTAGGTAATTGTATGATAGTTTTGTCTAAGTGCTTTGAACATTGATAAGCCTATTTCTGTGTACTGCACTTAGATAAGTAAATTGGTAACTAAAATTATCTGGCTTATTACTTTGGTCAGAGAATAAGCTGCCAGCCTTTTGGGCAGGCTCCCAGTAGACAGCGATGGGGATGAATTTTTCGACGCATTTTAGTTTTTTATGCAAATACTTGTGCTGTACTATTATTATATATTTTTTACTTCTTATTAATTCTGTTAATAAGTAGGTGTATGCAATTAAAAACGACAATGAATTTATAAATGATAAAGTTTTACCCAATTGCAACGTTTAGATACAGACGCCAGCAGGTTAACCTACTCGAATATTTAAAATTTTACCAATCGAATATTAACCTTCCAGTATAGTGATAAGGTTGCAAATCTGTTAAAAAGTACACCCAAAGTTCAACACACCACAATACACAATATTGAGTCCTTCATAAATGATGCAATATGCACCTCTGGCTACGCATGCGTAGCTGATTGCTACGTGCTACGCGGCTACGTGACTATTCTCGTAGTCTCTATATCTGGCGTTTGAAAAATGACAACTCAGGTTGAATAATATGTTAGCTCCAGATTTTTATTACATTTACTATATTATCTATTGCCTTCGCTTATACTATATTAGAATCTCATTTCGCATCTTTTTGTATAGGTGTTCTATAGAAAATTTTATGGTTCATCTGAATTGTTCAGACGCCAGCAGGTCACTCTACCCAAATATGTCAAATTTTACCAATCTATTATCAACCTTCCAGTATTGTGATAAGGCTAAAAATCTATCAAAGAAATTTGACAGATTGAGGTAGGTTGATGTGCTGATGTCTGTACATAACTAAGTCGATTTATAGACTAATCAAGTGGTAATAATCGGTCCAGATTATCTATTACATGTACAAACACAATAATATGTAATCTTGAATCAATCGACCGTGAGTAATGAGTCTTCAGTAAATTTTCGTTTAATGAGATAAAGCAATTAATTCGATGAAATATATTGTCTAACATCTTTCTAGATTTTTATTTATACGACTAAGCGACCCGACAGACGTTGTCCTGTTTCTCTTTCTTCTTTCATAAGCACCTTCTCTTAACAATAATAAACACAACAAAAAAAGTGAAATAGGTCCAAGAACCAGAACTAGAACAAGAACAAGGGAATAGGGATTCTTTTTTATATAGGTATATAGAATATGTCCGTCTGAAAAATCTTAAATTATGACTGTGTAAAAAAAGTTTGCTACTATACGACATTTTTGAATATTTTAAACTGGCCTAGTGGCCAGGCCCTATCTAATGTGTAGTTGTAAGTAAGTGTAGTTCGATTCCGGATCAGGCAAGTACCAATGCATCTCTTCTAAGTTTTACATCGTTTCTAATTATATCTTTAGCACCAATGGCTGATTAAAGGTGAAGGAAAACATCTTGAGGAAACATGGTGATTAACACTCAATCTTTCTCGATATTAGAGGCCTGTGCCCAGCAGCAACAAAAAGAACTTATTAAAACTGTTTATAACTATAATACTAACCAAAATATTAATAATCACCCAATCGCACTCAGAACAAACAAAAAAAATACTATCGCATATTTCAAGTACCCGATGCATTTGTTCAAGAGAAAATAAAAAGCTCTAGACGTCGTGGATAGTTGAAATGAGGCTAGACGTCACAGATAACAGAGACGAGGCTATCTGATAGTTAAGTAGGCTGTGCCAATTGAGGTCTGCAACTGGTTACAATAAAACTTTTGTTATAGAAGTTATGAATACTGAATAGTGAGTTATCAGTTTTATATTAACTTCTGCAGGCTTAGCATGGCAACCGTAAAAACAAGTTTTGTCTACCAGAGAATGGACATAATGACATAAAGTGACAGATTGACGTAAGATTTCTATTGAAATTTTTTTAAGAAATGTTTCTTTTCTTCGATCGACCTAAGTCTACAAGTGATTTTATACGAGTTGACAGGTCGCGCCATGTTTGGGCAGAAGACATGTTGACATTGACAGAAAGAGCTTGATCTTTTCTTGATAGAGTAGATATAGAATCGCCATGCTAAGCCTGCTGTTAGTGATTTCTGTTGGAATACTACTATACTATACTCTGTTGGAATACTGGGGAAGGCAGGATTTCGGGATAGAATTAAAACCGCTAATCACTGTACAGTATATATTCGGAGTGATGCTCCCTTACACACAACTGTCACATTAGAAGCTACCCATGCACATGTACATAATAATATTGAGAACAATTATATGTTTACCCACATACATTTCAAGTATATTATGAATGTTATAGGAATCAAAAATACAAGAGAATATTTAAATGACTTTATTAAACCACTTAGAATTATAACAAGTACGTATAGAGCAAGGCTCATTTAGATCGAGAGAGTTTCTCGCACGTTTCGGAACGAGAATGTCTCCGTGACTAACGCAAGCAATAGTCACCATAACATAATCTTAACAAAACATTTATATTCAGGCAAGAACTAAAATGTCATGATATGTACGAATTAGCGAAATGACACGCCGCTTGTCGCCCATGTCAACGGGCGAGAAGAGTGAATGTTTAGACGAAGGAAATGTTTTATATTCCTTCAATAATTATCTACGTATCTTCGTCTAAATCATAGTTTTATTGACATTTAAAAATTAACTCTTTCACATTTATAACATTCAAAGACAAAAACAGTCAACAAGATATTGAATGAAACAGTATACAATATAAAAGCTCATTGCACATAGTATTTTCCCCTAGACAGCTAGATAAAGAAACTTAAAACATTTAGCAAACAGACTCTTGATAACTTTTGCAAATAGTCGCCCAGTGTGCCGTGTGGCCCATCCTTTGTGCAGCTGCACTTATAGGAAGAAAACATTGATTTTAACCCACTATAGAAAAGAAGGATATGTGTTTTAATACCTTGCTATTTCGACAGCTAGTTTTGTCCTTATGATTTAGATAGAAATTAATGTTATATTTTTGGTTTTAATTTTGATTTATTTTAGATAGTAGTTTAAGTTTTACAATGTTAGATTAGCTAGTGTTGTCTTTATTTTAGTATTCTCTAAATAAAAATATGAATACAGAAAAATAAATATCCTTCTATAAAAGTTCCACCTATTAAAAATGTTCCACTTATTCGGGAATCGAACAAGCGACCTCCGACGTATCAAACCCACAACCTCCACGTCACATGTCTTCACTATATGTGGCACAAAAAGCTCACCCATCCACTAACCAACCTCTACAAGCCTAGCTATAACTACAAACAGCGAACAAATTGATCAAAAATAATTCTTCAAATAAATACGATGTTTCAAGTGATCTAGTCCGCTGAACAGAACGATCCAATTGAACAAATCCAACGAATCTCTTTAGTTAAAGCCTTCGGCGTGTTTTTATTACAATATCTAGTGATCCGTCAAATCTTATTCAAGTTATACCCTTGTGAGGATAAGAGAGTATTGCGTTTTATACAAAAAGATTTCTTTATGGCAACACTCGCACGATATCGGAACTACTTACGTATACATATAAGGCTGCCAGCCTATTGGGTACATTCCCAGTGAGCAGCGATGAGGAGGAATTTTTGGACGCCATTTTTTAATTATATGTATATATTTTTTAATGTAAATATTTAAGCCATAGTGAAAAATACTGTAGAATTTGTAACGAATAATACCAATTTGGATCGCCATGCTTTTTAATTTACAGGCATATTAGTAAACATTACTTTGTTAAAAGTTTCAGTGAGTGGGATAAACATGAACATTTATGTATTTTATCCATAGAAATATCAAGGCTATTTTCTTCTAATTATTTTAAGGGTAAACTCAAACAAACGAGCTCTCTGTGTAACATTACAACTAAATTATGGTTCAATAACCGTTTCTTAGAAACTTAATCCACCCAAAACTTCGCTCGGTTTTCGTTTTCACTATAATTCATTAACAATGCAACATCATAATTCATTCAATAGAATATCTGGAATTCTAGTCCCTTTTAAGTTCAGCTCCAAGTTATTGCTGAGTTCATGTAATAATATTTTGTTACTAGGGTAACAAAGTTATATATGTAATCTGATATTTCTTTGATGAAATAAAATCGCCACGGAATGAATTTGTATAAAACCCAGAAAAACATCAGTCATCATCATCTCCAGCCTTCATCACCTCCCTACATACTAAGAAGGTATGAGCATTAATCACCACGCTTGCTCAAAGCGGATTAGCGATTTCAGACTTAAAATCCAGGTTTCCTCGAGATTTCTCCTGTACCTTGTGTTCATTGAGATAGTAAGACTTGGAAAGAAGATATATGTAACTTAGAAAAGTTATATTGGTAAGTACTTGCCTGAGCTGGTGTCGAACCCGCACACTCGTACTTAAAAGACATACGCCTTAACCACGACTTCACACAAACTGACATAAGCTCGTAGGTTAGTGTAATTATTTGTGTATTAAAAACGTCTTCAATGTACTCAATTGTCTCATTTTAGCTATTATTTCAAAAGTAATATTTCTTATCTGTCCTCTCCCAAAACTATAAGATCAGATTCACTTTGCCTTCACACGTTGCTATCAATATTTTCATCCAAAAATAACGCAAATACATCCAAAATTGATATTTGCCGACCGCTAGCTGTAGTGTAAAATCCAATCTTTCAATCATATTATGCCGAAGCGTTCAATACATCAAATAAACTTCATTTTCATGTTCACAAATTAACAGCTATTTGGTTGTCGGATAGCCGACAGCGATATAACTTTACACTTGAATTCGGAGTGAAATTTTAATAGTTTTAGTTAGAATGCGGACGTAGTACTCGTAGAAGTGTTTTGTAATATTTTTGAATAGTTCTTGGGTTCATAAAAGTACTTAGAAATTGATAATTCAGTCAAAATCAATTTTGTGTTTTATGACTTTGGACTTTTATGACCTAAAATTTTTGTGTCTGAAGAAGAAACAAGAAACGATTCATCACCATCACAGCCTTTATATAGTCCCACAGCTAGGCACAGGCCTCCTCTCACACGGAGAAGGATTGAGCGTTAATAAACGATTAGTTTTTTTATATATATTCTACGAGGCTTGCCACAAAATGAAAGCACATAAACCTACTACAATCTGTCAAATTTCCGTAATAGATGTTCAACTTTATCGCTGAACCATATCTTTCAAAGTTGATTGGGAAAAGACAGTTCCATTTAAAAATCCCTTCAATTTTCACAAGTCACGGCAAAATTAACTGACAATTCTAGTGCAAGAAATATTAAAGCTAGAAACTAAAATTGCGTGTTGCATCAAATTGAAATGTACGTATAAATAATTCAGTGAACTCGTTTACGATGCACATGTATGGCATTCTGTCTGGCATGCAATGAGCGTGGCACTGCATCGCATTTTATAGGGCGCACGTCGCTCGCTTATAAATTCGACGGAGTCGTCGAAAAGCCGGTGTAAAAGTTTAATAGTTGTGAAGAAAATTGTGTGTCTGTCTTTGATGCTTAAATGGATAGGATTAGTGTCTACTAGTCTGATAATTTTGATGATAACATAAAGTTTATAATTGATATAACAGAATTATACATCGATATTGTGATTTGATTGTACATTGTAAACACTATACATATACATCTATTCGTATATAAATAATAATATATCGGTACACCTTTTTCACATACAGTCGGTTAACCCCATGGTAAGCTATTAGCTTACAGTAGGTACATACTTTAAACATAATATTTATAAATACATATTATAACACGCAGACCACAGCTAATAAGCATGCTCATCACACAAATGTCGGCCGTGCCGGGAATCGAACTTGGGACCCTCTCGGCAGTCCAGCATTGTAACCTTTGCGCCATCGGGTTTGTCTACAATCGATATTCAAATAAATAACGAATAGTTACTTAGTAAATAATAATCAAAAATGTGTATTCCTGAACACGTATTGAGGTCAACAGTTTAACACTAAACATTAATCAGTATAACTAAAAGTAATCTCACGATTGTGTTTGTTTATTTAAATTAAATTAGTTATCCTCACTATTTGTCATATTTTTTCGCTGATGGGATTACCTACCAGCAGGCTTAGCATGGCCATTCTATATCTATTCTATCAAGAAAAGACAAAGCTCTTTCTGTCAATGTCAACATGTCTTCTGCCCGAGCATGGCGCGACCTGGCAACTCGCATTAAATCATTTGTAGACTTATGTCGATCGAAGAAAAGAAAATTTTCTTCAAAAAATGTCAAAAGAAATCTTACGTCAATCTGTCACTTTTCTGTCATTATGTCCATTCTCCGGCAAACAAAACTTGTTTCTACGGTTGCCATGCTAAGCGTGCTGCAGCATGTAATTTTGACAATTGCTAAGCTTCTAATCTATGTATATGTATACAAAAAAATTAATCCCTATTTCCCTTGGTCACGCCATCACGCGTGAACTGCTGGACCGATTTCACTTTTTTTGCTGTGTTTGTTATTGTCAAGACCTTCTGTCCTAATGCAAGAAAGAATGTCAGCTGGTTCGCAATAATATGAAGACTTATAGACTATACACTGACAATACAGCCAAACTATTTATTATGAGTAGTAGAGGTGTTATTAATACGTTATTGTATTGTGCTTTTAATACTAGCTTGTAGTACCTATATATAGTCTAAACTTAATTTATAAGTCTTCCTGTGTTCCTTATAGGGTAGTTTGCTTTGTTTTTACTCAGCCATCTCATCAGTTTCCCCTGCGCCCGTCCCTTGAGGGAAACGCTGTAACAACGCCAGCCAGCCCAATTAATACTGCTGGATTTTACCCAGGATTTATAGGCATACTAGCAGTAGTAATCTTCATTATTATCAAGTTTTTTTATGACGTACAGAAGCTAGCAACATCGACATACCCGAAACTGTCAAATTTTCCCAATGAACTTTGAACCATATTCTTCAGGGATAAAGTTGAATATATATATAGGAATTTTGACATATCGTAGTAGCTTGATGTGCTGGTTTCTGGACCTTGCTACGAGGATTGAGATTATTTATCTTCTTGTAGCTTTAACGATGCAATATCTCGTATTGCGGATTGGCACATCACAATTGCTTACTATAATAGATCTCTATCATATAGAAAATGCTACTTATAGTACAAGAGCTTAAGGCTTGTGGAGTATAGATATACGGCTTCAATTTCATTTCTAACCTTACAACCAAAAGACAATAGTATCTGCCTAGCCTTTTCCCAAGCTATGTTGGCCTCGGCTTCCAGTCTTGTACAAGTTTTATGTGGAGCGGTGGTCTATCTGACCTCCTCCTACGCAGTTCTCTCCTCAGGAAGAGCAACCCGATTCTGCTTTGGTAACTTGCTTGTCAGACTTTCTGACTCCTGACTACCCTTAACGACTGCCAAAGATGTACAAATGACAGGCCGGTATCCACCAATTTAGCATGCCTTCCAAAACCCGTAAGAACTCGTCATGACAAGATGGTCACCCACCCACGTATTGACCGCGCGAAACGTTGCTTAACCCTCCGGTTTTTACTTAGCCACGCGCTCCTCAAATCGAAATATCAAAAATAACACATTAAAATCAAAATGCAAACGTTGAGTCTCTAATATGAGCATAAAGTACAAAATCGTTTCCACAAACGGGTGTGATGGGCGCTGCCGACCTACAAAGCCGGGCCGACTCGGAATTAAACTCGAGGAAGCCTGACCTATATTCAACGCGATCAGATAATCACAACTAGCAAATGAGAAGAAGTTATCGCTAGATAAACGGGATCCCTTTTATCTTAACGTCATATTTCTAGTCATTTTCTATCAGAGCAAATCTTTCTTTACATTTCAAATTAAAGATTTTCTCATTTTAGATATGCTTACAGTCTTTGAACCACTAATGCTTAGTTCCTATAACCATACAGACAGAATTGTGTTGCTGGGGAGATTGTTACACCATTTTTTCTTCCCAGCGATAACACATAGGAAGTAGTAAAGGGTGGGTGTTTTTGGGTGCTGAGTTTAGCCTACTTTGATTGAATGACTTTATATCTTTGTTCCTTTCGAAAATGACCACATTTAGTATTGAGAACCTCTGTTTTTGAAGAAGGTTAATAAGTAAAGTCTCGCGGGAATCTCATAGAAAACGTCTATTCTAAATTCAGTAGGCACATATGCTGACGCTAACTTTATATAAAGTTTTATAAAGGAACAAAATCAAGGAGTTTCTTACGCAATTCCAATTTCAACCAAAAATAGTGGTAGGAGAGCCATGGAATGGATTTTGGGAATAACTCGGGCGCATCAGATAAATGCGTAAATAAACGGGAGAATACTTGCATCCTGTTGAGTGCTTTTCAAAATAGTGTACTGTACAGTCTGATCGATTAACGAGCAAGCTAGACCAGCCTGTATTTACAGCATTCTTAGGCTACATTTCACCTTCCCTTCTCATAAAGACATCCTCGAAAAATAACATTATATTGGATATCAATACCACATCGACGGAATGAAATTGTTGTTGTTTTAAAAAAAAATCTTTTGACGCTTTCCCCACCACTGAAGGAAAAACATTGTCTAACATTGTATTCTTATTTTGAACTAATCTAGAACATTCTATAGGTGAGCCTATCTTGCCACAGCCGAGATTCTACGGATATAGCATCGTGAGCTCCCCAACTATAGGGTGAGACGAGTTATTGATTCGGATTGCTTCCTGTGATCCATCCTGGCAATTTCTCGATATGTGGCTATAAATATCACCTCTATATGTCAGACACGAGACTGAAATTCTATAACAGAATGAAATTATAGACCCATCGAGCTATTTAAGCAGGTGGATTAAATAGGAGCTAAAGTTTAATGTCAATGTCATGTCTATTCTTACTAATAAAATCTGTATTCTTACCTTATTCTTACCTATGTCGCATAAATAATAATTTATATTGATTGATTGATTGATGACATTTTTACATAATAATGAAAAGTTATTATATATTTACAAACTTAAAAATAAAAAAGGACAAATCAAAATAATGCATCGAAAAATTTCATGCGCATCGCTGTCAGCGGGAATCGTGCCCAAAAGGCTGGCCGCATTGCCACGTTGGATGGCAATGCAGATTCGTTGGCCAAGGTAATGGCCAGCCCTTTGGTCACGTATAGACTCCACAAAATTCATTAACATTTAATTAATTGATTGATTGATAAATGCAGGTTTGTGGTGGTGTGGGATTTTTTCACATGTGTGTGAGCCTGATCACTCTTGCTAGTTCCATGTGAACAACTTTTTAATTCAGCTCCGGTAACGAATTGTGTCGAATTTACGTCACAGCTCAGTAAACACGTCTGTATGCACAATGGGCTGTATTCATGAATTTTTAAATAATGTTTAATGAATCGTATAGGTCCGCTAATTATTTACTCGTGCTGTTTATTTAGTAGAATAATTTTATATTGGCATTCCAAAATTAGTGGGAGTATTTGTACAGATGCACATCAAGGTACTACAATCTGTAAAATTTCCGTAATAGATTTTTAGCTTTATCGCTGAAGTATATGGTTCAAAGTTGATTGTTGATTGGGAAAATTTTACAGTTTGTGAAATGGCATAGATTAATGCTATGTTAATGATATGATAGATACTTTTTAATCCGTTATAGAGACTTCCATAGTTCGTTGGTGAAGGGGGACGTAGCCAGGGGGTGAATACACGTATGACCAGAACGGGGTCGTCTGACAGTTAGGTGTTCGTCGTGGGGTTATACCCAAAAGACTCAATTTTATTGTTTTTCAATTCTGATTTTTTTATTGAAAGGAAATTGAAATTACATTCTCATTTTTACGAAATAGTAAAATTTAACTAAATTAATATTATCAATAGCTGTTTGCCATGCACTGCAGTTTTTAAATTGTTTACAAAAGTACTAGCATACTTTGTAGTACATATTGATTTAGTTATAGTTTTAAACCAAATTGGCATAAACGGTAATATGAAAATGATTAGCATAATAAGCTATTTGGTAGTTTTATTTAACACAAATGTAATGTATATATTTATAATTTTGTGCAAATTACTAATAATTATATTGTATTCTAAATTAAATTTTAGTTACATCCAAAATCCGCATTGCTCTTTGATATAATAACTTAAATTAAATTTTAGTACTGCAAACACAATCTCAGTGTTGCCACAAACAGAATCTCTGTCGTAAGTTTACGAGAGCGAAACATAGTTGCCACAATTAAATACTGAATAAACGGCAACAAGTTGGGACAACCTTTGTCCGTATAGTTGACAACAATATCTTTGGCAGGAACCGACAGCGGTTGTACAGATAGCAGCACATCAAGCTACCCTAAACTCTAAAATTTTTCCAATCAACTTTGAACCATATGCTTCAGCGATAAGGTTCAAAATCTATTAAGGAAATTTGACAGGTGTGCTGGCAAAGCTGTCTATACAAAGCATAGAAATTATTCACGAAGTTTGAAGTCGGTTTTAGTGTGTACTACGCTTTCATAGTCTTATAAACCAACGACCGACCACAATACAGATACTAATTACTTGAGTATTGATATCTGTAATTAACGTGTTTTGGTCACATATCGATGGAGAGGAGCTAGTCATGGTGGCCTAGTGGTTGAAGAGCCAACCTCTCAAGTGTGAGGGCGTGGGTTCGATTCCAGGTCGGGCAAGTACCAATGCAACTTTTCTAAGTTTGTATGTACTTTCTAAGTATATCTTGGACACCAATGACTGTGTTTCGTATGGCACGTTAAACTGTAGGTCCCGGCTGTCATTGAACATCCTTGGCAGTCGTTACGGGTAGTCAGAAGCCAGTAAGTCTGACGCCAGTCTAACCAAGGGGTATTGGGTTGCCCAGGTAACTGGGTTGAGTAGGTCAGATAGGCAGTCGCTCCTTGTAAAACACTGGTACTCAGCCCAAAACGGTTAGACTGGAAGCCGACCCCAACATAGTTGGGAAAAAGGCTCGGGTGATGAGATGATGATGGATGGAGAGGAGCTGATGGCTCAGTAAACGCCGCACGGGTCGTCATGAAATTCAGTTTTCTTTGAACGCTTTTTTCTTTGTTAAAGTGAATTAAAAATTCTCGCTTAAAAATTTAATAACTCCGATACCTTCTCTTTGACATGCAATATTTCACAACCTTATCGCATATTGCAATGAAGCTATGCAAGTTTTTTAACAGCTGTAATGTTCTTTTTTGTAGCACGACAATAAGATCATCATCACAGCCATTTTATCGTCCCACTGCTGGGCACAGGCCTCCTCTCCCACGGAGAAGGATTGAGCGTTAATCACCACGCTTACTCAATGCGGATTGGTGTTCGAGGCTCGAGATGTTTTCCTTCACCTTTAATCAGTCATTGTCCAAGATAAACTTAGAAAGTACGTATAATTTAGAAAAGTTACATTGGTACTTGCTTGACCTAGAATCGAACCGCATACTCATACTCAAAAATTAGACCATAAGATAATAAGTATAATAAAAAATCTTGCGTGGTAGCTTGGACCATGTTCCTGATTCCGGTGGGACACTATTTTTATACTTAAAATGTTTTTTTTTTTTGTATATCGACGCTGGAAAGCAATTTTGTCGTATCTCGAAAAATGGGATTTTTTTTTATTGCATTTTTGAATTCAGAAAAAAATACTGCGTCGGGCGGTCCAATCAATGTTTTTCTAAGAGGTTTTTTTTTTATGATACGACGTTGACTTTTTCCTAACTTCTGTAAAAAAACATACTGCAAAATGCTGTATATGCCATAAAATATACTATTTTAAATGACAAATAGATACAACAAAAATATTGTAAGTATTTTTTTCCGATGTCGAAGATACACGGTCGTCATTTATTTACTACGTAATACTTACAGCATTATGTATAAGTCACAAAAAATAATTTATTGAGATACAGCAATTTCGCCGCCTCATTATTTTATTCCCGCTAGAGATAATACAATTCTATCCCTCGAGTTTTGAATGTGCATCAAACTTACTACGTTTCATTCTACACATTTTGTAATAAATATTATCCATAAGTCATTAATGATAGAGTTGAAATGTGTGTTTTCCCTTGGATACGCCGTTTACCGATTGTATAGCAGCCGATGTGCGAGCGCATGAGCCAGAACGCTATTACGTAGTCTGCGAAATTCGGGTGTATTTATGTGCACGATTAAAGTGAAAGCTAGGTAAGTCATGTTATTTAGTCATTTTACTTACTTTAACTATGTAATGCTTATAATAATTATGTTCGGCTGTATTTTATTTTTATTATTTTGTATGTCTTTTTCCGACCACGGGACTATAGAGTCCCGGATTTTTGGAAGGCGAACGTGGGGCCGAAGCCAACACGCTGAAGCCCTTTTAAGACAACTTTAATATTATGTAATGGTGACACAAAACCGACGAGTATCCCTGTTTACACTATAGAAATGTACCCAAGGACAACCCCCGGTTTGTGCTAAACTATTGATAACTATGGAAGAAAAACTACTTGGGCTATTGTGATGGGATGCTAGTGGACTAGGGAAGGGAAAACTATGGGGACTATGACCCCTGCCGTATTATTGTTCACCGATTTCTCAGTCAATTGTGGACCGACTGCGAAAAATGTTTTTTTGATTGTTATTTTATACTCCTAGGTCCCATTGAAATTTGGTCGTGATCTGATGATGAACTTCAATGATATGGAACGAAACTCCTCATAGCATCATAGCAAAACTGTCGTAACAATTGTACCTAATTGGTTTGTATATACGGGTAGACGATCACTGACTGAAAAAAGAGGGGGTAGGGTTTTTTTAGAGGTGGGAAATCATCAAATGATTTCGCCCACTCTTGTGTAGCGGGAGGGCGTGTCACACTTTTATTGACTAAAATCACGTAACCGTATGTGACCAACATTTGCCCTTTGTGTTCTAAGGCCTGGGACATCGTTTCTGAACTACCTCACGCGTCAGCCCATTACTGAACTCCTACGGTTTACAATATCCCTGCGCGTACACAGCGCCACCGTCTACTACTCGGCGAACGCGAGCTACTCATTGCTCATCGTTCGCAAGCCCTTGTGTACGGTGGCTGGAGATCGCTCGGCGATCCCCGACGCCCATGGCGTCTTATGTCGAGGTGGCTAGGGCGTGGCGTTGTATGTAGGTACGTTCCCTCCCATTCCTTCTCGCCCCAGACCATGGCCTCAACTAGGTCCCGGTGCGAGAGGTCACTACCACCGTTCGCCTGCACAAAGACATGGCGGTGGTCTGCCCAAGCGGGGCACACTTGTACCGTGTGTTTTACCGTGTCCTCCAGGCGGTTCGTGCAATGGTGTCACCCGGGTGATTCTTCCGCCTTTATCCGGCACAAAAACCTCCCGAACTTACCTTGTCCGGTGAGGACCTGTTTCATGCGGAAGGTGAGGATGCCGTGGCGCCTCTTCAGCCACTCCTCAACGAACTTACCACTGCAAATGCGGCGTGCCCAGCGCTAGGCTGCGACAGTCGCTGTTTCCATGTCGCCGTGACTTGTCGCGGCAGCGGATTTTGCCATGGCGTTGCACCTCTGTGCGCTGGTAGTGCATGTGTGCAAGGACTGACAATTGCCTCCAGATCCCATGGCGGCAGGCCAGCAAGAAGGCTAGCCGCTTCGCGGGAGATCTTCCGGTACCCCCGCATTATACGGATAGTCATCACCCTCTAGGATGCATTAAACTTGGCCACCAGTCGCCTCTTCAGCAACGGCGCCCACTCTGGTGCCCCGTAAAGGGCGGATCCCCGCGTAGAGACTCCGGCAGGAGGCGTGTGGACCTCCAAGATTGGGAAGGAGATTGAGGGCAGGCCAGGGCGGCTCTCAAGCGGCTCAAAAAAGCCGGAAAGTGCTCGTCGAAATTCCACCGGCTTTCGAGGACTACCACAAAATCGGTGAATCGAAGTCGGTGTTAAATAACAAAGAGACAAAACATATAATTATTTTTGAAATCATAAGTGATGTTGCCTATAAATACGGAAAACCAGTCCAATCAAAATTATGTTTTTGTTTTTCAACAAATTTTGTGTTATATTTTGTCCAAAATATCGCTTATTATATTTTTTACAGTCGAGAATGTCGCCGTCAGTAAACTTCATTGCTTCCTAATTTTGCGATTGATTATTTTTTATTTTAATTCATAATAATTATTACTATAGTAAACATTATTTTCTAAATAAAATTGTTTAAATAAACATACAGCATTTAATTAAACATAATAATTTGTTTTATTTATATTTAATACATAATTCAAGATGTCCTTCTAAAAAGAGTGTGAAGTACAACGTAATGCGAGGACTTACAAATTTAATTCATATTAGATACATCATAATTGTTTTCTAAAATTTTAAAGTTATTTCGTTGTGCCTTTGTTACAACTACCGAGATACAGCAATATTGATGATTCAAATTGAAATATCAATTGCTGTAACTCATATAAAACTCATGTTATACTAACTTTAGAATACTATCTTTATTGCCATCTGATAAATATAATTATAAGAAATACGTGTTCCAAAAATGACCTCTCGGATTCAGCTAGTTTACGAGTTATAATTTTTTCGAATAGTTTTTTGGCTCTGGTGTAAAGTTCCACTTTTCGAGATACGACAAGATTGCTTTCTTACGTCGATATAGGTATGCAAAATGTAATTATCACAGTAATATCAAACTTTACATCGCACGATCACATCACATCACACTAATATATAAATGCGAAAGTTTGTGAGTGTGTCTGTATGTTTGTTACCTCTTCACGCCCAAACGGCTGAAGGGATTTTGGTAACACTTTAGCAGTATTATAGCTTATACATCAGAATAACATATAAGCTCCCTCAGGAAGAGAGTAAAACCCACCCGTGTTGACGTGTAAAAGTGTTGATTTCAACCTATTTGCATAATAAATATATGTAATTTATCATTTACTAGCTGTCCCCAGCGGTTTCACCCGCATCTTTGGTTACTGCTCCGCTCCCGTGTGTCTTAGTGTGATGGTATATAGCCTATAGCGTTCCTCGATAAATGGGCTATCTAACACTGAAATAATTTTTCAAATCGAACCAGTAGTTTCGGAGATTAGCGCTTTCAAACAAACAAACAAACGAACTCTTCAGCTTTATAATATTAGTATAGATAAACCGCTGGTGGAAGCTAGTATGTTAAATAAATAAATGGTAGAAAAAACCATCTTGCGTTAGACTTAAAAAAATCAACACAAGCATTTTCTTTTTATCTGCCATTTTGTTTTGGAACCCTTAAACGATAAAGAAATTAAGTAACATGAAAAAGTACTTTATCCTTACGTAACTTTTGAGAAAACAAACACTCTTAAAAAGTTTAAGAGCGTGATGGCGGAATTTTTCAGATATATTTACGTTGTAATTCAAGCTCGTCGTACCTACATTATAATATAAGCCCAGTAGTCGCAGTGCACGGGTTCTTCGATTCCCGGGTTGACCCCAGATTTCATTCATCCCCCGAGCCTTTTCCCAACTATGTTGTTTTACAAGGAACGACTGCCTATCTGACCTCTTCAACCCTGTTACCTGGGCAACCCAATACCTCTTGGTAAGACTGGCATCAGACTTACTGGCTTCTGACTACCCGTAATGACTTCCAAGGATATTCAAAGATAGCCCCAAATTCCATTGAGGGATTAAAAAAAAGTAATAAATGCAGCCCAGGGTCTGGAAGGTGGCGATACACCCGTGTATCGGAGAGCACGTAATTGTCGGTCCAGAGCCTGACCATTCTCCGGTCGTGATGGATTGCCGTCCCATCGGACTTAGAGATACTTGTGCACAATATTATGTCCTTCGCAGCTAATCTCCTTATAGAAAATAGTCATGGCCATCTAGTGGTCTAGACCTCATTATTATATAATGTATAAATAAATTGGAAGTTACCTTGTCCTCATGTCTTCTAAACTAACCTCCACAAAAGGAGGAGGTCTTCATGCGAATATCAGAATTTGTATTTTTATATGAATTCAAGCATAAATGCGCCAAATGAAGACAGATTTTTCTGTTAAAAATATAGAATAGAATAAGAAATAATTTTATAGCACTTTGAAAATATTCTTTAAGAAGTGGATGAAACTCGCTGAAACACCAAGTCACGCATAGAATAGTAAAGATAAGAGCAATGGTACGGAAGAGACATCTCGTTTTACGTAAAGATGCTGCGAAAAAGGTACTTTGAGAATTTAATTTTTCAGCATCTTCCTGAAAGTGGTTTATATTGCAAAAGTCTGGAATAGAGTGCTGGTTCTTTTGTTTTATGGAACGCTTTTTAAAATAAAGTAATTTTAGTTAAAGTCGTGCTGGCCTAGTGGTTAAAGCACCAGCCTTTGAGTATGAGGGTGCGGGTTCGATTCCAGGTGAGTACCAATGCAACTGTTCTAAGCTATACATATTTTCTAAGTATGTCTTGGACATCAATGACTGATTAAAGGTGAAGGAAAGCATCTCGAAGAAACCTGGGCTATAAAGTCTGAAATCACCAATCCGCATTGAGCAAGCGTGGCGACTAACGCTCAATCCCTCTCTGTGTGAGAGGAGGCCTGTGTAGGAGCTTACCCAGAAGAAACCTATTCACTCTTGCCTTAAACAGTCTTGGGTTGTAAGAAGTCGGTTGTAAGGCTGGTGGGTAAAATAAAAAAGAAACAATTATAGACCCTATCGGGGATAGTAAGTTAGTTGTTTTACATGTTTTAAATGCCTCCCTTCATCATCACTACATAGTATAAAACAAAGTCGCTTTCTCTGTCCCTATGTCCCTTTGTATGCTTAAATCTTTAAAACTACGCAACAGATTTTGATGCGGTTTTTTTTATTAGATAGAGTGATTCAAAAGGAAAGTTTATATGTATAATTTTAGTATCAGTATTGCACCCGTGCGAAACCGGGGCGGGTCGCTAGTTAAGTATAATTAAATTAGTTACAATATGCCATGATAATTAGAATTAAAAGCAAGAAAAATTCCGCAATACACCGACATCGCGGAATTCTCAATCACACAAACACGGTGCTATAAGATACAGGATGTTTCAGTCCGATCAGCCACAGCCGACTTCCCTTGACCTACTTTGTCGGAGGTCGAAAGTAATGTACCTACTTCGAGGAGACCGAGGCGCAACGTAAATGTAAATACATAGCTGTTCAAGTATGGGAGGGACACTGTGTTTCTGTGTGTATTGGTAGACTTTCAATGTTTAGTTAAATAGATAGGCGATGAACAAATAATAATATATCGGGACACCTTTTTCACACACGGTCGGTTAGCCCCATGGTAAGCTATTGATTAGCTTTTGCAAACAAAACTGATAAACTACATAAACTTTACACATATAATATATCACTACATAGTATAAAACAAAGTCGCTTTCTCTGTCCCTATGTCCCTTTGTATGCTTAAATCTTTGAAAATACGCAACGGATTTTGATGCGGTTTTTTTTAATAGATAGAGTGATTCAAGAAGAAGGTTTATATGTATAATTTAATATCAGCATTGCACCTGTGCGAAGCCGGGGCGGGTCGCTAGTGTATTTATAAATACAGATTATAACACCCAGACCACAGCCAACAATCATGCTCATCACACAAATGTCGACCGTGCCGGGTATCGAACCCGAGACGACGCTCGGCAGTCCGGTGTGGTAACCATTGCGCCATCGGGGTCGTCAAATTTGGTATAAAATCTTGGTGGTGATACAATACATATATATAATTATTCTCAGTATATAATTCTTCTATCTTTCTCATTATGTCAGTATTCTCATTCTATTTAAAAATATAATAAAATATTTATTTATAAAAATATAACGCATCTATAGAAAACAGCATTAAGAAGCTCGTGGCTAAGTAACAGCCGCACGGGCTGATCGATCATAAGTTTAAGCAACGCTTGGCGCGGTCGATTCGTGAATGGGTGATGTCATGATGAGTTCCTCTGTGTTTCGGAAGGCACGTTAAATTGGTGGGTCACAGCTTTCATTTGTACATCTGTGGCAGTCGTTACGGGTAGTCAGAAGTCTGGCAACCAGTCTTACCAAGGGGTATCGGCTTGCCAAGGTAACTGGGTTAAGGAGGTCAGACAGGCAGTCACTCATTGTCAAACACTGGTACTTAGCTGCATCTGGTTAAGACTGGAAGCTGACCCCAACATAGCTTGGGAAAAGGCTAGGCAGATGATACATAGACAACATACAATTAGATAGGAAGAAGATAAAAAATACACTGTTTTCTAATATTTAGATACACATATATACCTCGGTGAAAACAATACCCTTCGTTTAAGAAAATTGGATACACGATATTTTTATCTCACAGTGTAATAATTATGCTTTCGTAATTCACCATACTTAAGTCTAAATAATAAACAAGTTCAAGACTTGACCTCTAAACTAAAATTACTAGAATTTAGCTCTAACATTCCTTCAACATGTCTGGTGTATTTTTAATTAATAATTTACATATAATTTGATAATAATTTTGGAATAGACACGCCTATCGTTACTATAACCGAAGTGAAACGGCGTGAGTGGTCTAGGTATTCTTGTACATCTTAACTAACTTAAACATTTTTAACTAAATTTAAAAATGTTGCGCATTATTTTATTCAAAAACTGCCTTGCTTTGATTGCTTTATATTTTTTATAATGTAAGGAATGTAAAATAATAAAAGTTGTACGTTCACGCATAAATAAAAAATTCTACACTACACAGGAAAAGAGGTCCAATATGTAGCATATTTATAACGATTAAAGAAAGAATTTGCAAAGCTGATAAGTTTTATAAACACGAATAGACTCTCAAGACTATCTACGTACCAGGTTTAATTTAAATCAATTAAGTACATAGTTTTGGCATAAAAGCGTGACAGAGTTATTTTCACGTCTATAATATTAGCAAAGATCTTGAACGCCATAGTCTCCTGGAGTTTGCATTAAATAACTAAGTATAAAAGGTTGAAACTTCGCTTGAAAAATATTTACTTTTCTAGGACTCATTTACGACGCAACAAGCTACTCTTGTCCCATTAAAAATATTTCAAGATTCTAAGGCAAGATACATTTTCTCTTGTTATATTTTTCCTTGAACATATTGTTGGTTGGAGCGCTGTGTTTTATATTTCACATTAATTTAATACGTATTTAGTTTATAACTCTGAATTATTATGCGTTCCTTGGCATAAAAAGACACGTGTATAAGAATACGGAATTAGACAAATTGTCAAATTCAATATTTTGATTGAACTGTCAAAAACGGTTACTCTCTATGCAATCTGTATGCTCGGGAATTTGCTCCACCATTTCTTCTTCCCAGCGATAACACATAGAAAATGGAGAAAAGCAGGCGTTTTCGGAGTTCTGACTTTTGTAAAGTTGACCTTCAAAAATTGCTGATTTTCAGCTTACTTTATATAAATGTTATTGTATCTTTTTTGTGAGAATAAGAACTATGACGTCACAGATTTTTCACATCAAGCTGTATACTCATTTTGCTTATATTGTTAATAAAAAATTCAAACAGTTTTTTCTTCAAAACGATAAATGAAGGTGACATTATTTTAAGATGCTTTGACATAATGAACTGCGCAATTATGAGATGAGACATGTTCTGTACTAATTTGAATACTAATAAGATGTTTGTGTACGTTTGCAGTATATATTATTCGGCACAGTATTTTTTTTTAAGAAATCCTGTTTCGCGTAACAGAGAAAAACTTAGGCTATAACTTTATTGATTTCAATTATTTTTATTCGCCCGCCCCGGGCATCCAATCAGAAATTCATCATTTTTTAACTATTCCTTTGAACAGTAGAAATTGAAAATAAATATTATATTTGTACAAGCATAAAAGTCAATTAATTCCGATATTTGCTCTATCCAGACGAGCCTATGAAACCTATTTTGAGAAAAAAACTGTTTTTAATCTATCCTTGTTTATTTTAAGCTTTTATTTTTAGCAATTTCGAGTATTCAGCTTTTGGCAAAAAACATGTGTTTTCATAGAGCAAATATTCGGAGTTCCCTTTAAAAACGCGGTGTTGGCTTATAGCAAATAGTTTTATTTAAAAACCAATCCACGGTACGAATGCATAGTTGTATGATTTTCAATTTTCAGTTTAAACATCCATTTGCCAAAAATATTACGAAAGAGTATTACTGTTTTTTGCAAAAATACGTATTTTTCTTTTTCATATTATTTGAATCGGATTTTTCTGATTCTGATGGACAGTAATCGTACATGCACGTTACACTTTCGAAAAAGCTCTTAAATAAGGAAGCTTTATGAAAATATTCGGGTTTTCAACATTTAATTCTCAAATGTACATAAAAATAATACCAAATAACTACAGCAGGCTTAGCATGGGGATTCTATATCTATTCTGTCAAGAAAAGACAAAGCTCTTTCTGTCAATGTCAACATGTCTTCTGTCAACTCGCATATAATCACTTGTAAACTTATGGCGATCGATGAATAGAAAAATTTCTTCAAAAAATGTTAAAGGAAATCTTACGTCAATCTGTCACTTTTTTGTCATTATATCCAATCTCCGGTAAACAAAACTTGTTTCTGCGGTTGCCATGCGAAGCCTGCAGAGAGAATAATATTTCTTGAATGTCTGCAAGGATTAATTTAATGCAGAACGTTGCATTAAACTCGTCTCAGCTATTCGTATTGTGTTATATCATTTTATAGACAAAGGATTTTCCTTTAAAAGCGAGTTCATAACTCATTAAAGTAATTATATTATGTACTTACTTAGTTAGCTGAATGCTGCAATTATTTTGATCTCCTTTGAAATTTTAATTTGAGGTTTTAATGAAGTGAGATTATATTCTGATATTGTTAATACTTTGGCGGTGTTGTGATATAATTATTGATAAGAGATGCTAGAGCCTAGAGGCTGGTCCTGTGATGATGATGATGAATATATAGTCCTCCTTATCGGTTTCGATAACGGCGACCTACGGCAATTCATCGCCTAGCGTGAGCCCTGATATGACTGGCTAGACCAAGTTTGGATATAAATTCTCGGTTGCAAGCGCTGCAGTACAGCTGACCCGCAGCGTTACGAATATAATATGTAGGTGTATGTAATGATGATGATTAGGTATATTGTAAACAATTGGGTAGGTGACTAGATCATAAATAAAATTCAATAATGACACTTTCAGTGATCGTTTTGATGAAAAAATTGTGTGACTTTTTTTGATTGATAATATAAGCTAATATAATTATACAGTTTGATGTGAAAGATCTGTGACGTTTAATTTTTTATTTTCATACAAATTGCATAGACAGTTATCGTTATTGTCAGTTTAATAAAAGTATTGCGTTTGACTAGTTGTCACCTACCTTATCTTGTTAAAAGAGAGAGATATATTTTTACAGTTTTATATTACTTGTACCGTTGAAGGATGTCAACTATTTAACCAGCTATGGGTGGGATAAAACTAAGCAATACATTTCTTCACAATACACTTTTAAAATACTTTTGGACATGCTACTCGACAGCAATCGTAATTATACAATACGGTACGGCATCCCTGCACATAAGGGTGCCTCAAGACAAGAGGATATTTTTCTTTAACAATTTCACATTTGCTACAAATTCTTCCGTTGTACCCAGGTACTCTGCTGGCGTACACACTGGTATCCACCTGTGTCCTCGTGCTCCGCTACCAGCCACATTCGACGAACCTGATCGAACTGCTCCCACAAAGTCTCCGAACTCCTGTCGACCCTGAGGGAACTGCCAGTGCGAATAGAGAGACTACATTCACCGTGAGTATAATGTTGTACCTATAGATTTTTTTCCATCATAATTTTTGGCATCAGGAATTAGTGATATAGTGATTGACACTGTCGGCCGATTCATTTTTCCTTCTACATTATTCACGTGTTAGGATAATCTCGTGGCTAAGTATCGAGTCGTACGTTCGTTAGGTTAAGCAACGCTTGGCGCGGTCTTAACATGGATGGGTGACCAACTTATCATGACGAGTGCCTGCAGGTTTTGGAAGGCAAGTAAAATTGGTGGGTCGCGGGTGTGTACATCTTTGGCGGTCTATACCGGTACTCAGAAAGTCTGACAAACAGTTTTACCAAGGGATAGATATTCGCTGAACCGGGAATTGCGAGTAAATAAATAATTTATAATAGTATAAAACAAAGTCGCTTTCTCTGTCCCTATGTCCCTTTGTACGCTTAAATTTTTGAAACTACGGAACGGATTTTGATGCGGTTTTTTTTAATAGATAGAGTGATTCAAGAGGAAGGTTTATATGTATAATAACATCCATTAAATAGTGGAGAAGTGCGGGACGTAGCGTTTGCGGTGGTACCGGCCGGCCGGTATGTTTTTAATACAACTTTCACAGTTGTTCTGTAGTGTATTTAGTATCAGCATTGCACCCCTGCGAAGCCGGGGCGGGTCGCTAGTAATTTATAAAAGCGTTTAAGTCTACTTACTTATTCAGGTCTGCTTTTTATTCCCAAAGGATAAGAAGACAGCAAAGTAAAAAGCCTTTTGATTTAGTTTTGTATTCTTTCAAAATATTCAGCAACATAGTACCTAAAAGCGGTTTAGTTCTTGTTGAAGCACTTAAGAGGTATTTTTATTTATTTATTGAAAACTTTCTTGTTGACCGACTTAAACGATGTAACAACATGGAATCAATGAAACGAGTTAAATACGAAAACAGAACTCTAGTACTCTCACTACACATTTTCGAGACATCTCTTCGCAAGAAGAGACAACATACAAAGTTATAACATAATGATATTAATAAACACATATAAAACAATAAATGAAATTTAAAAAAGGCGTCGAACTAGTCGTCTCCATCGCTGGCGTAGGTATCCAAGAGGCTGGCAGCATTGCCACGTTGAATGACAATGCTTATTTTCTGACAAATGTAACAGCCAGCCTTGGGATGAACCCAACCAGCTCCTTATAGAACTCTTGAAATATACATTTTGGGCTATACAAGACAAAAAAGTTAAACATGCTTTTGACACGTCGTGTTTAAAATAATTTTGTACACATTTTTTTCTTTAATCACGTGTCAAACGTCTCTAATTTTTTTGTAGTAAAACCGTATATGTTTAAAAATAGTAAAAATAAAAAAAACAAACGAGTATCTAGTCAACTTAATACCGTTTCGTATTTTCCGTCAAACATCTAATAGAAAAAGGAGATACAAAGTGATAATCAAAGTAGCAACGCTTGCAATATTAATACAAGAAGTTTTTCTCGGCTGCAGTTGGATGCAGTCGAGTTTCTAGAAATGTTCAAGTAATTAACCAGTCGGAAGATGAATTGAAGTTGCTGTCGTTTGCTGTGCTGTTAACGTAGCTACATTTTTTTTTTTATTAAGTCTGAAATCGCCGAGCCATTCGCGCGTGGTGCTTAACGCTCATTCCTTTTCTATATAAAAAACCCTGTTCCTTACAACGTGACGCTAGAAGGCTGATGGTGACGTTATTGATGGTCATCATACATTACAGCCTTTGTTTCAAAAAAGTCATATCTGTACTTGACTGTTTTATATTCTTCTTCTTGTCTTAACAACTGTGAGCCGATTGAACGATGTGAATCATTGCCGGCCATGGCTGCCATTAAGTTTTGAGTTTTTAACAGGTGGACTGTGAGAACTCTGATTGGATAGCAATCCGACAATACCGGAGAGCGATTTCTGATGCGCGGGTGTATTAATCTACAAATTCAAAACTTCGGGCTGAATTATGAAAAACCTATAAAGCGATTTCTGCCCGACCCGGGAACCAAAGAGACAGTCAAACGATCCAACATCTTATAACACATTGAGGGAATTTATTTATTGTAGAGTACCTACATAACTTATTCATGTACTAGCGGTCGCCCGCGGCTCCGCCCGCGTGGATGTCGGTTTTCGCGACAAAAAGTAGTCTTCGTGTTGTTCTGATATATAACCTATAGAGGACCCCCGCGGCTATGCCTGTGTGGATGTCGATTACCGCAACCAAGGCCTAACTTTTGTAGGGATGAGAACCTCGCGCTCAGACCTCCCGCCTTATTATACCTACCGGCCGACCCGCGTCGAGCGGGGCAACGACACCGGGCGATGGCTGATTATCGTATTTCATGTATAAGTTTGGTATTTCGATACCGATTTCTATGATTCTTTTTTTATATAATATGTAATAATGTTATCTTTTGTTAATTAGGGATGAGCGAGAGTATTATTATAAATATAAGAGGAAAAAAATCAATAACAAATAACCAGAAAGCTCCGAACTGGTAAACTATCGGGAGTTATACGTGTTATTGTGAGTCAACCATTAAAGATAGACATATGCTGTTGTTGAATATTTTTAAGATAATTTTATGTAGCACTTTTCTGCCATACATGATTTCTATTTAGGTTTAACCATTAAGGCTGCACACGCGACGAAAGCTTAAAAAATGGTGTAACTTCTCCCGTTTTCCCCACATTTTCCTTCACTGCTCTGCTCCTATTGATTGTAGCGTGATGAAAAGTATCCTATAACCTGCCCAGGAGTATGAAAAATAATTATACCAAGTTTCAATAAAATCCGTCCAGTAGTTTTTGTTCCTATTAATAACATACAGACAGACAGACAGACAGACAAAAATTTTACTGATTGCATTTTTGGCATCAGTATCGATCACTTATCACCCCCTGGTAGTTATTTTGAAAATATATTCAATGTACAGAATTGACCTCTCTACAGATTCATTATAAGTATAGATAACTTTCGCATGCCTACTAAAAGCGAGATATGCTAAGGAACTTATATTTGTCTACCATCTTTTGTATTTAACATGTAAAAGAAGAAAGAAAGAAAAAGTGTTCAGCAGGCTTAGCATGACGATTTTGTATCTATTCTGTCAAGAAAAGTCAACATGTCTTCTGCCCGAGCATGGCGCGACTTGTAAACCTGTCAACTCGCATATAATCACTTGTAGCCTTATGTCGCTCGAAGAAAAGAAACATTTCTTAAAAAAGTGTCAAAAGAAATCTTACGTCAATCTGTCATTTTTCTGTCATTATATCCAATCTCCGGTAAACAAAACTTGTTTCTACGGTTGCCATGCTAAGCCTGCAGCACTAAAACCTATGCCATTATCTTACATACATCACTTGGATCGTTCGAACAGCTAGTGATGGCCCTATTCTCATGCAAATTGTGTCACAGACAACGAGGACGGAGCCCAGGGAAGTGAAAAGCGTGACAAAATGATAAAATAAACCGACTGTTCACATTTTGCAATGGAAGCTATAAAACAGTAGCCACCCTTGACGCGAATAATGTACACCTTTTGAATGAAAATATCAAATTACTTTTATGATGAAAATTGGTTTAATTGGCATTACGTACGACGGTATTTATTTGCATGAAATTTTATATCAATCATAAAAATCCTGAAGAAGTAGTCAGAAGTCGTGGTGGCCTAGTGGTTAAAGCACCAGCCTTTCGAGTATGAGTCAGGTTCGATTCCAAGTCAGGCAAGTACCAATATAACTTTTCAAAGTTATACGTACTTTCTAAGTTTATCTTGGACACCAATGACTGATTAAGGGTGAAGGAAAACATCTTGAGGAAACCTGGACTATAAAGTCTGAACTCACCAACCCGCATTGAGCAAGCATGGTGATTAACGCTCGATCTTTCTCCGTGGGAGAGGAGACCTGTGCCCAGCATTGCGACAATAGAAAAGCTGTGATGATGATGAATCATATACCTACATAAATAATTTTGATTTGGTTTAAATGTTGGCACATATAATTTATATATTGGCTCTTTTACAAAAAATACAAATAACTAACACAAAGCCTATTTAAGAACCTAATACTTTATATCAATAAAAGTAGTTCTAAAATCTAAAATACCAAGAACTGCTGTGAAGAGATTAGAGAAAATAAATGTTGGCACACTTTAGCAATAAATACTTTCATGACT
The DNA here is from genome assembly GCA_958496145.1 of Heliothis peltigera. Lineage (NCBI taxonomy): Eukaryota > Metazoa > Arthropoda > Insecta > Lepidoptera > Noctuidae > Heliothis > Heliothis peltigera. The sequence goes on along the minus strand of OY292321.1, from coordinate 13,416,696 downwards.
CTCTATCACAAGTTTACAAGAAATAAGAAATGATCGCAACGACGCTAGAACTTGGAATTACCGCCTTGTTCAACAATTTCTCTCATTTTTCTCAGAAAATATATCAAAAGAGCTGATAAATGTTCACCAATGTATGGGAGAAAATTCTAGTTTTCTTTTATTTGTTGGCGTTCGCGAAGATGACCCAACCTTTCATTGAAATTGTTTAAGTTTCTTGGTTTAAAATGTCAGTTTTTTTCGGGAACAGTAGCTCAAAATTGCTTTGAAAAAAAACTATCAATAAAAAAATGATTGCACCCATCGATGATAAAATTTCAGCCATAAAATGGAGCTTGCAATTTTATTATTCATTGCGCATGAAAATTATATCTGCACCGCACTGATGGTGGCCAATTTTTCCATCAATTTCAATTTATGAGCGAATATTTTATAGTTTTCGAATATATTGGATAAAAGACGGGGAAAAAATAAAGTTTTTGACGTGGCTCTAAAACTCCGTGGGTCCAGGGTGTCGCTTTGGTTATTGAGCCAGCGACTTTTCCAGTGCCATATTCATTTTTTTTTCTGGTTTTTATGTATTTTTTTCTTGTATATTTTTTATTTTCTGAACATTAATATCAAGTTTTTATACGATACGCGAGAGTTCTCCTTGATGTTAAGTTATTGTGTGTGTAATATTAAGTTATTACTTGATTTAGGGCCAGTTTCACCGGTTACGGATAGCCACTATCTACCAGATAAATTAAAAAAAAGAACAGAATTTGTATGAAATTATCTGCCAGATAAACTATCTGAAACTTATCCGTTCAGTTTATTTCATGACGATCTTCGTCATCATATAAGGGATAAATAAAAAAAAAAACAGATGACAAATTCCTCCCCCTTATGCCCCTCCCACTCCTCAGCTTGTGGCATCTTCTATCGGCATTCCATCCCAGATTGCAACACGTATATATTGTACAACGTCACCGTACATTGAAACAAGGCGACAATCTAACAAATAGCTTCTTTTATTTAATAAAAAAAAACGAATGGAATCTTGAGCTGTACGTAACAAAACGTAATATCACTTTATGTCGCCGATAACGCGTTTTATTTTACTTAAACGTTCGCATTGCTGTCGTCTCGTTTTGTCTGAACGAATCGAATGATGAGTAATACTTTTATTGCATTGTGTGTACTGTGACAATCTGTAGTTTAAGTAGGTTTTTAAATAAAAGGAGGTATAGGACAAAATGTATCATTACATACGTAATTAAATACCTTCATATGCATATTATAATCGTGTTCAGATCGATTGCTGGCCACGGTGGTTTTCCTCTAAGGAGATCAGACATCTACGCAGGACAAACATTATAGTGCACAAACATTGGCACAGACACAGTTGCACTCTCATAGTCCTATGGGACGGCAATCAGACACGGTCGGAGAGAGATCAGGTGCAGGACCGACAATTACGTGTTCTCCCATGCACGGGTGTGTCAATCACCAAATTCTTTTAAAACCTAGGAAGCAATTTCGGCCTGACATAGGAATGGAACCCAAAACCTCAGAAGTCGCGTTATGCAACTACTAGATCATCGAGGGCTGTCCATCTTCGGTAATGCATGAAGCCCTAGATTTTAAAATTAATCTCCGTTTGTACAGATCCACGGTCCCATAAAGTTAGGATAAAATCATACTCCTATGTTTAGATTAAAAAAAGATACGACCGTTTGTTCAGCAAAAAAGCGCACATTTCGACCCTAACGAGGGAATCGAAATTCATAAGGGCACTCCCCGTTGACCTCAAATTATAAAATTTGGCAAATAACATCGTTAACTGCCAGAAAAAATCCAAACACATTTGGCATTAAATTACAATTTTTATCTATGAAAGGGCGCCAAAATGTGGTATTTACAACATCAATGGCAGTCTCGATTCCTGATTTGAAATTGTATTTGTGTTCAATGAATTGAGGAGCTCGTGGCTAAGTAAAAGCCGCACGGGTCGAACGATCATAAGGTTAAGCAACGCTTGGCGCGGTCATTCCGTGGATGGGTGACCATGACGAGATTTTCCATGTTTCGGAAGGCATGTTAAATTGGTGGGTCCGGCTGTCATTTGTACATCTTTGGCAGTCGTTACGGGTAGTCAAAAGCCAGAAGGTCTGGTCTTAACAAGGAGTATCGGGTTGCCGAGGTAACTGGGTTGAGGAGGTCAGACAGGCGTAAAACACTGATACTCAGCTGCATCCAGTTGAGACTGGAAGCCGACTCCAACGTAGCTTGTGAAAAGGCTAGGTAGATGATTTGTTTTCAATGCATTGTCAGAAAATGCATCAACCACTTGCCATTTAAAGTCAAATCTTCATTTCAAATAAACATTAAGTTGGAACAGTTTAGAAAACATAGTATTTTGTAAGTAAGAACGCATTCACATTCGTTTCGAGGCCCCATTCAGACCAAATGAAACATCGCAACTTGTATTTTAAAATTTATTGCAAACTGAACTTTAACTCGATTTCGCAAAGTGCTATTTCGTTATACGCCTGGGGAGTCGTGAAGATGTTCAACAACACGCGTCGAGTAGGTTTTTATTTACTCACTAAATTGCCGTTGAATTAAATGTACTACACTATTTCTTTTCGGCCACATAATATGTATAATATCGGGACACCTTTTTCACACACGGTCGGTTAGCCCCATGGTAAGCTATTGATTAGCTTGTGTTATGGGTGCCAACACAACTGATAAACTGCAGACACTTTACGCATATATATTTATATGCATATACATATGCTTATTATAACACCCAGAGCACAGCCAACAAGCATGCTCATCACACAAATATCAACCGTGCCGGGAATCGAACACGGGACCCTCAGCTCGGCAGTTTGGCGTGGTTACCAATGCGCCAATGGGGTCGTCAAAACTCATCCAGTTAGACTATTAACCTTACCATTTATTTGAAAGAGACGAACTTTCATTGATAAAAAGTAAAAAAAAAACAGAAGTGGTGGAAAATTTGCCCAGCAACCAAGCTCAGTAACCAAATTAAAACATCATTATCTCCAGCAGACTTAGCATGGCGATTCTATACCTATTCTGTCAAGAAAGGACAAAGCTCTTTCTGTCAATGTCAACATGTCTTCTGCCCGAGCATGGCGCAACCTGTCAACTCGCATATAATCACTTGTAGACTTATGTCGATCGAAGAAAAGAAAAAAATCTTCAAAAAATGTCAAAGGAAATCTTACGTCAATCTGTCAGTTTTCTGTCATTATGCCCATTCTCCGGTAGACAAAACTTGTTTCTACGGTTGCCATGCTAAGCCTGCTGTATGATAACATGTTATCTACATGTTCAATGTATTTGTTAAACTTTTGTATTACAATTGTATTCCATTCAAAATCACTTAAATAGCTCTTTAAGCGCTCCCGGAAGAGTTTTGTACAAGTTTAAAATTCATAGCAGATACTTCTAAGGCGATAGGATAGAAAACTTTCTTATTTAACTGAACATTCTTTTGCTAAAAGATGAAGATAAGCTTATACTGTTATGTTACAGGTATGTTGTCTTTAGCCTTATGCTTATACCAAAGATATGAGATTTTAATGACAGCCAAAAAGGAGGAGGGATTGTCAGACTCCTACTGACTAAAACCTACTTTGTTCCTTCTGGAGGTCTTTGTGTACCAGGGCTGCGCTTACTCTTGCGAATAACCCGCAGCCCCGGCAATGATATATAAGACCTTTTTTTTCGTGGGAAATCATCAAATGACCCCTCCCGCTGACGGTGCAGCTGGAGGAAGTGTCAGACTCTTACTGACTAAAACCCACTATGTTCCTTCTGGAGGTCCCTGTGTGCCAGGGCCACGGTATCTCTTACGAACAACCCGCAGTCCAGATGTATAAGACCTCACATCTACTTTTATCTGTTAAGCCGCTTTGTTAGCTGTCATAAATTATGCTACATCAATGGTACGTTTATAATCTGTCGTCTCGGTTATGCACAGCGCGAGGTGCGGGGCTTTGTCCATATACATATATAGAGTCGCGAGAGGACGCTAAAATATGTACCGAGCAGACATCCTAAATACCTACTACATAGCCGGGAAATACTACAGTAGGTACCTATATTACTTACTATGTTCGGGAAAGATAAAGAAAATTTGTCACTAACCAGTAATTACGCCACGTCCACGATTTTCTCGTTGAAAGCGCAAAAACACACACTGAATATTATCTACTCAGTATAATAGTTTTGTTTTTAAGAATGCACGCGTAATTATTTAGTTTAATCACACAGTATATTTTATAATATTTTATAGATAAACAGAAAATTAAAACTTTTATGAGATTAGCTTTTTGTACAGAGATCACTCACACTGACATTGTTTTTTTCCAATAAAAATAGAACAACACTTCTTTTTTCAAAATAATAAAAGAGTATTTACGACTAGACTGGTCGTAAAGAGTTTTTAGTCGATGCTTCAACCTTTATACAAAATTAAAGAAAGAAATCTTTTTCATAAAAAATAATATTGACGACTTTTTTAGACTGGTAGCAAATAATTTTTAGTTGATTTTAGTCCAATCTTAATACAAAATTCAAGAAGACATTTTGAAAAATACTAGAACATCAATTAACGAAGCGAATATGAGCATGTCCATTGAGAAACAGTCAATAACTGCGCGGCCATTTGTCTTCTGTCACTTAGTGATATTGCTTCACACTCCCTGTAGAAACTTGGCTCCACCCCACCCTTGCAGACAACACAAACAAATAGTTATTATTTACTTGCGACCTCCAGCAGTTTTACCAGCTTCCTGAAAAAACTGCTTCCCGCAATCGTATGAAAGCTAGCTTATATGTTACTCTTATGTCTAAGCTATATTACTGCCAAGATATGTACATCAAAATCCGTGCAGCTGTTTGGTCGTGAAGAGGTAACAAACATACACATTCACAAACTTTCGTCTTTATATAGGTACATATTTGTGTTATAGTTAATTCTAAGTTTGTTAGTACGTCAATTTCTAAGTGGGAGAAAAATCTTCTAAGTAGGTCATAATGATATGACCTTTTAAATTTATATTACGATTAGTAACAAAATGTTGGTTATTATTTAAACTGAGCATTCCAAAGCAGTCCGTATTAATAATAACTTAATTACCCGAAAACCACGGACCGCGATTAATGACAGTGATTAATGAAATCGGTCCTTCTCTAAATTGTGGGCTAACCCAGCCATTTGGCCAAAGGACTGATAATATATAGTCAAGGTTTGAGGAACTGGATGGGTTTAATATGTGGTATAATATAAATATGCTGATAATAAATTCCCATATTCTATTAAACTTCTGACCGCCACGTCAAAAAAAGAAAGACGTGCCCTCAAAGCCCAAGCTAAGAATTCCTCCATAAATACCTAGGTATTACACAGAAGTGATTTCGGAATTATATCGATAAAATTGACTTTTTATTATTTTGACATTAAAAGTCTGTCATGTAGTAGTGACATCGTTTTTGGTTTGTCACATATACGTGACCAAAATATTAATATTTATTTATGATGAATAAGTTTCGAACATTATCATTTTCCTGGTTTATTTTTGTTCAAAGAATTTTGCTCATAGCAGGGCCTTTTTTGGGTAGCGGGGTTGTTTGTAAGTTATCGCGACCCCGGTATACAAAGGACTAATAGGAACAAAAGTGGGATTTGGTCAGTAAAAATGACACACGAAAACTAAACAGGTTATGTTAGGCGGAGACACGCGCGGGTGAGGAAGCACGCTTCTGAGGCGACGCACGGTGCACGGGGTAGTTGAACACCTCACCAATCCGTGCGAGTGACGGCCGACGGCCCGGACAGACCTGGCCAGCACTAGTGTGGGGCTGCGGAAGAATTTGTATTTCTGCAGCCCCGCGCCTACGTGCGAAAAGACACCGGGATGGCATTAGCGGGAAAGAATCCGGCACACCCCACTACATTTCCTCAAGTGAAGATAGTTCATCAGGATTCACTCCATCAAAAAAATGAGATCTATTCATGGCTAGATGTATCTGACTTAAAAGTTTCTCTAGTACATTTTTTCCAAACATTTACTTGATAAAAATACCAACCATTATAAAGTCATAAATAATACCATCATTCATCTTTCACCATCATCATTTCCATTCATCATTAAGATACATTTTCAGAAACGGAAAATTCTGTATAGTTAAAATTAAGCTCGACCCTTATTTACCTGTATTGGTATAATTTCGCGTTTGCCAAAATTCTATTTTCGAATATCATAATTTTCCTCCCTTTGTTATATGTAATCGGATTACGTAAACTGACAACTGTTAGCGGCCAAAAATTCTCAAAGCAATAATGGGCCTTTGGTCAAACGACGTAGAGCCGAAAATTGAAGTTCAGCATCCATTTGCTCGAAATAATGAAGATAAAAGGTTTCGCATTTTTTATTTAGAATTTTTATCAATGTTAAGTATTTTATAAATTATTAATAAAATTGATTTCGATACTGTAACGTTCTTTTGACTGACGCTATAAAATTCGATGTTCGCTGTAAATATCAAAATATACCATGCGTGAATTGCGAATATGTTTTCAAAAGGGGTCGTGTCGTTCGCATCGTATTTCAGGAACCGTCAAAGAGATATCTGACATCCATTTCTGAACAGACAGCGCAGGTTTATTGCGAATCGCCTTGTATAAATAGCTGGGGGACAGTGTCGTGTGAGCCTAAAGGCAGAGACCTGTAAATAGCTTATACATATGTATATAGCAGGTATGCACAGCGCTGCAATATCCTCACACAGGTGCATTATGTTTACGTGGACGTGTTATAAAGCGCGGATAAAGGGAAATTTATTGGCCCGGCCCTTTGAGAGGCCGTTTTGGTTTCAATTGATTCCAGAAGGTATTAAGCTCCGGTGTATCTGTTTGTGATGTTAAATAAATATGCTCGCTTTGAAGGTGCAACTATCGACTGGAATATTGGTTCAACTCCTCGCTCTGGTACAGAGTAATCGGAATATTTCAAATGAAACTTCGCTGGCTTCAGAATGATCTGAATTTGTGGTAGGTCAGTGACAGTGTATTTACTCCGTATGGAGTATAAATGAAAATGGTTAAATGGACAAAATCTATAAATGGCAGTCGTTACGGGTAGTCAGAAGCCAGTAAGTCTGACGCCAGTCTAACCATATTGGGTTGCCCGGGTAACTATGTTGAGGAGGTCAGATAGGCAGTCGCTACTTGTAAAACACTGGCACTCAGCTGAATCCGGTTAGAAATTGGAAGCCGACCCCAACATAGTTGGGAAATAAATAAATAAATGATGATGAGTATAAATAAAAAATGATTGAACACTTTATACGTCACGACGAGTTCATTAAAAACATCATAGAAGGGAAAGTCGAATTAAAGAGGGGAAGGGGTTGGCCGAGATAAAAGCTTCATCAGTCAAATTAAAGAAAGGGTGAAGGTTGGGACGTATAAGGAAGTTTAAGAGTTGGCACACAATAGGCAGAAATGGAAGGAGCTGCACCGACAAGAGCCAAGCTCAGAAGAAGAAGTGTAAATAGGGGGGAAATATTAAGGTGTCATACGAAATGCTCAAGTAAACTTTGAGAAATACATTTAGTTTAAATAATAATGGTGGCGTCCAGGCCGATTGTTGGTCACGGTGGCCGTTCCCTTTAAGGAGATTGTAGTAGTCGGTTGGTTAGTTGACCTGCTGGCGTCTGTATTTTTGATAAATTTAAACAGCCAGTATGTATCTTAGTATACATAAAACCATTTTTTTATTACGTTAGTACTACATAGTACTACATAATAAAAAAGTATTCTCCCGAAAACCCCCCTCTTTCTCAGACAGTCGGATCAAACTTCACATTACATACAAAACATTATTGTTTTTATTAAGACCTACGCACTTGAGCCCTCGATTATGAGAAACAATAGAACATCGTATATTTTAATATATTTAACAGGTTCGTAAACACAGCGTATGTAGGTAATGTAAACATAATAATATGTGGATACGTAAAATTGTTTGATGCGCACTCAATCATGTTTTCTTTGAGATAAGTCATGTTTTCCTCGCGGAGGTAAAATATAAAGGGCAAAAATAATAAATGGGGTACTTCAAGCTTTAGTTACAGAGCGATTAACCAATAGATATAGCGTGATAATGCATGTAGCATTCTTTTCTAAGCCTTGTCCCAAGCTGTGTTGGGGTTGGCTTCTAGTCTCACCGAATGCAGCTGAGTACCAGTGTTTGTTTTAGACAGAGCGACTTCCTATTTGACCTCCTCAACCTAGTCATCTGGGCAACCCGATGCTCCTTGATGATACGACATACAATACCAAACCCACAAATTTAGCGTGCCTTCCGAAAGACAGAGGAACTCGTCATGACAAGATGGTCACCTATCCACTTCTCGACCGCAACAAGCTTTGCTTACTATTATGATCGATCGTCATTCAAACGCTCAAGATTAAAATCAATTATTTAGCGCATATTTTTTTTTATACACATTTTTTCTTTCCTATCTTATTTTATAGTTGGTCAAAGATAAAATTGTAATTTCTTTTCAGGCGCACGCGTCGACACACATCATGCCGCCGAGCCAACGTGTCATGGTGCGCCGTGTCACCAGAAGGTAACATGCAAAGAGCGAATTTGTTGCGAACATGCGATGCCGAAGCGAAAGGCCGGCCGAAACTTTTTTTATATATGTATGGAAATATGTTTGGATATGTAAGCTGTGCGGTGAAGATTGAGAGTTGTTTTAAAGAAATTATTGTTTGAAAATTCGCTGGCATTATAATGCTCCTTCAGTGATAATTGTGCGCCCATATCTGGTGAATGTGAAGCTCGCGAGCCGTTTATTTTTTATTCATGCGCAATTCACGCGACCAAGCGCCATACCCGACCCTGCGCGTGGGCAGTGCGTTAGTTAAGTAAGTTACGGAGCTATAAATGTGAGAATTGAGTGTGCGCACGCCTCTTACTAGCCTTACATGAGGTGTGACTAAAAAATGACTTAACGCTCCCAGCTTGCAAACGGCTCGCGAGCTGCCAATTCGCTAGATATGGATGCACACTTACCTTCCAAATGATAACATTAAATTGCAATATGCAACACGCAGTGGGAGGCTAAGTGCCTGTAACATTAAAAATAAAAGCCCAATATAAATTGCAATATTATACCATTGAAGGAGTATATTAAAAATATTTCAAAATATATTTTATTTTTCTGAGTCTTGTGTGTTTCTTGCGGAGCCCTAATGTGTCAATATTTTTAGCTCCCCTGATTCGGACGATACGCTGCCTGGTGATGAGAGTGAAGAATATCGCGATGACACCTTCCTCGTCAGCTCCAATAACGAAAATAACTACTACGGTATGTATTTTCAATTAATTTTTAATTCTAGCTCAAGTGTCTTTGATTTGAGGGGTATATTTTTTAAATGATGATGAGTTTTTTGGGAAAATACTTTTGAGAGCTGCATTGCGAGTGTTTACTTAATATCGTAATTTACGTAAGTTTCTATGTATACCTAAAGCTGTTTTAATATAATATAATAATGCATAATTATCATTGAAATAGAAGACACCTATAACGATGATATAAATTATTAATAATACTTATTACCTAGCCTACATTTTAAGTAATAAATAATAATTTAAATTTTTAGGTACTATTAATTAAAGTACTTTTGTTTCAATTTATGTAAAATATAATTTTATTTGACCATACATATTTGTAGCTTAATTAAAATTTATTTAACAGGAAATTATTGAAAATTTTCAACATTAAAAATATTTACACTCCACGATCGTGCACCAATAATTAAATTATAATCATTTTAATATCAATTAAGAAAAATACTGAGTGATTTAATTTTAAAATAAGTACATACATATTTAAGGGTACATTTTCAAAATTAAACTTTATTGGTAATTCTCGTATAGTACGGTCAGCAACGATAATCAATTGTCACAATTCAATCTACAAAATAACTGAACTTTAAAATATTTAATTATAACTTCCTAACTGTGAAAGATTTTTTCTAACCTGTCCGTAGTTTCTGAACTTTTAGGGTACCTACTAATGAATCTGCAATAATGATTTCACCCATCTTTTTGTACCGTATAAGCAAATACACGAAACGTAATATCAAAATCATTCATTAATAAATAACATTAACTCAGCCATTCATAATCGAGGCAATATATAGGTAATGTAATTCATAATAAGCAAAATTCCAGTAAATAAAATTAGTAGCTCTGAACCAAACTATTACGGGCCGACTTCCAACTCAATTATTTCGACTTTCGCCAGCGTGCTCGTAATAAGGTTAAGGTCGGCTTCCAGTCTAACGAGATGAGGTGAATAATGATATCAATATTTTATATGAATCTCACCGCCTGGCGCCCGTCTGTTTTGTGAGGTTTTTGGAGGCTTTTCATGTAGTCCTGGAAGTATGACGAGAGTGTTTTCGGTTTTCGATTTTACTCTGTGGCTTTTGACGCGGTTCGTTCATGTGAAATAGGTACTGAATTTATTTAAATTTGGTTTAGGTTTTAAGTTGAACTAAACGAAACGGTGCTTAGTTAAAATCCAAAAGCGGTTGAAGAATCGACGATGAAGCACCAACAAAATTATATTGAATTAAATAAATCTTTATTTATGTACAAATTCCTGAAAAACGAGAAATAAAATAAAAAACAAAAGAGATAAATAAATATATGAAATGTAACAAAAGCTTTTCAACGCTTTTTAGTTTTTTTATGTAAATATTTATCATATACATGTACAAAATTCTTTCTTTATAAGTTGTAGATATTAAGCTTTTAATTATAATGACTTATAATCATGTATCTCACAAAATAAAGCCTATCCTCAAAGAACTTACAACAGATAGACAAAAAGAAAATTAAAAAAAAATACCAAATTTGCTGTTCAAGTAAGACCCAAGCCTTCAAATTAACTCCTCACCATCCCACAGCAGTGGGAGGCGGTTCCTCAGGCAGCAACACCGCTTGCAGCCGATTCTTCGCGGCCGTGTCTCGTCAGCTGCAGGCCATGAGCTACCTCTGCCCTGGCCTGTTCCCCTGGGTGGATTGTGGACCAGCTACGGAACACAGTGGTAAGTTATAATAGTTACTTTTATTTTTTATCTATTTTATACCGGTTCTTATGATGTGGCAAGTCGAACTGATTATTCTCGATCGGTATTTTTAGGCTGAAGTTTGTTCATAATTAGGTAGTTGACTAGGTCAAGTTTTTTATTATTTATTATCTATTTGTCAAAACATCTTAAAATAGTGTAATTTTCATTTATAATTTTGATGAAATAATTGTTTTTTTTTTATTGACAATATTTAAGGGCTGTCCTTTGTAGAATTGTCCTTCAAAAAGTGCTGATTTTCAGCCTACTTTGAAAAAATGACGTTTTCTCTTTTTATCTATCTTATCCAAAATAAGTACATAGCTTGATGTTAAACATGTGTGACGTCATAGTTCTTATTTTCATACAAATTGCGTAGAGTAACCGTTTTTGATCAACTATTTTTTAGGAATTCTTATTAAGTATTTTCTGTTTCATCCAACTATATCTTATTTATGCAGAAATACTTTTAATGTTTTTTTTTTGTGTTTACCACATTGGTAGTCGTTAGGTTAAGCTTAAACGCATGTATTTTAATACAAAATAAGATTCTCTGTTAAAAACTTAAAACTGTTTAGTAAAAGACGACATCAAACCGATACTCCAAGCGCTATATTAAGACAACGTTATAAAATAGTCAAAGAACAGTAACAGGGATAGTACTAGTGTCACCGTAACATTGTCACGATTACATGACAGAGTTTTAAAGTTAAAAATTTTAAGTTATATTTCATCGATATAATTCGGAACTCACTACTGTATTGTAGGTATTTATGGATGAATTCTTAGGTTGGCGCCGAGGGCACGTCTTTCTTTTTTTGACGTGGCGATCAAAAGGTCATATTAATATTTACTGTTTAAGTAAACTGCTATTTCTTAAAAATGGTGGGAAAATAACCATTTATTCTGGATACTGCATCTGAATTCTGGGTGTAACTTTTGACCTTTCAAATTCTAACCAGATTCTTGAATTCGTAAGCTTTATCTTTTTCTAGCAAACAAAACCTCTTCATGCCTTAAGCATAGATAAGGAAGACTGAACTTAGGTAGTATTATCTAATATTAAAATGGTTGGCCAAGATAGGTCCATACTATTGGATTTTTTTCGCCACCTTCTTCTTGTTATGTTCTATACGTACCTACACTCTAAGCAGATAATGACTTTCTCTATTCTGTTTCCCAGGCATGTACGTGATCAAGTCAGTGGGCATCATGTACCTGCTTATCATAATATTCGACCTGTTCGCGGCGTACGGGAGCCCAGGCACTTCCACCTTCACCAACGTGTCCATGATACTGCTGATGCTGGCCATATTTGCGATCCTGCTCATGATCTCCAGGAAACCACAGAACCGGTAAGATTTTTATGGATATTGTTACTGTTTTTAACCGACTTTGAAAAACTTAGGAGGTTCTTTAGGTCGGTATGTTTTTTTTATGGTGAAATTTGTTTCAAAATCACCTCATATATTCATGACTATGCATCAGTGAAATACGGACTGATAAAAAAGAAACTTCCTTTGGTATGATCCCAAAGGCAAGTAAAAGGCTTATTTAATGAATTTATAGATTAGAGTTTTATTTAATAGTTAATAATTTAAATGACAGTGAATGAAAACATCGAGAAGAAACCTACATTTAGAAAGACTGAAGTGACATTTTCATCTTGACCGAGGACGATAATCAATCTTTCTGGACAAACGATGAACACTTACCCCTTAATATAAAACAAGGTTTTTAAACGTATCGCCATTAGTGCCAGGTATAATGAAAAAATAAAGTTAATGATCTAAATCTTGTACTAAACGACGCTTTGTAATAAGGGGTCTACTTGAGTCGATGTTTTTCGTGAAACATAGTTAATAATATAAACTAGACCACAAGCCCAGTTCAACTAAGCCAAGACTTGAATCTCATCTAATATTATACAAGAATGGAGATCAGGCATTACTAATTGATTGATGAATGACGATGATAGTAATTGATGAGTAGTGAGTAGACAGCTCATGGGATGTGATGTTTAAACTAGAGGAAATCAATGATGGATCATCGGTGAGCTAGGACGACGGAGAAGGACACATTATAGAATGCCTATTATTAAAGAATCTAATCACACACAACCCTTAGATACTAATATTTGGGAAGAAGGAATACGTTCTAGTAGAATATTAATTTAATAATTTTCTTAAGTAGTACCCTCAGGATTCAGGCGAAACTGAAAGAAGGAGCTAATATTTCCTCGATATTCAATGATGTCTCCTATTTCTTAAAATGCTTTACTATTTATGTTTCCAGTGTTGCTCTGATCTACACAACCCCTGGCCTGCCTTTCGTGCCGACTATCGCCATCATTGTGAACATCTACCTGATCCTGAACCTCTCCATCTTGACCCTGGTTCGCTTCACCATCTGGATGATTCTCGGTAAGAGCCTTTTCAATGTTTTGGAAGAAATTACCTCCCATATTATATATACCTAGTATTTATATCAAAGGAGATGTCGGCTGCCCATAACTGAATATTATTTAGCGATTACTGGTATAGTCTGTGAAACTATGACGCCAATGGAAGCCAATAGGATAACTTGATGTTGTTATTTTTCGTAACCAACATCGTCAGCTCCACTAGCGAATAAGAGACGCAAAAAAGTTTATACTAAAATATCTTCCTAAACTCTGAACTTTTCCATTCCAGGTCTATTCATGTACTTCAAATACGGCATCAAGAACTCGACCTTGGAGACGAACCCACCTGGCCCTCCACCTGAGACGCCCCCACCACCGAACCCACTAGACCGCACCACGATACCCCCGCCCTCACCCCACACGTCGCGTCACACCGGTGACAGAAATATCTTCGAAGGAGACGGCAATGAAGGACTATATGGCAACATGGAGTAAGTACCAAAAACAAAGAAAGGAGACATTTTGAATTTTGGTACTAAAAAGTACATCTTAGGAATGTTAGTTAATCATGATAGTCCTTATGCCCCGCTCCTGTATGAACAAGAATCGATTAGTTCTCCTAACGATATTTTTTGACAAACATATCATATTATTAATAAACAGAATGTATTGATTCTTGTGCACAGGAACTGGACATAGATCAGTGTGTTCCGCTGACTTCAGATCATAGGCATCAATGTCTGTATAAGGTATAAAATCAATTTCCTGTAATAATATGAGGAACGCCATACACACAGATCTATAGAATAGTTAAAGAATCTAGTCCTTGTGAATGACTACTGGAATGCAGCGATCTCACACGATAGCCATTTAGCACCATATACTAGTTCATCTTCAAAGATTTTCATCAACTGTTAGAATCTATAGACATTATTATATTTATAGCCAGTTGCATCAAAAACATGTGGACAGCGAAAACATTTCTTGAATGAAAAAAAAATCTTGGCTGACCATTGCATGTCGAGGAATCGCCATTTAGGCATAAAAAGCCCGTAGTTGAAGGATCCGCTTAAATTTTACATGACAAAATGGATAATGATGCCTTGATAATTTTGATCCATTAAATACATAAATGTCTTGCTATCATCCAAAGTTTGATGCAACCGGTCCTAGATTTTCGATTTCTTACTTCTCCGCACCCATTCTACCAAATAACACCATTTTCCAGGTATAACAATTCTTTACTTACGTGGCATGAATCTAACTTGCAACCAGTCTCCAGTCGCGGCTCCACTCCATCGTCCAGCAACGTATTGCAAACCACTTATAATCCGACCACTTACAGACAAGTCGAGACACGGTAAGTTTTGGGACATTTTGGTGCTATTCTAAATTTCGTGTGATAACCAACAGAACAGTCAAGATCGTCTTTGGACTTACAAAAAAAAAATATAGAAAGTTTGACTGTAATGAAGTTTAAGCCCATATGTCTTGACAGTCGGTGCGACGCGTTGCGATCCTTTTCTGCCGTGGCATGCTAATTGGAACCGAACGAATTGTCCTACACCTTATGCACCTTTAAAAGCATTTATTAAATTTCAACTTATCATTGTATATTTTTACGTAACTAACAAAATAATAGTGGCGGTGATTCAGTTTGGGAGATTATGTTAAGCTGACTAGTCAATATTGCGTCAGAGTTGCGTCAAGTCGCGTCGCACCGCTTCGCACTGTCACGTAGGACACTTCGATAGGTATCGACTGTTTGTTGTATGTTTCGCGTCGCGCTTCTTCACGTTCGCAACCAGATCGCTCACATAAAACACGGCGTAAAGATTCAATCAATCATGTCATAATCATCTGGTATTTAAATCTATTAGTACACCTTATTCACTGTAGGACAACTTGCATGACACATTGCCGCTTTTTAAATTTATAGCAACAGAAGTAGTAAATTTTAGTAAACCCGTCAATGTTCGATTGTTTACACGTTGTTAGGGGAAACCTTTGAGTCTACTGGTATCATAGGGTTAGGTTTATCCCGTTTATTCGCAGTTAACCTACACTTTTTTATTTATTAATATAAGCACATGCACACGAACCAATTTTTTATGCAATTTGTGCAAAAAAACGTGAGAATGCTTTATATTCACAAAATATTAGAAAACACAGCCTGATTGTGTTATTAATAAAAAAGAACCCGCAGGAACCCTATAGCTATCCCATATTGAACCCGAAAATAAGCACAGTTTTGATTCACTTGTTGTTGATTTGTCAAATTACCAATCTCGCTTGATAGTAACTCAAGCGATCTTGGTAATTTGTAATTTACCTTTTGACCGCCACTGTCACGTATAGACGACAAGCCAAAAAGTGCAAAGCACGCCATGGTCATTGTTCAGGACATACTTTTAAAGTTCGAAATTAATAGTCAGTTTCAATCGATATAATTCCGAATTTGTATTGTAGGTATTAATGAATGTATTCTTGGGCGCTGAGGGCACGTCTTTCTTTTTTTGACGTGGCGGTCAAAAGGTTAAACAAAGTCTACGTTTCGATCTGCTGTTCCATAAAGTTTACTAAAACAATTTCCAGCTACGACGTGCGCACGAATCGAACGACGACACACACCAGTTCCATCAGCCGGCCACCCTGGGCGTATCCTGATGCTGCCTTCGGAAACTGGGACGATTAAGCGCTTTCTAGACTTCGGGAGCTTTTCAAATATTAAGTTTCTAAATTATCATATATATATCCGCTGTTACTTTCGCACGCTGATCGCCAAAATAGTAAAGGTTGTATTTATTTGGTTTGTTTATGTATCTAAATTAATCTGTGATCTTGACTTTTGGGTAAAATTGTAACAACCCGTATATAGAAACGATACTCAAGAATAAATCTCGGAAGAACATTTATTTTGATGAGCCTATTCGATTGGGTGATTCGAATTTTAAAACGAGAACCAAGCTTGAATGCTGTTCTAGAATACGTGTGTTAAAGTCGCGATCAGACATCGTCTCGCGTGCAACCCCAACTATGCCGTAACAATATTGAGAGCCAACACGTTCTAGTTTACAAGGAATGCTAGTCTCGGGAGTGAGCAACAACTATGCACGAAGAATTTTCAGAGGAATCTTCAATTTATTAAACGAGAACGACAAGTAAGAACGAATGCCCCACGATGTCTGGACTCGGCTTTAGATAAACGGCCCAGCAACATCGTGACGTCAGATTACATTCCATTTTACGCATTACTTTTTCGTATTTAAACTTTCAATAGATACATGCTTCAACTTGTAGCGTAGTTTATGTACATATTCATCAAGTTATTTATACTTCTTGGCCATTTACTGTAGAAGTATTTTATCGGTGATAATATTTATAGTATATATATATATGTATAGTATACTGTGTATCGTGTTTATACATGTATAATTATTGTACCTATGTAGTGTATACCTAAACTGATTTTATTGATTTCAACTTGTACCCCGTGCGTATTTCTGGCAATATCATTCAATATTAAAAAGTACGAGTAGCCTATATATTTGATGATATCATGAACATTTTTTTTTACAATTACACCTATTTTGGAAATAAAAAAAGAAAATTTTTGATCACAGCGCACGGGGTCCTCAAAATAATACCTCTCATAGTATTTTTTATTCCAAATTCTAATATATCTAAACATATCAATTGAATTTCTACGATACTTATTTATTGTTAACCAACATTTTTCTCTTGTTACCAAAAATTTTTCGTAGTCGTATATACCTAATTACCTACAAATAGTCATATCTATTTTGTAACTCATATATTGCCCTTAAGTTAAAAAAAACTTCTATACCTTCATTATTTTTATATCCATTTTCACCTGTTTGTCGTTACGTAAAAATATTTTTATGCAGCTCAAAACGTTGTTGAATATTTATATTTATTGAATAATATTATAGTTTTTTATTTATGTTATAAAATATTCTTGATATTTTGTAAGTTTTATTTTTTATAAGAAAGGTGTGGTTCGTATTGTAATCTTTTGCGAAAAATTTAATCACTTTTCTGTAGTCTTCCGATGACTCGGTGTTTAGCAGACATTTTTGTATTTATTCAAAATTCAGTATATCCGTACTGCACACCTTTGTACGAATTTGATCGCACACAATCATAAAAAACCTTTAAAACGTAGCTATTAAGTACTTAGTTACCCATTTTTGTTTATATCGACACATATATTTAATTCGTACGATTTATTCTAGTCATGTTTATTTAAAACAATTTCGTTTTTAATCTATCTAAAGTTATTCTTAAAAATGTGATATTTTAAGTAATGTTTTAACTATAATCTTAATATATTATTAGAACTCTTCATTATATATGTATTTACGTATGATTTCGCACTATGATTATTTAGGCTAGTTACCTATACTGTTAGCTAGGTAGTTTCTTGTATAATACTTATATTATAGAAATATTTGCGCCTTCTATTCACGTGTATGAGCTAAATTTGTTGAGATGGTATTTGAAAATTCGACTAGAAGGTGTAAATATTTTACTGTAGATACAGTATTTATAGGTCTCATGGTTTTGATATTAATTTTGACTAGTCGCTTTTTATACATTCGCTTTACAGCCAAAAAATAAAACAGGGGTTATTTTAACAATTATTTTCAAAAATACATATTCTGAAGCATCGTTACATTCATTAATTAAGATTAATTACGCGAGTAGACTCATTTTTATACGTTTCTAGGTTAAGTATTTCATTTTAAAAAAAATTAACTCATCGCAAAATTCTCTTTGGCTATCAAAAAAAAAAACAAAGGCCTTTATGATATTAAATTTGTTGATGTTGAACTATTTAGTAATTGTTGGCTTGTCAAGGAAATATAAACCTTATTTGGGAATGACTTGATTTGAAAATTGTACTGTTAAGATATGGATTTAAAACGGTCATTATATTCTTCTCTATAGAAGAAGAAACACTGGGTATGACAAAATCAGTGATTTCAGGCGACACCTTATTACGAAAGCTTCATTTTATCGGGACAAAATCACAGACGTCCCAATTTGAAATCTATAAGAAATTCTAAAATATTTCAAAGGAATTTATCTGTATTGTTGAGTAACCCTATAATCAAGCATCTCGGAATCTGGGACTGTTTGGTTTGGGGTGGGCTATTACGTAGAACATCATAAAATTGGGAGCTTACACTCCACTTTGCCCAGCGAAATTGCCATCTGAACACATTCTTTTGTTTTCGCATTAAAGATGACGTTCTGATGACCAGTAATAAATAGTCCTTGCTATAAAAATATCTTGTTATCTATATAGCCAACAGCCATTATCAAAATATATAATACATTTTATTTCAACGCAAACACCATTTTAATAATAAACAGACTTTTGATTTGCAAACAAAATTACGACGCTCAAATTTTATTTTCGTTATTTTCATAGATAGTATCTACTTGGAATTTTAATTATAAATTGTTGATACGAAGGATAATAATGTAAGTCTTAATTAAATGGTGTTGTTAAGCATATTATACCTTTAGATAAGTATTAAAGTGTTAAGCGTAGGGCAGACTGTGTGTGACCGCAGCTCGACAAACAAAATTGCATTCCAAAAAATATATAGATTCAAACTTAGGCCTATTATAAAATAAAATACAATCCATTTCGATTTTCCATAGTAAATTTGACTACGGCAACAATAAAATAAATTATCTAATGTGCCCCAAATTATTCTACATGCAGCCAATGGATACGGCATCCAGCAAAGTATCAACAGAAATTATTACTTGTTTAACTAGAAACAACTTATTACTAGGTACAGAAGGCATTACATAACACCAGAACTTCAAAATTCTATCTCGACATCCAAAAAAGTCATCCGAAGTTACATATATTATATCTTCGTAAACAAAAGCTACAACACACACAGTGTGCTCTTAGCTTTAAAATACATTGAAACGTTTACATTGAAGGCACGGGGACAGTAGATCTGGTTAAAACCGGTTTTGTCGCGAATTTTTTTTTGTTAGGTTTATAAGATGCACCCTTGGCCTTGAGTGGAGATCGTGCTGGTGTATTTTAAAGTGCCGAACCAATGTTCCCCCATATATAATAATATAACCGAGTTATCCAAGCGCTGCTATTTGAATCACGTGGAATTCTGTTGTCCGTTACTTTTATATGTATGTACGGACGCAGGGTTGAGCGGGAATATTGTCTGAATGACTTTTGGGATAGCACCCACCATCATACCATCATATAAGTGGATTATCGATCGATCAATACGAGTTTGCCACTGGGCTCTCGAGAAACTGGGACTACACCGTCTAAAACACATTCAGCTTATATTATTTATCATATTCCCGCTCTGTAGTTGTTCAAGTACAAACCGCCAATATCTAACGACATAAAATGTACCATTTCCCTACATAAATTTTAACTTGAACATTTTCAAATTGTGTCAAGCATCAAGGATTAAAAAATAAAGTTAGACATTGCCGTTTGTACCCATATCTCGCATCGCTTAACATTCCTATTTTAGAATACATAAGAGTATTCATTTATTTGCCTACATACTGATCTCTTCGTTTAGTTAAATAAGTTTCTTAATTATCGATAACTGTTTATGTTATGAGTTGTTCTTTACGGCTGTAGCTGATTAAAATATTGGGACACTTTTTTAGTCACAACCAACAAGCATGCTTATCACACCAATGCCAATATTGTACCGGGAATCGAACCCGGGACTTTAAGCTCAACAGTCCGGCGTGGTTCGCTACTATACGCAGATCACTTTTTGGTATAAATACAGCATTATTACAACCAGATACATAATTTCTCGTAGATTTAAAATAAAACTAGATTTTAAAATTAGCAGGTCTCAAAAACATACTTTCCAATTTTATTCAGCTACAGTCGTAAAAAGTTAATGCACACTATCTATGAGTTATATTAATTTCAATTTCTGCTGTCGCCGCTCCGGACCGCAGCAGCGCCTATAGGTCTCAAGAGAGAGAGGAAAAGAGACGAATATCGAGTACTTACCATCTGCTGTAATGTTAAGGGGGATAGCAGATAGATAGGATAACAACAAGACTTTTTAGAAAATGGATAGACGGTTTAGGTAAACACGCGTTTGGTATAGTCGCTCAAAATTGGCTACTAGTTAATGTAGGCCCGAAGAAACACCTAAAATTTATCTCGGGATTTTTAATGCATGTGTATCGGTGAAATGTCTAGTAAATGATTTTTAAGAGGGAAATATTTAGAAAATTGTTTGTAAAAACGAGTGTGATCTAGGTGACAGTTTTAGGTAAAAATCCGGATGAAACTTAATCGTAAGGGTTAGGGAAATATGTAATAACTTAAGTTTGTGAGATCAATGTTATTGGACCAATGGATATGGCCTGCTCGCTGCTTCGCTCCGGAAAATATTTACGTGATATGTAAACTGAGTTTTACTATAATCGATCGTAATAAAATGTTAATAAATCTATACAAATGGCGTTTCATTTGTAATTGTAGTACCTCGTCACCTTCCATAACTGTTTTTTATTATTAATATAGACACTGCTATAAAAATATGTAAGACAGTAGACATTTCTTACGACAATAATGGACTTAGATAATATCGCTCATACTTTAACTCATTATGTATTCCTCAGTAGCCCTTTTTATTAACAGTGAACTTATTGTAACAATATACTATCCCTCAGAACGATAAATGGTGTTAAAAATGATAGGCACGCCTGCAGAGTCACTTGTAAAGACTCCTACACACAGTGCAGAGAAGCATTGCTGTATGTGTGTAGCAGCCTTTACATGACGTCAGATAGCTAGGTAAAGAAGAAGTAGACATGCCGTGACGACCCCCAAGTTCAAAATAAATTGGGTAGTCGATTAGATCAAAAATAAAATACTTTATCATATTCATTTTGTAAAGCATCCCAAAATAATGTCAATTTAATTTACCGTTTGAACCGAAATTGTTTTAATGATAATTTAATCGAAATAATTATACAGCTTGATGTGAAAAATCTGTGACGTCAAAGTTTGTGTTTTCATAAAAATTGCATAGAGAGTAACCGTTTTTGACAGTTCTATAAAAAAATATTGAATTTGACTAGTTGTCTAATCCCGTACTGGGATAAGGGCAAGAGAATGATGAAATGATAGTCACACAATCGCACAAAAATAAAACAAACAAACTGACGGAATCAAATGTTTATTTCAAGTCCTCATAATGCCGTATCCTGTGCGCGTTCTTCTCTCAAACACAAACATTAAGAAGAAATGTATCACTTCATTAGATCTACGTATATACACAACGGTTTCAAATATCGAGGAAACCCATCCGAGTGTACATGTTGCTACAGAAACATTTTCTTTGAATTTATTGATAAAGTAACAGATATATTAACCATAACGTTATACTACGCATAAATTAATAACACAATTGTATAATACTTACAGGAAGCATCGGTATACATTGAACTTGTTTGTTAGTTATGAATCGAATCGCCATCATTAATTAATGAGAAATCAATTAATAAAACGTTGAGCAATATTAGCGTCATGATTTTTTTGGTAATTAAAACTTCGCTCTTCGATTCATTACATAACAAAAAAAACGTAAAAAATAATAAAAGTTGTTAGTTTGGTGGATATTTTTTTCGTAGGAGAACATTTATACAACACTCTCAGTTCGCTACTCTATTACATAATTTTAAATAGTAAATTTTGTATGAAATACACCAGCTACATAGAATTTTCCGTTACATTATACAGATAATATGAGATAGAAATGTATTTCATTATTTTTACTATATTTTTTTTACTACTGTATAAATATGGTGGTGATACAAACAATTTAATATTATTCCGCTCCTGTGTGCCGCCGTAATTAATATGGGCGTAAGTACACTTTGTACATTGATACATGTAGTTACGCCATTTTTGAAATATGACGGTAGTGAGTAACTTTTTACACATTGAAAACTATCGTAACTTGAATTATGTATGTATAGTTATTTATGTTAGGTAATAAGGGCTTTACTACAAAAAAGTTAGACGTTTGACGTGTGTTTAAAGAAAATATTTTAAACACGTGTCAAACGTCTGTCTAACTTTTTTGTAGTAAGATCCTAACTGTTTAATTTTCTAGGTACCTAAAGAATACAGCAGGGTTAGCAAATATGTCGTTGTACATTCGTTCACGCAAATGGAAACGGAAAACTTGTATGGAAATGACGTTTCAAATCACGCTATGATCACATGATTTATCGATTAGAAATATAATTTTCAGTCATTTTTTCCGTTTCTACTAGCGTGAACGATTGTAGAAAGACGTATTGACTAAGCTTCAGGTATCTTTAAACAGAATGCTATCTTAGAACTGCACATAAGAATTAACACGGCTTATATTCTGTTAAAACATTTATTAAATTTATTTAGACACATTTTTGTCTAACTTAATTTGTAGCTCCGAGAATATGAACTGTGCAAATTCCTACAGACAGCAGCTCATTTTTAAATAGATTTTTAGCAACCATTCGCTCGTTTTTCTATCGGTACCTAACATAATTAGTCACAATATGGAGGAAAAAATATACAGTGTGAGGTGAAACCACAAATTATACAAACAAATATGGAATATACACGTAAATATCATATCAAAACTGGAATTGAAAAAGATATATCAAAACTCCTTTATGTGACATAAAACTTATTAGATTTTTTTCGCACAACCAAACTTTTATGATTCTACGAATGATTGCTCAGTATCGTAAAGGCTTAGTAGCGTAATTGACGACAAATTGTTTGACGGCTGATAATTACTATCCAGGTTACAAAATCTATATGTATATAATAGAAGCTATTCTTCGATTTAAAAATTCATAAGTTACATTCCATTAAATGACCTATCAATCGATATAGAAAGTTAAAACCCAAATTTGTAACATAATGATTTAAAACGCATAAAATTCCACATCGAACGTCACATGTATTTCTAAGCGTATAACAACGTAACTCAATGATTATCACTTTCCCGCACAAATCGTCAATTAAAACTGTTGTATGTTGTGGTGGCATTTTAAACCCAGATCAACAGAACCTTGTACTGGTTAAATGCGTTCTACACGATCCAAACCGACCGCCGATAGAGGTGACCTTGGTCGGGTCTCCCGTCGGCCGACAGCGTTCCAAGAGATAAAGAGATAATTTATTTTGTAAAAATCCAATCGGACACTGTCGCGATGGAAGCGCTCCCGTCCAAGGTCGTACAAAGTCGTTTGACTATGCCCACAACTGGTCGGCCGACCAACGTAGATTTTCATACCAACTAGACCAAGGTGACCTCTGCCGGCGGTTGGTTTGTATCGTGTAGAAGGCCTATTACTCGCTACTGCTAAAAGTTTAACAAAATGGAAATGCAGACGTATATAAACCGCGCTCGCTTCGCCAGCTCTATAGCTAAAAAACTCATCGAGGAACCCCCTTACGGGTTTTGGCACTCTGTAGCCTCCGGTTCAGTGTTGGCACTTTCAGTATGATCTTCGGCCTGACCTTCAACTTGACCTTCGGCTTGACCTTCGGCCTTACTTTCGGCTTGACCTTCGGCCTGTCCTTCAGCCTGATCTTCGACCTTGACCTTTTCGGCACTATCATTAGTTACCTCCGCGGCACCCTCGTCCTTCTCTTCAATGGAGGAGTGTTCGTTTCGGAGGCTAGTCCCTCCGGCGCCGCATTCGCCGGTAGGACGAAGAACGAGGTACATTAGCAGGTCGGACAGCGATATGATACCGATCACTTTATCATTCTCGTCGACTACCACTAGACGATGCACCTGAAATTGATTACAAGAAATTTATTTACTAGCGCTTACTGGAGTCACTTTTTTGTTGTGTTTGTTATTGTAAGGAGAAGGTTCTTATGAAAGAAAAATCTAAATTAATTGAATTATGTTTAATGATGAAGATTCTTCAAACCTTACGAATGAGTTTCCCCTCTTCTCTATCCCAGCAAAAACACATATCAAATAAAGGGAGGATTTTTGGACCTCATATATTATTTTTAAGTTCAACATAGCCTTTTAAGGCTAATTTGATAGAACGTATTTGTTTTATAATTTCCGCGTCATTTCTTACCTCAGCGCGCACTATCCTCTCCATGACGTCAAAGAGCGTTTCATCAAGTGTGCACTTCTGAACTCCTTCGAACCACTCGTTGCGATGCTCATTTGCCGTCTTCAGTGACACGTCCAAATTATTGTAGGTTTTCTCAGCTGCCAGGTTCTGAAATTGAAAGAAATTTAATGTGATAACGTGACCCTAAAAGCCTTCTGATATGCTAGGTATCTTCTTCTTCCTGCCTTGTACCCTAGTTATGGGGTCTGCGGGATATGTTTTCCGTTTCCATTCTTCTCTGTCAGCCGTCATACTAACATCCACGCCATTCTTATTCATGTCATACATCTCTACCATGGTCTACCTCTTCTGCCTCTCCATCGATCCAGATTTAGAAATAACACACTCTTTGCAGCACACCTTCTCATGACTTCCGAAACGCTAAGTCCTAGGGAGATTCTGAGTTTTCCCAAATAACCCCAAGATCTAGCGGGATTGCGGGTTGTTCGTAAGAGTTACCGTGGCTCTGGCACACATAGACTTAACCCGTTGTATGCCGGAGCGCACATATGTACGAGACACAATTAATTGTCTATTGTCTTATAATTGCCGGCAGACGAGAGGTTAAAGAAGGAACATAGTGGGTTTTAGGCAGGAAGAAGCTGACACTCCCTCCAGCTACGCCCACAGCGGGGAGGGGACATGATGATCCCTAACATAGAATGGTTTATAACACATATCATTCTTAAACCATGTATCAGTTACGGTACGGTACGGTAAATAATATGGAATTAGCTTTTAAAACATACTTTTTCAATGTAAATCTTGGGATTCCAGACCACTTGGAAATACAGAAATAGTCAGTAACATATTGAGGAAACATAGTTTTTATGATTTATGGTATTAATTAACAAACAGTTGCAATTACTTGCTTGTTCCAAAATCTCTAGTTAAGTACACAAACAGTAAAAACAAAGAAAAGGACATCGTTTAACATTGCTTTGTAACCGTCTTTTTTATAAGTTTTAAAATCAAGACCACATTAAAATCGCAACCAAAGAATTTAATTAACTTATATATTTGAAGAAAAAAACTGGCAGCTTTAAATAAAGAAAAATAACGGCATACGTGCCAGTGTTCATTAAAAGGCGTTCTACACAATCCAAACTGACCGCAAACCGAGGTGATTTTAGCCGCGTCGGCCGACAGCGTCCCACACGGCCGCAGACGCAGCCTGTCGCGATTGATGCGCTCTCGACCAAGAACGATCAAAGGTCGATTGACTCCGCCCATCGATCGACCAACGTCTACACGGTAGATTTTCACACCAACAGTACCTACTCACCTCTGTCGGCGGTCGGTTTGAAACGTCTAGAACGCCTTTAAAATTAAAAATAAACAAAATAATACGTACAATGACGTCGAATTTGGCGTATATGTCCTTGAGGCGTCCGTCGGCGTCTACAAGGGGCAATGCGGAGACGCGTCTGTTCACGAATTTTCGCAGCGCGTCTATTATTGACGTGTCTTCGGTGGCCGTCTCTATGTCATTGAGAGTGCCTATGCGCAGGTCGCGAAGCTTGCATTGCAGGTACGAGGGCTTTGGCAGGTCGTTTATCTGAAATTAAGTTTAATTATAGTTTATTTATTTGGTGTCTCCTTGTACGGCTCCACACGCGTCTCGCGATAACTGTGGATTTCAATACCCTATCTATTTGTAGACTTACTGGAGGTAGAATTTTGACATTAGCTCCTTACGAATAATGTCAAATGCCTATCTCAAGTAGGCAAATCAAGAGATGGATATTTTTTTCAAAAGAGATGAGGTTGGCATTTCCTAACTGACTAGCCTGAGAAGAAACGCCAAAACAAACTCAAGGGTCATAGTCTTTTTAGAGTCCAGATATAAAAAGAAATAACATACTAGAGTATAGATGAGCAATGTAGATTTATGTTTGAAATGACCTTTTGAGGAAAGTGGCATACTAGTTTGAATGGACCTGGTCCTATCATTCCATCATTTATCATTGAAATTAAAAAAAGAATACTCACATATAAAAATAGAAAACGCAGTATCCTCTTATGTGTGAGTATGTACAGCACATTGCCGGTCTCCGGGTCGATGACGGGCAGCCGATGGATGCGATTGGTGATGAGCATACGGATCGCGTCGAACAGCGAGCTGTCGGGGCCGATGGACACCAGGGGCATCACCGACCCTTTCAACACTTCTGCAAAATATGTTTGGTTTCTTTTTGTTTAAAGTGTAAATAGTTTCTGGTTTATCAGAAGGACAGAGCACCTTGCTCTATGCAATAATGATAATGATGACATATTATGTGAATATAGCATATCCAATATATTATGAAGATATTTTTGGAGGAGATATGATGGAGATACCTGTTGAAGATCAAAAAAGTTCGTACACATGTGTGTGTAGCTTCTTCAATTGTAATCATTTAAAAAGAAAAAAGTTGTCATCTAAAGAAGCGTCGCAATAAACCAGTATAATTATATCACCTGCCTAGCCTCTCCCAAAATGCATGTGTGTGTTTCTATGCACCTTCTTTTATTGTAACAATTTTAAAAATTAAATTGACAATTTAAAGAAGGTCCGTAATAAGCCACCTGATATCATCTGCCGGATTAAAGGTGAAGGAAAACATATCGAGGAAACCTGGACTATAAAATCTGAAATCACCGCATTGAGCAAGCGTGGTGATTAACGCTCAATTCTTCTCCATGTGAGAAGAGGCCTGTGCCGTGCAGTGGGATGATAAAAAGGCTGATGACGACGATGTCATCTACCAAGCCTTTTCCCAAGCTATTTTGGGGTCGACTCCTCAATCCAGTTACCAAGGGAACCCGATACCTCCTTTCTGAGATTGAATAAACTAACATAGTTACGACCACGTAATAACTTTTCCTAGAACATGCTGGTCCTTCGAGCCGGATATCTAAAATTATCAGTGTAGTCAAGCACGTTGTTTTAATAAGGTATGTCTTTTTTCCTATACCAGAGGGAAAAACCTTAGGAGGAAGCAAGAGGTTATTTTTAGAGGAACAAAGTGATTCCCTCTCTACCGGTAATAGTTTATTGCTGTCAGATCCTTGGTAAATATTATATTATCTAGGGTTTTTGCTTACGAACAAGGAACTGCAAAAATCTTAAAATATTTTGAACATATTGGGCATACTATATTCATAGAATAATATGTCATCATTATCTTCATTATACAGAGAAAGGAGTTCTGTCCTTCTATTACCTTTACAGAGTACAATGGATGACTTAAAGGATATTTAAAATAGACATTATTTAGGGCCTGTTTCACCACCTAAAAATAAGTTCCAGTTAGTTTATATGGTAGATAATTTCATACAAAAGTCCATTTTTGAATTTATTCAGTAGATAGTGGCTATTCGGACATTGTGAAACTGGCCCTTAGAGTCTTAATTAAACACACCATAATAGGACGAAAAAGTATAATTCACACAAAAATTGTGAAAGATAATATGGGAAGAGTAATAAAATAATATATTGGGCCACCTTTTCACACACGGCCGGTTAGCCCCAAGTACAAACTACATATACATAACACACATACATTATAAAATACATATTTATTATAACACCTAGACCACAGCCGACAGTTATGCTCTCTCAAAAGTCGACCGTACCGGGAATTGAGCCCTCAGCTCGGCAGTCCGCTGTGGTTACCCATTTGCTCCAAGCAACAGGGTTGTCAAAAATACATAACATAATAATACATATCGTATACTTACGGCGCCAAGTCTCAAGTCTGTGCTCTTCGAGCTCTTCCATAGCGACATTCGGGCTTGTGTAGTACATCTGCAGTATCTTGATGAAGTCCGTTATAGTCAGCATGCCCACGAACTTCTGGCGCTGCGAGTCCCATAGAGGCGCGGCACGGACGCCTGTTGGAAAATTTTCTATTGGTATTGGTGGCCAATGTATGTTGGGGTATTGGTGGCCAACATAACTGGAGCTTCGCTGAATAATTACGTAAAGTCTAATGTTCTATGGTATTCATCCTACGGACCTATTATTTGGGCCAATTGATGGTAAAAAATAAATCAATTTAATATTACAATCTCCACCTAACGTTAGTATCATCTAGCCAAGGTTTTCTATAAAAAGTGTTTTGTTATTATAGTATGTACAGACGCCAGCATATCAGGCTACAACAATCTGTCAAATTTCCTTAATGGATTTTCAACCATATCGCTGAAGCATAAAGTTCAAAGTTGATTGGGAATTGACAGTTTCGGGTAGCCTGATGTGCTGGCGTCTGTACTATTGATAAATATGCTATACTCATATGGGTGTAATATAAAGTTATACAATATTTCCCTAAACCGAGAAAACTTGCGGTTTAAAAAAAAATCCCGCCAATGAAGGTACACAATCCACCTGGCAACATTATCTAAATCCATAATACACTGGATAATAAGTTCTAGTGGGTGTAGTGTGCAAATGACGCTGACGTGTCAACCTGACAGCTAATACAGAACAACAGATATAAATTGCAGGCTCTAACAATGTCACACTTGATTATAAAATATGGTCTATGTGATTTGTTATTCAGAAGGCAAGGTAATAACGGATAGCAAAAATATCTTATGTTATCGTAGGCACACATCTCTAGTCATAATTTTATTATAAATACTGCATTAAAAATATATTTTTAGGAATTAAATGCAACTTTTTAAATTTAACACCTTTGATGCATGACATGTTTACTATACAAATTGATGAATAGACACACCTACACTCACCCTCACAATACACACAATACACTACACACACAAACGCACCCTTTTTAATTGTAATATTTTTCCTTTTTTAGTTTTTAAATATTCCTCTTTTCACGTGGAGGCATTGATGTGTACAAATTTAAATTTATTTATTTAGGTTACAAATCTAATTTGAAATAATATGTCATAACCCAATGTACTGTACCTTTCTGAGAGAAATAATAAATTTATTATATTATTATTATTATATTAAATGCATTTAAGCGACAGGTATTTTGTTTATATTATCACTACATAGTATAAAACAAAGTCGCTTTCTCTGTCCCTATGTCCCTTTGTATGCTTAAATCTTTGAAACTACGCAACGGATTTTGATGCGGTTTTTTTTAATAGATAGAGTAATTCAAGAGGATGGTTTATATGTATAATAACATCCATTAAATAGTGGAGAAGTACTGTTATTTTTGAGTTTGAGCCCTGTGCGAAGCCGGGGCGGGTCGCTAGTACAAATATATAATTTAATCTAACTTAGCTGTTTCAGATTAATTTTGATTTGGCGAAACCCAAACTTATTAAAGAAAATATATCCAGATTTCCATGATTATAGGTATATAATAGCTAACAGGTAAGGACAAAGGCTGGCTTTTATTTCGGCCAACGGCTAAGCATTGCCATACAACGTGGCAATGCTGCCAGCTTATAGGGTACAGTCCCAGTGAGCAGCGATGAGGAGGAATTTTTTGACGCCTTTTATTTTTATGTGAATATATTAATTAAAATTTGTATATAAAAGGCTATGTATATGACTCAAGGAAAATCATTTACTATTCCTATTAGAAAACCAGTCTGCATCAAAGATTCTTCCGACATTTCGGTTGTTAGACAAAATTCGTGTAAAAATGCCTACACGCACCACCATTATAGCATATTAATTCATGGTATTACAAACAGTAGTTTTTTCAATAAACATGTGTTTAAACTAATCTACTATTTGTATAATGAATTTAAATTAATTTCAGATAAGGCCTTTCGGAATTTTTGATGTTATAAGTACTTTGGACTATCTGTTAACTTATGACATACTGAATAAATAAATAAACCAGTATATCATGATGATGATGTCGCTATTGCCTTGCCTTCTGCCTGACCCACAAAACCTCCTTAAGAAACAATACAACCACGAGGTGGAGACTGTAATCACATGTGCTAATTTAGTAATTAAAGTCTTAAAGTTCAATGACCTTCTTATCGGCCATATCTTCTAGTAATAAAACTAAATCTAACAAGAATGTAATCTTGCCTAATATTCGTAGTATAAATGTATGCTTTAGACCTGTCATCTAAATTAATAATAATTAATAACTGTGGTGTAGAATTCGCAATTAAGCTTTAGGAAGAAGCCTTTTTATAAAGTCCAGGAACGATAAACACCTTGGTTTCCATGGCAACGCGGCCGTATTGTTTCTTATGGGATTCGGCCGTACATTGAACACCACAGCTGTATAAATAAATCAGAAATGTTACATGAACAATTTGTTGATGAATATTACGTATATTATCGCTCTGCTAAATAAATTCGCTTTGGACAATCGGCTATACTCTAACAAGAATTCGCAACGCTTTCGCACAGAAAAAATATATCTACGTTGTACATAAAGATTGGCACTTGAGCAGTAGTTCAGGTCAAGGTGTAAAAAAATATATAAATAATAATAATAAAACTTAACAACTTGACCTGGCCTCTACTACAAGCAACTATTCACCATACTTAACGACGCTCTAGCAGTTTGTATAAAAACATAACCTAACAACACATTACAGTACACGTCAAACTAAAATGACATTGAAAAACAGTAGAAAAAAAAACAAAAGACAGGCGAATTATGATGAGTAAAATATATTTGTCCTAGTAACTCTGATCTCGGTTAACTAACCTGATATTGCACTCAACATAAATGGCCATAGTTTACAGGAGTACGGGTTCACTGACCGTTATAGACGAGAGCGAAGAACGCCTTCTTCACCAGAAGCTGTGTATCAAACACCACCAGCTTCGCCGAAGTCGGTATCAAGTCGTAACACTTGTGAAACTTGAAGAATTTCACGAATATCTGGGACTCATCTTCCTCTGAAAAAGTCATAATTAAAATATATTTTATTTATCGTACATTGAAACATGCTCATTGAACGGCAACACGGACATAGAATAAGATATGAGTCATTTTGGATGTCTATTTATAGGTCCGCACATACATACACCAGTGTATGTTAATACGGGTACACTCAGCGGCGTTTGAAACGTGATTGGTTCATTTTAACAGTGTTTTATCGTATTATTTTAGTTTTTTCCTCGTGTGTGCGTAATTTTTTGTTCTACGTGAAAGGAATATGAAGGCGATCGAGTCATTGTTGACAGGAACAATGAACGTTGGTCAAGATTTTCGTTGGAAATACACTGGAGTAAAATATAAGTTAATAATCAAAGCGTTAACAGTGTCCAAGAGGTGTTATCGCGCTATTATTACTTATCAGCTAATGAATTTCAATGAGATTTTTTTTGATAACAGCGTCGTTATGCGATAGTAGCAAAACATAATTATTCAGATGGTTCGGCTTATAACATAATTTACTAAACAAACAAACATAAAACAAGTATCCTATCAGTATATTCTGTCGGAATACTGAGTGTATCTCAAATTGACTTTTCACTGCCTTAATATAGTGTAATTAGTATAGAGTAAGATAAAACATTTGACACTCTTCTCAGTGGAACATTTTTATGTTTATGAACCAACTAAATAGCTCAATACACATGGTGTAAGGAACAGCCCACCGCCAACTGATGGGGTGTTCAGTATACCATACTAAGAAGACTGGTTCATAAAATTTATTTCAGTAAAGTTATGGAAATCCAATAAAACAGATTTGTTTTAAAACCTCACAAAAATTTAACAGCTGATTTCACGCTTCGATCGTTTCGATTATATCAAAATCCATGGCTGAATTTTAATTATAGCGGTATTATTAAAAGAAATTAAGTTCTGCGTACAAAAAATGTAAGGAGCTCAATGCACCCCATGAGCCTGCTGAGGGCTGTCCCCTACACCCCAGTAAAGATAAATACAATTTAAAATAGATACGAGAGCATGAAATACACAGAACCTATCCTGAATATCGAAGCAACGCCCATGTTGTCCCAATCGATAAGCGACAGGTCAATTTTGAAATCTATTTTGCATATTGCGGGGCAGCCAGCGAGAAACGCTGATAAACATGGTCCACACGAAAACTCGACAAATATCACTTTACTGCGGGATTGACACAACCAAACTACCCACTTACTGACCACTCTGTATTATTAATAATTAATTTAATGAATGTTTATATTTATGTACTAACAATTTCAGTAAATTAAATTGACTACTGCGACCCACGCTAGAGATCTATTTCAATAGTTAATTTTCACACAATTTTGTATGAATTTCGTAGTTTACTGTTGGTGATACAAATACTAGGTTACTTCAGAAACGAACTACCGAACGTATAAATCTTTACTAATATAATATAATGAAGAGGGATGATTTGTTTAATTATTTTTAATGAAAAATCTTCGTAAATACAGAACCAACTAAAATAATATTTCACTTCTGGGATGATATATCCGAGTATACCACTCGGATATAGTGTAGTCAGGGTACAGGGAGAACATCTCCCGGGACGTTTATGCAATCGTGAGAAACGAGAAACAATCATTATGAAATATTTTTCAAAAACATCCATTAGAAAATACGCTTCCCATTCAAATTTTCCAATAAAGTTTGAATTCCTATAGGCTTTATACATACATTAAACATCCATAAAAATGTCACTCTTTATTAAAAGAGCAACAACGAACGTGCATATATGTTTTGTGTAAACCATGTGAACTGTTGAGCCTAGACTTTTAATACAATTTGCAATACATTTTATTGAAACGCGAAAAACGGAAATTTGTATGAAAACAAACTATTTTCGTCACCGATTTTTCACATCAAGCCGTATACCTACTTATTTCGATATATTAAAATAAAATATAGCAATAAAAAAAATCGATTAATTAAAGATGCTTGAATGAAAACAATGAACATAGTTTATTTAGTCATCATCCCAAATTGTTTATATTTTGTGACCTGCGTTTCATATAGTGTGGCCAAGTAAGCATTTGCCTTACATCAAACCGCTACGAATTTAATATACCAGGGGTTGCTCTTCCATGAAAAACAAGGCATCGTACAAAGACAACACATTTTCTTTTATTTTCAAGTTTTAGTAGGACTTGCCTGTTTCTAGGAATATTACAAAGTAAAATTATACAGAGGCAGTTTTCCTACGCCTGGTACAAAGCCTTCGAAAAAATCCCTTTGTTGCTTCACTCATTCAGTTTTCTGAAAAGCTTATTTTTTAGAAAATACTTTTTAAAATACTGCCATTCTTTATTTTATATTTCAGAGAATGGAGTTAGTTTTGTATAAAGAATTTGGGAAAGTATCTCAATTTTATGAAATGTTTTGGCTATTTTTAACTAAATTAACAAGGTTTTTTGTTGACTTAAGTCGAAATACTTAAACGTTACCTTTAAAACTTTAATTCCTACTTAAAGTGTTTTTCTCCCACCAATTCACGTAAGTGTGACAGAGATAGAATTATGTTCAATTTGAATGACAAATCAGTCTTCAAATCAAGTAGCAGCAAAAGTATAATAAAGTTCGTTAGGTAATATTTTTTTTTAACTTAATTTTATAAATAACTTAATTAAACTATACTATACATATTATCCTTCAAAATACACGAGAACTACAAACAAGCCACATTTACATTATGTATAATATTTCTTATAAGCTTCCAACGAAAATAGTGCGGTAACGGCATAATGTATGCTAATGGTTGACCCAGATTTACATATATCATCGAAAACGTGCCATCAATCCTCGCTATTAATAAGCTCTCAATTTGCTAGATAGGCTAATATTCCAGGTAAACCGACACTAACAATTATTACTGACCTAACTTGAATAACCAACAACGCATACACGTGCCTTTGTATAGCTGACTCATAGAAACTATTCTCTGTCTCATCAGTTAATCAAATTATCATTCCGATACAATTTTGAAATCAAAAACAAATATATTTCGCAAATCCTACTGACAAAGCGCCAATATACGAACATTTATACTCTCTCTATGAAATTATTTTGAAAGCTCAGAAAGACATCCAAAAAAACTGAAATTAAAAAATAAATCTCGCCACTAGCTACATAAAAGCATAAATGAACTGGTTTTCAATAGCATATACGAGTATGAAAAGACATACAGAACAATAAATAGTCATATTTATAAAAAAAAAAAAAAAACATTTCGCAAAAGTCCTGGTGGCCTAGTGGTTAAAGCACCAGCCTCTTAATTACGAGTGTGCGAGTTCGATTTCAGGTCAGGCAAGTATCAATGCAACTTTTCTAAATTTATTAAAGGTGAAGTGAAACATCTCGAGAAAACCTGGACTTTATTATAAAAGACCGAAATTACCAACTCGCTTTGAGCAAGCGTGATGATTGACGCTTATATATTAAGATAATCTATATATATCTATATATCTACATAACTCTAAGGCATAAATCGACATAACTCTAAGGCATAAATATTAGCTTATTTTACACAACGTTTCATTTATATATGAGAATTTTAATTACTTTTTATTCCCGCGGGAGCGGAGCGGGTATCAAACAGCGAAGCCTGATCATTAAGTCTTATAAAAAAAACCGAGTCTTCAGCACAATTAATTAATTAGATCTAAGTTTTTCATATCGGATTTATGTATACATATGTAGATGCTATTACTTTAGCTGTTCATATACTCGTATACATTTTAAGTGTATGGCGTATCGAATGACTAAGGAATGCAAATAGGTCAGTATATTTGTAACCGAAACCTGAATAAATAGGAAGCGTGAAGCTCACGTGTGATACAGTGCACCATCTGCCTAGCCTTTTCACAACTATGTATGTTGGGGTCGGCTTCCAGTCTAATCGAATGCAACTAAGTACTAGACTTCTACATGGAGTGAATGCCATCTGTCCTCCTCAACCAAGTTATCAGGGCAACACGATAGCCCTTGGTAAGACTGGTAGTCAGACTCTCCAGCTTCTGAGTACCCGTAAGGACCACCAAAGTTGTTCAAATGTCAACCAGGACCCACTAATTGAATGTGCCTTCCAAAAAACAAGTGATATAGTGCAAAGCTTTAGTTATTTTAATTGGTTAATAAAACGTTATGATACACTATGTAGTAGCACTAATTCCTTAAGATTTTGTTTATTTTGGGGATCTTTTCAGGTCGCTAAACTTTGTTAATATGTCTAACATTTTCTCAGCAACACACAACCGTTCGGTATCTGATAGATTGTCCCTTTTTATGACTTACAGACTTTGAAATATTTCACAACATGGTTATAACATAAATCATAAGTTATTGATGGAAAGTTTCAAATAAATTGTAGGTATATTTCACCTCATAGAAAATATTTTCGGTAGGTAATCAGTATGTGTCAGCCCGATATTGTCGCCGACAACGACCCAGTGAATTGGACACAGTCTGATGAATTTATTAACAGATAGGTGAAAATTTAATTAAGTTTCAGTTAGCAAAAATGTGACACAGTGGTGCAGGCGTGATAATAGATCATTCATATTTTACTTAGAAACTTAAAATGGAAGAAAAAAATGCCTGCCTATTTGTCATTTCTTCTGTTACTTTTTCAGGGCTCGAGGCGGGTTTAGATAGAGGTAGCTTATTTAGAGAAATGATTGAAGGCAAGATTATCTTGTGTTGTGTAATGTATCTCCCAAATGGCAACCAATTTGATGTGAGTGATGCAAAAATATATCAGCTTATATAAAATTGATTCTAATTATTCTTCTTTTAGATTAACAAGAGACGGGACTAATATGTTTTTTTGTTTTATTAAAAAAATCTACTCGTAAATATAGCGCGTTGAAGTTGGGGAGCAGGGGATTTTGACGTCACGTCTATGTAAAATTTGTGCATAAAAATTATGCAATACGAAATTTCAACGTGTAGTATGCTTATCATTATTAATTTGTATTAAAAAATAAAAAATACGTGCCCAATATTTTAGGCTGAATAAAAAGACTGACCGATTATTTACTTATTCTATAATTTTACATCGAAAAGTGAACGAAGCTAAATGCAGCACGGAAGTTTGAAGTGACACTCGAAGTATTCTGTAGCATCCATGGCGTGCACGGTACCTGACACCCTCGACCTTGGTACTCGATATTGTGTTCAAAGTATTGTAAGAAAGAAATGCTGACGAAACCAAGAGGTTTGTGATACCAGTTCTATTGTTTACAGCTTTGGGAATAAGTGGGCGTTATGATGGATTGTTTGTTAGGACATTTTTATTTTGTTAAACAAAGTTATTGAAAAAATAAAATTAATTTTATTTATAAATTGATTTGCGACTATTCAGCTATTTTTCTATGAAATCTGTTATTTTAAAACTCTTTTATAAATTTAATTAATTTAAACGTTTGAATAATTGTAATGTAACAGAAGCGTTAGGTAGCTTAACTATCAAAACACGTCATAGACTTTATATTGTCATTTTTCTCTCACTCAATAATAAGTTAACGAAAGAGATGCTGTATATTTAGTAGCTTCCGTCAGCGGGTTTAACATGGGAACCATTCCACGCAATCAGATAAAAAGCAGGTCTTAACCAACCTCGATAAATGGGCAAAAAAACTGAAATCCTATTTCCCTTGGTGTCTTAGTGTTGGTTGTTGTCAGGACAGGAGAACGTTCTTATAAAAGAAAAAAAAACAGAACACCGTCTGTCGGGTCAGCTACTTATAATATATAAGGTGCTATAAAAATATCTGCCACGGCTTTAATGGGAGGTAGTATTGTGTTTATAGATTACAATAGTGAAGATCAGTTAGCGATTATTTGTCATATTTTGTCACGTTATGCGGAATAGAGCCAATGTTAAATTGAATTAACTGTTCCGGGGTACGAATATTCTTCACTATTGTCTATAAACACAAATACTACCTCCCATTAAAGCCGAGGCAGATATGTATTTTTATAACACATTAAATAGCAGAAAACGAAAAAGCCATAACACTAATTTTGAGGGTTGTTTTAAAATAAACTTTTTTATATATATATACTATAGAAGATTGTGTCCCTTCCAACAGAAAAGCAATTGTTGTTAATTAGTACCATTGCATCAGAGGCAATAAATATTTCATCACAACCTCATGTATCATTAGATACACTACGAAGACTCATGACTCATGAATTTTAATTTAACGAATGCATCTATGAATACTTGAGCGAAGCCGAGGGCTCACACCAGTTTCAAATTAAAACATACAATGTAAGTATAGTAATAATGTCGTCCAGTCTGACGGCTACGGCGGCGGCTGTTCTGTCTAAGATCAGCCAGCTGCACAGGACAAAAAGAGGACAGCAACATAGCCCTGGGTCTACACATCAAATAAATATGAAATTATTTTACTTGAAGAATTTATTTGTTAGGAAAATCTTTGTTAAATGAAGACTTAACTATGCAAAATTAAATGTGGGAATATGTATTGAATTTGAAAATGATAAGAGCGTTAGCTATAATTTACACTCAAAAGCGAAATAACAGGCACAAATTATCATTCCTTATTCAAAAATCTCTCAGTATAAATAAACTAATGTGTGAATTTTAGAAAAAACTCGTTGCTATGCCAATAATATTGAATTGATGCGAGATGCTGATACCTATTTGTTTATTTACGCTCATTGCTGGTGCGTTGCGCGCGCGCCGGTGAGGATGTGACGTCATCGTTAACCTCAAGTGGACTGTATTTGTGAAGTCACACTAACAGCTGGATTTGTAAAAAAAAAATACTGAAAGAATGACTGTGATTTGGACATTACTGTCAAGATGAATGGTCAAGTTCAAATAGTTTTCAAAATACTGCTTTGTAATTATAATATAAAAAATAAGGTTCAAAATATCAGAGCCATCGATT
Source organism: Heliothis peltigera (assembly GCA_958496145.1). Taxonomy (NCBI): domain Eukaryota; kingdom Metazoa; phylum Arthropoda; class Insecta; order Lepidoptera; family Noctuidae; genus Heliothis; species Heliothis peltigera. The sequence goes on along the minus strand of OY292321.1, from coordinate 13,378,116 downwards.
ATCTGTAGGCATTCAAGTTTAAGTCAACGAGACACATTTCTTACTACCTCTTAAATTCGCACTATTGGACAGACCCACGAGCAAGAGTCAATATTTACAATAAGCGGTAAATACTCAATAAGATCTCAAAGAGAAGAAACATATTCAACAGAAAATCCAGCTTTATAATCTCGATCTGTCAGTATAAACATTAAGCAACTAATCATTCAAACAGTTTACCTGCCAACTAAAACATCAACAACGGAGAACAACTTAAGATAAAGCGTTAATACGAAAGGATAATAATTGGAAGTGGCACTGTCTAAAGACACCAGAGTACGAGTGAATGCTCACGTCGCCGTCGTCACTGTCGGGCACAACGCAAACAAACGCAAACATCAACAGGCAATTGCGCAAGAGTAGCGTGGGTGACATAAACAAGCCGGCACCTTTGAGGAGCCAGTCAGCTAGGAACGCCTTCCAGGCGCGGCCGACGGCCTCGAACTCCTTGATCAGGTCGATGGAGTAGACGGACTCCTCGTCGTCGTCGACGGCGAGCGCGGGGTTGTCCGAGAAGTAGTGTAAGCGCAGCATGCGCGGGGCCTGGGCGGCGCATCGCCCGCCGCCTCTCGGTGCGGCCCGGCGCGCCTCCCACGGCTCACTGCTAATTATAAGCGCGCCACGCCGGGAGTCGCGCGAACTTGACACCGCCAGCGCCGCGCCCGCGGCTACGTCGATCCTTGGCCGTCTGCCCCGGCGAGCCCGATGCGACCACAGTGCATCAACGCTTAAGACAACTGAGCGTCTCCGGACGTTTGTACGAGTATTGAAAACATCAGCTACACTCTTCTTGTTTTAATAGCTGTCTTTTATAATCTTCAAAGAGTGTATTTCAGCGAAATTGGAATGGATGAATTCATTCACTCAATTTGATTTGGCTTTGTTCTTTTCGAAGAAATTCTTTATCTTTATCAAGTATAGGTAATACGATCCTATTGTGCCATCTGGATAAATCTCTTTTTTATTGCGTTGGCGCTCATACGAGTATAGTAATCAAATCATCGAAGCTTCGTAGCACTGCTTGTTCAGTGTGAAGCTGGATGTTTGACACAGCATTCTATCCAAATTAGGAAAATATACTAAACTTCTAGAGAATCCCTTTTCACGAATATTTACAGCATGTCTGCTAGAGTGCGCATCTTTATATGCCTATGGAACTGTAAGACGGTGTGACGCTATTTAGTCGGTTCTCGGTAGTCGCCGCTCTATGTTTAGAATCTAAAAATGAGCATGCCAGTCAACATACGGAAGTCTAGCGTCCGTTGATCTTCAATTTTATTTTATTTAGTTCATAAAACATATTAATATTTAATTTGTGAAATATTTACTTTTATGATTGTTTGATTAACTTAAACGATATTTATTTGACTAACACATAAGAAAAGCGTGTTCATTTATTTGCTAAATATTTAGAAGAAAATTGAAAGAGATTCAATACAACAAGAGAAGTAAATTAATTGAAAATTGCATGCAAACTATATTCCGATGTATGCACGTACGCATTGCACTATGTTTACGCGTTTAGAAATAATGGCTCGCTATTAATTCAACAATGGAAACTAGATGTAAACCTAGGTAAGACAGTTAACGACGCAATCATTATTAACGTGCTACTTTGTGTAGCATTTCCTTCCACTACTGATTTATTTATGAGAACTTCATAAATCTACGCCAAAACGGATTTAGTCCTATTCATTGAAATAGGATATTGGACTACAAGGACCAATAAAACGTGACGTCCAAAAAGTCTTATAAGATTGCAGAATTTATACAGTAGAAAAAAATATAGCTACATACTTGTAGGGTTTTACTTATTGTGATAGTAGACATCATGTCTTGCAAAACCAACACAAAAGAGATTTTGGAGATGAGTTATTTTATGATTAATCTTAAGAGAATTTAATTTCATCATCATCATCAATCTTAAGAAGAATTCCATTCAATCACAGTCACACAAACCGATCACAAAACAACATATCTCCAAAATCACTATTGAATTTCTTTTGCAATACATAAAATGAAGTCTTAAAGAAATTTTATTTACAGTTTTTTTTTTTAATTAAAAACCTACATAGCCAGACTAGAATAAATTGTAATACATGACTTAACTGACATAGTTACTTGCAACAGCAAAACGCGATAGCATAAATGCAGTATAAGGTAATACGATATTAAATACCTTTTAGACTCACAAATCTGCTTAGACGTGAACTAATTATCATATCTAATTTCATCACCGTTCTTAACAAATTCACATTACACAAACAGTTTCCACTGTTATATTTTACTAGACAATTTTAATTATTAGTTGAAAAACGATGTTGCCAACCAAAATCCAAGACCGACAGTAACCGCTGTGTTTGCGATAAAACCGCGAATTAATCTGTTTATCGAAAGAATCGTAAAATTTTATATGAACGAAACGGACAATTATTGTTGACTGGGAGATAAAAATATAATGTCATGGGGAGATAAAAATATAATTTTATAGGATATATTTTACGAATTTCTTACGTAGTATCGATTTTTTCATATTGTAGTTGGCTGATATTTAAAAGTTGATTCTTTACTATTCATAGCTAACTAAAGGGCAGAACGTTGCGCTTCCAAGTCTTCTGAATCGATTAAAAATCAAACCGAATTATATTCTCCGTAAACATGTTATGCCGATTTTAAAACCAATAAATAATATAGTCTTATGTATCGTTACGTACCAACGAGCAAAACCAAAATCTTGATATCTATTTACAAAAATTATTTTCTTAATGAACCTTTATTTTAACACATCAGTTCAAACTTGCAAAGTAGCATAGTACCATATAATGGTCAGCGCATGTTTAAAAACCAAAACTGCACTTTTTAAATGGCAAAAAAATGAACGAGCGACGGTGAAAACGAACTATGTAATTACCATATTGCAGTGAACGGTTACCATTACAGCGAGGTAGCGTCATGTAATTTGCAAAAATAAGGACTAAATAGTGAGGAAAATAAAGAATATTCCACAGAGAATAAGTGTCCACAGAACCGTTTATTGCAAAAGGCAATAGTGTGATTATAATTATCCTTAATCATTTTATTGGTATAACAGTAGAAATGGTGTAACCAACTCATTAATTTGTATTATCTCTAAGCCTGAGATACCTATGAGAAAACTCCCTGATTTTATGTTGCAGTTCGTTGTACATTATAACCTTAGTACAGTATATGTACATGTTAATCGTATGTGATGCCAAAGGTAAAATTGACTTTTAAAAACACTAATTCATAAAAGATCAATGGGTGTTACTCACCTAAGTCGGAAAGGCTGACTTTTTCCAAAAATGGATCCGCCACCGGCAACTGTAATAGAAAATTGATAAAATTAGCTCCTGTCAAAATAACAAAGAACAAAAGAAATACACTTGAAATAAAAATATAACTTTTCTTTTCAATGGAAAATCATCAAATAATCAAATCAAAACTAAATCTTAGATCTGCAAATCTACCGCTGTGGAGCAACTGGATGGAGTATCAGACTTTTATAGACTAAAACCCACTATTGTTCCTTCTAGAGGTCCCTGTGTGTCAGGGCCTCGGTAACTCTTGCAAAAAACCTGTATTATTAGACATGAAGATACCGTTGTAGTTTATCATTTTTCAACACTTATCTATAGTAGCATGACTTTGCAATATGTATATCACATAGAAAACTTGTCCTTGTAAAAAACTTTTATGATAACGATTACTAAAAATAAATTTCTCTTACAGAGCAACATGAGTTTTGTTGTAACAAAAACCTTATTACACACATATGCAAAAGTTATATAAAGTTATATTGCCTGCTGACAATGTACGCACTCACTTACATTTTATGAATCTACAGACCTATATCACAAAGGTGACCTATAAACAAACACACATTCGTCTTTATAATAACATGTAATAGTTGTATTTCACACATGGCCGCATGGCAGCAAATTCTTTGATCTAAGTTTAGCCAAAGATCTTTGATCTAAGTTTAGTCACAGATGACATAGATAAGATATATCCAAGTCTCTCGATGAAACACACCGCTTAAAATACCGTACTTTTATCGAGCTAATGCATAAATTACAATCCCTTACGGGTTGCGAGACATCAAATAAATGGACGAACTTTTGAAGGCCGGTGGGGAGAGCGAATTATTTATAACCGATCATGACATATCATCACCAGATTTCGTCCGCGATTTCGTACGCAAAAGGGAACTACAGCGTTTTGGGTTTGATTTCGTTTTGCTTGCCCATGGCAGTTTTTTTTTTGACATAGGTAAGCCTAGAGACGTCAGTTACTATCTGTTAGCAAAACGGATCGTTTCTTGTTTATAGGAACCGGTCGTTAGCTTATCTCTTTCTCTAGATCACCACCCAAATTTCGTTTCAATTAGTTGAGAACACAAACAATCTCACTTTCGCACTAATAATCTATACATACATATTATAAAATCGTAGAAAAGTCAAAACTGTACATTGAACATTTTTTTTTAATAATTGGGGCGTTATCGACAATCGATATCGACTCCAAAAACATAGTTTTAGATAGAATTTTTGTTTGTATTAGTCTAGTCTGTTTTAGTATGTAGTCCGGGATAATCTCAAAAAGTACTACTAAAGTGCAAATTTGGCATGAATATAACTAAGAGGTCGGGTCAACAAATAGGCTACATATTATGACGCTATCACGTACGGGGCGGGGTAGATGTTTAATCACCTAAGGCATACGGGGACGACGTCGCGGGCAACAGCTAGTACATATTAAGTAAGTTCACGGGCAGTTACGCAGTCTTTTCCTCAGGCGTAACTGAAGAATGAGAGAATTTCTGGAGCGTAAAAGCTTGTTTCATGACCCGTACTAAATGTGTTCGTGACCTCTTGTAGTAGAAAAACAGCCTCTTGTTGTACTAAAAGCAGATGGTCAGATTTATCAATGCGAAACGCGATCTGCGGTCACATAAGCGTTCACGTCTCTCTATGAAAAGGAATGAATGCCTTCGAATACAGAGTAAGACGTGATTCATATTTTTTTTAGAAGACGTTAATTGTATTTAGACCCCCGAAGTCTGATAACCAGTTTCTGCAATGGTAATAACCACGCCGGATTGCCGAGATGAGGGTCCCGAGTTCGATTCCTGGTACAGTCGACGATTGTGTGAAGAGAAAGATCATGCTTGTTGGCTGTGGTCTGGGTTTTTGGTGGGTTGCTTTTGTAAAGGACTTGTAATTTTTAAGTTATATTGATACCCACAACACAAGCTAATCAATAGCTTACCTTGCGGATAACCGACCGTGTGTGAAAATGGTATCCCTATATTAGATTTAGAATATTCAGAATAAACTTTAGGGGACGTCTGTAAACAGTCACTATGTCATGTAAAACATTGATGTGCTACGTCAGCCGACTGGAAGCATCCTCGATATCGTCGTTCATATAGAACTGATTGTTTTTTCTATGGGAAAAACGACAAGTTTGCGTTTTGTGTAAAACTTATTGGCAACATGGACGTCGATGTATATACATACATATAGTCAAGCATCGCAGCGCATTTCTACAATCCACTGTATGCCTCTTCCAGTTTGAGTGATGCGCAACAAGAAGTTCGGGCAGCCTACATCTAAAAGTTAACTAGTTACAGGGCAAAATTTGCTACAAGTGGTCGTAGTTTGGAAAGTTTTCAACCTCGATCGCGTTATGAGATAACAAATGCCAATTAAGTGAAGCCCTATGGCGTAGCAACAAACGACCGCTGCCCACTCGAACATTTTAATTAGTATTTTTGGTGACGGGACATTTTTTGTTATAGGTGTGGTCACTTTGGTAGGTAATCATAAAGAAATGGTTACTTTATAAAAAGTACAATGAGTTTCTGTTTTTCACAATATTGTCGGGAGATATCTGTATTGATGTTAATTTAGCGCCACCTAGCCAATAATAAATAGATAGCGCTACTGACCGCTTTTAACACAAGCGATAGCAACGCTGCAACGGTGTTTGCAAATTTCAGGCAAAAACTGTAAGAAAAATTGGACTATTGCGAGTTGTAGGTTTACTGAACCACCGAGGGTTCCGTGTCTCGGATCATTACAGTGAAGGAAAGTTGTGGACCTCTCAAGTAAGAGTGCGCGGGTTGAATTCCAGGTCAGGAAACTACCAATGCAACTTTTCCAAGTATACCTTGGACACCAATGACTGTGTGGTGATGGAAAACATCTCGAGGAAACGTAGGCGATATAACGTCTGAAGTCACCAACCCGCATTGAGCAAGTGGGTTGATCAACGCTCTACCTTCCTCTGTGTGAGAGAAGGCCTGTTTCCAGTAGGGGGACGATAAAAAAAGTTGATGATGATAACAGACGTTCACATGGACAACAAATGATGAACAAGTGATCTTACAAGGGATTCCCTTTTATCCTTTCCAGTTACAGAAACATTAAGTGACAATACGAACGTAAACCAGATAAGTAGTTAGAAAATTACAATAAACCAATCAAGTACAGATGAGCCTTTCATAAATCAATGAAATAAACATACCATCAGCATATTTGGACCGGAATCGAAGTATGAAACGTGTCAATGATTGAAAGAACAAACTATCAAAGTTACTGAGAAGATAATAGTAGTACAATAATACGTTCATTGCTAATGAGTAACGAAGTAATTGTGCCAAGTGTAAGTACTGATTATTGTGACTGCAATTTACAGGTACTGCGACGGCCATTAGAACTAACACTACTTTAGGTGTAATAGATTAGACACGTCTGTCAAGTGCATGCTTATGAAGCTACTATAAACAATATTATTACAAACGTTTTATTTGTTTAAGTTCAAAACGATGTGTGTATATTGCGAGTTATGAAGCAAGTGAAGTGATGATGGCGTCAAAACTGATTGTCGGCTACGGCGGCTGTTCTCTTCAAGGAGATCAGTCAACTGCACAGGACATATTTTAGTGCACAAGCACTTGCGCAGATACAGGTGCGCTCTCTATTCCTTCACTCTCATAGTCCGATGGGACGGCAATCCGACACGACCGGAGAGAGATCAGGCGCAGGACTGACATTTACGTGCACTGGTGTATCAATCAATAACTTCCACACACCGGGTTGCTTTATGAAAGTTTATCAAAAGCCACAAAGCGATTTCAGCCCGACTTGGGAATCGACCCGGATACCCTAGGTAATCAAGCTATGCGACTACTAGACCAACGAAAGAGTAAAACACGTACGTGAAGCAGAGAAGTTACGACATAATATACTATATGGTGTCTATAGTTATGGGGAGGGAGGGCTGGAATCCATAATGCAGAAGGCAAAGATCGGAGGCTGGAAATAAACATTTCTCTTTTTCATGGCCTGTCGAAAATAGTGTGAAATAAAAGTGAACCGATAAGGTCTAATGATGATGGCCTCTGTAAACATTTCAATACCATCAATTTAGAGAAAAGATCTCGTATTCCATACATTTAAAACCGTTACTCGAGCGTAAGTATAGCAGGAATAATCGATATGTACTTTCCGACCCTTTTGAGTTGGTCTTTTACATTGTTCTAATATCATGGAATTCACGCCTTTCAACAATAGATCTTATGAGCACGCCACAGGATTCATTGTTGTTTAACTTTTGGTGTTTCCATACAACTGCTTGATCCTGACTAATGCCGGTTAACTTCAGACGCAATAATTGTAGAATTCGGATTTGGCGTTTCGCACTTAGCTGGTATTCAATAATTTTGTACGGTCGTCTGAAGAAAGTTAACTCGACCAAATACATACCTAAAATGTTGCTTTTAAATGACTAACGTTATTCACATCTGCTATCAGAACTTTATTTACCAACCATAGCTGGGTATAGTGAATCATATGAAAAGTTCCAGGAATTTACGTACTTTGTATAATCAAACGCATATTTTATAGATAATTCAATTTCAAGGTCGGTAATTATATGATGCTTACCCCTCGAGAGTCTCGGAACAGTATGGCGGCATGGTGGGGATCGAGGAAGGCGTCTGACGCCCTGTGACGGACTGTCGGCACATGGCCTAATGACGACCGACGCTTTTCTGCATCCTGAGATGTGGCTCTGCGTAGGTGAGCTCCTGGGAAACAAACAGACAAACAATATTATAATAAAACAAAGTAATAAAGTTATTAAAATGACTTACATAATAAAAGAACAGTACAATTTGATGATAATGTCTTCATTGTTATGCCATGGAAGAATTCTCAGTCCAGTGGTGGACCGACAAAGACTTCAATTATGGACTCAAAAATGTTAAAGCGCTCAGACTAACTTCCCTGATTAGATATTTATCTTGGTATATCTAGAAAATAACTTATATGTTAACAAAAAAACGAGGAAACATCTCGAGTTTATACGTCGCCTGACGAAGGTAATAATATAATCGTGTATTCATAATTTCTCATCCGCATTTTTCCATTCAATTATGATAAACGCTACAAATATTTATGTCATGAAATATTTTTCGACTACACAAACTCATTCATATCCGAACATTCACAAAAATCTACTAGTAAATATAGTAGGTAATATTTCATAGAGTGCCCAGTAACGTATTCGGCTTGTATTTCAAACCGCTGGTGGAGGTAGCCACGTCCATTGAACAAATTGGATCATACATACGTGAGATGACAGTGGTTATGTGACAATAACTCCCCCAAATGATGCATTGAACAGATTGTATATTTTCGCTATTTGGTACAATATATATTTGATTCTAGAGACTTGAAATTGAAGACTTCTTTTCCTTAATACGGTAGTACAATGATATTATTTGCTTTAAAAATTGAATACTTGACAAACCCCTCACGGATTATTTTAGACAAAAAAGAAACTATTAATTTCTTAGCATTATTCAATTTCCATCTAAACTTAGGCTAGGCTGCAGTACAAATACACAAAAGCGATTACAGTTCAGTAATTCACCTATCATTGTACGAGCATCAATCATGGACATGCAGGAATAATGATTTCAAGGTCAATAACAGTGGAGTGAGCTCTTAAACACATTCATACCTTGCCAGTGTCAAAAGTACCACTGAGGTTCCGATTGGCATAAAAACCTAGCTTTTAAGACCAAGTAATCAAAAACATCGTTGAAGCTGACATTGAGATTTAACGACAGCTGGTAAACACCACTGCTTTCAAGAAAACTGAGGACTTTTATGACACTTAGGGAAAAATGTGGGTAACTTTAATGGTAGCCGTCTTTATTTCAATGTTTTGTGGCCTCATTTTAACACTGAATGTATTAACTGATTTATTCATAAGACTTGGAACATTAACTAAAAGTCTAGCTAGGTTGAGATGAAGCTGTACTTTTTTTAAATTAGTTTACCGCATAGTGAATTGAACGATTGCATAATAACTTAGGTCGGCTACTTAGGTCGATGTTATTGAGTGGCTAGAACTTAAGAAGCTATTTGCGAAATGAAGTCAATATTATTTAATAACAGAAATAGACTAGGAAATCACACACATGACATATGTTCCTAAATAAAACGTAATGCAGGGCATATACGTGACGTTTATTTTGTTTTAGAAGTTGAAAATTTTATAATTTCGGAAACATCCACGGAATACAGAAACATCCAAAAAAGTGAGACTGAGAATAATTAAAGACCTATCCGTAATTACAATTAACCCTCTCAAATTGACCTTGACCTTCCCGAGAAATAAGAAAGATAAGCTATGTCACTACGCGCCAAAAAAAGAAACATATAGATAAAATATACAATATTATTAGAGAGAAGACACTAATTTTTATCAGACTGTTTGATCTGTACCCTCAGGACGAGAATTTGATCCTTCCCCTCAGGACGAGAATTAAAATTAAAAAGAGCTATTGTATAAAAAACTGTCGTCGGTATTAAAATATTGTCTAACAGTGGACAAAGCGGAACTCTAAACGCGACATGTTGCGTTTAGATACAGCTAAACCTGACACAGGGATTACGTATGTACTTGCGTGTGATGTCTCAACTGGAGGAGAGTCGTCACACATAATTTCTTAATAGTTTGCCGCCTGATACTATAGTTATTTATACTTCTCTTATTTCCTTTTGTTTTAAGGCCCATTTGAAGAAGAGAGTTTATCGCACGTTTCGGTACGAAAATGTCTCCGCGACTATCGCAAGCAATAATCGCCTTAACATAATCGTAACTAATTGTTTACATTCAGGCAAGAACTAAAATGTCGCCAGCGAGATTCGTATATGACATATACGAATTTAGCGACATGACATGCCGCTTGTCGCCCCGGTCAACGGGCTAGAAGAGTGTTTTAGTGTGAATGTTTAGACTAAGGATTTCTTTTTATATTCCTTCAATTATCGTATCTTTTTGACGAGAATCTTTCCGCGTCTAAATGGGCCTTTAGTCGCATCGTTATTTGAGAAGGTACTAGTATTGCTTAGCAGAAATCCCTAGAGATGTTAAATCGATTTCGCTACTTACTTTTTTTATAAAATTCCTTGAAGCACGAGGATAGTTCTTACGGAGCGAAAAAAGATTAAAGATTGCCTGAAAAATAAATTAAAGACTCAGATGTAAGACAGTAAATATGCATACTTGCGCAATTATTTGCCAAATTTCTTGCTCTTAAGAATACATTGAGATTAGAAGGCAGAAGTTGAGACCCGAAAGCCTACACTCAGATCTATAATACCAGTAATCGCTTAGACATCAAAATCGTCGGGTTTCTAAGATTAGCGTAGCCACATGTATGCAGATGCTGCAAGTAAGCCTATTTCAGCTAGGATAGTTTAATATGCATGCTGATTACACTAGTTAATATCCCTCATTGACTCTACAGGGATAGAGGTTCCCACACTCGACTCGCTTAATAAGGTCAATTTAATTAAATCTTTTAGTGCTAATAGGTTTGGCAGTAAAATCTGGTACATACGGGAATTGATTACCATAAAGATAGCCAGTAATTCTATTTTCTATTCGTCAAAACTTGTATATATCCTTCACGCATATTATGGTCAACATTTGCACTAAGCATGAATCAGTATAATTAAATGTAATCTTACGATTGTTTGTTAGTTTATATGAAAGATAAAATTAGTTATCCTCACTATTTTTCATGGTTTTTGACCGATGGGCTTACCAGCATGTTATTTTGATCATTCCTAAGTTTATCCTACTATTATTATAAAGGCGAAAGTTTGTAAGTATGGATGTATGGATGTTTGTTACTCTTTCACGTAAAAACTACTGAATGGATTTGAATGAAACTTTACCACAATATAGCTTATACATCAGAATAACATATAGGCTACTTTTTATCCGGGTATGGAAAGTACTTCCCTCAGAAAGCGGGTGAAACCGCTGGCGGAAGCTAGTAATCTATATTAAAAACTGAATCCCTATTTCCCTAGGTCACCCCTTCACGCGTGAACGGCTGGACAGATTTCACTTTTTTGTTGTGTTTCTTACTGTCCGCAAAAGGTCCTTATGAAAAAAAAAAACAGAACAACATCCGTCAACTAGTGATAAATCATTTTGGTTAAAGTACCTACGGACGCCGGTCCTACTGCAAAACCTTTGAAGAACCATTGTTGTACTCGTATTTCTGTTATAACTACATCAACGTATCAAGTATTGAGGTTTGCGTACGTCAAGTGCAGTTAAGACTCGTCAGATTATCAGCAAGTTATCAGCAACAGTCCTGCTATCAAGCCAAGCGTTTACCAATCGCTGATATGATTAAGAAATTTTATTTCAACTGTTGTATTTCATATTACTATTTATAAACAACAGTAGGTAGGTACGTAAATTATGTTTTTATTTTGTGAATTATTTTGGTCGAAGGAACATATCAGTTCTGTTACACTGAACGGAATCTACGCGAATCTATAAATAACTAGCTTCCGCCAGCGGTTTCACCCGCTTTCTGAGGGAAGTACTTTCCATACCCGGATAAAAAGTAGCCTATATGTTATTCTGATGTATAAGCTATGTAGTGGTAAAGTTTCATTCAAATCCATTCAGTAGTTTTTACGTGAAAGAGTAACAAACATCCATACATCCATACATCCATACATCCATACTTACAAACTTTCGCCTTTATAATAGTAGTAGGACTAAGCAAAACTTTAATTCATGCATCATTTATACTAAAAATCGATGAAATTCGCCCAATAAAAAGTACAGAAACTGTCAAATTTTCCCAATCATATTTGAACCATATGCTTCAGCGATAAACTAGAAAATATACTAAGGAAATTTGACCGATTGTTGAAGCTTGATGTGCTGGCGTCTGTACTTTTATAATAGCTAGGAAACTCACACACTTTGAATTATATAAAATATAAAAAAATCTAACGCAAATATTCGTATTTTTGATACAAATAAGTAGGTACTAACCTCACCTAATACTCGTATTTCTCAACGATCGTGACTTGAAACCGGTAGAGGTTACTACGGACTAATAACACAGAACTTTATTGATAAGTACGAATAAGTATTATAGTCACAGCAATATCGGTCTTTGTGTCGTCATAATTGAGGCTATAATCGTCTGCCCGTCTTTATGACCTATTGTCGTCTATTGTACTGACAAAGGCTAAATATAAGGTTCTATATTAATCCCTTTAAGGATTTTGTCCTCGGTTATTAGGGTATATTCATATTTATAAAGGACGACCCTTTTATAATTTATCTGATAAACCCGATATGAAACTTCATAGGACTAGGTTAAAGAAAATGTCACCTACATTTGTTAGATTATCTTAAATCTTTAATGGAGTAATTGATATCAAATTGACGTCGTAAGTTGCTATAGTCAACTATGACTGCGAGAACATAATCCTTAATATTATAAATGCGAAAGTAGCTCTGTTTGTCTGTCTGTCTAGGTTTCACGGCTAAACTACTGAACCGATTTAAATAAAATTTGGTAGGCACATAGTCTAGACCTCTATAGTCCGAGACATCACACACTCACACGTATAAAAAGAAGCTAGTGCCTTCTTTTAAAATACAAGATATTTATGTCATGTTTGGATTCGTTTTGGAATTTTCTCCGTAAACGGGCTATCTAACACTGAAATATTTTTTCAAATCGATCCAATATTTCCTGAGATGTAAGTATAAAAAATCGAAGCGAAAAATCGCTCATTAATACAAGTGATTTCAGTTTCCTCAAAGTAAAACCTATTTAACCAGTAATACTGTACATAAAAATACATTTCCAACAGTCCAACCTAGGATACAGGAAACAGTACAACTTCGATGATGACATCGGAAATCGCATTTTACTTCTTTTATCTATTTGTATGTATGTATTTTTATAATAGGAAACCTAGGCCTTCGACACAAACGGGAGAAAATCGATGCCAGACGCAGATATAAGCGCACAACTTATTATACTCCACGGATTTCGACGGCGCAAATTTACGTAGTAGGTATATCCGTCGACGGTAACATCAGGGAACCATCATTCCGTTTGTTAATTACTGAAACTGTCTGAAACCTATTCGGATTTTGGGAGAAAGCCTACAAATTATAATGGCGGATTCCATCAATGATCACGTTTCTTTTGATGTTACGTGTTATAGAGGTGATATGAATGATAAATTTTAAGACGAAAGCGAATCTGCAAAATTTTGTTATTTCATACTCAACTTGACCCGGCAAATTTCGTACTGCTTGCTATTGCTTAAACCTTTCATAGACTTCTATAAACATTTTAAAAACAAAAAAAGTCGAATCGGTCGAAACTAAAATTACGCATTGAAAAATTCATTCGCATTGCTCTCAGCGGGGATCGTGCGCATAAGGCGGGATGCGTTGGCAATACCAATTCTTTTACCAAAGTATTGGCCAGCCCTTTGGTCACGTCTGGACTCCAATAAACGTTTGCTTTTCTTGACAAAGCTTGTGGGCACGTCAGTTTTATGGTAAATTTTATAATTGTTCAGAACTTTCTAAATGCTGGTGTAGAACTTGACTGTATAGTACACATATAACATAATATTGTGTAAGTTATACAAAGACTGAGTTGACGGATTTATTGCGAGAGAAAGTTGGAAAACAACGCTTATCGTACAGATAAACGTCAACATCAATCAAACGTTAATAAATTATTGTCACATCCTGCCATTTTTAGGGTCAATGACATGGAAAAACTAAAGAATCTAAATAAACTATCAGAACGTCAATCTTATTATTAACTGAACAAAAAAACTGCCATCATCTGCCTAGCCTTTTCCTAGCAATGTTGAGGTCGACTTCCAGTCTAACCAAATATATTTCACATGTAGCGACAGCCTATCATACATTCTCAACCCAGTTACCTGAGCAACACGATGTCCGTTGGTAAGACTGATTGTCAGACTTTCTGGCTTCTGATCAACCGTAACATCTAACGATGTAATTTAACTTCCTAAAACACGGAAGAAATCGTCATGAAAAGATGGTCAACCATCCACGGACCGAGCAGACGCGAAAAAAACTGAAATCGAAATAGAATGGAATCGAATCGAATGAAATGTAAATAGAGACACAATATTCTAAAAAAAGTCCAATCAAACTTTAGGCATGGTCCAAAACGGGACGGTTTTTATATTCTGTGACAGGTAGCCGTCCGATAAACTCAGTGTACCCAGTAACCCATTTAATTGAATCATTAAATTAACCGTTCCCTAATTTATATTCTTAATACGCTTAATTGTCATAGTGGCTTGCTATTGTAACATAAGAACGTAGATGTTGGACACGACCTACATCGAAAGAAAAAATACTTTTTGTACCTGACCAGAGTTCTCCATCATCGATAGTATTGACTTGGTCTTTCATATAAAGAATAGATGTCTATAAAAAGTGTGCACACACGAGTAATCCATTATATACCCTGAATATCGCGGGTAAAACACGTAGGTACCGAGGGAGCGCGCAGAGCGCCCACCAGCCGCGCACTCCGCACTATTGGGGACATGCTTGCACAGCACAATGAATTAGACCTATTTGCCGACGAATTAGTACATTTTGTATAATGAATTTAAAATCATTTTAGATAAGTCTATACGAAATTGTCATTGTTATAAGCGTTTTGAATAAATTCTGCTAGCTTGTAACATGTGAATAAATAAAATAAAGACAATCTAAATGTGAGTTCATTTATACTAATATTATAAAAGGCAAAGATTTGATTGTTTCTTTAAATTGAATAGGCTCCAAAACTACTTGAACGCTTTGAAAAACTTTCTCTCTTTCATTGTTAGGAAGCTACACTATCCCCGGTAAACATAGGCTATTTTTTTTCCGAGTGCGGGAAAATCTATGTCCCCCGAGGACGCGAGGGAAACCGCGAAAGAATAATCGAAAAAAAGATAAGCGTAGTAATATACACCGGTAACAGAACCATGAGGCTTTTTGAGGAATGTTAGTAATTATTGAATACAAATTAAATAACTTCTACACTATATCCCAATTAAGTGGGCACAAAGCCTTCATTAGGCTGCAGTAAATAGAGTCGAACAGTAAATTTGATTTAAAAACTTAATGAACGTAACGAAGTATTATTACAATAAAAAAAATACTTCATTAGTTACTTTCTACCATCGCGATAGTTAATGCACTATAAATTAACTTGTACTAAGTGAATTCGAGAGCTCTCAGCTTTTTGAAATTAAAAACAAAGCAGTATTTAGATTTGATTAGCAGAACCAGTTTTAATAGTTATTTAATAACTGAAAGACCTAAAATTCTCGGAAAGGTACAAAGTAGACATGTATTTATTAAGAAACTTTTGCATATTCAAATTGATTCGTTTTTGACCTCAAATACTACGTACAGAGAACCCAGAAATAAGGCCGGTGTCGAAAATAATAAATCCATTCTTAAGGAGCTATAGAAAATTCGATCAAATCGCACGTGTGAATATTGAATGCAAACGCGAATGATCTCACACGAACTAGTGCGGAAACATGAACGTATTATTAATATCATAAACATTTACTTATGAATAATGTAATAGAATTATAATAACTTTTACGAAAATTTACTCGCAAACCTCTTTTGTGAAAGAAAGGAAAATATACGGAAATGCTTTTTGCAAAATTCAAGGAATTCAGTAACGTTATTAGATTTACCTTAAACGAGATGCTGAGGCTTTTGTACAAATTACTCTTGTATTCACGGTGAGGACACAAAATTACTGTAAATGCCTGGCTCAATGACACCAAGTTGATGTATATAACAGTTACATAGCACGCACATTATTAGGTAAAGTAATATTTCTATCTTTGTCTTTACAAATTCAGTTGTGCGGCAATAATAGATATGCTGTTAAGTTACACAATTAGCATA
Source organism: Heliothis peltigera (assembly GCA_958496145.1). Lineage (NCBI taxonomy): Eukaryota > Metazoa > Arthropoda > Insecta > Lepidoptera > Noctuidae > Heliothis > Heliothis peltigera. The sequence goes on along the minus strand of OY292321.1, from coordinate 13,361,724 downwards.
TCTTTAATAAATAATAATGACACACAAACTAAGTCATGGTGGTCAAATGGTTGAAGCACCAGCCTTTCAAGTATGAGAGTGCGAGATCGATTCCAAATCCGGCAAATCCTAATGCAAATTTTATAAGTTATAGTACTTTCTAAGTATATCTTGGACACCAATGACTTATTAAAGTTGAAGGAAAACATCTCAAGGAAACCTGGACTGTAAAGTCTGAGAAAAAAGAAAGAAAGAAAGTCTGAAATCACTAAGCAATCTTTATCCGTGCGAGAGGAGGCCTGTGCCCAGCAGTGGGACGATCCAAAGGCTGATGATTATAAATGAAATACCCATACAAGTAAAAATTTAAAAAAAGATAATTTATAGGGAAACTAAAACCACTATTATGTCTAGTCTAAACTACCAAGCTGCTCAGCATGTCTTGGACGACTAACTTCGTCAAGTCCAGTTGCTAGAATTTCAGGCTCTGAATACTCGTAACTAGTACAGATTACTAAGTACTTACTCCGCAACTAAAGTCTCGAAAATCTACGAGTGACAGCCCGGATTTACAACTGAATGCAGTTTCCGACGCTGACAATCACAAGTATAGGGGAAGTTATTGTTAAGTAATATGTTGTACGTACATATATTTAAGTAGGTACGCATTATACAGGCTGTAACGGAAAGGGTATATACATCCAAAGGCAGGTCAATGTACTCGTAAAACTGAACAACTTTCAAAAGAAAAAAAAATACGAAATTCGATAAAAAAATATTAGTTCCATAGAAAGAAAGTGTCACCCCTTTTCAGTTACACCCTGTATAGTCTCGCAACTTATTTAACGTCTTCAATACGAAGCATATTGACTAAGTATTCACACTTCATACCCGACGAAGATGTTGAATGGTATTGTATAATCAAAGGCTTAGCTGTTTGATTGAACAGCTGACTAACCAGATGGCTGCGACATACGCATCATGGTAAGAGTCAGTGCTTATAACAGGCTTATATAATCGGTGTTATGTTCAACTCTTACACAATGGGTAGGTACCAATTCTATTCAATCATAGAAAACGAACACAGTCCAAGATGACAATAACGAATTTAGTTTGAAATACCCAAAATCAATTTTCGCGTCCGGGCAATCATGCCCAGGATTAACGTTCGCACTTAAGTCAACCCGACTTCTTTTTTTTCTTCGGAAATCATGACATAACCCCTCCCGCTATTACTGACTAAAACCATCCACTATGTTCGTTCTGGAGATCCCTGTGTGACCTGCAGCCAACTCGACTAACGAGGTATTTCTATTATTCTTTTCTATTGTCACCTGACGCCCTGTCTATCTACGTGTCTGTATTTAAAAGTAGGTATTCAACTTTACTCAGATTTAATTAAAAATAACTCAGTAAATATTTGCTTTTAGAAACTGGTGATATTGTGAGACCATTTCCAGTTTTGCACTCATTGTCATCGTGGCCTTCGCAAATATCAAGGAAAACGATCGTATGACGCTATCGTTGTAGATACGAATGCTGAATTCCTACTTATTATTCTCAGTAGTATTTCTGAATTGAAGCTCAAAGAGAAAGAAATATTCGCTAAAAACTGGTTTAGTGCATGTTGAAAGCACAAACAAAGATTTCCGTTGTGATGTTTGCGAGTTGGTAACGACAAAAAGGGTGTGAAATTAACAAAGGTATTCATAGTTCCAGACCCTTTTGTGGTTTTCCCACGGCTGGGGGCGCGTTCTTCTTGCGCGGTATTCCAGCTAACATGAAGTTTTTATATGTATTTATTCGAGTATATTTAAGGGCCCGTCTTTATACTGTAGGAACATAATGCCCAAGGTTATTTTTACCAAGAAGGCAGACCACCACTATTTTAAAATATTGACATATAAAGAAAATCGAAGGAGGTTTAAAGGTTTTAACTATGCACGACTCTGCTATCATCTGGCGAAAATAATTTATATCAAATATGGACTTATATACTTTGTATTGTCAAAATGATTCAGAAGATAGCTTAATGTCAGAGAGCCTATCGCTTACCACAAATTGCAAGCAAGCGGTCTTCGCGAAGACAGCTGGACTGTTGGCTACCTGGTAGCTACAGGGGGCGTGGACTGCAGTACCCTTAGTTAAGTTTAGTGTTGGTTAGGGCCGGTGTTGAAGCAGTGCTATAGGCAATGACCTTGAGATAGTAGCCACTATAAAATCCACATACATACTTTATTGACAAATGAAAAGATAACAATATTTACAATATCCTCAGTGGGCGAGGCAGACGGAATCCAGACAGGATAGCATTACGAGTTCAGATGACGTAAAGGTTATCTTGACACGTGAACAATGACCAAACAAAGTACCTCCATTATTATAAGTCATATTCCGAGCTCAATAATGAAGAACTGTATTACTGGGATTTAGTAATATTCCCGACAAGTTCAATATCTCCTTTGTTCTATATACATGAGCTCGTGGCTAAGCAAAAGCCGCAAGGTTTGATCGATCATAAGGGTAAGCAACGTCTGGCGCGGACACTCCGTGGATAGGTGACCATTTTGTCACGACGAGTTCCTCCGTTTTTCGGAAGGCTCGCTAAATTGGTAGGTCCCAGCATTCATTTGTACATCTTTGGGAGTCGTTACGGGTATTCAGAAGGCAGAAAGTCTGATAACCAGTCTTATCAAGGGATATCGGGTTGCCCAGGTAACTAGGTTGAATAGGCAGTCACTGGTACTCAGTGGAATCCGATGAAGACTGGAAGCCGACCCCAATACAGCTTGGGAAAAGGCTAAGCAGAAGAGATGCTGTTCTAAATACATCATTCGGTGATCGTATTCAAGAATGATATTAGGGTGAACAACAATCAATTTGGTTTTGTTGTCTCGTGTGTCCTACTTTTCATTATACAAACACTTCAACAACTCCTATCTACGAGTACGCCCATCATTGATGTAGATCAATTGTAGATAAATTAAGATGCTTTGCTATTTCTAGGATTTCGTTAATTATAATAGCAAGCACTACTCAAATCAAATTGAACCAAATTTTAGGCTCTAAACCTATCCTCAAGACTCTATGTAGTGTACGTATGATTATGGTTCAATTAAATTAATTTGAAAGACAATATAGGCTGATATTAAGACGAAGCCCTTCTATTATCTCAGATTCTAATTAATGGTTAGTCTGAGTAGCAAAGTTAGTAATCTCAATAAGACTCAGTACAGTGGGGACGAGTCTTTATAATATTGAAGCTTTTGATAATCTTGTCAGGATCTGGGTGGATTTCACCCCCCTGAAGACGTCAGATTTGCATATTCAGCAATGATATCGTCCAACGTGGGGTTTTGTTTCCTATTTTCGATATATGCTGTTGATATTTTATCGACTTGAAGACATCACATGATGCTATCTTCTTAGTTGAAATAACACTACGCTAGACAGTCGATAAGAATAGATAACAACTTCATAAATAATTAATCGGAATTATGATTATCTACCAATCTTTAATAAATTCTTTCAGTGACGTTGAATCTTGGTGTTAATTCATAGTCACTGCAAAGTCTATTATCGACATTGATGATATAGTTGCCAGCCGAAAATAATCGTTTTGACACACTTTTGTCAGGTACTCCTATATGTTAATAGCAATGCGATGGGTTATAAAATAATTCGTTCGGTCATTCACAGATGACGGGCAAAGCGTATCGTGCTCCCATTTTAAAATAAACGCAACGTTGCATCTGCGCCAACTACAGATAATTTAGTATAATAATCGTCATCGAAGAAGCCACACTAATTGCCGTTCACTATGGTAATAATATTTCTTCTGTAATGTTCAAATATAGAAATGAGTGTTAGCTGTCGACTGACGACTATTATTTGCCAGTTAATAAAGAAATGCAGTATCTACAACTTTCGAGATTCACGCTGCAGCATGCAAAAGATGACCTCGATGGAACTGACTGATTTATTGTCAGAGATTTAGGTTATTGCTTTTTGATATATGTATAATAAAAATAAATACCCTACTGGGTACTATTTTCATCTCTTGTTGATGATGAAGTAGGCACTCGGTGTTACCGAGAAATCGTAGCTAAATTCAATGAACTGATAATATTATCCGACAAATACCATAGCAAATGAATGCGTGTCAGTATTATGTTACGTTCTCCAGCATCATACATACAACCACAAGAAAGTGTGCTGTGAAAGTCCTATCCGATGCGAATCAGAGCGAGCATGTACAATTAAACAAAAACGAACAAACCTAAATCAGATAACTAATATTAGTTTCCTCATAAATAGTAATTTAATGACGTCACCTTCAACAAGGTGACCTCAAACTACAATAATAATGGAATTTGAGGCTTTACTTATTTTTATACACGGACTTGCACTCCGACCGTATAAGAGGATTTTAGTAATGATAATACGCTCTAAGGCCTTTTTTTCACAGTTGATTTTATGCTGTACCTAAGCATTTTTTTCTAAATGCGATTATGGCTGCAAACATTGTCAGCATCAAAGCTAATGTCATTTCAAATCAAAACTGTAAAGCGAAACTATATCCATAAATAGATACAATACCTTCTCTCAATATTTCATCGAAAATTTGGTACGTAGCGCCGCAGTCCTCGAGCACTTGCCGCCTTAGGATTTTATGCGTGTGATCACCGTCGAGAGACTTGGACCGTGAGCGAAACTCATCACTGTCCATAGCACGAGCCTCGGCGGTACTGGCTGCCGGTATAGCGCAAGAGCCTCGGCGACCTTCCCCACACTCGTGCCGCCACTGCCCCACTTTTTTCCCAAACGTTCGAATCAACTCTTGTATCGTATGATGCTTGTGCCGATGTCCGCTACCGCTTGACCCTGACCCTCGCCTTTCATTTCTATTATCTTTTCCTGCATCTTTACACTGATCTTTGTCTTTGCCGTGCTCTTTACTCCCCGTAACACTTTCGGCTAACTTTTGAGCAAAACTTTTATTATCATGACGATTCCTATGGCTTAATTTTGAACTGGATATTTCACCGTAACGCTCACATTTACTGTATTCGTGTTCTTGTATATCGTCCATAGCGTCATTAAATAGTGGTGAAACAAAATTTCTGTAGTCATTGCGTGGCGTGTGATATGTGTTGACGCTGCTGTGATATCTATCGCCATCGCTTCGTTGTCGCCTGTAGTCTGGCTGATGGGTGTAATAGTGCTGCGTGGGGGAACCCCTTTCCATAACATCGCGAATATAGCTGGCGAAGTTAGGGTAGCGGTCTCGGGGACTTGATGCGAATTCATAAGGACTGCCCGAACTAGCTCGCAAGCTGCGTTGCGCATTGGAGCCTCTCTGGTGAATTGGTATAGGCCGAGCACCTGATGATGACGCTGCGCCATCATTCAACACATTATGTGAGTCAGTCGAACTCAGGGTAGAATACCAGCTGTCACCGCTGCTGTCATCTTTGTCCATCGGCGGAGTAGACTCCCGAAGATGTTTATGAAGAAAATGCGATATCCCGTGCATTTTGAACAATAGCTATTTAAACTTTAACGTCTCGTAACACCATTTTCCTTGAATATTGATCAGATCTCAGGCTAGCAGCAACAACGGATATTTAATTATAAAATATTTATCGCTAAAATATGTAGAGTGGAGTGGCTTCATCTAGTTTTATATTGGAAATACAGAATTCGTATACCTAGAATTGGGTTCATTGTCTTGTATAAAATTAAAATGTTAATATCAAGCTGTCAATAACATTTAGTAGAGGTGAAGTATTTTTATATTGCATGACCGTTCGAACGCATCAGCTGTGATACCGATTTGGCGAAAGGGAGATGGAAACAGGTTATACGGCTTCCAGCGACGCCTTGCTCAAGGGGAATTGTTATCATGAGGCGAAGCGGGAACGAATGGCCTTGAAACGTAGCGAACCAAATATTTGGGACAGCAGGACGCATGCGTAGGTACATGGGGGGTCACCTTCAATACCGTGCCAAGTAAATTCACCATGGCTGAATTATTGCAGCGCGGACGTGACCGCAGTCACACGGCAAGACTGTTAGTTTATTTCAACAAAAACTATTGTAGAAATAACAATACATAAGCGAAAAATATTTTTGCCATACACTCAAAACTAAAACTTGTTTTGTTTTTGTGTGTAACGATTAAGTATCTTACGATTTTGTCTGTTTTTTTTTTCTATATTTGTAGCCAGAATTATAACTGAATAGCTTCTATGTATTATAATGTGTAGATACACATAACCGTGACGAAGTAGAAAACAACGTAAAACCCAACGCGTACGAACACCTAGAACATTATCAGTTATCAGAATTTTAACTTCAAGGTTCGATAATTTAACACATGCGATATATTTTTCTTTAACGACATTTTTATTGAAACCGAAGCAATAATAATGGAAGAATATATAGTAATTAAAATGTAATTATATTATTTAATTGTATTGGACAGGTATGTAATAGTTGCTCTGGCCAACTGGTCAAAACCACCAGCCTCTCTTAAACGAATATACATAAAGTATGGGTTCCATTCCATGTTCATTTTCTACGTGGATATGTCCTTTTTAAGTCTATGTTAGACACCAATGCGGAGGTGTAGAAAAATATATCAGAAAACCTGAACCTAGGAAGCCGATCCGCTCTGAGCAGGCGTGGTGATTAACGCTCATTCCTTCTCTGTATGAGAAGATCCCGCATCCCTGAAGTGGTGTAACGAAAAGGCTGATGATGATGATACTGGGAAGTTGGTTAATATTATAAGTTTATTGGGATATGTTTTATCTTCAAATTCTTCGTAACATAATAAAAAAGTAACTGGCTATATTCTATTTTTGCCTACGTTACGCGCAATATCATCAAGGAAAGAAATAAACAAAATTTTGTAAAACTCTTAACTAAATCCTTATTCTCGTCTGTGCCGACGTTACGAAAAGAAGATCCCAGTTAGTTTGTGAAAACTTTACTTAAGTTATAATACTGTTTGCAAGTTCGACATGAGGGGATTTCTATTTAGAACTAGTCGTTCATCGCGGTTACACCCGCTTCTGAAGGTACCTGCATGTGGATAAAAAGTGTCCTAAGTTATTTTTTGTCCCATCAGCAATCTACTTTCAAAATCGGGCCAGCCATTTAAGAACCATCCGCAACTACAAGACACATAAAAATAGCAGAAAACTCGTATGCACCCTGTATACATCTGTATGCCCTTAGCAAAAAGCAGTTATTTTAATTTTGCAAACAAACCCTCAAATTCTATTTATTTGTATAGATGTATAAATGACTATGTAACGACAAATGACTCGCCAAGGACAAGGAGATAAAAGGTCAACTACTACATTAGCAAACAGAAAAATATAATAAACAAAATGTGCAGGTATTTTATGATAGAACTAGTGACTCTCCGCAGTGCCAACATTATCATCAGAACGCGAATTACCACTAGCTACCTGGCATAGATATAATCTATATTCAAAATAGGCTAGTGTACAGATTTGACCTCTTTAAGTTTTTAATTTTATTTTGGGACTGGTAGAATCATCAATTAAATATGGAATCGTTTAGATTATTCGATTAAATAGCTAGTCTACTATCAGCCCTCATAAAAAAAATTGTACTTCAGGTAAAATATTTGGGAAGTTTCCTTTAAATACATTACTATCCTGGGAAGATGGTACCTACTGTAGAGATGTAACCTCTTTACATCTCAACATTATGGGTCTGGACGGAACATTAATTAAATAAGGAATCAAATAAAAAGAAGTAGTAAGGAATCAAGTAAAAATAAATACTTCAAGTGAAGTTCATCTGAAGTTTTCTTTGAACATATTTTAGTGCACCGATACCTCTTAATAGCGCGGCTGAAGCAGTGATCTCTCTACAGTACTTAGAGGCAGTGCTGCATAAGAAGTCACATCTAGACTAGCTACAAGAAAAGGATCACGAACATAAAACCCGGTTTTAAGACATTTACATTCCATTTAAAATATTTCAAACTAATTTCAATCTTTAAATGCAGGCATAAAGTAAACCGTGACGCGACGAGATTAATGATGGCGGGAGATTGATTTCGAACTTTAATTAAATCAGTCTGTCGAGAACTTGATAGGGTGTAATGAGGGCCGTGGATAGCAGTGGACAGACATTCACTGAAGATTATATACGTCGTTATAATACACACACACACGACACAGACGACACGGACTCCTGGAATTCTGGAAGGCAAACGTGGGGCCGATTAACATTTAAAAGCCTTAGGTTGTATCAATAGTAATATAGTATCATATGTACATATGCTTTGAAGTTAATTTATGTAAAGTATTATTAAATTTGCCGAACCGGGATAACCGACATCGGGAAAAAGTTCCAGGCCACCAGCGGTCATGCATGGCGTGTTGTGGAAGCCTATTACGAGTATGTATTAGCAATGTCCCAGACAATTTGTTTATTTTAAGGATAATTAATCCATAATAGTTTTTAAGAAGTGTTACCCTTCTTAAAAACAAAAAAGAACGAAAAATGTGATACCAAAATTGCGTAATGCGTGTTCCGTTCCGAATATTTATGTAAACTGCATAGTTGCTGATTTTAAAACTAAAATAAATTTGTGAGGACGTCACCGTTGATACGTATATAGACGATACTATTTTCAGTTCTACAAATATATTTTTTAGTAGATGTTTTTCAGGTAATAAGTATATGTGGACGAGACGACTTTTCTGTATACTTAAATGGTGAAAATTCACAGAATAAGCGATAACGCGAGTATATGGCAAGTTTCTATACAAAAAATATTTGAACCCCTCGCAAAAGATCAAAGCAATGTGTCATAACTCGAGACCAAAAAAAAGTCAGTAACTATATCATGTTTAATCTACACTTACTAATTATAAAGAGGAAAGATTTAATTACTAGTTTAGATTGAATAGGCTCCAAAACTACTACACCGATTTGAAAAATTCTTTCACTGTTGGGAAGCTACACTATCCCCGGTGAATTAGATGGCAATGTTTTATCCGTTTACGGGAAGAAGTTCTCCGGGAACGCCGTAGAATCCGCGAGAAACCGCTAGTCTTAAATATCTATGAAGATCTCTATTGAAATGACAACAAAATATAGTTTCACCATTCCCATGCACGAGATACGAAATATCAAAAAGAATACCTTCAAAAGATACGTTATTCTGTCGTAACACTTAATGATAAGCGGTTATCAGCAGATCGTTTTAACATATCCAAAGCGTATAACGAAGGAAAGATAACAACACTTTACCTTTCTTACGGAGTCGGATAAAAATTAAGAATTCAGCTTAGTTGTTTTTGATTAGAAACAGCCTTGCTGTTGTGTAGTAGAATTTAAATAATTGCGATTGTTTGTAACGATTTAAGATTCAACTACGCAAATAATTAAGACTTTGAATATACAAAATAGGTATATATTACATTTATATTAAAACTAGCTGTTGCTTGCGATTACACTCGCTTCCTGGACCTGGATAAAAAGTGGGGTATATCATTTCTCATGCTCTAGACTATCAGTGGTGGGTACCAAATTTCATCGACGGACAGAATTTATTTTCACGTTTATAATAATTAATAAATAAATTATATATAGGTACTTGGGGTTAGTTTCACGATATCCGAATAAGGTCAAAAAAGGAACAGAATTTGCATGAAATTATCTACCAAATAAACTAACTGGAACTTATTCGTAGGTGTAGGTGCTGAAACAGACCCTAAATATCATAACCAACGTTGACATTGTCCCACTGTAGGGCACAGGCTCTTCTCATATACAGAACGAATGAGCGCTAATCACGACGCTTGCTTAAGCGGATTGGCTATTTTAGAAATTAGTCTCCCTCACTTTTCGTATTTTAAAAAGTTAAAATTGAAATAAAAAAGCCCGCAATATAGTTGGAGAGCTATCGAAAAAATTTTGTTTGTTACTAGAGTAAAAGTTTCAATACCTGACATCGAGTAACAAAAGACAGTCAAGATAGAAGGAATACCTATGTGTACTTTTATATAATATACATACTTCGCAAGCAATTGTTTTAGCTGATATACTAAAACCGACACCTGCTACATAAGCGAAAACGCAATAAAACTTACTTCAAATGAAAAAAAATATATATTTATTTTTAATACCAATTATGTAGCTTCCGTTCTAATTATTCGATGCAATGCAATGTGACAATGACAACCCGATGAATATTCATTCCGTACCAAATTCCCCGTCACATTTGACCCACAATAAACATACAAGAAGGAAAACCCAAAATAATTTCCTCAGAACTTGGTTACTTTATATAAATCTTCGTGTCAGCTGACATAAAAATAAACAATCTGCTTTGAAATCTGTTGCTTTTGGTACTTAGCGATAATTTGTTTTCGTTTATAAGCGGTTTTTTTATAGTTTTCCGAGTCGAGATCAAACGGTGTATAAACTGATATATTTTGGAATATCTTTTATGTTTATCCTTCATCGTCAGCTATTTTATCATCCCACTGCATCTTCTCATACAGAGAAGATATGAGCGTTAATGTACATATATATGTGCTAAGTTATCATTTGCTCTATAAACGTCTTGAAGAGCCAAAATTCATTATTGTGACTTTTGATAGGTCGATTCTTGGGGACTGTTCTTAGCTACTAACATTCGTGATAACCACAAATCATCGATAATGAAATAGGGGATGGAAGGCACAAAGCTAGCATGTATAAACAGAAAAAATATTGCTTTCTCGATGCCCGTCATAACAAAAACTTTTTGGTTATTTAGATTCAATGCCATGCGTTATTTAAAAAAAAAAGTATTTTAGACCCTGTTCTATCAACATCATTTGACTCTTAATAAAAGTTCCCAGTTCTTACACATCTATAAGGTATTTGTTTTAGTCTTTATTTCACTACTAACATAATCAAATAAATAAAACCTAATTATATTACGAATATTCTACTACATATAATGTTTGTTGACTAGATATGGGGGATGGCCATGATTTTATACGAGTTCAATGTTAAAACTATATTTAATTATTTATAACATGCATTTTTGTATAAGTGGTCGTTCCGAATCTAAACACGCATTCTTTAAATTCGTCGGTTCTTAATTAAAGTTTACACATTTAACATGTGGATAGTTGGACCATATTTTACGGGGACAAGCCTTATTCTATACATTATTTTTTCTATCAAGGAATGTTACACATTTAGCGAAAAAAATCATCGTGACTAGTATTTTTTTATTTTATTTAAATACTAATATTTTATGATGTTTTTATGAGTTTTTTCTGTTCTGTGTAAACGCTCAATAGTCAGCGATAAACCTTTGATACCAATTAAAAAAATAACATAAATCTTATGTGACTTTGAAACGTTCGAATAATGTAAGCCTTATTGTTTGAAAAGCAAATTATCAAAGTGTGTCTAAAAGTATTTATGTAATCTAGCTACTGATATTATGACTTAACAAACATTCACATTTACCTGTTACATGGCAATATGTTTATCTATCAAAGCCGTCCTTAAGATACAAGTGCAAGGTGCCGATATCATGTTCGCGGAATATTGGGGAAGTAGGAATTAATTTTGGCGGTTTTTACGGACCTGTTACACTGCGAGCTAAACAATGTTGTTTACTTGGTGTCGCAATGCGCCACACATGGCCAGGCAGTAGTACGACTGGACACCATGTGCCACAACAGAAAACGTAAACACTACGCCGTGCACCGGCTGCGCCGAGATCTGATCAAATAAACCCAACTCAACCTAGAAACCACATCCGCACCGTTCATGGACGATTTAACACAAAGTGCTGCTCATATGCATCGTAAATAAATATACACAGTTCATTGTATCGTTATTATTATCGAGTTTGGGTCGCGCGCGACACGTCACTCGCTCGCGACAGACGTGGGAACACTAACTTAGTGAAATAAAATAAGCTACCAAAGAGAGTGGGAACGAGAGGGCATTAGAGAAGACGCGCGTTGTTGGGCACCGCACACGGCACGGAGCTGCGGTCCGGAGTCGCACCGCGTGGTGAGCACGCGACCCGCGGCTACTCGGCTCGCCGGCAGTGCTCCAGCTAGCCGGCGCATCATGCATTGGCCTTGGTCTGCCCGACGCTGATGTCACTTGGGCCTACCACTTTATAGTCTTATTATCAATTTAACTGTAGGTACGATTACTGGCCATTTCGTGAGCATGTTCTACCGCGATACAATATTTTGTAATACTTTGCTTGTATAGGTACCGTTGATAAATGTTTCTCACGTTGAATTCCGGATGGAGAGTATGTGTTTAATTGCAATGTACTTGAGCATGTTTAACCTTATCTCCACAACTTGGGCTGTGATTAAGGTTCTTGTTTGTCAATTTGAATTAAGTACAAAAAAATCTACCTAGTCTCGTAATGGAAAAACTTTGATTCAGTTTGTGCGGATGTTTTTCTACACAGATATAAAGTTACAGAGTGTGTAGAGGTTTTGTATTTATTCAGCGTGTAGTTCTCGGACATACACAACTCAGCCACTGACCTAATAAAATCTAGACCATACAGTATGACTCAGGGTTTGGAAATAAAAGTAAGGAGTAAATCTCAAGCCGTCGCGGAAATACGTACAAGTGTTGACTTGATGCCGTGTCGGCCTATCATATAAACAACTCGTAAAGGTCGGCGATGAAGATAGATTACATTGCCCTTTAAAACCAGACTGACCTTAAATAAACACAACGGAAATTATTAATATGATTTTTGCCTGAGGTAAATATATCCTGTTGTATTTATGCCTGCATATTGATAGAATATATTCATATATTCTAAATCAAAACTCGTGGTTTTGGGCTACCACTAAGCACAGTTTTTGTTCGAATGAAGATGGTTTTCGTTTTAATATACATATATATCTATGAAGATATTTATATTATTGACATGTACTAAGTTTTGATTATGTAAGTGTTACATTCATGAGTAATATCACTATAGCAAGACCTTGACCTTCCAGACATGGTTACTGGCAATACACATAAAGAAACATATGACTTCATAGTAATAACAAATCCTCACGATAGCAACGTCGGAAGACATGAAGTGATTCATCTAGCCACCGGAGTTTTGATGCCTGACCCATTTAGATAAAGTGGAACGAATATAAATTCTGCAATAAGGTTAGAAAATTCTGAAAAAAAACACTAACTAAAATTCAAGTCGAAATAAATAACTCCGATATCTAAGTTACTGTCCCAATAATCAGAATATCTTTTTTTTAAACCACTCCAATTTTAATTACAATTAAGAGGATATTTTAATTACATTCCTACTTTTATTCACAACATTTCAAGCGAATTTATTTAATCCGCTTGCGAGCCACGAGGCCACAGACGAATAAAACCCCTCCCTTTTTTGGTCAGTTAAGATGTAAAAATATATCTTTAAGGTACAAAGATTGAAGAGTCGTTGAAATACATGTGTCACCTGTGAGTATGTGACCTCTAAATATTATCACAAACACAAAACGGAACAAACCGGACTGTCCGAGAGCATTAATAAATTCAGATACATGATACGGCAAAATGGACTTCGTACTACAAAAAAAAATGGGCATGACAAAATTTTTGGGGTTTCGTAATTTTATTAAAAAATTTAGACTTTATGAAATATGAAAACCGTGGGAAGGCTTTATATTAATTAGGTCAATTTCTTACGCCAGATTCTTAAAAAAAAATATTCTTTTTGGTAAGAGATGGCAGTTTTTTGACATAGCCTTCACAGAATTAGCGACACAAGTTAAAGTACAATAAATGAAAAAAAATCGTATCTTGTTTATAGGAAGTTGGTATTAGATATACAATTATATCATACAAGCTGTTTCTCGCGATATTTCCTGCGCCCCCGCGGAACTTCTTCACGCTCCTGGTTGAAACATAGCATACATATGTTCACCTAGGATAGTGTTTAGCTTCCCAGTAAAAGAGTTTTTCAAATTGGTCGATTAGCTTCAGAGCCTATTCAATCCAAACAAACAAACAATCAAATCTTTCCTCTCTATAATATAATAGTATAGATTTCCTCAATGTTAATAGTGAATACTATGTATGAACCAGTTTACGAAGACTGTAGTCAAACACGACAAATCATTCATTCAATATGCTGAGTTCAGTAATTTCGCGTGAAGAAAATTAAAAAAATTGATTACGTAAATGTTTAAATATCGCATAGTAGTTTCCGATACAAATTGAAAGGTAGCTTTTTTTTACTATTTATCATTTTTATATGATCAAAGTGTAATACCAAGGTTACATTTAATTTCAACTTGTCACGTAGTAGCTGCGTAATCGAGATTTGTTAGCGTATCCAATAGATTAACATATACAGCGTTACAAAATAGGTAAAAAAAATATTTACAAAGACCTCATTTTTACTCAATAGTAAAATCACAGTTTTTCAGCAATACACTGTGAAAAGATCTTTTCTTCGGTAATTAATTAACCTGGGTTAGATACAAATCGTCGTCCTCATCCTAATTTATACTATTAAAACTAATTTTGTATGTATATTTGATTATTATATGTGTTTCCAAAACACACAGCATTTGTTGAAGAAGCATTCAATAAATTTAGCCTTAAAAATGCAATTCCATACCTTAATCGTACTTCTTATGTTACCTGTGTCCTTTCACTCGCAGAGCAAGTGACAGATAACCTTGCCTGTCACGCAGCTGTCAATGTCAATTCATAGCGTTCATAAATTTTGCCGCCAACACGTGCAAAATTTTTTCTTAGTGAAAATTAATTTGTTAATATAGTTTATTTGCGGAAATAAGTGTTTGTGATTCATAACTGAGTAATGGACAGTGTAAATAAACCCGAGGTTGCCGAAAAGCAAGATGGAAGTGGCGAGTGTGGTAGTTCGGTAGCTGTTGCTTCGGATGGAGAACAGTCTTCTCGACTTCCGCGCCACTTGTGTGGGGACAGTAGCACCTCTTCATCTGCGGAAGATGAAGAGGGCTTCTCCTCTCCCCCGCCAAATAAACGCCGTAAGTACAAACACAAGCTCATTTCCGATCCGCGCATAGACGGCCTCATTAACCAAGTAAGTTACATATCTGGTTATTTATCACAATTACCGTCTAACAATCATAATTCTGATACGGAGATGTTAGCTCTTCCTGGCACGAGCCGGGAGACGCATCAGTCGGAATTTTTAGTTAACCCAAGTAATAATTTGGACAAGTTCACATTAGGGGAATTAAGTACAGAATTTGATGAACGAAAAGTGGTACCAGCGGCCAAGAAGGATAGATTAGAGAAGCTTAACAAGTTGCAACATTTTAATTCACAAGCCTGGAAGGGAATCCGTTATAAGAAAGTATTGCAAGGCTACTTGGCTACACCAGGTTTTGTGTCATTAAGAGTAAATGAAGAATTTTGTCATCTGAATAAAACTAAAGATTATTTGGCCAGTGCGGAGGAAGTATTAGCTGTCTTAACTAATGCACAATTAGAACAACAAGAATTATTAAGACAGAGTTTGCAAGACTTATTGAACTGGGCTGCTAGAAACCCAGGTGATGTAAATACAAACTCACTGTTTGAGAAAATAACTAGTTTACTAGGACCTGGTTCACCGTTACACAAGTGTTCAGAAAATCTCATGCAAATTACCTGTGGAAGGAGGAGTGAAGCTATTGAAATAAGAAGGGAGAGAATAATTAAAGAGGTTAATAATCCTAATTTAAAAGCTACTTTAAGGGCTATCCCTCCCAGTGGTGAACATTTGTTTAGCCGGGAAGCTTTACAACCTGTCATTAAATCTTTAGGTGGCACCCAAGTATGGCTAAATAAACCAGAATACATCAAAGAAGGAAAAACTACCAGGACTTTTCCAAATAAGAATGATAGGAAGGCACATAACAGTTCCTATAAGAGCACTAGGTTTGATGATAAACATTTAAAACCAGAGAGTGTGCAAACTTCAAACAAGCGGGCTAACTTTCGTAAAAGCAATTTCAAAAAAAGAAATTCAGATCAAAACACCAAACAGAAATGACTATTCACAAGGTCAACGAACATTCCGGGGTGGGTGCTTAAAGGACCATGTTCAAGTATGGAAGGAACATGGGGCAAACCCATTTATTCTAAATATAGTGTCCAATGGCCGTTTGCCTTTCAAACTAAAACCACGGCTGAAATATCTGACAGAAAATATGTTAAAAAAGTTCAACACCAAAACCTCCCCAGAGATGACAGCAATTATAAAGGAATTGACAGAGAAAGGCATTTTGGAAGTGCCCCCAATTTTAAATCCTGGTTTCCTTTCCAAAATGTTTCTTGTAAAGAAGCAGGATGGGAGCTGGCGTCCCATTTTCGACCTCAGAGGGCTGAACAGATTTATAGCAACAAAGCATTTCCAATTAGTATCACAAACAGATGTAGCAGACTTCTTACAGGAGAACGATTGGATGGCAAAAATAGACCTCCACCAAGCTTACTTTCATTTGCCAATATCAGAACCCCACCGTCGTTTTTTAAGGGTGTGTTACAACAACCAAGTACTTCAGTTGACTGCTCTACCATTTGGCCTATCTTCAGCCCCCCGGACTTTTGCAACTCTATCAAACTGGATTGCAGAGATACTACGCAACCGAGGCATAAGACTATTAGTGTACTTAGACGATTACCTTCTAGCAAGTCAAGACAAAAGCAGACTACAGAGTCAAATTTCAGAGACCTTAGTGTTTTTAGAGAGCCTGGGCTGGCAGGTCAATTACGAAAAATCAGCACTAACTCCATGTCAAGAGTTGGAGTATCTAGGTCTATTGTGGAATACCAAAAACAGAACCATGGCGTTACCACCAAAGAAAGTAGCAAAGATAAAAGCTTTTGTAGCAAAACTTCTACAGAGAGGCCGTTGCACTCTTCGGGAGAGTCAATGCCTACTTGGCCAGTTGAATTTTGCCAATTTAACAACACTGAGAGGACGGTTGCACTGTCGACAAACACAAAGGTTCCTAAGAGTTTTCAGCCGATACAGAGGATCTCGGAGGAGAGACCTTCCTCCATGTGTGCAGCGCGAACTAAATTGGTGGCTGAAGGCCATAGACCAGAGTTCAGTGTCCCTGCACAAGGAGGAGGTAACCCACTTTTTGACAACAGACGCTGCGGATGTAGGATGGGGCGCTCATCTAAACGAAGAATATCTGACGGGGACATGGACAATGGCCCAGAGGTCTTGGCACTGCAACATGAAGGAACTTTTCGCTGTGTACGGTGCCATACATCGTTACCAAGGTGCACTACGAAATGCGCATGTATTAGTACAGTCCGACAACAGAACCCTAGTCGCGTACATCCGAAACGAGGGCGGAACTCGATCGCTAGCCCTTCTCGAGTTGACAACCAAACTCTTAACACTCACCGAGCGCCTGAACATCACGCTCTCGGCGGCGTACCTCCCGGGGAGGTACAACGGCATAGCCGATCGCCTGTCCAGGAATCGACCAGTGCCGGAATGGCACTTGTTGCCCGCGGCCGCGGAGGCCGTATTCAGAATATGGGGCATACCAGAAGTCGACTTGTTCGCATCAGAGCGCAGCGCCGTCGTAGGCTCATACGTGACGTGGGACTCCAGAGATGGGTCAGCCAGTTTTTGCGACGCCTTCAGTCGACCCTAGAATTACGAGTTGGCCTGGGTGTTCCCACCACCGAATCTTATTCCACGCGTACTGCGCCACCTCAATGCGGCGACCGGAACCTACATAGTGATAGCACCGCATTGGGAACAGTGCTTCTGGATAGCGGACCTGAAGGCACGCGCCCTGTCGGAACCAGTGCCAATTCGGGAGCTACCCCACAACTTGTTAGACTTGACAACGGGCAGAGCCCCCCCTCAGGTGGACAAGTTGGAACTTCTAGCTTGGAAAATTGGGGGTGGGCCAATCAAGTCGCACACTGGTCTCCCGAAGAAAGGGATCTTCTAACTAAGAGTTGGAGAAACTCCACTATAACAACATATAGGGCTCCAATAAAACGTTGGATCGCATGGTGTTCAAAGAACTACATCGATGCGGCCTGCCCTCATAGCAATGATGTTGCACGATTCCTAGCTCAGCTGTGTATTGATGAGAAACTCGCCTACAGGACTATACTTCTGCACAGATCTGCAGTAGCTACATTCACAGCAATGGCCAAGCCAATAGCTAAAAATTTCTTTGTGCAACAGATTCTCAAAGCTGCTGCTCTACTTAAGCCGCCGGAACAAAAGACACCTATATGGGATACAGAGTTACTTTTCAATTGGCTAAGGAATAATCCTAAGTTAGACACATTATTTGACATATCTAGAAGATCTGCTATTATCTTGCTTTTAGCATCGGGCAGAAGATTACATGACTTGACACTCCTGGACCTGGCTGAGAACAATCTTATCATAGATACTGATAAGTATGAGGTAACATTGTGGCCACAATTTGGATCTAAAACTGATAATGCAGACAGGAGACAATCAGGATGGATATTAAAACAACACCCTGATGAAAAAATATGTCCAGTCAGACATATTATGGAACTTGTTAAAGTAACAGAGGTCAGGCGTACTAAAGTTAATAACTTAACAAGCCTTTTCATATCCATCACAGGCAAAATAAAACCGGCTTCACGTACCATAATAGCAGGTTGGATAAAGAATGTCTTTAAAGAGGCAGGAATAGAGGCCTCTCCAGGCAGTGTGAGATCAGCTGTAGCCTCAAGAAGCTACTTGGAAAACAGACCAATAGATGAGATATTGGAGAGAGCTAACTGGAGAAGCTCTAACACCTTCAGAAAGTTCTACTGCCGTACTGTCAAGAAGAATTCAAGCATTGATTCAAATGATTATCTGTCAAATAATTTTGTGATTCCTTAGAATTTAAATATTATATTTTAATTAATGACTTCACTGGAGAGTACTACAATACTAACTTTTGATCTCATTTTTGATTGTGATTGATCTCATAATGATAATAATTATTACTAAGTATTGAATAATATTTAATTATTTTTTGTTAAATTTTTAAGGTAGAGGAGCCTTAATTTTTGTTTTTTGTTTATTCTTATAAGGTTTTAATAACCTTTTTGATGGTTGAATTAATACAATGTTTGTTTTTAATTAATACATTCTAAAGATATTTTGCAATTGATAACTATGAATAATATTGATTAATCTTTGAGATTTCTTTTATTTCACATAGCGTTCATAGTACCTGCACCAATTACAGGTTTCTTTCACCAGCAGATAACAAACAGGTCTTCAACAAATGCTGTGTGTTTTGGAAACACATATATTGAGACTGTTTTGCATTAAAACAAAACAGTTATTATGTGTGTGGAAAAACACACAGCATTTGAGCAAGGTGCTTGCTGGTGGTTGATTGAAGACTATGAATTGACATTGACAGCTGCGTGACAGGCAAGGTTATCTGTCACTTGCTCTGCGAGTGAAAGGACACAGGTAACATAAGAAGTACGATTAAGGTATGGAATTGCATTTTTAAGGCTAAATTTATTGAATGCTTCTTCAACAAATGCTGTGTGTTTTTCCACACACATAATAACTGTTTTGTTTTAATGCAAAACAGTCTCATTATGATTTTCTCTTACTGCGGTCAGTTCATTGTAAGTAAAAATTTTGGATATGCGCTGTCTAGCTAATCTATTAACATAAATTAATTAATTTTTAAGTCTTTTTTGTAGTAAAATTAGAACATAATAATATAGTCGATTGGATCGTCATAAGGGGCGTAAAAATTTAATAACAAATTTCTTGTGCTATTGTATTGAGATAATTATCTTTTATGCGACCATACACTGTATTCTCAATTTGGATGGGAATAGGATCAATTATTTTGATTAATATGGCGTCTAGATTGTCAACCATGGCAACAGTTCTCTCTGAGGAGATACGCCAGCTGCAATTTTTGAGATGCACAAGCATTCGCGCAGACAGGTGCACTCTCATTACCCGATGTGACGGCAATCTGCCATGACCGGAGAGAGACATTTACGGGCTCTCCGATGCACGGGTGCATCAATCACCGACTTCCAGACTCCGAGTTGGTCTTTAATATCCGCCCATTCCGCTAGTGTCATCTGCTTTGTTATTAACAGACTCATTTATTTATCAGTCATTTTATGAAATCTATTATCGAACCTGGGAGAATATTAGCTATTTATAACCTAGAGCCTTCTCTGCCACCCGCCTTTATAGGAGAGCGTATTTGCATAATGCCTTATACTTTGAGAAAGATTGCATAACGAAAAACCTCTGAATTACGGTCACTTTCTTCGTGATGTAAAATTATGATAATTAATTGCAACTAAAATCATTAATTAAACAAAAAAATAAAGTTTTGTACAGAAGCTTGCACATCAAGCTATATAAATTGTCAAACTTTCCCATTCAAAATTAAGGAAATTTGACAGATTGTAGTAGCAACTTGATATGCTGGAGTCTGTACATGTTTTCTCACTTTTTGTTGTTTTTCATTTCAGGTTTTATTTCAGGGAAATATTCACACAAGTGACGTGACAGCAAAATTTTATTTGTTATCTCAAACTGACAATATCCTATAAGACTAAATCCTAATATTTCAAGCGAGATAATACACAACTATTTTGTAATCAATTAAGAAAAAAATATAAGACTTCATAGTTAAATGAAAATGGTCATAATTTTTACACAAAATATAAACTTGAAACGTTCTGAAACCAGGATAATGTGTCCACAAAAATATTGCGTAACCTAAATGCGACACGAGTTCGATATAACGAGTGTTGGCTTCATAACAATTATTATTAGAACCAAATACATAATTAACATAGCAGGACAAATGTTAATGAACATTGATATATTGTCTAAACAACGATATAATTTGTTTGTTGACACAGCTACGACCTACAATCATGTGTGTTTACAAATTTTGCACATTTCGTCGATTGGTTGGCTGATTACAACATTAAGGGCCAGTTTAACAATGTCCGAATAGCCACTATCTACCAGATAAAAAATGGAACAGAATTTGTATGAAATTATCTACCAAATTAACTATCTGGAACTTATTCGTAGGTGGTGGAACTGGCCCTAAATGCACCTTCTCAGTTACTGTGAGATCAAAACAATCAAACAGGACTCAATTTTTTTCAGGAGGTAACCAATTACGTTAGTTGTGAAAATCAAGACAAATATAATATCAAGCAAGTTGAGTAAAGTTGGAGGTATGGTTATAATTTTTTTCACAACATTTCACATTCAATGGCTTCCAAGCCATCATCGGATAGAAGTCTGCTTCATTTGTTTAAAGAGTACGGAATGGCTCCGACTCCATCCTGGGTCCTGGATCATAGCGTTCTCCTTTGTTAGGTGTTGTTGTTCAAAGATACTTTCTAAACCATCATTTGTTATAAGGCTTTATAAGTTTTTGTTTTGTTTGTTAATCTATATGTATGCTGCCTACCCGAAAAAAAAAAATTTTTTTCGCCTTTTTAGAAAGATAAGTATCAATGACATTGGCCGTAGGCTACTTAGCAGTTTTGACGGCCAAAAAGAAGTAACATTATTTTTAGATAAAAAAATACAACATACTAAACATTACCACGGCATTTAATACGTATTGACGATGAAGCATCGGTTTTCGCAGCACAAACTACACTACAATGAACAAATAAGTTACAAGCTACGTGAGTGACGGATGCTATGCGGAAGACATTATATTATTTACCTCTATTTTGTACACACTTACGGGTGAGCACTTGTAATCTTTGCTATACTGTGACGTGCCCCGGACGCGCCCAGGCAATGATAATCGAAATAAGAAAATCTGCAAATAAACCCCGGTATGCATGCAGTGTCAGGCTTTTACTGACTGAAACCCACCTTCATTTGTTCTGGAGACCTTGACCGCGGTAACTCTATCAAACATTCCCGCAGTTCGTAAATAATGTACCTAAATCTGCCTCATGTATCCTCTATATATTGGTAAAAACTGCATGAAAATCCGTTTTATCATTTATGAGTTTATCACGATCAGACACAGCCAGACTAAGCAGAGGACTTGTCCAAAGATTACGTAGCGATACTTTTAAAATTACACGTAATTGGGTGCCGAGACTTCAAAAATACTTTGAACAAAACAAAAGCTTTTGTACCATTTAAGTACAGCATGAGGATAAATGGAAAACTATACCAAAAGTATTCGGTTTTGTCTTAGATATAAGAGCGTTTGTAGCATCATATACAATTACTCCACTTGCAGCCCGTGGGAATGACTCCACGAGTGGAAAAATAGCCTACAGCTTACCGCGAAACATGAGCTATCTAACACAGAAAGAATTTATGTAGGTAAGTAGCAGTAGTTTATGTAAGCAAATAAAAAGTCTTCAGTTTTATAATATACTCGTAAGTATAATAATAATATCGGGACACCTTTTTCACACATGATCGGTTAGCCCCATGGTAAGCTATTGATTAGCTTGTGTTATGGGTGCCAAAACAACTGGTAAACTACATATACTTTACACATATATATTTATAAATATATATTATTATACCCAGACCACAGCCAACAAGCATGCTCATCACACAACTGTCGACCGTACCGGGAATCGAACCCACGGTTGAAAAGGCATTCGGTCCAAAGAATACGTCAAAGCTAACCCCCAATTTAATCAATCAGCAACACTATTGAATGAAGATGTTTATTTTCTGTTTTTAAAATCGTCTTATTAGATTTATTTAGTGTATACTTCTTTTAAAATCCAACTGTAAATATTATTCCCAGAAAATCTAAAATACGTAGGCGGCACTGCATTTGTAGAGTATTAGTTATTTTCTTAGTTTCTATTTGCAAACCCTGTCCAGTCTTTGAAGTTCAATAAGACGCTTTACTACGCCTTTTTATGAGTCCAACAAAAAGGTCGATTAATAGTTGCAAAGTTTTATTTCAGTTCGTTAATTTTGTGTCTTTAAGATACTGACTAACATTGACGAAGAATCATAAAAATAAAATCCCATAAACTGCAGTGCACAAAATATTGCTAAACTCTGCGCCTTAATGTTGAAGGCTGTGATCGTGGATACGGGAGACTCCATAAGTGTGACCACGTACCTGGCAAATAAGAAACAAATGTAGGTTGCAGTCAGTACAAGACTGCTCTAAGCTACACCCACAGCGGGAGAGGTCATTTGATGATTTCCAACTGGATAAACACGGGAGACACGGACAAGCACGGTCGTCGGGCCTTGAAAAGGCTGTCTATATAGCACCGTGCCTTACAAAAGCTCGCTATATACCGCTATATGGCAACGACTACCGCGCTGTGACCTGTGAACACCTGACCGTGACCCGTGTTTGCATGTGAAGAGAGCTTTCAGCATCCGAAACTCTTTTAATTGGGAGCTTACAATATATATTGTGTTGATTAAGCACTATTTGTTAACCGCAATAGAATGACGGCTGTGTACGGGGTCTTGGGTTCTATTCCCGGTAAGTGCCTATTAGTGCTTTATGACACCCGTGCAACGGAGCAAATAAATGTCGGTCCTGCACCTGATCTCTTTCTGGTCGTGTCAGTTAACTTTCCATCGCACTACGAGAGTGCACCCGTATCTGCGCAAATGCTTGTGCGCTATAATATGTCCTGCGTAACTGGCTGATCTCCGTAGAGAGGCAAATGGCAATTACTATTATTGCCTTTAAAAAAATATATGTAGAATATTGAATAACAATGCCGTATGTCACATACAGGCCACGATATATCTTCTTGCATTAATTTCCCAAAGGCAGCTGAATTCGTTGAAATTGTATTGTTGTGAATACACAATGCAATTTGGCTCATCGGTTGCAGATATCAGCTTCGCGCTTAAACCTTTGAAGTTCTGTTGCCGCTTTGTTGAAAATGAAACATAATTTTGTCAAGGTAAGAAACAACTAACAATGGATCTATTATTATATTGCTTTTACTTACTTACTTTTAATAACATGATATGGTAGGTGCAGGAATTAATTCAATAAAACCTTCAATGGTTAAGTAAATAAATAATTACTGACTAAATCTTACACGTGATTAATAACTCCATAGTGAGTTAAGACTTCAGGGTTTTAATTTAATCTTAAAGACAATTTCTAAATGGAGATGGTGACTTCCAAAATTTTAACTTTCAAAAATCTATTTTTTTCGTCATATATCAGTCCTAATAAGCAAACAATTTAAAACCTATTACACCATTTTCTTGAACTGAAAATCTCTAAATCCCGCTGTCGTAATTCTATTCTGTGCATTCTTTAGTGTCAAAATATGTACAAAAACGTATTTCACATTGAGGGCGCAAACGCTCTTAGCTAGTGTTTAAAAAAAAACAAACTGTATTCATATTTTGTTTAAGAACCAATATTAAACGAAGAATCCTCATTTCGGCATCAAAATATTGAACATCAATCGTTTCAACACCAAAGCTTCCCATCTCAGCATCGATCGGTATTTAACTTTGGTGCCGAAAAGTAACAAAAATATACATACATAGTTTAAAAATAATGATAGCATGATGATGATAAACAAGCGACTCACCTGCTGCGTATTGCTGGTGTTGAGCTATCACCCTCTGAAATGATAGAAATTAAACAAATTATAGAAAAACTAAAAAAACAAAGCATATTTCAAATAAAAACATAAATTGCGTCTCAATGTAAAGCAAGCGTGTAATGTAATTGAAGATATATTTTTTCAAATGTTCAAAGAAATTGATCAAAAGGCTATGAATGAGATGATCTGTGATCAATGACACTTATCATGATGACGAAGCCTAGATAAAAGTGACAAGATATGAAAAAGAACTAGCTTTTTTAAAAAATAAGATAATAAAAAGTCTTATCAATAAAAAAAACTAATGAATGAAGCTTAAAAATAATCACGCTGCAATAACGTTTGCAATTATAACGTTTCATCACTAAAAAAAAGAATGAATATACATTTGCATAGCCAAACCAGACTATGTATATCGCATAGAATGTTGCAATGTCTCACCACCTTAAACTCCCGTTTTAACACGTCTGACAAAGTGCAAGGCGAATAATTGAGGCTTTGATGAATTTTAGCCGCATCAAGTCCCTTAGAAGAGCGCGTCAAGTTATTAATGGCTAAGAATATAGGACATTTTGTCAACATTCAATACTACAGCAGGCTTATTCAGCAATTTAGTAGATCTACGATAAAGAGCGACCTATTCTTATAAAATGTATTTGGAACCAATTCAAATAGGCCTGAGGTTCTGGCAAGAGTTTTGACGAAATAATTTCGTCAGCAGAATTTAGAAGCCTTCATCGATTTTGGGATGCGACGCTTCCGATGAGAACTTTTCTCATTTTTGTGTTCATATTTTGTGTATATTTTTTTTGTAACAACTCATACTAGATTTTTTATATACTGACATCAATTTTAGTGCTATATTCGTTTAGTTAACGCTCAATCCTTCTCCATGGGAGAGGAGGCCTGTGCCCAGCAGTGTGAAAGATAAAAGAGAGAGATAAAAAGCCTATGATGATGATTCGTTTAGTTGCTATATTAACAAATATACAATGGGAACCATCACAGTTCCACGAAAACATATTTGCGAACAAATAAAAGACAAGAGCGAATTATAAGTCGTTACTGTTATACAATAATTGCTCGAACGAACGCAAATAGATGAATGAGCGTCAATACCAGCTTATTTGCCAAGCCACAGTTGTTTGGTCACCTGCCTTAAAGGTTACCGTCTACGTACAAATATCCATTATTAGACAAACAATAGCTTTATTGCATCGTTCACGGACTAGGCTTGATCAAACGTGACTGTCTATAAAGTATAAGTCATATCGACAATACGAGCAGATTGCAGGTTCGGTACCTAAATTCCATCTCGCAGTTTTTTATGGTTGAGATAGAAGGCTTTATCACCCGCACCCTATTAATACATAGTTTCAGACATATCTAAATGATAAATCGAATAATTTCTGAAACAAAAAATAAAACAAATAGAAAGGGTGCTTTGTGCGTTTTTTTTTATATATTTCACAAAATAGCCCTTAATCTAAAAATTGTTGGTGATAAACCACTGCATCGTGGCGTATCAGATGTGATGAGATCAGAGTGCAGCAGAGATTTGTGTCTACTCAAATTCTTAAGCTCGAGAACGTCACCGTGGCCGAAATTCGGCCTGGAAGTCAATATTGCTTCTAACCTAAATAGCAGCCTTCGTGAGGCGGTTCCGAGTTAGGTAAGAATATAGCGTACTGCTATTGTCACCTGCCACCAATATTACGTTACTTTATTTTGGTGCATTGATAAGTTAACCTGTTTGGTTATCTGTCATCCGAGACAAATAACAGTTTATTAAAAATAAATAAATATATCATTTTATTATCGTATCGATAACTCCGATAGTGCAAGGCCTGTAGCCAAGTAGAAACGACAAAAATGGTAACTTTTTTTTTATCTCTTTTTAGTCTAACTCTCCCATAGAGGTCTTGCTGGAAGAGATTTCTTAAGAAATAAGCTGTGCCTTTATACTTGATTGTTCTATTTTACTTCTTGTCTTATTTACTGTGTACATAAACTACTAAATAAATAAATGATATTTCAAATCGGTAAATCACGTGGGTCTCCCACGGAGAAGGATTGAGCGTTAATCACCAAGCTTGCTCAGTGCGGGTTGGTGATTTCCGACTTTATAGTCCAGGTTTCCTCGAGATGTTTTCCTTCACCTTTAATCAGTCATTGGTGTCCAAGATAAACTTAGAAAGTAGGTGGTCATAATGTGAGTCGAAATGTCCTTTCCATGCATTTTTCTCGTTTCTACTAGCGTTTACGATAGTAGAAAGATATCTTGGCTAAGCCCCCCCTGGTTTCGTGTACCTATGTGTATTACTTAGTTGACACGTAAAATCTTTCAGCGTCACGTTTACATATTACTAATACAATTATCATAATGTATGTATGTAAGTCATTATTGATGTAAATAGTCGTGATTCATTCGCAGTATGTCTTTCTTGCTGTTTGAATGTTGTTTGTGAATGTCACTTTGAAACAAATAGGCGTGAACTCGCGCATTCCTAGCAACATTGAGTGTAACAGAAATTAAATAAGATTGTACATCTTCAGAACCATTGTGAAGAGAAAAACGGAGGAACTACATCATGTACGTCAGGTCAAGCTCCTACAATCTGTCAAATTTCCTTAATAGATTTTCAACTTTATCATAGTATAGTTCAAAGTTAATCGGGAAGATTTTACAGTTTCGTATAGTTTGATGTGTACAGCTAGCCGGTAGCTCTTTTCATAACTTTAAACTATTTGGGCTTAGTTACAATTTTATCTAGGTAATAACTACTTCCTCTCGATCTTCTGCCATCATCTGGGTTCCAATTCGTGGTAATCCTAGCCCACTTATCAGGGTGCATTCGACAGATGTGACCCGCCCAATCCCACGAGGAAGCGCTGGAGAGACGATTTGGACCGGTTCCTCGAAGACTGGCCACGTAAAGCTTGCGATAGAGATAAGTGGAAAGATATGGGGGAGACCTTTGCCCAGCAATGGGACAGTACAGGCTAATTAAAAAAAAAATAATAACTACTCAATCTATAGACCATGCTATTTTTTAGCAAGTAACGTTGATTCATAAGGTTTACCTATCCTATCGTAATATATAAAAATGAATTTCTGTTCGTTAGTCAGAATCAAAATCTCAAAACTAAACCGGCTAAACCGATTTGGCTGAATTTAATATGTTTGTACTACAGCGATAAAGTTGAAAATCTATTAAAGTAATTTGACAGATCGTAATTGCTTGATATGCTGGCGTCTGTACACTACGTCTATTGCAAGAAAACATTTCATTTCAGAAAATCACACTACAGAAAAATCAACTCAAATACAAAATATATAAAAGAAAATATTGTTCAATATCTAGAACACCTGCTTTTAATTAATATTTCCTCAGTGCAAAGTATTTGTATCGATACTACAAACTATCGATATTTCCGAAGCTGGAACTCGGCTCTTTAAAATTAATTAACGTTTGAAGCTACTTTTACAATTGCAACTACTGTAACAGTATTCATAGTGCAAAGTTTTCCCGATTGTATAAACATAATAACGTACATCACCTTTGTCCGTAATTAACTGCTTAGCATGTATTTAATTACAAATTCTATGCAGCGATAACATCGAGCGAGATTTTCTAATCAAACTACATTATAAAAATATACATTAATGACAACTTATTTCGTATGTTAATGAGTTATTCACTATGTTGATGGCGTCCAGACCGATTGTCGACTACGGCGGCCGTTCTCTCTAAGAAGATCAGCCAGCTGCGCAGGACATATTGTAAAGTACAAACATTTGCGCAGACACGGGTGCACTCTCTATTCTTTCACTCTCATAGTCCGATGGGACGGCAATCCGTCACGACCGGAGAGAGATCAGGCGCAGGACCGACATTTACGAGCTCTCCGCTGCACGGGTGAATCAATCACCAACTTCCAGACTCTGGGCTGCTTACGGTTGCTTACGAAAGTTTCTCAAAATCCACAAAGCGATTTCAGCTCGACCCGGGAATCGAACCAGAGACCACGTGCACATATTAAACATTTATATTATTCACTATATTATAGAAACAATAATCGATTTAACTATGTATTAACTCGTACAATGAACTCAATGATACAAAAACATATTTTGGAACTAATTCTATTTGTTAATATTTTAAAGCGTTTAAATAGATTACACGTATTTTTATTATGCCTGTGTGAATAACTTATTTATAAAATATTTACATTTCCAATTGCGATGCATATAAACAGTGTGTTAATTTCTTTAATCAACCAATTAAGAAGCAAATCTAGGAGTACCTATGTGTTTACTTAATAGCCTGTATATTTCCTACGACTTTGCCTACAGGTGATAAATAAACAATCAACGAGCAATCATAACTATTCAATTTGTACCGTCGTGGTTTGTTGTTAAATGCTGGTATCTACACAAACTAGTTTCGATAATATAACATTAATAACCAGTTCAGTGGGCAGGCAACAGATTCGCCTACTAAGTATTGCGTCAATTGTCAAATACACGAAAGACAAAATTAATTTCGATATATTACTCGATGCGATGTTTCTTTTAAGTATTAATTCCAAGTTTAATTGTGATGATGGCTAGGTCAAAAATAAAATACTTTATCATATTCAATTTGTATAACATCTTAAAATAATGACAGTTTCATTTATCGTTTTGAACCGAAAAATGTTTTCCTTTTTTTATTGATGATATAACCGAAATAAGTATGCGGCTTGATGTGACAAATCTGTGACGTCAAATCTTAGTATTTTCATATAAATTGCATACAAAGTAACCATTTTTGACAGTTCGATAAAAGTAATGAATTTGACTAGTTGTCATCTACCGTATACCAAGTTAAAACCAGTCTAACCAAGGAGTATCGAGTTTCCCAGTGAAGACTTACTGGCTTCTGACTAACCGTAACGACTGCCAAGGATGTTCAATGACAGCCGGGACCATAACCACAGTGGCAAAATAACTACTCCCGTATAAATTGCTCAATCACTGAGAAAGTTCAAAAAAATGTACGCAAAAAGTAGTCAATCCGGTTCATATCTTAATTTCACATTCACTAACCTGTTTCATTATTATTTCCCTTAACGAACGATATTGGGTTAAGATATTATTGGCTGCCAAATTACGTGAGACTAGCTGTTGCCCGCGGTTCCACCCGCCGCCCGAGAGACCTACTTCCCGCGCACAGATAAAAAGTAGGCTATGTCCTTTCTCAAACTCTAGAATATCATCATTATCATCATCATCAGCCTATCGCAGTCCACTGCTGGACATAGGCCTCTCCAAGTGCACGCCACTGAGATCGATTTTCGGCTTATAGAATATATGTCTACCAAATTTTATTTAAAATGGTATATAGTAGTTTTGACGTGGAAGCGCGACAGACAGAGTTACATTCGCATTTATAATGTTAATAGGGATTATATTAATTTGTTCCACCGTGTTATTGTATACCTATTTCAAATAAACTGTTCAGTAGTGTTATACGTAATCAGGGATCGATCATCAATATGGATTAAAAACCGTTGACTAGATTGACATTGTGTGTCATGGATTCAAAACCGTGTTGACTAACGGCCGAAATTGATAACCTATTTATCCGTTGTTTTGCTTACTAGAGACTGAATTTTGACATGTGCCCCATATAATTTGTGTCAAATTCCTATCTCTAGTAACCAAAACAACGGTTATTAATTTCGGCCGTAGATTGACATTATGTGAATAAGTATAACAGGCGACATAGCGGACAAAACCCTACTATCTATGTACATGAAGATGACTTCAGCTGCATGTACGAGACATAGGTGCATTATAATGACTGTTTCCGCAATCAGCAGCAATTATCTTAGAATGAAACTCGTGGTATGTTACGAGGGTGATCTGGGTCATATTTGACTAAGTTTAGAGTTCCCTTAAAGGACCCGCTTCGTACAGACGACTACGCATCAAGATATACAAAACCAATTTGTCTTGGATTCGCTTTATAAGGTGTTTCTACAAATTGAACGGTCAGCTTATACTAGTTTTGAAAAGCTTAATGTGTAGCCGTTTGTACCTCACTCCATGAATAAAGACCAGTATATAAAGTGTTATAAAAATATCTGCCACGGCTTTAATAGGAGGTAGTATTTATGTTCATAGATTACAACAGTGAAGAACTATCGCACCCCAGAATAGTTAATTCAATTTGAGAAAATAAAGTGGTTTAATTAACATTGGCTCTACTCTGCATAACGTGGTTCACAATTTACATAATATACATTTTATTGTATGAAAAAAAAATTACAAATAGTCAATAATTTATCTTCACTATTCATCATCCTCCTGCCCTTATCCCAAGTTTTATTTGGGGTCGGCGCAGC
This sequence comes from Heliothis peltigera, assembly GCA_958496145.1. Classification (NCBI taxonomy): domain Eukaryota; kingdom Metazoa; phylum Arthropoda; class Insecta; order Lepidoptera; family Noctuidae; genus Heliothis; species Heliothis peltigera. The sequence goes on along the minus strand of OY292321.1, from coordinate 13,330,701 downwards.
ATGCTTTTGTCTTCCACGCTCTTCTATCTGCCGTCATCTCACAATTTATCTTCACTATTGCAATCTATAAACACAATATTGCCTCCTATTAAGGGTGTGACAGATATTTTTATAACACCTTATATAAACTTACAAAATAGAAACAAATTGAAAAGATTGAGAGATCGTGCTCGAGAATACAAAAAAATCGGAACCAAGAATAGATATTTATCAAAAATGTTAAACTTACTTCTATTTGTCCCTCAATATTTCCATAACCAGTCCGTTGTCATGGAGAGAGCCGTGCCAATAAAATTTGTAAGAAGCAGTGGAATTGTCGTCAGATCTTGTCGTTCTCGCAAATACAAAAATGATGTAGTTTAAAACGCGCTTCACAATCGTATCATAAGCAAATCACATGAACCCAATCGGTGCTAACTTCAAGATACCAAATCACGGGCAAGACAAAACAAAGATGGACTATGCCACATATTTGATAGATTACACGCAACTTTAAACTTAAGGGCGCGTATCCCAAAAGTTAGGAATGTCGCAAATAGCTGTCAAATATTAACATGCTTTAATAAATTTCGAAATTTAACTGTACAGTAGTAAAAAGCTAGATACGCGCTCTTAAGGCACTTCCCACCACACTACTAAACTATCATTGCAAAAAACTTACTGAGGGTGACACTATAATTGATTCAAGTACAGATGCCAGCACATCAAGCTACTACAATCTGTCAAATTTCTTTATTAGATTTTCAACATTATCGCTGAAGCATATAGATCAAAGTTGATTAGGAAAATTTTACAATTGCTGGCGTCTGTCCATTTCACAAAAATCCGTGGGCACACCAATGCTTGTGAAACTTGAGAAGTCGGACTCACGTCTCCCACAAACCATAGTATACCTGTAGATGACATGTCGACAGCATCACCCCTATAATTAAACAAACCCGCAAAGCCTATTAAAATTACAAAGGCTTAGAAACCACGCCTCGCCGGGGACGTGTCTTCGCTCGTACTGCGTTCGTATCGTAAGCATCGCTGGGCCTATTGTAAAGATAATCCAGTTACAATTGTTTGTTTTTCAACTGCAACCGCTACAAAACAATGCAGTCTGTTAACGTGTTTTAGGCTGCCTTGTGATAGACCTTGACAGCGTCGGACTGTTCACAAATTGAAGTAAGAGTATTTTGTTCTTCATATAAATTCTAAAACATTATAATCTCGAGAGACCTATTGAATTAGCGTCTAGCAATGACCCCAATTAACTTAGGCCGATAGACAGACATATCAAAATTAAGTCACAAGCCTAATTTGATCTTTGTTTTTATTTAAAAACCACCTTATTTAATTTTAATTAAGTAAAGAAAACTTATCGGTGAAAGAATACTGACCCATATCGCTTTCACAAGCCGAGGATTGCGCAAGTGGCTATTATAAAATGGAACAGATGCGTTGCTTCAAAGGACCAATTCTATCACGATGTACAGTCCACAGAGTTGCATTAGAAATGCAACAACGACTATCAATGCCCCGAGCGAAGATATCTTTATTAAGTTTTACAGGGTGTCTCTCGAAACATGGATCCAAGGACAGGGTCATTTGTTAATACATGTTAGTATTTTTCAATAGTTAAGCATAGTTATTGAATTGCATTATTTGTATTTTTTAATAATGCAATTCAATAACTATTAAATTAAACATAATTAAAAGATCTATCTCACACGAAGAGACTAGCAAGCCTAGTTAAATAAAAACTTTTAATAAAAGTAATCTTCACTCGGACCTAAATTTTATTCGAAATTATATCAATCTGTACCAAATACACAAATTTATCTAAGGTTTTACTAGAAATGCGTCAATGTCTATGTTAGCCTGAAAATATCACATAACATGAAATTTTTATTTTTTAATACGTCATCGTCTTCCAGCGATTACTTTCCACATGACTGCCTAAAAATCTAAGATATTTCATTATAAACAGTGTTTCTTATCTCTTCGATAAATTTGTTAATACCCATATTGATTCATACTAACATCCGTATAGTGAAGGTCACGTCAAAACATACGCGTAAAAATTAGATTTTTTTGGGATAACGAAACAGGCCTCTATATAATGGATCGAGCTAATTATCGCAACATAAAGATGTCTCTTATTTATAAAGTCAAGGATAGGTAATGTAAATAAAGTGAGGACACATTGACTTAGGCTACCTGTTTTTAATTAAACAGTCATGATAGTACAACGGGTAAAATGTATCACGTTTCATATAAAAACATGTACACACGACTGTCGTATGGAAATGGCGGGAAGTTGGCGAGTCCAATTATTAAAAGAAACAATACCTATGAAACATTTTTTGTTTAACATGAAATATTGAAATTCTAGCAAAGGGAGCCGGAGAGTAGCACCAGTGACAGAAAAAATGAAAGGTTTATCGTGGCATGGGCATGTAATGAGAAGATATGAAACGCATGCTACAAAAAATGTATTAAATATGAATGTGGATGGTTGAAGAAGCAGAGGTACACCAAGAGATGGATCGATTGCCTGAAAGACGACATGATTAAGGAGGTAGTGGATATAAGTATGACGGCGGAGAAGAATGGAAGTAGAAAACATATTGAGTCGATCCCAAATAACGTGGGAGCAGGACACGAAGAAGAAGAAAAAGTGAAATGTAATAAGTATAACGAGGATGTTTTTAAGAGATTTTTACTTGTGGGATATTTGGATAATTACGTTTTCCAAAATATAGATGACATTGACGTATCGTGCGTGACCAATAATACTAATCTAAGGTTAGCAGACATAAGCAAATCGAGGTCACTCTAGCAGGCAACACATAGACAATAACATAGGAAATGATGACGGAGATCTAACATACTATAACGCGACATACTTCGCCTTCATTATTTAGACTTAGATATATTTACATTGTGATAAAATGTTAGGGCAAAACTGAGTAACAAGAAAAATATCATGAGACAATGGAAACTCGATATAACTATGATAATATAATATGTACAAGCGATTGCGACGAAAACATCGAATGCGTATTAAAACGGTGGCTGCTTATTAGAGGCAAATTGATCGTCAATCATGATAAGCCGAAATCTGAGCGATAAGATCACAGTGTTTTCCGAGCAAATGACTATCGAATCTCGCGCGTTTTACAATCACGACTCCTGGTGTATAAGAAGCATATTAGCATCGTAAACAAACGTCGTCACGATACCCCCTGACGAGGACGGAACGATGCGCGAATTGTGCGTGTTACTCGGGCCCAACACAAGCGTAAACAAGTTTACGTATTGAGGTGGTAAAAAGATAATATGTGGGACATGGGTCCGATCATGGGTTACGACCACAACGTCGAGTCGTACTTTTATGAAAAAAATATGTTACGTAAGATGTAGTGTTTTTGAAATATTTCAGAATTCGTTTTTTTAACCGACTTCCCAAAAATGGGGGGTTCTCAATTCGGATTCTTCTGCATTTTTTAGTCATTGATTCATTGAGCCTGATTCCTTCATTTACCAACCGGCTTCAACAATGTTATTGTTGTTAGAATTTAAATTGGATTTTTTCGAATTGAATGGTCCCTATGTCAATTGGGAACATAGCACCGAATGTCGAGGGGAGTCGAGGGAACTCCTAACTATATGTACAAACTATGTCATGTTTGTGCTTGTTTTATGCGTATTGATGAACATGGGCATGTTAGTGAAATATGCTCTCTTGACATACATAGAGGTTATGAAGTAGTGGACCTATATGCACTTCGGCAAACTTTGGACCTAGACACTGAAAGATAAATAAAAAAATGATTTCTAAGACAGGCTAAAAATCTGTCGGTGTGTGCTCACCTTTCATACGCGGACTGCAGTTCCAAAACGATCATTCATTTGTATGCATAATCGACTACCTACGCGTTATATGAAAGTCCAAACAAAACTTTGAATGAATATAAGAAATACAGCTTCCTATACTGTTTGTTAATTTAATGTAAAACGTAGTACATCATCATCATCCTCCTGCCCTTATCCCAAGTTTTATTTGGGGTCGGCGCAGCATGTTTTTGTCTTCCACGCTCTTCTATCTGCCGTCATCTCACAAGTTACATTCTTTCTAGCCATATCAACCTTCACACAATCCATCCATCGTTTCTTTGGTCGTCCCCTTCCTCTATGTCCATCCACATTCATGTTCAAGACCTTCCTCACAACATGGTCCTCATTCCTCCGCATTACATGCCCATACCATGCTAGCCGGTTTCCACGTAGTTTTTCGGTTACCGGTGCCACTTTTAAACTTCCTCTTATATACTCATTTCTTACTCTATCCATTCGTGTTACCCCACACATTCCTCTTAACATTCTCATCTCTGCTGCATGCAGTTGTCTTTCATTCAACTCTTTTGTGGGCCAGCACTCTGAACCATACAGGACAGCAGGTCTGACCATAGTCTTATAGATCTTCCCCTTAAGTTTAAGGGGAATACGTGGGTCGCAAGTTGTTCCCGTTACCTGCCGCCATTTCATCCATCCTGCGTTAATTCTGTGCTTAACTGTCCGATCTATTTCGCCATTGCCTTGGATGGTTGAGCCGAGATACCGAAAGTCGGAGCAGACTGGGAGAGGCGCGCTATCAAGCGCTATGGCTTCAGTACTGGAGAGACCGCCGAAATCGCAGAACATGTATTCGGTCTTGGTTCTGCTGATTTTCAAGCCAACATTCTCCAGTGTCTGTTGCCATTTCTCCAATCTGGTAGCAGTTGCAAGGGCTAAGGCGCAGGAGAAACTGTACGACTCCCTGGACAGTCCTAGAGGCCAAAAGCAACTCTACCGAATTACAAAAGAGAGAGAAAGACGATCGAGGGATATAACACATATCAAATGCATGAAAGATGAGACTGGCAAGGTTTTGTGCACAGATGATGACATAAAAAAGAGATGGAAGAATTAAAATAGTAAAACGTAGTACAATACTTGCAATCTTACATAGACTATAATTCGCTTGACTTTCAGGAATATTGGCATGGTCAAAGCTAAGCTCTGTAACTATAACAAAACCCAAAGAATTCTCTGCTACATCACAAAACTATGCAAAATCGTTTTTCCATTCATATTGTCAGTCCACAGAACAAAGTGATCATCAATCACCATTCACGCCTCACGGTCCATATTTTCGCGATTGACAATTGAATTTATTTTCAATATACACTTACATACTGTGTCTATGCTAAACTTATTGTTAAGATTTCGGGATCGATAGGTTAAGCCTCCTGTTTCTAAATCGAGGTCATGCAATGATAATACAGAACAATGACACCACGTGTTCCCAAAAAAACTCACGGGCACGAGTATGTTGTAATGATCGATAACACTTAAGACGTTACTAGTATCAGTGGTGTATCAATAATGTTATTATCAATGCGAGCGCTGATTGCATTAAGCTGTACATAATAAGTACTGAAGAGCAATAAATCCACTCTAAATTGGAAGCGTCCTGTCGTCCGTTATCGGCATATTCAATTTAAAACGACCAGATTGTGCGTTGGGCTCAAATTACGAGGGGCATGTTGCATTATCAATTTTAGCGCAGGACTGTTTTAGCAAGGTCATTAATTGGTTATAAGAACTCCTATAAATATGGTGTTGTCTAGTCCTGTGTTGACGAAGTTGACCTAGAACACTGCGTCGCATTACCTACTAACTTTTTCTCAACAGGAACGCGTAGGCAGACAGCAAGGAACATATAAACTAATGGCTGTTTTATCATGTATAAAAAACATAACATTAAACGCCGAGCAGTATATCAAAGCAATATAATAAAGCGATTAAAATGTCATAATTTATGTTTCAATCCCGATATCAAGCATACTTTATAAATCATACATTCGAATTTTAAACTGTTCGGGCAGTTGGCAATGTCGAACAAAAATATGTGTATATTGTACACAAAGATCGTATCTACACTGACTCAATAATAATTAACCTCATGTAACAAGGATTTAATCAACTTTACAGATAAATACGCTAAGCGGTTATTGAACTATAAGATATTGTAATATTTTTTGTATTTTTTTCTTTTTTAAATACCTAGAAATATTTATTGTTGATAATAACAACATGAATATAATCTAAAAAGTATCTGAAATACCTGTTGTTGTGATTGTTGCTGTTGATGATACTGTGCCACAAGCCTGATACCACTCAACTCCAACGACCTGGGATCTAAAGACCGACTACGGGGCTTTTCCGAATAAAACACATCCTCGTCTCTTTTGCCTTTCTTCCACCTAAAATAGTTTGCCATATCGCCCCATTCACTGTTACAAACACTTACACTTTGTTCATATCAAATGTTCAGCACGCGCTATTGTAGTTTGCATATTTTAGTAGAACCGTGGAGATTACACCGCGGAGGCATCTCTGTAAGCACTGAGAGATAACGTCGCCGTCACGAGACGTTATTGTTATGCAACGCGCCAGTGTGTACGCGACCGATATCCGATGGAGGCAAGAGGTTCCGCGCCGGAACCGGGAAATGGATGAGATGCAGCCTGATCCGACCGGTGATCGCGGACGCACCCACCACCCAAGTGCTCGCGCGCACAATACTCACATTATTTGTCACAACTTAACACTTACACATCACTATACTATTGGACAATGGAATCGTGATATCGCAATTTAGAATATAGATATTTTTAGCGACCGACATTGTACAATCGAAAGTGAAATATTTTCGATATTAATTTAGCGTCAATTATCGCCAGAGATTACGTGTAGTGTAGTATGTTTGCTTGAGTGTAAATGTTCGTTAATTAGTGTGCAGGATCGATTGAGCGGCTAAACAGGACGAACGTACGTTATCTAGATGCAAGCCCGGCCGGCCACTTGTCCGTGTATCACAGGGCAATCATTAATGTAGTTTACTAGTAAACAAGTCGCGCACGAGTCTATACAAAGGAGTAGGTAATATAATCAGATCAATTGAAGGAAAAACGTTTAGAAATAACAGAATAATTGCACGTTGCATGATGATATCGAATTACTGATGCAAATGCATACAATCGTTTATTTACTTGCAATTTAAAGCTATCATTTGCCTAGGGGCACCCATTAAGCTGTACGAACAATATTATGAATTATTTATAGACCTATCCGGATTCTATATTAAAATTAAAGTGACTTGTGACGATGTGTATATCATAGCTATCCTCAATTGCTAAAATATTCTTTATGTAACTTATGTAGATATATAAGAAAAATACTTATGGCTTCTGTGGCACTTTCCCTTCGGGGTACCGCTTCAGTTTTCCCCTATTACCTAAGATATCACTTCAAACATCATGGTACTTTAACGTGAAAATAAAGTGCCTCATATTATTTTAGACCTTTTTAAATGTTTGTTTTTTTTGCGACTATGCGAAGAGCTTTTTTGTTAATTTGTTATTTAACATTTATAAGCTACGGATCGGAACAAATTCAAACAAGATGCAGATTTTAATGTGGCTGTGACTATTGACAAAACGGCTGAGTCAATTCATTTGATGAAATGTATCTAAGAACTATTTTGGAAATCAGACACGACAGACGTACACTCGCAGATATCGGCCCGTACGGATGTTACTTAGCCACGAGCTCCTTTAGCTTTTCGGTGCTATTTCCATCTCAGACACTAATGAAAAAGGTCATGAAACGTAGCCAGACAATGGACATGGATATTTAGGTATGGACAAGACATCAGCGTACAGTACGAGATAGCAAATTATCGACGTAACTTCATAATTGTCGTTTTTACAGTTTTAATATTGCAATAGCAAGCAATAGCCCAAAATAAGTCGTAGGTACGTGAGTTGTAATAGAATAAGCAACTTTCTAATAAAAGGTTATGTTTGGTTATTTACAGCAAATTATGGAACAATTCACCATGACTGATGTTTTAAATACACATCTTATAAAGCCATAAGTGTTAATAAAATATGGGTATCGCCTTTATTTCCCAGATTCATAGAAATTCCGTAAGCGGTGAAAAGTTTGCCACCAAGGGCTTGGTTGGTGACAGAAAAATAACAACCGCTTTTCGAGGCCGAGACAAAAATACTTTCGTTCGCACCTAAATATTTTAACGTCAACGAAATCATTTGATATCTCCCGCTGTAGGTGAGTAGAGAAAACCCACTAAGTATTTTCCTTCTGGAGGACCCAATATGCCCGGGTCACGGTAACTCTTTCGAACAACTGCAAAGCAGCCCCGGCGAAAATGAATTTTCTCTTTAGTTATAATTGTTCTTATAGTAGGTCATCTAGTTCTTCTCTCTATCTACGCGTGTAACTACTAGTGTACCAGGCGCAATCAAAATGTAAAACATTCAAGATCAAATTGCTGGTTGACGGTACATTGTGTATACGTTTACGAGGCAAATGTGCATCGACTATAGCTATGACGGTGCGGGAGAAGTGGGCGGCAAACATGCTATGCAGCAGTTTAGATCCTATTACAAGGAAATGTATGAGAAGTACTCAAGGATCAGATAAATATATTTTTTTTTATTTTTTGTGTAGATTTATCACTTTTCTTCTTCTTTTTCATATAAGTGGTATATACTGCGGTTATCCAAAATTTGAAATATACTAAGCTAGCAAAAAAAAATGTGGGTAGTAGGAAGTAATCTTTATAAAGTCAGCTGATTATAGCACTTAAACAGTCATTAATAAATAGGAGTTGCATTTTCCATTCGTATGGAAAACTCTGGCGCCTCATTTTGGCACTGGTCTAAAGTTATCAAAACGTTCCATAAAAATACAAATTAAATAGAAATCATTCAGTTTGTATCAGCAAAACATAAAACAAATACTATTTCGAAGACATTATTTATGAAGCTTTCGCGATATACTTATACATCATTCTGAGCCTTTTATCTTTTCAGACGACTAAATTAGATTTAAATATGATGCTTCTGTTTATTTTATACGTCTATGTTTAAAATTATCTGTTGTTATATATCTACAATAGTTAAGTCATTAGTCATAATAATTCTTCTCATTTCTCATCCAAATAGCATGGCTTTTTATTACTTGAGTGAGTGAATGACGCAAATATATTGTTTGTGGGTGAGGAACCTTAACTTTTGAGGATGATGATATAATGCAATATTCCATAACTAAGGACAATCAGGCTCGTACTCTAAATTATATCCATTTTGGTGGCGTCTGGGCTTTTTTGGTGGTAAATCATCAAATCAATCCCTCCCGCTTTGGGTGCAGCTAGAGGGAATTTCCAACTCGCACTGACTAAAACCCACATGTTCCTTCTAGAGGTTTTTGTGTGCCAGGGCCACGGTAGCTCTTGCGAACAAACCGCAGGTGAATTTGAGAAAATGGGGTCATTAGAACCTGCTAGATTACCAAAAAGAAAGACCCACGCAGCCACGATTTTATTAAATAACATTCAGCTCAGACAAATAAACACCATGTTAAGAAGATATTATTTGAGTCAATAAATTACTAAAGGAAACTAAACAATATTAGTTACCATAGTAAAATCTGGCACGAAGCCCACGTCAACTGCCAATTCTTTTAGGAAGTTAAAAATATTCTGTTTACTACTCAGACAAGTTATGGGACAGTGTCAACAATTATAATAAATACATAACATTAAATTTATCAGTCGTATCCTAAAAGCGAAGGTACTGTTTATAATATGCATGCATTTGCTCGCTATCTCTCTTGATGGTAAATGATGATGTGGTCTCTTAGCTGGTAACTTATTCACTCTTCTTAAAAACTCCCACTTTGTTTGTGGGATAATTATTTACGGTAAGACAGATGAAACGATTGAGATGAAGCTTGACTAGCAATTGACATGTTTAGGGCCATGGAGAGGGTAATATAGGGGGCACGGGTTGATCGATCATAAAAGGTTGACGCATGACGGTGTCGGCTAGTCTACGAGTAATTATTGTCATGCCGAGATCCAGCGCATTTGGAAGACACGTTAAATTCGGGAGCCCCAACTGTCATCTGAGTAGCAGTCTCTAGGTACAGTTAGAAGCCAGGAAATTTGACAACCAGTCTTGGGTAACAGAGTCGAGAAGATCAGACAGGCAGCCGAATGAGCCATACTGAGACTCATCTGCATCCAGTTAAGACTAGAAGCCGACCCCAACATACACAGTTTGACAAAAAGCTGTGCTGATTAGATTTATCAAACTTCTGAAGATATGAACTTCATTAAGGCTATTACACATTCTAAAATTGACTTACCGAAATTAAAAACGGGTATCATTACAATGCCAACATAAAACAGTCAAGTAATATAAAAAACATAATTACTTCTTTGTCTCGACATAAACATGAGCCCATTGCAAAACTACTTTACTATTTGGAAGGTCCAAAATAAATCACTATTACATGTTGGAGATTATCACTTAAAACCGAAGTTTCCAACAAGCCACTTAACCAATTCGTCTTCGGCGATCAAAAGGGTACTAAACTTCAAATAATGACGAGGAACAAGGAACCCATCAAACCCCAATTGACCAGGGGTCAGGCCTATTGTAAATACCTCAAAAACAGTTACATTTAAGAAGACATCTGGTAATCCGAAAAAAAGTACCAACTCGTAGATCGTGAAAACAAATTTTAAAAAGCACGATTCGCAAAAGAATTTCTTTACAATAAGCGACCTTGGATTGCACAGTGTGTAGTTGAAAAAAAAATCTGGATATTATTATTTAATTTCCATTCATTTGTATGCATCAAATGCAAGGGTTTATTTCTCATTCTTAGGTTGCACGCATGAATTGCTTAAGGAAATCATCGTTAAAAAATAAATTAAAAAAAACTTGAAGCTGATTTCTGAAGCCGGCCTTGGTCCTGCCCCTGGTGGTAATATAAAGAAAGTCTGCAGGCAAAAAGTTCATTGAATTTAAGAACCCGTATTGCAACGCACGGGTACTTCAATCGAAGCGAATAATAAACTCGAACAGCCTTGAGACGAAACGTAAACAATGGTGCTATAAGCCGACCGAATTGAGAATTGACTTATGTCTCGAACTGACATAAAGTTCCGGTACATTCGAACTTGGCAGTATAAAATAATGGAAGAACCATGAGTGTCGAAATTTAAAAAAAGTACAACATATTTTGATTGCGATATACCCCTTGAAAATTTAATTAAATAACGAAGAAAATTTTCACGACAATTCAGTAATTTTAAACACATCATATCTATATCTACCTACTTACCGCCCCGAATCATTTATCATAGTTTAAGCATAAATATAAAATGCATTAGCCAAATCCTATTCCTAAATAAATATACCTACATGGCTATCATAATATCAACAAAAACACGAACATTATCTGAACTATGAAACCATCTCATTATAAATCTGTTAAAATCCATCAACAGTCTAGAATAATCGTTCCTTGACGATAAGTCAGTTAATTTTCGTTTTTAATATCCTATACTGTTTTTAATTATGGTGTACAGATGCCAGCACATCAAGCTACATTCAAAGCACGACAATCTGTCAAATTCCCTAATAGATTTTCAACTTCATCGCTAAAGCATTTTATATGGTTCAAAGTTGATTGGGAAAGTTTTACAGTTTCGGGTAGTTTGATGCGCTGGAGTCTGAAATCGAAATCTAAATAAATACAATATTACGACGTGTGAATATTTTTGACAAGTAGAATAACAAGTCAACAGATTATATCAGTTTATCTACTATTGCAAACAGCGCCATCTATGCCGCACAACCTAAACTAACAAGTAGCATAGTTCTACAACTCACCGCTTTTCGTCTCTCAGCGGACTCTATCGGCGACGCCTGGCCGGGCATGGAGGCGCGGCCGCGGAACATCTCCATCACTTTGGACATAGCGCTGGGACGACGCGACGACGCCGCTGTCACCGTGTGATAGTACTGTTGGAGGAAATAATGTATTAGATGAATGGCATAAAATCTGTCTGTATTATGAACATTGAAAATGTCTACAATGGTAGCAAGGAAGATATTAAAAAGCATTTGTACTACATACGTACTCCTACAACGTGAGCATCAGCCTGTAATGTAACGAAAAAGGTTCGATTTTGAGCATGGCTATAGTATAACTGTTACTGTGCATGGGCAAAAAAATTATGACGCCTGGGCTCACCCACCAACAGAGATGAGATAACTTTTAATACACTTGTAAAACACTAAATACATATATAAATTAATTTTATTATTCTTTTCTCCTCCCTAACTGATGTAATTCCCGAATCTATTACATTACAAATTAACACTCTCAGTAAGATCGCACCTTAGTGCAAAATTATCTATTTTCTGTAGAAAGCATTATTTTTAAGTTACAAAAGTTTAACCAATTAAATAAATAAAAAATAACAAAAAGTAGATAAAATTCGATGTGCCAAGCTTAGTGAGTATACATTATAGCAAAAGATCAGATTGGCACCCATCGCGTTAATCAGTTTCTTTCAATTGACACCAATGTCGTTAGTTATTATAACGAGGAACAACTAGTAATTGATATGCCACAATTTTATCCATCCTTATTACGAAACGGTATTTGGCCCACTTACTAATAAAAGTGTCGAACCATGTACTAACTGTTAATTGTTGGTCAAAACATATTTCGAAATAGATCTACAATCGAGCTTGCCTCCAATCTCATCAACAAAAGTTCTATACAAAAATACGTTAACATCTGCATCTAGGGTTTTCCCAACTATGGTTGATTTCGGCTTCCAGTCCATCTAGATGTAGATGGGTACCAGAATTTTACGCAATTACTGCTTATTTGACCTCCAAGACCTTGTTGTACTTGTAATGGCGTATAATTGATGGTCTTAGCTGTCATACATAAGTATTTTGGCAATTGAGGGAAGTCATAAGCAGGAATGTCTGATTAGACACACCAGACCAACAAATATTGTAACACCAAGACACACAGCCAATAAGCCTGCTCATCACAAAAATGTCGACCGTGCCGGGAATCGAACCCAGGACCCTCAGCTCGGCAGTCCGGCGTGGTAACCATTGCGCCATCGGAGTCGTCAAAAATTGACAATCAATCCCAATTACGAAAACACAAAAGTAATCTACCACCAAGACTTATAAACAAGTGCATACATACCCTGGTATCGCTTCCAGGGTGTGGATGTGCGGAGCCATCCCTGGTCAATTCGGGAGTACCTGGCGGATCCGCCTTCGCTTCCACTTTCACAGGTTCTTTGGCTGGAGTGCTTGATTTCGTCATGTTCTGCAATATTGAAGCAAAAATAAAAATTATATTATACATGTAGTTAAGATGTCACTTCGTCCGACTGTCGAATAGAATTGATGATTATTTAAAAAAAAAATCGGGTCAAAAATATAGACGTGCTGTCTTCTGTGGTACCCGAGTTTCCTGTATCGAGATTGAAATTGCTGACATGAACAAATGACTTCTTATAATTGGATTCAATACGTGACAAATTATCTTGTTGGAGATAATATATTTTGGTCTTACACCAGCTAGTATTTGTTTACCAGCTTTCTAGATAGTAAGTAGCTGACAAAGCAGTGCTTACTTTATGCATGATTTTCAGGATTAAATACAACTAGCACATGACTTATATGCCTGGATTTCCACGGTATGAGAAAATCTATAGTCTTATTTTAAACACCAAAAGGCTGCATAGTAAAAGTCTATTCAAAAACTATAGACATATCATCAACTTAATAGATTAAAAATGCATTTTTTATGAGTTTATTTCCCATGATGATTGCCATAATAACCGCGATTGTATCATTCATGTGACTTTTTTAATTAAAAAACTGTGTATTATAATTATGTTTTGAAGTTATTCCGCTCGGCTTATGACTTCACCGTTACATCATTCATCAATAACACGAACAGTACGTAAATGTGTTTGTTTGTCATAATTTTTGTCACTTTATGCTGTGCCAAATTAAAATTATGGTGTGATGTTGTATTAAGTATGTACTAACGAGGGATCGGCCCTATTGATCTATTAGTCGCGAAGCGCGACTGCTGTGCACAGGCTCTCGGGGTTGGCTCCAGAATCGAGCCAAAATAGACTTGTTGATTTTAAGAAACTTTCAGAAAGCAGCCCGGAGTATGGAAGTTGGTGATCGCTACAGCTGTGCTTCGGAGAGCACGTTGCTGTGATCCTGCGCCTGATCTCTCTTCAGAAGTGTAAGATTGCCGTTTTATCGGGCTATGATTGTGAGGGAATAGAGAGTGCACCTGTGTCTGTGCAAAGGCTAAGTAGCTGAGAGCTGAATGCTAAGCAAAGGCTTAAGCACTATAATGTGCTACTCAGCTAGCTGATGTCTCTAGTGTGAACCGTAGCCGTGGCCAACAATCAGTCTTGAGACCAGTGTCATTATGTGCTAAAATTTAATAGAAAATTATTTGTTCTAGAAATTTAAAATACTGACCTGTACTGCAGCCATGACCTGCTGCATAAGAGATGGTTGTTTCTTGACCTCCCCACTTCGGGGCTTCGGCTTGAGTATATCGAAGAGCGCAGGCCTTCGACTAACCCCGGAGGTTCCTATAACACGCAATAAGAACGACTGAGATATCTTGTACTGGGGTCAAATCAAAAGTATACCTTGCTGACACGTCAATAACCACCCCCTAATTTCATCAATGCAAACAAATTTTAACCTGAGAAGGGATATTGATTACATATACTACCACATTTAAAATATGGTTGAGAATCAGGTAATCTGTATTAATATTATTAACCTAACGAGTTTGTTTGCTTTAACCTAATCCCAGGAGTTACTGGTCCGATTTGAAGGTGTTAAATAGCCCATTGATCGAGGAAGACTTTATAGGCTACTTTTTTTTCAGATACGTGACCCACTGGATGATGTTAAAGAATATATGCATGAACTACCTGAAGCTATTTATTCAGATCTTGACTGGGAAAGAAGAAACTGAGGCAGGCATTCAATTGCTGTTAGACGTTTAGAGATCTATCTATAGAAGTGCCGCTGACTGATATATTGATTGGATTTTAATTGAATCTCCAAAGATTAATGGCTTATGTCGTTTATCTTACATCCAGCAGGAGAGTGTTAGAATAGAGCCCAGCAATGGGACATTACAATAAGGCTGATGATGTGATGTTAATTCTTACCATGTATAGTTTGCTGGTACATGGGATGAGCCTGACCCTCATCGTTGGAGCCGCGTCTCTTGCGTTCACCCACCGACTGTGTGCTGCGGGTGATGGCCGCATCCAAACGTTGCTCTGTAACGTACAATAACATTTCAGTATAATGATGCCAGAAAGTCTGACAATCAGTGTTACCAAAGGGTATCGAGTTGCCCAGGTAAGTGGGTTGAGGAGGCCAGACTGGCAGTCGCTCCACGTAAAACACTGGTACTCAGCTGCATCCAGTTAAGACTGGAAGCTGACCCCAACATAGCTTGGGAAAAGACTAGGCAGATGATGATGATGACTAAATATTATCATCATCATCAACGTCGTCATCTTAGCTATAGAACATCCACTGCTGACCATAAGCCACGCCCATTGATTTCCACATAATATGGAAATAAAATCTTACTGTGTATTATTATGAATGTGAACGTTTGTGACTACCGCGAGCGGAAGCTGGATGGTAAAAAACAACAACGTCTTTTTTCGTGGCATATCGTCAAATGACCTCTCCCGCTGAGGGTGCAGCTGGAGCTGGAGGGAGTGTCAGACTCTTACTGACTTAAACCCTATGTTCCTTCTGGTCTTTGTGTTCCAGGGCCACGGTAACTTGCGAACAACACGCGTCCCCGTCAGGCCTTGGCCCTAAGGGGCCCCTTCTATGTAACAACAGGTCATCAGAGTTAATTAGAACCAATTATAAATCATAACTAATGAACAGCCCAGAAGGGTAGGCCATACGTCACATAACGATGTGTGCTAATCTGTGTCAGAATTTACATATCGCTAGCGATCATGCGGTTATGTTTCAAAACAGTTTCCATTGCCGAACGTCATTCGCGAACATCAAAAACATTTACTACCTGAACGGCAAGCTTAGTTAAATTGTGTTAAGATAATGAGTTCTCTGCTGAGTTACGACTCCCTGTGATATAAAACTTGCTACCTTGAAAGGATGAAGGGATAATTATTTTCGCCAAAATACGATGAGAACGTATTATTTCTGATACATCTTTGACGACCATGTTAACCATGCCGGACTGCCGAGGTGAGGGTCCTGTGTATGATTCCCGGTGCAGTCCACAGTTGTGTGATTAGCATGCCTGCTGCTTTTTGCACAAGCTTGGGGCTAACCAGCCGTGTGTATAAAAGGTATTACGATATATTATATAAGATCTTTATTTTGTCAATACCTATGTTTTCCAAATAAATATATTCTACTCTATAAATAGCACTTGTTAAACTTACAAGCAAAATAATTACTTTAAACAAAAAAATTCCAACTGCCACCAAATATTTCGTAATCGCGAATTCCCAACATTCAATAATCGATAGCATTTCTATTCGATAGTCAACATCGATTTTGCACGCTCGGTTCAAGATCAAGCTAACTATACTCACTAACGCCTAATTGAATATGGTACCGTTAAGCCTTCCCAAGGTCACCAGCAATCGGCTTGCGTTGTTACAGTAATAGAATTTACGCACACCTCGCGGACGGTGTATCTTTGTAATGCAAGTGCAGCATGACTTTAAGAAATTGTAGCGTAAATTATTTACTAATTCTATTTAAAATCCGGCAGACGATATCTACTATACTAATATTATTTTGTGCTCTGCCTCTGCCTCGTTGGTCTAGACGCATAGCGCGACTGCTGAGCACGGGGTCTCGACTTCGATTTGGTGGTTTTTAAGAGACTTTCATAAAGCAGCTTGAAATTTGTCTGATCTCTCGCCAGTCGTGTCGATTGCCGTCCCATCGGACTATGAGAGTGTATCTCTGTTTGCGCGAATGTCCTGCGCAGCTGGCTAATCTCCTTAGAGAGAACGGCCGCGGTGGCCGGCAATCGGTCTTATTATAATAACGAGGCAAAATTTGACAGTTTGTTCTAAATACTGATACAGAACAGATAAAAAAATCACTTCAATTTGCTATTTTAATCCTGGATCTGAAAGAGGTCCCTTTATAAAATTGTAGACAGAATGGAGATACTGATACAACTTTGTAACTATCAAACGACCTTTAACCATAGAAACATAGTTAACAGACTTACTGCAATAAATATCCTTTTGATTATCTGCAGTCCATTTGGTTAGGTATTTAAGTAAAGATAAACAACTAAACTCAGTTTATAAATAGAGTCAAAAAATCAAAATAACAATAATTACAACTAATTTTATTAATAGGCCTTTTACACGATCCTAACCAACTTCCGACAGAGGTATAATAATATATAATAAAATCTACCGGGTAGACGTTTGACCGACCAGATGAGGGCGGAGTCAAATGACTTTGGACGACCTTGGTCGGGAGCGCATCCATCGCGACGGTGTCCATGGACGGCCTCAAGCGTGTGGCACGCTGTCGGCCGACGGGAGACACGACCAAGGTCAGCCGTCGGCGATCGGTTTGGATCGTATAGAACGCGTTTATATAATATCGGGACACCTTATATTGAACCATTATTTAAAGCAATACTTTATGTTTTAACATTAAGTATGTATTTGTGTAAAAGGAGACGTAGACAAAAATCTACGACAAATTCATCGATGTTTTTACTACGAAACTGTTTTTGGGATTTGCATTGCATTTGATAACCTCATTGAAAGACAGAAGCGTAAATGGAGCCAAAGCATTTAAGAGGGCATAGAAACGCTATGCCATTATACGGCGTGCGCGCAGCCGCGCCATGTAGCACATTTCGTGCGACTAACACATTCATATCGTACAAACGATTAATTAAACACTGTTAAAACACCTGGAACTGTTCTAGCAGTTAATTACAACAGTTTCAGACGTTGATTTAGCTTTCATCTATAACACTGTGAGGTTTTAAATCATGAGTTTGAGAAAATAGTTTTTATCGCTGTTAGACAAACATCAGTATGATAATGTTCGCTACTTATGCTATAACCGCAGCAACTCAAGGCCGGCGCATGCCAGCCGTGCTGTATCTTAGTGTAACAGATTCAGATTGTTGATACCTGCGCTTAGCAATTAAATTTTACCTTTCATTCACCAACGTAGCTAATATAGCCTCGTATGGATACGGTGGTATAACTTCCATACCGTGATATAGAACATATATTTTTATAACAAGTGTCACAAATTTTGTTATTTTGAAGGTGAGATTCCACCAGTGCAGTGGTCCCCTCCCTCTAGCAAGAAGTAACAAATTGCGTGAAAACATTTCGAAAATGTGCGCGAAATTACAACTTTTGTGCGTGAACACATGCTAGCTGTGGGCTCGCGCCGAGCGACGCGTAAATTTTTTTTTTGTTTACGAACAAATGTGCGCGAACTGTGTTGGTGGAATCTCCCCATAATTAGTAAGGCAATATGTAGGTTACATTATGAGTATTCTGATTCTGTCAGAAGCTTAGATAATATTTAGATAATACTATTATTATAACAGCAATATGTTTATTTAACGGTCAGTATGTATTTATATGTATAAAATTCGCTTGTCTACACTCTCCGGGCACCTTTGAGTGGGATAAAAATAATTACAGCACCGCGTTTTGTGCACACATAATAATACTTCTATCTCAAAGGAAGTCAAGCCCTGAATATTCCCAACAGTTTCGTGTAACAAACACCTCGGTTAGTATTGGTAAGAAACAAATATTCATTTTAATAACAATGTCTACAGCAGCTGTGCATGCAACACTTATGATTTACGATCGATAGCTCAGCAGCTAGCAGTGTTGTTTGACGTGAAATTTTCAGTATTGAACAACTTACGATAAACCAATAGGCACAAACAATATGCTGTTTATCTCGCCAAGAGTCTCGTGTTAAAACCCTTACGGCTAGACCGCTGGCCGGCGGCCAACGCGCATGCGACTCAAATATGTAGGCGCACTCTGGCAAACATTGCGGGATCTACACTTTCCGTCGATGGTAAATCTATATTTACTAACCGATAATTACGTGGCTTTTCGTTAATAAACAATACAGTTAGTTAATAATAAACACTTCGTTCTAAGTGCGAGTATGAGGCTACAAACAAATAAAATGACAAATGAAAAACGAAATACGCTGACACATGTAAGACCTGAAGTTTCAATAATTTAGAAAGCTTTCATCAAGACGAGACACACCATACAAGCGCATAGCACTGCTCTGTAAAACACAGGTATTTCGCAAGATTCGTTACTAAATTCGATCCTTAACACTCCTATGTTAATTCCCATACATCACGATTATCTTAGAACTACAAATTTCTTTATGATCATGATGATATTTTGTTAAATGAAAAAGCAAGAGGATCCAATTTAAAATAAGCTTTATTTCCAACAGAATGGGTATTTTGTATTAGTGTAAAAAGAATTTGATTCCCTTACCTCGTTTCTGTCGTCTATCGTCGCTGCTGCGTCGTACATCTTTTTCTTTGCGTACTGTCTTCTTCACCGGTTCTTTCTGTTTGGTTCCAGTAGCAGCACCCCATGTGCCTGAACGGGCTCTCACTTGTTCTATACTCTTCTTGGGCGACTTGGCTACATCTTCGTCGATCTTCAATATATCGGCTGTAGAAGCGGGTGCATCTTTAGGGGCCACCTGAAATAGAATAGTCATTATTGTAATTGAGAACTGTAATGCCTGTCTCCTGCTTACCAATTAAGAATCGGTCTTGTATCAACCTTTTGATCATGGGTCTCGCCATGTTAGTCGAATTTATTTCAGTATGGCATGCTCTCTAGAAAGCTAGCTTGTTTTATATATTTGAATTTTTTGCTATCATAATAATACTTACTTTGTCTTCGGTCCTTTTAACCCAAATGTCCTCAGAACTAGCGGGCACATCGTCGTCAACGGTAGATCTAATTTCGATTAAACTACTATCAAAATAGTGTTTGTCAAGGTGGAGATTCTGTCCTGTAAAAATGGAACGCACATTGGGCCGTTGTTCTTCTACACCTTTCGTGCCAAAGTGAACTGTGTGTGCGTTATGCACATGTGTGCGCAGAGCTTTTTCGACGGCAGGTGGCGCGGTCGGTGATCCAGTAGTAGTCACCAGGAATTTGTGGCGAGCTCCCATCACAGTTCTCTTAGGAGGCTCCTTGTCGTCTGCCACGACATTGCTATCAGTAGAGGCCGACTCGCTGACTACATTTGCGTTCTGATCTTCTGTTCCAGTTGTGCTGTTTTTAGCAATATTGTTACGATGAGCTCTTGTAATCATTTGAGACCTAGCTTCGCTCCGAAAAGGAGAAGACAGCAGATCACCATCTTTTTTCTCGTCGTCTTCATCTTCTTCGCGGCATTGTGATAATCTTCTTCGCTCCGGGAATGGGAACGGAGAATTTGAGTTCCTACTTGAGAGATTGTTGCAGTGATTCATAAAGTAGTGTTGGAAAAAACTATCCGTTTCAGGAGTATCATTATTGTCGCCCTGGATTATATCCTTGAGGGCGGCTAGTGATGTGATGGTGTTGTAGTTAATAGCATTTACCAAGTCTTCGCTGTCGGTGGAGCTAGCCGAGACGCTGCCCGCGTCATCTTCGGCCAGCTTGCTCATTTGTTGACATACCTCGTCTAACGTGATGTCAGTATCTTGTGCCTCAGTTTTTTTCTTCTTCTCATTTTTACGCCCGCTCTTCTTTGCTTTTATATTTGAGGTCGGTTTTTTTTCGGTATCCATTGAGCAGCATGTGCCTTTAATGGTTGGCTTAATCTAATATATTTATAAAAGCGGCTAATTACTTAAGGCACTTACTAACTTTACACAGTTAAATCACATAAAGTCACATGATAGTACAGTTTAATGTCCCGAATTAAGTAATATCGTAACACTTTTCGTGGCTCCCGTCACCGAACATAGGGCATGGCGCTGTTGTATGATTCCAAACTATGTCCAGGGAACATTTTACGAATCTGAAATTACAGTCGATTTCAGTATTTGGTCACGTTTTGTTTCGCAGTAGTTGTAGTTTTATATTTTGTCTTAACACTTGCGTAGTCTAGGAAACTTACCACGAACTCAACGAAGTATACAAAACATAGGTTGATGATCAAGTTCTTTGTTAGCAACAGCAAATGTGAAGTATCTTATGTAACAATCTCAGATAAGAGTTAACCCTGACAAATAGCCAACTTACATAATTACAACATGTTATGATAAATATGTTCTAAGCAAGCAATCGGTTTCAGTATACGAAGAAACTATCAAGGTTAAGGTGGAAAATAAGAATGCATTTAAATAAAGCTGAAGAAAGTGCCTCGAGTTTTCAGAAGTAAAATGATATAGTAATTTAACATCAAGTAGATCCCATAGGCTAAAGCAAAACCGCGGGACAAACCAGGTTTCATAAATCTCTCCAGCCAGCATTTCCTACGCAAAATAGTATTTATTATAGAAATATGTAATTTACACAGGGTTAATTTATTCGCGCTGATACTTCAGTCTGTTATCTAATCAAAAATTGTTATAACAACTCACGTATACAACGATGAGCAAAGAGCATGATTTGTAAAATCTCTACAATAGGTGCTTACGGTGAAATTGTACATTGTCATGATAGGATTTCATCGTAGTTGATCTCATGATGATTTCTGAAGAATATGGCTGCTAACTTTTTCAATGTTGCCTAACATATGACAATGAGCTAAACATTTAAGTTGGTATTGCAGAAGAAATCTTCCTATTGAGTAAGCTGTAGATTTAATTACCTAACGGGCCCTAGTATAGGAGTTTTCTCAACTGACCTTGAGGTCCTCTGGCGTGGAATATTTAACGGCGGCGGTGGCTGGTAAAAAATAACAGATGGGTACGCTAGCTACACGTGTCCTGCACAGACTAATAGGTGTAATACCAACTTCCAGTCTCCGGACTGTTCCGTGAGTTTCTGAAAACCCACATTGCGATTTCACACACTACTAAGCCATAAATAAATTAATATTTACGAAAGTAGTTTCATGAATTCTTAAAATAACTGCTCTACATTTTACCAGCTGACAACATTGATAATGTCAATCGATGAACTACGAATAGACTCCAATCATGCAATAGAACCGAACAGCATCCTTAAAATAATTATACGAGATCGTAAAGTCATCACATGACATCCCAACGTCCAGTCTCATTAGACGCACGATGAATGGACGTGTACCGAATAATAATAGGCCCACAAGTACTTACGTACTTTGTAACAATCCCATTGTCTGTCATTATTGAAGTGGTTTTCTACGATAATATATTAATAGCTGATGTGAGGACCGCGCGATAATCATACTCTGTAGAAGGATTATTAAGAATAGCACTGCCTACACAAACTCCTGACTGCTATTAGGCAGTGGACTACAAATAGCTCAATATCGAGATCCTATCGACCTTGGGCCTACTATAAATGGGATGTGTACCGCTAATTAATAGGCGAACCGCTGTGCAGGGAACAATGTGTGCAAAGCAGCTGAGTAATATTCACGTTGAGCGGGTAACAAATATATTACGTAATGGGTTACAGTAATATTGTATTCACAATGTCTGGAGTATTTCTATTCTGATAAAACCATGGAGCTAACTACAGAGGTAAACATTTTTTTAAAGAATTGAGCAAACTTTTTAATATAGGACGTATTTTTAGTAAGAATAGTAAGTAACATGAGATTATTCTCGACGATTATGTAAATTTTAGTATAGTAGTCAAGCTATGTTGAGATTAATGAACGATCGATGCTAATGCGGGTGGCACAAGGACGGTGTCACAAAGTGCATTTAAACCACTAGCAATCAAAGTACTCAGCTGTGCCTAGATAAATTAATTGTTGATATAAATCCATACAGGTTTTAGGAGGCCATGTCGTTCTAGTTAACTGAATATGTTACATAATATAATTACGTATTTATAAATAAGAAAATGACGTTGTGATTGACAATGATCGACAAATACACAGGAAACGCTAGTCTAGAGTTACAGAGGCAGAATAGTTTGTTTTCGAAGAACTCAAAATGAAATCACGAAGTGTTTCTATCGTAAAACTATTTATGAAAGGAAAATATTTGCATAATAGTCTGCAACCGAAACGGAAACTTCGCAACAACAAAAGGAAATCAAGTTATTTCCACCGGAGAAATGAATAAGCTTCTCTTTTAGAAATCAGATACGCGCGAAAACCCCTTTTTGGCAGTCGGGTAAATATAAGCCCGTTACCTCAACAATTGGCCATATTAACACATGTGATACACAAGTAGGTATAGTCCACCACAATAAATACACAGACAATAGATTTTAAACAAACAAACATACGTATATGACTAGAATAGAAATTACGTCATTATGCTATCATCCATCATTGCTTTACTAAATTAGTTATAAACTAAATACGGTTGTTTTGTTGTGCTGCCATTATGGCTGTTTTAACCGACTTCCCAAAAAGGAGGTTCTCTATTTAGATCTTTATATATCATTTTTTTGTTTTTGCTTGTTTCATATCTCCCTCATTTATCAAACGATTAGAACAATATTTTTTTGTTTGAAAGTTTAAACTTCCCAAATTGTTCCATTGTCATCAGGTCCAGGATCCGATGGTGGAAACCTAGAAAAATCAAGGATAGGTCTAGAAAACGTAACTACACAAAAAAAACAAAGCAGTGAAGGTTTGACCTGATGATGGACACGACAGAGAATTGAGGGAACTCCTCAACGGTATGTTCCTACTACCTCGTGTTTGGACTTATTTTATTCGTATTGACGAGAACTGTATACAGAAATGGCTATAACTGCCATTGCGGGGTCCGTAATATAGGCAAAGTACACATTCTGGGAACGGATAATAACACAGAGTCCGTGATTTGTCTTAACTTAACTCGTATTTATGAGAATATTCCAAAAACATCGATTATTTATGACAGTAATTGTGCGGGTATAACTACATTCGGTAGTCAACCCAACATGGGTAACATGATTTGAAAAAGGCTAGGCAGATAATAAAAAATGAGAAATTTTTTATGGATACTTTACTTCACCATTAGATTTTCATCATTCGTTTTATGTTTGCCATTAAATATAATATCATGAATCGGCCAGGTAACAGTCTATTGGCACGATCGACGAACCAGACGAACGTTACGGCAATAACTATTCACCAGTGTACACAATAACAAAACTATATGTGCACGTCTATTTATCTTACAATCAATATGAGAGACAATGCATGGCATACATCTGTCAATTTTCCTTAACAGATTTTCAGCTTTATCGCCAAAGCATTATGGATCAAAGTTGTATGGGAAAATTTGTCAGTTTCGGGTAACCTGATGTGCTGGGGTCTGTACCAACTTGATTCCTCATTTAAAAGATTCATTAAACAAAACGATACAACTAAATAAAATTAACATTATAATTTATCCAAGATTTTGCGTGAAACGAAATAATGTTGATTGTACAATTAGTTCTTCATGCGTGTTTATGAATGTTCTATATATTTGTTGACACGCAAATTGCTAGTATTTTAATCAGCTCGTATTTCTACACTAATTAATGTTGTTACATATACTAATGTATTTTAACGAGTCGCAAGATTCGTAATATTGTTTTAGTCTTCATCGTGTTTATTGATTGGATCAACTTAAGCATTCAGTATTTCAAACGGTCCTATTACTTTTTAATCAATCCTACAAATATATCATAAACAGAAACGTTTGTAAAAATAGATAGAGCTCTGTCATGCAAAAACGGATACACGGATTTTGATTGATTTTCTTAAAATATATAAATTACGTGTAACATTGTGCGCGATGGACTTTTAAAGTACTCAAACGATTTTAATCAAATTTATACACCGTGTGTAGTTTCATGTAATTTGAAAGATAGGATACCTTAAATCCTAATTTATAGTAGCAATATTATTTTATTGGAAATAATTTGTTTAAACTACAAAAAAACGTTAGCCATAGCAACGCGTGGCCTGCTAGTAGCTTATATCTTGAGAAAGAATATAGACTTCTTTTAAGGAAGGTCCGGGGACGCGACACATCTGGGACGAGTCTAACTGAGTGCGTGATCCAGTCAAAATATAAAACCACACTATCGAAACACACGTTCCCCAGACCTACAACCACACAATTTTAGAATCCAGAAAGCAGAACATTGAATAGAAATGACAATGGACAGAACTGTTGCTCGGCTACCGTGAACCAAAAGGTTTAATTGTTGCTAACGGCGGAACGAACAAAGGGCATATAACAGGGGCATACAAGTTCGCACCTTCTTACTGCCCATAGCAGAGAAAAACTGGAGTTGCCGGAATTCATCCTTTATTTTTAAACACTAGGGCTCAAAAATACAAATGAAGATGAAAAAGACGAAAAGTTATTTAGTCAATGTAGGCTGAAAATCAGTACCTACTCTTTAAGGGTCGGTTCATATCTCACGTAAAATACGCCGAGCGTATCATCAGTCGCACTAACGTATCATCGGTTGAGTGTGAACGGTCAATTGTTTTTCTATACATTTGTCAGTTCTGGCGTTACGCGACCGATAATACGCAACGCATGTTCCGTCAGATGTGAACCGACCCTTAAAGATCATTTTTAAAAAAACGCCCGATGTTCGCCACTTAATAATTTGAAATGTATGAATGGAAATTGGACCAAGCTGTCGCACTTGCTGCTGATCTATTGACAAGGAACAAGAAGACAAGAAACCCATTCTTTTAAGGTGCCCTAAGGTGCTATGGACAGACGATGAAGAATCAGTAGAAGGCGGAAAAATGGGCTGTTCAAGTTGGACTATCTTTAGGATAGGCTGAACCACCAGTGGAAAGCGGGCTATAGGTTGGTTGGCCTGTAACTGCTAGCAGTTTCCTATTATCAGACGTCACCATCCGCTGTAATCGCGAAAACTGTCAATAAACATCCCATTTTAAAGCTATAATATCATGTTCTCAGAACAAATCTACGATCTGTAGCATGGAGTTATGGTATTGACGTCAGCAGTCAGCTAATTTATTTGATTTTGAACCTTATCGCTGAAGCATATATGATTCAAGTTGATTGGGAAATTTTGACAGTTACGGGTAGCTTAATGTGCAGGCGTCCATACAACACTAATATCGTTATTTTTATTAATAAACTGATACCGTTATTAATTTTATCAAAGAAACAGTGAATAAAGACTGGCGCCTAAACATTTGGCTTGTGCCAAATTTGAGTTTAGATAAAGTTATCGAAAGGTTCAAAGTTGACGACCAGATAGCGTGGTGGTTAGTGAAACTGCCTGCCTAGCTATAGGTCGCGGGTTCGATTCCCGCATAAGTCAAACATTTGTGTGTTTAATATAAACAAGGGTATTTGACTTAGTCTGGGTCTTTCTATGTATAATATGTATGTATTTACAAAATAAAAGTACATATATAAGTATGTTTATCAGTTGTCTAGTACCCATAGTACAAGCTCTGCTTAGTTTGGGACTAGATGACGTTGTGTAAATATGTGAGGAATATTATCACTACATAGTATAAAACAAAGTCGCTTTCTCTGTCCCTATGTCCCTTTGTATACTTAAATCTTTGAAACCACGCAATGGATTTTGATGCGGTTTTTTTTAATAGATAGAGTGATTCAAGAGGAAGGTTTTCGTATCAGCATTGCACCCGTGCGAAGCCGGGTCGGGTCACTAGTATATTATATTATAAGTTTTGATACTTGAGTGGGATCTATTCGTCGTTCAATTCTTCTTAGAGGAACTTCTTAGGACGCTTAGACATAAGTAATTACTCTGTAAGGACTAGATAGATAGATTAATCTATAGGTCTGGAAGGGTCTTCTAGTTTTGAAACGATTTCATCCACTGTTATACAGACGAGATCATAAAAGTACGTTCGGATTTCTATTATTCTTCTATATCGGAAACTTAATTAATTCGTAAAGTCATATTCATAGTTATTATGCAAAATTACGTACTACCAGCAAGTACCAGTATTGAGATTATGTTAATTATTAAACTTGACAAGTAGTACCGATGTTATTTAAATTCTATATGAAGTACTTCTCATAGGTTATTCTATGTGCTGGCTTGCTATCAGGCATAGTTATAGGAAGCTTGTTCTATAGTTCTAACCTCTTCTAAATCAGATAATGAATGTTTATCTAATCACAGTCATTACAGATCTCTTATAGTTGTATTTAGATAACTCTAAACAGCTATTTATAAATAATCTCATATAAATTCCGCAAAAAAAAAACATATTATTAAATCGATACAAAATTTATCTTATCAACGGAAAGAAACGGAAATATTCTAAATACCTCGTAGGTACAGACGCTAGCACATCAAGCTACCCGAAACTGTCAAAATCACCCAATCAACTTTGAACCACATGCTTGAACAATAAGGTTGAAAATCTATTAAGGATGAAAGATTGTAGCAGCTTGATGTGCTGTCTGTACATTATAAATTTCCTTAAGTGTTGGTGTTTCGAACCGTTTGACATTGATTACATGTCCTAGATCCAGTAACGAGAACGTTGCGCGCTGGTAACTAATATATTATTTAAACTGTCGCCAGACCGAAACCGTAATATTGGATCATTAGTACTAAGTATGTAGGCGCCATTGTAGCTACAACCTCATATAAATATTTGAAGCAGTTTTTCCCTTGGTAACACTGAATTGTATTACTGAAAAAGCGTATTGAAGATGTTCAGTATACACTAATATTATTTAAGGCGAATGTTGATGTGTGTTGGTTTTGTTACTTCATCAAAACGCGTGGCTCAACAGATGTTGATGAAACTTCGCAGGCTTATCCGAGCGCAGGAACTAGTTGCCTCAAAAAGCGGGTTTAACTGTTTAACTGATCTAAGGTAGTAAACAATAATTAACGTAGTCTTTTCACAAGTTATCGCGAATTCGAGCCTCCGTCTAACCCATAGTTATCGTAACAAAGCCAAGGCGAGGCAAATTAAAAACTCGATGCTTCGCGCAAACGATAACAGACAGTCTGCGAGGTCGCGCAGTGTAGATCCGGCTAATCGCTGGTGATACCCACACGCAGTGACGTCATCACCTCTACTACGTTACTTGTAGTTACTTTGTTCATCTGCAACTGTCCTAGACAATTTAACCAACCGGAGACGCAATTACCGTGCCTTCCTTTCTGCGAAAGGTACGACATCGCAACGACGACAGCACAAACTTCAAGTTACTACAATATGTCGTTGATTAATAGATTTTTAACTATATCGCTGACGTAAATGGTTCAAAATTGAAAAGGAAAATTTCACAGTTTCGGGTAGCTTGATGTGTGGCTTCTGTAAATTTGCGCTTTTATTTTATTTAAATATTGTCGTGTGCAAGCATAGCGATCGACAATACATGAATGAATTATCACTATTTATTACGTTGCCACGCTCCTTACGCGTAATTTGGCAGACTTTCGCACATATATCTGTACTTATGTCGTCTCCGGATCGTTAAATGCTCTAAGGCAACTACTAAAGCACTTGATACACGCATTGTTTTTAGCGTAATAAGCCGTAACTCGGATACACGCAGTTATACGAACGCTGAATAGATGCGCGTAGAAATAATACGAGTACTTACTTTTTCCTGTTATTTAACTAATAACATTCAAAGTAACAGTTAATAATGAAATGAGTGTTTAAGTTATTAAGCAGATCAAACAAGTATGTAATGCTATGCTAAAATTCTCACAGACAAGCTGCTGTTTGAGTATGTGCATATTTACATAAATATTTTGAAATTTCACTTTTTCATATGTAATTAATAAATTCTTCTAGAATGGATTCAATACTTGTTACATTTTGAAAAATATCAGCAAAGTCCATATATATAATTTCTCGCTGGAACTTTGTGTAATTGTTGGGGATATAGTTATGAACTAAAATCACTTACCTAGATAAAAAATGAATACTTCTATAGGTTAAGTAGATGATAAACCGAAGCTGAGTAAGTGACACAGTTTTTAAATTTCATTTTAGGGTAGATCAATAAATTTAAAAGTTCCCCAAGTTATAACTATTTTTAAGTTTATATCATACTTAATTTTCCAATTATATAAAATATTCATGCTCTCAATATAATATATCACAGAACTAGACTTTTTAAGTTTAGAAACAGACAGAGAGTTTTTAACTGTTTGTTCAAGGATATTTGAACTCTGCCAAGGCTGTGGGTTGTTAGCAAGAAGTTACTAGGCCCTAGCACTCAAACACCGAGAAGGAACATAGTGAGTTTAGTTAGAAAGAGTCTGACACTCCCTCCAGTTGGACCCTCGGTGGGAGAGGTCATTTGATGATTTCGCACCAAAAAAGGGTACTTGAAATAAGATATCAATAGTACTTTACTCTTATTTATTCAATTTTAAGTTTAAAACACCACTTGAGGACAATTATATTAACCCCAGCAAGTTTTATTCTCTATCTTTTGTGTTTCTCAATATATATAATTACACATTGTTTATTAATGATACCTTTTTTTTATATATTTCTCATTGAATTGGAAGACAAGCAAGTGAAACTGATGTAAAATATATTTTTTTGTTAGTAAGTTAAATAATCTCACCATGAGAAAGCATAAATCTATCACAAAACTTGAAGAAAAACTTGTCCATAATGATATGATGCGACAGGTATTCTATTTATAAATCTTGCAAATCAATAGATGTGAATACAGTCATATATGAAGTGCACTTCAATGTATCTTAAAATACCACTTGATTTGATATAGTAACGAGTAATATTTGATTTACACAATATCGTGACAAATACCCTCTAAATAAAATAAAGTGTTCTCTTTATCACTCAAACAACACAAAACTGTTTTGAATGACCATGTTAGAAAAATACTTTTCATTAATAAAATGTAGGTTTGATAAACTAGACTTTAAGAATCAGTTTACCTGTAAAATAGGCGGAGAGATATAGGATATGAAGTTTAGCATCACATTGAAATGTAATATAATTAATACTAAACCATGGCATTGATATTATTATACATTATAGGCATTTAGAATATGAAGTAAATAAAGAACTAGCATACATATGAAAACAAAAGACAATAATTTGCCACCTCAACAAGTGGTTCACATAACATGCGTTAATTAGCAGTTTAGGGTAATCTAATATTCTATAAATTTTTGATGTGCTCATAAAAACATAGGAAATGTTATATTATTATATACGACCCGCCCCGGCTTCGCACGGGTGCAATGCTGATACTAAAATTATACATATAAACCTTCCTCTTGAATCACTCTATCTATTAAAAAAAACCCCATCAAAATCCGTTGCGTAGTTTCAAAGATTTAAGCATACAAAGGGACATAGGGACAGAGAAAGCGACTTTGTTTTATACTATGTAGTGAAGTTGTGTGTCTATGTGAGTAAACCAATATTAGAAAGAGGTTATAATAGATAGTTCTAGGTTTTCAACTAATTAAAAAAATCTTTACCGAGACGCTGCCACATTATTTGTGAGTTTTGGAGTCTATATTTTGTTCAGGTATAGGAAGTAGTTCAGGACACGGATGCAACAGCAAGCAACAGTTAATCACAATGCTAGGTTCTGCACTTAGCAACACATTCATAAAATTGCAAAATGGTTGACTAAGTTATATTTTTTATGAGGGTACTTTGAAACTTAGAATTCAACTAAAGTGAAACCAATACATCAAAGTTGAAGTATAAGTACCATCCCGTCAGCCTACCCATAACTGTCAAATTTTACATATTGAATATTAACCTTCGGTATTCTGGTAAGGTTGAAAATATATTAAAGAAATTTAACAGATTGAGGTAGGTTGATGTGCTGGCTGTCTCTACTTGGATTCAGCTAATTATCTATACCAAGTGAACTAAATGTGTGTAACAATCATTCCAGTTCCTCTCATATTAATCATACATTCACAGCAGGAAACTTAACTTGTAAACCAACCACAATAATAAATTTTAAGGAATATTTTAAGCAATTTTTACTCAACAATTACCTCAAAATATAAGTATTACCTAATATTTTCTAAACTCCTAGAAATATCATAACATGTTGTCTTTAAAAAGTACCATCTTTAGGGCTAGAAGCAAGCCATCATATTTGGCAATGTTAATGGTTTAAGACCGTGTTTTATCATAAGTTGGCAAAAGTAGGCACTGCCTAATGAAACTATAGTATGTACTTACTTACTAAGTATTAAACCAACTCACCTCACTGAGAAATCATAAATACTTCACAATGGTAAAATTATTATTGGATACTTAATTTTTTTTTTTTTGTTATTAAAACTCCGTGAGCTCATCGAAATTTTCAATAAGGTTTTTAAAATTACTCTAGGTATATGAGTAATTACTTCAGTAACACAATAGTTTGTAATATACGTAAAACTTTTGTCGACTTACAAGATGTGTATACCCATACACTGTACCGCATAAAAGTAACTATCCGAAGTAAGTTTCAATTGAACCAAATAACTTCGTGATAATATCACTTCAACAATATTTTCATCCTAGACTACGCAAGCCAAGACGAGTTAAACGAAGGAGCTCTAACTAAATAACTGCGATACAAACCGTAAACACATCAATAACACGCACTGCACTTAGTCCATATAATAAATTATCCCATCACAAAAAATATACGAGTCTCTTTAAATTACTACGATATTTCACAAACAATTTTCACGAGTAATTATTGAGTTTTGTAATAATCGCCTGCTCAAAACTCTTCATTTTCAGTTGACAACTAAAACCACAGACAAAGTAAATACTCTCTACTCTACCACAGCACGTAACGGAATCACTGGTCGGATACACACTCCGGTTTAATTTTACACATAATATAATTTTAGTGGTAGTGCTATTAGAGCATACTATGGTAAATTAAATATTAATCTGACAATATAACATAAACTTAAATGTAGTATAGTAAACTGATTGTAAAAGTAAACTGAGTTTATGGTAAACTTTGATCTCAATAAAAGAGAATTACTTTTGATGGTTATTTATTTACAAACACTATTTACACCATTAATGAAAAGTAAAAGAGAATGCCCTACCAACATCTGTGTACGATAGGTATTATGTGTATTACCTACGGAATACCAAACATGATTTCCATTATGATCGCAATAGTTTAGTAGAGTCCAGCAAAAAAAATCTCAATTAAGCAGGATCCATTTGCTGAAAACTATATACTGTACCTAATTAGATTCTTTGTATCTAAGGTGACTAGACTAATCTGAAGCTTCCATGGTCTACCATCATCTATTTGGTAGCGCAGTCGGTTTTAAAGAAACCATAGTGCCTATTGAAAAGATAATTGGATACTTTTAGACAGGCCGATATACGTTTAGATTAGTGGCGTAGCTATACTTTCTGTGGCCCGTGGATAAGTCCTTTGATGGGGCCCTACCAGTAAATCTCGTCACAGTTTTAATATATTGAAATGTATTGTGGTCTTTAGTTGTGTCACTTTAAATAGGTCCAGGTTTAGCAGAAATAAAAAACACCCCCGAGATTGAGATTCTTCTGTTTTTGGTATAGAAAAGGGCGCCAAGGAAGTATCGCCCGTGGCCCCGAGATGGCTAGGGACCTATGTGACTTAGCCCGGCCGTATACGGACTCAATTATATTACTTTACTCTATGCACGGATTGCTCGAGCATTTAGCGGCTGGGCAATGAACACGGACTGCTCAAGCGGTCGTCGTCGATTGCTCAAGCGGTAGGTTGTTGACTGCTCGAGTACCTAGTTGATAGTCGACTGATCTAGCGCAGTGAAGCGGCTTGAGCAGTCGAGTGTACGGCAGCGAATGAATGACTATAGTCCACTGCGCGGTCGCGGCTTTAAGCAGTCGATCTCAACTGCTCGACGCAGTCCGTGTACGGCCTCGCTTACTTTGGCGAAGTAATTTGACAGGGGCCGTACTGCCAGCTGCTCAAATTCTTGCAAATTGATCTGACGCCAGTTGAACGTGGTCGAAGACAACACTACAGACCATTGACTTATTATTATGTATATTATAGCGAATAGCGATATACGAGTATATCGATGCTAAGATTATACTGAAACTGGGTAATAAAAAAACACCTCAATCTTTAAACATTTATTAATTCTGTTCACAAAAATACGGATTCATGTTTTCTTTTTTTACATTAGGTTGCTACGTATTAAAAAAATAGATTTTGCATGTACTTAACGCTTATAAGAAAATACAAAATATATGAAGACTAAATGGGGTCTTCCTATTGTTACTTTTGATAAACACTGCGCTATCACATTAATTTTACAGTTCATAATAAAAAAAGAACAGAATACGTCTTGAATAAAAAAATTGATCGGCATGACACGTCAAAAATGGTCCCGCCATAGTCCACAACATCATAGCCTGATTATTATATTGATGCTTCGATCATTAATAATAACCAGATACACAATCCCAACAAAAACGCACATAAAACTGTCCTCAAGTTGCGGTAAATGTAAAGGGAAAGAAAATAGAAAGAAAGAAACATAATTGGCCAACATAGAGTAAAAGAAATTAAATTTTATTTTTATGAATTAAATTCTGATTTAATAAAGACATAAAAACACACAAAATTTTACGACCGAGACTCCTCGTCACCAATGACACTAGAACACCAAAAGGATGACCAATCTCTGATTTGGTCAGTGTAACGGTGAGGACGTTTTTTGTCGCGGATTGTATATCCAGTTGTTAATAACGATCGAAGTGTTTCAAAATATACCATTATTACATTTACCAAATAAAAAATAATAATCAATACCAATTTCATCTAAATAACATACAACCAAAAACAAATAATTCATTAATAAATTTTTTTGGTACCATATCAAAATATTCAATTAATAATAAAAATTAAAATTATATCTAAAAGCAATTTGAGCAATCGAGAATTCTAGGATTTAATTGGTGTCAACATGCATTCTGGATACTCGTGTAGGGCAAGTTTTTTTCTGAAAATTAAAGAAAACAATCCTGTAGGCAATTGTTGGACAATTTCTCAAAAAAACAAATTGTCAGCATGTATATTATATAATACACTAGCGACCCGCCCCGGCTTCGCACGACCTGCGTTTGCAATGTAAGCGGAAAAAGTGTAATTATTTACGACATCACATTAGGAACCTCAAAAATAACAGTACTTCTCCACTATTTAATGGATGTTATTATACATATAAACCTTCCTCCTGAATCACTCTATCTATTAAAAAAAAAACGCATCAAAATCCGTTGCGTAGTTTCAAAGATTTAAGCATACAAAGGGACATAGGGACAGAGAAAGCGACTTTGTTTTATAATATGTAGTGATAATAACAAAAATACTATAGACATTTTACTAAAATTATCACAAAACTAGCAAACGGCAACAATTTCGACCGCATCCCAAAGGACCATCCTCACCCACCAGGATAAAAATATCGTAGACTTCTCAAATATAGCCTGGGTAACGCATCATTCGCTATTGTAACCAACTGACAGAAAAAACTTCTTTCAGCCTTAGCGAAATTAACTCTGTTTGTATGTCACGCTTTCACGCCGAAATTACTGAACCGATTTCAATAAAATTTAGTAGACATATAGTCTAGAGTTTCAGAAAGGACATATGCTACTTTTCGGGCCTCGGGCGGCGGGTGGCACAGCGGGGATCAGCTAGTTTTGTATATTTAGTTCTCATACCTATCCCCCTTTTTGTTAGGTGACCTCCATGTTATAAGGAGATCCTTAGTGTTCGGTAAATGGGTGAATTTTGCTTAGGTAAATGGGCAGTCATTTGTACTAGTCCGACGCCCAAAAAGTCTAAGGTCAGATAGGTAAAGTTTAAGGTCAGACAGGCATTTGCTCCATCCAAACTTGATACTTGTACCCACTGCCGGTCGGTTAGACTGCAAACCGATTCCAATAAAGTTGAGAAAATGCTAGGTACATGATAATGTAATAGATACTGACCTATGCCGATTGTAGACCCGGGTGAAATGTACTCTGTGGCAAGTGTATATCATCATAAACAAACACAGGCCGGTGACGAACGCGCCAGCAAGCAAAGCCATAAACTGAAATGGAAACACATCAAATAAATATAAATGAAAAAATACTTATTTTTGCCAACTCAATCCTAAGCTAAACCGGTCAAACAACTAGTCAAATAAAATACTTTTATTGAACTGTCAAAAACGGTTGCTTTGTATGAAAACATGAACTATGACGTCACTGATTTTTCACATCAAGCCGTATACTTATTTCGATTATCTTATCAACAAGATATTGAAAAAAAAACACATTGGAAAACTATAAATTAAACTGACATTATTTTAATATGCTTTACAAAATGCATAATTGATAAAGTATTTTATTTTTGTCCCGGTCATCATCCCAGTTCTAATCAACTAGTATTCTCTGAAATACTGCTACATCTACAATGCTAAACAAATTTTAAAGTTCAAAGATAAACGACGTACGAACATTAAAGTACCTATGTTAGAACTTCATGACTCTTCAATATAATGGGCAGATTTATTTGTGGGCTTTTTGGGTAGGCTTGATGTCCGTAATTAGAAAGGGTCCCCAGGATCCCTTGAAAATAGAAGACGATAATGCGAAGAAACCTTAATTTCAAAATCGGACAATAAGGCCTTTTAGAGTGAACCAGAAATCGACTGACCATTATAATGTATAGGCCAGAAAACTTATTATCTATTCATTCAATTTCTCACTTCTGAAACTCATACCATAAATGATCAGGTAAAGTAAATTCTGATGTTGATTGATCCCATTGTTGAGGAGAAGTATGTATGTTTTATATCAATTTTTTTTTAAGTTTCTTTCATAAAATATTCATTTTATAAAATATATTTAATGCTTGAGTTACATAAAGGTATGTAGGTGTAAGGTTGAGTGCTAGCCCGCGTGTGTTACATAAGTATTTAAATTTCTTTATTTAATTACATCACACAAATTGTGTATGAAAAATATTGTTTAAAGGTTCTTCAAACCAACAGACAGACATGTGTTGCTGGGGAGTTTGTTGCGCCACTTCTTCTTCCCAGCAAAAACACGTAGGAAGTGGTGAAGGGTGGGCGTTTTGGGGGCTGTCTTTTGTAATATTTGACGTTCAAAAAGTGCTGTTTTACAGCCAATTTTGAATAAATGATTTTGAGTTTGAGTTATAAACCTGTTCTGATTTATGTAATGGGCTTTTAAAGTCGTGTAAATCAAATAGATAAATGATTAAGTAGCTGTATAGGTTGGGTTGTAAAGCCTGATGACCTTTGACCTAGATTTTATGAATCTGTTCCAGGAAGCAGACACTCAAGGGAAATTTTTATATCCCCATTTCGTCTGATACTGTAAACAACTCTAGCTCTGGTTGGAACTCCTACTGGGTACATGGTACTCAGGCTGCCTGGTCTAACGTGTATTCTTTACTAGCTGTCCCCAGCGGTTTCACCCGCATCTTTGGTTACTGCTCCGCTCCCGTGTGTCTTAGCGTGATGGTATATAGCCTATAGCCTTCCCCGATAAATGGGCTATCTAACACTGAAATAATTTTTCAAATCGAACCAGTAGTTCCTGAGATTAGCGCGTTCAAACAAACAAACAAACTCTTCAGCTTTATAATATTAGTATAGATTTGAATCATGTAACGTAGTCAATGACCAATACATTACTTACCCTGCTTCTACATTCCTCTTCCCAGTTAACAGTAAGAAGATTGTCATACAGTTTCAGAAATCTTTCAACAGGACAAATTTCTCCACAAAACGGTATTTTAAGAACTTTCGGCTCGACGATGTTGACAGAATTTCTATAAGAGATCCTGACGTAATGTACGGTTGAGTTACCTTCTGGAATATACAGAACGGGTTAATTAGCCGATTCACATACAACACAGTGGCGTGTGGATATGTTCGCGAAATGAAAAATTTCAGCGAATTTCATAGAAGTTAATGATCAAAATATGCAAGGTACATATAATGGTGTCCAGACCGATTGCCAGCCACGGCTAACGTTCCCTCTAAGGAGATCAGCCAGCGACGCAATACATATTGTAAGACGGACGCATGCACGCACATTTGCGCAGTCACAGATGCACTCTCTATCACCTCACTCTCAGGAACAGCAAGAACAGAGAGATCACAAGCAGGATGTATGTCCATTGTGTCCATGTGTGTACATTTACATGATTTCCAATGTATCAGTTCCCAACTTCCATCCTTGGGGCTGCTTTTATGAGTCTCTTTAAAACCCACAAAGCGATTTCGGTCCGACCCGGGAATCAAACCCGAGACCCCGTACACAGCAGTTGCGCTATGCAACTATTAGACCAACAAGGCAACATATAAGTGAAAATAGTAAATAATCACACTTACTTGTCAATAATTCAAATAGTATAGTAGATGTATATACTGGGCAGTTTCCATCATACATGCCCAGCGCGTTCAGCACACTCCCCACCGTGAGGTCGTGACCACTATACATGAGTACCTTATGGCTCTTGGCAGTACTGGACATGGAAGTCAGCATGTGCGCCATTATGTGTTTGATGAGCGGACCAACCTTCAATCGGGCGAGGAGCGGCGTGCCCGTTTGTGTTGTAAAACTGAAAATAAATGATAATTGATATTTATTTTGCAAATAGGTTGAAATCCACACTTTTACACGTCAACACATTTTTTTATAAAATAACGAGATGAGGTCGGCATTTCCTAACCGACTGCCTTGAGAAGAAACGCCGAAACAAACTCAAGGGTCATAGTCTCTTTTAAAGTCCAGACATAAAAAGAAATTACATACTAAAGTATGGATGAGCAATGTAGGCTTGTGTCTGAAATGACCTTTTGAAGAAAGTGTCATACAAGTTTGAATGGACCTAATAAATAATTAAATACACTATGGAAATGTACCCAAGAACAACCCCCGGTTTGTGCTAAAGTATTGCTAACTATGGAAGAAAAACTACTTGGGCTAATGTGATGGGAAGCTAGTGGACTAGGGAAGGGAAAACTATAGGGACTATGACCCCCTGCCGATGACTCGCCAGCTCACTTACCGGGCCCCCGGGAACTAGTCGCTAAGTCGCAACAAGGGGGCAACGGGGCTATTATTATTATTATAACAAGTAACATAACAAAGCTAACTCTGATAAAGTGACTCAGTACCTCTACTTAATACTTCTAAGACAGACAAGATAAACAATCAAAGTGTGACATACATATTAAATTACAATTATGATAAGTTGTTATTGTCATTAATACAGTAACAAATAGATAAGGCTTTAAAGAAATTACTATTACTAGAAACCAGTTTTTTTTTTTACAAAATAATTAAGAGGGTACATTGAATAAAAATAAAAGTTTAAAGGACAAGGAATTATAATTTCTTTGGGATTTTTTTTTAGGAATGTTAGCAGTAACCTTACACACATTTGTTAAACTATTCGAATGGGTTGTTTCATTCGGGAGATCTATAAATATAATAATCTATACATATAATAAAATCGAAGAAAAGTCAAAACTGTACATTGAATATTTTTTTAAAAGAATAATATGGGCGTGATCTAAAATAGATATCCAAGCCAAAAACATAGTTTTTGGAATTTTTGTCTGTTTGTCTGAATGTATGTCCGGGATAATCTCATTAACTACTGCATGGATTTGCTTAAAATTCGGCATGAATATAACTAAGAGGTCGGGTCAACGTATAGGCTACATATTATCACGCTATCATTACGGGGGGAGGGTGGTGAATGTTTAATCCTAATGCCCACGCGGACGAAGTCGCGGGCAACAGCTAGTATAACATTATAATTAAAACTAAACATCAGAAAAAATCCCTTATTCACTTGCGGCTTGCCGGCTACTACTTGAATGTTTCCATACCCATGTAATCACTGAGTTAATTAACATATTATGTAGTTAAATAATAGTAAAAGAGTCCAACCTGTAGCACGCTGGCTCTTGCATCTTGTCCGGGAATACAGACTGAGTCCAGTTAGGCAACGTAAAATTGTACAAAGTCTCAATGTATAAAGTACTGTAAATGTCATCTATTTCATAGTAGTCCTTTACCTTCATGCCAGTATACGCTGACAGGTAGCTGAAAAGAAAAATGTGAATAGTGAAATAATAGTGTATGTAAATGTTTTGCGCAATACATTACACTCCACGCTCAGCGGTGTGAATATAAAATTATGCAAATTGGCTATCGTTCAAATATATTCTAAGTTATTTCTGCATATGCTTTAACACAATTAATAAAGTCACTAAGTATATAGGCTGACTTTGACTCAGTCTAGGATGAGAGAATAATATACAAGATATTCTAAAAAGGTTGCATAAAAATTTTCACATAAAAAATTACTCACTCCATCAAATGTTGATATTTACTCAGTCTTTCTCTATACGGCTTGGAGTAAATAAACCTGTCTAGCTCTCTATCGTAAGCGGGGCAAGGCTTTTTCATAGCAATGAGTTCGTCCTCTTTTTCTGGCACCGTGTGCACTGGTATCGGTTGCCAGTTTATCTCCATGTCCCACCTGGTTTTCTTGTTTGGTGGGTATAAACCTGTTCATGAAGGTTTTAAGTAACTGTTACCAACATAATATCAACATATTTGGGTATTAGGATAATGCAAGCATCTCACCAGCCAAATTCGCTTGAGCAGACATAAGAGTACGGTCCACGTCTGTTGACCGAATATAAATTTCGGAAGGGTCAAATTCCTCTGACAACAAGTGCTGGAATGATGATGTGGAAAATAAATACACATATGAAAATTGCAGTTATTATTAAATGTGCTGTTGGTTAGGTATATTGTGAGCATTAACAAGATAACATTATAATGAACATGTTGTATTATTTACTTTCATAAATGTGTGGACAAGATTACAGTTTTATATTATAGACAACTTTTATTTGAGTTTAAGCTGTATCATATAATATACAATATGAAATGTATGTAGCTATGTATAACATACAAAATGAAATAATGATCCTACTATGATCCATCTACTCATAGAAAATGATGACTCCAGCACATTACTTGGAGATCATATTTCTTAGAAGACTGTAAATGATTACAAATAAAACCTGGCAATAACCATAGATTAATCGAAACCACATAAAGGGACACTATTTTGTGTATCTAAGCACACAATGCCCGAACTTATCCCCATTAAACAAGTCAAATCCTTACCAAGTTATGCGCTGGCTACTGTACTAATAATTTAAAGACACGAAGACCCTCCACATTAGAGCAACATAAATCTAGGCAAAATATGCATCAAATAATCATAAGAGGGTAACTAAAAACCGTTAAATTGTCTGTTAATTGCAAATTAAAGTTATCAGCAATTTACAACAAAACTACCCATATATTGGTTCCATTTGATTTTACAAAGGTATGTGTATTGTACAATCTCAGATTACTTGCAAAAATTGTTTTGGAAAATAATTGCTAACGAAGCATTTAAGGTGTCAACTTACCGCATATCGCTTTCGTAACCATTTGCCTAATGCGTAATGCTGCTTTTTACCCGTATTTGTGAGTTCCCCAAATTTAACGGGCCAAAGAGATTCGTTTCTCCAGGGATCTGTGGGGTAGGGATCCACTGGTGTCCTATCACCATGTCTGTATATGATAGCAGCATATTTTACGTTCGTTTCGTCAGCATAGGCCACTGTCGCAAATATAAGAAGTACCAGTAAAGGAATCATTATTTTGATACTAAAAATTATATAAACTACCCCAAATTATTGCACTTATAAAACTGAATTTACAAATAGTTGAATAATTTATTTAAAAAATATACTATCGCTAAATTAACTTTCGAAATTAAATGCAACTGATAAAAGTAAGTCACGCATTGGAATTACAAAAAAAAATATCGAGCAAATCAAACAAAATTGAAAATGATTACGCTTCCTTCAAAACTGTCAGATAATAAGGTGAAAAGTGCTCTGTGATGTCGATGTCGCTACGCGCGCAGTTGTGTTGACAGCTATAAACAATGTTGCCAAACGTTTTATAAACAGCGAGAGACCGCCGAGGCTTGATAAAATATAAAGCCATCTACCAAAATCAAAACACCTGCAGGCTGCAGGCAACCTATACTAGACCATTCGAATGACCTAACAAGGCATTACAGGACAGACATGCGAGGAAAAAACATGAAATGTTTATGTACACGTAGCGTCATCTAAATGTCCGTAGGAAGAAACATATCATATTGTAATTATAATGAATAACACTAGATGGCGTATGCATTGATGTAATAAAAATAAATTCTGCAAAGGAGAATGGGAAGATTTGTATCGGAGTTGACCCAACATGCAACACTTATAGCAAAATGGTTATTAAATATTGTACGCTTACCCTCAAAAAATATTTTAAAATCAAAATCAGTCCCGCCATTCTCGAATTTTATTGTGACTCACGAACAGCGGTTAATTTTTATATGTCTGTATTTTATTTATGTAATTTTTGTATGAATATACCATTAGTCTATTGCGTACCTATATTATGTATATTTTACGAACTGAAGTAAACACAACAGGCTAACCAGATGTGAAAGGTCAAAACATCTCACATTTAAAACCAACAAATGTACCTATAAGTATTTACCATTTATTATATAAAATTAATAATTCAACTCTTTACTATTCTAAACAATGTTGCAACTTTGTGTAAATAAAAAAAAAACGGGTTTGATCGAAAATCATGTCAATAATTTTTTGGCAAGGTCCTTATTGATTATTCTCCTATTTGGCAAGACATCTTCATATAAGTTCATTGCCGGGCAAAGACCTTCCGACTTGACGTATTTGTACCCTACGTGTGTCAACTCTGCCCATCTTGTAGGTACAGATCACATAAAGTCACTCCAATCTATCAACCTTAATATCTTTTCAACTTAACTGTCTCTGAAGCATATGGCTTGAAGTTGATTGGGAATATTTTGTCAGTTTCGAGTAGCTTGAAGTGCTGGCTACAAAAATGTTGCTATAACTAGTTTTACTAAAATGTTCAATATCTACCTACTGCTATAATAGCCTATTGCGCCCTGTCAGCATCCGCTGCATGCTACAATATGTCTGAAAACGAACAACATGAATGTGGTCCGCAAACGCGAAACGGATCGAATTTTCAATTTTATAAAATAATTTTAGTAATCAAATTACAGCAAATCTATACTGCAATACATACAAAAATGCAGTTTAAATTTAAATTCCATGCCTCCACGGACTCCACATGTCCCCTGAACAGTCTTGAACTTGCCATTTTCCCTTGAAGTATGTAACTTAATAAAAAACTATAATACTTACTTAGGTACACCTACCTGCCTACATATTATTATATTACACAATGTTGCAATATAAGTATATTTATTCCCAAAAACCAGCCACGTCAAAGCTTTTATGGCAGCAAAAACCTTGAATTAAGTAGGTACATACTTATGCATACTATACAACACAAATGAACAAAGTCTAGACTAGACACTTAGATTTATATGAGATCTATAGCGTACAAACTTATAGACAAATAAATGTACTCGTTTTCTTAAACAAGGGCATCAACACGCATACAGCCAACGATTTTAATACGGAAGAATTGTTAACCAAAATAATTGTCCGATCAATACTTTTGAATGGTCTCAATGATTTAAAGTACGCACTTTGTTGGACATTCATGGGCATAATCGGAAGGCAGGCCCCAGTCCATATGTCCAATATTTTCCGGCAAAAGTATATTAAGAAGGGCAACTGCTGTCATATTTATTCAACGAAGTAGGTTACACGATTAAATAAATGTCGATTCAATGTTGAGCAAATTGAAAATAAAAGTAAAATTAACCTATTTTTTACCTATTTAAAAATGAATTATTAATTTAATTAAAAAAAAAACACAGTCCCTAGAACTGGCCACTTATATTATTTGCATTTCTAAATTCGAATTGTATTTTTAAAATTATCAATTGATTGTTTGTCTTTGATACCCGCAGTATAAAGATTTCGCAATGTTTCTATAAAGAAACTAAATATCCGCTTAAAAGAATATTTGAAGATTCTGTTGGGTGTATTATTACGAAATCATATTTATGTAGACACCCAAAAATTAAGAAAGTGATAGATAGTCAGTTATAGCGCCAGCAACCAATCAGATCTCGTCTATGTGTTATCTAATAAAATTCCGGAGAATCATCTCACCTGTGACCTCAATGAAAGTGCCGGCTCAGACGCGTGACGCTCGATCATATTTATTACTTTATGGATTATCAGCAATACCCTCGCGCTGACCATTGCAACACATCAATTACAATATCTACTCATCTAAGGCTTTATTACGTTGATTATGTAACCAACGAAATGAGATCCTTAAACTTCGAAACTTACATAATTTGATGCCACCTAACTAATTATAAAATTCATGTGACCTATCTAAAATGTAAAAGTTCACGACACCATTAGCAGGAAATCGTGTAAAAAGGTCAATAGCGACATTTTGTTATTCATAATGTTATAGCCTTTCTGAAGACCCGTTAGGATAGTTTCCAAAATGATGCTTGGTAGGCATGTCACGATATGGTGCAGCGACGCGGAGACGTCACAACAGGATTTACTGAGTTTAACAACTGACAGTTGAGTTAAAGTAGTTATTTAGACAATGTAGTTGCGCGCACGCCACTCGAATATAAATCAGGCTGGTGGTGGCGCACGGCGGCGGCGCGGCGGGCGGCGGCGGGCGGCGGCGCGGGCGCTGCAGCCGCAGACACTTGGAGTGTACCGGAGGTGTTCGTGTTTGAGCGCCAGATCAAGCGTGGCCTCCGTCGATTGTGGACCTGCACAAAGCCGTGCCGCGGAGAAAGGACCGACACTAGTGCCTCTTGCGACATCGCCACCTACACCACACAACCATGAAAATCCTACCCCTGTGAGTAACCTAACCACTATATTTATGTTACTGAAGTTCTGCCCCTTCACAGTTCGTTGTTCCCCTAAAGTTTCTTGCTTATCAATTACTAAGATATCGGTGCAGCTGTGCGATTGCTTTTGCGATGTCTCTTTATTTATGTCATTTAACACTTACTTAGTTTCCAACTTAAACTAAGCTTTCGAGTGCGTTATATGGAAAAGCTTTTTGGATACCATTCCTAATAACGTCCCCTAGCAATTAACAATTTCGGTAGGGATTTCGCACGGCGATATAATTTGAAAGGTAGGCTGATAGCAAGTTCCTGTAAACAAGAAACTATTCGGCTACGGATGGTAGTTTTTTGACATAAGCTTTATAGAATAGACGTCAAAAGGGTACAGGCCATACGCAAAACGAATATATTATTATTTACATGTGAACGATTGTGTTAGTAGCCCGTATAACGTGTGGTTATTGTCCAGGTGTAGAGTATTGCTTTATAAGCTATGACGAAACGTAAAAACGTAATCATAAATACAATATAAGCCTAGGAATGTTTACGGCGTGTGTTGCCTTTCTAATATAATTCTCAATGGTCAAACGTAATACCAACGCACCCTTGTACTTAGTGCAACTGACAGTTTGCGGACATTATAATGAATGCCGCCCACGG
Source organism: Heliothis peltigera (assembly GCA_958496145.1). NCBI lineage: Eukaryota > Metazoa > Arthropoda > Insecta > Lepidoptera > Noctuidae > Heliothis > Heliothis peltigera. The sequence continues at coordinate 13,285,950 of OY292321.1, read as the reverse complement.
CTCGGTCACTCTGTAACACATTACTACATTATTCTAATAACGATTAACATCTAAATTATATCTGTAAATTAGAGCAGGGCGTTCGTAACTAATATTTCATAATTTGTTGACTTATAAACCTCATTATAGAAGACGGGCTGACCCGGCGTAACAAACTAATTAATTTTCAAATTAATTGAGCGAAACCAAGAACCGGTTATATGAATGAGTCGGTCCCATGTTGAAAGTTGGTCCCTCGACCTACGATCAGCTAGTCGAGTGTTATGTAGGATGCGGCAGATGCAGCCGTGCTAGGCTCGGCTCTGGAGTCGTGGCATTTACGACTCGTCGCTTCATTGTTATGTAAAGCATCTCCGCAATCCTCTATGCACATGTGTCATGACACTCTGATGTCTTAACACCTAAACGTATTTGTAAAGCTATCATTTGCAAAGCTTCGATATAACAGTTTCTGAATTATTGGAGGCTTTTTGTCCATCGCCCATCTATGCGTTTTCTTCTATTAGCAATCAGCCATGTGCTGGGCTGACCTATAGGCGAAAATCTTGATTAAAACTTTATATGATATACTTTTTCGGTTAAAAATAACAGTACCAACCAACCATTTATATTAACTGAATTGGATAATCCAGCGACTTAATAATATTCGTGTTGAAGTCCTTGATCGTATTTTGTCGGCCTTTGGAATGCTTAGAGTTCAAAATACATGGCAATTTACATAGAAATATATTCAGAAAATATCCTGATCAGCATTAAATCGTTGTGAAAAGGTTTACAAATCACTCTGAGAGCACGTGTGGCGAGTTTCAACTACATGTTCCCACTGATACTTACTCAACTTAGAATATATTATTATACCCATAGATTTTATAACAAATTCCGTATATTTTATAATAAATTGATGAGTAATTTTTACCGTGAATAAAACTGTTGTAACATCTAAATAATAATTTCGAAAATCGCGTTTACGAAAGGCAACAAGCGCCTTTAGAATTCATTGTTTCAAAAACTTTCACGTGTTTGCATTTGAAGTGAATATGCAACATGGCTGGTTAGGTATATATCGAAAATCCTCCAAAAACTCGAAGCGGAAAATATTATGTTCGGATAATTAAAACAAGGCTTAAGAATTAGTGTTTCTACATTTTGCAACGTCGGTAGGTAACTATTGATAATGAATGCAACCACTTCCACTTGCTGGCCTCAATTAATATAGATTATAATGTATTAAAATTCTGCATCAGGTTGATGCAGTTTCTACCCTTTTGAATAATTTTGGAGGCTTTTAATGTTTAGCAACCGATCGACTAAGACAATGATAGGCGTGGGTTGATGTGATGCACGCTCATTGTGTGCTCCATCATTGCACATCGTACATTCGGCACGTCCATAGAACACAAGAACTCGGGTCATAGATTAAGTATCTCTATAAGCATAAGTCATAACTTCGATAAAACAAAGGAGTGACTGCTTGTAGATGCGCTCAAAAATATCTAGCTCTTACTCAATGCCGGCATTACCTACTGCGCACATAAGACATTTGCCAATACAACAAAGTTGCTCAACCAGACGATTGACATTTGCCTATAAAATCGAGGGACTTGTAAGCATTAAACGTTTCACAGTATCTTCCCAGACTGCATCCGTTCTTGCGATACTAAAAACTTAATGTTGCTCCTAATTTTGTGTCCACTGAGAGCCCCAAGACCCAAATGTGAAGCTTTTGTAGCTTTCGGCATAATGTGAGCTTGTGAGCTCGTTGCTCAACAGTTATGAAGCTGCATTTCATTGTGAGAAGATTCGTGCGCCAAAGCTCTCATTGTTTCTCAATTCACCGCGCTAGTGTTAGATCCGCATCAAATCTATTGTAATAGTTTTAATCCAATTATAATTTTCGCATCGCTACATGTCTACGTTTAGGCGCTCCCTGTGTTGCTCCGCATCGCTGTCATTGCGGTGAAGCCGTCGATGGCCTCGGACATCATGGTCTGTCATGCTGCAGAAGTGCTGGCCGGATTTCACGACACGCCAGCATAAACGACATTATCCGTCGGGCTCTCTCCTCTGCCGGCGTACCAGCCGTTTTAGAACCTAATGGCCTGGTACGTGACGATGGGAAGAGACCGGACGGTATGACGTTGTTGCCTTGGAAGTTAGGTAGGCCTTTGGTGTGGGACGCTACTTGCGTCGATACCTTCTGCAGAGACCTCCAAACGACGAAAATATAGTAATCTCGTTGGTAACTATACTTTTGAGCCGTTTGGAGTCGAAACACTTGGACCATGGGGTCCGAGTACACGACTACTTTTTAAGGAAATCACCAAAAGGTTGATTGACGCTTCGCGTGACCAGAGGGCTGGCTTGTTCTTTGGACAAAGAATAAGCATTGCCATCCAACGTGGCAATGCAGCCAGTCTTCTGGGCACGTTTCCGAATGACAGCGACGCGGAGGAATACTTCGATGCCTGACGTGTATGTATATATGTATAATTATGTTAATTTAGATATTTTTTTTTGTAATTATAGATAGTAGTTTTTAGTTAAGTATTATAATTTTTAAGTGTTATTGTTAATTTTCGAAATCCGTGGGAACAGTGGTGCAATCGGTGTTTGGGTCACGAGAAGGCTAGTAACGAAATTCCTGTAAAAAGTGCGTAATGCCGTCATGGCTGGGTGCAGAGCGCGGCGCGGCGACGAGAGCGCCCGGGGGCAGAGCATTGCTGGCTGCCGCATTGCACTGCGAGGTCAGCCTACTTTTTACCACTTCTGGTATCTGGCCGACTGACCTTGACGTGATTTGAGGTTAAATTTACACATTCGGAGTGCCCACACACGTGCGACATAGTAAATTACATTGCCTAGTATAGAAAGCTGCACTTTTTCCGACGTGACTTGAACTGCAATGATATGATTTCTACTCACAAGACAAATGACAAACAAAACGCGAGGCATCCTTTCACAAAATGCACCGGCACGTCCGTAGGCGCGGAACCAAGTATTTGTGAAATATCAATAGTGATGAATGCTGAATTGCTGATAGGTTTTGTTCGCGGTATCGTGTCGGCGCATATTATCTGCCGGACAATGCCCGCCGTCGTTAGATCGTCAATTACATAAAACAGAGAAAGCAAAGGGAAGCTGTTGTCGGAAGCGGATACGGAATTGAAGCGCAGTCCACATGAGGCGACCCTGTGCGGGACCTGTTGTACAACAATCTATGTCGTAGAGCGACATGTTGACCTCTGCGCGATGCGGCGCATGGGGAGTCTCGGGCTGGCTGCCGAGCGCCGACCCGGAGGTGGTCGCCACGCTGCCGCGCCGCAAACGCGACATTCACCCAGCCTCGGCATGCCATACATCGTATTTGACATTTAACGCCATTGAACTATGCATGTCATAAGCACCCGTTAGACACTCACAAAAACTAATTCTTTAACCTGTCGATATTGCTTGACGTCGCCAAGCCTGAGCTAATGCGTGGCAACATAATATGCGGCCTTTTTACAAGTATGTAGCTGCTCAATCTTCACCAATACATTTGTTAATTGATAATAATTGAATAAGATGCTATAGTTGCCCCCTTGAACTTAAAATGGCTTGACCTTTCAGTGTGACCACTTTTTACTTGTTGAAATGTCATTTCTATTACGTGATTCGCATACGTAACTCAATAGACAGGTATGTCCTAGTGGCAGTTATATAAAAATATGTTCACGACAATTATATCCACTATTAGTTACACAGATTGAGTATATTTGTGATATAAAGATTATTATTTACATAACGTTAGACGCCTCGTAACATGTTGGTCTCAATTGAACGCGCAAGGACAAATACCCTGTGCACGACACTAATGACATTATGAATTCGTGGAATCATTCGTCTTTCTTATATTAGTATTATAAATTGCAAATATCAAACAAGTACATTGAATACGTGGTAGGTATACGCGTCTATAATAGAAATCCCTGACATTTTACATCTAGTAAAATAGCTATGCAGAAAAGACTCTAGACTCTAGACTATCGAGCCAGCATTAATTTTTTATTAATATTATTGGCTTGATTATAATTCACACACGATTAAGTAAAATGAATTTAAATAATGACCAAAAATTACGAGGATTTTTTGCATAAACATACATTATGAGCCTAAGCATACAGTGTGCTCAAGCATATGCATATGGGTATGTCGGCAATGCAGCAACCGATGGGCAATTATAATTAGAACAGCGTCGAAACTGGTTATTTATTTCATACTTATTTGCAGTGATTGTATCGTGAATAAGTGACGGAATATTGAGCAGTTCAATAAATGTTAGTTAGCACACACCTACTGACACCAAACTCAAAGCGATAGGTCTGGTTAGAATTTTAGTAAATGATCACTTTGCGAACTAGATAACAACAAAGTCAGGGTTGTATTAATTTAGCCTGACAAGGCTGTCACTTGGAAGGGAGAACGAGTAGCGTGAGGAGAATAAAATAAAATATCTCTAGTAATACAAAGTAAAGATGGAATGAAAATTATTGAAGACGTAGAAGTTAGATGCAGATATCCCACACATTTGGAGATGCAGGCAATTGATGAAAGCAACAGTGCCCTGACATAAACACGGTTGCTATACTTTGGGAAATAGCCGAAAAACTATGTGGTATGGTTTTGGCACGTAATGCGGAGGAATGAGGATCATGTTATGAGGAAGGTTTTGAGCATGAATGTTGATCGATGTAGATTAAGGGGACGACCAAGGAAAGGATGGATGGATAGTGTAAAAGTGGATATTACTAGAAAACTGTTACTTGAAATATGACGGCAGATAGGAGAGTGTGGTAGAAGAAAACATACTACGCCACCCTTAAATATAAATTGAGATAAGAACAGGAGGATGAAGATGATACAATACTTCAGGACCTTCATCATCATGATTTCAACAATAGAGCGACCGACGTCGGGCCCCCCAACGAGATAGGCACTAAAAGCCTCTAACAGAAAGTACCTAATGTTAATATGCAGGCAGGCATTCATAAGATGCCCCGATATTGTTGTAGGTACTGATTGCACCGAAGCGTCCACGACTGCAATCGACGCATGTCTCAGATGTTTCGACACGAATCGATACTTACCGATATCGATTTACATTACGAGCATAATCAGAACGTAATTTTTATCCATTTAAAATCTAAGCTCGTCGACGTATCTATTTTTTACATGAAAATAAGTTAAGAGGAAACTGTTTTGTTTGATAGATAAGATTAGTTTATTATCTTATTGTTACTTAACAAAATATTTTTTCAGTAAGTTTTCAAAATTGAAAAGAAATCTTAGTAAAACGAGGTCATTATTAATGTATTTTGCTTTCAATATTTGCCTACATGATACGCGAATCAAGTGTAGTCATAGTGATATGTAACAAACGGGTTTGTTACACAAATATGTAACTGTTACAATCCTGTTTGAGTGTACCATAACACCCTATAGAAAAAATGTGGACTATCAACGTGAATGTTGAAATATGAATATCTAAGTATTTAAAGTATGGGTGGCCTGCATTACTTATACAGTGACATAGAATTCTAGACTGTTAGTAACACGCTATATAGAATAACTGGCCTCTATAATCTAAAATATTTTAGCGTTCTTGTCTAAGGTTTGTAGGTGCTTGATGAAAGTTACATTAAGATTATCGCTTACATTATATGATTGCTGCCTGTATTGACAAAGCGTAGGTGTGGCTGTTATGTATGCTATTACATTACAAATATAAATAATACCTACATACCGTGCTATACGATATGATTTATTTATCGTATATGATTTATTTATATATATATAATTTTGAAAACGTTTAAATAGCGTTTACTCTTTCTCAAAAATTATCACAACTTCTACTGAAAAACGGCAGATTTTGACGAAACTTTACAGTTTGTAATTATTGTAAAGACACCTAAACAACACATAGGCTACATTTTCAATACAATAATGTTGAGTCCAAATCTTTGTTGGAACGTAGGGAAAGCTAGCAAGCTTTAAACTCAAAATAGGCTCTAAATCCGACTGGCAATCCCATATCACTCCAGCTTTTAGCTTTACTAAACCATCATCATCACAGCCTTATTTATCGTCCCACTGCTGGGCACAGGCCTCCTCTCACATGGAGAAGGATTGAGCGTTAATACTAAACCATCATACATAAAGATTATTTTTACCCTTAAATCTTCCCCCTCTATTTTGATCTCCTTTTAAGTGTGTATGAATGACTGACTAGAAAACAATCTTTTACGAATAAACAGCTGCATTATTCCTAATAAACATAAGCACAGCTAGTATTAATACAAAATTGTAAGTGATTCTTGTTCACATTCCAGGTTTATACTGGTAGCTTGCGTGGTGTGCTCGGCTCGCGCTCAGGACGAGGAGCGGCCGGCGGCGCCGTCGCGAGGCCTGCTCAAACGAGGCTCGCTAGCTAAGGGCAAACCCACCACTACCACAACCACACCTCCTCCTCAGGTATATGCACGACTTATTTATCTGTTCATTTGCTTACTAGTAGATTTTGGGTCCTAAGTGGCTACCGCAATATTAGCTAATAGATTGTCGTACACTGGCACTCGTTGCCGACTTTTTAGTTTTTATATGGTGTGACATAGAAACCGAAAATAGGGTTAGCCTAGGTCAAAAATTAGAGTAAAACTGGCCTAGGTGTACGAAAAAGCTTAACTTGTATTTTTTGATACTTTGTGCAAAGTTTTAAACTCTTTCAAAAAAGATACTGAAAGTACTTATAAAAATTGATCAGGCTGCGGGTTGTTCGCAAGTTACCGTGGCCCTAGGGCACTGGGAGGAGTCTGATACTCTTTCCGGCTGCGTCCATAGCGGGATTATATAGATTTGATGATTTTAAACGAAAACAAAATGATATTAAATTTTCTATTTTTGTCCGAATGTAGGAAATAGTATCCTCGTGACGAGGGTGGAACCACGGGAAAAACTCAGTTGCAGTAGCATAGGTTAATTGTTAATACTTACTTAGTACTTCTATTCCCAAAACATATTGAGATTCATCCAAAAAATTACATTGAAGTACACTACCGATGCAGAATGTAAAAAAACATTATAACTGCTGGTTTTACTAGAGTTCGTTAGATATTTTAGTCAAAATGCGTCTGCGACCTAGTCAATGCGGAAGCGCCACTTCCCTACTTAAGCAACAAATAAAAATAATTGTGCACAACGTATCGTATTTTTGTATTTAAACTGCAGACTAAAAGCACAAAATTACCGATTACAAAATTTTCTATTTTGGCTAAAATGGTATTTGATTACCTACCTGGCGCGGTTCGGCTTGCGGTTACACAAGAGCCACAACTCATACACAGACATATAAAATGGCAATATGGCGCACATCTCCACACGTATATTGAAAGAAATTGTCATATTATCCCGCGACGATTTAAGCTCTTAGAAAGTCTTGGTGTATTTTCGCAACGAATCTCAGTCAATGCAGATTGTTTGGCCAAGAATGAGCGTTAATTGTGTAAATATGTGTGCATTTATGTTTTATGTAGGAGTCACGGCGATGTCGCGCGCCTCTCGCCGCTAAAGGTGGAAGTTCATGCGATTTCACGCTAAATTGAAACTAACAATACTAAATTATATATTCGAAAGCGTTCCTTTTGGTGTGAAAGAGAGAGGGAGTATCGCTTACTTGAAGATGAATGCGTGAATAGATAGTTAATAAATGTTTACATACACCTACTTTATTCATGTACTGTAATATGAAATCTCTATCTTTGCTAACAAGATTTACCGAGCTGGGCGTATTTATTCGGAGTATTTTTGGCAAATATTGTAAACATAATACTATATACATAAAATGCAGTAAAGCTTTGATTGCAGGCTGCAAACTGGCCGTTGTTTGCACTCGATTGCCTTGACCTGTCTTTGAGTCATCAAAAACTTCGATCTGACTGTAAAAATGTTGGTTTTTGCCAATCGAAATAAATGAGGAAAATATTGCGTTTAGGTACCTATTATTTGTGTTCAAATAAAATTTTGGTAGATATACAAATATACGAAAAAAGAATAATTTGTTTAATAAAATATGATGTGCATATAAGAGTTTGTGGTTTTTAGATTAGAATATTTTATACCTACTGTTTATTAAACTATTATCAATACATTGGAATTATATGCATATATACCGATGTGTGTGTGTGAGTGTGTGTATGTAAAAAATCTGCATTGCTAACAATCAAAAACCTTGAATACGACGGCTGTCTGATCGTTTGATTAGGTATCTGTTCGACACGTATCATCAGAAGCTCTCCGGCAAGTAATCAAGATGACATAATAATAGAAGGTCTATTCTGTAACGCAAGTACGTTAAATCAAAATGTCTGTTTGTTGCAAAAACATCTTTTTAACATGGTTTACCCAATTTCCAAAAATGGTCTTTAACAGCTTCAAGGTCTTTAGGGACGATTCACGTAAAAATAGAACCTCCTTCAAAAGCCACAGGAACAACCTATTTACAAACTGAAGAAATGTACCTAGGTATGTTAGCATCACTGATGCAGCAGAGTTTCGTAAATGATGTCGCAGGTCCATGTAGTTCAAGGCAAGTGGGGCGATCGTCCGATGATCGGGTCACCTTCGCGAATGACCTTTCAAAGACCTCCCTTTCCTCCGAGGAATTTCTACCTGCAAGTTTTGGCACCACCCGAACTGGTTCTCCCAAGGAAATGTATGACGTACGACGCGAGTTTCGGTCTTAACTCGTTCGCGGAAAAACAAGCCTAATTACCTAATTAATAATTTTATTTTTATGGTGCCCGGTTGTACCAGTCTAACTGTTAATGAATTATGTAAACTTAGTAACAGGACTTGAAGGTCAAAGGTCAAAGAATCACGTGATATATTTTTAAAGAGTAGGTTATCAATAACGTGAACTCATCCGTGTGATAGGTAGAATTTAAGCTTAATAATTTGACACAATTTCAAAAAAGTTGATCAGTCTAAAACTTCACGACACATTCGTGACTTTGTTGTATCAAACAGGATTAAGGAACAGCGAATTACTATAATTATAAAAATCGTGTTCAAAATATAAGACTTTTATTATTATATATTTATTACAATTAAATTTTTATGCCTATATCTAATTAACTAATAAAATGCTTTACTATGCACTCAATAGTTATATTACTGCACCAGTTTAACCAAAGCTAGTTACAGGTATTGACAAACCAGCGTTTATTAAATTCTTAAACGATCATTCACCCTTAAATATTTAAACAATAAACGCTTCCGCTAATACGAAGGTCGATTTCGAATTACACACTCAAGTAATTATTTTATAAACAACAAAATAAGTTTTAACGTAATAATAATCAAGATCTTTGGTACGAAGTCTTATAAGGTTGTATACCTACATATTATGTCCAGACACCAGCAAATCAAGCTACGAGAAACTGTCAAATTTTCCCAATCAACTTTGAACCATGCGCATCAGCGATAAACATGAAAATCTATTAATTGAATTTGACAGATTGTAGTAGCTTGAGGTGCTGGCGTCTGTACATACACATAGTAAGAAGAAGAAATATAATAAATAGCAGTAACTGCATTGTGACAGTCCGATTATTTCAAGTCTTCAGACTTCAGGACAAAACAGCGCATTTGACCAACTACCTATACGTTTCAATCAATCTCGGTGTTCTCACGTTACATGTTACTACTATTGAAGGTTGAGTACATCTGAAGGACCATCAATTTAGGTCAGGTTTACGAGTTATGGCTTACCTCGAGATGATACCCCTACTATATCATTATACCACTTAAGGCTTGATATATAAATCTTATTTCACCAAGTCTAAACCCATCATGCATATTTTCCAGGAAGAAGCAGAATACGAGGATGACGGTGACTACCCAGCTGAGGGTGAGCAGCAGGAAGCCTCAACCGAAGCTCCCTCATCTACCACTGAAGGCAAGAAGCTAGTCGGCAGTGGCGTCAGACCTTTCAGAAGCAACACTGAACTCCTTGAAATCCTTAAGAGAAAGAGGGCTCAAGCTGCCGAAGGTATGTTGACGATACTAGAAATTAATACAAAACAGTTTAGCAAAATATTGTTAAAGAGCAAAATAACTAATACGAGAGTTTCTTTTCATGTGTTTTAAATATAGATTGATAAGTAAGGTAAGTATGTAAAAGCAGCAGAAGCGACACCTGCCTAATATGCCCTAGGCTAAACGAATGCTCAGGATTGCCCAGGACTAGAAAAGTAAGAGAGCAGAATTCCTCGGAAATTAACAGCTCTTTGTATTTGCAGCCAAATTGAACGCCCCCTCGACCACGACCTCGTCGCCAGCACAGGATTCTCTTGACCCCACCAAAATTACCTACAGTTAGTAGTCACATAATACATCGACACAGAACATATCTTCATTTACATTATTGGCACTCTCATTATGGGTTGTGGGTTTTGTGTGCACGTATCATATTAATACGTCATTTTCATACTGTTATTGTCGGCATGGTGGACAGTTGTGGATGTAGGTCAAATGTGAGTTTTTTCTTTCTTTAGACAACAAGAGCAAAAAGCGTTTCAACAATGCCCCGGTGACCAGGGAGGTTGCGAACGAAGAGGCGCCACCAGCACCTAAGCCAAGCAGAGGACGATTTGGCAGACGTAAGTAAACCATACACCTTGATTATCCCAGAGAATTTTATTTGTATTTTCTCAACGCGATTGCCAGCTAACTGACCTTGTATTTATTATTATGCCTGCCCTTCGTCGGCGATCTGGTGAACGTAACATCACTATCGCTACTGTTTCTTTACTTCCGCAGTGAACTCAATGACACCCATAATTAAATTGCCATAATTAATATCTATAGCAAGTTGTAAGGTAGGAGACTTCTTGAGTCCAGTATACGCAAAATTTTGCAATCTTTAAATTGTTAGAAGTAACAGCTATATGAGAGACAGACGCCTTGGAATAATCTTTCACAATTATATTCCTCACAGTCTATGTTGGCATCATCACACCATCTTTTGTTTTTGTATCGTCAACTTATTTATGTTTCCAGAATAATCCATACATGTTTAATTACTTACTTTACTACTTTCTTTTGTTTCTATACACAGCAGCCACAAGGTCGGTCCAGGAGTCCGAGGATGAGCCTCAGGTGGACGCGGCCGCTCCCCCCGCACGCTCCGGCAGGACATTCAGGCGAGGAGGCAACTAAACCCTCCACGAAACATCCTCCCACCATCCCCTCCCATCCCTTCCTATCAAATTTATATCATCCAGGATATATACACACTCCGTCCAGGGCATAACCTAGAAAATATTTGTAATACGATGCGGCATCTCACCCTGTGATATTGTGAAGTAAATTGAACCTTAATGACTAAGTACTTAAGATGACAATGACTTGTCACAATCGCTCGGCCATTTCATCGCTGGTAGACTATTCTGCCGTGCAGGCCCTAAAGTGCAGTATGAGGAAAAAAGCGGTTTCGAGAAAAAAGCAAAAAACTTTTTAACACTGTTTTTTTTTATATTATTTATGTATTTGGTGCATATTTTTATTGCTACAAGGACTAAGTGACAACAAAGATGGTATTTACAAAAACAAATGTTAATTTTGTTTATTAGATTTTAATTAAAATCGGATTTTTTAAAATCTTAGCTGTTACTGCACGCAAAAAGTTACATATATGCAGAATAAAATGCAGTAAAAATACTTGATACTACAAAAACTATGATTTTTTTACTACTTTGCAGACCAACTTGCAGCATAAGACTTTCTTTACTGCATTTTAACTTGTGTCTTGAACTAATTGTACATGTAGTATATAACAATCCCAACAAATATTTACGACGTTGAGTAGACGTTATGGTGGCAACTACATGTTATTTAGTATAATCGTATAAACGTCATAGGAGCGTTTTATTAGGCCCATTTTATTCAACTTAAGTCGCTAAGAATTTCGTTTAACAGTCATATAAATACCTAACTAAGTCGAATTGACAACATGTCCAGTAATGATAGCTGTCGCGTCGTGTATTCGACTTCAAGTCACATAATACGAGCATAATACGATGTAATCTTGGTGTTATTGTCATTTAAAGATGTTTTTGAACGAATAAGCTGAGCAAAATATACGCATTTCGGTTTATCATTTATCATAAGTCACGTTGGTAGAAAATTCGCATCAACCAGCCATAAACCCTTCAAGAGTTCCCTGAACTGTACTTCGTCTCCGTCAGCGACACCAAAATTTCAATTAAAACCTATCTCGGTGTAAAGTTCTCGTCAATACGAATAATACAAGACCAAACACAAGGTAGTTTGTGTAGAAGTTCCCTCAATTCTTTGTGATCTACACTATCAGGCCAGTCCTAAACCTTCACTGTTTTGTAACGTCATCAGACATACATCTAAGGGTCAACTTTTTACTTCATACGTGCCTACAATTTTCGAAAGTTGTTGGTTTCAAAGTTTCCATCATCAGATCCTGGACCTGACATTGACAGAAAGAGTTTTGTCTTTACTTGATAGAATAGACATAGAATCGCCATGCTAAGCCTGCTGAACTTCGGCAAATGACCTGCAGGGTATACTCGTACGTAACATTTAAATATGATACGGAACCCTACCTATTATCCTCACTCTCGGCTTGAGTTCTATTGCTTCGTATATATAGCAGTCGTATTAGCATATTTGTGATACTTTAGGTTGTATAGAGGTCACTCCTAATACTTATATTCGAATTTTATATAATGGTTACAAATACTACGTTTAAACAATTATTATCCGTGTAGCAGTTCTTTAAAAGGTAATTATATGACCAAACGGTCAGTATTGTGAAGATTATACCACGGAAACATTTACACGAGTAAAAATTGTATAATATGTTTTATAGATATCGTCGTGGGCACTGTTATATGACGATAGAAAAAGGAAATCGAAATAAAGTCTATATGACATTATTATTTGACAAAAAATATATTTGACTATTCGGACACATAATGATCCAGTACATCACAAAGAGTTAGAAAAAATACTGTAAAATAACTTAAATAAGACTCAAAGTCATGTAAATGTTTGATAATAATATGACAAAAATGTTTGTTGGGAATAAACACTGACGCGGCGCAGACGTCTTCCTTCCTTGGCAGCGATTGACATACGAACACGACTGATTGAGCTAGAGAGATAGCGACAAATTCTGACTAGAACACAGTAAAATATGACCTGTACTGCAGTTAAATTAGTAAAATTGTTCAAGTTACCAATTATAATGCAGTAATGTAGAGTGTCATACTGCGTTTTAATTAGCATATAACTTATTTTCATCTTTTGAATAATACCGACTATACTGCAGTAAATAATGAACATACTGCAATTTAAATAGTGTAGCATGTGAAATAAACTAGTGATCAATCATGCAGTATTCACACTGTTGGTACAAAAACTACTTACTGCGTTTTAATTTATATCCCTCAATATTTTCTTTGGGTGTAGAATACAGATTTTTTGTGGTAATATAGATATTTACTGCGTTTAACTTGGCAAAGTGACGGATCGTGGTAGACGTAACTGCTATAACTGTATTTTAGTTGGTATTGTAATATATTTAGACATTATAAAGTTAGTTACTGCTTTCATAAATTTGATTTTTTTACCGTTTAAAGCATCCCATCAAAAACCTGGTTAGATCGTCATGTTCCTTATAACGTGTTCATTATGGTTCAATATTCAACAAAAAAATGACAAAAGCCCTGTTACTGCGTTTTAGGGCCTGCACGGCAGTATTGTCTAGGTTATGGGTTGAGGCCTTATGCTACAAAAAACCATTTTCAATAACAAATTCATCACGTAAGATGAATTAGAATACATTTTTTATACTTGTGTAAATTATAAGTGTAAGTAATTTTTAAATAAAATAATTTTAAATTTAACATAGTGATGTTTTATTTTTAATTCGTATAATTTGTAACAGGAAGCTTACAATTTAGTATGAAAATACATAAATAAAAAGTGATTCGTCACTTGTTCGAACAGACCGAAAAGTTAAAAACGCATTCAATAATTTAGTTATTTTGCCTGACACGACATATTTTCAGTCTTAAGTATGGCACTTGATAGTAGTTCTAATCCACTGAACAAAAACAATATTTAGCAGCTTACTGTAAGATCATCCATAATATTTTGCTACCTTTATAAGCTGTTAATAATTTCAACGCAATCAAAAAACAAATAATCATCGGCATTTGAATGTACATAACCTTTTTGCATTACAGTATAAAACACCCATGTCAAGCTATTCAGTCGCGACATTTAAAAATGTTTGAAAGAATTCACATCAAGAAAAATGCCACATTGCTTAAAAATTGTAGCAGGCTGCAGAGAAGACAAATGAAAACCGCAAAAATATTTTAAATGCAATTTGCCGACCAAAAACTAAAAGTATATTTTATTACGCATTAAATACCTTTCTAGGGCAAAAATAACTCGAAAAACACGCGCTATATTATCAATAATAATTATAATCATACATCAGACGTTAACAATATAAACTTAAAAATAGACGTAATTAATGTTGAAGATGGAATGGTGTTTCTTGATAGGCGTCTACTTGTTCAGGACTCTGGTGACCTCAGCGAGGGGAGTGTTGTAGGTGCCAGGCTTTACGAGGTTCACCAGCTGTTCAGCAATCTCTTGACCCACTCGCACTTGAGCTTCCTTTGTAGATGCACCTGGGATAAAAAATATAATATATTTTTTTGTAGATACTCACTATCAATTAAGCTTGTGATAAACCCTGTTAACTGTTTGAAATAAGGCTTTCAATGCGAACTGAAATTTGGAGGTTATTCCGTTTTAGGGCCCCTCTTCTACAATGGGTACAATGGGCACGTGCCCTGGGCCCCAAGATGATTGGGTGGACCCCTAGTCTAGTCCCTACTCCATTAAAAAAAGATAACCGATTGCTACTCTATCTACTGCCGACTGAAAATCAGTCCTTACCGACTATGATCAATTTGTTAGTTTTTCATCTTTTACTGTATTACGTAATAGGGACCCGTATATCCTACAGTGCCCAAGGCCTCTATTAATAGATGAAAGATGACCCTGCCATGTGTAGTCTACCTTGGAATGTGAGAATTCATTCCAAGAAGAAGTGAGACATTCCGAGATGGACAGGTTTTAAACCGAACGAAGTGAGAACAGATGATATTGACGGCTGAGGGATGATGCGTGTTTGAATATGAGTCTGTTTCAACATACATTCAATTGATCGATCACAAGATTTCTCCCACGTGAAATTTTCCATCCAAGACTATTATTTAATACCAAATACGAGTCTTAATGTGGATAATTGCTTATATACGTATTATGTTCATTATCGAAAGTCATAATCATGACTCTTTGTGGCGTATCAAATCATTCATTATACTCAATTCGTGCAAAAGCGAGACAGTAGATGGTATAATTATACAAAGAAAATTTTGCTTAATACTTAGAACAAATAGTCACATGAGAAAATTGTTATCAAGAAATAAACCTAGCAGATTTTGAAAAACGATTTAATATGGACTACTGGTGTTGGATAAGGATGTCATTCTGATGATATGAGGTGTCATCTATCCAAATAAGGCTGAACCAATAAGCTTTAAAAGTTTTCGAGAGAACTAAAAACATACCTAAGTGAGGAGTGGCAATGACAGCTTTGTGCTGGATAATCTCCAGGGTGAGGGGATCCGTGGGCGGTTCTTGCTCGAATACGTCAAGAGCTGCTCCGCCAACCTGAAAAATATGACATCCCATTATAAATTTTACCATCGATGACCCATAATGATACGCCTTAAACATTTACGTTTATATAGAAAATATTTTTCCATTCTTGTTTCAACAATGTACGATCTCGTCGATAGGACAGGGTTTTTATTAGAACAACCTGATGTGCGTGGGGTAGCATTTTATAAATTTCTTCTCAGTTTCTTCTTAGAACTATCAAAATCTTGGAACTGCAACCACAAGCTGACCAATCTACTATCTAAACTTTTACTCATTCTATCTCAAAGACAAACTCACGTTTACCTTTTTATTTTTACATAACACTGGCCAAAGAACTTTCAGCGATTGGAGATGTACAAGGTTAGCCTAACATGACATCGTTACCTGTCCAGAGTTCAATCCGTCGAGTAGATCACGTTCCTGGATGAGTCCTCCACGTCCTACGTTGACGATCTTGATGCCTTTCTTGCATTGACCCAGAACTTTAGCGTTGATGAAATCTGTAAGTAATAAGTAGTTGAGTAAGTACATGCCATGGCTGCAGTATTGTTCGGAAGAGTTACCGCGGCCCTGGTAAACAAAGCGCTCCAGAAGGAATAAAGATGGGTCTAGTCAGTAACACACAGCGGGAGGCGTCATCGGAAGATTTCACCTTTCCAAAAAGAAAGGAAAGTTGGTTCGCATGTTAAGAAGAGCTGCAATGTCAATTTGAAATTTAGATAACCTCTTCCTTTTTTGAAGTCGGTTAAAAATAACGAAAACTACAATAGACTTTTTGAATCTGCATATTAATGCTGTAGAGTCTAAACAAATGTCTAATTACCTCAATTAAAATTATAAACATATTGATCTATTCGGGTGATCGAATGACCTGTACACCACTTAAACTAACCTAACTAACAGCGAACCTCATTAATATTAACATGGTACACAATGCGTTAGGTAAGACTGATTGTTTTTAAATTACTTTTATTTACTAACCAATAAGTAATGTACTCGTAAATTATCTAGATAATTTCTTTGTAGGTCAAGAATTCGTGAAATAATTAATAACTAAAGTCTCTTTGGAATTCATTAGTCTCTAATGGAAACTCACTAGCACATTTTAAAATATTTAATTATCTACTTCAAGCCAGACAATGTAAGTCACAAAAATATTTCAATTCGCAAAAGCAGTAGTTGCTAATCGTTGATCGATACTTACTCTTAGTAGATTCAATGAGGGGAGTGTGCAAAGTAATGTAATCAGCGAGAGGCCAGATTTGTTCCAGCTCCATCTTCGTGGCGTGGAAGCTGGCGCACTGTTCCGCCGTCACGAACGGGTCGTAGCCGATGATCTGTGTAACGCAGGTGTTTCGTAAGATTCGAACAATAATAAGCTAAATTCGCATCAGAAAATGATTATAAAATTCGCTCATTGTAGCAAGCAAATGATAATATTGTATGCGAAAGCAAGTTGTGCACAACTAAGTAGTCTAAATAAACGAAACAGAAAAAATGTTATCAATAGGTTAAAAGCTAAAATTTGCATCAGACACTATTTCATCAGAAAAATCGCAGGAATATTTCCATTAGGTAAAATACTATTGCCCCCTTATCTTATCGGCCAATTCACGGGTTCTGTGTCAGTAGATTTAAGTTAACGTTCATTTGTGTCATCATCACTTATTGCTAGGAATCAATACATTTGATAGTCATATTCGTTATCAATACACATGTGATTACATTGCTAGTCTATTCAATACGATTATTATTTCTATACAATTTATACATTCCGTATTAGTTTTTGAAACATAAGAAATGCTGTTGACAACGATGCTCGTTTCCTATGTTGTGGTTTGCTGTCAAAGTGACATTATTCACAAAAAAAAATGTCGCTTTGACGGCTAAACACGCCATAGAAATGTTGTGTTGAGGTTATTCGCTGATATCGCACAGACCTAGAGTAAGGAAAGTATACCTTCATGCCGAAGGAGTGCATGCGGACGGCGACTTCTCTGCCGACCCTGCCGAGTCCTAAGATGGCGAGAGTTTTGCCGTTGAGTTCTGTGCCAGTGTAGAGGGCGCGGTCCCACCTGCCAGCGCGCAGGGCTGCGGCTGCGGGCACTACATGCCTCGACAGATTAAGGATGAGACTGCAAGTGAGCTCGCAAGCACTGAGGGCATTTGCTCCGGGGGCACTGTAACAAGAGTAAACGAGCGTTATGTCATGACTAATGTCCCACTTCTACCTTTTACTCCTGCCCTGCTTCTAAACCCTATCCCAGTCTTCTTAGCCATACAACACGTTTCATTTGTTCTCTTTTCATTCATATCACACTTTTTTAGCCTGCTTTTTTCCCTCCTTTCATTCATATTCATACTCAACTCACTCTTGGCAAAATTCTCGTATTATTGCCAAAAATAAACACTTTTTAATATACACTCAGTGATAACTAACTTGGTGCATACTTACTTGATGACTCCTACGCCTCTCTGGCCAGCGGCAGTGACGTCAATGTTGTCGACTCCAGCACCAGCTCGGCCTACGACCTTCAGGTTCTTGCCAGCCTCCAGGACTTCTTTGGTGACTTGAGACGCAGATCTTACCACTAACGCATCATATTTCTGTTGATAAACGTTAAGCACTTAATTACGTAATTAATTTAACAGGCATTTTGATATGTCGATGGTACTTACATAGTCGAAATGAGATGTGATAAATTAAAATGGTTTAATTGTCCATGAAGAGGAAAATACAATTAATGCTTAATTACTAGGTTAATAAATATGCCCATGGACAGCAAATAGCTATAAATATGTATACTATATATACTATAAAAATAATGGAAAACATGCTGATGGAACAATAAATAATTTATTACTTCAAGATTATCACGACATTAGTGAAGACAGAAGTAAACGTCTGATTGTATTGTTATTGAGATCTCTCAATAACAATACAATCAGACGTTTTACACTTCAGTCGACACCAAACAAAAAACTCGAAAGATAAAAATTGCTCCACTGATACGCAAAGTGCAACAACCTCGTGTTATGAAGAAGAACGATAAGAAACATGTAATGTTATTGATGCGTTTATAGCTAACACTTACCGGTATTTCTTGAAGGAGTTCCTCCTTGGTGATCTTGGCCTTGTTGATCACACTAATTCCATGAGAGTTGAGGATCTCTGTGCAGTTGGCACCGACGCCATCGACCACCAGCACTGACTTGATTTGCAAACCCATTTTCGTTACTGACAAAAAAAATAATTAAGAGACGAAGATTAAAAAAATGTCTCCAAAACCCTACATAACATTAAGTGTATGTATAATATGTCTGCAGTACGATGTACCTTGCATGAATATTTCACAGTGTCGAACAAAAAAGGGAGTTGAACCGGTTTCTTTACCAAAACCAATTACCCACCACACAAGTTTGCAAATGGGTTATCAAACTAACATAACACCAAAGGTACAGAACAACACGCTGATTCAACAAGTTTTTAATTAATCAACGCTAAATTCATTGAGTTGCGAATAGTTTTTATCAGTGTAATAAAAATTAGTTTCGGCCTAGTAACATACTTCGCTTCCCTTGAATGTCGTCTCATTCATCATTCATGATTATACAACAGTTATTTCTATTGGTAGGTTCGCGAGTTTTAAATGATAATAGGGTAATTGATACTCACATTGTAAAGAGTCCTGTATGTATTGTTGAGCGGCTGGAGTAGTACTGAGCAACAAATATGCTCCGAGCAGCGTGGCGCTCCACTGCCACTTATCTTCGTTAGCGGCCAATGAGCGAACGTCAATGTCCCCGTCTGCTTTAGCGTTATGTAGTCTGTGTTTGCACTCGGTTCTGCTACACTATGTACGAAATCTCGTTGTGCACTCCGATATTGGTACAGTCCCATTTTTAGTCCCGTGTGTATATTATATAACTTTATTTTTATTGACTTTAATTAGGTAGCCCAAAATAGGACCATGATAAGATTTTTCAATATCATCTAAAGGTTGACTTTTAAGGAAAAATATGTTTGTATCAACATCGTTATAGTATTCTCTGGTTGTATGTTTGAACAATCGGTAATGTTGTTTGTCTATTAGACTATCGTTCTGCGCTGTGATGTCAGAGGAGGAGGGTATTGCGTCTGGGCCTCCTTTGTTTGCGTAAACATGTTTATCGTATTCAAGTTCGCTTTCGATTACTCATTATTTCATAATACGATAATGTGGTTTATCTGAAATCGAAAGGAGTATTGAGTTATCTACCTACTTACTTTTTTGATGTTTGTCATTTTACGAATTATTGCTGAGATTTAAAAATAAAATCTTGCCTAGGCTAGGTATAACACGATAATATTCTGTATGGCAACCTTATTACACTAAGTACATCGACAATAATTATGAGAGCTACTTATCTATATGAATTTCAATCAAATACAATAAGCAGCAATACGGCTCGTGAATGTTAAAAAGACAAATACGAATTGACTATCTCATACCTAAATTAGTTTGACATTGAAAGGTTTTTTAGATTACCCCCCTGTAGGTATATTATATCGAGTATAGTGCTTGACAATATTAGATTAACTTGTGTTGCTATTCGATAAGTAAACAGGATTATAGTAACGCTTGATTTATATTATAGCAAAAAAACAATTGAAACCAAAAACTTATTTATGTGTTGAACATCATTATCGTGAAAGTTTGTATGTGTGGATGTATGTTACTCTTTCAACCTAAAACTATCGATGAGATTTTGTTGAAACCTGACATCGATATAGATTATACCCATACCAGAATAAGAAATAAGTAAGCTCTTTTTAATGCGAGAAGTAGGTAAGTCCTGCGGGCTTCAGCTGAACCACTAGAACAGCTTCTAAATAAGAGAAAAGTTGTCATGAAGATCTCATTCTAAAACACAAATTGCCGTAAAAAACTCCCTAGTTACGGCAATACATTAAAAGAGGTACATTAGATATCTGATATCAATGTACACACAACGAAACTAGCCGATAATTGACTAGTTTGATAATAGACTAGACTCATTTTGAACATTCAGTAAGTTGAAAAAAGTAGAAATATGGATTTTTGGTCCCTGTTCAACATTATAATTTGTGGATCGGACAATGATTACAGAAGTTGTCAATCCTTATCGTGGCCTTGGCATATAGGAACCTCCAGAAGGAACATAGTGGGTTCTAGTGTTCTAGTCAATAAGAGTCTGACACTCCCTCCAGCTGCACAGCGGAAGGGGTTATCTGATGACTTCCCAAAAAAAAAATAGGTAATTGACTTTGTACACAGTCAACCGCGTGTGTATAATATTAGACTAGGTTATAGCTAGAGGACAATATAGGGTCATGCAAATTTTCGCTATCTGATCTCGCAAAGAGAAGGTATTACCGACCTTGAGCCAACCAATGATATGACTGGTCTCAACCTATTAGATATACCTTTGACGTTCACGAATTCCATGGCAGTATTGAAGTCCAATCTCATTTATTTATCAAGAATAAGCAACAGTTTTTAATTAACTATAGTAAAGACGAATATGTATGGCCAAAATAGAATCTACAGGATAACTGAAAAGCGGCAATGTAAAATCATGTACCTAGCTTTCTCCCCAAACTTTGTAAGAAAACATAGGTTTTATTGATCTCAAGGGAAATAAAATATTAGGGTTCAGATAAATTATTAGCAAAAATGGGTTATTTTACCATTACTTCGCTTCAAGTGGGCAGTTGCAATCTGCCTGGGCTGTGGGTTGTTCATAAGAGTAACCGTGGCCTTGGCGCATAGGAACCCCCAGAAGGAACATAGTGGGTTTTAGTACGAGTCTGGCATTACCTCCAGCTGAACCCCCTCAGGGGTAGGGGTGATGATTTCCCACGAAAAAAAGGTGAGCAGTTCCAATCGAGGATGGTAAAATAAATGAAACTCAAACATCCAAACGTTATAATCTTAATTATTAATTTTATTATCACACTTACGAAAGATACATTATCACGATGGCACTAGCAGTCAGTGCTTCAGCAGACGTGTTCCAGATGATGATGACGGCAACTCGCGACACTATTCCATTGCCAACAGAACTAACATCACCAATCATCAATCAATAAATACACAAGATAAAGATTGTCGGTGAATTTACAAATAATAAAAATATATTTTTGTGTGGATTCAAGACAAGAACATGATAATAATAATACAATATTCAGATAAAGGCAGGAATAGTTAATTAAACTTATCTAAAATCGCTTGGTGTACACAATATGTTATGTTCCACCCTAGAACTGACGGTAATCTCATTTTGGTTCAAAACTAACGTGACCGTCAAAATTATTTCAGAAGAAATCATTTCTAAGAAAGGTAAACTTGATATCGAAAAACACTATTAATATAGATGGTAAAGTGATATTGATTTGGTTTATACTGAATTTTACGGACGATTTCCTTATACGTGGAATCCCGGACTTACTCGTAACAATATCTACTACTAATATGTACATAACACTTGTAAAATAAAAGGGATAGAACTAAGAAGAGGCACCTACAGGCACGTTTCTAGACAAGACAAAATATTAGAAACTTATTTCTATTTATAGACAAATTACAACTACAGTAGAAAATCATTGATATTAGGCAGATAGTACGTAAACAAGAGACTAATACCTAAATAGTTTCTGGAGTGAATTGACTAAGATTAATGACATCATAAATGCTGCACTTAGCTACAAATGTCTTACTTAAAAAACTTAAAACGATCTTTTAAATAAAAGTGGAATTAATGTACCTATCTATCAATAAATTTTGTCAATTATTTTCTGAGAAGGCATAAGTGTCAGCATTTTGTCATTGTGTGTTTAACCAGAGTTTAATAGATTTGTGTGTGGTTATTTAGGATGGTAGATGCCGCGGGCGGGTCTGGCGGGCCGGCCGCCGATGCCTCCGGCCGCGCGCCTCTTGGCAATGAGCGCGTCTAGGCCTCGTAGGGGCGGTGCAGGAGTAGTTTCCGCAGGCGCAGGTTCCGTCTCCGTTTCGCTCTTCTGCTCAGCACTGGTGCTCTCTTCTGTCGTTTCCGTTGACTTCTTAGGTGCTTCTGTCGTTGCCTATGTTGGAAATAATACAAGTTACCGATAAATATATAGTAATCTGAAGAGGTTTTCTGTTTCATTGCTTCGATTCCTAATGGTAAATGCAGTTAGGTTTAAAAACTTTCTTCGTTTGATAGGTCAAATGTGAAGATCGATCATAGCGATAATCATACCAAATTGTGGACCTAACTATTTAAACAAATCATAACTAAAGTTTAAATAATTACCTCTGTGGAAGCAGCGAGTTTCCTCTTCAGAAGAGGGTTGACACGTCTCGCGGGGGGAGTGACTGGTGCGCGGGGCTTGGGGGAGGGGGCGAGCTGCAACCTGTTGCGTACCCTCAGGCCGCTGCGAGGAGTTTCAGGCGCAGGAGTGGGAGAAGAAGCCTGGTGACGTAGAATATGTTCAGATCAGTCTTGTATCCATGAGAAATATGTAATGATGATTCTTTTTCATTTTTATTCATGATTTTCATGATTCTATTTGTCTCAAAGTTATATATGTAGGAAAAGCAATATAAGATCTGTCAAATTCGATAGTACACATTATCATCAAGTGATTGTAAAAAGTTAATAGACTACTGGCATTATCAGAAACACGTTTTGTCTTATACTCTTTACTCACTACCAAGTATATTCCAAATTAACTTTGATCAGTTCTACAATACCTCAGCATCGGCATCAGTGGAGGGTGATTCAGGTGCAGAGGTTTCAGCCGGGGCTTCGGAAGCCGCTTCAGGAGCCGTGCTTACGCCTCTCAGGCGGGGGCTAGGACGCAGGTTCAGCCTGGGTCCAGGGCGGAGCGACGCTGGCCGAAGACCGGGTCTGCCACGGCTGGATGCAAAAAAAAAACAACTTTTACTAAAGTATGAATAGCTTAGCTACCTATATTTGAGCTTTGAGCTAGTCTTTCATGAAGCACTAAAAAGTTCCATCAAATTTCTGCAAATCCGTTTACGCTGTGTGGCTTGAAGGCCACGTTATGAGATAAGAAAAAGCTGTACAGAAGATCTTCAGTCACTATCTTCCGAAGTATTTCTGCTACTTACCCAATAGTCCTTGAAGGGATGGGTGTGGTCTCAGCGACCTCACCGGAGCTGGCACCAGGTGCAGTGCTGTCTTCAGCCGAGGAACTGGCAGCTGCAGCGGTGGTGCTGGTGGTCGAAGGTCCTCTCCTCAGGCCTGGACGGAGCCTAGGTCTGAAAGTATAGAGCAACGTGTCAATCAATGAGTTCGTAAGCGGTTTACACATGCTTGCTAACATAAGTTAGGACATATTAGGATAGTTCCTATATTTGCCAAGGAGAGACTAACAAACATGATATAGTCTATTTTTCGGCAACATAAAATAATCTCTCTTGGGATGCAAATATAGTTACCGAGACAAATTATACGAACAAAAGAAGATTGCGGATAATTTTAAAGGGTTCCAAAGAGATTCCTTAGAAATATATTAAAACTGTTCACCTGGGTGCTGGGGCCTCACTGGGCGCCGCTGCGCTTGATGCACCATCTTCTGCCGCGGGGGCAGAAGTTGTGGAAGCAGGACGGGTGCGACCAGCGAACAAACCACGACGACCGAACGCCTGGAACAATGATCACCCTCGTGAAATACACGTCATTTACTTAAACGTTGTAGATAGTCCAAAACGCAGTTTTGCGATTATCTTATTCTAATGACTGTATAAGTGACTTTATTTAAAACAATTAAATGGTTTTCTTGTTCTCAGGCTTCGTAATAAAATGCTGTTCCATAAAAAGTCCTCGCTTTGGAAGTATCAGAAAGTGGTGCTGTGCAGCGGATCATTATTCATCTATGAATTTGTCTGCATTTTCATTTCTTTCTAAGGTCTTTCTACGTGTATGATTCACGTAATTCTTGTACATGAGACATTTTTGTTTCTCGCTTAGTTATTGGTACCAGATACATATTTCCAGGCTTTCTTAGATTTCTTTCTCATCCATTTATCCACCTACTTAAACGTGACACTTCAAAATCATAACAGCATTAAACCACTTCTTAACTAATAAAATCACTTAAACGTTAACATGTTAAATAATACTATTATAGCATGAAATTAAATTAAGAGTTAATCTAACACAAAATTCGCAATGCAAAGTGGTACGGTCGCTCTTTAATAGCTTAGAACTACGCAGTAAACGGTCAATGAATATGTATGCAGACCTTGGGTTGGGTGACTGGTTTCTCAGCTGGCGCCGCAGGAGTTGCAGAGTCGGCAGAAGCAGCTGAACTGGCTGCAGTAGTCTTGCGACCTCCTACTCCTGGCTTTCCGAAGCGGCCTGGTGAAGAAATACACATTGAAATACACGCCTACGACATAGAGTATACTAGGCAATCTGTACACAGCTACTAAATATTCTAGGTACACTGTAAGTGGTTAGAAAGTGATCGAGACAAGGTTCAATAAAAAAATACATCTAATAAAAGTTTTATTCAGGAAGTTGTCGGTCGATACCCATTAATATTTAGAATACCTAGTCTAAATTGGAATTAAGATAAATAACTGTAATTAATACTGTCATGATTAAAGTTATTTTGCTTGTCAAAAACGTTGATTTGGATAAAATTTCGAATTTATATTCCGTTGGTTGGATGCAGAATATCGGTCAACCAGGTTCGTAGATATCTATATAGTAGTTGACAATATTACCAGCGGCTGTATCGTCATGGCCAACTAGCTCTAGTTGTTAGAATTCCAAACGAAATTACGTCAACGTGTTTTAAATTTAAATTAAGGTTCTAATGTTAAGACCACGTTCATGTGAACTAACCCAACGCGGTTTACGATTGAGTATTCCCTTCATGCATAGGCTTAGGGAGATCCATGTAATTTTTTGTCTGTTTTCTACCTTGCTTTTTCATTAATTGACTAATCTCATTGATCAAAATAAGATTGTGATTTCAATAAAAAAAAAATACATTGCACTAGAAGATCAAATCTTAAAGTAAGTATATTTATAAGTTACTTGATGATTAGATTTGGTATACAATTATTTAATGATATTCTAGAATCCAAAATTAAAGTTCAATGAGTGGAAGTTCTCTTGGATAATTATAGGCATTCTTTGTGGATATGATAAACTCCCAGACAGTTCTAACTTTTCCACGCATTCCGCTTTTTCCTATTTAATTAATATTTATGTCTTAAGTAAAAGCAATTTACATTTAGGTAATAGCAAAGATGCCAAACATTTGAACACCTTCATATCTGATAATAAAAACGAACAATTATATGATTTGGATCTATTCGTGTTATTTTAACGTAGCAACGAACTAAAGGGAAATTTAGTTTATGATAAGAATCCGTAGCTATCTGAGTTGTAGATATGATAAGTAACTCATGAGGATAAGTTCAAGGTGACTTCTGATAAGGACAAAAAGGATTGCTTATTTTTAGAGAAAATATTTGTTTCTAATACAAACAAAAGCCATTAATGATTAATCGGCAGTATTCTCGTGTTTTAAACAAATGATGAAAGGACAATCATCAGCACGTAACTAAGAATACGCACATTAAGATAAACTCGTGAAAATAAAAATAATACAAAGCTAAAATTATCATCGCAACAACTACTTCCCTTATCTGATATCGACCGACAAACAGCTCCGTACAAACATCCGTGATGTAACAGCTTAAAGAAGTATCATGTCACCTACATTGGGACACGCTATTTGTCTCCAAACCCTTTCCCACTTCATTGTCTCAAGCAGATGTATGAATACATCCATCAAGAATGAAACACAACACGCACTAAACACTCGTGAGAAAAACCATTCACGTAATGTTCGGAACGTGTGTTTAAGGCCTTACGGAAATTCTCCGTGCCGTGACATTCGCTTTAAATGCATATTCGCAACAAAAACAATCGCAGAGCAACAAATGAATAATTAAAACATAACTTTCGCAGATGTAATGCTAACGGCTACTGCATACATTGAGATCGGAGATTGTGAGAAGCATGCAGAAGACGGCTCATAGCCCGTGTGTCTAGAGTCCACTACGATTGATAATTAAGTTCGGAATATGTATGCCGCTTCCATAAAATAAAAGCCTTCTTCTTTAGAATACTATCTGACCAATTTCAATAGAAATATCTCGGCTATAAAGAGACATACAGATTCCAATGAAAAATACCGCGTGTAGAAACACACGTGGGATAGAATCAATTAGCAATCTTAATACCACGTAATGGACTTTCGCCTAGTCGTCGAGAGTCTCGAACTGGATTAGTTATATGGTTATGTAGTTCATGGTTAAGCGGTCGAAAGCTGTGATTACCTCGCGTTCTGGTGGAGGTTTCTTGTGGGGCTTCGGTAGCGGCTGTGGAGACGGGGGCGCGGGTGCGGGCGCCTGCGCGGCCCTTGAACCTCGAGGGGCGGGTGGAGGCAGCTTGTGTCGTGGTCGTAGGAGCTGGTGTTGTTGTAGTAGTGGTCGTGGTGGTAGTAGTTGTAGTGGTAGTGGTAGGGACGGTCGTCAGCTCCTCCGTCGTGCTCATGATCTCCGTCGTTGTCCACATATCATCTTCCATGGTCGTTGTGCCATCGAAATTGATTTCATTAGTCGGGTTAATGTCATTGTTCAAGTTCTCTCCAGCCAAGTAAGCGTACAAGTCTAGAGCCACCTTCTCCATCGCAGTCATGGTCGTGTACTCAGTGGTCTCCTGGTCGTAAGGGGTGGTTTGTTTGTAGTCTGCGGGGAGTTTCGAGTCGTCAATGATCTCTTGGAACCTGATTCCCGATGATAAGCTGTGACCTTCTCTAGCAGACTCTTTGGTAGGTTCTTTGGCAATGGGTGACGTTTCCGGCACTTCTTCTGTGGTGGTTCTGCTTTCTGAGGAATATCTGCTTGGTAGCTCTTTGTATTGGGAGGGGGATGGGATATCTCCAGAATGAGTCTTAAAGCTGTCCAGGTCTACTAGTTCCGAGCTTGGGCGTCTAAAAATAAAAATTATGAATATCAGTTACAACATTTTTCTTTCTAGTACTGATTTGTGAATGAAGGTGAACTGTGTATACGTTACCTAATATGCGCACGGGTCCTGCTTCTGGTCTGACCTATAGACTCATCGGCTACATTGTCGCTTTGTGACCGTCCGCGTTGTCTAACTGTTTCTGAAGATACTTCGGGTACGTAAGTTGTGGAGGTGGCTGAAGCCAAGTTACGACCCCGAGGCGGGAACCGTGTGCTCGATGGCAATCTAACGCTTTAAATGTTAGGGGGTGTAATTAGTATAAATGTCTTTAAATAATGGCAATGTATTGTATTAATGAGTGTAGGTATTATGTTTGAAAATACGACAATAGAATAAGTACCTGATGTCATCCTCTTCCTCTTCGGAGACTGGTGCGGGAGTGATGTTGCGACTGCGCCCTCGTCCTCTAGTGGTGGCTGGAACAACTTCGTTCTGGATCTCAGGAGTGGCTGCGGTCGTAGTTCCAGTTCTATCAATGGAACTGTACTTGTTCTTAGTTTTGCTTTCGTTAGCTATATGGTTTTCACTATCAGTTTTCTCTGGGCCGTCGTGAGAATTGTGAACAGGTGCAGCGGTAGTAGATGAAGCTTTATCTTTTCCCTTTCCATCTTTCTTGCCTTCTTCGTCTTCGTCATAGTAATAGTATATGTATTCATACTCGTAGTCTTGACCATTGGGGCCTTTCTTAATCTGGATTCTTGATTGAGGCTTTTGTTCTGATCCAGCCGTCTCTAAGTTTACACTAGATGATAGTAATCCACTGTTGATATCATCGATGGTATCGAAGTTTATAGGGATGTAATCGTATCCCTGGGTGGTAGCTGTGGGGGCCGTCGTGAGAACAGGCTTTTGGGTAGTGGTTCCTGAAGTTTTACTTAATTTGCCAGACTCTGACATCGCTTCCAATGCGACGGCCATCTTGGGATTAGTTTCAACATCTCTTACATTTTCTTGTATTTTAATGTCTTCTATTTTCGATACGGGAATATCGACTTCAATTGATTCCGAAGCTTTGCTTTTTAATCCTTTTCTGAAAAGGGCTTTCTTGTCCTCTTCAATGGCGACGATACCTTCGGCGGAGTGTTTAACCTTACCGCTATGTAATTTTTTGATAATCTTTTCACTCTCATCTTGTTTGAAGTTTCGGTGATTGGGGTGTTTTTCGGGAATTTTATGTGATGTTTCGAAGTTTCTTAATGGCGTTTGTTGGCCAGAGCTGACCAGTACGTACTCCTCGCCTGGTCGAGGCTCCGTGATAATATCTACGTCGGCGTGCGCCGAGTAGATCGTGCACAGTAACAAGCATCTGCAACAAAGGAAACGGAATTCGTCAGATCTCCATCAACATGGTAAGTTACGAAAGTTTGTTACATTACAGAATAGGAGTCAGTGCTCCGTGACTCAGCAAGATGACATCTGGCAGCTGCGCCTACGAGCCAAAAGCTTGCGACCCTGCACGAGGAACTCTGAGTCACTTGTGCGTTTCATCACCGCATTCCCGAGCTTGGTATTGTCTGACTACCAACACACAACTACGCTATTACACGAGCATTTCTAATGTGTACCCAGAGGCGCGCGCATCTCACGCGTAGGTACGGCTCATATTAGCACACTTCTTGTACATGATCGGTTTCATAACAGATATCGATTTGCATAGCTATCGATATTACTGGCACAGTTGCACGATGGGGAGCAAAGAAGTTGTGTGAGAATGCATCTAGATGACTACAAAACAGGCATTGTCGAACACTGCAATGTTGCAAAAGTGATGTGGTCGTGAGAAATGGCGGCGAAAATCGGAGCGTGGGTGTATTACGCATGTCGATTCCGCGCAAGTGCAAGTCGATCGATGAGGCAACTCAGCTTGACGTTAACGATCACTTTCGCCTGTGGAGTGAGCTTCACGTCACGCCCGCGGCGCCCGCGCCGTGCGCCAGCGTCCGCGTGCCAGACTGTGCATCCACAACAATCATATATTACAGTATTTATGGGACTTTATAATTGATCAACCTCCCATTAAAATTATCAATACGTAAGAGCGGTTACGACTGCAGCGTCCTAAAGAGCATTTTATGCTAGTTTGACGAGACGAGAATTTTGCAACTTTTAAGAGGATTTTGCTGTTGCCTAACCGACGGGTTACGGACATTAATAACCTGAGTGGTTCAGATCGATCTCGGAGGCGATACTTTGTAGGCACTTAAAATAACAATGCTATTTACATGACATTAGTATTTTGGAGCCTGTCGCTGCAACAATTGCTATAAAAAGTGCTATGAATCATGGCACGGCGACTTTATCGAGTCGCAAATCCAATTATCGGTGTCGGAAGTGTTTGAGCTTCCGTGCAATTTCTTGTGAGCCTCGACGGTACACGGAAACTGATTGAGGGATAACAAGCGAACGGCGCTATATTGGAATAAAGTCCATCCGATCGCATTAGGCCACCTTCATTTCACTGCGTGCGAGGAAGTGTGTGACAACGCACGCCAGTGAATGCGCCCGCGCCGGCCGTGACTGGTTCCGATGCCGCCTTACTGAAGGTTACCTCGAACCGACTGGACAATAAAACCATTCATATACCTTTATAGTTGTTCAACGAACTGTTCTCTCGCCTAACTTTATGATTTTAAGCAATTCCTGACGCAGGCGCAATGAACGACTGGAACCGTTTTCGTCACAAATCAATTAATATTTTATTGTTGCTTTCGAACATAACAGGATATAATCGGCTATAAAGCACACTTAAGTTGGGTGATAAAAACGCAAAAGAGGTTTAGCTGCCTCCAGCAAAACTTGTACTTGAATATCCGCTTTCCATAATAACAATACGTAATTTCCTGCACATTTGACATCGCTTAACGTGCTTGCGCTAAATTAATCTTACATAAATATGATGTTAAATGCTTGAGATAATTAATGCAGGCTCCATTCCGTTGAGCTCGGCTCTGCGTTCGTACCGGTTCAATTTCACTAGAAGTAAGGTCGTGAGCGCAAGGCTAGGTGAGCGTAACGCGGGACCGATACACAAAGACATGGCTGATACTAGCTCTACTGCGACAATATTGTTGCACATTGATAATAATGCACTTACGTTGCTTTTTGAATTCCTCTGAAATGCTCTATTATATTGGCAATCATGCTAATTTAAAATTAAAGAGCTAATACAACTACATGTATGCATTTTATCAGTTGTATGCTGCACCAATATATAACAACTTACTAAGTCAACATGAGACATCTTTTCCTTTAAAATTAAAAAAAAACTCGTAAAAAATATAAAAGATCAAGGTCACATTAAAAATCCATTAAAATTCTTTTTACGATATAATGTTTTAAAAATAATCTTCGACGAACTGAAGGTACTCCGTTGATCTTTAAACTTAGCATGGTGTTGCCACATGCATCAGGTCACTAGGTTCAAGGCATATAATGGCGTCGTCTATTTGTACCATTTAGATACACGTATATAAACTTCGAACTTACAAAATAGAACTAATATACTGTTTGAATAACGATTCGCTTTTGTTTTTATTTCCAATGTATATAACTATTAGAGGAATGAGGATCATGTTGTGAGGAAGGTCTTGAACATGAATGTGGATGGATATAGAGGAAGGGGACGACCAAAGAAACGATGGATGGATTGCGTGAAAGTTGATATAGCTAGAAAGAATGTAACTTGTGAGATGACGGCAGATAGAAGAGCGTGGAAGACAAAAATATTCTGCGCTGACCCCTGATAAAACTTGGGATAAGGGCAGGAGGATGAATGATGAATGAATGAGATAGCTATCAGATATCAAAAAGTGTAATTTATATATTAATTTATATGTAAGGCTATTTTTTATCCGGGTGCGCGGAGTTATTCTTAAAAGACGCGGCTTAAACCGCTCTCGGAATCTAGTACAATTACCTGTATATAAATTTATCCGTAAAAGTTAAAAAAACTAAGACCGTTTAAAAATAGTTCGATCGGCCATTCGCTAAGTGGCAGGACAAATCGTGATCTGTGATCTACATCACAAAAGCACAATATTTATTTTCGTCGCGTGCGCCTTTTCTTGTTCATAATTTAGGTAGAACATAAATAGAAATTTCGAAAAATCCGCTAACTACATATCATACTAACAAACACTTTTCAAATTTCCAAGAATTTTAATTATCTAATGATATAATATTATAAAGCTGAAGAGTTTGTATGTTTGTTTGTTTGAACGCGCTAATCTGCGAAACTACTGGTTCGATTTGAAAAATTCTTTCAGTGTTAGATAGCCCATTTATCGAGGAAGGCTATAGGCTATATACCATCACGCTAAGACACACGGGAGCGGAGCAGTAACCAAAGATGCGGGTGAAACCGCTGCCGACAGCTAGTCTAATGATAAAGTTGCTAACCAGATTTTAGATCTCAGAACAAGAGTGTTAACAATTTAAAGTGTCGTTTAAATTGTAAGTATCGCGGCGTGCGCATGCGTCGTTGCATTTATAATTGTCGTGAGCTAAGTCAATGCTCGTGGCACGATTACATCTGGGTTCGGCAACCGCTTGCAAGTGGTGCATCGCGGAGGAAGCCGGCCCCAGTCTCCCGGGAAGTAAAAACTTATTTGTATCTGACATGAAAGTATTCAGCAACCAGTGGCATAGCTGGGCAACCAAGCGCCCCGGGGGGGGGCGAATGAAAATGCCCCCACTGCTATCCAAACTGGTTGTATTTTATCAAGTAAAAATATAAAATATTTCTACTTACTTCTGAGATTTTCTGGTGAAGATTCAAGGGCTTCCCCTAAGCTTAAGCCCTAGCCCCTTGGTAGCTACGTCACTGCCATTAACTTCTGTTCTGCTCATCGCATGCGCAATATCACCTTTTGATTAAATAGCACCGCAGTGGTAAAGGTTAAACTCTCTCCGTAGTAAAAACGAGTTTCGTTATGTCTACGCTTCTAAGCCAGGTTCGAAACTTGTTCGTCTACATTGTCTCACTTTCCACATAGGATGAGATCATTTAATAAAGGATGCATTTATTATAATACTAGCTGTTGAACGCGACGTCGTCCGCGTGGGCAATAGGTGATTAAACATTCCCTGTACGTGATAGCGTGATAATATGTAGCCTATATGTTGACCCGATCTCTTTGTTATATTCATGCCAAATTTGAAGCAAATCCCTGCAGTACTTTTTGAGATTTTCCCGAAAATTCTAAAAACCATATTCTCGGCTTCGATATCGATTTTTCGGTTTTGACTTTTTTACGATTTTATTATATGCATAGATTATTATGTATGTCTTTTCTAGACCACGGGACTACAGAGTCCCGGATTTTTATAAGGCGAACATGGGGCCGAAGCCCGTTTGAGACAACTTTCATGAAAGTAATGGTTACACAAAACCTTATATATTATTATTATTATGTATAGATGTCCTCACTTTTCGGACCTGTTCTGAAACGGCGCCTGTGATATTTCATACAAAATTTCAAGATCAGCTGAATGGCGAAAAAATAATCTAATAAATAAAAGAATACACTGTTATTACACAATGACAGTTTATAATTACAAACACACATAGCAGAAGGTTTTTAACGAACGTGTGAACGCTTATCGCCGAGGCAAAGAATATTTAACATAACTTAAAGTTATTTTATACAAACTTACACCATAAAGACGTTGGCTAACCGCTGCGGATGGAAGGTGCAAGGTTAAGCTCATATAATTTTAATTATATTACCTGTTTTGTTGTATACTGTAAAGTGCCTCGGAATGGCGACGGCCCATTGTTGACTTGGCCATGGAAAAAACGAAAATCGTTTTACACAAACAAAATTGAATATGTTTTTTTATTGTATTGTTATCGTGACTATATGAATACCTATTAATCATTGTAATAAACACCATTCAAGCTTTTATTACGCCTATCAACTATAACGGTATGTTTAGGTACTAAACGTAATCTTACGTTGCAATTTTAGCTGACCTACTAGTAATAAGTCGTGGTGGCCTAGTGATTAAAACCAGCCTTTCTCGTATGAGGGTGCGGGTTCGATTCCACGTCAGGCAAGTACCAATGTAACTTTTCTAAGTTATACGTACTTTCTAAGTTTATCTTGGACACCAATGACTGATTAAAGGTGAAGGAAAACATCTCGAGGAAACCTGGACTATAATGTCTGAAATCACCAACCCGCATTGAGCAAGCGTGGTGATTAACGCTCGATCCGTCTCCGTGGTAGAGGAGGCCTGTGCCCAACAGTGGGACGATAAAAAGGCTGTGATGATGATGATGATGATGACTCGTAATATGCAAAAACAAAAACATATTTATATTTTGACTCAGTTACAATAAAGGTTTTAAAAGTTCTGGTCGAGAAAAATCGAAAAATATGTTAGCTAAAGAAACGAAGAGCTGAACAGACAAGCTTTCCTCAAACATTTACAATGCTGAACACATCCGGAGAGAAGCCCGAGCGCAAATATCTGCTCTTACGTAACAACATCATAATTTAAACGGGCAATCGTTTCACATTTTTTAAATAAAAGTGGTCACATTAATATGAAGCAGTTTATATTATTCAATGAGGTGACAGAGAACCGGCGGAAAACTGGTTCCGAGGAAAACCTGCGATGTGGACTATTTGCAGGTTGGTGATTGTTATCCGTGGGAGCTGAGCGCGAGGGGGTCAAGGACGGACTACATTTCCCACACGCTCATAATATCGAAGTTACCTTCGACATTTGTCAGTGCTAAGATCTCACATGACGTTGGAAAAATCATCGAAGTTGGCAAAAAAAAAAAAAAACAAGTCGCTTTGTTGTCCATTAAACATGAAATATTTCTAAGTATTAGCAGCTTTCTAAATATATATGTATGAAAGAAGAGCATATACGAACATAAAACAAATGAATATGAACAATTGAACATCTAAATGATAGTCGTTGGTTGGTAAAGTTTTTGCTAAATAAACGGTAAAGACTAACAAATATTTATTAAGACTATCGGAAGCATAGCTTTTCTTATAAAATGTTTGCAGTTGATGGTTCTGCGGCTAGCGAATATCATCCATAATTGAAGTCCTCCTATCATCCAAGTCATAAACGAAGCCTAAGTTCATGTCGAATCATGATTTCAAAAACCGCAATAACTAATTCAAAGGACATCTTCGTACTGGTGTTTAGTAACACTTATAGAGATGCACACTTTAATTACTGTATTTAGGTTGTAATAAAGTTTAGTTATGTCATTAACTTAAGGTTAGTTGAACTGTAGCGCCGATCCTTTGAATTTTTATAGCCTATAATATGTTCGTTGCGGGTCCAGGCGTCCCTAAAATACTTCTTTAAAAACACGCCGATCAAAAGTCTACATAAATAGCGTCCAGGGTCCACCGCGGGGTCTCCTCCGCCTGCATACTGCAGGATACACCCCCCGTACTCGAAGCCCCTTTCTATTAACCCGGGGGGTACCGGATGCTATAGACTCCATCCACTCTATTTTAGTGGGTATACCGGGAACGAGTTTCACATACCCCTCTCCTGTCCCCCGACGGGAAGGGTATGCGTTTTTTCCCAGTGACAAAAAGGGGGTCCATAAAAGTCAAAGAATATTTTTTCTTATCAAATATCTTCCAAAATACATCAAGCAAACAAACTGACAGTCACATTTAAAGACAGATATAGTAGACAGACGTATCTAGGTTGTGGTTTCGGAGATCGCATTCAGTTCAAGGACTAGAAGGTCGATGATGATAAATAATTGTCGATTATCGGCCTTAAACATAAATATATTAAAGACTGCATTATTGTTTTTATTGGCTAGATTAATGTTTGTTTCCGATTGTTATACAGAAATAAGAAATCTTATGATTACGGATGGTAGTTATTTAGTTTTTTTTACATTAAAAATTATGTTAGAAATCTACCGTCAGCAGCGAAGCAAGAAAAATCGTTTTGTTTTTGTTTAAATTGATTAGTTACTGCTTCAAGAATAATTACATTGAGTTCATGTACAGACGCCAGCACATCAAGCTACCCAAAACTGTAAAATGTTCCCAATAAATTTTGAACTTTGCTTGCAGCGATAAAGTTGAAAACCTATAAAGGAAATTTGACATGCACACATATTGTAGTAACTTGATGTGCTGGCGTCTGTACCTCCCTATTATTATACAATATCTCACTTTGACATTAGCGTGCACAGACTTCGCGCTCAAGTCAAATATTACGAGATATTTGCAAAAGAGCAAAAAAAAAAACTGGCAGGTATGGAACATCTGACAGCAGCAATTTTGATTGCACCTAGTTAGGTAAGAGCATTTGCAGCGGCAGGTCGTGCCAAATTGTATTATAATACATCTCTTTGGTGACTTGAGTTTTATTTGTCACTCACCTTCAATGGGCAAATCTTTTTCTGAATATGAAATCATGGCATTGCATGGTAAGTAATAATAAAAAAAAACTTCATTTTATAGTCTGCCGGTCTTTTGCCCAAGCTATGTTGGGGTCAGATTCCAGTCTAACTGGATGCAGCTGAGTACCAGTGCCTTACATGGAGCGACCTCCTCAACCTAGTTAAGACTTTCTGACTTCTGACTACCTGTAACTACTGCCAAAAATGTACAGACGCCAGCAAATAAAGCTACTACAACCTGTCAAATTTCCTTAATAGACTTTCATTTTCATATCATACAAAGTTGATTGGAAAAAATTGATAGTTTCGTGTAGGTTGATGTGCTTTAATGAATGCATAAATGAAATCCGGGGAACCTACCAGTTTAATGGACCTTCAAAATCACGAACATAGAAAGTTAAAAAAATATCTTCATTAAATAAAAAGGGCTATCATATTTCACATGAACTGTATTTCAAATGTTAAATTCAGCGCATGCGCCTTGTGCTGAGAACGTTGACAAATAGCGGCGTCACGTAAGGCTAACTGCCGGCGTATGCGCAGGTAAGGGCACCTAGAATACCAAGCGTTTGCCATAGCTAGCATTCTGTGAGGAAACGGATAGATATACACACGATATAGCTTGACAATGCTCGCAGAAATTATATCTTCATTTGAAGTAAAGAATGTAGCTTTAATAAAAATACTATTCTTTTATTTTTAATTATTTTAATTTTGTAAAAGAACGTAAATCTCATGGTGAGATTCCACCAGTGTGCGGCTCTGTATCTTCACAGACTTTTATCTCTACATTGCAAGTTAAATAAAAGCTTTTAAAAACACTCCTACGCAGCCAAAAGCTACCTTATAAACGTGTGTTTGTCATAGTAAATGCACAGTTAAACGTCTCTTAAACTAATAAACAATAAGTGATTATTCGCCATGTTACAAACGGCACGTTTTCAGCTGTTTTCTCTTTTCAGTAATTCACGTTTATAACAAAGTTATTAGCTAGGCGAGTAATGAGTACATTTCGTCAGACGGTTGTACCAGTAATAAATACCTACCGATGTAACAGATATACCTTGTGCAAACGGACATGAACTCGACTGTGTTTGTTGCCTCAATGGGTTTGAGTGAACACTCCACGATTATGGCAAATAGTTCTTATAATGCTCATTGAGTTATGGGATTTTAGCGTGAAGATAATGCAAAGATAATGCGGAGGAATGAGGATCATGTTGTGAGAAAGGTTTTGAACATGAATGTGGATATAGAGGAAGGGGACGACCAAAGAAACGATGGATGGATTGCGTGAAAGTTGATATGGCTAGAAAGAAGGTAACTTGTGAGATGACGGCAGATAGAAGAGCGTGGAAGACAAAAACATGCTGCGTCGACCCCAAATAAAACTTGGGATAAGGGCGGGAGGATGATGATAATGCAGAGATAATCTTTGCACGTTAGGAAATGTGTAAGTATAATACAGACGCCAGCAGATCAACCTACCCGAACCTGTAAAATTTTACCAATCGAATAATAACCTTCCATTATTGTGTTAAGGTTGAAAATTAATTAAGTAAATACATTTGACAGATTGAGGTAGGTTAATGCGCTGGCGTCTGTGCTATATCCTTATTTTCCTTGCTTAATATTTTAAATGCAAAAGTATATTATTATGTGTGTTGCGCTTTCACGCCAAAACTACTGAACCGATTTAAATGAAATTTGAATTGTTGAGAGCCTTAGGAAGGACATAGACA
Source organism: Heliothis peltigera (assembly GCA_958496145.1). Taxonomy (NCBI): domain Eukaryota; kingdom Metazoa; phylum Arthropoda; class Insecta; order Lepidoptera; family Noctuidae; genus Heliothis; species Heliothis peltigera. Next base: position 13,247,907 of record OY292321.1, on the reverse strand, counting down.
TACTTTTAGCCTCTTTGAACTGCGGTGATTAACAAGTACTAAATGAACAGAATGTACTTATTTAGTGACGTTCCTACAATTTAATTTAAGAGGTAAATGCTGTGAAGTAACGTAGTAGATCCTAACAATTTGATTACACATTTTTACGTAATTTAAAACAGTTTTAACGAGTGAATAAATTCACGATGCGAATCGAACGATAATATACATAATTTAATCAAAACTTGACATATGTAAAAACGCTTTATTAATAGACAGGTAATGTCATAATTATACGTAAGAAATGAAATTAAGAGTGACTCAGGCAGACCCGGATCTAAATAATACATGTTTTAAAGTTTATATAACTAGCTGGTTTTATTTAAACACCATGATCTCTGCTATTATGAATTTCTATTATTAATATAGTAGGAATTTCTCCAAGCATGAAAGTCGTACTCGGAACTTCCCGCTGTAGGTATGTACATCGCTGGAAGACCTGTGAGTGATCTCCTAGCTTGCCACAAGACCAAAGGCTTGGGAGCTAGTTAAATGATAAATGAATGATATTTATTTTGCAAATTGGTTGAAATCAACATTTTTACACGTCAAGAATATAAAAAAAAACGAGGTGAGGTTGGTTAGAGATTTCTTTCACTGTATTTTTGGTCATTGATTGATTGATATGAAGAATTTGTTGGGATACATCTTAATGTCAGATATTGTGACGACCAGATAACGTAGTAGTTAGTTAGCATGCCACGCCAGGGGGCGGGTTCGATTCTCGCAATAGTCAAACATTTGTGTGCATGAACATAGGTGTTTGATTTAGTCTGGATGTTCATATGTATAATATGTATTTGTTTAAAAAATGAAGTCTATAAGCACCTACGTTTATCAGTTGTCTAGTCCCCATAGTGCAAGCTCTGCTTTGTACGGGACTGTTTCGTTTTATGAATATGTGAGGAATATTATGTATTTATAGACATTCTGTTCTTCTCGAGTCACACTCGGATTTTCTAAGCGCCCTCCCCGAGACCCTCAGGGAAGAGATTGTTCAGATTCCCCCTCATTACTATTATTACCCCTCTGATTTACAAACATTTTATCCCCTAGGACCTTACTTATTATTGTAACTATGTGTATGTCTACTTATTCCTGTACAATGTGTGTTTATATATCTTATTGCCTATGTTAATATCTGTCACTTCACACGCAATAGCAACATTGAATTCCTTTGTTTTCAAAGCGGGTCCTTGTGATGTTAATGAGTTATTACTAAGTGTCACGGAATCTATAGCAAATTAATACTAAGGTAGCTACAAATTAGTTTATAACTCCCATGCGTATCATTTTAATATCACTAGGTACGTTCTGTGGCTCGCAATTATTAGAAAGTATTGTAGGTATGTCCATTTTATATCGGTTGATCGCCGTGTTCAGGGTTACAAAAAACGCAAATATTATTAAGAAAGGCTTGCCCAAAATATTTAGTAGATTTCGCAAGTCCAGCTCGACACTCGCTATAGGCCGGTTACGCATTGTGCGTTGTTCCATAATGCAACTCAAATTTTGGAGTAATTGTTGTTATTTCGTAAATTCTACTTTGAAATACAGTTCGGTCAAGTGATAAAGTATTTGTTTTAGTCATTAATTATGTAACGAACTTCTGCAAAACTGTTTTCTTTTCAATAATATTTTTTACTAGCTGTATTATCTCCGCTTATTAGAGCAATTTCAAAAATCGAAACGGGCTGCTGTTTCAAGGAAACGAACTAATTAAAATGTCTCACATTATTATCGGAACACGGAAAGAGAGCGTTGCACAGAAAATTGGTGATTTATCGAGTGCATTCATATTTCAAGAGCATATTCGAAGTTCGTAATATCTGGTCGTGAAGGTGGCGACGCGCGGTGCACCCGTGTCCCGGCACAAGGTCTGGTCCGCTCGCGTGCGCCCTCGAGGTCACCGGTGAACGTCGCCACGGGCCAAATAGGTGCGCGTAATCAATCGCCTATTTACCCACCCATGCTCGCTCTTTCGCTCCTTCCACCAACAACAAAGACAGTGAATATCGACAAAACCAAATCAACACTAAGTACTCTATAAATGAATCACGATTCGATATCTCCAACTTCAACTCTCTCAAAATTAAAACTTATAAAATTAGCGAAACGCGTGCGCACCACATCTTTGAAGACGTGACGGATCATACGTGAATGCGAAACGAAATTGAAAGGGTAACGTGAGTTTACTCAGCGCACTTTCAAATCGGACAATCACTGAATAGTTGGAGTATTTATATGCCAATGCATAAGCGCCGAGTGACAACGTAATAATGATAAACATCGAGAAGTGAAAATAACAGTCATCGGCCGAGTGTGACGTGCGAATTACCGTAATAGTCTAGTACTCCATTACAGACTTGCTGTGAGAATTGAATACCAGAACCGTAGCATACCTAGCTTGCTAGAAACTGTTATTGGTCCCTTAATTACCATTGAGTCATCAAGTATACTTGTATCCGCGAAGGATATTATGTAAAGGTCAACTGGATATGAGTAATATGTTTTGGGCAACGTTTCAACAATAGATAGCGATCTATCTGGTGTTACCCATTCGTATTATTCCGCGGCTGTCGTGGCTTGACAGGACTCATCGCATCGCTTCGGCATGTTGTAATAATCGAACGGTACTATAGTTCGTCAACCCTAGACATAGTGGTATGGTGATCACGTAGAAATTAACACGTTGGCCGTGGTTGGAACGCTAAACTTGATGTTAGTAAAGGCGCGGGGCTGGCTTACTCCGTTCGTAGATTATCGACGCATACAATCGATCGAGACAATGAACGCAGATACGTGACTACGATTGTCATACACAATGAAACAAACAAAAGGCAATTTTAACGTAATTTCTGAACGGACAGCCTAATCAGGGAAGTATGAATCTCGATGTAGATCTGTGATACGCAGGCAAACTTCATAATGTAAACGGTTTTATATCGTTGAACATAACATGTAGGGAAACAATGATATCCTTGCTATTGTTGTAAATGCGAATGTTTGTCTATCTGTCCGTATATTATGCTTTGACTGTAGATCTCAGCAATTTAGTTTTAACTGCCATTGATAAATAATTCTATAAAAGGAAGTAGGTTTGTATCCAAGCGGGGAGGCAAAAGTCTTGCTCATATAATAATATTAATTTGGTAATTTTATAAGAGCACCGTGATTATTGTAACATGTCTAAACAAAAGATTTAATTAATGTTATTATCTAACAGTACAGCATAACATTGCGCATGCGCTAATGCGCCTAATGCTATCAACTTTGGGTCACTGTGTTAATTACTTGGAACGGCGTTTTTGTTTCGACTCATAAACCGCAACACACAACTATTCGCCACGCGAATACCGTTTATGAAACTCTAACTAACTATATAATGCTCGTATAATTATTTATCATACGCAAATGTCACATAATGTAAGACTTTTGGCAATTGAAATGTTAGTAGGTCATTAGAGTCTCTAGTGGTGCCCAGTTCAACTTAAAGCCTTAACCTTTAAGACAGCGAAGATTACAACTTGATAGCATTTCTGATTTTAAAGAACTCGCAATTAATTTACAAACACACCTTCATTGAAAACTAGTCGGGGCGCATTATTAAAGCGTGAAGTCAACAATGTAAATTGTCAACTGGAATTTTGCATAAAAATGAAGTACGCCTAGAGGTTTATAAATAAAGTTTTGTGGTGAAGTGAGCGGCCCGCACTTGGGTCTCGGATCACGCCCGCCGCATGCACGGAATCTCAAGTGCGGTATCCGCGGCACGCACGGCGCCTGTCCGCGGCTGACACCAACATATTGCCATCACGCCGCACGAGAATGTATAATCCTCGGCTCTGAATCACGCGCCACTCTCTCGGAATCCTAACAACTAGTAAAATAGTAAAGCTCAACAAACAAACACCCCCTTTTTTCAGCAACCGCAATATTGCGTATTTGATCGATGAAGCCATTGGGGGCTCGATAACCGCATCAAGGTCCAAGTATTTCTTGCTAAATACCTACGCTTCCCAAGCAGAAAATCAACTTTTACCACAATGCCGCGCATAAAACATGTTTCGTAAACAGGAACCGCTCATGCGTAGGTACTGTGACTGACGGCGCACCCTTTTAAAACCTCACAAAAAGTATCGAATATTTTAAATGTAAATCATCTTCAAATAGCACAGCGGGTAGTGGTCGCCTTAAAGCCAGATTCCACGGTTCAATTCGCTTCCTACTTCTGATTACTTTCGAGCAGTACTAATTGTAGCTGTCAATCAGTCCGCGAACTCACACTGCGAGTAGTTACCGCCGGGTCAACAGCTGACCGCAATCATAGCTTTGTTACAAACGTGCCCAGAATAAATTATAATGGTCAACTCCAGCGAGTGGTTAATGTCTGGCGGTCATATCTCACAGTATGTGGCGTTACGGTGGCCACTGCATCGCGCCGCCTGCTTGTGTTTCGTAACAGTCGCCGCGGATCATGGGCATAGAAAGAGCCAAGGTCAAAAAACTGCGATCGGCCGGCGACCGCGTCACTCGCGCCGACCACATTGTCAGTAATTACTGGGAATCTCCCGCCGACTTCAAATATTGCGACACGCTACTATGCAATAGATAAAGGTTAAATCCCCCGCGTTGCTACACCGATTTGCCTAGAAAGTGGAGATGATGCATCCGCCCGCGGCGACGGCGTGCGTGCATTCGTGGGAGCTCGCTCGTCGCTGCGACGCGTGGCGCAAATATTACGGTATGCCGATAAGCAGCTATGTAACTAATCGGCGAGATGTTTTATTCATCCGTTATCTCACTTCGCATTCCACAAAAGGTCATCGGCAGGAAAGTGAAACTGGTTGAAGCCGAAAGTGATGCTTACAAAATTCGAAGACGCACATAAATATCCGATTATGTTCGCGTTGACGCGTTCTCCGGGGCTCGAACCCGGACCCCGCACTTAATGTCACTGATGCAATGATGTTAATCCAATGTCACTTTATTATGACACGCTTTTAGCGTTTTCTCCGCGCATGCGCAAACCGATCTGACGAAACCAATATGATATAAGATGTGTGTATTTGCGCAAATACTGTTAGCTATTATTACCGGCAATGTCTGAACAGCAGACGTATGCAAAATATTGAGTTTAGATTGTGTGCTCCCCGGAGCGTCTACACTGATATGCATAATGTATTTTATAGTTCAAAATATCAGACAGTTTAACATTTTTGCCGCATTAAAAATCATCTTGGAGCATGAAATGTGTTGTTAAAATATTAAGTAACTTGTAAAACCTGCCGAATAAAGAACGGGCTGCTCAGCATCAAAATGTCACGATATGAATGTCGTTAGTATTTGAATAGAGCCTTGTTTCAAGGGGAAACACGGACTGACGCTTAAGATTCCACAAGAGCCTCTAATTTAGGAAAAACTGCATCGTGACCGTAGTTTGGCGGAAGCGAATGTCTCGCTACACTTAAATGGAAACTTCATGACTCAAAACATGATTCGCATCAGTCCCTAAAACCATTATGAAACACGAATACACAATTATTACTTTCCTCAGTAATTAGCCGCTTCCCTTTCGCTGTATCCGCCACAAAAGTCCAATATGCTGTCGATATTACATTATCAAACATTTTGTAATAGTTGCCAGTCACGAATAACAAATAAATGGTCGAGAGTTGAAGTGAAAATGCTGGACTTACTGTTTGAATGATCGATGACATATAAGAAAATATTAAATTATTTGAAGAATTAAATCTTCAGCCTTTATGTAATGGAATTTGAAGATTGTACAGGCTTCGAGCGGAGCTTGTTTGTAATAAAATGTACGGCCACGACACGGCACGGAGCTGACCGCATTTTTGGAGCATCGATGCCTGTGTGGTGTTGCCACTCGCCATCGATTCTATCATTTTACCCGCAACCATTGTTAAGAAGGTGCACGTGCCGAGAAAAATGTTCCTACAATTTATCGCTACAAGCCTCACCGCGCTGAAACTATTAAAATTAAGCGTTGCGTCAAATGCACTCGTAAGCTAATGTTGTTGCCAAGCCGGTTCTCAGCTGCGGCAGGTTAGAATAAGTCTTGTGTTGAAAGCACGTGCTAAGCTCGTGTCTATAAAGTACTTATTCAATCGATTGAGGCATTAAAACAATTGCATACCCATTAAAACAATTGAACAAGAATAAATTATAAAGATTTTGAACATGCAACGTCAGGAATTATAAGAGTTATGAGGAGAGGAAAAATAGTAATCATCTTGGGGTCGGCTTCCAGTCTTAACCGGATGCAGCTGAGTACCAGTGTTTTACGTGGAGAGACTGCCTATCTGACCTCCGCAACCCGGGCAAACCGATATCCGAAACGACTGCCAAAGACAGCCGGGACCCACCAATTTAACATGCCTTCCGAAACACGGAGAAAATCGTCATGACAATATGGTCACCACAGACCGATCGCGCCAAGCGTTGCTTAACCTTATGATCGATCCACCCGTACGGCTGTTGCTTAGCCATGAGTTCCTCATGAGGAGATAGAATATCGAGCTGTAATTGTGCATTCCATGCAAGGCTATCAGACAATAATGTCTGCATACAAGTTAACTACCAAGTACATTACCACATAGGTACGCATTTATTGGCAACTTCATGCACATTCCGATAGAAATCAATCTCGGGCCGTAACTAATAAATTGGTTACTGAAATAAAGAAGTATATGTATGTATGTGTTGCGACAGTACTTATACATATATACACGTTTGTATAAATGTCGTCACCGCCGTTAAAGACTAAAGCTTTTGTGCGAATGATGAAAATTGTCGCGTTTCAATCGCAAAACGTTTAGCTTTGAAAATGTTACTAATATTGTGTTTTTTTTAATGTAAGGTACTAAATTACTGTTCTACCTTTCTGTTCCTTTGTAAAAAAAATATTCAGACACCAGCACATCAAGCTATCACACATAGGGGTAATTTAGATTGCACCTAGTTAGGTAAGAGCATTTGTAGAGACAGGTCGTGCTAGATTGTATTATAATAAGTACAGACGCCAGCACATCAAGCTACTCAAAACTGTAAAATTTTCCAACTATGAACTTTCAACTATGAACCATAGCTACAGCGATAAAATTGAAAATCTTTTAAGGAAATTAGACAGTAAGTAGACTCCAAAAATATCCACTTAAATGTAAAGACTTGTTTGAAAGTAGATGACCATTGTCCAGTGAGTGTGTCCATCTTTAATCCGCCCCCCTCCTTCCCCCCACTGGACCAGCAACGTTGCTAGGTCGTGACTAGTCCGAACCAGCTGACATTGACACATCAACTTATAGAGAGTGTAAGCATCTAAGGCGATTGTTCGCTCTAAACATATTGTGTGCTAACTGGTATGTCGAATGTAATGCCAGGAATGTTAGTCAATACAAAATTCTGTGTTAGAAAAGTATTTTTTTTAGATAAGTTAACTATATCTTTTGGCTAGTAGATTCTTCACCTGAAAAGCGGTCTTCAAATTGTTCTTTATGAGATTTTGACGCTAGACGATTTCGCGAAAATAAATTCGCTTATATTTCAGTACAAATTCATTTTTTCGCTATAAACTAAAGGAGGAAATGCTTAGCATTTGATGGCAAACCATGAAGCGACTATATAGGCAGACGGCCTAGTCGTTTCCCAAGCTACCTCAGGGTCAGCTTCCAGTAAATATGACTGGGTGTCCAAAATATATTTAGAAAGTACATATAACTTAGAAAAATTGTTTGTCTGACCTATAATCGAACCCGCGCACTCATAGTTGATAGGCTGGTGCTTTAACCACTAGGCCACCACGACTGTTTGTGGTTATCATTAAGGCTTTATCTCGTTACCAAGAAATGAACATTAGCTTCGCATAGACAAGCTTTGTGATGTAGTGACAATGAACTACCAACTTAATGGTGGAGAAAATGTCTATAAAAGGTACAAAGGTACCGTTGTTGAAAAGAACCATTTATAAACCAGTGTGAGTCAATTTAATAAGTGTGAGTCCATAGAGAAAGCTTGAGTATAGATTGATGGAGTTGGACATCAGTTTAAGGAGATAGCGTGTGAAATCTGGTTCATTGATTGAAGTCTATAAGTCCTTTTCAGGGAATGCAACCAACATAGTTGGGAAAAGGCTCGGGAGATGGTGATGATAGTTTGGTCGTCCGTGAACGGTGAAAGAAAATTATGACGACATGTAAAATTTGCATTCTATTAAAATATTAAGAGACTCTTCTAAATCAATTATTAAGTATTAAAATATGAGTTCACGGCGTAGACGCCGACCTCTCATCTCATTCCTCGTATCATGTGGTCTGTTATGTAACGAGACTATTTGTTTTCACATAGAGAAAGTCAATAACAAGTGACGATATAAAATGCCGATAGCGTGTGTTACTGCAATCTTATTTGACTTTTAAAGAACGCCCGATGTGTCTGTAATTTTTAATATAATAATAAGATAATAAGGATTTAATTTAACCGAATAACATTTAGAAAAAGCCTTCATGAATAGATAAGTAACAATAATTTGCCTAGCTATGCTCTTATAGGATGAAGGGTTTTGGGGGCTATCTTTTGTAATATTTGACGTTCAAAAAGTGCTGTTTTACAGGCAAGTTTGAATAAATGATTTTGAGTTTGAATTTGATGCAGCTGCGTGCCAGTGTTTTACATGGAGCGACTGCCTGTATACCTGGACAATCCCAGGCATATAATAATAATTATCAATAAACAGACAAGAGACCTAATTATGAAGAAAAAATATGAAATTGCAGATTATTTTTAAACTTAACGATAAAAAGTGTTCTCAGCCTCAGCGATTGCAATCAATACACAAGAATGCATGCGATGATGATCGAATATTTTGTTTTCATTTGTCGGCGACAGCGAAAGTTGTCGGATGTAAGCGGCGCGGGCGCAGCTACTACGTCACAACTACAGATCACATTTGTTGACAACCAGGTGATAGCCAACCAGATATCTGTAATCAGAGGCGGAACTACCTACAAGTCCAGTCTTCAGAGAGCGAGTTCTGTTCATCAAATCGTTTTGAGAGACTGAAATATTTTTATGTCAAAATCGAATAAAATCTTTTTTTTAATAGTGGTAGAAACTCAATATTCGGTACAGGCATTAAAAGATAAAATTGCGACGTGTTTAATAAATAACACCATTAATTAATGAAACGATAAAATCATTCATAAATTATTTTTGTTACACGTGCACTCTAGGCCTAATTGTTAAGAGTTATTACCGTCTAATTTAATTTGCTAATTTCTAACCGGTTTTGGGCTGCATAGCTTGAGGCAATTGAGCATAGCAAACCGTGCTGCAACATTTTATAATATAGTTTTCTTCAAATTACTTTGCTGTTCAGACTGCAGTTAGCTAAGTGACTTCACGCTAGTCAAGTGACTCCTGCGCATGCGCAAGGCGTCAAATGGCAGACCAGCAAACTTGTTTGATGGGATTTTGTTTAAAATATTGCTTGGAAGCTAATCTTTGTTTTTGAGCTTCGTGACTAGTTAGGTAATAGTACATGCGAATGCGAGTTGCAACTATGTTTTTATCCCGTCTTTACAAAATGGACATCGTGTGAAACAATCGCGATTGTCGCCACTTACGTAAGTCGGGTGTGTGCGATGGGCTCTAGCGAGATTCACACATAAAAAGCGAAAGTGAAGGCCAACCCGACGAGACGCGGACAGCGGCGCCCGCGCACCTCGCCCGACCAGCCGCAGCTGTGTCACCAACATTAGGAAATACATTAATTATTCTACAAGTCACTTTGCATAATTTTTGTTTGAAAAGATTACTATCCAAATCACTTTAAAAACTTTAAACTTTTATTCAAAGGAAATGTCACAAATTCTTGAATTTTCTTGGTGACCTTTAACATTCAAATTTGGACCTTATTTCCTTTAAAATAGCACACAAAAGGGAGATACTTTAATTTAACAGTAAGTGCATAGTTCACAAAACAATTGCCTGACACAAAACTCTACAATCGTTGTTCTAAAATTAAACGTTGTTCAGGCATTTTTGCCGTACGACAGCTAATGACGGCAGCGGACGTTACGTTTGCTCTCGTCCGGGGAAACTACACCCAGGCGCTGACGCCGGACGTCCGGACGTATAAACAGACACCCAGACATCGCATATATACATACACAATGTGCAAATAAGGTACGTGGTGAAATAGGCCACCGGTGGAATAGTAAATGGTTTTAAATTAATTAGGTTCTATTCGTGCGTTAATTAATCATTATCTGCCGGGGAAATTATTGAATAACCAATGGTTTAGTAGCTGAATATTATGAGAATCATTGAAACATAATTATCGTATAGATAAAATGCTCGTGGCTAAGGTTAAGCTAAGCTTGACGCGTTCGATCCGTGGACAGGACCATCTTGTCATGACGAGTTCCTCGGTATTTCGGTTCGTTACATTGCATTGGTGGGTCCCGGCTGTCATTTGTACAACTTTGGCGGTCGTTACGGTTAGCTTGAAGCCAGAAAGTCTGACAACCTGTCTTACCAAGGAGTATCGGGTTGTCTAGGTAACTGGGTTGAGAGGGTCAGATAGGTAATTGCTCCTCGTAAAACCCTGATAGTAAGCTGACTCCAATTGAACTTGGGAAAAGGCTAGACAGTAGACAGAAAGAAATTGAAATTGTTGTTAAGATTAATTTATTACTATTATGACGAAAATAGCTTTCAGTTCAAAGATTATTTTAGAGCTAAAAGGCTCATAAAATAATGATTTGTTTCATTCGAGAATACCTAGATAAAGAATTTTTATGACATACTTAGCGAAACGTGGAGTGCTTATTCTAACAGTTAAAATCTTACAACATTTTTTTTATAAACGTAGGTAATAATAAATACGTAAATTTTATGCTCGACTGTAAGCGACAATTAAAATAATGTATTTTTATAACGATAATAAAACAGTGCTTCGAATTATTTGAATTTTTACTCGCATTGATTATAGGTTGTTATTTATTAGTCACTGGTATCGACTATGCAATGCTAAATTATATCTTTTGACCTTTCTCTGTGTTCTATGACTGCCTCGTTTGTCAGGTATGCACAGGGTCTTGGATTCTATTCCAGGGTCAGGTCGAAATTTTGTGTGTTTTAAGAAACTTTCACAAAACAGCCCAAAGTCTAGGTGATTGATCTCCGTTCATCGGAGACCATTTAAATGTCGTTCCTGCGCCTGATCTCTCTCCGGTTGTGTCGGATTGCCATTCCATCGGTCTATGAGAGAGAGTGCACCTGTACCCTACACTATTATATTTTTTGGTTCTATAAACGTTAACTAAGTAATATATGTATTTTCTTCTTCCCAGCGATAACACATAGGAAGTGGGGAAGGGCGGGCGTTTTGGGGGCTGTCTTTTATAAAAAATTACCATCAAAAAGTAATGATTTTCAGCCTACTTTTAATAAATGACTTTTTATCTTTATCTTATCTTTATATAACGAAATCTTTTGTATCAATGAAATTAGAAAACTGGACGTAGTTATATTCAGTCCCTTGTATGAACAATTGCTCCATGAACAAATTTATCGAACACTATCTAGGCATAGATCATAGACAACAGCCAACCGACGAATTAAGTGTTGCGACACGCACTGGACAATGGGAGCACGAGCATAGACAATAGACCAACTTGAACTAAGCAATGTTGATATGAATTGAATTTTGACAGCTCTCTATGTCGCAAGGGTCATATTGCTAATTAAAGTAATTCTTATTTTAATTATTACACTTTAGATTATTTATTTAGAAGTTTAGATAGAATATTCGTGGTGGCCTAGTGGTTAAAGCACCAGCCTTTCGAGTATGAGGGTGCGGGTTCGATTCCAAGTCCGGCAAGTACCAATGTAACTTTTCTAAGTTATACGTGCTTTCTAAGTTTATCTTGGTCACCAATGACTGATTAAAGGTGAAGGAAAACATCTCAAAGAAACCTGGACTATAAAGTCTGAAATCAACAACCCGCATTGAGCAAGCGTGGTGATTAACGCTCAATCCTTCTCCTTGGGAGAGAATGCCTGTACTCAACAGTGGGACGATAAAAAGGTTGTTGTGATGTGATGAATAATATTCGATTTATCTTATATTTATTCGATATTAATATTGTGCTAAAAGCTCTCAAACTGTAGGTAAATATAATACGTATGGAGTTAGCTGCCAGCTCACGTAATGAATGCTATTCGACCTTCAGTGTTGGGCCAAATAATAAGTGACCTATACTCCGATCTCGAAACCTAACCATTTAACATGCTAAATACATACAAGCCTTTCTTATTAAGTTAAACCTTCAACAGAAACCACTAATTTTAAGATAATACTTTCTAATCTTAACTATCTATCTAATAACTAAGAAGTGGCGGGGTTCGCGGCTAAGTGAACGTGGTAAGGTTAAGCAACGTTCGTGGATGACCATATTGTCATGACGAGTTCCTCCGTTTTTCGGAAGGCACGCTAAATTGGTGGGTTCTGACAGTAATTTGTACATCTGATTAGACTTTATCTAGTCTTTCTGGGTTCTGACTACCCGTAACGACACGGGTAGTTTGACGCCAGTCAGTCTGACAACCTGTCTAACCAAAGGGTAACAGGTTGGGCTGCGCGTTGTTCGCAAGAGTTACCGCGGCCCTGGCACACAGGGACCTCCCGAAGGAACATAGTGGGTTTTAGTCAGTAAGAGTCTGACACTCCCTCCAGCTGCACCCTCAGCGGGAGGGTTCATTTGATGATTTCCCACGAAAAAAAGTGGTATCAGGTTGCCCAGATAACTGGGTTGGGGAGTCAGTCATTCCACGTAAAACACTGGTCCTCAGCTGCATCTGGTTAAGACTGGAAGCTGACCCCAACATAGCTTGGGAAAAGGCTAGGCAGATGACTTTCTAATCTTTACTGACAATGACCTATCCATATATGTAGGTTATCAATTACATCTACATTAGAACGTACAATACCTAATTAATATTCTAATTAGGTCTAGGCTGACAGTGGGTCTCGTTTGGGCGGTGATGACTAAATTCATAAACAAAAGGATCTCGGAGCTATCTTCACTAAACGCTTAGGAACTTATGTGAAGGCTGGCGATATAAATAATTAATGAGTTATCATGCAATCTGTTTACTCTCACTGGTGTCTGAACGGACGTCTTTAGTGAAACTATAGCCATAACTAGATGCATTTTTAAGTGACTAGACAGCTGATGTCCTTTTTGAATTGTTCAAAAAAAGATCGTATTTTTCTTCTATTATAATAAGCCAATAATATATATTCTTAAACTGTCATATATTATGCACGATAAAACAAAACTTTTTTACAAAAAAATAAAACCGACCCTCAGTACATCGCTCTGTAAGTCGGTGCCTAGAGGTTGCAGCTGTATTTATTTCCCCACCGACTTCCGAGATACCTTGGAGTACCTAATCGTGGTACATACATAAAAAAACATACCGACCGAATTGAGAACCTCCTTTTTGGAAATCGGTTAATAAAAGAGTTGTATCAAACAAAAAATATATTTTTGAAAAATGATGATTGATGACACAATTTTGTGAAAACGAAAAGCTGCATGAATGCGTTTCTACAAAAGGTGCTAAACAGCCCACAAACGCCCTCGACCATCCATTACCTATTGAAAAGTAACATACATAACTTTGACTCATAAACACCGGTCGCCATGTTTTGAGAACTTTCTTTTCACACATCGTCCACGTATCGAAAATCTTCTACTAAGGAGAAATTCCCATTCTGATTTGTATTCAGTAAAAGCCTTCAACGAATTTAGTATACATAGTATATGTTACGTTAGTTTTTTTCTAAAGAAAGTGATCTAGAATTGTTTTATATTACCTAATTAGGAAGTGCGTAATAAAGCGATTGTTTGTCTTAGCACGTAAGTGAGGACACGCGTTTATTTCAAACGGCTTTCCTTATATACAATGGCTGTTATTTGCCCGCAATTATGTTAGACACGCTATTATTTGAATCATTAAATGCGGAGTCGTTATTCATATTTGTTGCGTAAAATATAATTATTAGGTATTTTTATTTTTTGTAACCTCAAAAGTGTCTTTTTGTTTTGGTTAACGTATAAGAACTTTTGTCACCCTTCGAGTGTCAAATGAACAACCAGTGTATGTACATCAGAAATAGTGGCCGCGTCGTATGAATAATAAAAAGAATCATTTTTAATGTTTAGGTTGTGTTTTGTCATTGTTAATATTCTCAAATAAAATTACAAAATGTCGTCTTTCATTTGATTTATATTATATTTGATATTCAACAAGTTAAATAAACTATTTTGTCTTAGATTTTTTTGTGCATCTGATTTCATTTAGAAAAATATAATACAGAGAAATTTACATATAATTATGTATTTACAAACTTAAAAAAACTTTGGCTTAGATTAATTATTCCTATATTTAACTTTAGTGTATTTTTATCAAGTAATTTATCATATGTTACACAGCTATTAACAAATACTTTTTAATGTTTTGTTTCACTTTCGATACGAAGGCAATAAAAATATTTCGTGTTCGCGTAAACGCAATCTCGAGCTTTATGACTCGCGTGCGACCTTGGTCGTAACGGGAGAAATTATGTTAAAATCATAAAAACATTCATAAATACGTTTTTGTGGCAATTGATATTTTATTTCAGATAGATCTTTAGCTTTACAAATGTTTACTTAATGTATAATTTGATTTTAATTTTGTATACTTACGTAGAATAATGGATTATTAAAATAGATAAATTTTGGTAATGACACTCGAAAAATGTATAGTGTAATTTTTATTTTTTTATTGGACGATAAATTCGAAAACTTAAATTCTATAAATATTTTTAGGTACTGTTTATGAAATTTCGTTTGAAATAAACTTCACTTAAGAGCAGGTAACTAACCATGAGGTACTGAAATAGGGTCAACGTCCGACCCTTTGCGGATAAAATCAACTAAGAATAAATCCTCCCAATCTCTTTTGACACAATACCTGTGTAAGTACAACCGTGATGATTAACTTTTCATTTTTTAAGACCCTTCCGAAATTGAATGTCTTGTTATTTGAATGTATTTCTTTATAATAATTTCTTTTTAGTATCGTTTGGAATGTTGTCTTTAAAGAGAGATTATTTATATATACGAGTAACTTTATGAAATTTAACACGTTATAACTTTTTGGCAATTCTATTATAGGTGTCTAAATTCCAGTAACTGCCAAATCGTATAATTTTAAGTGACAGGCTTTAGGTATGTCCACTGAGGTCAAATAGCGACGCAAACAAAATTCCTCGAAATTGAAAATCGAACCGCAACTAAACCTTGATATCATTCTCGAAAATCTTGCTCTGATTATTTTGGGAAAACCTAAAACTGTCATCCATAGACATCGTTAATATTTTCAATATCTTTTTGAGACTTGTTCAACAAGCTTTTTACAAAATGTGTGTGATTAAGGCCCTACAAATCGAGTTCAGAAATCGATTTTTATGTCAATTGAAATGGCAATAAAAGGCACGCAAGTCACAATACGACCACGCCATAAAAAACCATGGGAGGTAAGTTAGCAACGCTTTCCTGTGCGTCACGCATAAGTGTGGCCACCGCACATGATGGCGCCGCCGCATGCCGTCGACGAGAGGCCAGCCGTCACACGAGTAACGCATCCGCGACACTATTTAACATGTTTCAAAGAGAGAGCTTTGACAATAGACCGTGTTAGATCACACTTATCGCACACACACAGCAAACAATTTGTTCAAAAGTATTACAGAAGTTACATCGTCACTTAGCGATCTTTACATCACTAAACCAGTAACCAGTTAATTTGACGATATTTTATCGATGAATTTTCTATAGGCACGCCTTAATGATGTGAGTGTGGAGATGTAATGAGGTGTTGCGAAATTACCTGAACGACGCGGAGTTAATTTCTAAACTCAATAAGTCTGCCAGTTAATACTTAATTCTGTAATGAATCTGTCTTGCGGTGGTGGGTTGGAAAGCTTCACTGGTACGCTCCGTGCGTATATAACTATGTTAATGTGTAGTTGAGGAAATCATGAAACGGGGAAAACATCGCGGGACGGAACGAAGGTTCGCGGCGGTGCGAGCTCCTCACTTGCCATGAAGCCGCCGCAACTTACCGGTTGAGAATATTGTTTACGCAGTAACGACAGACACAATAGACATTTAGCATTTGCGGTTATTTGCAACACGGCCGCTATCAACGTGAAATAGCCCGTTCATTAAGTATCTATACACAGATTATGAAATACGCCGATATGCAAATGAGAGTACAATAACGAGGTGCGACAGCTAGCGAGCAGCGGACGCTGCGCCTGCGCCTATCAGGGAGACAATATGCGCACAAAGTCGTGCATATTTTAAAAGCAATGTTTCGCAGCCTTCATTGAGAAATACGCGCCCTCATTCGTGATGTCAGTTCGCTGCCGTTGGGCAATGAAAACCTGATTTCCACACGAGAAATCAGATCGAACTTCTGTCGTATCGGCCGATGAGTTAGCGAGTTCGCTATCACAGCTTCGTATCTAGTTAGCAGTACGTGAGCGTCATCCTGCATACACGAGATGAAAGTTAACTACTGACGGAGACGCTTCGTCCGCGATTTAAGTACAGTATTGTAAACATGTGGCTTCAACAATTATCGGCTCCAATGTAAGAAAGTGTTGGTGAGGAAACAGTTCTTATAAAATTGCAATACTAATGCTGGCAGTAAGAATAAGGTGGTGCGGGGTACTCACAGCGCTATCCTGGGGGTCATGGTGTCTGCGGGGCCCGGCGGCTCGGGCTGCGGCTGCAACAGAGACGTCACGTCAACACACGCGCCTTTCCCAAGCGACACACAGTTGCGACAGTGAAGCTCAACGAGGAAGCTGCATCGCACATTTAAATGCAACGCTAATGTCAGAGAGCGCTTAAATGCCAATAGCGGCGACCTTTCAGTTTCGACTCGAGTTGCGCAAGTGGGAATCGCCGGTGATCGTGTGAGAAAGGCGAGTGCGTGTGGGGACTAGGTAGGGGTGGAACGCACCGGAGGGGGGAGCGGGTGACACCGCTGGCGACGCGCTGCCGTTCGGCGACTAACTTCGCCGGCGCGCGCGCACCTCTTACTTATAGCCGCGCGCCCACCAGCCGCCCGAGCGTGCCACCCTCGGCGCCGCTCCTGCCGCCCCGCCGCCCTAGCATCCTGACACCCTGGCGCGCACAACCCTCGGCTACACACTCCAGCTTACAACATACCATCTCGTTACAACAAATACTCATCAATCATCCTACATACAGCCTCTGAGCAGATACCGTTCTTGGGTCGCAGCGAGCCAGTTTGACATTTTGATAGATAATAGTAATACCTTTTACATAACAGCAAGTAAACCACACGTGTGCCAATATTTTCAATACTAAAACGTATAAGAGTCCGTCAGTATGTTGTAGCCGCTACGCAGCGCTACGAAAGACTTCAACGCGCTCAGCACAATATTTAGATGAGCTCAGTTTTTTCTCTTCTTTTCTCTCAATTAAGAATAAAACTATTGTCTAAAAAACCTGTTCTATTAATCATGTAATGTTTGTATTAGGCATTGTTGATAACCATCTATCAAGAAAGATGTCATTGACTATTATATAATGCCCCGGAAATGCGTCGAACGTTCTACACTATTGTACTTACTTCAAAAGTTTTTAGATGCATAAATAAAGTATGTATATTGAAAAATATAGTATAGTTATCTGTGTACCAGCGTGCTATTGCGTGGTCGTGTGCGTAATATTTATAAAGAGGTTTTGCTTGTGATCAGCGCAGAAATAAACAAAAATATTGGCTTGTTACATAATTTCTTACAAATCCATAACCTTTTAGCTATCTAGGTGCATAACTCGAAAACTGTTAGCACTTCGTAAGTGTCAGTTATGGCTTAATTTGAAGCATTTTTAAAGACTCAAAAATTGCAACTTTTTGTATAAGACATAGACATATTCCTATATTTAGACAGAACATATATTAGGTACCGAACTAAATAGCTGGGGAACATAATTCTGCTAAGAGGTCGCAAAGTGGAAGCTTAAAAAACATGAGCGTCTTCTGTCATATTCCTGAAAAAAAAACAGACTGTTCAAGGCAAGGTATACTATTTTTTATTTAAGTATACCAAGGAATATCAGGTTGCCCGGGTAACTGAGTTGAGAAGGTCAGATTAGCAGTCGCTCCATGTAAAACACTGGTACTCAGTAACATCCAGTAGACTGGAAACCGACCCCAACATAATTTGGGAAAAAGAGTAGGTCTATTAATTTATCAGCAACCTGTAATTTTTTTAATTACATTTAATCAATTTTATACAGCTTCATTGCTCCATCTATCTGCAGCATATGACGACCCCCGATATGGCGCAATGGTAACCACGTCTGACTGCCAAGCTGAGGATGCCGGGTTCGATTCCTGGCACGGTCGACATTTGTGTGATGAGCATGCTTGTTGGCTGTGGTCTGCGTGTTATATAAAATGTATTTATAAATACACATGTATAAAGTATGTGTAGTTTATCAGTTGTGTTAGCACCGATAACACAAGCTATTATATATACAAGTTTCATCTTTATCGATTTAATTGTACCCAAAGTTAGAGCTTAGCGTGCTTGGATATAATATTTATAATAGCGTACAACCTAATGACCCACAAGTATTATTATAATTCCTAGAATTAATCCTTAATTATTTATTACCTCACTAAACTTTCGAGCAGTTAAAACTTAATCGACAGTTAATTTATTACGTTCTTGGTAATTATCTAATGTGATTATGCGCAAGCAATAATACTAGAATAATTAGTAATATGATCATCAGTCTAGAAGTTTATTAAACGCTTCTGGATTCCAAAGGAATGATCGATTGACCAGCCTTTCGAGTATGAGGGTGCGGGTTCGATTCCAGGTCAGGCGAGTACCAATGTAACTTTTCTAAGTTATACGTACTTTCTAAGTTTATCTTGGACAACAATGACTTATTAAAGGTGAAGGAAAACATCTCGAGGAAACCTGGACTATAAAGTCTTAAATCAACAACCCGCATTGAGCAAGCGTGGTGGTTAACGTTCAATCCTTCTCCGTGGGAGAGGAGGCTTTTTTTGAACAATCACAGAGCTTATACATTTTCTAAACATCTGTAAAGAGGAAAGGTTTGATTGTTTGTTTGGATCGAATATGCTCCGAATCTACTTGACTGTTTTGAAAAACTCTTTTTCTGATGGGAAGCTAAAACATTCCCGGTGAATACTGATCATATCTCTTACCTATCAGTATAATATAATGACATCATATAATGATTTTACAAATGTTTGAAACAAAGTGCTAAGTTCATTTTACATTGTTTAGCAAATATTATAGACGTAAATAAAACTTAGGCGGAAAAAATCCACTTCAGATTTCCAAAGAAAAAATTTCATATATGGAAAAACATAATTATATAATATGGAAAAGCATCCAATAAAGACAAATAACACCGTGCCGTTTTACCTAATTATAAATTATCCACTTAGGAACACGTAATCTGTAAAAACTCCATTTTGTTTTTTTTTGTAGTTGTCCCATTATACCTGCAGCTAGGTGAGCGATATTGAGCAACAGGAATGCAGCTTAAAAGTTGTTTACAAATCTAGCATATAACAATGCATGTACGGAATAATAAATAACTAGGATTTAAAATATTTGAACAGCTTTGGAAATCGGATTAGTCATAAGCCGAGAAGATTCAATTCGTACAAGTATCATGTCGTCAAAGTTCAACAAATGTGGTAACAAGGAAACTCGCTTATATACGTATTACATACTAGCTATGTAAAATATGTATGTTTTGAAGACCCCGTTGGCGCAATGGGAAACACGCTGGACTGCCGAGCTGAGGGTCCCGGTTCCGATTCCCTGTACAGTCGACATTTGTGTGATGAGCATGCTTGTTGGCTGTGGTCTGGGTGTTATAAAGTGTATTTATAATATATGTGAAAAGTATATGTAGTTTATCAGTTGTGTTGGCACCCATACAAGCTAGTCAATAGCTTGCCTTGTGGCTAACAGACCGTGTGTGAAAAGGTGTCCCGATATTATTAAAATAAAGTTTAAAAGTTGTTTATAAAGCTACCATATAACAATGCATGATCGGAATAATAGATTAATACCTAGGATATAAAATACTTGTGAAGATTTACTTTGTATAAGTTTTATATACATATGTGTCGTCAAAGTATTTGGCAACAAGGAAACTCGCTTATACGCTTATAATACTTGCTTACTTGCTCAGCACAATGAATTAGAACTATTTGCTGACGGATTAGTACATTTATATAATGAATTAAAAATAATTTTAGATAAGACCTTGCAAAATTTTTAATGTTATAAGTGTTTTGGATAATTTTCTGTTAACTTATGACATATTGAATAAATAAATAAATAATGCACACTTATATGCTCGTATTCCATGGTATCTATGCAAAATATATGTGTAAAATTGTATGTTATTTATACATTTTTAAATGTTTATGCCCGTTTTCCCTTATGAGGCGCAAGCATTCCTTGCGCCGGCGCCGCAAGTCCGCCGGTCGAATTGCTTTGTTGTGTACATCGGCTACTGTTTTCTTTTTTTTTTACTGTAAAGTTTTATGTTACTGTTGCCTTATATGCGTAAGTTAAGATATCAGCTGAATTTTATAAGTCAGTAAGTTATTTCAAGTCAACTTTTGAAAATGTACTACAGACTTCTAAAAAAGGAGGTTCTCAATTCGGCTAGGTACATGAGTTTCTTTTCTTTTTTTGTCTTTGTTAGATACTCGATTTCTCCAGGATGGCTGGACCAATTTGAAAATTTAATTTAAAAAAAAACCTTCTACATGTCAAAGGTATTGTCATATAGTTATGAAGTATGAAGATAATTTCCATTTTTTTTTTATTTATGATGAATGGATGGAATCTCTTGATCCCAATCCAGCCCGGAGGGCAAGGATGGAATCTACGGTGGTACGAGCTTACCCAGAAGAAGCCTATTCACTCTTGCCTTAAAGAGTCTTGGGTCCTAAGAACTCGACTAGGAAATTAAAAAGCAGAAAATATAAAGTTTTATTTCATCATCATCATCAACCTTTTTATCGTCCCACAGCTGGGCACAGGCCTCCTCTCACACAGAAAGGGATTGAGCGTTAATAAAAGCTTTATTTAAGTCAAAAATTTAAAGTTATTCTCTATCTACATTCAGTATGACGCTTCAGTATTTTGTGACGTGTAAATCGTGTCCCAATGAAAACACAAGTAGGTACCTACCTATTCAATATGGCGTAGGCTTTCGCACATTTTGAGCGCACAAACACACTTTTTTTTTATGGAATCTCGCAGTTCAGGCTAGGGAGTCTGTTTACTACTTAACCGGCCAATCCCTGTAGATGCCCAGAACTTAAGGCCTCCAGCCAGGGACAGATATACACACTTATCGGCGATTCTTTTTATATACATAGCTGGTGTCAAAATACAACAATCGTAGGCACTCAGTTCCGTTTCAAATGGCTGTGTGCAACAAAAGATGACGTCATCACGATTTCGCGGTAAATATTGAAAACCGGTAGTGGACATGCGTGTGGGCACCAATAATTCGAAATTGTTTCATTTTCGTTGCACTTATCAATATTTCTATGGATATGGCGTAGGCATGGATTTGCTCACTTCATCAAGTGGTCCCATTTCATGTCATTCCGTCCCATATTTTAATAATCAGGAGGATCAGCCAGCTGCGCAGGACATATTATAGTGCACAAGCATTTGCGCAGACACAGTGCGCTCTCTATTCCCTTACTCTCACAGTCGGCAATCCGACAAAACCGGAGAAACCGCCAACTTCCAAACTTCGGGCTGCTTTATGATAGTCTCGTATAACCCACAACCTGGGAATCGAAACCGAGACCCCGTGCATACAGACTGTAGCTTGATGTGCTGGCGTCTGTACAGAAATGTTAAGAATGCAGTACTTACCTATACGTCAAAATCTTGATATATTTCGCTCACCAAATAATAATGAAAAGATTTCTAGATAGGTGACATTATCTGTGAATCCATATTTATTTATAGAGCGAGTTTGTTGAAAACCTGTTTACCTACATTCAATATGTGTCAACCGGTATCCTAATATGTAGAATTCTATTTATTTTATTGGCGTGTGTGTAGAAGTAAGTTCAAGTAGTTATAACGTATAATATAAAAGGAGAACACGGAACACACATCCTTTTTTCCATTCTTTAAATGCGAAAGTTTATTAGATACTGTTACAATCACTCCATGTATGTAAATAAAATCTGGGTAAAATATATAGGAAAAGAAAAAAATACTGAAAACGGTCCAGTAGTTTTTGAGAGAATCAATAAAAAAAATGCTTAAAATACTGCTCGGTTAATCACTACGGACAAAGAAAGACGTAGGAATTGAAGAGCGGGCATTTTTGGGGGCTATTTTTTGTAATATTGACCTTCAAATAGTGCTGATTTTCAGCCTACTTTGAATAATGGCTTCTGGAAATCTGGTGCGGGAAGTCTATTTTTTGTGGGAAATCATCAAATGAAGGGTCCCGCCGATGGTGCAGCTGGAGGGAGTGTCAGATTCTTACTGACTAAAACCCACTACGTTTCTTTTGGAGTTCCGTGTGTGCCAGGGCCATAGTAACTCCTGCGAACAACCCGCAGCCCAGGCAGACTGTGGCCCTAAGGGACCCGTCCTATGCGGGACGTCTTTCCCTGGACAAAAGCGAAGGAAGGTTTATTACACTCTGGCTCCCTGTTTATTAGAAGCTGCCTAAAATGGTATTGATATCAAACGGCATCTAACACTGTGCCACGATTGGAAAGTAGAAGATCCATCTTTGAAGATCCAAGGCCACGTAACAAAGTCAAAATCGCTATGAAATTATTGAGTGTCCGAATCTTAAGAGCGCATATTTCAAAAGTTGGCAACGTCGCAAATAGCTGTCAAATATATAAATACATGTTTTTGTTAATTTGGCAATTTTAGTGTACGAAAATAAGAAATAATGCTCTGTAGTGCACTAAAAAATGTACATTAATTGCAATTAAAACACTTAATTTGATGTTGCAAACGTTCCAGGTGTAAAATAGGCATTTGGCAAGTTCCTAAATACTTTTTTTACATCTGAAACTATATATTCGGTGTTACGATATTGAATTAGTGCAATTCCCTAACCATTTTTTTTGTGCACTACAGAGTATTATTTCTTACTAGCTTAAGCCTGCGGTTCCACCCGCGTCCCGAAAGAACAACTCCGCGCCCCCAGGTAAAAAGTGGCATATAAGCCTTCCTTGATATATGGATTGCCCATTTAGGAATGGATATTCCACTAAGACTGAAAAAAAATTCTAATCGGAAAAGTAATTCCTGAGATTAGCGCGTTCAACATTCTGTATTATAACATAAGTATAGATTTTCATACAGTATAATAGACAAATTAATAAAAAATTGTACATTTTTGACAGCTATTTGCGACGTTGCCGACTTAGGGAATACGCGCTCTTAAGTATATTAGTTATTGAAAGAACGTCCACAGCCGACCCGCGAATGCATCAAAAGTCAAGGACGCATGACTTAGCGGTCCAAACCAGTTCATGATCCTCTTCGCTTTGATTTGCATATCGACATTAAATATCTTTATTTTTATGTCAGCAAATATACATCTCCTGATCGATAATGTGGCAATAAAGACGTTTTAACTACTTCATTGTCTGTTAGTTGTCATTTTTCAATTGTTTCACTAGAAAAATAAAGTCTACATTTAAGACTAATGTGTTAGGTATGTCTATGTTTTAAGAATAATGTTGAATTGTTATAAGTTACTTAAATGACAAGTCCTCTCCACATTATATTAATATTGGTTTTGCTGTGCCCACCAGAATCCACGATTGTAACCTACCAAATAAATGTTTACCACCTAGGCCTACATTGTGGGATGCAATATACAATTGAGCATTATCAATTATTTGAATTTATTTAGGAGGCTGGGCGTTCTGGGTTGAGGAGGTCAGATAGACAGTCGCTCCTTGTAAAACACTGGTACTCAGCTAAATCCGGTTAGACTGGAAGCCGACCCCAACATAGTTGGGAAAAGGCTCGGAAGATGGAAGGTGTTCTGGGTTATCCGGTATTTTTATACAATCAAACTCAGCTGGAGGGTGTATTAAAGATGCACCTATCACAAAAAAAAATACTTATGCTGTGACAGAAAAATTACTCAGTTACTCAAAAAAGAGGGACTATCAGAATGTGTTTTCTCCATGAACTGGCCAGTTTATTTTCATATAATTCATATAATCTGGGCACAATCCCTTCTGAAGTGCCTGCGGGTTGTTCACAAGTCAAAGTCCACAAGAAGGAACAAAAGCGCTTTTAAGGCAGTAACTGATATCTACCTACTTTCTCCCAGCTGCACCCTCAGCGGGAAGGTCATTTGATGATTTTCCTCTCATAAAAAATGTCCCTTCTGAAGATTATATTTCCATGTTTTTTAATTAATCGTGGAATATGGATAACCTTTGAGAATTGCGGTTTCATATGCAACATTGCAACACAACGCATCTATCTGTGCATAGAATTCCGTAATATCTGATTTAAGATGTTTACTTCATTTCTATCTTTATTGTCTTTGTTTGTGCACGAAATTAATGGACGATAAAACTAAATTTAATTTTATATCGAAAATTATTTCTTAAGAAAATATTACCGTGTACCTACCTCCGTCTTTCGGGGCGATGGGTTGTCCGCAAGAGTTACCGCGGCCCTGGCGCACAAAAACCTCCAGAAGGAACAAAAGTGGGTTCTAATCAGTTAAGTTCTGACACACAGAACGTGTTTAAGTGTTTTGTGTTCCCCCCAGCCGCACTCACAGCACAGAGGGTCTTTTTGACTGTAGGCACAGAAATTTGAATGCAATATTATTTTAGACACGTGTCAAACGTCTGTCTAACTTATTGGTAGTAAGGCCCGTACTGTTTATTTATCAACATGTAAAAGGATTAAGAATGAAACAAGAAAAATAAAATTTTATATTTTTATTTACAATGCGCATAATGAAAATAGCGAACATTGGTACTGAAATATTCATGCTATATCGTTCATTCATGTTACAAATAATTAATATTAACGTACTGTTTATTTATAACTATCTACTACATGTTACGAGACGAGTCGACGAAAATATATAATTATTTATCACAATATTCTTATGGTTAATAAATTGAACTAAATATTTACAAATTTGGTTAACAGTTTAATTAACAAATCGATTAGCCATGTTGTATGCGGCTGACATCGACGCGACGCGATACAATACAAAAAGAAATTATTTAAATGGTATAGGTCATACGCGAACTAACATGGAAAGACTATAGGTATACTTAGAATGCCTAGCTTCATGCCGCCGGACCTATACTTAGATATGGAGAAAGTCAATGATCATGACCTATTCCCTCTAATTATAAAACGTGGTCTTAAAAAGTACCGCCTTTAGTAAACCATCTTCTTGAACAAACTTAATACCTTAGTACCGAAGGGGGGGGAGGGGAGGGATACTGGGGGTCCCGCCCATTCATAGGTATCTACTTCTTACTTGGCCAACAGAACAAAAATACATGCGCCGAACCTCTTGTAGAAAACTATAGTTGTTGTGGCGCGTGTTATACTCGTAGTCGCAGACACTGTTTTATTTGTAAATGA
Organism: Heliothis peltigera; assembly: GCA_958496145.1. Taxonomy (NCBI): domain Eukaryota; kingdom Metazoa; phylum Arthropoda; class Insecta; order Lepidoptera; family Noctuidae; genus Heliothis; species Heliothis peltigera. Next base: position 13,222,046 of record OY292321.1, on the reverse strand, counting down.
TATATTTTCAACTGGAGGCTCTGCCTCCCCCCCCCCCTTGGTACTTTTCAAGACCATGTTTTTTAATAAGGAGGATTATGTTCCCCCTTCGGTCCGCCACTGACACCATGGCATAATACACTAAATTGAACACATTACAATATTAACGACTAAAATTTATACTTGTACATATGAAGATTCAAAAGGCTTATAGCAAGGCAGGGGTCCAATTGTCCATGCAGTCATGAAAATAGTCAAGACAATATTGACACTGAATTAACCTTTTGACCGCCACAGTCACGAATAGATGACAAGTAAAAAATTAATTGTCAATGTAATCGATATAATTCCGGACTCTCTACTATATTGTAGGTATTTATGATGAATTCTTAGCTTGGCGCTGAGGGCACATCTTTCTTTTTTTACGTGGCTGTCAAAAGGTTAAATTAATTGAGACTGGATTATAATATATGCATTTAATTCAAATATAAAGAATCAACAGCCAATTGCATCAAGAAAGTAGAAACATTCCTCGTAAAACTCTTAGCTAAATACACATAATTAAAACAAGTGTTTAGGTATTACGAACACATGATATTGAACTTTCTGAAACAATCAGCTGTTAGGTTTTTCAAATTTAGACTTCCATTTGCAAAAATACAAGGACTGTGTACTTTTCAGTTTCCAAATTTTGAAAAGAAAACCCTAAGGAATAGGTTAGAAAGAGCTTAATTGCAATTCACATCGATAACCCCTTTATACACAAGCTGAAAATACAACTTAGCAATCAACAATTTTGGGTCGCGCTTATGAATTACACGGTAAAAATCAATTACAAGTCCTTAAAATCCATATTAAAATATCGTCGTTGTATTTATTTACAAATAAGCTGTAGATAAGAAAATCCGTTATTTAAATGTTTAAGTCTTAGTTTTCGAAAGCCGTGCCTTATAAATGTACAAAGTGATGCTTTGCAACAATTCGTCACAATTGAGCGTATGAGTATTAACTGACCGTCATGAATTTCAACCGACTTTTCATGAAAAAGAATGGCGTCGAATATTTTCAGTAAATCTATGAACTTAGATGTATCACAGTGTGGAGTGACCTGACCCTCTTCAAACGAGTGCTGCATCACGAACCAGGTACTGAACTCCTCGCCATTCTTATAATATGTACATTAATAACTACCAAGTAAGTCTGACGCCAGTCTAACCAACGGGTATTGGGGTTGCCCAGGTAACTGGGTTGAGGAGGTCAGATAGGCAGTCGCTCCTTGTAAAAAACACTGGTACTCAGCCGAAACCGGTTAGACTGGAAGCCGACCCCAACATAGTTGGGAAAAAGGCTCGGGAGATGATGAATAACTACCAAGTACAATGCAAGCGTCATGCAGCAGCCCTACGATACAGTACCACTGGTTCGCCCCCAAAACACATATATATAAATTTGTGAAGTGCACCAACTTATTCAATCAACTAATGAGTTCAGGTTACCTTAGTACAATTCCCAGAAAAAAAAATACAAAAAAAATATGTTTCCTTTTTTTTTGTTATTTTTGATCGATTTTCCTTATAAAAATTAACCGCCAAAAAATTACAACTTGCATCTAACTTCGGCGTGTTAAGATCAATAATTATTTATACATATATTTTTTTTTAATTATTATTCAGTTTTGTTTTTTATTATTATGTTACAATGTCGATAAATATTTACAATAAAAAAATACCTATATTATTCTGTCTCGTAGGCGTCAAATGTCATTAATGAAAAAAAGTTTATTTTTTGGAAAATAAGCAATTTGTATGAAATATTATACATTTTTTTCTGACAACAGCTTTTACAATAGCAGAAAATAAACTAAGATTCTTATAACAATTATGCATTCCAAATAAAAAATTATAATTTAGAGCAAGGCCTCAAAATGTTAACCTTTCATTAAGAATATTTTAGTTTCAATCAAGAATTGGATGAACCAGTCAATCTTGTTTAAAACTAAATGTTTTTACATATAGATTTCTATAAATCAAAAGACATTGATATACTCGTACCTATTTACAATAGAAGCCAAAATAATGTTGTACAATGTCTAATTAAATTTTCTTTTGAAATCAAAGTTCAAAGGACACTCCGGTCTTTAGATAAATCGATCGATAGACAAAACCCAAAATACAATACATTTGTTGGCCGTAAATGTGACGTCTCTAACAGCATCAATTCCGAATCTTAGGAGAAAAAAAAATAAGTTTAAAACACTACCTTCTAAACTTTATTGCAATGTGGTACAGACACCAGCACATCAAGCTACCCGAAACTGTAATTTTTTTCCAATCAACTTTGGACCATATGCTTCAGAGATAAAGTTGAAATTTTACCGATTATAGTAGCTTGATGTGCAGGCGTCTGCACAGTTTCGCTACTTCGAATATGATACTGCAATGGACGTCATATATGTAACATACACCTAATTTATAATTAACAATATTATTACGAACAACTATAAGCTGAAGACTTATTTATTTTAAGAGCGCGTATTCCAAAAGCTGGCAACATCGCAACTAGCTGTCAAATATGTACATGTTTTAATTAATTTGGCAATTTGACTTTATGAAAACAAAAATGGTCTTTAGTGCACTAAAAATGTATTAAGAAATTAATATCGTATCACCGAACACATAGTTTTAGGTGAAAAAAAAAAAGCAATTGGAAGCTTGCCAAAGGCTTTATGTTTAAATTTAGGATTTTTCAATTTTTTTCTACGCGACAGAACATAATTTCTTATTATTGCATAGGAAATTCTCCAAACTAATAAAAACTTGTAAATATTTGACAGCTATTTGCGCCGTTGCCAACTTTCGGTATACGCGTTTTTAAGATGACTGCTATAATTTACTTTAAAGAATAAAGATACCACATTATAAACATATTTTGAATATTATTTAGTTCAGTATAAAAGTTTAATAGTTCTATAAACCTACAGCTATGTATTGGGACAGTAATGTTATGCGTAAAAAGTTAAAAATGGAAGGTTTAATTTTAACCTTTGTGTACTATTAGAAGGCTTGTAGTGTCGATATGGCAGATTGGAACGTTATGAAGATCGAAGCTTGCCATGTTAAGAGCGAGGATACAAAAACCTGACAACTTCAAATGGCAAATAGCTGTCAAATATTTACATATTTTAATTAATACATGAAAATAAGAAATATGACTCTGTAGTGTACTAAAACATTGAATAGGAATTGCAATTAAAATCCTCTTGATTTTGTAAACGTTTTATGTGTAAAAAAAGGCATTTGGAAAGTTTCCAAATACGTTTTTTACATATTAAACTGTATATTCGGTGTTACCATATTAATCATTACATCCCCTATTCAATTTTTTAGTGCACTACAGATATACAGAAACTTTACAAATTAATTAAAACTATTTGACTAACTGACAGCTATTTGCGACGTTGCCACCTTTTGGAATACGCGCTCTTAGATACTGATAACAACACACATATTACGTAAGTATACTCACTCAGTTATTGGTAAATATATTGACAACCCGCTAGAAGGATAAACGATTAACAAACCATGACGATATAGTATCTATATTAATATAATATTATAAAGAGGAAATATTTCACTGTCTGTTTGTTCGTTTGAATTGAATAAGCTGAAAAACTACTTGACATGTTCAAAAAATTATTTCACAATTGGGAAGCTACACTATCCACGGTGAAAATAAAACAGCAAGGGGTTCTCTGGAGACGCGGGAGAACACGCGAGAAACCACTAGTATAATAGAAATACATAAGTCAAATTCAAGTAAGTATCCTTGTATTTTTATTCCGAAATATATAAGATTAAGATTTAGTCAGAGGGCTGCAACAGTCATTTATTTTGATCAAAAATTATTTAATGCTATATTTTATGGATTGTCGATATAAAACAAAAGAAAGCTATCACAGAGTAATACTAGTATATATATGTGTGTGTGCAGTAAATGCAGTTTCAATAGAAATGATGTCCGCTGTACTGTATATAAGGTCTAACTAAACTAGAGCACCAAATTTTTATAGGTCATCTAGTACATGCTAAGGATCATGGTTACCACAAAAAAAGTTGAATGACCCAGGGGTCAACGATCGAGCGCCTTCATAGAGAACGGCGTTATGCGTTCAATTTGGCGACTGTGATGATAAATTTAATAAAATATGTTGTTGTTTTCATGACTTAGTAAACATGATCCTTAGCATGTTCTGGATGACATGTAAAAATATGGTGCACTAGTTTTGTTACACCCTATATACGCATAATTTTATAGAAAGTTCAATGTATTAAATATATTTATGCAAACATTATAAATTACTAATATATTATATACATATTCAAACAGAGGTATAAATGATTATCACTTTATCACTCTATAGATATTTTTCTAAGGCATATACATGAGAATTGGAAGCATATAAGAATGGTGAATTATTTGCGAAATTGTTTAGTTTTAATTTTAATTTGCACTATTTTTTTATTGTTTTTTTGTTCACTGTACCATATTTAGCTTTACAACAGTAGAAAAACAAAATGGCCACCATAAGACGAGCGTACAGGCGTCGTATATAAACCATTTTATATGTTGTACTTTTACCCTACATATTTATTATTAGTATTAATAAATATGATAATTATAAACATATTATGATTAACAAGAACATGAAATAATGAAGAAATATATATAACACACTAATATAAGTATAAACGCGTAAGTTTGTGAGTGTGTAGGTTTGTTACCTCATAACGCCCGAACGGCTGATCGGATTTTGATGAAACTTGACAGTGATATAAATTAAATATAGGCTAGTTTTATCCAATGTGGTAAACATGATCCTTAGCATGTTCTAGATGACCAGCAAAAATATGGTGCACTAGTATTGTTTTACCATATGTATATATCCTACATAAATATTGTATTATTATTTTGTAGAAAAAACTACAACAGATACATAATTCCTGTGAAGGCATTTAATTGGTATATGAATAAATATAACCGTATTATAATTTTATGTCACTAACTATACTTTAACTTGTATATATAGGTATAAATAATTTAACTATGCGTATGTTTGTATTAAACTATTACAAGTTATTAAGTAATTATGGTTATTAAGTTATAAAAGTATTGCTATTTGTTGGCAGAAATATTATATCAGTTATATTAGATTATGAACGATTGAAAATGTTCCAAAATGGTGAAAGGAGCTAACTGTGCAGTTTATAGAAAGAAAGAAAAAAAAGAAAAAATATATATAATATGTATATGCATCTATAATTTTATGTCCATCTTACGGAAAACTACTTCTATCACATTTTCTATTCAAGCTATTGTTTGTTTGTATGTTTATGCTTTAAAATAAAATATTGAAGGTTAGTTTCAATAGATTTTTTCGTAAACCTTACAAGTCAGATAAGGTGCGCCTTATGCACTAACATGATAGCCATAATTTACTGCATTCATGTATAAAAAGTTCAAACGCATCTATTCACTGATTCCCTCATTTAGAATTTTACCAAAATGTTGTTTTTTGGAAATTTTATGTAACTTCAGTATGACAATATGTATGAAATGGGTTTTCTTTTGTTTCAATTTTATACAAATTCCGGCTATTCCGTATTGAGCCTAAATATCTTAAGTTCAAGGTGCACTATCGTATATACGGCCTCGAGTTTATATTTGCTACTGGATAAGTATTTAGAGGGACATACACGAAAGAGTTTCTATTATAATATATGTATATTAATATTAAGGCGAGAAACTATTTGATCATAAACCTCTATGTTAATGGCTAGTATTGTTTAAGCGAACGTTACTTATAATAAAACTTTGCTCAAAGTCCTGAAAGTCACACAGCAGTTATATTACGTTATACAACATTGAATTCATTGAAAGTCGTGGTGGCCTAGTGGTTAAAGCACCAGCTGTGAGTATGAGGGTCAGGTACCAATGTAACTTTTCTAAGTTATACGTGCTTTCCAAGTATGTCTTAGACATCAATGACCGATTAAAAGTGAAAGAAAACATCTCGAGGAAACCTGGACTATAAAGTCTGAAATCATCAACCCGCACTGAGCAAGCGGGGTGATTAACGCTCAATCCTTCTCTGTGTGAGAGGAGGCCTGTGGGACGATAAAAAATCTGATGAGGAGGATGGTACAATATTGTATAACACGATAACATTATGAATTTAATCGTGTTACATATCGTGTTATAATGTTTTATAACGTTACATAACCGCTGTGTAGGAGAACCTATATATTCTATACTATTTTTTATTTAAAGATTATGGTATAAAAGTTACTGCTTACATATTAAGTGCACAGATGTGGATTTTTCACTAATATACCGTCGTTTTTATATAATGACAAAGAACAGAATAATATATGAATGCATATTATACACAACACAAGGGTCTTAGTGGTGGGTAGACTGTCTACCAGTGACCATGGTCGGTGTATAATCCCCGGTCGGGTCATTCGGCCGAAACGTCGGGAGAAATAGACGTAGCGTACATGTCTTTTCTAGACCACGGGACTGAGTCTTGGATTTTTAGAAGGCGAACGTGGGGCCGAAGCCAACACGCTGAAGCCCTTTTGAGACAACTTTAATGAAAGTGATGGTGACACAAAACCGACGATTATCCCTGTATACACTATAGAAATGTACTCAAGGACAACCCCCAGTTTGTGCTAAACTATTGCTAACTATGGAAGAAAAGCTACTTGGGCTATTGTGATCAGATGCTAGTGGACTAGGGAACGGAAACTATGGGGACTATGACCCCTGCCGTTGACAAGGACATGTCTTTATAATTTTTCATGGCGATTAAGACCCGTGTGTTGTTTATAATATGTGTACAAATCGCGAAAGTTTAAAAACATTTATTTTTATATGAAATTTATAACAATTGTATTACAAAACGTGTTTTTAGTTTGAAAATATCGCAAATTATTTTATTATTTTTTTTCAATACGAAAGATTTGAAACTTTCTCTTTATAGTTTTTGGTGGTTGATCTCTTTCTTGTTATGAACATGCTATTAAAAAGATATATGCTATGAGGCACGCGAAAATGGTTAGAAAATGCTGTTGTTGTTTATGAGGCACATGATACATAATATTTAATTGCATAGACAACAGGAACTATTCATGTATTGTATATATAGGTTAATTTATATGTAAGGCGTAGTTTTCATGTTACATTATATTTTTTTAATATCTATTTTGTATTGTTCTATTTTTTTAAGCTTGCTTTATGAAATATGGAAATCCTATATTTTTTTTAATCCTAAGATATTCTTAATGTAATATTGCTTTTTTTTGTTTTAAGTTTAATGAGATAATTTGTTATTGTAATTAACTAAAGTATTTTGTGAGGCACGCGTAGTGTACGTGCCTATATATAGGGTGTTATAAAATTATCTGCCACGGCTTTAATGGGAGGTAGTATTGTGTTTATAGATTACAATAGACAAGATAAATTGACAAAAAAATTACGTGTAAATTGTGGACTACGTTATGAATAGAGTCAATGTTAAATCGAATAAACTCTTAAAAGAGATAATAAAATCGTAGAAAAGTCAAAACTGTACATTGAATATATTTTAAAAAGAATAATTGGGTAGTGATCTACAATCGATATCGAATCCAAAAATATAGTTTTTTGAATTTTTGTCTGTTTGTCTGTATGTAAGTCCGGGATAATCTCAAAAAGTTCTGCATGGATTTGCTTCAAATTTGGCATGAATATAACCAAGAGGTCGGGTCAACATATAGGCTACATATTATTACGCTATCACTACGGGGGGGAGAGGGGTAAATGTTTAATCCTAATGCCCACGCGGACGACGTCGCGGGCAACAGCTAGTAATCTATAAACACAATACTACCTCCCATTAAAGCCGTGGCAAATATTTTTATAACACCTTATATATGTACTTTAACACTTGGAGAATTGATAGAAATTGTTATCACATCACATTTTCATCACACAGTAATTTGGCGGCAATCATTCAAATCACTGTTACGAAAATGAGACGCGAACGTCGCATCGATCGAAAATTAAACTCTAAGAGCCAGTTTCGCAATGTCCAAATAGCCACTACTTACCGAATAAATTCAAAAATGTAACGAAATTGGTAAGAAAGTGAAGTTATCTACCAAATAAACTAACTGGAACTTATCCGTAGGTGGTGAAACAGGCCCTTAGTATTAGTCATAGGTTAACGAAAGGAAATCTGAGGCCTAAGTAACGTGCAAAAAATTTTCATACAAAATTGCTTTGAATAAAAAAATATTGCAAATTGAACACTCTAGTCGGCGCAAGAGCCTATAAAAATCCATCTGACTAAGTTAGATCCTACCCCTAGCTGTACAAATTGACTGTACAGGCGCCAGCACATCAAGCTACCTGATACGAAACGGACAATTTTTCCCAATCAACTTTGAACTAAATGCTTCAGCGTCAAAGTTGAAAATCTATTAAGAATTTTTTTGTAGTAGCTTGATGTGCTGTTGTCTGTAACTTGTCTCGTAAAGACCTAAAAATGTGCGTTTTAAGATCCTAGATTTATTTATAAAGTGTGTTCTCGTACTTACAAAGTCATTTTATAATCAGCCCCTTTCGGTGGCAACCCTTATATCACTGACATTATATTTTGAGTATTGTGGACCAAAATAGTAGTTTCATTTGCAAAGGCATGCTATCCAAACAAATACTGGATTACCAAACCTTATCCCCACTGTTTAAGAAGCACATTAATTTACGAACTCAATTTTTTTTACACTTTAATTTCTCCATACAATTTTGAACATTACGTAATGGGAATAAAGTTCAGAATCCAATGAAGCTCTGTACCGTCATCAAGGCTCAAGGCAGAGCGTACAATACTTTACAATTGGGGTACTTACAACAAACTTATTTCTAACTGGTAACATTTACATCTCTCACGGGATTTATTGCTTTATTACAAAATTCAAGATACAACACAGCACATCAAGCTACCCGAAACTGTAAAATTTTCCCAATCAACTTTGAAGCATATGCTAAAGTTTGGACTAAAAGAAAATTTGTCAGATTGTAGTAGCTTGATGTGCTGTCTGTACATTAGCTAAAGAACGATTTCGGACCACTTTACTTAAAATTAATTAAAAAAAAAACAGATACAAAATTGTCAGTGAATTGAGCACAGTCTGAATACGACATGCTATGAGGAAGATTTTTCAAAACTATTACAAAGTGAATTGATCTAGACACGTTGGGTCTCCAACCAAGTTATTAGTTCAAAAATGTCATCTGTTAAGGAGATATTCACGGATGAAATTAGCAAATAGTATCGCAAACATTCCACAAAATTTATTTATGACCTTGGCCTGTAGCCAAGATGTCGTTCTGCAATCGTAAACGCTAGCAGAAACGACAGAAATGTAAGAAAATCATATTTTAAATCGATAAATCACGTGGTCATAACGTCCAAATGGCATTTCCATGCATTTTTGTTGTTTCTTGCGTTTACGATTGTAGAAAGACATCTTGGCTAAGCCCCCTTGGTTGTAAACTCCGGCGTTCCTAGATAACATGCTGTTTCATATACATTTAGAATGACCCTCCGTATTCATATGTAATATAGTCTACATAAGTCATTTCAACACCAGAAGTAAGATCATATCTATAGAAAAAATGCAGTGTCCAAAGTTCATTAGAACGTAGCTGCCTCGTCGCATAACGCGACTGCTGTGCACGGGGTCTCCGGTTCGAATCCCGAGTCAATCAAAAAGCTTAGTTGGTTTTAAGAGACTGATAAAACAGCATGGAGTCTGGAAGTTGGTGTTTGATACACCCGTGCATCGGAGAGCACGTAAAAGTGGAATGAATTCTCTCCGGTCGTGTCAGATCGGACTATAAGAGAAATAATAGTGCCTGCGTCTGCGCAAATGCTTGTGCACTATAATATGTCCTGCGCAGCTGGCTTGTCTGGACGCCATTATTATTATGAAGTAGCTTGTGAGAGCCTCTCATGCGTATTACATACAAAAAAAGGGTCATTCTAAAAACTTATGTAGACCATACCAAAGAATTAAAGGGTCATTCTGAAAATATAAAACAGTATGATTATATCACTGTATGATATCATACCCAGACGGGATGGGTTCCAATCGGGGCCGGTGGCCGATGTTATGGCCGGTGGAGGAGGGGCGTGTCCTCGCCTTCGGTGCCCCCCCACCGGGATGGGCGACGCTCGCTGCATTTGTTTGTGCAGCATGATACGTTTTGACCTGCCTGTAATTTTAGACATATATTTTTAAAGGTGGATTCGAACTGATATGCATGTATGTATGGTATTGCCAGTTAAATGGTGTTGTTTTATGTAAATAAACAGTATTATTTAATTATATAATTCGTGTCCAGTATTACGCCTATCTTAAATACGGTTGAAAGTTGTGTATTGCTATTAAATAAGGTCCATCATCTGCCGAGCCTTTTCACAGGCTATGTTGGGGTCGGCTTCCAGTCTTAAGGCAGCTCAGTACTAGTGTTCTACGTGGAACAACTGCCAATCTAACCATACCGACTGACCGCGCCGAGGGTAGCTTAACTTAATCTAATCGATTACCTTGTGCGGCGTTTAATTAGCCACGAGCTCGTCAGGATGCCAAATGAGGTAGATACAATATTTTGTTTATCCCAAATGTCTAAGTTGACATTACATACCTGTGTCAAATGCAGATCATAAAGATGGAGAGTGCTAACAGACATATCTTGCGTATCGTCCCCTGGCTGCCGGGGAGCTTCCATGCTCATTGCACTCGCCCCCAACATGGAACTGACCCCCGCTAGCCCTAACGACCCCGTGGGACTCGTGACCCCCGTGGGGTGCGCCGGCCCCGCCGCGGGGTCTTCATCTTCATCGCTAGTTTCATCCATGTCCTTTAAAAAAAAATCAATTCAATTTATTTGTAAAAAAGAATACAGTATGTTTCACAGATAAATATTGTTTTTTCTTGTTTATATGATGTTTCCTCATGCGGTAAGATCATTATCATCTCCCGAGCCTTTTTCCAACTATGTTGAGGTCGGCTTCCAATCTAACCGGATTCAGCTGAGTACCAGTGTTTTTACAAGGAGCTACTGCCTATCTGACCTCTTCAACCCAGTTACCCGGGCAACCCAATACCCATGGTTAGACTGATGTCAGACTTACTGGCTTTCGACTACCCGTAACGACTGCCAAGGATGTTCAATGACAGCTGGGACCTACAGTTTCACGTGTCATCCTAAACACAGTCATTAGTATGCAAGACATACTTAGAAAAGTTGCATTGGTACTTGCCTGACCTGGAATTGAACCCACGCCCTCATACTTGAGAGGCTGGCTCTTTACCCACTAGGCCACCACGACTTTTACTACGTCATATACTATTACAATAAATATAGACTTACTGGTAATCTATACTGCTGTTTCTGTTGCGGGTAGTACGACAGAACGGCCGGTAGGGGCGTTATAGCACCGAATAGACTCTGCTGGATGTACGAACCCAACATCGTTTTGTTCTGAAATACATAACAACAATCAATATTATACACATTCATATTCTTTATTGCATAATGATGACCCCGATGGCGCAAGGGTTACCACGCCGGACCGGGAGTTCCGGGTTCGATTCCCGGCATGGTCGACATTTGTGTGATGAGCATGATTGTTGGCTGTGGTCTGGGTGTTATAATATGTATTTATAAATATATATGTGTAAAGTATATGTAGTTTATCAGTTGTGTTAGCACCCATAACACAAGCTAATCAATGGCTTACCATGGGGCTAACCAACCGTGTGTGAAAAAGATGTCCCGATATTAGGTATATATTATATAATTAACATAAGACGGAAAATTAAGTTAAAACAGTTTCATTTATCGTTTTGAACCGTAAATTGTTAACATTCTTATATTGATAATATAACCGAAATAAGTATACGGCTTGATGTGAAAAATTTGTGACGTAAAATCTTAGTAATTTCATACAAACTGCGTACAAAGTAACCATTTTTGACAGTTTAATAAAAGTAATGAATTTGACTAGTTGTCATCTTCACTTACGAGATGGTTATTAGCTGGTATAGCGTGATGCATGCTCTGCCTCAGCGACCGTAGGAACTGCCGCTGTGAAGGTTCCGTGGGTTGCCATCCCGGGTGGCGACATGAGAACGCGACCAGAGACAACTCCGTCTTGCCACCTTCGCCTTGGTCGTATTGAGTGTTGCCATTACCTCCTGCAAAAAAAAATATATTTTATGATGTTTTAATTTAATGTAACGTAACGACGATCCCGTTGGCGCAATGGTAACCACAGCGGACTCTCGAGCTGAGGGTCCCGGGTTCGATTCCCGTTACAGTCGATATTTGTGTGACGAACATGATTGTTGGCTGTGGTTGGGTGTTATAATTCGTGTAAATTATATGTAGTTTATTAGTTGTGATGGCACCCATAACACAAGCTGATTAATAAGCTTTGGGCTAACCGTCCGAGAATTGGGAAAATAGTCCTTCAAATATTTTATAGAATATGGATATCTCTAGTGTATAATGTTAAAAAAAAAACAACAACAATTTAAAGACAATTTTAAAATATTAGCTTACCTTTTAACTTGCCAGGTGTATGCCAATCTGGGTGACCGTGTCGGCGAATATCCAGCTGAAACCAAGTGATCACCATTATAAATACATCCAGACAATATTATTGATATGCTACAACTAGCGCCTAGAACTGACAACAACGTGCTCACCGGTGCACGGGTATATCAATCACCAACTTCCAGACTCCGGACTGCTTTATGAAAATCTCTTAAAACCCACAAAGCTATTTCAGCCCGACTCGGGAATCGAACCCGAGACACAGCAGTCGAGTTATGCGACTAGACTCTAGATAAATAATAATAATTACCTGAGCAAAAGAGCAGACATCGCCAATCCCCAGTACACTGACGGTGAAATTTCTATAGAAGTCCACGATGTCGAGAGCGCGGTACCGCAGCGAGAACAGTATCAGCGGGCACAGGAGTGGACTCAGTAGCTCGAATAAGATGTACACCTGGTTTTCAAAACATGTATATATATAACGCATTATTATATATATTTTTTAAATATATTTATTAAATTTTTTGATATAAATAAATATAAAAAAACAGTTATCCACCGATATCGGGAACAGGGTCCAAGCTACCGGTGGTTAGGGTCCCAGAGGCAGACCTTCTCACAATGCGTGCCGTTTCAAGGAGTACTGCCTTCTGAATCTGTCCCTTGATCCAGCCGCCTAACGAAAGCCTCTTCAGATGTATAACGCTTTATTGTTATTTCATAAAGAATTTGGTATTAATAGTAGCATTAATTAAGATTTGTCTGTCTGTCATGCCAAAACTACTGAGCCGATTCAAATAAAATTTGGCACACATATGTATAAACTAGAGTGTAAGAAAGGACATCGTCTACTTTTTACCAGATGCAGCAGGACAATTGGGTAAAAATGTCAAGTACGTTGAAAGCTGGCATGGAGACAAATGGGGCTCTAAAGAAGGTGAAAGGTTAACTTAAACTATACATACGGCTCTAAACTGGAACAGCTGTTGGAAGTGGGCAGCTACGTCCTTGGTGTGGGCCCGGCCCCTCCAGGCCGCCGGCAGGTAGTGCACATGACCCAGCACTTGGACGAACAACTCCTCGCCGCGCGCGGGGCCCGTGCACCCTCCACCTAAGCGCTCCTCATCCCCTATTAACGCCCTGGAATTTTGGTCATATTTGATTAAGATATCGCTTATAAGCACTTAATAGTGACTGCTTCGCTTTGAGTTCCGAAGATTACTTTATTCTTCTAATTATTCTAACAAGACAAAAAAATGCAGATTCTATTGATATTTGATAACTTTTTTTTTATTGTTGAGACTCAATCAATACATTCACATTCAGTCAATTTATACATTTTTTGACTAATTAAACTTCCATTGGTTAAATTCAAAATAGGTGTTAAGGCTAGAATTGATATAGTCTACCATGTCGTTTGGAACTCACCACAAAATTAGAATAGAAAAATACAAAATGACCACTACTCTACAAACACAGTTCTTGTACATCAAGCTACTATAATCTGTCAAATTTCCTTAGTAAATTTCAACTTTATCGCTGAACAAATCGTTCATAGTTTGATTTTCAGTTTCAGGTTGTAGAGTAGAGGTCATTTTGTAAATCTTTTAATCAAAGTTTTTGGTGAGTAAGAGTCTGATATTCCCTGCAGCTGCACCCTCAGCGGGAGGAGTCATTTGATGATTTACCACAAAAAAGTTAGTAAAATAAGTTCGATTGTACAAAATGTCTTTTAACTATAAGAACACATATATAAAATGTTACTTTAATATTCTATCACTATAAAACATATACATAAAATAAAAACTCCATACCTGGCTCCAGCTAGGATACACCCCAGGATAGTGATGATGCTGAGCACGTGCTCCACAGTCAACACATCTTCATCGTACACGGACAGCACGACCAACACGCCGAGCACACTCGCTGACAGGAATACCACGTTCCTGTAATATTGGAATGTAAGTTTATTATATAGGAGAGTAACAAAACTAGTGCTCCATATTTTTACAGGTCATCTAGTACATGCTAAGGATCATGTTTACAACAAAAAAAGTTGAATGACCCAGGGGTCAACGATCGAGCGCCTTCATAGAAACCGGCGTTATGCGTACAATTTGGCGACTGTGATGATAAATTTAGTAAAATATGTTGTTGTTTTCATGACTTTTTTTGTGGTAAACATGGTCCTTAGCATGTTTTAGATGACCTGTAAAAATATGGTGCTCTAGTTTGTCCACCCTATATAATCATCATCTCCCGAGCCTAATCCCAACTATGTTGGGGTCGGCTTCCAGTCTAACCGGATTTAGCTGAGTACCAGTGTTTTACAAAGAGCGACTGTGTATCTGACCTCCTCAACCCAGTTACCCGGGCAACCCAATACCCCTTGGTTAGACTGGCGTCAGGCTTCTGACTGCCCGTATCTACTGCCAAGGATGTTCAATGTCAGCCGGGACCTACAGTTTAACGTGCCATCCTAAACACAAATATTTCAATAATTATTGCAAATATGACAATAATTGTGCGTAAAAGTCTGGAAAATGTTGACCCAATCAATAAATTCTCGCTACCCGACGACGTAACAGTATCCTACGTATAATACCTAAATAGTTGCATACAAACATCACGCACACTGATGTCATACTATGTAGCTCTACACACGGCACCCACACATAAGCATTCCTAGAGAAAGTCCAACGTCATCATTACAAATGAGTTCCCGAACGAGTGCCAAACAGCAATATTTAGTTGCACGTGAAAAGTAAACAAAGGCACATAAAAATACCTCAGCAATATTCAAGCAGTATATTGTACTAGACAAGTGTCAAGATTGCTGAGTGCCAATGATCGGAGTAAGCAGATTCATAATATGGATATATTAATATCGGGACACATTTTTCACACACGGTCGGTTAGCCCCATGGTAAGCTATTGATTGATTAGCTTGTGTTATGGGTGTGAGCACGACTGACAAACTACATATACTTTAAACACATATATATGTTCATAAATACATATTATGACACCCAGACCACAGCCCACAAAAATGCTCATCACACAAATGTCGACTGTACCAGGAATCGAACCCAGGACCCTCAGCTCGGCAGTCCGACATGGTAACCATTGCGCCATCGAGTTCATCAATTGATATTGATATGCCCCCAGCATTTCTCTATAATGATGTAATGTGTAGGATGAAGAATATATCAATAGGAATAAGAAATGTCTAGAAAGAAAAAAAGATATACTTGGAAAGTACATACAAACATAGAAAAGTTGCATTGGTCCTTGCCTGACCTGGAATCGAACCCAAGCACTCATACTTGAGAGGTCCGCTCTTTACTCAACAGGCCACAAGTTAGCTATCAAACAAATATTGTTTACTTATAATTTATTATAATCAACATAGATATGTTTGTTTGTCTATAAATTACGAGTCACACGATCTATGCGTGATAACCAAGATACCAAGTTACACTTTCCATCAATAATTATATCTTGGGCTGTTTATCTTGCCTTTGTGTACGCACGTATCTACCTATCACAACTTCTAAACGGCTAGATAACCTATTTATAAGAAATAGCACACTGCCCGTGATTTGGCATAATAATAATACGATATTGTTAATTCCCTTCCTTATCAAAAACACCTGTAAATAGGTGAAGACTGGGGGATTTTTTGTAAGAGATGCCGCGGCCCTGGCACACAAAAACCTCCATAAGGAACAAAAGTAGGTCTTAGTCAGTGAGAATGCTCCGCTACAGCTGTACCCTCAGCGGTAGTGTAGGAGTCATTGAATTATTTACCAAACAATATATGGGGTCATTTTGGGGGTTGTCATTACCTAAAAGTTTGCATAATTATAGATTGATTGCGTAATACGGCAGCTACATTTATAAGAAGATACATAGGAATACATATATTATATATATTCCTGAAGATACATAATATATAAGGCCAAAAATGAACAACATCATATACTAATATATGTATATGAAGGCGTAAGTAAACATTTCTTCAGAAATAAGCAATGCATTTGGAAAAGTACAATGACCTAATTATTTTTTCTCTGTTTGAATTCTCTCTTATTTAATTCTTTCTACTATGGGGGACCGGATTCGATTCAGGTTACGGTAGACATTTATGTGATGAGCTTGCTTGTTGGCTGTGGTCTGGGTGTTATTGTTATGTTACTATAAATATATATGTGTAAAGTATACGTAATTTATCTTACTTTCTAAGTATATCTCTCACACCAACGACTGATTAAAGATGAAGGAAAACATCTCGAGGAAACCTGCTACTAAAAAGTCTGAAATCACCAACCCGCATTGAGCAAGCGTGGTGATTAACGCTCAATCCTTCTCAGTGTGAGAGGAGGCCTGTGTCCAACAGTGGGACGATCAAAAAAGCTGATGATGATGATAATATGTATGTATTTTATCGGTTGTGTTGGCACCCATAACACAAGCTAATCGATAATTTACTTTAAGGCTAACTGACCGTGTGTGAAAAGGTGTCCCTATACTATATTTATCTATACTAATATTATAAAGCTGAAGAGTTTGTTTGTTTGTTTGAACGCGCTAATCTCAGGTTTTGAAAAATTCTATCAGTGTTAGATAGCCCATTTATCGAGGAAGGCTATAGGCTATATACCATCACGCTAAGACACACGGGAGCGGAGCCGTAACCAAAGATGCGGGTGAAACCGCTGGGGACAGCTAGTGTATTATATAAATAAAAAGTAAATCTTACTTGGCAATAACAGTAGTGATGGGCGAAGAAAAACTTCCCAGGTATTTCGTGGCCGGCTTATGAGCTCTGTTCAATCGATCCCGGAGTTCATGTTCCAATTCGTTGAAATGGCGCAAAGTGATGCGCGCGTACAGCGACCATGTGCGCAGACCGAGGGACGCGGGCGATCTTTTTATTAACTGGAATATATATAGAATATACAGGGTTACTGGGTAAGTCGACCTAGATCCGTTAAGGGCGTGCAGTACCCATCTTTTCTGACTGATTTCACTATGAAACAACCTACCCCAAACCTAACCGTTTTCGAAATAAACTAATGTTAATTTTTATTATAAAAAATGCCGATTTTTTACCACTAAATATGGTATTTCAAAATTAGTATGCTTAATTATTATTATTTTTTATTTTTTACATGCCGGTTAAGATGCTCCATGAACTTAGTAACCAAAATCCTACGTAAGTTAACTAAATACATTGTTCTGGACGATTGAAAGTTTCATCCAAGGTAAAAATTGCGTGGTCAAGGTTATTATGATCGACCAAAAATGAACTGGTTCGTCTACTAGCACGTCTTAGTTAAGATATTAATAGACACAGTAGAAGGCATTGAATAAAGCAATTTACAGTGGGACATGTCGCAATCTGTACAACAAGACAAGGTTGAATAAATAAACTGTTACATCGCATAGGCTTCTATCACGGATACATCGGTATTAAGTCATATCAAAGAGAATTATATCGTACGCCAGCACATCAAGCTACCCGAAACTTTGGACTATATGCTTCAACGATAAAGTTGAAAATTTATTAAGAAAATTTTACAGATTTTAGTAGCTTCATGTTCTTGGCATCTGTACAGACGTCAGCACATCAAGCTACCCGAAATTGTCAAATTTTACCAATCAACTTTGAACCATATGTGTCAGGGATAAAGTTGAAAATTTAGTAAGGAAATTTGACAAATTGAAGTAGCTTCATGTGCAATAAATAATAAAGCCCAGCCTCACGATCTCCAAATAGCCACTATCTACAGAATAAATTAAATAATGGAACAGAATTTGTTTGAAATCATCTGCCAGATAAACTATCTCGAACTTATCCGTAACCGGTGAAAATGGCCATAAAATTAATAGTCAGTTTCATCGATATAATTCCGAACTCACTACTACATATATTGGCGCTGAGGGCATGTCTTTCTTAAGAAGATATAATAAATTACAGAACAAACCTCAGCATAATTAAAGAAGAAATATAGAATCTGCCACGCCTGTATAAGTGGCGCCAGCAATAAGTTGACCACCGCCAGCCACAGTATCTGTCTTTCCAACTGACGAGCCAGAAGCATTCTCTTTGAATGGTCTTTATAACATGACCGGAGCTGCCAACAGTTCTCCCAGGGACTCCAGGGACTATCTGTGGAAGGGAAATAAGGATCCTATCAAAATAGTATTAACAGAAAGTGTGTTTAGTAACTGGCTGTATTGAGTGAATTGCACAGTCTATAGGATGCCTTTTGATCTGAAAAACATTCGCATTTTTTATTTTAGTTTAGATCAGATAATATTAAATATGGTAAGTTTCACAAAGCCTTTAGCTAATAACTAAGCTTTACTTGATAAATGTGCTATTTAACAATTTAATAATTTTTCAGATCGGAGCAGTAATTCCTGAGATAATCGCTTTCCAACAAACAAACTCTTCAGCTTTATAAAATCACTAGCTGTCCCCAGCGGTTTCACCCGCATCTTTGGTTACTGCTCCGCTCCCGTGTGTCTTAGCGTGATGGTATATAGCCTATAGCCTTCCTCGATAAATGTGCTATCTAACACTGAAAGAATTTTTCAAATCGAACCAGTAGTTTCGGAGATTAGCGCGTTCAAACAAACAAACAAACAAACAAACTCTTCAGCTTTATAATATTAGAATAGATATCATATTTATTCACTAGCAAAAACATTAATATCTTACTAACATACGACATCATAGTATGCAATTAACAAAATAATTAATTTAAAAAAAATGGTTGTTACTTACAAAATAACAAAAATTCAATGTTCCATTGCAACCCCCTGGATAAATAGTGAAAGTCACCGACACAAGGCACGTGTATTTGAAGAGGAAGTAAATTTTTATTCACCATTGCCACCATATAATTTGTAAATCTGTAATGGAAAGACATTCATCACACATTACCTTTGTGGACCAAACAAAAGTACCTACTATCATCTCGTATCCCGAGCCTTCTCCCAACTATGTTAGGGTCGGCTTCCACTCTAACCGGATTTAGCTGAGTACCAGTGTTTTACAAGGAGCGACTGTATATCTGACCTCTTCAACCCGGGCAACCCAATACCCCTTGGTTAGACTGGCGTCAGACTTACTGGCTTCTGACTACCCGTAACGACTGCCAAGGATGTTCAATGACAGCCGAGACCTACGGTTTAACGTGCCATCCGAAACAAAAGTACCTACTATACAGAGATATAAAAAGAAATTAAATATTCCGTGTTTATATACATAAATACACACAAACTGATATATGTACAATAGTTATTGTAGTACAGAGTAAATAAGTTCTTACAGTGATAAAAAGGAGATAAATGCAAGCTCCATGTCTGTATCCAATACATATTGGATTCAAACCATAAATAATTGATATATCTGAGGTATAAGTAGTGAATGTATAAATAAAATCATTCGAGGGCAATAAACACACAATCTGGGACATATTATAAAGTCATTGTGAATTGCATATACTCTGCGGCATAAAGATTTTTTGAAAATGAATTTTAAAGGTAACAGAAATTTCTACAATACTGGGCATATATAGCATGATTATTTATGAATGACTGCCTCGTTGGTCTAGTAGTCGAAAGGCGCGACTGATGTGCACTGGGTCTCGGATTCGATTCCCGGGTCGGACCGAAACCGATTTTTGGGTTTTGAGAAACTTTCATAAAGCAGCCTGGAGTCTGGAAGTTGGTGATTGATACACCCGTGCATCGGAGAGCACGTAAATGTCGGTCCTGCGCCTGATCTCTCTCCGGTCGTCTCTGATTGCCGCCCCTAAGGACTATAGGAGTGAGGGAATAGAAAGTGCACCTGCGTCTGCACGAATGTGCGTGCACTATAATATGTCCTGCACAGCTGGCTGATCTCCATAAAAGAGAACGGCTGCCATAGCCGACAATCGGCCTGGATGCCATCATTAGTTGTAAGTATTTAATTAAGATTGTAATTAATGTAAATATGTCTATATCTACCTGAGTATACGATGGTATATATCTAATTCGTTGATCTCCTGTTTATGGACGCACATATGATGTTCGGGTTGTGCCTCTCGCACTCTATCTTGTATTGTAGACCAGTTAATCCAAACTAAATCACTCTGAAATACAATAATCAACAAATTTGTAAAACTCATTTTGTAACACCCAATCATTATCCTTACTAATATCATCAATGTGTGTTGTCTGTGTGTTTTCACACTTCCTAGCCTAAACTACTGAAACGATTTAAATAAAATTTGGTAGACATAGTCTAGAGTTTGAGAAAGGCTACTTTTTATCCAGGTGTGGGAAGTAGTTCCCTTAGGTGGCGGATGGAACCGCGAGTCGATATATAAATCATCGTCACAACCACAGGCTGTCAACAGCTGAACATAGACCTCCTTCATCATCATCATCATTTCCCAGAGATCCAGTTAGAAGCAGCCAGCATCCAGCATCTGCCAATGACCTTTGCCAGTTCACCCATCTTACACCATTTTTTTAATAAAACTAGTCTGTCTATGCTGCGGATTCTTTGTAAGAGTTCTTAACTGATTTGTTCCTGACAGGGGAGAAATTAAGTTGGAAAAAGTTAAAAATATCCCTTATCTATTGTCTTTTCAGCCGACCGCCATGTTCACATAGTGCTGATGCTCGTGCAAGTCTTAAACTGTTATGGTCAGCCATTTTTTATTTATATTAATAAACATATTCAGTGTGTCAACTCACCTCTTTAATTTTTAACGCATTATTATAAAATAATTTTGTATCATAGGCATAATATAAATGGTATATTGATATAAACAGCCTCATCAACCAAATGACAGCACACAATGTGACAAGACACCACCTAAAATAAATTGAAACTCTTTTAAACATTTGCTGAGCTTATGTATAAAAATTGCAATGCAAGCAGTATATTAATATGCTTAGCTTAGCTTGTGAAAAAATATGATGACTAAGAAACTGTTATCTTTTGACTTATTGCAGTAGTAAGGGTATTAAAGACAAAGTAGCCGTTGCTTTGCTGAACGGCTAAATTTTTAATGCAATGCTTACAAATGATTATCACAAACTAAGACAATCTACTGTCCTTAATATGTAAAAGATCCATATAAAATACTAGCTGTCCCCAGCGGTTTTACCCGCATCTTTGGTTACCGCTGCGCCCCCGTGTGCCTTCTCGATAAATGGGCTATCTAACACTGAATGGATTTTTCAAATCAAACCAGTAGTTCCTGAGATTAGCGCGTTCAAACAAACAAACTCTTCAGCTTTATAATATTAGTATATGTAGATGTTGTTACAAGGAAGAATATTCTAACGCATTCATGGATAGCTATTTTAATTGTTTTCAAACTAGAGCAAATATTATTCGCATAACTGCATGCTATACATCCAGAAAGGATGGTATTCATTAAGATCGACAGCATAAATTGATCTTGAATGGCAATTGATGCACTCTTCTATGCATTGTGCAATAATAATGTAGAGATTTATAACTTGCGCGTATATTCCACAGCAGTAAATGAAAAGTTAAAAGGCTTGGACAATTTTCTTGTAGGCACAGCATGTTGATAGACAATATGATCTTAAATATTGTTGCTTTATTGGAAAAAAAAGCAATAGAACAATGTTTATTGGGTTTAATTATTTATCAGTATATTTAATTGGCCAATATGTTCTTATAACATTACTCTAATATCATTGGATTACGATCAAAACAAAACTGAACTAGCTGCCACCATTTGTTTCTTGCAAAATATTGATAGGAAGTGTTGTGGAATACTGTAGGATATTGTTGCAAACTATTGATGGATATTGAGCAATAAATATATATAAAGAGATTTGGACATTAATCACATGTATATATTTATACATTGTTCGCACAGCTGTGTACCAGTAATTATGAATGCTTACCATTTCCAGGCTACACTGTTGACGCACACCGACGGCGGAAATATTACATCGTTTAAACTAAGTTTTTCACTTCTGTTTGCATCTGGATCGTTTCTAAATAATTTTGTATAATCTACGCAGTACACCAAAAACGTGGAAAACCACACTATGAAAATAAATTGCAGCAAATAAAATAAATCTGACATAATCATCGGGTAAAATCCACCGCGAACATAATATCTGTACATTCTTGTGAAAAATGAGTCTAGATCCTCTATATGCGTCCATCCTCCTGGAACAACATAGTTAATATCAATAATAATGCAAAATGTAACATTATCAAACACAAGTTATTTATAAAACAAAATACAAAGCACCCCAGCTGATGATACAGCAATAAAATTCAAATGGCCTTGCACGCACAAACAACACGCCAAAATATTTTTCGTGTGATAACTAACTCATGTGGAGGTGAACAAAGACAAAGACACTCGTGCCATGGAGGTTTTGCTGCTTACCTTTGTTTTTGGGCACTTTGTGGATGATTACGTTGTTGGCATCCTCGTGCTCGTGGTCCAGGGTAATAAACGTAGGAGGAGCATTCGTGGTGTCCGCCAATGCCGCCAGTGGCGGAGTCAATTCGTTGTCCAGAGCGCTGTACGTAACATCGCGCTTCCCAAAATGTGCCATCTTCATTCAACAATATCAAAAAAACAAAACGTTTCTACGCCTAATCACAATACGCAGAGGCCATTTACTATCTAGACATTCTTGACTTTGTCCCAGAATAGTGAAAAATGACAACACAATCAACTTTGAATTCATACAAAGGATTTTTATAATTGCACTTTTTAA
Source organism: Heliothis peltigera (assembly GCA_958496145.1). Taxonomy (NCBI): domain Eukaryota; kingdom Metazoa; phylum Arthropoda; class Insecta; order Lepidoptera; family Noctuidae; genus Heliothis; species Heliothis peltigera. The sequence continues at coordinate 13,198,607 of OY292321.1, read as the reverse complement.
CAGTTATTATTAATCATTCTCTGAAATCGCTTCTTTTAGCTATTTTTTTTATAATAAGTTCAAGGATACGAGGAATTTTGTAAGTCCCCAACAATAAAGAAATGAATACACTTCACAAATGACGAAAATAAACCATGAATGACAGCCTAAGTAAATTTTCTCAAACAAAATAGTGGTTCGATTTCACGCAGAAATTAATGTGCGAATGATTCATGATTGTATTGCAACTGTCACCAAAGTACAGTCTGACATGGTTCGCAAAATATTGTGGTGAAAAGTGGAACTAACACTGTCATCTTCGAATGACATTTATAATGATGCCAATTAAAATATATATACCATATTTGAAGGAATTGAAAATTTAAATTCTATTGAAAACATCCCTATCAATTCTTATTCGAAAATAGAGAAAAAGAAACTGAAACCATTTTATTCTACACATATTCGACGCAAAAAATAATAAGCAAGTAAATCTAAAGATAAAACAAGCTATGACTAATAGAACTGTGTGAAAGGGACACTGCTTATGCATAGAGACGTTGTTATGCTGTTCGAAATCTGTTTGGTTTCCTAGCTGAAGACAAATAATACAGGTTTATTAGAATACCAAGTCATCACAGCAGTGCCATTTTCACAAATGAATTAGACTTTCAAAGTTCCTGTGTTTCCATATTCTTTCAGGTTTAAAACAGGGTAAAAAAAAAGTAAACAAACCAATTCCCAATGTTAAAGAATGAATGTGGTAAAATACTTTAACGTTGACTGGTATCACTAAAACATAAAACAATGTGGCAACTAACTCCGGTCATACTGTCATTTTATTCACAGAATTTAAGTCAAGTAAGTGTTACTCAATCATTTACCAAATAAGAAAGAAAATAAACAACCAAACAACTTTATTGTTAGTAAATAGAATACTTTATTAAAATCAATATTTTTAATTTATATTTAAGTATGCGTATGTCATAGAGGGCAACACAGGTATTCAGAGCAAACCTGACATTTTAGCTGACATTAGATGGCCCATGAAGGCGCGAAACTTAAATAAAGTTAGACTGTTTTTGGGACTGTCGCGAAAATAATAGACGACCTCCGGCAACTTAATACCTACGCGTTATGTTGGTTTAGAAATAGCAAACTGAACAACTGTTAAATTCTATAAGATGTAGTAGGTAGCTATCAAATATCAATGGTATAGTTTTTAGTGTAATTTCAGAACTTTAAAAAAATATAACCCTTCTTGGCAGTCATTTAAAAAGTACATAAACTTCGTTAGATAGAATGTTTCAGTCTGCCATCCTATCCTTGTTTGTAAGAATTCGCTGTTCTTCCTATGTCATGCTTTATCTCTATAACAAATACTCAAAACTAGAATAAAATAAACATGTTGGATTCCAACCTACAACAAACGTGTTTTATTACTCATTTTTGCTTGACGACGGCAACTGGTTCGAAATAATTACAGGACACTGAGTATACCTCTCTCTATCTTTTATCTTTTACCTAATACTTACTTTAAAGTCAAATTATTATCTTTGTTTGCTTGAATGTGAACCTCAGAAACTACTGGACCGATTGTAAAAAATCTTTCAGTGTTATATCGCCCACTTATAGAATAGAGGTAGGCTAATTTCCATCCGGGCAAGCGAAGTAGTTCACACTGGCTGCGGGTGAGCCGCTATAATGAATATAATTATGTAGAATTCATATTTGAGGCGGCTCCCATACAATATATTACGGACATAAGACTCGGCCTTATCCTGGCGAAAACACTTCCTCAGTATTGCAGTACTAGTAGTACAATTTGCTGATCAAACTATGTTCTACTGTAGGTACTGCAAGTGCATCAGTTTTGAGGGCGGTAATCTATTTGCCGTCCACTGCATTCCTCGGTGGTCAGCACCAAACGTATAGGTACATCGTTGAATTTAGCTTTCCCTTACATAAAATCGTTACAAAATGTAGTTATATTTATTACGATTATTAAAGAAAACCATTTGAATTTAATATAAAAAACATCGATAACATGCTATAAAAAGTTATATAAAAAATATAATTTATTGAAAAATGTTCAGAACGTTATAAAGTAGGTTTATATTTATAAAATGTTTTTATTTGTATTTTTTATGATCTGTATTCTTCAACCTTTAATACAGTACGTATAACAAATATTTTGCCAAGATAGACCAGAATTTATGGATAAATAATAATTGAGGCAACCATTTTTTGTAGATATTACGGTGTAAATGGCAGAAGGGAATCTCTAAAACGCTATGTGGTGGAAGAAGGCGCCAAACCGTATGTATTTTTTAAGATTATGAGTAAAATGTTAATGTTTTCTTAGTCATTTATAACATACTTATACCTATTTATACATTTTGTATATTAAAAAAAACATTTTATGATATAATAAAAATATAGTGTCCCACCGGCATCGGGAACATGGTCCAAGCTACAGGTCAGAGCTACACAGAGAGAAACCTCCTGGAGATGCGTGCCATGTACAAAAGTACAGCTTTCTGATCAAACGCTAGATCCAAATGCCTAAAGAGAGCCTCTTGTGGTGTGAGTCGAGGTTCTTGGCCCTTGGCTATATAAATATTATCATTACCTACTGTTACAATTTATTATTGCAGTCCGATCTTCGGATCATACAGTTATGATCCAGTGAAGCAAATATTCGTACCACCAAAACAGGATGACGATCAGCACTCTCCTGGAGAGACGACTAGTCACATTCCGCCTCAATTAGTCAACGACACATATATATCGACGGCTATCGGAGATGATACCGAACACACTACACATGCGCACGATGGACATCCTCCTGGCCACGACGGACATCCTCCTGGCCACGATGAACATCATCCGGGCCACGATGGACATCCCCCTGGCCACGACGAACATCATCCCGGCCACGACGAACATCCTGGCGGTGACGGTCATCATGGGCATGAAGGCCATGACGCAAGTAAACCCATCTTCAGAAAAACACCGATGACATTGTCTCCAAATTGGAGGGCAAGTTCGACTCCAAAAAACAAAACTTCTAAAACACACAAGTCTAGCGATAAAGATAATTTAATAAAATAACCAATAACATACATTTGCTGTCTGGTATTTACTATATAACAGTAGAGGTCTGTTTCACCACCTACAAATAAGTTCCAGTTAGTTTTCTTGGTAGATAATTTCATAGAAATTCTGTTGAATTTTTAATATATTCGGTAGATAGTGAACGGGCTTTGTGAAACTGGCCCTAAGACGTTTATTTATAGGAATAATAATTAAATAACTCAAATGACTAGCAATAGTGCTTTGTGTTCCCAGAAATAAAAACAAAATAAACAGTAACTAGTCATTTTCAATACATCCTCTTAGTGATCAGAAATACATATAAAGCCAGTTTGTGAAATCAGGGGACTACGATTCGTTGTTTTTTTTTATACCTTTTAATAAGCATTTTCAGTAGAAGCTGCGTTTGCCTCTATTGCACTCTGCTAGGGAAGGCTTAAAGGTTACAGCGACAGCAATAAGATCTTCAACCTACCTTGGTGTTCCCTCTTAGGGTTGAACCACATCTGGCAGCACGGAATCGCATTTGTTCCGTCTGTGCTACCACGTGCTGCAGTATGCTGCCGTATGCGAACGCGCGCTGTCGAATTCCGCAGACAAAAAAGGCGATCGCACGCGTAGCAAGTGATAGGCGATGAAAGGATGCGTTAGCATGCTATCGCGCGCTTCAGCGTTCCGGAGTCTCCCTGCCGACCATTGCATTTTGTCCGTGAAGCCGATCGCCTCGAGGATTCCGCCGCGTGCTATCGCATTATGCTTTCTGTCTCGGTCTAGCAAATGGCAGTTCTAAGCGACAGAAAGAGAAAGGGCGACGGAAAAAGGCGATTCCGTGCTGCCAGGGATGTAGCTCAACCCTTAAGGAGCACGAGGCACATTGAACGCTGACCCGTCGTATTTTTACCATGCAGGTGAATAGCATCCTGAATTTGTCCTATAGTCTATTTCTGTTAATCCCCACGCCAAAAATGGAGCTAACGCGATAAAAGTACGTCACGTTAAAAATACGCTTGTGCGAACGGGGTTTTATGATATTCGAATTTGAGGGAAGATAATATATTTTGATAAGGAAAGAAAATTAGAAATCTCTGCCTTGCCTCTTCATAACTACGTTAGGATTGACTTGCAGTACCTTCCGAAACACGGAGTAACTCTTCAAGAGACACGCTCATCCACGGACTGACCGCCGCACCAAGTGATGCTTTTATCCTTATGATCATCGACCCATACACCACGATCTCCAGACAAATTACAATTTAAGTAGTTTTTTTCATAAATCATACCAAATTCTTGTTTTTAAATAATGTGCGTGTTTAATCATACTTTAACAATAATGTGCTTATATATTTATATTATTACTACATAACACATGTCTCTTTAGCTGGCTAAGTTTTATTGCTGATCACAACTTACGAAATAGGCTATCCATTTGGTGTTATTCACTCTGAAGCATTTTCATTAAAATATGATGTACTACACTATAGACTATTTCTCTTTGATTGATTGCTATGTCAATTAAATACTTATATAGGGTGTTACAAAACTAATGCACACTATTTTTACAGTACATTTAGTACACGCTAAGGATCATGTTTACGACAAAAAAGTTAAATGGCCAAAGGGTTAACGACCGAGCGCCTTCGTAAAGACCGGCGTTATACGTACAACTTGGCGACTGAGACGATAAATTTAGTAAAAAAAATTATTATTTTCATAACTTTTTTTTTATAAACATGATCCTTAGCATGTACTAAATGACCTGTAAAAATAGTGTGCACTAGTTTTGTTACACCTTATATAAATTCCTGTTGCATGCTATATAACAAAATATATTATTTGACATTGGTTTGCTAACAATGAACACTGTTAAATATTTTGAAACTTTCGCGACTTGTACACAAGTATTACACAACAAAAGGTTCTTTACTCGCGATGTAATTATAAAGGTATATGATACGATACGATACCTCTTTTCGGTCGGAGTAGAACCCGTTCTACACGACCCAAACCGACCACCGACAGAAGTGACCTTTGTCGCGTCTCCCGTCGGCCGACACGGTTGGGGCCGACCACGGAAGCCTGTCGCAATGGTTGCTCCCAACGAAGGTCGTCCAAAGTAGTTTGATTCCACCCACAGCTAGTCGCCTAACCAACATCTACACGGTAGATTTTCACACCAACTGGACCAAGGTGACCTCTGTCAGCGGTTTAGATCGTGTAGAAGACCTTTAATGCGGTCGAGACGTCGTCGGGAGAAAAGAGGTATCATATACCTTTATAATTACATAGTGAGTAAGACCCGTTTATTTTGTAAAAACACTGTTAAAATCTACAATCTTTCTAACTGAGCATAATAAGACTTATAAATATACCCAAATTGCTTACCATAACCTGAATTAAATAAATACCTTTTAAAATATTACCTTCTGATAACCACCCGCTCTTGTATTATCCCTTGACACCTCTTCCTATTTATTGTTTGAAAGCTTATGCTATAGGCATAAAAATGTAAAATAATATGAATTACATAACATTTTAATATTGCTTTGGCTATTTATTTAGAATCTAGGTTGTGATGATTAGAGACCGGACTGTATGCTACATCTGTGCATATATACATTTCTACTAACCATAATGTATATATAGGAATATACTTATATATAAAGTCTAACAAAAATAGTGCACCATATCTTACAGGTCATCTAGTACATGCTAAGGATGTTCAATGACCTAGGGGTCGCGTTCATAGAGACCAGCTTTTTGTGTAAGAATTACAATTTGGCGAATGTGATGATAAATTAAATAAAATATATTATTGTTTTCATGATTTTTTGTGGTAAACATGATCCTTAGCATGTATTAGATGACCTGTAAAAATATGGTGCACTATTTTAGTTGACCTTAAATATAATTTATACCGATAAACCTAAAGCAATCCCAACTCTCATGCAATTGTGGTTATGGTGATACATTTAAATAAAAGGCCAGAATACTCCTTCAATTAAACGCATCCATCCCGGTCTCTAGCCTTAAATAACGTCAAGCTAAAATGCCTACTTAAAACTACTTAGGAATTAATACACACTAATAAAATTATCACACTGATAATATTGTATATTTGATCACAAGGAATTCGTATTTATATTGCTTATGCTGTTAAACTAGGACTCCAACTGTTTTTCTTAAAATACACAAGTACAGTCAGTGATATAATACAAAACACACAACACAACACACGCTTATCACAATCATATACAGTAGTAAAAAAAACATAAACTAAAATACACCTTGTGAACATCAAAACAGGAGACAGTTTCAAAAATGCGATTTTCACCACTACCTATCTGTTTCTATGATCTTAATATAAAAAGTTTTGTCAGTCGACTTGACTGTGTTTATTATTTAGAAACAGTACTCACACATTCAACACATCAAGCTACTACAATCTGCCAAATTTCTTAAATAGATTTACAACTTTATCACTGAAGCATATGGTTCAAAGTTGATTGGGAAAATTTTACATAATACTAATATTTTATTCACTACCTGATTCTAAAACCCGTGGTTTATCTTATTATGCTACTTAGCTGACTGTAATGGACTAACCAGTTAAATGTGGTTGTAGGGCAAGCTTCCTTGAGTTCAAATAAACATTGAATACAATCATGTTTCATTTGTTATTGATTATATTACTGACTATATGTCCGATACCAAAAACTAAGGATAGGAACGCAATACCAATTATTGCTCGGAAGTACCTGGAACAAAGAAATGAAAGCTTTAGGGCCAGTTTCACAATGTCCGAATAGCCACTGTCTACCAAATTAAAAAATGGAACAGAATTTGTATGAATTTAAGGCATGAGTGAGCAGGCTTCTTGTGGGTAAGCTCGTACCACCGTAGATTCCATCCTTGCATTCCAGGCTGGATTGGGATCAAGAGCGATCCCGAATATTTTTTTAAAAGAATAATTGGAGCGTGATTTAAATGCGATATGGAAGCCAAAAATATAGTGTTTAGAATTTTTGTATGTTTGTCTGTATGTATGTCCGGGATAATCTCAAAAAATACTGCTTGGATTTGCTTCAAATTCGGTATGAATATAACTACGAGGTCGGGGTCAACATATAGGCTAACATATTATCACGCTATCACTACGGGTGGTGAATGTTTAATCCTAATGCCCACGCGGACAACGTCGCGGGCAAATAGGGCAAGCTAGTATTTCATAAAACTTTACCATGTAAATTTAGATCTTCTAAGCACTCTTATGATGCCTTCTGTCTGCTGCCTAGTACTCGTCAAGCTGCCCGAGTTGTCCACGACAAAATGGGACTTCGCCACCTTGTCCTCAAGAGGCATTTGACAAGTTATGCGTTTTTTAGCAACTGCTTCTGAGAAATCGTTGCGTTTACACAACCTCTCTAGTTGCTGATGATCTTCACTGAAATAGAAAAAAATAATAATCAATAAACCTTATGAATTATTTTGGGCAGATATTTTCGTAATAATAGGCCTTCTGCACGATCCAAACCAAAGGACAGAGGTCACCTTGGTCCAGTTGGTGTGAAAATCTGATGATGATGATGGCATCCAGGCCGATTGTCGGCTACGGCGGCCGTTCTCTTTTATGGAAATCAGCCAGCTGCGCAGGACATATTATAGTGCACGCACATTCGCGCAGACACAGGTGCACTCTCTATTCCCTCACTCTCATAGTTAGATGGGACGGCAATCCGACACGACCGGAGAGAGATCAGGCGCAGGACCGACATTTACGTGCTCTCCGATGCACGGGTGAATCAATCATCAACTTCCAGACTCCAGGCTGCTTTATGAAAGTTTCTCATAATCCACATAGCGATTTCGGCCTGACCCGGGAATCGAACCCGAGACCCCGTGCACAGCAGTCGCGCCTTGCTACCACTGTCGTCACACTCACACCTCTGTCGGCGGTCGGTTTGGATCGTGTAAAGCGCTTTTAACGTTAGATCACGATATAGATGCTGAATACTGTTGGTCTTTAGAGAATCCTTTCACTCAATTGACGTCATCATATACAAAAATGCTGCAAAAAATATTGTACCAAGTAAATCTCACCAAACAACTGTGATAATTTTATGCATAAAGGTCAACATCTTGCCGGTTTCGAACAGTAGTGGCACCTCCATGACTATGTAGCTGTGGCCAGAGAAGAAGTATGATATGGCCATTTTCATCATGGCTGTCTGTATCCTGGGATGCGTTATCGCGTTTAGTTTCCGCCTCTTCTCAATGTCATCGAAAACTATTTCACCTAGCCGCGCTCTGTTCACTTTACCATCAGGTAATAGTACTTCATCTCCAAAATATTCTCTGAGCTCCTTCCATGCTTTGGTTCCAGGTTCTAAAACTGGAAGAAACAGTGCTGTTAATACGAGTATCTTGAATGTAAAATTGAAAAAAGAACCGCGCTTCGTCTGAACTGTTTTTAGGGTTCCGTACCCAAAGGGTAAAACGGAACCCTATTGTTTTCGCTCCTCTGTCCGTCCGTCCGTCCGTCACCAGGCTGTATTTCATGAACCGTGATAGTTAGAGAGTTGAAATTTTCACAGATGATGTATTTCTGTTGCCGCTATAACAACAAATACTGAAAACTAGAATAAAATAAATATTTTGGGGGGCTCCCATTAAACAGACATGATTTTTTGTCCGTCTTATAAATAATGGTACGGAACCCTTCGTGCGCGAATCCGACTCGCACTTGCCCGGTTTTTGTTTTGCTTTATTCATTGTTAAGAATCATTACATACCACGCATAAAGTTGTGAAATCTGCCTAGTCATTTAGGAGGCGGTACCATTTAACGGTACATAAATAAATTTAACAAAAAATAACTTAACCGTCGCTCATGTGTTAACCAAAGTCCTAAGTCTAACATTGTGAAAACTCCTTACAAATTCGGCAATTACGACGAATAATCTGTCAAATTTCTCTAATAGATTTTCAACTTTATCGCTGAAGCATATGGTTCAGAGTTGATTGGGAAAATTTTACAGACTCGGATAGCTGGATGTGCTGGCATCTGTACATCTACCATAAGCTGCTATAGCATCCTGGTGTTGCATTTATAAGATTGAGATCAGGGGATTCTTAGAAAGCGATGTCGACTATCTATTCCCTATGGTTCCATCTGTGATCTGAGGGAACTTTCCTGGATTGGAAAGAGCCTGTGTCCCTTCACAGATTAAAGAACTTTGACTTAGACCTTCTAAAGCTATAGAAAATCTGTCTACCAAATTTAAATTGGTTCAGCAGTTTTGGCATAATAGAAAGACAGAGTTACTTTCATATTTATAACATTAGCAAGGAAGTTAGAAAAAGATGCATCTTCTGTATATCTTTGGCTGGGACGCGGATGGAAGACAGAACGTTTGAAAACCAGTACTGCCAAGGGGTATTCAATATGAGTAGACTTGGAAAGAAATCACATAGATTCTATACATATGAATTGCTTGTGTTGTGTACGTCAATATGCACACAAAAATAAAATATCACATTTTGGATGGAATAAATAACATCCTTGACTTAATGTTTGTTAATAAAGAGCTTGATTTATAGTACCAGTATTAAGTAAACCACAATACAATTGGACTCATTTGTCATAACCTTAGAAATAGACAATTATATAGATTTACAATTGCATTGAGTAAGCATGGTGATTAACGCTCAATCCTTCTCCATGGGAGAGGAGGCCTGTGCCCAGCAGTGGGACGATAAAAAGGCTGTGATGATGATTCATTCTAAGTGGAGATCTGGCAGGGCGATACATACAAATTATTACTTATTAACTAAATTATATCCTAAACTATGTTAGTTATTTACACAACATTTCGCTTTGCTTTTAAGCTTGGCAGTGTTCTTAGCAAACTACAGTCGCGAGGCTAATAACGATCAGTCATTACAAAAAAATATGACCGAAGTAAATAATAAGAACTTGTTACCTTGTCTAGCCACTTCATCTGCATCAATGACTGCTATGCCATTTCCTCGAAATATTGAGAGTACTGTACTTTTCCCAGTCGCCAATCCACCGGTTAAGCCCACTATGAACATAATGATTGATGCTTCAAATTATTTAGTACTAAACTTCCAACCAATAAAACAATACGAGTTCTTGCCGCTGACTCGACAATATTATGAGTGTGACGTGTTAGATAGTTCAATAATTTGATGCTAATCATATAAAACACTGCAGTTGCAATGCCATGACTTCAGAACATATAATAGATTAATATTAATAAATTGATTATCTGAAAATGCTATCGCAAGTTTGTGTGGCTGCGTTTGGCAACTTTGACAGATGTTTGACAGTTTGGAGAATTTAAACGTCAATGTCAATCCAGTGCGGCAAGAAAAATATATATTTAAATCCCAAAAAGTAGAAATAATGCTACCAAAAATGTTTATCTTAAAATACTAGTACATACAACTTATAAGGCGTAATCTTAGGGGATTTACATACTTGAATCTACACTAATGGCTATTGGGGCTTACGATGATGCGAAAAGAAAAACTGATTGTAATGTCTGTCATAAAGTAAGAACAAAGGAGCTTGTTGCTCCACGTACTTTCATATTTTACAGAATAAATATGCTTTTCATCACCATATTCCTGAATTAATATGCCGTATATTATAACATTTTGAAGTAATAAAAGGTTTAAGCGTCTAAGCGAAATAGTAGAAAACCTTCTACAACGAGTTCACCGCAGGAGCCACGCGTTGGTTGTATCTTCTAGTTTCAGCATTGTGCTAGATAAATAATGCAAACGCAGAGCCTGCAAAAAAAATTAGAGCGAGGCGGATGCCCAAAGGTCTTAAAAGTTAAAAAACGTCTTACTTAAACAAAAAAAAAACTTTTTCTTTATTCCTTCTTTTTAGGCTGTGTGAGTCTATTTATTCATGAAATAAAGTTTTGGGGGTTTTCCCAAATCCTGGAAATCTTTATAACATTGCCAATATTAAACGAGTTGTTAATCTTTTTGATAAAAAAGAAAATAGAGTAAAAGAATAATAATTGCCAGACGAAACTAGTTATCCAATTATGATGATTAATTGTGAATGTTGCTGATAAATTCAGCGAGTTCAATTATTATTGCACCATATTTTTCAGTAATCGAGTAGTGTAAATATTGCGCAATATCGTATTTATAGTCTGGAAGCATTCCTCTTTACAAAAATCACCACTTTGGTCTAAGAAAAAGGGAGAAAACATTTAATCAGAGAGATCTTTACAGCTCGTTTTCTTTTTGAGACGATCAGAAAATCCATTCCATTATTATATTTGTGTTGTCTTTGAGTTACAATAAAGGCTGCCATCCTGCGGAGTGCTGTCGACTGCATTGTTTCATTCCAGAAGCTTCCTAAGAAATCCTGATATTCAACAATTACCTATTTTACAATAGGACAAGATCTGGCGATGGAAACCTTGGGAAATTGACGGTTTTCATCTCTTAAAAATTGCATGCGTTTAGTATAAGCGATATTCATGTGTGCACCGGGTCATTACCTACTACAAAACAGTGAAGGTTTGGTTCAAACATGATGACGGAGACGACTACAAGAGACCTCCACATCACATTTACCTCGTGTTTGGGCTTATCTAGATTTTACACCATCATGGTGATAACAACCTCTGCAGGCAGAGTTTATTAAAAAATTAGGTTCCTATAGGTAGTTTAAGATCCAAATACTGAAAATATGAAAAAAAAACTTAATAAAACGACTTGGAAAACACTGAAAAGGAAAAAAAATACGACTTGAAAAACACTGAAAATGGAAAAAAAATCTTTTGACAAGGCTCTAGAAGTCGGAATTTGCATGTGGCAAAACTTCTTCGCTGGTCTCCAACCACGACTTGAAGGACTTTCTTAGTGCGAGATGGATCCTATTAACACGCCATTCTGAGAGGATTTCACAAGATTACTTATAATCTCTTAGTCTTAATTAACCTACCTCGCCACTCCGACCTGGATTATTCGATTTATATGTACCTATTTCCAAGACATTCCTTCGATATGTCGAAAAGGAACTGCTTTTTGACTACAAGAAGAATTCTCAGTCTGATAGTGCAACCGTCCTGGAAGCAATTCAGCAAGTTCTAGAAAAATAGGGTTTTAATATGTTGTATGTTGCATAAAATATGTACCTATAAACGCGTTCGTATTGAGAAACTCCTTCTTTTTGGGAAGTTGGTTAAAAACGCAATGGCAAAATGCTTTTTTTATTTCTACTAGATATAATTTAGGTACCTCTCTCTATTTTTGAAGCACTTCATTTTGCAGACCCTATTGCAATTTCATTACAAAATAAATATTCATGGAATACTCTCAAGGATTTTCTTTTTAATAAACTTAAAAAAAATACGCTAATATTGTTTAAATAACAAATAATTTTACCCACCTGTGTTATTGTTGACTATTTATGATCAGATTATCCTTGCCTCAAGGATTTCTAAAGGATAACATTGTATAGCATTGCCGAGTATGAACCAGTGAAAATAGACCTCCGCTACCCTTCGGTATTGTACGCGCGGCTCAAAAAAGAGGGTTCCATTTGCGCATCGTGAAATGCCTGATTATTTTGGTCGGTTAGCACGTGGGCGGAGAATTACTATTAGGGCGGAGTCTCTGGGCGCGAGGCCATCCCTCTGACCCTCACAACGTCACAAATTCGTCAACTGTCATAGCGAACACATCTCATAGTCATAAAGTGGGAATTTTCCTTTCTAGTCATGTGTTGTGGTCCTAATTTTTAAGTGTACCTACGATTAAGTGATTTATTCTTTGCCATGGATGGGTCTAATGGTGTGCGATGTTCGTCTTTGGACAATGCTAACGTGGTGCCCTTGCCCGTGGGAGGGTCGCCGACCTCGGCCAACAGTTCTGACATGTATATGTACGACGACTCCTCGATGTCAGACGGAAGTCTGTACGCGAGTGACCAGGAAAATCATTCTACGCCGAGAAGGAGGTATGATACATATAATTGTCAGGACATTCTTGATCATTGATTGCTGTGCTTCTTAAATCTGTCTATCATCATTATGTGTCACATTATAGGCCAGTTTCACGATCTCCGAATAGCCTCCATCTACTGAATAAATTCAAAACTGTATGTAATTATCTACCAAATAAACTAACTGGAATTTATTCGTAGTTGGTGAAACAGGCCTTAAATATTTCGTCTTGTGCAATCGGATAAAAATATGAGCTTTAGCGGCTTCAGCGAAAATTTTCAGGTCGTTTATTATACCTACCCTACCTCTCTACTGTAAAACTCAATTTTCATTTTTTTTAATTTTTATGCCTGCTGCCTTTAATACGTGGTTATTTGTACATATTTTGTTCTGTGTTTTAGTAATTATCTAAGTACGGTCAGCCCCAAAAGTCGATAAAAAATTACAAATTTCCAAAACTTAAACTTAAATCAATGCTATTGCTTTTATAACGCTATTTATGGACGCTATGGTGTTCAGCAGCTAAAAAATTGATGTGGTGTAGGTAATTCAGAAATTTTGTGGCTGACTATACTTAATGTGGAAATAATGAGATCGAAATAAAATGCACTGCGGCCTTATATGTACATACTTATGAATAAAAACTTAGCTATTAACTGCTTATTATGGTTATATGAACCTATTAATTTAAAATCTAGATATCCTACTCCATGATAATCAATTTTAAACACAACACACAGGTCTTACTCGCGATGAAAAAATTATAAAGGCATGTACGCTACCTCTATTTCTCCTGACGTTTCAGCCGATTTACACCGACCGTGTCGTTGACCATGGTGACCATCGCGAGTAAGACCTGTGTTTTGTGTTTAAAATGTGTAAAAATCGCGAACGTTTGAAATCATTAATTATAATCAATGTTTATTATGCAAATTGGTAGCAACACACTTCACAATGAAACTGAAACTTTTATTGAAATAACAAAATCTTGTAGAAAAGGACACATTACATATCCAAACACTTTCTTACTTAGAATGCGAGCTGCAGTTTTAATTACCTAACAAACCCTAATGATTTCGATTGCTCATATCTTTACCATATAACTTAACATCATTGGTTACAAAAAATTTTCCTTACCCTCATATCCTTGCAGGTCCGACTTCCGACGCCTGCACAGACGAAGATCGTCACTGCGGTGCCCCCAGCAACAGATCCAGCAACGGCAAGCTGCCAACCTGCGTGAGCGCAGACGTATGCAATCTATTAACGACGCGTTTGAGGGGTTAAGAGCTCACATCCCCACTCTGCCATATGAAAAGAGGCTGTCTAAAGTTGATACACTGAAGCTGGCGATAGGATATATTAGTTTTCTTGGTGAACTGGTGAGTATTACGTCTGTAGTTTTATAAGAACCCAAAGGAAGCTCATTTGCCGCCATTTAAGCAAGGCTAGGCCTGGAAATTCAAATCTCATCATCTCCCGAGCCTTTTCCAAACTATGTTAGGGTCGGCTTCCAGTCTAACCGGATTCAGCTGAGTGCCATACCGGACAACCCAATACCCCTTGGTTAGACTGGCGTCAGACTGCCAAGAACGACCCGTGACGACTGCCAAGGATGTTCAATGACTGCTAGAAAATCAAATCTAATATAGCTTATCGATAATTTACCCAAGTCAACATCAGATATGAAGCGTGGTCTTCTCAAAATCAGAAACCACGAAAGCAAAACAAACAATATGAGGGATACACATGCTGCGCCGACCCCAAATAAAACTCGGGATAAGGGCAGGAGGATGATGATGATGATATTTTTTTCGAGAAACATATGAGGGATACACAACAAAGATATTAAAATAATAGTTTGCGGTATATTACTAGCGCTAATTATTACTCCACGCCTCATATCTCTCTCTCCTGTGGTGACAATCATCAGTGTTCGTTTCACCCAGGTTCGAGTAGACCGTTGTACCTCAGAGACAATGCTCTCAGGAGTCGCCAACACGCACAACAAGGAAGAACAGAAGAAAGTCATTATTAGAGGTAAGCACATAAATTTTTTACCTTTGACAAAAATGCGGATAGTAACACAAGTGTTAGACAGGTGAAATGTTATATGTTTTTACTTAACTTTAACTTAACTAACAGCGGATTTTTATACGTAATACCAATATAAACGGTCGAAACTCATATTCTTTAAAATGATATGGAATAAATAATGTAACATTTTATTTAAAACAATCTTCTTTAATTATAGTCTGCTAGTATTTTATTATTTTTTGATAAGGCGTTACTAAAACTGATTCTATATATACTTTTTATAGTAACGAGATGCCTTTAAAGTCATTTATGATTGAAGTTTTTATGCTTTGTGATAACGCGTTTATTTTACTTCTTCAAAACTCATGTTTATAACCACCATTGGAACGCAAGTGATAGACATAAGCCTTTAAAAATACAAAAGATAAAAAAATATTTATACTAAGTAGGCTGAAAATCAGTACTTTTTAAAAGTCAATTTTACAAAAGATAGGCCCCTAAAGCGCCCTCTTTTCGCGCCATTTCTATGTGTTATCGCTGGGAAGAAGAAATTTTGGGACAAAATCTCCAGCAACACAATTCTTCTTCTGTATGGTTTGAAGAACCGGTTTTACAACACTTTGCCCGCCTAGTTTTTATTACTTTGATATACAAACGTCAGTTCATCCAACTACCCGAATCTGTCTAATTTTCCCAATCAATTCTGAACCATATTATGCTTCAGCGATAAAGTTGAAAATCTATTAAGGAAATTTGACAGATTTTACTATATGTTTGTACTATATTGGTATTACTAGCTGCTACCCGCGACGCCGTCCGCGTGGGCATTAGAGTTCTGGGGCTGATTTTACTTTGCAAAGTTTGGCGGACATTTGACTTATGTTTTCATATCACAACAATACACACGCGTCGTTTACTAAGACTGGACATGCAGGTGTGGTCTCCCGCTGCTTCTCGCTCTGGTCTTTGTCTTAGATTGAACTGAACTTCTAAGGTACAAAATGTGTATATTGTTGCGGAATACATTCTGACCCTATGCTCGTATATAATAATGTACATATTATATGTCGTCACTACTTAAAATGATATTGTAGTCACTTCGAACTTACATTGCAGGTCGATCACGTCGAGGTCGATAAAGTTGGTTTAGGCACTAAGTATGCGCTCTTCATCGCTAGTCTAGTAGTCGCATAACATAACATAACATAATAATTGCTGTGCACGACGTGGTATTCGATTCGGTCGAACCAGGTCGAACCAAAATCGCTTTGTGAGTGTTAGGAAACTGAAAAAGCAGCCCGGGGACTGGAAGTTGGTAAAGGATACGGTGGAGTAAACGGTGGGGATGCGCTCTACTTGGGCGGAGCACAACCGTGTCCTCACAGCGGCGAGCTTTCGCATTCGGCCCTGGTCCAGGCCGTGGTCCGGAGCATGAAAGAATGGGAGCGGCTACCTCCTTCTGCGAAGCAATTATGCTAGCGAAGGAGGCGGCGGAGTGGTTTAGAAACAGCACCGCTCATTCCAGCCGAAACGGAAAAGCTGGTACTGGTCGACACCGCGGGCGCCGAGTGTCGAGGGACGACTTCCAGTATTAGTGTTTCATCTATGACTCTCGACCACCGTAGGCGTGGGTCTGCGGGCGGTGGGTTTTGGTTGGTTCACCGTCCGTACGTCTAAGGACGACAGCCCGTGTTGGCGGCGCATTCTATTCCACGCGCTCCTCGAAGATATGTCAGCAACATGGGCCTCTTAGTTACCGTGGCCCTGGGATCTCCAGAAGGCACAAAGTAGGTTTTAATCAGTAAGAGTGACACTTCCTCCAGCTGCATCCTTAGCTGGAGAGGTTATTTTACGACATCCCACAAAAAAAGACTGAAAGTTGGTGATTGATATATATCAATCACCGTGCATCGGAGAATACGTAAACATCGATCGTGTGCCTAATCTCTCTCCGGTTATGTCAGAATTGTCGTCCGTGTCGGGCTATGAGAGTAAGGAAATAGGGAGTGCACCTGTGGCCACACAAATACTACTTACACAGCTAATTGATCTTAGACGCCCTTATATGCGCTGACCGTTTCTTAGGAGGCAGTTTATATCAACAAATGACTGCTGGACATGGATGAAGAAAGAAGTCGAGTCTTTCTAATTTGAGATGTCCATCTAAGGGGCTACATTGTAATGAACATCGTAGTCAATCCTTAGATTATTACTTATTCCCTTTCCTTTTACGACCACTTACCCTATTCGAAGAGATCTGTTCTTTTCTGAATCGTTTCCAAGAGATTGACCTTTTCTCTAGAATTATTTAGTCATACATATGTATGTATTTTTGATCAGTAATCGTTCGTAAAAATCTAATAAAAATATTGATAAGCCATGCTGCTTTGTTACGTGTGGTATACTGGAAGCTTAGCTAACATTAACCCAGACTGATATTGTATGAAGAAAGTACAGCACTCCTTCTTTGATCTTAAATGACTAACTTACCCAAAGACAGATTTTTTTCTCTCATCCTCTGTCCCCGATTTTGAGTGTTATCTTGGAACTTGAATAATCAAAATTAATACTTGTGACTACGATTGTAGACTGGAAGACACCCCAGTATAATTTAATTTTATGAAAATAAAACTATGAACTCCATCTATGATCAGCTATAATTACTAACAATGTCAGATTGTCAAATTAGATTGTTTTGAAAAGCTAAAGATGGCGTTAGGTTGAAACTTGCCTTAATACTTTTGTCTTTAAATTATTTTTATCTGTCGAAATAACATATGTAGCATGTTTAGGTATATACTTTGAACTGAAAAATAAATTTAAATTTTTTTAGCCCGGTTTAATTGTATGAAAAGCTTAACTCCATCTATGACAGTAGGTTATAACTATTTACCCAGCTGGAACAGTCAAATTTGCTAAATGTGTTGTAATTAAAAAGATATAGATGGCGTCTAGTTAAAACTGACCAAAAAATGCTTTATTGCTCATCCCCCTTAGTTAATAGCGTTATAATATATAGCCTATGTGTTATTCTGATGTTTAAGCTACATTGTGGTAAAGTTTCATTCAAATCCGTTCAGTAGTTTTTACGTGAAAGAGTAACAAACATCCATACATCCATACATCCATACATCCATACTTACAAACTTTCGCCTTTATAATAGTAGTAGGATTATACCTAGATGTATGGTCATATTAAGTGTGATGCAAACTTTAGAATGAATGTACAGTTGTACACACTTAGTATTGATACATCAGTTACATATAGATAATAGATGTACGAATAAAATACGTAATACAGATGTGCAATGCTTAATGGAGCATGGAGGGCATGCAGTAGAGCCCCCGGGTCACGTCGTGCCAGGGCGCGACCCCTGCAGTGTTTGTGCACCTTTTAATGGTCGATACACCACTAATGCGGTTTCATTACGCGCACTCAATTAATTGCATGCATTCAGTTTGCATTTTTTGATGAATATAATATGTTAACATATTGAAGAAGTTTGGCGAAGAGCATTATGTTATTACATTTAGGGTCGGTTCATATCTGACGTAGAATACGCCGAGCGTATCATCAGTCGTAGGTACTAACGTATCATCAGTTGAGTGTGAACGGTCAAGTGTTTTTCTATACATTTGTCAGTTCTGGCGTTACGCGACCGATAATACGCGACGTATATTCCGTTAGATATGAACCGACCCTTATATGTATACTGCTTTGACTGCCTCGTTGGTCTAGTGGTCGCAAGGCGCGACTGCTGTGCACGGGGTCTCGGGTTCGGATCACAGGTCGGGCCGAAATTGCTTTGTGGGTTTTGAGAAACTTTCATAAAGCAGCCTGGAGTTTGGAAGTTGGTGATTGATTCACCCGTGCATCGGAGAGCACGTAAATGTCGGTCCTGCGCCTATCTCTCTCCGGTCGTGTTGGATTGCCGTCCCATCGGGCTATGAGAGTGAGGGAATAGAGAATGCACCTGTGTCTGCGCGAATGCTTGTGCACTATAATATGTCCTGCGCAGCTGGCTGATCTCCATTAAAGAGAACGGCCGCCGTAGCCGACAGTCGGCCTGGATGCCATCATCATACTACTATACTTTGTTATGTACTACAAAGGGCAGTTGCTATAAGTCGTAAATAAGAGTCGTTTGCATACAAACAGCAAATTTTGTAGTTTAATTGTATGAGGCGTATGTCAAAAAAGTACCATCCATAAGCAAAACGATTTGTTGCTCTTAATAGGAATTGGGCGCAATGGTCATAGGAACCGTCAGGAACATCTAAGTCAGATGACAACACATCGAGCTACACGAAACTGTCAAATTTTCCCAATCAACTTTGAACCATATGCTTCAGCGATAAAGTTGAGAATTTATTACGGAAATTTGACAGATTGTTGTAACTCGATGAAAAACCCAGTTTGTCTTGGACTCGCTTTATAAGGTCTTTCTATAAATTGAACGGTCAGCTTATACTAGTTTTGTATAGCGTGATGTGTACCACGGTCGTTGTAAAACACGGCACTTTAAACTCGCAACAAATTTCCCTACCAAACCAAAACACCCCTATATTAATGAGCCTGCAATCGTACACATTAATTTATTTATGAAACGAAGGTACACACATTGTTCCCCCAGTAGAATGGTATCCAGTAATTAGATGCTTACGTCATACATCGCGTGTGATAAGCGATTATAACTGTTTTTGTCTCGATTGGTCCACAGAATCGATTCTCACGGTAACATCGCGATCGCGTGATGATACGATCCCGTGGGATCCCTCATCGATGCAAACGCAACGTGTCATTTTAATTTGTAGCGATAAGGTGATCTCCCACAATGTGTCCGTGTCAGCAGGCTTTTATTATTGATACACGATGATATTGTTTCCAAAAATTATATATTTTTATTGATATGCTGTTTAACCTTTTGACCGCTACTGACCGCTACAGACCGATTGTCGGCTACGGCGGCCGTTCTCTTTTATGGAGATCAGGCAGCTGCGCAGGACATATTATAGTGCACGCACATTCGCGCAGATACAGGTGCACTCTCTATTCCCTCACTCTCATAGTCCGATCGGACGGCAACCCGACACAACCGGAGAGAGTTCTACTATAGGTACTCATATTATAAAGAAGAAAGATATGATTGTTTGTTTGAATTGAATAGGAATTCTTTCACTTTTGGGAAGCTACACTATCCCCGGTGAACATAGGCTATGTTTTATCCGGGTACGGGAAGAAGTTACCCGGGGACGCGGGAGAAACCGCCAGAAATGCTAGTCTGCCAAAAAACAGTTATAACGTCTTTTAAAATATATTTATATAAATTATTATAATTAACTAGCTTCCGCCAGCGGTTTCACCCGCTTTATGAGGGAAGTACTTTCCATACCCGGATAAAAAGTAGCCTATATGTTATTCTGATGTATAAGCTATATTGTGGTAAAGTTTCATTCAAATCCATTCAGTAGTTTTTACGTGAAAGAGTAACAAACATCCATACATCCATCCATCCATACATCCATACTTACAAACTTTCGCCTTTATAATATTAGTAGGATATTTTATATGCACAAAACTTTGCTCTATTAACAAGATTCTACAAAAAGCATTTTACATAAAATATTCATAAAAAAATACACCCCTAATAGAACAAACAGAAAGCATTGTATGTACACTTGTGCCGAAAATCGTCGCTTCTAAAAGTGTAAACAGGGGTAAGCAACATATTTGCGAATCACGCCGTAGCAAATTGAAAGATCGCCCTCATGGGGTCGGAGTGTATTAGAACACAATTAAGCCGTCCACACCACTTTAACGCGCCCCTTGGCCGGCTTTTGTGTACAAAGCTTTTAATATTAATTCAAGAAAACACCTACCTAGGTACCTATTTCTTTTAAATCCTATGTTTTTAAATTTGGTGTTTGTTATCCCTAGTTATGGATATAAATAAATATAGGTACTTATGAGTTGGGCCTCATAAGTACAGACGCCAGCACATCAAGCTACCTGAAACTGTAAAATTTTCCCAATCAACTTTGAACCATATCCTTAAGCGATAAAGTTGAAAATCTATTAAGGAAAGACAGTCTGTACCTTGTTCACTTATCAAACAAAAGCATCAAATTGGTAACCAAAACTAAACTAAGGGTTCATAAAATACTTTATTCCGATGTGTTAAAGATAAACGACTACGTTACAACCCAATAGTTTGCTATATAATCTCTTTTTCAATTAATAAAAAGCACCTTATCGAAGTGTAATGTAGGATTTACATATAGATTATTGCGCACGTGCGCCTTTTCACACCCGCGTCGCGCCTCGAGTGCTTTTTTGTGTTGTTTTTTTACGTATTCAACCAAAGAGTATTAAAAAAATGCGAGTTAATTGTTACTGGCTAGATATTCTATAAAAAAAAACAACATTCTAATTCGGTTCTTTCAACTTTTGACGTTATTATCGCTTTGGATTTTACGGGTTTAGTTCGAAAAATTTTCTTTGAAGTGTAATTTTTTTATTTATGTAAATTATTCAATTGCATATTTGCCACAATGCCAATCAAACTTTTGCTCGCTCGTCAAATATTCGACGCCACAGGCGTGCCCACCGTCGAAGTGGATATGGTAACTGAACTTGGACTGTTTCGAATTGCCGTTCCGTCAACTGATACCAAGAAAATTGCAGAAGCCCTACAGTTACGCGATAATAATGCATCAGAATACCACGGTATGGGTGTACATATGGCCGTCAAGAATATAAATACAATTATTGCGCCAGAACTTATCAAGCAAAATCTAGAGGTGACCATGCAAAAGGAGATCGACCAATTCATGATCGCTCTCGACGGAACCGACACTCGGTCACGGCTTGGAGCCAACGCAATAATGGCTGTGTCGCTGGTGGTTGCGAAAGCTGGAGCCGCCAAGAAAGGCATGCCACTATACAGACATATCTCGGACATGGCCGGAGTCACCACGATCATACTACCAGTCCCACACTTCACTATACTCACAGGCGGGATTCTGTCTTCCAATGGCTTGCCGTTCCAGGAGTACATGATCCTACCGACCGGAGCGTCATCATTTGCGGAAGCGATGCGTATTGGTACAGAAATATACACGTACGTTAAGCAAATCATACAGGCCAAATACAACGTGGATACGACGTACGTTAGCGATAACGGTGGTTTCTCTATTCCGCTGCAAAGTCACAGAGACGCTCTCCTCTTTCTAACTGATGCTATTAAGCAATGCGGACATTACGGCAAGGCTGAAATAGGAATCAACGCCGCCGCTTCGGACTTATATAAAGACGGTGCTTACGATTTAGAATTCAAGAACCCTAATTCCAATCCCCAAGAATACATGTCATCCGATAAGCTTGCGGAGGTGTACCTAGATAACGTGAAGGAGTTCCCCGTGTGCTCTATCGAGGACGCTTTCGATTACGACGACTGGGCCGCGTGGTCGCTACTGACGTCTCGCACCTCTGCACAGCTATTCGGTAACGACTTGACGCAGACCAACCTCAGGCGGGTCGGGCTTGCTGTCGAGAAAAAAGCCGGTAACACGATTGGCCTGCGAGTAAATCAAGCAGGAACTCTAAGTGAAGTCATTGAGTGCTTCAAGATTTTGAAGGCGGCTGGTTTTGGTGTGGTCGTCAGCGATAGATGGGGAGACACTAATGATTTGTTCCTCGCTGATTTGGTGGTGGGACTGTCCGCAGGCCAGGTCAAGTGCGGCGCGCCTGCGCGTGGTGAGCGCATCGACAAGTACAATCAGGTCCTGAGGATAGAAGAGGAATTAGGAGCACTATCTAAATACGCCGGCAAGAACTATCGCGGGCAGCAGTGAAATTATACTGTTTTTTATTGAATTTCCTTATTAAAAAAACGTGTGGTGACAGTTTGATATTTAATTTAAAAAAAAAGTTGTGTTGACGAAATCAGTAAGTAGTAGGTACCTACGATTGTCAATGTATGTATGATAATGGGACAATACAAATGAGATATTTGGCAGGCAACGAACACAAATTGCCGGAAACGCGCAATGTCTGTTATTATGTCACAAGTGATTTGGTGAGCCCCTCTATTAGCAGGTTGCACTAGAGGGGTTCGACACTTGGACTTCTGTGCCACCAAAACGAAGGCATTTCATGGCCATGGGCCACTCATTGAAATTGGTTCCTCGAGTTTTGCACGTCTCTCTCGTCTATAAGCAAACAAAAAAATGTCTATAGTATTGAGGTTAATTTCGTTCGTTTGTTTTGTTGTGTTGTGTTGTGGACTTATCTTTGCTATGATTCGGTATTTCGCTTAATCTTCATTAATAGTTACCTAATTACACCTTTACAGGACTTCACATTTCCAGTTCTATATAAAAACAGCTCCCTGCGCGCCCGTTATCGGTATAATGTTATATCAATGAATTTGTTATCATAAGCGCAATACAATGAAAAAATACATCGACACGCACAGGTCAACCCTATCGGGGTGTATCGTGGGGCCTTAAGGGCCCATAACAGCGCGCACGTGCGCACCCCTCGTATGTCCCCCTATACATTTGCGAACAGTTAGTTAGCCCTCTTTACGTCTCACAAAAATAATTGTAGATAAATAAACCTCAAGTTGAAGCGCTTAGCTGCCGAACCGATTGTCCGCGGATAATTAAAGTTTAGCGATTAGCTCTTTTTATCCGACTGCCAAGAAGGGTTACTTGTGTTTTTCGCGCGTATCTTGTGCGTACGTATGTAATAAATATTCTTTATTATGTTATGACTGATGATGATTAAATACTTGACCAATACAACTAAAATAATAACTGAAAAACAACAAAATTATATTGAATTTGTCACAAAAGGGCTTCAGCGTGTTGACTTTGGACCGTGGCCCCACGTTCACATTTCAAAAGTCCGGGATTCTACGGTCCCGTGGTCTAATAGAGACATACGAATATAATTTTACTATTATTTAAAATCAAAAAGCCCAGCTGCTAGTAGGACATCCAGGATATCATGAGAGGACAACTATTATGTGCTTAAAGACAACTCTTTCATTAATCAGAGGTTATCTCCCTGCGGAGATACATACCTACATACATACTCGTTATTAAAAGAGTAAAGATGAAGAAGATACCTACAGAAGAAGAAATATTAAAAAAAATTACAAAACCCTATTTTGATCACATAAGTCATAAATAAATGAATACATTTACATTTTATTAAGACCTACATTGCGTTTCAGGTAGCAACCTTCAAGCGCATTCATTGTCCTGGTCGAGGCGAGGCGAGAGGCAGCCAGGGTCCACTCTACACGCCAAGATCTGGATGCCTGAAGACCCAAGAATCTTCCCCAACACTAACCCCTCGGTCATAGAGAAAGAGGAATTGAGATAAACTAAAAAAAATGCGTATATTGTTATTTAGCAATCGAAAATGTTTGATCTCATTATTATAAGTCGGTAAGTACTTACCTACTTGCTAGTCTCGCAGTAATTACGACATGCACTGAAGATGGCTGTTTGTGTCCTCTCTAGTCTCGGGAACTAAGATTAGGATAAAAAAAATGTTTGCTTGTAATAGCCCAATAATCAAGGTCTTAGTATTAATTAGTGTTTTTAACATTACTCCTTCAGTTATCGTCAATTGCAGCTCCGAAGTTCTGAAGGTGCTATGGTGACGTCAAATTATTCAAACAGTAGGGTAGGTAGAACTACAGTTCTGCTAAAGAACACGCTGGCTGGTCTAAAGTCCACCATTTGACGCCACATGTCCAGGCGCAGAACTTTTTCTGTTGTAAATTTTATGGCAAAATAATTTCACGAGAAGTATGTCAACCCTATATGATTTGTCACCTTCTTTTTGTGGGGAAATCATCAAATGACCCTTCCCGCTGTGGGAGCGACAGTAAGGAGTATCGGCTGGCTCTTCTCTGCTATTCTGGCTATTCTTCTAGAGGTCTTTGTGTGCCAGCTAGGTCGCGTTAACTCCCGCGAACAACCCAGCCTCGGCCTCAGCCCTACGGGGATATGACTTGACCCTTAGGTGTTGATCAATGAGAAAAATAATGGATGAATGGGTCTAGTTTTAACTAGCATATGATAATAAATATGCAATCATCAATTATGTCTTGTCAATTAGACGATTTTATGTTAAAAATAGCTTAAGTAAGAACTTTTAGATATAACATCCAAGACCAAAGTTATTTAAATTTTCACAATTAAAATATACCTAACTTATTGTAGTAATTACGTTATTTTCTAAGTCACTGTATATTGTAACTTAAAATAAATACTGTTACCTATTTATATACCTATATATGTATTTAGCTTAAGTGTACCTATCAAATACTAATAAAATATTGTATACTAAATACTTGCATACAATCGATTTTTTTATTGTGGTTATTCTTATTTCGGTATCTACCTAACTAACAGCTGATTTGCACGAGCTTAGTAACTTAGTGCTTGGTAAACTGTGAGATTAATGCTTAGCGATAACACATAGGAAGTGGTGAAGGGCGGGCGTTTTGGGAACTGTCTTTTGTAAAATTGACCTTTAAAAGTGCTGATTTTCAGCCTACTTTGAATAAATGACTTTTTACCTTCATCTTTTTATCTTAGTTTTAGTGTTTGTGAATATAATTGGATTACTAAATGACAAGCACTAAGTACTCAGTTACTAAGCACGTGTAAACCAGCCGACTCATGAAGTTTGGTTTAAAATTACTTTACCCACTAATACACACTAAAAAACACTTTGTATTTTTTTATATTTCGTATTAGTGCGTAGAAACGAATGGTTTTTTTTGCCATGGTAGAGAGGTACTTCATTTGTAGAGAAAAATAAAAAATCAGCACTTGCACCACCGATTTAGGTTTGCCGTGTTGTGCTTGTGCAGTTCATTAGGCTAGTTTAACGTAAGCAACACGTATACGATTACGTAATAGAACGTAACACTTAGACATTTCCTTTAGTGAAAAGGAATATTAAAAACGAAATTAATGAAAAAAAAAAACCGTTGTTAGTTACCTATACCTATTTTTTTTATTTCTGTTTCCTTCTTCAATTCCAAAATGATGTTCCGCGCGTTCCGCTAGCGTCTTCTGCTTAGGTACCTAATCTATATCTATGTATATCTATAATAAATACTTTTTCACTGCTTTTTTTACTGTCCTCAGACTAGCAAAAAAGAGAAAGCTTCGCTGCACTCTTCTTGTGATTTTGCACTCTATTTTCGATGATAAGTTTTACAATCTTCAAACAGCCCAAAAAAAAAAATGCGCAAAACGCCCCGCCCTCCCCTGCCGGCCCCACTTTTACAAAGCTCATCAAGCTACCCGAAACTGTATTTAATGACTGAATTTTCTTAATCAACTATAAACATATGGTTTATAGTTATACAAAGATACAACTATAAACATATGGTTTATAGTTGATTAAGAATTTTTTTTCTTTGCTTCAGCAATACAGTTGAAAATCTTTTAAGGGAATTTGACAGATTGTAGTAGCTTGATTTGCAGGGGAGTCTGTACTTTTAGAGCCTATTCTAAAGTGAAAAATCTCGTTCCGCTCATACTTTAGTGTTAATTACTTTAAAGCTCGTACCTTGTTTGGTCGCAATTGACCGGTTTTATTTGCATCCAAAAAACGGTATTTTCATGTTTTAATATTAAAACAAAAATAGTGTTGAAAAGGTGATTTCATTTTGTGAATTGGTAGTTAAACAGTTTATTTATTCAGGCAGTTTCGATCGAAGTATATCATGCTCAGTTGCAAATTGCAGGCTTGGGTGGAAAGCTGCAGGTGCGTGGATTCCCAAGGGGCGCGAGGCGGCGCAGGCGTGCCTCTAACCATTCATTAAACACATCCGACTCTTTAAACACTTTCTCATTGGAAAACTATGTGATTATTTCCTTTTATAGGTACCCGGTATGTACTCGTAGTATGAATAGTGCAGGTCGATTTGGTACCTTTTGTATGTCATGTTTGAATATTTGCTTCTGACAGCGGTTTTACCCGTGTGCCTTGGGAACTCCTTCGTCCACTCGTGAAATGAAGTAGCCTATAACCTTCCTGATTCAGCTCATTGATCTTAAGGCTATATTTGATAACAAAAGGAAAAACAATGGAAGAATTTGTCAAACCGGACCGGTAGTTCCTGAGATTATAGCGAAATAATGCAAGCAAATTAACTGTCCCCTCAGCGTGTAAAGTTAGACTAAACAATACTCTAGATTAGGTTTCCTTTTCATACACTTACGGTAACAGCGGAAACCTATTGGGATGAAAACAAATACTAAAACCTCAATGAAGACAGTATGGACCCTGGAAATATTACAAGTGCCTAATAGGTATCTAGTTATCTAACAGCGTGCCTATGGATGGAGACAGTATGCAGATGATGAAGGACTTAGGTATATAGACAAGGTTCCTTGATAGACCTCAAACACTATAATACTGGAAAGTTACGCAATGGTTAAATTTCAATGAAAGGGATATGTGTACAAGTTATTGATGCTTAATGTTTTATTTAACCAGCCTATTATCACATTATCGTGTCACCGACCTTAGCAAATCCTAAATAGTGCGTTGTATTGAAAAGAAAAGTATCGTATCATGGTTATCTGTCAGTGTGAAAAGCAAGGCTCTGGGCGGCACTCGATCAATATACAACGTGGGCGCGGATTGGCTGCAAATGGCAATTCCCACGGGCCTCCCACACTACTTCTACCCTACAGCCCAGTCAACATAGAACTTGAGAATCTCATACCACAAGGTGAGAGTTCTTTAACAAACACTGATTATATTACGACCAAAAATACTTTGAAAATCACTAATGAGTGGGCTATTTTAGTAGTTTGGGATTTAGATGATATCAATTTTTTTTTTATTCCTCTACATAGGTGCGTTTCTTTGTAGGTATATAGAAGTTTATGTAAACTATCACCTAGGCCATGACAATGCCCGGCCATCGTTGCTTGATATTAAATAATCACAAACATAAAAAAAAGCACATCGAGCTACGACTATCAGTAAAATTGTGATTTGGTTTTTTTTTTCAGTTTCGGGTAGCTTGATGTGTTGGCGGCTTATATCATGCGCACAGGGAGTAGGTAATGAAACAAATGACATGCAATTAAATATAAATTTTATTGTTTTACGTATTTAACAAATGTGTTATTATTGTATTCATAGTTCATAAAGTCGTAGTGGCTTAGTGGTTAAAGCACCAGCCGCTCAAGTACGTTTCCGCGGGTTTAATGCCAGTCAGGCATGTGGTAATATGGCATATAGGTATGTAAGAAGTCACCAATTCGCCTTGAGCAAGCGTGGTAATTTAACACCCAATCCTGATCTGCTCGAGAAGAGGCCTGTGTCCACCAGTGAGACAATAAAAAGGCAGATGGCGATGATAAAGGTTTATACATACTGGTTGAAATAATGGATTTTTCAATACAATTCTTTAGAAATACTTTACAGTTCTCAGCTTAAATTGTTTTATTTTTAAATTTCTATCAATATTTGCTTATATCAAAAAAGCTATATTATTTAATTGAGTTCTAAATTTTACAATAAAACATTTACAATAAAAAGAATACAATAAACCATATTTTCATCTATTTCGCCTACGACTCGGGCGTCAATTATGCCTGACTGTAATGACGAAATGTACTTATCAACCAAGTTTTCAATCGACCAGATTCAAAAAACAAATATGTATTTGTACAATTACAGAGAATGAATCATCACTCTTTTATGATAAAAGAGAATCATCATTCTTTTATGATAAAAGAATTTCTAACTCATTTTCTGTTAACCAATTATTAAATTAACAATATTCATATTTAATTAATTTATTAACAATTTATTTTTAGAAAAATAATATTAAAATTTATGTCTTAATAATAACGTTTATGTCTTATGTTCAACAAAAGCTCATAAAATATAAATCGCAATAAATAAAAATAAATAGGAAATTAATAAACAAAACATCATGTAATTATAATTTTCATACCAGCTTAATTCAGACATTACAGAGCCCGTTTAGAATTTGTGACAGTATGTGTTTCAATATTTCAATATATTCTATATAAGCATTCTTATCCAAGAAATGTATTGTAATGTGTACTTAGCTGAAATCAGTCCAAATTGTATTGTAATATTAGTAAAACTGGACCAAGTTTATTGTACATATAAATAGACCGGGTGATTTGTAATTAGAGCAAGCAAAAAATTCTGCAGATCTAATTATTTTAACTCCTTACAAGATTATTTGGTGATTACAAAACACCCTGTTATATAGACTAGCTATGGACTCCTATGGATAATATTATAATAATAAGTTCTGAGGCTTAATTTGGTGTTGCGATTTGTATGGTTATTTATTATTTATAGATAAGTTACTACTAACTAAGCAACAATCGTAACAATAATGCTACAACTATAACAGCCCTTTTCCACTAAAATACGTGAATTAAGGTCAGATTCCACCAAAGAGGATAATAAACAATTTTCAGCTAGTGCATTCAACGAAACGAAGCTGTGCGCATCAGCGTGGGAACGAACGGAGCGGGGTAGCTGGGGAGCTGGTAGACATGTTTAATTACGTAAAGCTGCAGTTTTCTTACGCCGCTCCTCTTCCTCGATAAACAAGCTAACACTGACAGATGTTCTTAAATCTGTCTGTAGCTCCTGACATTAGCGCATCCAAAGAAACTTTCTAATATTTAGTGTAACTATAAATACATAAAGATAGTAAAAAAAAAAATACTATTTCGATGAGACCACCTGTTATAATTAACCAATGCTAAAAAAAATCCGGGGCTGATGGTAGCCACATCTCATCTTCGCTGCCAGTATCACTCGTTTACGGGGCATTGACACAAAATAGCTCTCAATGATCACCACCGGAGCGTAAATAATTAATATTGTTTATTTTTTAAATCGTCTCCACTCAAATGCGTGTCATACCCGCTCTGGTGGAATCTAGTCCTCATATCCAAGTTATAATATTATTATCAGACTAGTATCTAACCTACGATACAACACTAACTCCGTACAGTTTTAAGAGCAAAAGTTTTAAGGGCACAAGTTATTTTAATTGAAATCTAGGCATTAGGCAACGTCGGACGAAACTTACTTGCTAGCTAGCTTAGTGGTTAGCGGGAAACAGTGAAAATGCTTTGGTTACGGCGACAGTTCTTCAGATCTACGTACGACAATCTAGTTACACAACGACATAGAATCGAAACAGAGGAGGAATATTAAAAAAGCACTAATTTAACTAAATGCTATAAATAATTACTGATGAAAATGACGTAATTTTTACCTACTGGAATAATGATCATATTTCATATAAAACATACGATAAAAATAAGTAAGAAAGATTTATTTGTTCTAATTTGACCTTAAGACACGCTAAGCGCATCCATCAGCAGGCTTAGCATGGCGATTCTATATCTATTCTGTCAAGAAAAGACAAAGCTCTTTCTGTCAATGTCAATATGTCTTCTGCCCGAGCATGGCACGACCTGTCAAATCGCATATAATCACTTGTAAACCTCAGATTAATGAAGGACAATAGATGAAGTGTAACTTAGCAGGAAGAACTTACGTATTGCTATCCTGGTTCTGCAAGTAAAACTCGGTATTTGAAGAAACAAGATGGCAATGTTTTTGTCAGGATGTCAATTTCAATCCGTGTACAGCCCTGTTTGACAAATCAGTGTCAAACGCTATCACCCAGGAATGTACCAACAGTTTTAATCGATATCGACGTTACTTGATAATTAAAAACGTGCTAAGCAAAAGAAAATATTTGAGTTTCAAAAGTAAAACCAAAATATGAATAAATAGCTATATGCGTTTCTACCTTTAACAACTGACTTGAAAAAAGAGAAGAGGTGCTCAGTTCCTCGGAATTTTATAGCTCGAAGATGGCTAAACCGCTTGTCATAAAATATTTTTGGTTTGGGAAGTATGCTTTCCAGTCGTGGTCTTCATATTATAGGTTTACCTACACTGACTTGAGTATTTTTATTGTTACAAAAATAAATGAAGTAGGAAAATCAGATGTGGCTACTGGGACGCTGCAACAATGAGGTTTATTCGAGAATCTGTTCTAAGTCATATCAATTCATAAGGAATTATTGTAAAATGATTAATGCTCTTATGATAATGGAGGTTTAATAAAACTCGAAACATGAAAAAAACATTCTTTAATTTATGGATTAAAGTGTCGTGAGCACATCCTCCAATGGTTTTCGGGCTGATTCTCATCCGATCCGTAACAGGGAAGCGTTGCACACGGATGTCTTCAATTTTCGGAAACCTTGAAGATATAAGTTAAATATTACATAAGTTAGTTATATTGATTTACATAAAAGGTCAAGTTACGGGCATGAGCGACATTCTTTGGAACGTCATTAAGCCGCACCAAGTAGGACGAGCGCGGTGGAGAATGCAGAAGCATCTGGGCATGCGCTCGCTTGGAGCCTCCGTCGGTGTAGATCTCGGTATAAGTAGATCAATAATCAACTGTCGATAACAGTTTTCACGACACTAGTAACCTCAATATTGAATTAATTGAATTCACGATTTTTGTGTTTATTTTCATTTTAACATGTATGAAATTACCTCAGAATTGTAATACAAGTTATCAGAAGTATTTTAACTTAATGCCAGTATATTTTCTGGTTTATTTACTTTAAAAAACATGTTTGTTTACTTACTTCATGAAACTGATATTTTCGGCCGAGTTTTCTTTGTGCTGGAATGTGATCTGCAATCGCGCACAATGCAGGACAATCTGCCTGCCCTTTCCTTCTTTCTCCATATAAAAACGAGGCACAAACACACCACAATTTATCACAATTCTTTTAAAACTGAAAGTCTTTTCCCGGGCAATGACACAAGATATAATGCGACTAAATTGAAAGGATTTCCCATGTTGCTAGTGTCACTTATAAAAGTACCTTTCTTATTTGGTCGGGTGGATAGGAGTCGTTAGGAGTCGGAACTGTCACTTTGGGTAGTACGCTTTTATGGCATAAAGGTTTCATCTATTGTCCTTCATTAATCTGAGTTGTAAACTCATGTCGATCGAAGAAAAGAAAACTTTCTTCAAAAAATGTCAAAAGGAATCTTACGTCAATCTGTCACTTTGTCTCCGGTGAAAAAAAAAACTCGTTTCTACGGTTGCCATGCTAGCCTGCAGGTCTTATGATCTGGAGAACTATCACCATAACACTGGCATGTCACGAAATACTTTGTAATAGGAGATTAGAAGATATTCCATTAAAAAATATATAAATATACTAAACATTGGATAATTTTAATTGATCGAATGTGGAACTGATGAAGTCGAGAGAGTTACTATACTAACGTTTGACCCTAAAGCCGAGGTGAATAATCGAAGTGTTGATCCCGAACTGATGACCGATTCGCACCACTGTACGAAAGCATAGACCGACGATGAAAACTTGTCAGAAAAAATCACAGACTCAAGACAAAATGGTTTTCACCAATTTCGATGAATTTAGCGAAATCTGCCTCAATTGGTAATGGTATAGGCGCGAATATTGAATATAAACCTTCACACAATGTTCTATAGTGTTGAGCTCGGATACACCATAATGTACAGACGCCAGCTCATCAAACTACTACGATCTGTAAATTTTCCTTAGATTTTGACTTTATCGCTTTAGCGTAGGGTTCAAATTGATTGGGAAAATTTTACAATTTCGGTACCTTGATGTGCATGGATTTCAAAATATACCCGACCGTAACATTTATACATCTTAAAATGTTGCGTCAACCAACGAAGAGAAAAATTTAAATAGGAACTAACGAGTATGAAAGTTTCTTGGGATCTGCGCAGGAGTATCCCAAAGCATGCCTGATTTTAACTCACAACAAAAGAAAGATACGAAACATTAAAATTAATTTCTGCTTTTTATATTTGAAAATATATCCGACGGCTACACAGCTGCCGACGGTATGAGTGTTGTTTGAAGGTATAGACAATATGCGCAGTCCCGTCATCATTCATTCGTTCATCAACCGTGCTTTCGCTGGACAGTGGTATCGCTCATCGGTTGAGGGACTCATAAATGTTACGTGTAATAAGTTATTCTATGTTACATCTTAGATGGGAAGTGAAAATGGGAAGACAATGCCTTCATTCAGCATGAAGATGTAGGTAAAGCTTAGAGACTCAAAATTCATAGAACAGTACGCTTATTGCTTTCCTTCGCCAAACTGGAAGCATTAATATCGTAATCACTTGTGAGTCTTTGATTAGAATATGTGCCCCGAAGAGAATAAGGGTTGAACTACATCTGGCAGCACGGAATCGCCTTTTCCGTCGCGCTTTCTCTTTCTGTCGCTTAGAACTGCCATTTGCTAGAACGAGACAGAAAGCATAATGCGATAGCACGCGGCGGAATCCTTGAGGCGATCGGCTGTCTCGGTCTAGCAAATGGCAGTTCTAAGCGACAGAAAGAGAAAGCGCGACGGAAAAGGCGATTCCGTGCTGCCAGATGTAGTTCAACCCTAAATAAATTACGTAGACAGCGTGTCAATGAAACAAAATGCCTAAGGTACAAGTTGGTAGCGGACGACATGAAGCTGCAGGAGGCGACATTACTGGTTTCTACGTATTTCTATGAAATTCTATGTGTAGTTAGCGACATGAAGAATTAAACTTCTAGCAGTTTGCTGTAAATGGTTAAATTGAACGGAGTAGTCGGCGTAATATGCGCGTTTCCCTAACACACGGATCATTGATTATACGTGGAAAACTAAACCTAAAGGCCTAACCTTAAACGTGAAAACTAGTGGGAAATTCTGTAATGTCTGTTTATTTGTACCCATC
This sequence comes from Heliothis peltigera, assembly GCA_958496145.1. Classification (NCBI taxonomy): domain Eukaryota; kingdom Metazoa; phylum Arthropoda; class Insecta; order Lepidoptera; family Noctuidae; genus Heliothis; species Heliothis peltigera. Next base: position 13,164,626 of record OY292321.1, on the reverse strand, counting down.
ATAACGTTTCAGGTAACATAGTTAACGGTTTAAGTATTCATGCTAAATCTAGTCAATAAAGTCTATTGTTGCCCGTAAAGATTAGGTTATGATTCAGACCAACCGGCTAATCGAACGCATGCACGGTAACTATGCGTGAAGTAATTATGCTAATTTTTTAATGACAATTTGTATATACCATGTTCTAATGTCTGAATGAGTTTTGAGACAACTTTATGTAATGGTTTATGTAACACATAACCGACGATTATCCTACAAGGACAATCACCGGTTATGTGCTAAACTATTGCTAACTCTGGAAGGAAAACTACTTGGGCTATTGTGATCAGATGCTAGTGGACTAGGGAAGCGAAAACTATCGGGACTATGGCCCCTGCCATTTTTACATGTATTAAATGTAAAAATGGTAGGAGGAGACTCGCCAGCTCACTTACCGGGCCCCCGGGAACTAGTCGCTAAGTCGCAACAAGGGGGCAACGGGGACGTGAGAGGCTGAAGGGTGAGGTCACCTCGGTGGACCGGCCCACTCGCCACTTACCACGAGGCATTCACCCTCCGAGCAGTGCACTAGCGACTCCACCCTGGACGGCCAGTGAAGGCAAGCCAGAGGCGGGAGACCTGTCCCCCGTCAGGGTTCACTCCGGCCGGCCGGAGGTGAGGGACAGTATCCTCTCCCTGGAGCACTCGGTACCCGCGGGGTCGCTACTCCCCGATATCCGCCTGAGATACCCTGTGGGGTTTATTATTAAGTTGCAAGCAAATATGAACTGTAATTATACTGTTGTACCGCATTGGTCTGAATCTTACCAAAGTCCATATAAAGTTAATGCTGATGCACCTCTTGTCAATCACTGTAAGACGCTGCTTAAACGGCACGGAATTTAAGCTCAAGTTATTTTCTTTGGAATAGGATAAAAATGTTGTCGTTCTACTTTCAAAACGAATATAATAAATAGCTACAAGCATGATTTAAAATTGAGAATACAAAATTGTCGAAAAAACACATTTTTCATGCATGTGGAGCGCAAATTATGCGATGGTGCAGCACACTGGGCCAGCCGATAGCGAAGCGACATTTACAAAGCATAATAATTATTATTTTACAAATCATATGTCCGTTCGCATATCTGGGCTGGATCCAGTGGGCAGCGAGCTCAGGCGTCGCGTCGCGAAGTATTTATCCTTACCAGCGAGTGCACAATAGCTCAACTTGTACTTAGACGTTTCTTTGTAAATAAAATCAATGGATATGTATGTACGACATGCAAATACTTAACATTTTAATATCTAAATTATCTATCTAGGACGCTTTGTGGCGAACTGCATTTCTTTTTAAAGCATTTACAATAAGAGGCTTATACACGAATGACCACGGCAGGAATAAAAAGAAACCTGAGAAGTACAAGCTAGTGTAAACGGTCCACCATTTGCCAAATGTTTTTACGTCAAACGGCGCTAAGCTCCAGCCCATGAACACGATAGTGTAAGTTTTAAGTATGACGTAAAGCGTGTACTTAACTATTGTTATATTCCACATTTTATGGTAGAATTCCGTTTTTGTGAGCAACGCTTCGATGTCCTTCTCCATGACCATGATAAGGAACTCGTTCAGGAAGGTCATGTAATAACCTGACTGGGTACCGTGCCATAGTGCGAGGAAGGCCAAGGTTATCAGCTGGCTGAGATTCTTGTTGCCGAGGAAGCGAAGTCGCTTATAAATATACTCACCGGCGAAGTGGTTTGTGTTACAATTGAAGCTATCGATGTAGTGTTGGAAGCGCGTGGCGCTCTCAAACCGAAGCAGCTTGATGTTGTTGCAGCCGTCCCATTTAGTCTGCCCGGCTGAATTGGATATGCTCGACTCTTCCCGACCGTTGTATGATAGCCCGAATCTAATACACGCCGCTGTAACAATCCGAACACATATATTTAGTACCTAGTAAGTTAGCTTTCTAGCAGTGAAAACAGTTTTCAAATCGGTATATTAGTTTTTGGGCATATTCACTGCAAAGAAACTAATCTTTATAATAAGCGCCCTCTCCCGCGTTTCGGGGAAAATAATCCGCGCAGCCGTTTTGAAAGTAGCTTAAAATTACAACCTTCCTCCATATATAAGCAGGGCCCCCGCTACCATATGTGCAAACTGTGCAATCGTTTGCACATATGTTTTACGACAATCGTTTTACGACTTCGAGGAGTGGATTAGGAGGAGTCATGGCATGGAGTCATACCGCCTGACGTAGGTCCTCTCCGGACATGGGTGCTTCGGGAGGTAACTGCATCGTATCGGGTGGGAGGAGATGCCCGGGTGTCATCATTGCGCGGACCAGCCAGAGGACACGGTGGAGGTGTGTTCCGCCTGAGCGGAGCACAGCCGTGTCCACAGCGGCAATTGGCGGCGGCGACCTCTCGCGTCCGGCGCTGGTCCAGGCCATGGTCCGGAGTGAGAAAGAATGGGATGCCATAACCACCTTGCAAGCAATGCTAGCGAAGGAGGCGGCGGAGCGGCTGAGAGACCGCCACGCTCATTCCAGCCACCGCGATAGGTCCGGTACCGGTCGACACCACGGGCGCCGGGTGTCGACGGACGATTCCCAATCACCTCAGGCACGGGTCTGTGGGCGGTGAGTGCCGTGTGTCTCACCGTCCGTACGTCTAAGGACGACAGGCCCATGTTGGCGGCGCGTTCTGTTCTACCCGCTCCTCGAAGACATGTCAGCAACAAGGGTGGGGCCCCTTAGGGCCAGGGCTGTGGGTTGTTCATAAGAGATACCGTAGCCTTGGCACACACCTCAGAAAGAACATAGTGGCAGGGACCTCCAGAAGGAACATAGTGAGTTTGAGTTAGTAAAAGTCTGAGCCTCAATCATCCCTTTCATTTGATACCCATATTGCGGAAGTACATTCAAAATAACTACTCTGCCATCTTGGATGGTCGCCATATTGGATTTAGATTGACGTCACAATATTTCAAATTACTCTCAATCATCCCTTTAATTTGATACCCATATTACAGAAGCTAATTAAACATAACTATTCCGCCATCTTGGATGATCCACCATATTGGATTTAGAATGACGTCACAATATTTTAAATTACTCTCAATAAGCCCTTTCAATTGATACCCATATTGTTGAAATTGAAAAAAATCTAAATAACTACTCCGCTATTTAGTGTGGTTCGCATTTTGGATTTAGAATGACGTCATATAACATATCATGCATTGTCATCCGAACTGAACGTGTATACAAAATTTCAACTCAATCGGTTGAATATACCTACTTCAAAATTGAGTTTAAAGAATCCACCGTAACATACATACACGGCAAGTTAAATAAAAGCTTTTAAAATTAATAATAAAAAGACTTACTTAACGTACAATTCATATTGTCGCACAGCTACTTGATTTATTCGGATAACACGTCATGTTACCCTGTTCTAATTTGAATGGAGACGCTATTGTATTTTTTACATTCTAACAAAAGGGAATTTATATTAACTATTTGTAAAACTGATTCAATTTTAACAAAGTGCAGGCCAGGCCGATGGTCTGTTGTGACAACCATTGTTCCCACACATTGTGTATAAATACAATTGTTTTTAAATGTCATTTGACACGACTGCATAATTCTAATCCTAATACTATACTATATACTATTATAAAGGCGAAAGTTTGTATGTATGGATATATGGATGTTTGTTACTCTTTCACGTAAAAACTACTGAATGGATTTGAATGAAACTTTACCACAATATAGCTTATACATCAGAATAACATATAGGCTACTTTTTATCCGGGTATGGAAAGTACTTCCCTCAGAAAGCGGGTGAAACCGCTGGCGGAAGCTAGTATTGCCTAAAGTAATTGTCGCTATCAAACTCTTCTGCTTTATAATATTAGTATAGACTAGCGGTCGCCCGAGGCTCCGCCCGCGTGGATGTCGGTTTTCGCGACAAAAAGTAGTCTATGTGTTGTTTTGATATATAACCTATAGAGGACTCCCGCGGCTAGTGTACGTTACCCCAGCAAGAATATATCTCCTAGAGTTATATGAGTAGAACGTATAGTTTGTGCCTTATCTGCTGTAAATGTGCCCCCACATAAAAAAATGTGTGCCCCCTGTCGTTTTGAAAAAAAAAACGGAAAAACGATTCCTGCTAGGGTAACGTTTTTCTAGCAGGAAAATTCTAAACGAGTGATCGGAGAGAGAAAAATTTTGCATGGCCAGAGAGCTTATATGTGTGCCAAAATGTGCCCCCAAAAATAAAATCTGTGCCCCTTCAGGTTTTCGAGATATTGCGTTTCCTGCTGGAGTAACGTTTTGATGATACGTATATCTCTAAAACCATTGTATGTGCCCCTGTAGAATAAACGTACACGAGTAGCTCTTAATGTGTGCCCCTTAGTGCCCCAATTAGATTTAAGAAAATATTTATAGTTTTCAAGTTATCGCGGTTTTCTCAAAACCCGAAAAAACATCGCAGCGCCTAAATGAGGCAAGGCATAAGTTCACTTAAAACTGTATTCGGTCCTTCTTGGCGCTAATAATAACCATAGACGTATGAAGAATAATTGTACCAACTTTCATTAAAATCAGTCCAGTAGTTTCTGTTATAAATAACATACAGACAGACAGACAAAAATTTTACTGATTGCATTTTTGGCATCAGTATCGATCACTTATCACCCCCTGATAGTTATTTTGAAAGTATATTCAATGTACAGAATTGACTGCTCTACAGATTTATTATAAGTATAGATAGATTTATACTGCATTTTCAGTCGCTGAAAAATCGTTATCAGATTATTAACGATAGCGCATCATTATACATCTTTACTGGCATTATCAAGGCCGTATGTTGAAATATTTTGGTAAATAGTATAACCATATAAAAGAGAGATAAATAATGATAGCAGTATTTACCTTCGGTGAGTAGCCAACACGAAATGTATTTGTAGAGAGCGAAATGAGCCCAAAGTCCACAATAGAAGTGCCGATAAAATATACCCGTGTCCCAGAACTCATCGGATAGCATATATTTCATGCTAAACACGGTCACTGAAATAAAGGAAAACGCATTACTCACTAATCTAACCACTGGAATACCTATTTCCAGCCGAGAAGGTCGATTGAAATAATAAATAAGTATTGATTTCAGTGACGTTCTAAAGCGATGTTATTTCAAATGATTTAAGCGTATTACATTTTTCTATAAAATAGAAATCAATATATAAATTAAAAAATAAAAACATAATTACCTCCTGTTTGATAGGCCGCTAGGTAGAGAATTCCTTGTACGAGGCGCTTCAAGGCTAAATGCTCATAAACATCAGCCGAAGAATCCAAGGGGAATTTATCTGTTATAAAGTCCTTGTATCGCCTGAATGAGAAGATAGGCCCGACTAGGAAGCAAGCGGGAAAGTATACGAATCCTATCAGCTCCAAAAATGACGGTGGGTGTGTCAGCGCAGTTTTCTTATTATTCTCCGAGAGCTGTTCGCCTTTGAGCGCCTTGTCGCCGTCCCAGATGTCGAAGGAAAGGGCGATCAATTTAAGGGTAAGCACGCAGTGTGGCATAGTCCATGTAATGTCATAATCCTCTGACTCCGTTACCACGTAACCAGCCAACAAATACGTCATATTGAAAGCAAATGTAAGTATCGCGTTCATTTTCCCCGGACCCAGGATCATAGTGGACAAATAGATCACAATAGCTGGGATGGCATTGTGGTACATTGATGATCCGAAGTTAAAATATGCCATATCGAGTCCCGTAAGGATAAAATATAAGTTCCTGTATTTTTCATATTTCCTGATATATCTATGGTATACTATCGCAAGCGGGTATCCTAACAATATGGATATGAGCAGCTTCAGTGCCGGTTCCGTTGCGCCTATTATATAGGCAAGGTAAGGTATTGGGCTTAGGCCTATCCAGCCCAGTAAACAGAGCAGCATCCCAAACATTTTGTCTGTAAACAAAAATATTATATCTTGATATAATTACACTTCACTCTATCCCCCTTATTATAAAACGTGGTCTTAAAGGTACCGGCTTGAGTACTACATTTGGACCATTAACTTTGTATATGGAGACGGTTTAAAGTTTCAAGCTAGCACTAAAGGCGGTACTTTTTTTAAGACCACGTTCTAGAACAAGGGGGAATGGGTCGATAATAATATACGATACGTCTATGTTTCTTTATTTTTGTTTTAAATTGCGTGTCGATGCCCGACAGCTGTACTCTTCGGGCATGTGAGAGATATTAAAATCAAGCCTAAGTTAATACTTAAAAAGTTGAACTGTAGCAACATACTTGCGCTAATATTCATAAACCCGAGGACAAACCAACCTGACCTCTCCCCCTTACCTATTTTACATGTATTACTTAAGAAAACAACACTTAATGCAAGTTAAGATTGTTATCGTTTGACTGTAATTATAAAAGGCAGATAAAGAAAGTTCTTTCTCTTTTACGAACATTATATCTTGAAAACAGTGAACATTTCCGAACGTTCGTTTTTCTTCGCAAGCACTCGCGATAATTACAAATCTACGTCGCGAGTACGAAGTTCAAGTTCGCTGTTTATTCATAATAATAAAGCACATTAAATCTATAAACTTAGTTGTTGTTAGTTGTGAATAGAATTTGCGATACAGTATCTCACTTTATTGCCCTATAAGTCTAAAATCGCAGAGCTTATTTTGATAGAACATTTTGGGCACTGCTGAGAAACCTGCTCTCGACTGAAAAAAACTGCATCCAATTCTATATAATAGTAAAAAAGTGTACTTTCGCGATATACAAAGGAAGTTAGAAAGAGCAATTAGTAACCAGAGTCATCGAATTCGTTGCGAACCGCCATCAACTTTGGCGAGAACTATACAAACTTACACAATATATTACTTCTAAGTCATCATGATTTTCTTCGCTATCATGTATGAAAAGTAGAATAATATTGTAACGGGTTTGTCACACTTGAATGTAAATTCTCAAAAAGATAAAAATATATGATAAGTTGAGATCACAACTCCACCATACAATATAACTCAACAGGATTGTTTTAGGGGGTGTATACAAAGTATTATAAAATATTTTTCTAATATTAAAACTTTTCATGACTTCTACAAAATGTTTTGGGACAACCAAATTTAAGAATTTTTTTTTTCAAATAGTTTTTTATTACTTTAGTAGAAGCATTTATCATAGGAAAAATCCAGCAATATTCAGTGAAAACATCAACAGTAGATAAAATGTATATGTTAAGGTTAAATTGCGGCTACACCTAGTTTTGGCCGGTTAGAACTAAGTGTAGCCATTTGCTCTTGGATAAACCTAGTACGAGCCGATTGTTTTCGTATAAAACTAGGTCTATCCTACATGGTGCCAGGTACAACTAGGTCCAGCCATTCCTTGTTGGATAAAACTAGGTCTAGCCGTGAACTAGAACCAGACAATCATTGTAATTATAAAAGGGTGTAAATATTCTATAAATTATGAAATATAATTATTGTTTTCTGTTAAAATTGTACTCCTAATACATAATTAATTTGTGTTAATTATAACAATTCGATTTATAAGAATGAAAAACCTGTTTCTTATTATTGGGTGTTTTTTTATATCTAAAAAAGCCCTGCTGATAGCATGCCGGCTACAACTATGTATAGCCAATCTCTGTTGGATAAATCTAAGACACGCGCTGCTGCTGCTGCACACGCTGTGAGTTACACTCGCAAGTAGACCTGCAGTGGTTCAGAGGCACATGGCGCTTACACAGGCGCGAACTGGCGGGGCCTCCATGATATAACATAGTATAAAATCCAAATATATATATATATCTTTGAACTAAACAGCCATTGCTCAATCAACAAAACCAAACGAAACCGTTGAGTGGTAATTACTCTAAGGTTGAGTGCCTGCCGGCTGTCAAAATCGACGCATAGACTAAACATTCGAAAACCAAAGATAATATAAAATTGTCGTTGAAAACTAATTAAAATAGATCCATGTAACGAGGTAGAAAACGCTCTTTACAATAGGTAATTTATTTTGTTTCAAGAAACATAATAATCAGTAAATTATATTCACTATTGTAATCTATAAACACAACACTACCTCCCATTCAAGCCGTGGTAGATATTTTTATAATACCTTTCATGAAATGTTGTCTTGCAATTACTAAAAGATTTATAAAAAAAAAAACAATAATGTAACCTAATTTAGAAGTTGTTTATCGCACCTAGTCTACAAGGAAGTGATTCAGGATAACGCTACATTGAAATGGACTATATCCTACACCAAGCAGCCTTGTCACACAATTATTAAATAGCCGACCCTGCACAAAGTAAAAAATGCATGAGCCACTATCATTCTACATCTTTTAAATGTGTTGTTGTGTGTGTTGAATATTGCAACCTGTATGTATAGATTCATTATTGTTTTATGAAGTTTCAAAATCAAAGATGTACAGGCGCCAGCAGGTCAATATACCCAAATTTATAAAATTTTACAAAGCATATATTAACCTTCCGGGTTGACAATCTATGAAATAAATTTGACAGATTGAGGTAGGTTGATGTGCTGGTGTCTGTACAATAGCAATAGGCATTGAAAATGTTGGTCTTGGTATGATTCTTCGAAGTGTTTTCTTGCATAAACGCATACACAAAGATAAGATAAGATTTGAAGTACAAAGTCACATTTCATTGCTGGGTTAAACTCAGGTACTTAGGCTCAAGTACAACGCTTTCTCCTCCAGGTCAAGTTGTAATAAAGTTGAGTTCAAAAATGGCAAGTCATTATGGAATTTCTTACTTATGGAAATGGTACCTAAGGTGCTAAATAATTGTGGGAAAATGTTATTTCTGTGAAATTTGAATATTTTCGGTTCAGCAAGTTTATTTGGCAAATAAATACGTTAGGCACAGCATAGCACAGCAAATAAAAACACAAAGAAGTAAAATAATACTGAATCTAATGACACTTTAATCAAACATTCACTATGCTTAATCATTTCAACTTATATGTGACTAATTGCATATATTCAAATTTAAAAAATACGTTATTGTTTAAAATATTGCTTAGGTACTTGGCATAACAGCAATGATCAGCTTTTTAGCATTAAGAGCAATGAGGATTATTTTGATTGAAGGTAGTTTTGTAAAAAAGAAACTTCAGCACCCCAAAGATTCAAATTGATTTCTGTTCAAAGGTCATAAACAATGAAATGTATTTTAAGAACAAAATAATATAGAGCATTATATAAAATTTTGTTAGTTTGACACGATCACAATCTAAGGCCATACGAAAAACACGAAACAAGGTATCAAATCGCGGTCACGCAACTCCCTCTTTGTGTTAGTTATATTCTCGACGCATATCTATTTAATATAAACGCATGATTTTAAAAATGTTAGGCTTTCAGAAAAGCATATTAACTTCAGAATAATACTTACTTTTGCTGTTTAATTACTCGACACTCACGATAACAACTTCAGCGCAAGCAAAGCAAGTGTCTAAACCTCAGCTAAACCACTCAAAACGGATTACAGTGTTGCCAGTACCAATGTTCATAAATCCGTAGGGCTATGCCCAAAAATCTTAAGAAGTCTGTAAATTGCACAAAATAGATATTTGCAGATCCGATTTGCAGACTACTCTACGATAAAAAAATGGAATAAATAAACATGGAATAAAAACCATGAATTTATAACAAAAAGTTATTTTCTAGCCGATCAACAGTAACCGGGATTTTTGTATATGTTTTGTGTAGTCCTTTTATAGTTTATGGTTTTAGTTCCACTAAAACTGCATAAAACAATAAAATAAACGTTCCTTCTTTATATTATTTACAAATTTTGAGATTTTTCTTTATGAAAATACAATGAAAAATATTTAATCCAAACGAATCAAAAGTTTTGTTAAAAATCGTCACATTTTTATATTTTTTCATACCTTAGGTTAAATCTTGCAATGCTGTTTCAGTCATTGCAAGTAAATTATATATAAAACCAGGGACGGACTTTTTATTATCTGAGGAATATACACAATTCCGCGAAATTGTCCAATTCTTTTTAATTAATTCCGCGTTACCTATAATAAATATTATACAGAAGAGCAGACGCGTCAGGGTCCTCAATCTTAGTACAAAAAACTGGGGACAGCAAGGGGTACAATGCCACAAATTTACGAAGAAATTTACGATTTAATGTACTCTGTGAGACGCGTTTCTTGTCTGAGATTTGGGGGAAGGTGGGGGAAGTCACTTTGTGCACTGTTTTAAGAATGCGCGAGTGATTTCGGTTATTTGACTAATGATATGTGATGAATAAACAGACAATATTTTTCATTATGTCTCCCATTTTTGTAAGATATCAGTTTTCCCTTTTCCACAAATTCCGGGAATTCCTTGAAATAAAAAATGCCATGTCAAGCTATGTCAAGGCGCGTCGAGTCAAAAAAAATTAAATCACAAACCAAACAACAATTCATTGATCATCAGGTGAAATTAATTCCAATCGGCCAGCGTGACAAGGTTTCACGCTCAGTTTCACGCCATCGTATTGCGTTGTAAGTAGGTTTTGATATTTATTTTATGGAAAAAAGGATTATTTTTTTAGTTGGAAATTATCAAATGGGGTCCCGCTGAGGGTGCAGCTGGAGGGAGTGTCAGACTTTTAATGACTAAAACCCAGTATGTTCCCTCTAGAGGTCCCTGTGTGCCATGGCCACCATGGCCCCTTAGGGCCAGGGTCTGGCCCTAAGGCCGCTCCCTTATTGCTGACCTCTTTTCAAGGAGCGCGTGGAACAGAACGCCCCGCCGACACGTGCCTGTCGTCCTTAATCATACGGACGGTGAGCCACCCAATACTCACCTCCCACAGACTCGCGCCTACGATGTTTGATTCAAATTTGGCTTCCGAATGAGGACCAGCTTCCCCGTCTTCCAACGAAGTGCCTGAGCTTAGAAGCCCCTCAAGTCGAGGCCCGAGAGCCTCCAAGGCCAGGACCCAGGCCTTACCAGGCAGGCCATCGGGCCCTGGGGCGGTATTTTTGGCTTTCTGCCTGGCTACACTCAGGTCCACCCCAGTCACTTCTGGGGAGTCGTCATCGGTCAGGCATGGCAAGCTGCGGAGCCATAGGTGGCGGTTAATGTCCCCCACCACCTCCTCCATTGACAGGTCGCTCGGGCAGAAGACATGGTGACATTGATAGAAAGAGCTTTGTCTTTTCTTGAAAGAATAGATATAGAATCACCATGCTAAGCCTGCAGAGGCCCTAGCATCTCCGTGTTGGCCACGTCTTTGGCCCGGAATATGGCCTCGTGGAGGGCGATCTTCACCAATCTGTATCCCTCGTACGGCTCCGCTGGTGATAATCTATGGCTAAACATCCCCCCATCCCCCATCCCTATCTCATATTGATTTATGTCATGTAAAACCTCTGCAAAACGAAACGTCGTAGTGATTATATCTCTGTTCCGTGTATTATATACTCTCTGGTGTTCATGTTATGCATGTCATGTCATAGTATGAAGTATTTTCACCAGTTTCCAAATTTGTTCGGTGAAATCAAAGAAGCGGTGACAAAATATTGATAAAAAGTGGATAATTACATCAAATATACCATTGGATATTATATTTGACATTAAAGCATTAGCCTGCCTACCACGCACAACTCCATATTTTTACCGGCCTATGCGACGAAGGTAATTAGGTTTTGTTACATTCATATTCCAGGCATGGTTCGGTTTACTTATGTATAAAAAACTACATGTTGACGATATAACGAAACGGTAATGCTAAGGCAATTATAAGCGTCTTTAATAAATAACCTTTCGTCATGTTCTTTGAGAATGTACAAGTCATCGCCTTGCTAAATTGTTACACACCTTTGCAAAACGCGATAGCCTATCTATAGAATACGAGAGGATATGCACGGTATCCTAATTTAGTTTCCGACTGTTCTCGTGTTTTTGGCTGGCGGCAGGTTATCTTTATTTCTATCCTAAGATAATTAATCTGATTACTGTCGGTTTGTTTGATTGAATCTTCTAATCTTAGGAACAGGAACAATTTAGTTTAATATAGAAATCCTATTTACCAGGGAAGATATAAACTTTTTATCTTTAAAAATATTATATGTAAGTGAACCATGATTATTATTGTGTTATGTACAGACACCAGCACATCAAGTTACTACAATCTGTCTGATTTTCTTGATACATATAAAGCTTTAGCACTGACGCATATTGTTCAAAGTTGATTGGGAAAATTCCTTTTTGCTTATGTCGTACACTAAGGCAGCACAATAACATAATCACACATACTATTATAGGCTGAATGAGTTTCAATAAAAACCTTTTATTTAATTTACCATTAAAACAACATACATGACACTAGAAGGAGAAAATTGTGTCAGTAATACTATTAACCTAACTTTTGTCTCCATAAAAGAATTTAGAAATAGTTATTTACACTACCATTATGTGCCCTTAAATTATGCCTGCAATTAGTAGCGTTATTGTTTATACTGTACTAAAACAATGACAGGTATTTCAACAGGTGACAACAAAATGGAGACTGCTGGTGATTGGTGTTTGATAGAAAGCGACCCTGGGGTGTTCACACAGCTTATAAAAAAGTTTGGTAAGTGTAATCCGAGTTTTGTTGAGTTAGGCTACATATATTACATGTTTAATCTATCTATCTATCTTCTATCTATCTATATATATAAAAATGAATTGCTGTTTGTTAGTCTTGCTAAAACTCGAGAACGGCTGAATGGATTTATCTTATCTTGGTCTTGAAATGTTCGTGGAGGTCTAGGAAAGGTTTAAAAGGTGAGAAGAGTAGGGTAGAGTAGGGTACAGTAGTGTAGAGGAGTGTAGTGCAGATTAGGGTAGAGTAGGATAGAGTCGGGTAGAGTAGTGTAGTGTAGATTAGGGTAGAAGAATGGGAGCGAAGCCGCGCGGGCAAAAGCTAGTACGAAATAAATTATTCACCAAACTGTCTTTTTGTCAGGTAGTTAATTTCAGAGTTAGTAGTGTCCAATTTCTTTTGTTTGTATGAGGCACTGCCAGCGGTTACTATAATGTTCTCGCTCAAGGCATTAGCGGTCAGCTTTTCAATTAAATTATCAACAGGCTAGCGAAAATACGGGCAGAATCGTTTTTTTTTAAATCTCCTATGCATTTGCTGCAAATATACAAATGCCTATAAGTAGACAGTAATAGGCACTCTTTTTTTGAAAGAGTATGGAACTTCTGGTCAATCAATTATAAGTTTAATCTGGTTTGATGGGAAATATCAGAATTGCTCCTAAGTGAGTATGAACTTTATATTCACTCCTGATATATAGGCTCCTTTTTTTCCTGTGGGTAATCATCAAATGCACCATCACCCCTCCTGCTGTAAGATGCAGCCGGAGGGAGTGTCAGTCTTACTGACTGAAAGCCATGTCTGTTCCTCCTGAAGGTGTTTGTGAGCCGGGGCTATCCTAACTCTTGCAAACAACCAGAAACTGTAGATCTATAGGCACCTTAAGACAATGTTAAGCTGCAGAAACATTACAATTATTTTCTGAAATTCAATAAGAGTGCATGACATTCTCCTACTCAACTCACAAAATGTAATACACATGAAATTATATGCAAATTTTAAATCAAACCTAATTGTAACACGCCTTTTTAGGAGCTAGTGGTGTTCAAGTTGAAGAATTGTGGACGATTGAAGATGGCATCTTTGAAACCTTAAGGTATACCTCTATTATGTTCAATTTAGTTTCATATATGTGCAGTTTCTACTTTCAACTGGTTCTGTGATAAAATTTGGTATGTTTGTGACCTATTAACGCTCAATCCTTCTCCGTCGGAGAGGAGGTCTGTGCCCAGCAGTGGGACGATAAAAAAAAGGTTGCAATGAACATGAACATGTTTGTGACCGATATGTTTGAAAACTCTATATGTATTAATGATTCATGATTTCAGACCGGTGCACGGACTTATATTCCTGTTTAAATTTTTGCAACACGAAGAACCTTCAGGTCCCATTGTCACGGACAGTCGTCTTGACAAAATCTACTTTGCTAAACAGGTAGGTGCTCAACATTGTATTATGCATTAAAGAATTTACATCGTGTTAATTCTCTCCTAATCCTAATACTGTTATAAAGGCGAAAGTTTGTAACTATGGATGTGTGGATGTTTGTTACTCTTTCACGTAAAAACTACTGAATGGATTTGAATGAAACTTTACCACAATATAGCTTATACATCAGAATAACATATAGGCTACTTTTTATCCGGGTATGGAAAGTACTTCCCTCAGAAAGCGGGTGAAACCGCTGGCGGAAGCTAGTTTGTTATAATTTAAAATTTGTTTCTTTTCTAGGTTATTAACAATGCTTGTGCGACCCAAGCGGTTATCAGCTTGTTATTAAACTGCGATCATCCAGATGTAGAACTGGGCCCGGAATTGACCAGCCTGAAGGAATTCAGCATGTCTTTCGATGCGAAGATGCGTGGGCTTACACTTAGCAACTCGCAGACCATACGTAGTGCCCACAACTCTATGGCACAGCAAACTCTATTTGAGTTTGACCCTAAGACTGCTTCAAAGGTGTGTTAATTTTAATATAAGTAAAGTTATTAGTATTGTAGTGTGTAAGCCGATCCTCCGTCTGAAACACCATACATGTACTTAGCATTAAGCTGATGTTAATCAGTACAGTATAATATACGCCTTAGTCACGTCAACACCTCTCATCATTTTTGAACTAATAACACACCACATTGCATGGTGCCAGGATAGCCACACATTGCATCACGACCCTGCCAGCGCTGCCTTGTGGCACTGATAACATAATTTTGAGAATCGTGAAAAAAACTAACTATCGGCTTACACACTACAATATATTAAAACACTATAGTGTATCATGTTGGTGTAAGCGCTTTTGTTGTCCCAGTTGCAAGCTAATGCTGTGCAACTGATCTGGGGGTCCAAATTATATTAATTAGAAGTTTAAAAGTGATACACAAATGCTTTTTAGAGTCAGTTTAAACCTGTCTTTATTGTGGATTGCATCTCGTCACACCAGACTATGAAAGTGAAGGAATGGGGGATGCACTTGTGTCCTGCACAGATGGCCTATTTGTAATGAAAACAAAAATCAGTCTAGATGCATTTATTTTGTTCTCAACTAAGTGGCTTGCATTACTTGCATCATGCATCTCCCGAGCCTTTTCCCAACTATGTTGGGGTCGGCTTCCAGTCTAACCGGTTTCGGCTGAGTACCAGTGTTTTACAAGGAGCGACTGCCTATCTGACCTCCTCAACCCAGTTACCTGGGCAACCCAATACCCCTTGGTTAGACTGGCGTCAGACTTACTGGCTTCTGACTGCCCGTAACGACTGCCAAGGATGTTCAATGACAGAATGACTTGCATTACTTGCATTTCATAAATAATGTTGTTTCAGGATGACGAGGCGTATCACTTTGTTGGATACATGCCAATAGACGGGCGCTTGTATGAGCTGGATGGCCTTCGGGAAGGTCCCATCGACCATGGACCCATTGCTCCAGAACAGGACTGGCTCGATGTGGTCCGTCCGATCATTATGAAGCGGATCAATGTGTAAGGGAGTTTTTTTCTTAAAGTTATTTAAAGATGGTATATAACTGTACTAGCTTTCCCCAGCGGTTTCACCCGCATTATTGGTTACTGCTCCGCTCCCGTGTGTCGTAGCGTGGTGTTATATAGCCTATAGCCTTCCTCGATAACTGGACTATCCAACACAAAAAGAATTATTCAATTCGAACCATTAGTTTCGGAGATTAGCGCGTTCAAACAAACAAACAAACAAACTCTTCAGCTTTATAATATTACTATAGATTTATTTTCGAAGAATGTCCTCTCCATCACATTCTTTTTATAAATCGGGCGGCTAAACGTCAGATAAGCAAATTCAACTGAGTTGGTTTGATACGAGTTTGGGATTTATAATATTAGCATAGAATGTGTGAATATATGAGTAAAAATTTCAGATACACCGAAGGAGAAATCCACTTCAATCTCATGGCCCTCGTGTCGGACAGGAAGATGATCTACGAGAGGCAACTCAACGATGTCTTGGTGGAATCTCAAATGCTTGGCATGGAAACAGACGAGATGGATAACGAAGTGCCGCGGCTCAGAATGCTCATCGAGTACGAAGATGTCAAGATGATGAAGTATAAACAAGAGATGGCGCGCAGGCGGCACAACTATCTGCCGTTTATAATAATGCTGCTAAGAATATTAGCCGAGGAGAAGAAGTTGATGCCCTTGCTTGAGAAGGCTAAGGAGCGTGCCAGTAAAAAGGGCCCGAAGAAACAAAAAGTATAACATTTGTTTGGGGCTGGACAGCGGGTGGAACGCGCGCGAAGTTCGCGGCGTGACTCCCAGTCCAGCCCCTCGCGCGTGTTGCCCGCCGCCGAACATTATTCCTTAGCTGACCTAGACGCCATATATAGAGATCCCCAAGATTTATATTTAAACATAGAACCCCAGCAAATTCTAGAACAAGCCATGGTGGAGTCCCACGAAGTGTTAGATCGTTCCATTTTTGAATCAGCGCATAGACTGTCTCGAAACAATAATATTTTAGATTCAGATGATAGTAAAGACTTTTTAGGTGAACCTCCGCCTCAGGCTGGCTTGATTTCAGACAACATAGAGACTCAAGACATGGAGCTTGATACTGACATAATGCAACAAATTGACCCTCTCTTAGACGTGAAACCACCTGAACCAGATTTCGATACCGAGTAAAGACTTGATTATATGGCTAGTGTTAAAATTAAAAGGAAATTGTGTGGTGTTATCAGTAAGAACAGTATCAATTCAAAGTTTTAATATTGGGTATAGCTTTGTAATATGCTTATACGTGTGTTTTTGACAATATATGTGAAAAAAATTAAATATGACATGTACTTACCATTGAATTGTACATCTTAAATAAGTATTACATCTTTTTCAATAAAACTGCAAGATAAAATACGTACATTTATTTACTAACAATATTCGTGTATGTAACTTATAACCGAGCACAGTTGCATGTCAAGCAATTGTTCATAAACAATCGTAAAGATATAAGAATTAAGTAAGGTGTGGGTTATTATTGAGAATTGCTTGACACCATTTCTCTTTACTTACTTAGATTGTTAGTAAAGCCGTCACGGCATTCCAATTGACTTGAACTTGAAATAAATTTGTTATAGTTTTGCAAAATGTTTGTAGGTAATTATGTATACGTATTGTTCGTATATGTGTCTGTAATTATGCATACTATAAATAATGTGTTACGAACTGGCTGCTACAAAAGTATATATCAGGTACATTGATGTGTAATATAGTGGTAACATAGTTGTTAATTAACATAGGATAACGTGCAACTATATATAGTTATAATTCAATTCATACATTCAAGCGGTATAATAGTATAATATTATATAATATTTCGAAAGTTAGTGCATTTATATAATAATGTAAAGTTAAATTGTTTCCCGGGCAAATTCCGCGCTGTCATGTGTTATGTTACATAATAAGTATTGTCATTTTGTTTGCATCTTGTCGATCGCTGTATAAAAGTAATTATTTACATCTTATTTACGAAAATTTACTTACATCTAAATTATAAACCTAATTAACGAAAGATTTTTTTATGTATCAAGTTTACATGAGTAATAAATTAATGAATTTGGGGGGTGTGATGTGGCACAAGCGTAGTCTAGCATCTGGTATTTACATCGGGCACGTTTTACTGGTACAATGGCGAATATGTGGTGACAGTGACATGATGATGATTTACGAGTAATTATTTACAGAGATAGGTACATTATATTGAGCTTAGCTGCCTGCGATGTTCGATGTCATTACATGGATTCGGTGAGCAATCTTTCCGATCTGATCTGATTGTTTTTTTACAACTTCAAGGGTACGGTTGAAGAGTATCACAGATTAGTTGCTTCCGTTCAATTTCTTAGGTTTTCCTGTACATTTTAGGCCTTTCGTACTCTAAGCTTCGCAAATATTTGATGCCCAACGATTTTAGTATTTAGAAGCTGGCTGCTGTGCTCGTCAAGTTTACTGCTCTTAAGTCTGTCTTGTATTCAAAAATGTTGACTGTCTTGCAGTCATTAGGGGTCAACTTCTAACAGGCTATTCGACGAGAAGTATATGGAACTTGGAGACCAGAATCGTCGGGAATCCAAGATTTGCGTAGCCTAGTGTACGAAGGGGTTGAGGCCCGCTATAGTTTGTAGGTCGAATCCGGGTAATGAGTGAACAGAGGCTGGATAAGTTGTGTATTGTCGCGAGGTTGCCGCCTCTTCACGTGTTGGGCAGCAGGCCTTTGGGCTTTATCATCATGGACGCTCGCTTGAGCGTGTAGTCCCAGCCTCTCCAACGGAACCACACGATGCCTGGGAAACATTCCAAATTGTTAGTGGTTTTAAAGAATTCTCGTAAAAAGCTGTTTGGGCTCATGACACTTTTGATGATGAGTGGACCTTTGTTATCAGAAGACTGGTTGGTTTTTGATAATTATTACGGAACGGACTTCAGAAAGCCATTCCGATTATTTGAGGCTATCCTATAAAGTATTCTATAATATACATATATGACTAGATTTTACTAGCGTATACTTTTAACTTTCATCCCCTATTTTATCCTCTTAGGAAACGAATTGGTCAAAATCCTTTCTTAGCGGATGCCCACGTGATAACATCTAGCTGCAAGGCAAATTTCAGCCCGCTCGGGCCAGTGGTTTGGGCTGTGCGTTGATAGATCACTATGTCAGTCAGTCACCTTTGAGTTATAGGTATATTTAGATAGTCACCTTGTCTGGCAGTGAGGTCCTGAGGATCGTGCAGGTAGAGTCCATTCAGGCCGCGGCCGCAGGACTTCCACCACCAGCCGCCCTTCAGCATGGACGCGCAGTTCAACGACGATCTGTCGTTGTCCCTGTGGATAATAAAGTAAAATTTTGTAGACACTCCAAACCTGAGGTGCTCAAGGCTAAGTTATAGCCGCACGGGTCTTTCTAGTTATTAGTTATATGATAACGAATATATATCGCCACGCATACGGCACTACCATCGGACGTACTACATGACGACAAGTCATGCGGGCTATATTTTGTCTATTGTCTAAATACCAGGAAGGCGTCATGACAATCATACTAGCTACAGTCTGTGCCAAACTAATGGCTACTCGGAACATCGCGTGAATCGGTGGGCGGAAACCATTCTTGTCCGCGGGTCTGATGATGTTTTTGGCGCACACTACTGACTATCCTAGATCGTGTATTCACTCGTGTATAGCACGTAAATGTCGGTCCTGCGCCTGATCTCTCTCCGGTGGTGTCGGATTGCCGTCCCTGAGGACTATGAGAGCGAGGGAATAGAGAGTGCACCTGTGTTCGCTATACCTGCGCACCTGGCTGATCTCCTTAAGAAAGAACAGCCGCCACGGCCGAAAATCGATCTGGTCGCTATAAATGTTCGTATCAATAAACAGTACCTATGTATAGTTTATTGTAGTTATATTCTTGGTAATACGTAATCGTGTAGTATAAGCTTAGGATAGGATCAACCTCTTCTCATTGATATGTTATAACGTTGCACGCTATATCAGCAAGGCATTAGGGAAATAAAAACATATAAACATTAGATTTAATTGATTACACTCAGTAATTTTTTTATAGTTTGTAGACAGGTTTGGTGAAATTATGTTCAAAATCTTTAATAAGACAATTATATTTTCCCAATTTGTATTAACCAATATATATTTACCGATAATTTTCATGTAAGTAACTATATTGCATGTGATGTTAAATTAATTATCATGTGTAATTAAGAAACTTGGCTATCCGATTCATCATCATCATCCTCCGGCCCTTAGCCCAAGTTTTCGGGGTCGGCGCAGCATGTTTTTGTCTTCCACGCTCTTCTATCTGCCTTGTGAGATGACTCACAAGTTACATTCTTTCTAGCCATATCAACTTTCACGCAATCCATCCAACCTTTTATTTGGTCGTCCCCTTCCTCTATATCCATCCACATTCATGTTCAGGACCTTCCTCACAACATGCGTCATTCTTCCGCATTACATGCCCATACCATGCTAGCCGATTCCCACATAGTTTTTCGGTTACCGGTGCCACTTTTAATCCGATTATTATGGGTTATTTATTAAATTAGTTAGAACTAAAATTATATTGTAATCGTAAGGCTAAGGACTGTAGGTAGGTATTATAAATCTATTGAAAAAGTAGAAAATGGTGGTATTCATGCTCGGTCTAGATATAATTTAGATTTCAATGTGCAAAATGACACTGATGTTTTTAGGTATGCATTTCAGCTAAATCAGTCCCCTAACAAAAAAATGATTCATAATTTCCGCTGTAGAACACAAAGTAAAATAAAAATCATTCTCCGACAGTCTTTCACGATAGGTGTTTTGACCCTTCACAGAACAGTTGCATCAGCAACAAGTTAAAAAAAGGCTTTATTGACCGAAACAACTACATTATTTTGAACAAGACTGTTTTCCTATAGATTATTTCTAAGGATGTTATGTTAGTGCAGACGCCAGTAAATAAAGCTATAATCTGACAAATTTCTTTAATAGATTTTCAACTTTAACGCTGAAGCATATGGTTCAAAGTGGATTGGAGAAATTTGACAGTTTCGAGTAGCCTGATGTGCTGGCGTCTGTACATTAAAGTTCCACATACCTGTTGTAAGTAGAGAAGGGGCTGTTGTTCGATCCGTACCAGGGGTCGTTGAGAGAGTCCCCTGCGTTGCCCTCGTAACCATCTATCTCCAGTTTGTAGTATTCCGCTTCAGAATATATCTTGAAGTGCGAATACTGGGCGTACCTGTTTTTTAATGGAAAACAATGCAAAATTAAAAATTATTATTAAGTGGTTGGCAACACCACTCAATTTGTCATTTTTTAATGTCTTGTCAATACGGCATTCCTCCAAAAATGTGGAGTAATAAACACCGGTAATGTCACTTTTTTTTTTAATTTAGCTAATTGGTGTCAAATTATATTTAAAATAATGACAATTCTTTCCTTGAAATATTAGGTATTTAATCGTAGGAGAACCAATCTAGTTATAAAATTGATAATATTCTTTCGTTATGCAAGGTTTGTCTATGCTCTCGCAGAATTTAAATATATTTTTAGGCTTACAAAATCCAAAATTTTTAAAAGATACATGCGATATTAGTGTACAGTCGACTAACCATATACAGTTTAAAGTAAGTAAGAAAATTACCCTAAACTACCACAAACGATATTGCTAAACAGCCCAATTAGATGGCGCTGTGATCGCATAGGACAATTGTCGTTAACAAAATCGTCGAACGCCTACGGGAGATATTAAATAAAATACTGGCGATAAATCTGTCAATTAATTGCGTAATTTATCAAAGCATGAGATAGTCTTGTGTGTATGTTCACTACAATACAACCTGCCTACGCCCTTTGTAATCGATGGGTAGTGAAATCGTGGATTAGACTTTAAATAAACCTTAATGTTCGTTGGCAATATTTGAGAAAAGCTTTACGTGACAAACTATCTAAATTAAATCATATTCACTCGAAGCTCTTTGCTTCAGTAAATGATAATGATAAATGATATTTATTTTGCAAATAGGTTGAAATCAACACTTTTACACGTCAACACATTTTTTAAAAGAAAGAACGAGATGAGGTCGGCGTTTCCTAACTGACTGCCTTGAGAAGAAACGCCGAAACAAACTCAAGGGTCACAGTCTCTTTTAGAGTCCAGTGATTGCATGTCTTAACCCGTAATACTAGACCTTACCCTTGTGTTACCTACTAGGCTGAGTTACCACAAAATCTCTGTTCAGTGTTCATGCTGTCTTCATTTAAGCAAAGTTCTATCCTTTCAAAAATTTCACAGTTACATAGGATAGTTTAAGACTTAGTCGGATTAAAACTGGTCTCCTTTGTGTAATTTAAAAATTTGAAAATCCGTTAAACGTTTCTATGGAAATACCTGTTCAGACCTTAGTAGTGTTCTCATCAAAGCGGATTCTCGCTACCCTCATGTTGGCAGTATACCTATTAATAAGCCCGCGCGATATGCTCTTCTACCGGTAGTTGCAGCAAAAATTGCTGAGCTCGCTTTAGCCAAGGAACTTGGTACCTATCTACTGGCACCGTATGAAGGTACCTCTACATGGCAGCGAATACCGCTTAAGTTGGAACAAGATTTTAAATCTCATGGTTGCCCTTTTCAGAATTATAGATTATTATAGTTTTGGAAGCTCACCTCTTGTTTCCGTCGAAATCTTCAAGTTCAACCCGGAGCATATAGTCATCATTGTTGGTGAGCATGTAGATGTTCTCGTTGCCCAGCCAGAATTCTTTACTAGGGTCACCGAAACCGTTCTTGTAGTCGTTCCAGTCGCGGTTGAAGTTTTCGGCAGGAATGCCGTAGTCATCTCGACGGTGTATCACCTGTTTGTCATGAAAAATATGATATAACTACTTGACGGAAAATTTTAGGCGAGATATTGGCGAATTTCGTTCGTTGGGGAAAGGTTCTGTAGGAGTGGTTGGGGTGATTCCCTTTATTAAGGTTTCCCTCAAGACTGAAGATAGTCGTGGAGAGGTTTCTGCTTTCTTAACCTGTTGATGAAGTGGCTGCGGATCACGTTTTTGACAGATGCTCTACTTCTTTCTAAGTAGATATAATTCTGCAATGCTATCAATCGACCTGTCTGTTTGATTGATTAGTATTATCAAGTATTGAAGTTAACAATCTAAGGTGATAAGCTCAAGGAATAATCCTACCTATGTATTAAAACTAATTGATATTCGTTTGTTTCACGCAAGCCGGAGAATAGACCTTCTTGCATATTTTGGTTTTTAATTAATGTTTGTAGAGGTTCAGGAAAGGTTTAGAAGGTAATAAGTAATAAAATGTTTGTCATGTCTACAGCATGTATGTATCAATGTGCAATGTAATGGTGATTGTTTAATTAACTATTTACATGTTTTGTTTGTTAGACTACGATGTTTTCAAATAATGTTCGTGTGACAAAGTACTGGTAGAGGAAAGGGACAGACTTCTCCATCTATGTGTTAGCTTAGTATGCTATTTTCATGTATGTATGTACCAGTAATTGATTTATCTTCTCTACAAGTAATTATAGACAGTTCAACACTAATTTTGCATGTAAAGTTGGATCATGTTAAAGTTTTCAAAATAAATCAGTTTTCGACCCAAGTCTAAGCTTTAATTTTTATCTATTACATGTGTACTCAAGGTGAAAAATAATAATTTCTCGTAAATGGTAACTCACAGTCCATCCGCCATCGGCGACATTTTGCTCGCAGAACACCTTCAGGAACCAGTAGGTGGTACCTCTAATTTGCAGGTAGTATACGCCAGATTCACGCATACCGCCGTTCATCAGGTCCACACACGAATAGCCCTGGAAAGACATCACAACACATTGTAGAATAACGCCTCACATTCCTAACACACAAGCTGTGATTATAAAATTAAATCTATGAGCGCATTCATTTCAGTTATCTCACAAATTACGGAAATGATCTTTGGTGCGGCCCACACCGTGAATAACCTTATAAATGTGCAACGTCTTGCAACATGCTGTTCGCATAGGCTTATATTATATTCGCGATGCGTCCAAAATGATAATTCACACAGTTTGATATGCATAATAATGAGAATAAGCGTTTGAATGGGCGCGTGCCGCGCTCAATACCTTTAGTACTGAAACAATGCTATCAATTTTAATGCCGCGTTATGTATCTTCTGACGTAATAATAATAACTTTCTTTACCTTTTGGAAATGCAGGTAGATTGATTACTTTAAAACTTTCACGAATTAATTGACTTTTGTCTAAATGCTGTATCTACTTATGATTCTATTAAATGTTTTGTCTTATTGTACTGCTGCTTTCTGTCCATTTCGTATATTATTTTGGCATCATTCGTATGTAATTGACTACAAAGTCCGTCTTCTTATTCATACATAACAATAGTAAATAGAATTTCTTGTTCTGATCCAAAAGTGTCAGCTTTCACGGCATATCCACTAGCGCAGTAGGTATACCTACGTCCCGTACTTCTGTGTAACCAAGCCTTTTTATTTACATTCCGTAAACAAGGTTTCAACAGAATACGACCATTAACACAGCTTACGAGACAATTGAAAAAAATCGCCTTATATTTATGTCGCAAAGATGAAGAAAAACGTCTCTTTACAGAAAAAGCGAATGATAAACTGTCTGGTCAATCATTAGTAGGCAACGGGTCTATTATTATGCAAGATTAAAACGAAAATTGTAGTAAACGGGATCTTTTAGAATGAAAACAAAACGTTCATGTTTGAATGAGTAAGTCATTCACAATGGTAATTAAGCACGTCGCCATTGAAGAGCCATTCAACTGTCGGTTCATTTATATCTTCATGGTAGCCAAATGGCATTGTGTTGCACAACAGCATTGCATTGCATTTGCTAACTGCGGTAATGAGTACCGGAGTACATAACGAGATGACAGCTAGACACTTAAACTACTCTACGCAATATACCTACATTATATTTTCGTAACGGAATAGATAATAAATAAGACTGTCTGGACAAAAGTCTATGGCGAAGGTGCGGCAGGCCTAATGTTTGCGCTCGAGAAAGTAGAAGAACACCTACCTACATTAATAAATAATTATAGTAAGGGGGGGTCAACCTGTTGATGCCATTTTTGGATGTTATTATGTACAATCACTGCCAAAAGAACCGCGTTGGGCTAACAACCTAGCACAAGTGGGATGTGGTACTTGGCACTGCCGCATTTTAACCGAATTCTTCCAAATCAGATTCGTTTATATCGGTACCGGATCTAATCCAATATTTTGACCAAAACTAGACGTACCTAATATTGCGTACATAATTTAGGAAAACTTGTAAGTTGCTTATAAGTAGTTAATACATAGGACAGACTTCGCAATCAAACGTTTTAGGTGGTTCAACCCTGGATTGTGACGACAATCGACAACATCTACGGCGAACGTTCATATAGTCAGTAGGTAGGTACGCTATTGTTGAAGCTGACTGTCTCGTTGATCTAGTACCTAGTTATATGGAGCGAGTACTGAGCATGGGGTCTCGGGTTCGATTGCCAGGTCGTGCTTTGGGAATTTTAAGAAACTTTCACAGAAAGCAGCCCGGAATCTAGAGTTGGTGACAATGCATCGTATAAAGCTTGCCCTGATCTCTCTCCGATCGTGTCGAATTGCCAACCCGTCAGGCTAGGAGGGTGAGGTAATAGAATAGAGAGTGAACCCTATGTCTGCGCTATTGCTTGCACACTATAATATGTCCTGCGCAGCCGGCTGATCTCCGTAAGAAAGAAAAAAGCCGACATCGGCCTGGACGCTTATTTATTACTAGAGACCGGATAATATGCAACATAAAAAGCTTGAAATATGCATGCAAATATGCATGAAAAATGCCTAAAATATGCACGAAAACTGACAGAATATGCAACATAAAATGAGTTTTTTTTGTTTTGTAAATATTATTCCTTCAGATTTAAGTATTTTGTTACGTTTTTTACTTTATTATGTATGTATCTTTTTAATTTATTGTTATTTGATAAAATAAAAAGACTATTAAGTTTTATATTTTTTATTAAAAAATCGAGAGCACGAGCGTGTCAACAATCAAAGTAATAATGACATGCGCGGTAGGCGAGCGCGCGGCGGCGCGATCATTTGTCTCTTTCATTTTTTGAGTACCTACCAAAACAAAATACGCGCGGCTGCCGAGTGCGCTACGCTCGAAAAATACCTACCTACTGTAAATTATAGCAATAATATGCATCATCACTAGATATTAGTAAAAATATGCTATTAGCCTTGAAAATCGCTTGAATATGCAAATGCATATGCAAATATGCAAATGCATATTATCCGGTCTCTATTTATTACGTATCAAATTATCGTACTACGAATCAAACTAGGTACTGTCTGCATAAATGTTGATCGTCTAACATGTAACATCCTCGTAAAAACCGTCAGTAGGCATGCAGCTTAAGGCTTACTTTGTAACAAAAACAGATTAGTATTTCGAAGTAGTATTTCGTAGATACGCGTATCTTAAGCCGTAACACATTGTGACTATAATATCTTGACAAAGTTACGTCACATTTGATTAGGTTCTATCAGTGTTGCTGGCACACTATCGGGAAACTGTTCTCTCCGGGTATTACTTCCTATTTCACAGTGAAATTGCGGTTACAACTCTTTAAGTTTATATTTTCCCTGCGATTTAATAGTAATGCTTATGGAGACCATAGTGCAGCGACTGATTTATAGATATTATTATGATTTGCATAAGCGTACCTTATACAAAGCACCGGACGACAGCTGCGGCCCCCGGGGAAAATGAAAGTGGGAGTTTAGTTTTCATCATTTCAACTGACAGGACGGTCACGAATTGTCAATCTTGTGACTACACTCTCAGATGTCATTGTTCTATAGGATTGTTACAGCAAGAACAACAATTTGTCTTTTATGTAATAGTTTCGAATACTAAATAGACTTGTCCAAAATATTAATTGTACTCATTAGAGAGTTTAACATATTCATAACTTAGTTATTTTACTTATCTTGATGTAATGTTTGTTATGGCATTGAAGGCAGTTATTGAATGTGGTAGATTATTTTTGTAAAGTGACAATTTGACGGTTGAACTACTGATAACATCTTAAAATTAATGTTTGACCACAAATGAAGTATCGATTGAAGGCTTAAAATCAAGTGTTCTTAAATTAAATTTTATAACATTTTACTTTAGCTAATATTAACTTAGAATAGGTTCGTATAAATAATTATGCGTTATACATGTTAACAAGCGGAAACAGCTCTATATAAATTCGCGTATTAAAAGGATTAAAGCAAGAAATAAATTCACAGAGAGATTGTAAAATAGTGTTTATTCTGTCACCTCTTGACCAGTTCTGAAGTACGTAGGTATCCATTAGTTTTATTGAAATTACAACACGCTTGTCCGTGGGTGTTCAATAACCCGTGCGGAAGTTAATTCGCAAAATTAATTACTTACCTTAAGTTAAGTAAGTTGTGAAACGACAGAGCCTGCTACATTTATAATACCTAAGTGCCGTTTCATGTAGATTATTATTTAGCTATCGGATACTTATTAATTACTGCGTATTGCGTTACGCATTAGTTACAGAAGTTTTTACTAACATTGTTATACACGCCTATTCCGGTCAATTTAGTTTATCCTTCGGATACATTCGTAAATGTGACCAAGCCTAAAAATAACAATATAACATGCCATAACCGAACAGCAACGGACATGTGAAAAATTTCGGAATTGTTGCGAGCGAATGTAGTACAATGTATGTATTGGATTATTACGTTCGTAACATAGCTAAGTATTTGGAGCGACATTTTTTACACAGGTGCGAGTCGTGGCGGGCTGGTAAACATGTTATAAAACGTTGCATCACGGAGCTCCACATAACCGCGAGTTCTCGTACGCTAAGAACAATAAACACTGGTAATCATTGGTAATTGTCGCCTGGCGCGTGGTGGGAACGGGCGGTTTTTGCGCGGGCACTCACAATGGCGCGGAAAGCGCGGCCCGTGTGTGCGGCGCGATGTCGAACCAGATTTACGTAACGACAATCACGCAATTTTCCTTGCACGGAAATGTCGCGAACTCACAGCTTTTTAAGCGCGGACCGGTCCGGCTTTGTTATTGCGAACTTTACGTTTTCGTACATGTGGGCTAACAATGTTAAGCGTCTTCATTGCTTTTGCGAAATGTTTGTATTTCAGTAGGTTTGCTCTTTTGGGTAACATTAAAAAGTAAGCGCTTGCATTGGATGGTAAAAATACATGCACTTCAGTATAATGTTACAACTTAGCAATTGCGGTGTCGATCGAAGCGTTGCGGTCAAAGTTCTATTAAAAGTTAAGCTTATGCAACAGTTCATGAATCATAAGTTAAAACTAATAGCATTTTTATAACAGGTGGACGACGGATGTCGTTAAATATTTGATCAATTTTATGACTTTACTCGAGACTGGAACTGACAGTGTGGTCGAATGTATTCCGGCGACTGCATACCAGAGCATGTATTGCGCAGTATTTTGTATTCCTTATTGCTAAACCGGGAGACGTAAATGGCAGTGTATGGCGGAGACTGTGTCTGTTGCGAGCGGCGCGCAACCAGACCGACAGGCGCTGATTAACATTCCGACAACAGAGCTTAAATACTAGCGCTAACATACCCGAGCCACCGCCTAGACTGAATGATTTGTACCATTCCCCTATCCGCGGCCGATGCAATCGCCTTACTTCACCTAACCTACTTACACCTTTACAATTTAACTAACATAATAAAATATTGCCGCAGATTTTAGTGAACACCTTTTTTGTTTTACATTTGAGACAGCCGAAACTACGTGGGCCGCCTTAGTAACACTTATTGTATCTATCGACTGTGTCATACTGCGCAAAGTTTTAACGGATACAAGCTTATCTCCCATCATTAATCACGGGCCACAGAAGACCACAGAGTTTTAAACTTCGTTTACCGTATACATATCAATTATGATTAATGGCCATGGGACGACGAAACCCGAATCCAAATACTTCAATAAAGTTATATCATTCGCTCCGTTAGCACATTTTATTAATTGCGGCTTTAAGATTTGTTCAGCGGCGATAGGTGTGTTGTGTTATAATGAGTAATAATATTCTTTATGTAACTTTGACTCACTTTCACATCTTTATAGTTGGCGACGATTTCCGAAGCGAAAGTGTTATTGCCGATGATGGGTTTGTTCTTCACGCTGGGGAAGATGATGCCGCCCTTCCGGCTGGCGGGGCGCGGGGAGGTGCTGCCGCTGCCGGCCGGGGTCACGGTCACCGTGGCGCCGCTCGCGCTCTGCGTGGACGCGCTCGTGCTCGTGCTCGGGCTGCGAGCGACAACAACGTTAGTCCCGTACACCCTACACCCCGGGAGGACCGCTCGCATGTAGCTTGTACGGGTGAAACAGTACGGTCGCCAAGGCGCGCCAGCTACATCGCTTGAGAAACAAAATCGCAATATTCGCAAGGGCACAAATTGGAAATAGAATGATGTCACCTGTTGTTGAGTGTAGAGGAGGGCGGCGTGGTGGCTGCTACGGTGCTGGTAGTGGGGTCAGCGTCAGGCTCATCGACGCGGTATCGGTTGGGCGCGTACTCCACCAGCCGGTCGATAGTGGGGTCGAGGAGCAGCTCCGCGGGCACGGGCCGCTGCGCCAGAGTCGCCACGTCGTCTTCCTGCTTCTTCAGCCGCTTCTCCACCATATCTAAATTCTCGATGATCAGATTGGTTTTAAGACGCAAGTCATTGTGAATCTGGCCAATAGCTCGTTCTTGCCTCTGGGTTTGCGTGAGCAGCTCGTCCGATTTAGGAACCAAGTCGTCGACTGAACTTTTAGTACCGACCACTACGTCCCACACTTCGTCCATCTTTTCAGATACACTCATCATAGGTATGATTTTGTTGACGAGAGTATCAATTTTGCTGTTTTTCGTGGCAGGAGCTGCTGTGCTGGTTGCGGTGCGGTTCTTGAACAAACTGTTGACGTTAATAGAAGCATCTTCAGGCTCAACAATCGCGGCGTGGACATCAGCCATCATGTATAACACTTTGCCTAAATTTTCCGATACAAGGTTTATATGGAACTGCAGTTTCCTATCGACTGTAGACACGGAGCTCCTCAGTTGGTCCACTTCTTTAGTGATTTCATTGACAACCTCGGTGTTCAAACCTTTTGCAATTTCTATGACGTTCAAATTGATAGGTTTCTTTTCACTGGCCTCGGCATTGATGTCATCGACGGGCAAAAAGTTACTGTCAATCTGATTCTTGAGGCCTACCAGTTTGGTGTCGATGTTCGACACCTTTTGATCTAGTGATTCCAGTTTTCGGTCAAGCAACTGTGCGTCACTTATTTTATTTTTGTTCTCAGCTTGTCTCTTTGCGCTGGTTTCGGTGACGCTTTGCTCGTCGTTCTGGCCGATGTGACTGAACAGTTTTAGGTCGAGGTTCCCCAGTTTTGATATGATAGCATCAGTTTTGTGTATGTTGTCGTTCACTCTCGAGTCGAGCGCTTCAACTCTCCTCATTAAGTGTTCCACGGCCTTGTCCAAGTTCTCTATCCTTTGTAATTTTGTTTCTAGTGTGCTTACTATTACTTCAAAAACGTTAAATATGTACTGCTCTCTGAAACAATGAGAAAAAATGCAATTAGTACTGGATATAGACGCCTGACTTTATAGTTATGTAGGCTTAAAGTTACTTCGGTATTAACCTCTATAAACCTAGTGAAATTGACATACCTGTCATCGGTTATTATGCAAGGAATGAAATAGAAACCTTAAATACGTGATACATACAAGCGTGCTATAAAATGTTTAATGGTGCCACAGACTTACGACTCGAATAGACGAGCCATTCCAAAAGTACGTTTAATCTTGTTATGAAAAGTTAAAATTAAATCATATAAATTGCAACCTCTGAAAATTTATTAAGCTACAAAACCAACAAAATATGTAGCAATTTGTTACAGCAATTTACTAAATTAAATGTCATGTCAAACCATTTTACGAGTTAGTGGTAAATACTAGACAAATATTTTTGAGGCACTTAAACTCTAAGGCTTTTTAACTTGTTCTCATTTCCTTAGTTATTTATAGCTGTCACGTCTGATAGAGTTATAGTCATAATATCATTAACAGTAACGGAATGACAGCGGTGACGTGCAATAAAAACAATACGTGTGTGTTCAGTGACAACGTCATGTCAAGCGTTACGTCACTTGTTCTCGTTTAGTTGAAAGTATAAACATGACATTATTACTCTGCGATTATAATCTAATAGTTCAATAAAATACGACCAAAACTGGTATAGAAAACGTTACCTAGTGAGATCTTCAAAATTAATACGGTTATTTGATATTGCACTTTAATGTTTATCATTAGTATGATAATAAACACGAATAGTATACCGGTAGTTCGACCGATACTATTTATGTACCTAATATAATATACTAATATATTTTATGAATGTGGAAATTGTTTATCGTAAACGTTGTCAATGAATTTTTACAATTCAGGAGTTTGATAAATATGATAACTTTCTTCTTAATAGTTTATTTAACTGAAAAAAATACGGTGAAAATGATTCTATGATTTGATCACTTGTGATTATTATCTATGCGCATTTGGTAGAAGGTGCAGATAGCATTGTGTATTAAATATTTTTAGGACCTTTAATTAGTATGGCTGCCATATTGCGTATCTTTTCTGTAAGATACTGTTAACTAATTTCGTGTTGGATGCAATGACGACATGATTTAGTTAAATTCACATCGAACGATTTCCGAACCAATTAAAGATGTTTGAGCAACAAAATGACTGATATTATGACTTGCGAAGATAAGTTCTGTTAGTTGCCGGCAAGGTGTTCGGCAACATAAATTCCATTTCGAAATCACAAACGAACCTGTTATTATATAGAGTGTCGGCCGTACTACGTCGGCCTAAAGAGAAGCGAGCGCTACTGCTCGGTATTATGCAAATGGTTTGTAAAATCGCATTTTGGTCAACCGGCCCACTTTAATAGTTTGCTTTAGTAAATCGATCGACTGTTACAACCTGTCCTATCCGATATGCGAATGGACTTCCTGAAAGCGAGGCATTACCTAAACTGCACTAACGGCATTGAGGATTTCGAAACACCTGCCTCCTTTCGAACACATTACAGCCGCTATCCCAGGGTACGGCTCTAGAAATGTAATCGATGTGGTGTTGATTAATGAAGCATTCTGTGTAACTGTTTGGGTGAGCGGGAATTTTAGTCTCGGCACTGTTTTGTAAGTGTGTCTTATACCTACGTAGATTGTAGACTATTATCCGCTGTTAGTTTTGTTTCCATCGAGATGCCAATATTTTGACACAGAGCGCTTGGCTCCTGGAGTAAGAGTTACTTAAATAATTCGATAATGATTCGTGGTATGATTGCTGAACCTGGTAGCAGCCACAGACACTTGACAGTGAGTAAGTAGGTAGGTATTGATTGATTAATATTTTATAACCAACTATGTAGGTATATCTGTCAGGTTATCACGTTAACGTCTACCATCAATCGAAAGACCTTTTTTTATAGAGATGGATACAAAATTTCGTTGTGATTTACGGCCGAAATTAATAACCTATCTATCCGTGGTTTTGCTTACTAGAGATAGGAATTTGACACAAAGTATATGGTGCTAATGTCAAAATTAAAGCAAGCAAAACAACGGATTGATAGGTTATTTATTTCGGCCATTAGTCGAGGCGAACGATGAGAGATACTTACTTAGGGCCTTACTAAAAAAAGTTAGACAGACGTTTGACACGTGTTTAAAGAAGAAAAATTGTATGCAAAATAATTTTAAACACGTGTCAAACGTCTATCTAACTTTTTTGCAGTAAGGCCCTAAGTATTAGTTGGGGTCGTGACTAGTATTTATCTTGCAGTGGGAGGCGCATGACGTGACCACGATTTAAATTATCCCAGATGTGATTCTTTGATGAAATGCATCACGTCTGAACTCCTTTGTTTAACATACCAGTTCATCTTGATATGTTAAATATAAAAAAAACAAAGGTACTAAAGTATTGTAGTGCAGATATGTTAACATTATATTGTTATCGTAATAGTCTAGTATTTATATACAGTACTAGTTGATGCCCGCGACGTCGTCCGCGTGGGCATTAGGATTAAACATTCACCCCGCTCCTCCCCGTACTGATAGGGTGATAATATGTAGCCTATATGTTGACCCGATCTCTTAGTTATATTCATGCCGAATTTGAAGCAAATCCATTCAGTACTTTTAATAATGTGATAGTCTCCATGAAGTGTGCGTAACATCCCTAAAATATAAATCGGAAGAAATTATATGCGGACAATGTATTTGATTTTCATAATACACATATGTTACCGCCGTAACTGATAGCAATCATAATCAGGCTTTATATCGTCCCGTTGCTTTGGCACAGAGCCCTTCTCATACATAGAAGTAGGTAATAATTACTGTTAGTCCAACGCCTCCAGCAAGGCGAGTAGGGGATTTCAGACTTTTAAAGTCCAGATTTCTTCGATATACTTGACCTATACACAGTCATTGATATCTAAGATAGAACATATAAATTAGAAAAATTATATTGTTACTGTTTCCTGACATGGAATCGAACCCGCACACTCATACTAGAGAGGCTGGTGTTCTACCACTATGCCACCATGATTTGCTCCTAAAGTAATTCGATAATAACCCCCCTAACACACATTCAATTTAATGTAGGTATGTTACGGCCAACTCAAAGCAAAGACTTCAAAGGAATCTAGGTAAATATAATTAGTTGGGATATAAGATATAGTCGACAATAGAGCACAAATATGTCCCCAAGTATGCTAGTTATATAAATACAACAAATTATTTTCATGGGAACAAGTGTCGCGCAGAACCTTGTTGTTTGTTTGCCTTTAGAACTAAGTACACTCCGTATATTTTGATATCTCGTCGAATGACCCTCGTGTGACCATGTACGCAGTAGTTTGTACCAACTGCGCTCTCGTACACTCACATGTAATAGCTATGATTAGCTCTAGCCGGTACTTTGTACTTTATTACGTTACATACACACTCTTGTTAATACAATTGGGTAGTTGGCTAGATCAAAAATAAAATACTTCTTCTTCATATTAATTTTGTTAAGCATCCTAAAATAATGTCAGTTTAATTTACCGTTTTTATTGAAAATATACCTAAACGAAATAAATTAAAAGAAAAAACTTCATTAAAAAAAGCTTTTATGAACGTGTATACAAAATTTCAGCTCAATCGGTTGAAGATATCTACTTCAAAATTGAGTTCAAAGAATCCACCGTAACATACATACACGGCAAGTTAAATAAAAGCTTTTAAAAAGTATACGGCTTGATGTAAAAAAATAATGACGTTACAGGGTCCGTTCTATACAAATTGCATAGAGAGTAGCCGCTTTTGACAGTTCTATAAAAGTATTTTTGACTAGGTGTCCACCGTATTCTGTTTACAGTATTGACAACATAAGACTTCTATACGATCCAGACCAACCACCGACAGAGGTCACCCTGGTCCAGCTGGTGTGAAAATCTACCGTATAGACGTTGGTCGGCCGACAGGAGACGCAACCAAGGTCTCCTCTGTGGGCGGTCCGTTTGGATCTTGTAGAGCGCGTTGATTTCGGACATAATGGTGATGATGATGGCATCCAAGCCGATTTCGGCTACATATTATGGTGCACGAGCATTCGCGCCGATACATGTGCACTCTCTATTCCCTCACTCTTATAGTCCGGTGGGACGGCAATCCGACACGACCGGAGAGAGATCAGGCGCAGGACCGACATTTACGAACTTCCAGACTCCAGGTTGCTTTATGAAAGTTTCTCAAAACCCACAAAGTGATTTCGGCCCGACGCGGAAATCGAACCCGAGACCCCGTGCACAGCAGTCGCGCCTTGCGAATACTAATCCAACGAGGCAGTACAGTACAGATAATAGACATGCTACTTTGATGTTGCCATAAAAAAATATTGCCAATATTATGTTAAAGGCATTATAACTCACATAATAAGTCAATATATCCATTATAATGTTCTTGGGTTACATTCAACGTAAGTTTTATGTAGTCGTAATAACGGGTGCATAGGTTTTATGCGCATGCGTCGTAAGCCGCACCTGTTTCTTTAAACTGTATCTACCTACATTTGTTGTGATGGCGCTACCCGCTTCGGTAGCAGAAAACCTCAAACAGCGCAAATATAGTAACCTAACAGGCAACTGCAGCAGGCTTAGCATGGCAACCGTAGAAACAAGTTTTGTTTGCCGGAGAATGGACATAATGACTGAAAAGTGACAGATTGACGTAAGATTTCTTTTGTCATTTTTTGATGAAAATTTTCTTTTCTTCGATCGACACAAGTGACTATATGCGAGTTGACAGGTCGCGCCATGCTCGGGCAGAAGACATGTTGACATTGACAGAAAGAGCTGTGTCTTTCCTTGATAGAATAGATATAGAATGGTCATGCTAAGCCTGCAGGGCACACCTCCTTTTTAAGGACATTTCAAAGCGACTCTCTGACACTTCCCGTGACCCAAAGGCTGGCTTTTATTTTGGCCAACGATAAGCATTACAGAATCTACAGCAAGTCTGACCCCATTGTTTTCGAAGTTTTCTAGTCACGGTGTATGTTTTAAACTCGTATACACATCTTTTTTCAGCATACACTGTTAAAAAGTAGATGGCACGCATGGTAACAGGTAAGAGATACCTTTATACGCTTTTTTTATGACGTTTGTCCCGCAACACTGACGCTGAGGCATGCCTTACAACTTGTAGTTGTCAGTCGCTGTGATTGTTTACAGTAATTAAATCGTCAGTTTTTAGTACTAGATTAGACCAACGAAGCGTGTCTCGTAGACTTAGTTATCGAATAGCGCGACCGCTGTGCACGGGGTCGCGGGTTCGATTCCCGAAATCGCTTTTTGAGTTTTGAGAAACTCCCATAAAACAGCGCAGAGTCGGGAAATTGGTGATATACCCAGATACACTCATATATTAGAGCACGTGAATGTCAGTCCTGCGCCTGATCTCTCTCCGGTTTTGTCGGATTTTCGTCCCATCCGGCTATGAGAGTGAGGCAATAAACAATGTACCTGCGTCTACGCAAAAATGCTTGTGCACTATAACATGAACAGCCAATGGCCGACAGTTGGTCAGTATAAAAGAAAATATTTTGACGGAGTTGTAGTAAATTACATGAACTTATATTGTTGAAAATAATTTGCAAAACTTAAAGAAATGAAACAAACGTCTTGTTGCTATACAGCTTAGGGAGCTTTCCCCCTGGCGTTTGACGAGCGTTGGCGCTATTCTGATGTTTGCGCAGCGCCAACGTCGCGCAGACGCGACATTAACGTCGCGAGTTTCTTGCGTTTTTTTGGCATCAGCGCTGCGCAGACGTTGGAGAAGCGCCAACGCTTGTAAAACGCAAGTGGGAAAGCGGCCTTATATCTACTACTTCTGACACTCAGTTTGATTCAAATTCATTCGTACTAACCAGCTACGGAACCAATTGCAATTAAAAAATCTTGTTACCTGTTGTTGCTCACACTAAAATTAAAAATTACACACGAATCTTTATTTGCGAAATTAATTGCCGTCATACATGTAAAGTTTGATAATATTACCGGCTTACATTGATTGTTTAATCTGACGTAATAAGTAGTCAAACCGCGGTTGCTGTGTATGGTGTCACGGGTTCGACTCCGAGTCGGGATGAAATAATTTTGTAGGTTTTAAGAAACTTTCACAGAACGTCCTGCGCAGCTGACTGATCTCCATAGTGTGAACAGACGCGGTCGTCAATCGTTCTGGATGCCGTTATTGTTTTGCAAAGCCCTATTTCCTAGAGGCTATTATCTTTTTAAATAAACTTGAAACTTTTATCTATTTCCCGTTTCAATCGGTCTTTGTAAAATCCATCTAAAAAGCTCATTCTTCTTATCTTTAACTGGCGGTAGTATACTGTTGTCAAGTTATTGAAGTGTGCAATGAAATAAACGACGCACCGATTGAAGAGTTTTAGAAAAAAAATATTGAACATACCAGATTATTAGTTGAACACGAACTTTAAAAAATATTTAGGGAATACGAACGACAAGTTACATATTCGTCATAACACAAATAATTTGTAAATATCAAAAGCAAAAGTGGGATAGGTTGTGCATAGATACTGTGCCGAACATATTGTGGAAAAATCCGACCACAATTTAGATTAGGACTACAACCAGAAAAAAATAATTCTTACATAAATATTACTGTTCAACATTTTATAAATAACGTTATTGGCGTGGAACATGATACGTCAACTTTCTATCAGCTGACATTAGAAATAAAGAAATCTTCTTTATAATGGCTGCGCCCGCGCCCGCGTCTTTACTGCATCGTATAGTTTTAATTATTATCGTGGTTGGATCAGTAAATGTTTATCTAAGCAAAATGTTTTATTAATCACCAGGTGAGCCGACATACGTTGTCCTGTTTTTTCTCCTGACAAAAAAAAAAACAATAATAAACAGTCCAGCCGTTCACGCGTGATGGCGTGACCAAGTAAAATAGGGATTTCCTCAACCCATTTACCTGGGCTACCCGATACCCCTTTGGTAAGACTCGTTGTCTGACTTTCTGGCTTCTGACTACCCGTAACGACTGCCAAATATCTACAAATGGTAACCGGGACCCGCCAATTTAACGTGCCTTCCGAAACATGAAAAGAACTCGTCATGAGAAGATGGTCGCCCATCCACGGACCGACCGCGCCAAGCGTCGCTTAACCTTATGATCGATCGACCCGTGCGGCTTTTTAGCTCCTCAATATAAATAATAAATCATAGTTATTTGTTTAAAACGTTGCGCGTGAGCAAGGCTTACAAGTAATTTCACGATTATGATTATCGATGTATGATTATTAGTCTATATTTGTAGATAAGGGCCGCCATGATCGATCGGGTGCAGTGAGCTCGCTGCTAATGTCCATAACTTTATGAAATGACAACTCGTCTAGTAGAACTCGTATTATAAGGCGTTTGGTCGCGAAACATGTCGCCGAACGATTAGCCAATATTTTGATATATTATACGAAAGGCGGAGGAGAATTACTGCAATCGGATCATGTTGATTAAACTTCAGATTATGGAATCAGGGTAATTCAGTTTGTAAGTGACTGAAGGACCAATTTACATTTAAGAGAGCGGTTAATATTTCAAAGGAAACTATTTTAGAAATAACACAACATTCCCTTTTGACAAGGACATCGATATACCAGTTAGTTAAAATAATTTCTATAATAATATGAATTCAAAACGCCTACCTACTGTAGACGTAAAGGATATAAGAATTGAAAGGTACAGGCCTACGCATTCGTAGCAGTGTTGTCGTAGCGCCCTATATCAGAGCTACGAGGACGGAGCTTGGGAATTTGTGGCTACGCCTTTATGATTTTGCAAAAAAGTTAATGGGTGCATAATTTATGTTTAGTTTATACAGGGTGTAACAAAACTAGTTCCCCATATTTTTACAGGTCATCTAGAACATGCTAAGGATCATGTTTACCACAAAACGTTGACCTGTAAAAATATGGTGCACTAGTTTTGTAACACTCTATATATGAAAAAGTACCTTCGTTATTGAAAAGCACGCATATAAAATATATAACTTGTTGGCTGTGGTCTGTCATATGTATTTATAAATATATCTGTGTAAAGTATATGTAGTTTATCAGTTGTGTTGGCACCCATAACACAAGCTATTCAATAGCTTACACTGGAGCTAACCGACGGTGTGTAAAAAAGGTGTCCCGATATTTAAAAAAAAACTTAGTTTATGAGAGTTAGGAGACACATCTATGCGAATATAATTCACTTTCATTACAGTCATTGAACAAAACATGAAGCCAATTTTTTACAGGAAAAGAAAGATTTGCTACATTTTTCAGTTCTGTTTTCAAAACCCGGTTGTATAAAACGGTAACGTGCGTGATATCGCAGCATTATACAGCCTGTTACGCAGCGGGCCAATCAATAAGTACCCGTTCTGTGTTGTTCACTCCACGGGCGGTCCATTTCATATTCAAACTGATCATAATCATACTCATATGTCTCTATTATATCACACGTATTTATCTATTCAGAATATTAACTAGAAAGGGACAACTTTCCTGTAATTTGATAACGTTTTATATTAATAGAAAGCATGTAAATATTATACAATCACAACATATTAATTGACCCCAGTTTAGTACATAGTAGTGAGGCGATTGTTTTCGACCTTTCACTTGTAGAATAAGTATTTAATAAAGTGATAAATTGGCCAGTCGTTGGCGCGCATGTAAGTACAACTCTGATAAGTATTCGCAGACAAGTAAACGGTTCGAAATGACTGACGTGTCTCGCCCAAGTATTCGTACCGCGCCATAATTCTATCGCATAACGACTGAATAATTATATCTGATTCTGTTTAAGAATTCGGCCCGTGAGTTGACTAATACGGTCACACGCACGACACAGATGTATGCGCGCGCGCCGCAAGCAGTGCGCCGCGGTAAACACTTGGTACAATTAATGCCTGCGCCGGTGCTTTACGGCGATGTTCAGCTCGCCCTGATTTTGTCTAACAACATATCAGTGAGTGATACGATCGTATGCCCAACCGATACGAGATAATACAATATATCGTATTACATAGTTACTATAAGTTCGTTAGTGATTGTTTGAGCTTGAATTGCATCGAACAAAGGAGGCGATAATTGTGATACGTTTCAGATAGCTGCTAGGCTTACGGAGCGTAACAATTGTATTAGCACGACGGGAGTTGCCACAGCTGTTGGCAAATAAAACTCGGCTTATTTTGAAATATAGGATGAAGATAACAAAATATGTTTTGGACCGGGTGACAATCAGTTTGGAGTTGTTTGACGGCTCGCGCCCACCGGGGAAAGGGGCTTATGTAATGTCACATTATCAGTACGTGAGGTAAATATGTAATGCACGAACATCGACACGGTACGGTATAGTTCACTCTCTTCGCGACGACGAAGTGTGTAGACACGTCGGTGCCGACCGAAACTTAATGAAATCTTAATGGCTGTCCGTGAGATTGTTTGTTACGTATTCTTGTAGAAAATTTTGACACAGTGCCGCTGAAACTGGTGTAAAGCCGGCCGTAAAAGTAGAACTGGTTCAGTTTTACTCCTTATTTTATTTATGGAATAGTTATAATGATAAACTGTTTTGAACCAGATCAATACAATACACATTAATTATAATAGAGACCCGGGTGCTGCCGGGCGTTTGTTCATAACTTCATGAGACTGTAGACGCATTCCCGTTTAGAAGTTTTTGACAAACAGACAGCAAAGTGATCTTATATCTCTTATACATATTTGCTGGGGTTTCGTTGCGCCACTTCTGCTTCCCAGCAAAAACACATAAGAAGTGGTCAAATGTGGGCGTTTTGGGGGCAATCTATTGTAAATTTTGACATTCAAAAAGTGTCGTTTTGCATCCAAGTTTGAATACGTGAGTTTGAGTTTATAAGAGTATAGAATATTGTATAGAGTAATATAGTATAAGAATATATTTAATATAATATGTATAAGAATATCTAAGATAGTATATTGATAAGTATAGAGTTTATAGAATATTCCATTTTTCCTATTGGCGTACGGAACTCTAAAAATAAAATATAAGTTTAGGCTGCAATATCACTGTACCCTAACTCTAATAGCCGAAATTGTCTACTAATTTTAACATAATTAACGACCTACGTACTGAAATTATTTATTATTAATATTGACACATTACAACATTTAACTGCTTTTAATAGATATTGTGCAATAACAAAAGACACGTCCGCTAGTTATTGCGGCCAGTAGGTACCTACGCGCTACGTGCTCTATTATTTTTACATCAAAGCTGACATTTCATAATGACAGCCGGGCCTTGGCGGAGAGATCTTTGAAATCGCACATTTTTACAATTTTAGCCCAAAATGAACCATTCTCGTTATGTGTTACGTGTCCTGTTTACGGCATGAGTGTACTGGGTGTAAGGGACAGCCCTCCACAAACTGATAGGGTGCATTCAGCTCCTTATTTTGAATCATATTTCACTGGAATTTTTCTTAGGACTTTTTTGTTTTTTTACCGATTATTCAGTATTTTTTCTTTCTTTCAATGTACAATTAAATTCTTATTTTACTTAATACCGCTAAAAAAGAACAATGGATTTTGAAAAAATCGTAACGATCGCCGCGTGAAATCAGCTGTTACATTTTTGAGAGGTTTTAAAAGGAATCAGTTTTATGGGATTCCCACAACGTTCCTGAAACAATTTCATGAACCTGTCTTCTTAGTATAATATACTGAACCCTATCAATCTGCGGAGGGCTGTCCCTTACACCCATTATACATAATATATTACTTAATTAATTAGGTATATTTGACACAAGCAGTTTTATGCACTAATGTTTACTTACAGCGTCTCCTTGGCATGAAATATAACTAATGTCAATAGGGTTTACCTTCCTATCGTCCACTCTGCATATCATTTTTATTTACCTGAAACAATTTAAACATAATTTTAAGTAAATGGTCGATATAACGAATAATAATGAACTTGCACATATAAATATAGGAAGAAGAATGGGTTGAGGTACTGCCCGCGGACGTAATTTGGCCGGGATCGATTTGCAAAAATGTTAACAAAAAATCGAAATAGCTTTACAAAGAGACTTCGGATAAAATAAATGACCTGGATCAGATTACAAAACATCGAAAATCATTATTAGCCAATAAAACTCTATCGACAGTAGAGAAAAAGTATCCTGTTGTCTGCATTTAGAATGAATCCAGTTTTTTACCAACTAACTCCAATTTTCTGTAACTTGTTGTTCTGCATACTAGAGGGTAGAATTTTGACATAAGCCTAAGCATACTAGTAATGTCAAAAACCTATCTCTAGTTAACCCAGAGAAGTACCCACCTGAAATCCCCCGTAAGACGTTTAAAAATAAAACCTGCTAACTAATATAGTTTTTATGATTGAAAAGGTGATAGTGTCAAAAATAAGACACTAAATAACTACTTCTTGGCCCAGTCCTTCAAAAAAATATTACAAATCTATTTCAAAAACTATCGATACCACTTGTCTCAAAGTTGAAACACTAAAAGGCAATATCATTTATTTTGTTTGTCAATCTATTAAACTATAAGTCTTATAAATAGATTTATTTTATTGCTATAATAAAAAACGACTGCACTTTGTTACAGTAATTTAGTTTAGTAACATTACTGGTGATTTTAAGATCGTATCTTTACCTGCACATTGTTAGTTAGCGTAACTGCCATCAAGGTCCACTCAATTACTAAATTTTAAAAGTGATAACACAACAGACAAAGCCTTTTTTTGGCAGACAAAATTAGGAATTTCGATTTGAATTTTTCATTTGAAACAAATTAAAAAAGGTGCTTTATCATTTGGTATTTTATTTATCAGTCTCGTAAACTACACGAAATCAATTTTTACACGGAGATTTTGTAACCTAGTTTTTGTGTTGGTTTAATCTTATTCATCATCATCATCATCATCCTCCTGACCTTATCCCAAGTTTTATTTGGGGTCGGCGCAGCATGTTTTTGTCTTCCACGCTCTTCTATCTGCCGTCATCTCACAAGTTACATTCTTTCTAGCCATATCAGCTTTCACACAATCCATCCATCG
Source organism: Heliothis peltigera (assembly GCA_958496145.1). NCBI lineage: Eukaryota > Metazoa > Arthropoda > Insecta > Lepidoptera > Noctuidae > Heliothis > Heliothis peltigera. The sequence continues at coordinate 13,122,113 of OY292321.1, read as the reverse complement.
TTTCTTTGGTCGTCCCCTTATTCTATATCCATCCACATTCATGTTCAAGACCTTCCTCACAACATGATCCTCATTCCTATTAGTTCCACATAGTTTTTCGGTTACCGGTGGCAATTTTAAACTTATTCTTATATACTCATTTCTTACTCTATCCATTCGCGTAACACCACACATTCCTCTTAACATTCTCATCTCTGCTGCATGCACTTGTCTTTCATTTATCTCTTTTGTGTGCCAGCACTCTGAACTTGCTTTAATCTTTTTCCGACCACGGGACTATAGAGTCCCGGATTTTTGGAAGGCGAACGTGGGGCCGAAGCCAACACGCTGAAGCCCTTTTAAGACAACTTTAATATTATGTAATGGTGACACAAAACCGACGATTATCCCTGTATACACTATGGAAATGTATCCTGCGGGCCTTATTGTTGTTTTGAAAATAAATGTAATTTAAAACCTACATAAAAAAAATAATCTTCGCATGCTGGCTCTCCGGGAAATATTTCATAAAATATTTCGATGGTATTATAAAAAAAATTGCCGCTACTTTAAAAATTAACTATTGTGACATAAGATGTCGTCACAATACGAATGCGCACGAGTTCAACGTTACGTGACGTTTAGTTAGATACAAAGGTTACCTTGTTTCCTTCAAAGGTTTAACGATCTCTCGGCTCAATTAATTGAATTAAACAAATATGTCCACGAGACATAAGCTTAACTGTCAGTTATCGATGATAAAGAATTCCAGAAATTACTTATTTTTAATTTATTTATTGCTCGATATGTCTGGTATGGGTTTACATCCCTTTTAGATTATAGATTTTATTGTTTAAAGAGATCGGTAGCTGGGTTATAGCCATATAAGTTGATGATAAAGAATTTATGGGCCGGTGAACCGATAGATCTGATCGGCGATAAGGGTTAAAATACACCTTTTTCACACACAGTCGGTTAGCCCCATAGTAAGCTATTGATAAGCTTGTGTAATGGGTGCCAACACAACTGTGCCAATACATAATATCATAACACCCAGACCACGGCCAACAAACATGCTCATCACACAAATGTCGACCGTGCTGGGAATCGAACCCGGGACTCTCAGCTTGACAGTCTGGCGTAGTAACCATTGCGCCACCGGGGTCGGTTTTTTTTTTTTGGAAATTGGACCAAACTATTGATCTTGACTGTCATTTTTATGTCAGTCCTAAGAAAGTGTTAAAAATATGATTCGCTTTATGTAAAACAGCAGATAAATACTCATAATTTATATAGCTGTCTCTTGGAGTCTGCTGGAGCTGTCGGAATTTTAAGATTAAGAGATACAAGACAGCGCGGGCGCAGGTCTAGTTATGAAAGAGCGATACTATCGCATTGGTTAGGCATTAGAGTGGCTTATTAGAGTAGTCAGGAAAAAACTTACTTAATTGTACACCGTCTAATATCTACAACACACATAACATTATGTTACGTAAGTAATCGATTTTCCTCATTCTTGTTTATTTCAACATCTGTAGCGGGAAGCTATTAATTGTTTTTTTTTCTGTGGACGAAGTTATTTTCTTAGACATAAAGTCCACTATCTCTCGAATGTCTTCAGTAAAAGGTATAAAAAACAAATGAAAGATGACATTCCCAATTTTACTTGAAAATTTTCACTTTTCTAAAAGGACATTACCTAAATATTAAAAATATATTTTTATCTATTCTTTATTATTCATATAGTCTCCGGTACATAACAAAAATCGTTAGGAGAAAACAGATCATATTTCCTACTACTTTTTGTAAACGCCCGATTCACGAACTTATCGTCATTAAAAAAGTCAAAATCCTTGCCAAGTTATGCACCGACGATTGTACGAAACTTGGAGATTTTTTCCTATGTAGGTATACATGATGTTCATTTGACACTCGAGGGACAGCTAATCAAGTAGGCCAATCAGAAACATCGGAAACTCTTTAATTAAATATGAGTTAAAAGTGAAACTGATTTGCTTAATAAGTTGATTGGCTTAATTCTAGGTGCTGAGTGACGAATGTGCATTGTGTATGCACGATGCAGTTAGTGCATTGGCACACAACTGCCGTCTAAGGCTAAATGACAACATGCGGGGTAACTAGGCAATTTATTAGCGAGGCACCGCGCGTTTTGTACCTATGGCGACTGTTTAGGTAACCGTTGCTAATACTTAACTATTTACATGTTAATTACTCGTGTTTTCTACATCCAAACGTAATCGTATAATGTAATATCGTGGCTGTTGCTTACTTAGGTGCTAGATAAACCATTATTGTTATTGTCTGGGTGTTACCTGAATATTTTTCAAGCATAATCATTTCATAACACTATGATAGATGAAATCGATGTTCTATTTTTTCTCAGAGATAGCATAGCCTTTTCATATCTGCATATATTTCGCATAATAAGATTAAAGGATGGTTATCCTCCGCACTAGATCATACGCAGATGCACACATGTCCAGTCGATGCCAACGCCCGAGGTGTCAAATCGCTACATTCAGAGAAGAGAAGTTATGATACGATGATCAAATCTTGACAATACACAGAATATACCATTCCACGACTGAGGTCGTCAGGCGGACACTGGGGCTTCTTTCTGGATCAAAATTGGGTTTAAGACAATAAAAGTCTGACATTCCCTTCAGCTACAGCAGCGGGTCCCTTGATGATTTCCCACTTCAAAAAAAGACAGGCTTGTGTCCTGCAGGTCAAAAGAAAGAAGAGCAACAGTATTTTTTCCTCAGGATCAGGTCAGGAATTTTTACAACCGATAATACATATTCATGCTTTACCACAAGATTATAATTATGAGACTATAATTTTTGAAAAGTCGAGTCGAAGTTGACATAATTATTCGATTAATTAACAGCCCTTATATGTCAGATAAATACCCATAACCACGAGTGTTATTGTGTAGCTAACCGCGATTCGATTCGTGAGATATGATAACGATCGACGCATTGGTGCATGGGCTTGTATAACGAACGTGTATTTGTCATACATACATATCGTCTTGTCAAACAAGTTATAGTACTATAACTGATACATTTTACGTTTGATATTATAGCCACCACTCGAAATGAGTTATAATCATTGTACCTATACCTACGTGACAATTATAATCGGTAGAGCGCTCCTGAAGTTACGCAATCATCGTTCGTAACTCACTCTTTCTCTAGAGCACGGCCATTTTGTACGCCTATAGATATTTTGAAAAATTCACACTCTTATTTACGTAATTTGACCGTATTAAAATCTGATAATGATAACATTTTAAAACATTACATTTGAATTACAAGGAAAATTTCGAAATACTGCTTTACATAAAAAAAAAAGAAAAAAATACCTACTTTAAGAAATCATCTCAATATTTCGTTTGTGTAATGTGTATTAAGAATGTTAATTTACAAAGTAATAACATCAAATTATTCGTGTGAACTAGGCTCGAGTGAAAAGGTCGTGCTGGGTACCGTAACACGTAACTGTGGCGTATTGCGGCGGACGATTTGATCACGAATTGTAAACAAAAAGTAAACGGGAGGTTCGTGAGGCTGGGGCTATAGTTATAACGGGCCCGAGAGGCTGCTAAAGCCAGCAGGCTTAGCATGGCAACCGTAGAAACAAGCTTTGTTTACCGGAGAATGGAAATAATGTCAGAAAAGTGACAGATTGACGTAAAATTCCTTTTGACATTTTTTGAAGAAATTTTTCTTTCTTTCGTTCGGCATAAGTTTACAAGTGATTATATGCGAGTTGACAGGACGCGACATGCTCGGGCAGAAGACATGTTGACATTGACAGAAAGAAATTTGTCTTTTCTCGACAGAATAGATATAGAATCGCCATGCTAAGCCTGCTGATCAGTATCTCTCGACTGCAGCGCAATGCACTGTCACGTCAATTAATTAGACCACTTTTACCAAACCACATTTGAGCTGGCAACTGTGGCGCAACCCCTCGAATGGTCGGCGTCTAACCTCTGATCCTATATTATGAGCATTGCAAATGCACTCGTTAATGATGCATTCATTTCACAATGTTGATAAAAAATACGAAGAAAAAATATCTGTCATGATTTAAATTTGCGGATTTGATGGTATCTTGAAAGTCTAACCAAGGGGTATTGGGCTGCGGGTTGTTCGTAAGGGATACCGTTGCCCTGGCACTCAGGGACCTCCAGAAGGAACATGGTTGGGCTTTAGTCAGTAAGAGGGGTATTGGGTTGCCCGGGTAACTGGGTTGAGGAGGTCAGATAGGCAGTCGCTCCTTGTAAAACACTGGTACTCAGCTGAATCGGGTTAGACTGGAAGCCGACCCCTACATGTTGGGAAAAGGCTCGGGAGATGATGATGAATGTTATCTTAAAATTGGGTCTTATAAAACATGGCTTCAAAGTTTATATAACTTAACTTAATTAATCAATAATTAAGGCGAATAAATTCGGTTTTCTTACGGATTTTCCTCGTGTGTTTTACTTTCAATTTCTTTTACTGGTAATTACTGGATCCTGTTCCACTTGCCTGCAGTAGCTCCGCCGTGATTGAAGACTTCATTTGGCAACGCATTTTGTAATCACGATGGAAAAAAAAAATTCATTAATATATTTACTTTAGTGTTAAGCTGAACAAAAGGTATTTAGTATACAGATATTTAATACGATAAATATTAATTCCAAATTATCTCGCGACTACATATTTGGATTAGGGAGCTTAAGGTCGCTTGGTCAATATTGAGCCTATTTGCGACGATTAGGTGCACTTATCTATGTATATAAGAGACAGCCAAAAAAAATCCATAAGTCGAAAATTATGGCACGCGAATTTACCAAAATAATCAACTCTAATATGTCACATCAAACATACAGTAAGATAAAAATTAAAATATAAATTATTATAATTTGTAAGATATAAAAACAATTTGTAGCTTACTCATTGTAGCAATTCAAAATTACTTTATTATTTTCTGAACTGAAATCAGCATTCTTTCTCTGTAGATTTAGTAAGAATCAGCTCTTCTTGGCATGTGACATTAGTAAAATATTCATCCACAAGACTGATCGTGGAATCCGATGGCATTTACATTAATTGTAAAGTATGCTTGCTATCGGAACGAAGTTAGTCTTTCTCAATTAGCCGTATGCAAGCAAAGTTTTCTTAGAATATCGTGTCTTGATAATTTGAGTTCATAGGCTTTTAATGGACATTTGCCTAAGAGAAGAAATTCAAGATATTTCTATCTAGATACATAACAAAACAGGTACCACGGATTACTAAATAGTACCTAATTACGTCAATAAAGTTGTACCTAGCAAATTTATTGAAATTTGATAGTTTAGGTTGGGTTGCCTCAAAATTCAGTCGGCGTCATATAAATTGGCAAGGATTTTGACTTTTACAAGGATAAGTTCGCGCATCGGGCGTTTAGTTACACAGAATAGTGTTACCTCCATGTGCCACCAGAATAGTGTTTCCATTAATCTGTGATTATTGCCGTGTTTTATTTGTAATCATGTATGTTTCGAAGAAATATGATTTGTTTTCTTCTAAAGTTTTTTGCCAATTTATGCGCCGCGCCGGGGACTTCACTCAAATTTAATTACATTTAAGTTCTACTTAAGAATATTTCTGTCACAAATATTTACGTAAGTGTCACACAGACAAAACGAGCAGTCCTTAAAATTGAGTGGCTTTCGGTATGCGGCCGCTAGTCTCATATTAAGTACTAGCTGTCCCCAGCGGTTTCACCCGCATCTTTGGTTACTGCTCCGCTCCCGTGTGTCTTAGCGTGATGGTATATAGCCTATAGCCTTCCTCGATAAATGGGCTATCTAACACTGAAAGATTTTTCAAATCGAACCAGTAGTTCCTGAGATTAGCGCGTTCAAACAAAGAAACAAACAAACAAACTCTTCAGCTTTATAATATTAGTATAGATAACTTCATACGCAAGATACAATGCAACATAATCGGGCGGTCTCAATATGGTTGGCAAGTAATTAAGTTAAGCGGTGCTATATTAAGTTGCAACAAACCATGCGGTTAATCCTCTCAAGTTATACCTACGAAGATTAGCGCGAATACTGCAAAAAACTGGGTCTAATTGATGATCCAGTGTGGTAGTAAATTGATGGCCCATATATGAAGAATCTCGTCATATATAAAACAGGGCAGATCGTTCAAATTTCGCAATTAATATAGATTCAATACTTCATATTCAGTGGTCAGTGCAATATTATCAAATTATTTCTATAGGTGGTTCTTTATAATTAATTCATGGGTTTTCATTAACTAAATATCGATATTTAAGTCTGTTTATTTTAAAGCAAGCTACTACAATTCTCGTAAAATTTCTTTAATAGATTTTTAACTTTATCGCGGCTCAAAGTTGATTGGGAAAATTTGACATATTCGCGTAGCTTAATGTGCTCGCATTTGTACATTAATTTAAGTACCTTTAAATCTACTTTTTATTTGAAATGGTGAATCATCGAAATGAATCCTCCCTCTGTGGGTGCAGTGGTAGTATCAGACATGTCTACATAAGTTGTATAGTACAATAGCATAGCTTCGTATTGAACAGTAAGAAAAATCTCACGACAATGTCACATCCCGTTTGCGAGCGTGTTAGTTAACTGTAATTATGAGTTAGCGGAGTAAGTTACAACAAGATATTATGTGCAAGATATTGTCGGCTATCGCTGAAAATCAGCGCTGTGACTTATTCTCGCATTAGGTCGCAGCATTACGCTGAGCGAGGGCCGTACTACCCCCTCATGTTTGATTTTTATATACATATATTTTTTTCTTTTTGTTATATCTTTTTCTTTATGTTATGTTTGTGTGTTGTGTTATGTATGCGTTCAAGTTCGCAATAAAACACTTTTTCTTTCTTTCTTTCTGTTAGTGGAGATCTTTATCATTGGTGGTTGACATCTGCCGATCTGCTTGAATCAATAAAAATCATGCTGTGGTATACATATGTATGTGTATGGTCCTAACACGATTGTCAAGTGAATATTTTTTACGTCATCTCCTACTTTCTTTTTCTTTTTTACGTAATATGTCAAAATCTCGAAGTTAATTTAGTACAAATCGCCAAAATTGGGGCTAACCGACCGTGTGTGGAAGGGTCTCTCGATATATCTGTACCGGGTGTCAGGGAGAGCCCTCCGCAGACTGATAGAGTGCATTGATGTCCTTATTTAGAATCATAATTCAGAGAAATTTACTCAGGATTTTTTATTTCTTTAACGATTTACAGATTCTTTTCTATCTTTCAATGCAAAATTACTTCACTTTTTTAATAATACCGATAAAATTAAAAATCCAGCGAGAGGTTTTAAAACAAACCAGTTTTATTGGATTTCCGTAATGTTCCTGAAACAATTTCATGAACCAGTCTTCTTACTATGGTATACTGAACTCACCCCATCAGTTTGTGGAGAGCTGTCCTTTACACCCTGTCTATCATTCTTCCATTACATTCAAAATCAATATTACCTTCAACGCAATAAACAGACTGACATTCCTACGTAATATTAGTTAGGATAAGTGCTGGGTGGAGTTGAGCGGATATCAAGCTGAGGCCGGCGAGCGGTTGTTGTAAGTCGTTTATCAAAGCGACAAGGTCTCAACCACTTCGCTGGTCGTTATCATTAGTCCTTACAATACAATAACACTGGCTGGAGCATACACCAAATTCCTTTCGTAGCTCCGATCATAAAGTTAAGCAAAGCTAATCCAAAACAAAAGAGAAACGGGGCGATGTTATAACAAAACGTTACCTTGCTGTAGTACAGACACCAGCACACCAAGCTACTACATTATGTTAAATTTCTTCAATAGATTTTCACCTTTATCACTGAAGCATATGGTTCAAATTTGATTGGGAAACCAATCGATGTTTATTCTTGCACGTTAGCATATCGAATATTGACTCAAGAAACGTTCGAAACGGAACAATTATATCACCCCAAACATTAAATCTATTCCGATCTGTTGATGCCAACGAACTTTTACGTTCGTAGATTAGAAAAAGATGGTGGAAACGTCCATAACAGGTTTATCAACTGTGTAATAATATGTCAATGGCAGATTTATAATTATTTCATAAGACAGATGGCTTAATGAGTACGTAACTGGGCCTGTGATACCAAGTTTCTGGGCCACGTCTTTCTTCATTCGCGCGGTCGCAGTGACCGTTTCTCGAATCTTCTATTCCCTTCGAAGGTCTAGGAGAACGTAACACGAGTAACGGCAACGTATGTCATAACGTGTGTAATATATTTTTTAGAATTACGTTTAAAGCTTAATTGTAATGATTTTATTAGAGTGCATAACTTTTAATTATCACCATAAAAAATTGTTATCGCCTACGGCGGCTGTTCTTTCTAAATAGATCAGCCAACTGCGCTGGACATATTATAGTGCACACGCATTTGCGCAGACACAGGTGCACTCTCTATTCCCTCATTCTCCTAGCCCGAAATACCTGTAATCCGACCAGAGTGATATCAGGCGCAGGATGCACGGGTGTACCACCGACTTCCCAACTCAGGGCTGCTTTTGCTAAAGTTTCTTAAAACCCACAATCAATTTCGGCCGACCCGTACAGTCAGGTAGTCAGTAGGTCGGGGAGACAGCGTGCTCAGCAGTCGCGCCATGTGACTTCTGATCGACTAGGGCTAGTCACCTTCAAAAATTCTAGCTATACATATTATAAGCAGTCTATATTAAGCTGCTTTCAGCTAAATTTGTTCGTATTTGTTTTGAACGCCTTTTCCTAACCGGGAAAATCGAAGGACGACAAAAATGCAAAGCTAATTAAAGGAAATACTATATATTAGATACTTGTAATCACACTGTTGCCATACGGAACTGAAACCGAATCGTTTAACACGGCGAGAACTCGATACTAGCGGCACTTAGAATAAATTGAATAGAATTATCAAGGTAATAGGTATTATTATTGTCATAAGAAAATGGTAAATATAATACAGTTCTTGTGTTTGGCATTCACTTGCCGACTATTAATATAATATACATATATATGTATATGCGAACGAATGAAATATATATATGGACTGTTGCAGTAATGTTTGATAAGTGTACTACACTATAACCATCCCTTTGGCGCAATGGTAACCACGCCGGACTGTCGTTGACGGTACCGGGTTCCCGGACAGTCGACATTTGTGTGATGAACATGCTTGTTGGCTGTGGTGTGGGTGGGCTTCTGAAGTATATGTAATAGTTTATCATTTGTGTTGGCACCCATAACACGAGCTAATAAATAGCTTACCATGGGGAATGGGGATAATCGACCGTGTCTGTGAAAACGTGTCCCGATATATTATAGACACTTGGAAAAAGACGACAACAGAATTCAGAACCTCACTTAATCTTAATCTAAATATTCGAACAGTGAAAAATAAAATTAACTTCAGATAAGCTACCCAACTCTACATTTAAACAAAGAGACGCGTTTAAGTCCATATAATTACTAGACACTTCAATGTAAGATGCTGCTTTTTAATCGTAAAAACCTTTTAAGAGATAGCGCACACGAAGCTCAATTCTTATCAATCGTCCGCCCTAGTTATGCAAACCAGAATTCAATTAACTATAAATAGACTAACTATATCTCCTTTAGATTTTTACGTGGAATAATAAAGGTCATTGCATTCTATAACTTATAGGAATTGGATCAATTGAACTGATATATAAACAAACTAGTTCGCGACAACGGTTTCACTCGTGGAAACTATTCCACGCTCCCGGAATAAACAGAATTTATCCTTTTTTCTTTGAAATTTTGAAATGACCCCTCTTGGTGAGAGTGGAGCTGGAGGGAGTGTCAGACTCTTACTGACTAAAATCCACTATGTTCCTTCTAGAGGTCCCTGAGTGAACCCAGTGTTCACGGTAACTTGTGAGCAACCCGCAACCTCATCCTCGATAAATGTGCTATCTGACACTGAAATAATCAAATCGGTCCAATAGTTGCGAATTTTAATTTCATGCAAACACACAAACAAACTCTTAAGCTTTATTATACTAGTGTAGAAATGTAGATAAACATTTTTTGTCAAGAACCTGATAGCTGAGTATATTTTTGTTCGAAATTTGCATAACATACGAGATAAAGGTAGGCTTACGTTTATTGGATCTTAAAGGGCAGGAGAAGTTAAAGATAACAATTATTTTTAAAGAAAACTACATATATAAGATATTTCTAAAGGCTTTTAAGCATACTCGCCTATTTCTTGCGGCTTCAGTTGTGGCCCCTAAAACTGTCTTGTACAGACGCCAGCACATTAAGTTACCGCAAACGGTCAAATTTTCTCAACCAACTAAGAACCATATGCTTGAGCGATAAAGTTGAAAATCTATTAAGGAAATTTGACAGATTACGCACTCATACTTAAGACGTTGGTGCTTTAACTAGTAGACCACCATAACCTTTACTATAATTTCTTTATCTATTACCTAGAGATAATGTAGCTTTTGAACGTTAAAATAATTTATGAAGGCAGTCATGTAGCTATTTAATTTATAAAGAAAAATAAAATATCTCGTAATATTTCTGTAAATGACTGCAGTTTTGATCACAGATCTTTCAAAGATGCACGGATAGCATTTAACTCTAATATTTATATGGAAGATTAAATACTAACGATTAAATACAATGTATACCTAGATATACCAGCAATTTACTAAATTATAGACTGGCAAGATTCTTGGGCTGACCTTTATTTAGATCAACCGCTCTCTGTCAAATATGCAACGCTCGTTAAATTCTGATCTATGGATGCATCAAATCGATTAGCCTTCATCGATTCAAAGCGATGCATCGATGTTATATTCGTAACAATTAAATTAATTTGTGTTCAAGTGTTGAAGGCTTATTGCTGGTTATTACAAATTTATTTGAGGCTGCTATTTATGGAAATAAAATATGATTACCTTGAAACGGGAATAAGGATTAAAGTTTCCCTTTAGGTAACTAATATGGTAGTGCAAAACTAATCAAATTCATTACTTTTATTGAACTGTCAAAAACGGTTACTTTATATGCAACTAGCGACCCGCCCCGGCTTCGCACTGCAATGCTGATACTAAAATTATACATATAAACCTTCCTCTTGAATCACTCTATCTATTAAAAAAACCGCATCAAAATCCGCTGCGTAGTTTCAAAGATTTAAGCATACAAAGGGACAGAGAAAGCGACTTTGTTTTATACTATGTAGTGATAATGATTTGTTCGAATCACAAACTATGACGTCACAGATTTTTTACATCAAGCCGTATACTTATTTCAAAACTATAAATTAATGTGACAATATTTTAAGATGATCAACAAATTAAATATGATAGATTATTTTTATTTTTAATCTAGACATTAACTCAATTGAACGCATATTTTGAGACTTTTAGAAAAACATATTTTACACTTACTGATACTATGTACTTCGGACTTACTTTGTTTGTACTATGTACTAAACTTATTAGTTTTGTAAGTAGTCTAAATGACTTATGAACTAATTGTAGACCACAATTTTGGAGCGGTGTTGTCAGCATCATTTAACGAAAGCTCTTTAGAACAATAGGTTGCGAGCGGCTCGTGGGCGGTCAGGGACGACTTTCTTAAATTCTTTTCAATATGCCTTGATTATAATTATCAGCGTACGGCATAGTTAATGAGTCAGCAATTTCGATTAACAAACACTGAGATAGAACTAGACCAAATAAATTCATACTAGTACACATTTGTTTATTTACGAATTATTTTAGAGAAACACAACATGAAAGTATTTTGTTTTTGTTGATTAGTATAAGTGTGTAGAGTAATTTTGAATAAGTATAAAAAATGACAAAACACTATTGCATTAGGTTCCCCTGTAGTAATAATTGTTTTGTGGTAAATAATTAAATTAATATTTACAAAAGAAAAAAAATATACTTAAACCTTCCCCATAAATGTCTCCATCTAATGATAACGAAATGAAAATTCTCTTTGACATTAATATTCAAGTTCATCGCTAACAAACAGACAAGATTAAGGACTTATTTGATAACATATATATATATATATATATATGTATATAAGTGATAAACTCCCGGATATATAACCATTACGTATGGACACAAGCGGAGCAAAAAATAGCGTGTAGCATAGCCGCGGGCCCACTGAGACAAGTCTACGCAACCGTGCAGAGGTTTTCGCAATAACACCGCACTAACATGGTTAACTCGATCACTGGTTATTCGTTACCTGATTGTATACTACTGTTTGTAATATACTAGTGACTGCCTAGTCAGTTCACGAGTAAATGCAACGCTAATGCACTTTTGTAAATTGTCCAGCAGGCTTAGCATGGCGATTCTATATCTATTCTGTCAAGAAAAGACAAAGCACTTTCTGTCTATGTCAACATGTCTTCTGCCCGAGCATGGCGCGACCTGTCAACTCGCATATAATCACTTGTAGCCTTATGTCAATCGAAGAAAAGAAAAATTACTTTTAAAAATGTCAAAAGAAATCTTACGTCAATCTGTCACTTTTCTGTCATAAATCCAATCCAATCTGTAAACAAAACTTGTTTCTACGGTTGCCGCCTGCTGCAGGCTTAGCATGGCGATTCTATATCTATTCTGTCAAGAAAAGACAAAGCTCTTTCTGTCAATGTCAACATGTCTTCTGCTCTTTTTGAAGAAATGATTGTTTTCTTCGATCGACATAAGTTTACAAGTGATTATATGCGAATTGACAGGTCGCGCCATGCTCGGGCAGAAGACATGTTGACATAGACAGAAAGAGCTTTGTCTTTTCTTGATAGAATCGCCATGCTAAACCTACGTGAATAAATAAGACTTAAAGAAGTAATATTTCCCACAAAATGTTTAAGATATCAGACCATTTTCTTGTTTTATATGCACACAGGCATTTGGCGTTTAATATTTTATTTAAGTATATGAAATCACATGACATACTTTTTTCTAATTGCTTTGCACTCAAAATGGATGAATTATTTTACAAGATAATTTTTACGTTGTAATAAATATGTATTAGATCCGCCATCTGTAGAAAATCAAGGCAGTTCCACTTTATACATTGAATACATAACTGTGTGAACCATAATTTTTAAAAGAATAATTGGGGTGTGATCTACAGTCGATATCGAATCCAAAAATATAGTTTTTAGAATTTTTGTCTGTTTGTCTGTATGCATGCCAGGGATAATTTCAAAAAGTAATGCATGGATTTGCTTCAAATTTGGCATGAATATAACTACGAGATCGGGTTAACATATAGGCTACATATTATCACGCTATCACGTACGGGGTGGGGGGGGGGTGAATGTTTAATCACCTTAACGTCGCAGCTAGTAATTAATATTAATTAACACTCCTTAAGCTATTTGTTTTGTTATGATTATGACCTAGTAACGGAGAGAAAACAAATTAATATCTCGCTGTCGATTACGTAATGAGCAAAAAGTTCATTGTCCTATTTTGTATGAAAACCACTTTTTAAAACCAGTTCCTTCGACCAAGCTGAATACAGCGCTGTGTATGTTTGTATTTACACGTTACACCTACACTTGAACGAGATTACTTTGATAATTAGGCTTTATTAAAGGCTTATGTAATACGGGGTCGGGGGCAAAATATTTAAATAATCTAGACCAATCGCTTACGGCTCAGTTTAGTTTTTTTTTTTAATGATATTTAGGGCCTGTTTCACCACTTACGAATTTGTTCCAGTTAGTTTATTTGGTAGATAATTTCATAAAAATTCTGTTCCATTTTTGAATTTATTCGGTAGATACTGGCTATTCGGACATCGTGAATCTGGCCCTTAGTGTGACGTAATTTATGTTGAATCCAACGTTTGGGACTAAAATGGTTCTAGGCCTGTCATATTTTTCCTTTGCACCTGTTTTTACATAAAAATTCAAATATATGTTTTTTTTTCACGCAATAATTCGCCGACCCTTTTCTTGTAAAGCTTAAATAAAAACCCGTAGCGTGTACAATATAACAAATTTCCTTAATAGATTTTCCACTTTATTGCTGAAGGATATGGTTTAAAGTTGATTGGGAAAATTTGACAGTTTTGTGTAGATGATGTGCTGGCGTCTGCACAACAATACGAGTATGTGCAGTTTATGAAAGCGGTATACACAAGCTGTATCTACACTGACCGCTAGACTCTCTACAAATAGTCACAAACTATTTTAAAAATCTCTTTTATTAACTAATATCCTTAATATAAACTTATTTAATCTTTATTTTGTGACCCAAATTAATATTACATGCAGTGCACTGCACGATGTAATTCCGAATTAATACTTGACAGAAATGGCGGGCATTTAATGAGATATGTTCGCGCTTTATTTTATTTATGTAATAGTTTTAACATTTATAAGTATCAACATTATGCCCTTGTATGGCTTTCTGTGTGTTTATTTTGTAAATTATATAAAACGACGCCTAGAATATGGAACAACTGAGATTTTGGCGCTAGTAGGTAGATTTGTTTGCTTTTTAAGTTTTTGTTGCTATGGTCTCTGCGTAAAACTGACTAGGTAGCTACTATTCTTTTTTTAATTATTTGAGGAGTTGAATATAATTATTTTTTTTTACACACAAAACAAATAAATAAAAAAACAAATAAACATTCAAAATAAAAAATACATAAAATATTCATGCGTGTCGCTGTCAGATGGAATGATATCTACATATAAACGTATTTATTGAATACCGCATAATGTGCAGATTATATAGACTTAAAGTTTAGCAAAATGATATATAAAATATCTGAATAATAGAACTATAAACGATAGTACGATTAAACTATTGTAGAAGAGAGAGTTCAGCAGAGCTTTGATTGGCGCCAGATCTTCGATAAGCTTGAGGCCGCGAGGTGGACGAGATTAGGAGCCAACGGACCAGCGATATAAAATCGTTGTCCGTACGTACATATTTGTAGGAACGATAAAGCCCTTTCGCAGCGGTGAAAGTTTTGAAGTGGACATTTAGCGAATCGCCCGATTTCACAATGTGCTCTCCAAGTGTTTCGTAATAATAAATACCGGGAAAGGCACAAATGCCGTAACGAGGCTTGTCAGGTGGAGTCGCAAGTTCAGGTTGTTCTCTGTTTGGCAGGTTCAATCTGAATACGTAGTCGAAAGGAATCTTTGAAGATATATATCTATTAGGAGTTTTGACGATGCACAAATGGCATGTGATAAAAAAGTTCTTTATTTTTTCATAGGCTACAAAAACACGTCATATTAAATCATGTTACTATAATGTTTAAACTTCTCAATACATACGAGAGTGATAAAAATCCTCATAGAGTAAAATCAATGACGTACCTACGCATATCTGCAGAATTAAATTCCCGCCGAACGTCTTTTGTTTTTATTCGACGTCGAATTTCAAAATTTGTTTTTATTTTTTATTTGTTCTGCGCTGGCCAGTATTAGAACGTTGCAGGTAACATTCTCTTTGGTGGATTAGTCTGTATGTTTATCCCATAAGTTATTATAATCTATGGTTAGGTATTTCAAATGTTGTAAAGATCGGTTTTGCTAAAAGCGGCTAAACCTTAATTTTGATCAACTGAAGTGAAAATAGCTATTTCTAAACCAATATTTAAAAAACAAACATCCATTCTCAATGCCAATTACAGTCGTCTATCATTTTTAGTTTACATTCAAGTGTTTAATTTTTACGCTCGTATAGAATCTACGTACGGTATTTTCGCCTACCTTGACCAACCTACAGCTACCTCAGTGACCCTGCCCCATGTGTTACTCTCATTGTAAACACTCGCTCTATTGTTGAGAGCAATTTTCCCATAAGGGCGGAAACCAATAAATCTCGCTTCGCTAATTAAAAGGTGTTGAACGGTTCTCTGCATTGTTTTTATTTTCTAACTACTTGCATTGTTTTGTGTTTGAGTGTACCTGTATAGTGCTTCTGATTGTAGGGTACGCTACTGTCAAATTTTCCCAATCAACTTTGAACCATATACTTCAGCGATAAGGTTGAAAAGGCCCTGCCTCACAAAAGACCTAAAGAAGGAACAGAAGTGGGTTTTAGTCAGGATCTGACACTCCCTTAAGCTGCACAGCCGAAAGTGACATTTGATTTTTTCCCAAGAAAAAAAGTGGCTTATGAACAGAAGCGAGCGTGCTTTGGCGGGGCCCCGTATAAAAAAAATATTGGAGACTATAGGAAGGGAAAATATTCTTAAAAAAAAATACCTAATGAGTGTTCATACGTGGTCAAGATCTACGAGAGTTGCGATTTTGTTAGTGCAAAATCACCTGAGCATCCCATGCGTTATTTTTGCTATCTTTATGCGAGCTCTTAGTTTAAGCACGTTCGGGGCCATGGGGGTATAATTAATACGGTAGATACGGCGGTGGCTACGCCCTTGCTTATAAAACGGTTATAGAAAAGATGTCAGGCAACGCCGCGAGGCAACGCTTGCTTCAGAAATGCAAATAAAAACGAAGGTTCACTTCTACTACGACATGTTATGAGATAAAAACTCGTATCACCCTGAAACCACTTCTCAGCAAGAGCTCCACAGCGATTAAGATCAATGTGTAACTAACATACACTTGTATATTGTGATATATGTACTTATTTATATTAACTCAAACTCAAAATATTTATTTGCATGTTAAGGTTATAAAGTTGTTAAATACATATGAAGTTCAGCTTAACGGCATTTTCAGGCGTTGCAATAATGTGGCTTATATTCTACTTATTTCTAAATTACTGTTATTCTAGACATACATACTATCACTAGATTAAGTTTAGTGAAATAGCTTTCAAAGATTGGTTACACAGAAATGCAATAGAGCTTTCAAAAATTACTTTGAATGATCCTATACCAAACGAAAACTTGCCACTGAGAGAAAAAATCCAAAAAATTTCGCGCTTTGGTGGCCAAGGTAGATATCGTATGTTCAAGGGGTATTGGGTTGCCCGAGTAACTGGGTTGAGGAGGTCAGATAGGCAGTCGCTCCTTGTAAAACACTGGTACTCTGCTGAATCCGGTTAGACTGGAAGCCGATCCCAAGATAGTTGGGAAAATGCTCGGGAGATGATGATGAACTGTTACTGTATATAATTATATCCAGGGATGTGGAGATAAAAAAGATAAAAATCATTTATTTAGAGTAGGCTGAAAATCAGCACATTTTGAAAGCCAATCCTACAAAAGACAGTGCCCAAAAACGCCCGTTCTCCGCCACTTCCTATGTGTTATCGCTGGGAAGAAGGTGGAACAAACTCCCCAGCAAGTATATGTAACTACATTACGGCTTTATTTATCTTACTGCGACATATACACAGTGCACACTCGTCGGTAGTCTCTTTAAGAATGATTGACACAAAATAAAGGCTTATATGCACAAACTACATATTCATGATTACTTGTTCTAACGTCCCGATTTAATGGTCCGTATGTACGGACTAGACCAAAAATAGATTAGAATGAACACCTGACTGCCTTGTTACAATTTATAAACACACTAACAAGACATGAGGCGTGTAATTGCCTCAAAAATCTCGTATTTTCTCAATAATCCAGCGGCATGAGGGATTAATTCTTTGTAGGTAGCGTTTAATGTGATTTAATTAAAATAAAGTTTCAAATCTTTTGATTACTTTTCGACGCCTTTTTTTATATGTAAAAGTCGTGGTGGCCTAGTGCTTAAAGCACCAGCCTCTGAAATATGAGTGTGCGGGTTCGATCCCTGGTCAGGCAAGTACCAATGCGACTTTTCTAAGTTATATGTACTTTCTTAGTATAACTTGGACACCAGTGACTGATTAAAGGTAAGGAAAACGTGGACTAAAAAGTCAAAAGTCAAGCGTGGTGTTCAATCCCCAATCCTGCTCTATGTGAGAGGAGGCCTGGGCCCAGCAGTGGGACAATAAAAAGGCTCTTAATGATTCATGTGAATACTTATATATTTTAGTCGTTTTATAAATTAACTATGTATAATTAACCATTTCATAAACATGAAAAATTATCAAATTTGAGCCGAGTTAAAGTATCTTAGTATGATGACATAAAAACATTGCGAAGTCAAGTTGTATATGAAAAATTAATTAGAATAGCAATAATATTTTATGAGTGGATATTAACGTTTGAAATGTAGGCGGTGCTTACATTGTAGGTTTGTTAGCAATGGATCGAGTGGCCAGTCACCGGTGTTAGCAAAGATGTGAAGCGCCGCGGGTGATACAGGTGTCTTGTTAAATTAATCGAAATAAAATTAACGCAATCCTTAACCATTTTGCTTACCCAAGTGTTATTAACAGCAATTACCATCATCATCATGGGCCTTTTTATAGTACCACTGCTGGGCATGGGCCTCCTCTCACACAGAGAAGGATTGAGCGGTAACCGCCACGCTTGCTCAACGCGGGTTGTGGATTTCAGACTTTATAGTCGGGTTGTTTTCCGTTGGTGTCCAAGATATACTTAAAAAGAACATATAACTTAGAAAAGTTACGTTGGTACTTGCTTGACCTGGAATCGAACCCGTACACTCATACTTCAGAGGCACTAGCCGCTTTATTCTATTACTTCTTTTTTCAGCTTTAACCACTCGGCCACATCGGCTTTTAACATCAATTATAGTAGAACAAATTATCGCTTGAAATACGAGCGTTTAAAATTAATTGTTTATAAATCAAACTTGCCTGCAATTATTTTTTATTTGGTCAAATTAATTTGTATTTTATATTTCCGATGCAAATTTCAATTAATTGAAACATATTATTTTAGAAATCAATTTCTTTTTACAATTAAGGGGCGGAAAACGGAACTCGTATTACGAGTATAGAGAGCGAATGTCGTCTCGAGGGAACGAATTAATAATTACAATAGAAAATGTGAGCATATCTTAATTCTAACTTTCTATTGTCCAATGTATACAATTATCGTTCTGTGACTCATTGTGCTTACAAAGAGACATAATTTAATTATTAAAGAGTTGAAACTTACGGAAGTGGCTTAAAGAAGTTGCATTTTAATACGGTAGGTGGTAACTAGTCAAATACAAGCCTTTTATAGAACTGTCTAAAACGGTTCCTTTATATGCAATTTGTATGAATGTAAGAATTATGACGTCACAATATTATCACATTAAGCCATAAAATTTAGACAGAAGTTTGACACTCAAAATAATTTTCCATACAATTTTTTCTTTAAACATGTGTCGAATGTGTGTCTAATTCTTTTGTAGTAAGGCCCTATATAGTTAAATAACGTTAATATGAGGTCTACGTGAAGATTAATACAAATTCTACTTGATAATAAGTCACAGCACTTGACCCGTATGCGTGCAGTCTCTAAAATTATGTTTAAAGCGATGCAACGCAAGGCGATGGGCAATTAAGCTCCTCTCGTATGCAGTTACAAATTGTAACCTTTATTACGAGGAGTCATTTGCATTGCTATTTACATTACATCATGTAAGTTAAAGAGAGACGGCCTACAATGTGCTGCACCGGTCAAATACGATTCATCTTGATACAATATTAATATACCAATACATGTAGTCGTGGTGGCCTAGTGGTTAAAGCACCAGCCTCTCAAGTATGAGTGTTCGATTCCAGGTCTGGCATGTACCAATGCAACAACTTTTCTAAGTTATATGTACTTTCTAAGTCTATCTTGGACACTAATGACTGATTAAAGGTGAAGGAAAATATCTCGAGGAAACCTGAATTTAAAAGTCTGAAATCACCAACCTGCATTGAGCGAATGTGGTGATTAGTTGTTCCCCCGGTTCCTCCCGCCGCCTGAGGGAACAACTTCTCGCATACGAATAAAAAGTAGCTTATGTCCTTTCTCATGCTCTAAGACATGTCTAGCAAATTGTATTTAAATCGGTTCAGTAGTTTGTATCGTGAAAACGTGACAGACAGAGTAACTTTCCCATTTATGATACTAGTAAGGATGTCTACGGTATCGTCAAAGTACCAACTAACTATGTAAACTAAAATATATGCTACCTTACGTTATTATAATAAACTATGCCTCGTTCAAGCATCGCACTAAGGCAAGTACTTATGTAAAGCAAATATTTACAAAAATCTTTTCACTGAACGAATATGAAATCATGCGCAAGTGAGACTTTTGAAATTCGAATGTCACGCACTTTTAGTGAGAACATTAACAAAAAGGCAGAGTATAGTTTTAAAAATGAATTGTATATTTGAAAACATAATAAAAAACCTTTTTGTCTGCAACCTATCAATACTTAATCAAGCTCAAATGGTCCATTTAGACGGGGAGACTTTCTCGTCTCGACGATACGGTAATTGAAGGAATATAAAACATTCCCTTCGTCTAAAAATTCACTCTTCTCGCCCGTTGACATGGGCGACAAGCGGCGTGTCATTTATACGAATCGCTGGCGACGTTAGTTCTTGCCTGAATGTAAAAATTTTGTTACGATTATGTTATGGCGATTATTGCTTGCGATAGTCGCGGGAACATTTTCGCATCGAAACGTGCGAGAAACTCTCCCCGTCCAAATGAGCCTTTACATTCTCCTAAAAGTACTTTAAATATAGTTGCGACACATACGAAAACGCCTACTTATTACCTATAATAGTGATATCATAACACGTCAATTCTGATGGTGATTCGCCGACCCGATATCTCGTTAGAACCAGTCGAAATATAATTGTATCTGTTGGGGCCACTGGGCCAGTGCCCCGAGAAGCTCAAGGCGAAAACTTTTATAGTCGTACGACGTTTATGTATTGCAACCATTTATAATACACATTCTAGAACCAACCGAGCCTTATTTAAAATATAATATAATATCCCTCACACATTCACACAACGTCATCTAACCCCAAACTAAGCAGAGCTTGTACTATGGGTACTAGACAACTGTTAAACATACTTATATACTTTTTTTTGTAAATATATACATAGAAACACCCAGACTAAGTCAAACACCAATGTTCGTGCACACAAAATTTTTGACTTATGAGGGAATCGAACCCGCGACCCATAGCGTGGCAGGCAGGTTCACTAACCACCGCGCCATCTGGTTGTCTATATATATATATATAAAATATATTTATAGTACAGAAAGCTCTTGGCTAAGTAACAACCGTACGGTTCAATCGATTATAAGATAAAGCAATGCTTTGCGTGTTTCGGAAGGCACATTAAATTGGTATGTACCGGCTGTCATTTGAACATCTTTGGCAGTCGTTACGGGTAGTCAGAAGCCAGAAAGTCTGACAACCAGTCTTACCAAAGGGTATCGGGTTGCCAAGGTGGGTTGAGGAGGTCAGATAGGCTGTCGCTGTACGTAAAACACTGGTACTCAGCTCTCTCTCTCTTTGCCTAGCTTTATCCCATTTCAATTGTGGTCGGATCTCCTCGTCATTCTTCACCAAGTAGTTCTATTCTGGTTAGTCGATTCATTGATTTGGGCTTTCTTTAGGTCGTTGTTAATGACGGACATCCAAGTTTGAAGAGGTCTATCGCGCTTCTTCGGGCCGGTATTCGTAGCCAGGACTTGTCTAGTCATGTTATCTTCAGGTATCCTCATTACATGGCCATACCACCTGAGACGTGCTTCTCTGAGTAACAAACACTGGTACTTAGCTGAATCCAGTTAAGACTGGAAGCCGACCCCAACAGAGCTTACAATGACCCAGTACAGGAATACATTTATCTTCTCAAGTTAAGTGATCCGATTACGTTTGGTATTGTACCTGTGTTCTGTAATTCAGTGAAAACAGATCAGCTTTACATAAAGGCATTCTGTGGCATTTAGTTGGACTAGTTATTCGAGGTGCCCTATATTACCTAATGTTCTAAGATACCGGGCACCGCTTCCGCGTCTGCGCACTACATCTTAGTGGCCACAAGCGAGTGGAAGCTCGTTTGCGCAATATTGTGGTATTAGTACAGTTGGCAAACGCCGTCACTGTCTATCCTGCGCTGTACTGGCGTAGAATGTGCGACTAAAGGAAGCATGCGCCGTTCGTATGTACACACTTTGTAACCGAAGTGTTTAGGGTTTTGGTTTCAGAATAATAAATCAAATTAAATCATATACATAAGAAGTATTTTGTTTATGGTACATAAAGTACATACATGGCATATTTCAACCTAATTATACATAGGTATATAATGTATTATATTGGTATACAAATCCGTATAAAAGCGAAAATAACTCTAACTGTATGCCTGTCACGTTTTCACGCCAAAACTACTGAACGATGATTTAAATGAATTTTGGTCTGGTTCTAGAGTCTGAGAAAGGACGTAGGAAAGGACAAGGAACCGCGGGGAATTATTACAATTCGTTAAACTAGAATATCATACTGAATAAACCATGGAGGAATAAACATATTTAGAAAAGAGAACAGAATTATTATGAAACATATATGCGCGTACCCTTAAATGAGCTTATGGGCTCAATATTATCCATTCACATATCGAATGTTCATGATTTACATAAATTATATTGACATTTGTCATATCAAACTTGCATAAATGTATCGTAACTCGAATCTGTGTATGTGCCGTGAAGCAAAATGTGAAAATTATTATAAATATTTACATATTGATTGTAAAATTTAATGACCTGTAAAAATAGTGTGCACTAGTTTTGTTACACCTTATATAGACAACAAAAAAGGTAACTGGACTATGGTTGTTCTAGCGTTGTAAGGCGCAAAGTTCAAATAAATCTAATGACACTAAACAAGATTACCTTTATCTATTTTAGCCGACCCACATGTGTGACTTAGCATCATCTGCCTAGCCTTATCCCTATCTAACTATGTCGGGGTCAGCTTCTAATCTTACCGGATGCAGCTAAGAACCAGTGTTATATGGAGTGACTGCTTATTTGACCTCCTCAAACCAGTTACCTGGGAAAACTCGATACCCTTTGGTATAACTATTAGTCAGACATTCTGGCTTCTGACTACCTGTAACGACTGCCAGAGATGTTCAAATGATGTACAGGACCCACCAATCTAACAAGCTTTTCGAAACACGGAGGAACTCATCATGACAAGATGGTCTTCGGATCATCGAACCACGGACCGACCGCGCCAAGCGCTGCTTAACCTTATATCTATCGACCAGTGCTGCAGGCTTAGCATGACAACCGTAGAAACAAGTTTTGTCTGCCTAAGAATGGACATAATGACAGAAAAGTGACAGATTGACGTAAGATTTCTTTTGTCCTTTATGTCAAGAAATTTTTCTTTTTTTCGATCGACATAAGTCTACATGTGATTATATGCGAGTTGACAGGTCGCGCCGTGCTCGGGCAGAAGACAAGTTGACATTGACAGAAAGAGCTTCTTTTCTTGACAGAATATATATAGAATCGCCATGCAGCTTTTATTTAGCACGAGCTTCTCATGTTCAACTTAGCAATGAAACATCAAATCTAATCTCTAAAAACATCTGTAAACAAAAGCTAAAGCATTATTCATTTGGTTGAATAGAGACTATATCAGAGCGGAGGGCACAATCACGCGCGAACGTTCACAATCTGACATTGGTTTAAGTAATTTATTCAGTAGAAATGTTGCAACATGCACCATCTGTAGGCTTTAGCATCGCGACAATGACCACGGAGCGAAAGTTCATTTTCAACAAACAATGGCATGGGAATTCATTACTACCTCATCTAGAGAAATCTCTCTGAACTTTGCATAAATACAGTTTTAATGTACCATAGATACTTTTAATCTTTCTACGTAGGTCACCATGGAAAGTGAGTAGGTAAGTTAATTGTTGATATTAAGAGCGCGTATACCAAAAGTTGGCAACGACGCAAATAGCTGTCAAATTTGTACGTTTTAATTAATTGGTAAATATGGCTCTGTACACTACACTACTGAAAAAACAATAAAAATTGTAATTAAAATTCTAATTGTCATATTGAAACCTTTCAGTAAAAAAAGGCATTTATATTTTTTTTTACATCTAAAACTCTGTATTCGGTGTTATGTGATATAAATATCTGCAATCCCTAATCAAATTTGTAGAGCACTACAGAGCACTATTTCTAATTTTCAAACAGTAAAATTGACAAATTAATTAAAACATGTAAATATTTGACAGCTATTTGCGACATTACCAACTTTCGGAATACGCGCTCCCAAAACTCACTTCGCCTATAAACTACGTATTGGGAAGTGTTATTAAAATAGTTATTTAGGCTCACAATTAAGACTTAAGTAGAAACTGCGGATTTGCGGTTCATGGAACAAACTGTGAAACCGCGAATTGTAGGTATGTTTGGGATTAACAAATATTAAAGTGTTAATAACAGCACATTTCCTTGATAAGGTGGAAATGGAGCAGTACATTATAACAATGCGTAACCTGAAGTACTATGTAATAACGATAACGCATTAATCAAGTTTAGTTGGTGTTTTGTAAGACATTACACCGACATTGATTGTTGTTTGAATAGAAATCATAAAGTGATTAAACCAAAAACTTATTAATTTAAATCGATTTTGATAGGTGGGTCTATCTATAGGTTCCTAGTATGTTTTGATGGCCCAAACTGTAATGACCTCGTCCAGACTGACTGTCCACTCTTAAGAAATCAGCTCAGCGGCGCAAGACCTGTCATAGAGCACAACCATTTGCGCAGACACAGATATGCTCTCTATTCCCTCACTCTCATGGTCCTCAGGGACGGCAATCCGACATGACAGGAGAGAAATACACGAGTGTACAAATCACCAACTTCCGGACTCTGTGCTTTTAGCAAATTTGGCCCGACCCGGGAATCAAACCTGAGAACCACGCGACTACTAGATCAACGAGGGCCAAACTATACAGCTTACAAAACACGTTTGATGTCAAAATATGATATCAGATATTATCTCAATAATAACAGAGCTAGCAATAGACAAGTTTTGCGATACAAGTTTAAAAATATTTTGCAGGTTTCTTCAAGATGTTTTCCTTCGCCTTCAACCAGTCATTGATGCCCAAGATAGACTTAAAAGAACCTTCCTGTCCAGAACTTGAACTCGCACACCCATACGACTTTTAGGCCATCATCTGCCTAGCCTTTTCCCAACCTATGTAAAGGTCGGCTTCCAATCTTATGCGGATGCAGCTGAGTACCAGTGATTTACGTGGAGCGACGGCCTATCTGACCTCCTCAACCCAGTTACTGGGCAACACGATACCCCTTGGTAAGACTGGTTGTCACACTTTGTATTGTGTTATGTATTAAATGACTGCTGGGATCCACCAATTTAACGTGCCTTCCAAAACACGGGGGAACTCGCCAGATCGATCGAGCCTTGCGGCTGTTACTTAGATTCGAGCTCCTATATAACATAAATAGGTAAAGTGGTTGTTATCAAGTACGACAATGCGTATGCTCACGTCCGGAGAGGCCCGACACTACCGGTACGACTTGGCCTCTGATGCTGGATACAATAATGAGTTCCCAAACCACGGAGCTTGCTTGAAAACGCTTTGTTCCCAACATCAAGATTAAAAATTCAATAGCTTAATGTGCATTTTTGTTGTGTATTTATCTTCAAGTATTTAATGTTATTTTCTGAAAATTGTGATGAGATTAGATTAATTTATTTACAATTATTGTTGGCGCGGCTTCTATCTATTGTTGCGAGGCTTATCTTGACGCGGTATCTCCCATAAGAATAGGAAAGATTGTCCTTCACATCAATCTCCGCGTGGAGTGGTTCCATTACCAGACTTGTTCTCCCAATGTCACGTTATTAATAAAAATAAAGGTACAAATTGATCTCGAGTCAATGAGATGTCTATATGTATATGATAATAATCTAATTCATATATTTATAAGTCAGACCGACCCAAACGTTAATAAATGTTATAATTTAAATACAATAAACGAATATTTAATATCGATTTTGTTATTAGTTCTATATAATAAAAGATTATCGAAACGCGCCATAAAAACTGGATTAATAATATTTCCTTGGGTGATTTTTAATAACGAAATTCATCATCAACAATAGCTTATGTTCGTAGAAGATTGAATGACGTACTTTGTCGGAACATCGCATAAATTATATGATTTATATTTTGTCATTCTTGATGGGAATTGAATATTTATTTGTAGTTCGTTTATTACGTATTCAAGTGATCAACGATAAAACGTCCATTTACATTTGAATCAGTCGCGAAAATGTCCGATCAAATTGTTCGTAATTATGATTAGTTTTAATTAACTTACGGGTTTATTATGTGTTAGTTACATTAATAGGCGTTTCAAGGTAGGTTTCTATGTCTAGTACATAATGTTATGGTGTATATCATGTGCCCAGACGTCTTATACCTAGGCCCTAAGCCGAGAGCAATTTGATTATCCAATATATCGGAAAATATATGTAGGTACTATTGTGTTCTTTTTATAAGAATGCCTCCCCAACAGATGCTAATGCCGGTACAAAAATAAGATATACAACAAGATATCTCATACACTTTTATAAATTGCGATTCTCGCAACTTTAAATGGTGCTAGATAATCATGCAGAGGGATTTCAATATTATTGTTTTACATAAACAAAACTTAAACAATGCATCCTCCACTTGAATCTTATCCGGCCAAGGACGCGCTAATGTTAGTTTAATCATAACTTAACGTTCCAGCCTCAACAACTTGCGAGCGTACGGTTAGCAAAATAAAACAGCCATTCTTTATTCAACTAATCGTCAACTCATTACGTGATCGCAAAGCGGTCCTTCGGGTACTTGCTTGACAGGTGCGAACTGTGACTCACGAGATTGCAGCCTCCATGGCCAACCTTACATGTTAACATAATCTACTTTACTTTTACAAAATCTATAACAGGCAAAAAATATGAATAAAGGATACTGAATTTATTATGCCCAACCATAATGGCGGATTTGGCCGTTTTAGTAACGGACGTACGCTTAGATCCGCTTAATTGATTGGCCGGCCTCCGCAGCTTTATTCTGGTTAGCCATACCGTGTTAAAAGAGGCAATTAATTCACCAGAGAAATACGTACAAGGAATCAGGCAAGCCCTTAAAATTAACTAGTTTGTTAATTTAATATTTGTTTTATTGTAGCATATCATTTTGAGTTATATGCCCGCAAATGTTGGAGCGAGTGGTTTATGCGTCTGTAATCGGCTTACCCGTACACGTACCTTACTTAGCAAGATTTATTTTAGTACCTACGAAATCAATACTTAATTCTAGATACACTTAAGATTTCATTGGTACAGTTGAATAATGATTTACGTCTTAAATTGCTGTGTAATTTTTATTGAATCGTATTATAGGAGTAGGTATTACTTGCAACTGTAGCTTCATGATATTAAATAAAAAATAAAATCTCGTCCAACGAGGCAAGTAAGATTTAATTTGCGAAACTATGTGCTCAACGAGGAAGTAAGCACCCAATTTGATTAAAGTTCAATAAAAAACCGAGACACATTACCAGAACAAGGCAATTTTTTTGCTAATAAAAGCAAGGCGACTGTCGCTTGTCCACATGACTTCTCAAAAATGTCATTTAACAACGTGGACGAAATAGTTGCAACTAAATAAAATAAATCATTAAAATATTTACATGTAATCACAAACTTAAAAACTAAAATAAAAAGCACAAATTAAAAAGATGCGCCAAAAAATACATTCGCTTCGCTTCGCTGTCAGCGGGGATCGTGCCCAAAAGGCTGGCCGCATTGCCACGTTGGATGGCAATGCTAATATACTTTGACCAAGGTATATCATTTAAATAAATATAAACCTACCTGAGTTCACAGCATGGTAACTGGAACTGCTCTTATAATTTATAACTGCGTGAACCTTTCGTCTTGTGGCCCAAAAAAATCAATATAACTTTTTCATGTACTACTGATGATAACAGTCTTAGATCACCCCTATTTTATGACCATCAAATGACCCTCCCCCTTCTGGGATGAGTGCAGCTGGAGGGAGTTTAGGCCGTATTAGGGAGAGACACTAGGAGTGGAAAGTGTTCCACAGGGTGGATGGATTCTTGGGAACATCGGTTTGCGTGAACAACGGGCCGCCACTTCCTCCCCCCCTAGCTACGCCACTGGGTACTAATTTCAACTTCGTCTCGCTACATAGATAATTGTATGCAATATCGTAGGGCAGGCTTAATCTGCAGGCAAATATGTACTTTCCAGATATTTGTGTAATCACTCGAATTGCGAATTTTGCGTGTATTAGCTTAGCGGCACTGTAATTTAAGTGTTACATTTAATGGCTTGCTGTACAAGGGTTCAACATTTCAAATGTTGATATTAGACGAAATAATTTCTTTTAGCCTGTAATATAATAAATTCTTGCAATAAATTGCGCAATTTGTGAAGGGCTGCTAATGTACACACACACGATCTATGAGTGCAGTTCGTTATTTCTCCTTTTGCCTAGATGTTTCCAGAAAAGACTTTGAATTTGTCACCAAAAGAATATGTTTTTATCAGGTTAATACTGCTGTTCATCATCATCATCAGTCGTTTTATCGTCCCACGGCTGGGCTCAGGCTTTTTCTCATACAAAGTAGGAATAAGCGTTAATCACCACGCTAGCTTTATTATTTATTATTTAGAGTATTGTCAATTTCAGACTTTATAGTCCAGGCTTCCTCGAGAAGTTTTCCTCAGTAATTGGTACTTAACAAGATGTTGCTTCAACCACCAGGCCACCACGACTTTTTTGAATACTGCTGTTACCCATTATGAAAAGCCAAAAAATAATTCAACAAAGAAATTAAAGGATAGACTACCATCTATTTGATTGCGGCTCCCAAATATTGCCCAAATTCTCTTTGACTGCCGCCTAGACTTTTTGAGCTTACAAGAAGGTTAGACGAAACATTCTCTCTGGTTTCGCAATCAACCAACGTAAAAGTTATTGAAATAAGATTACAAGAGTCAGGCGGCATGTAACTATTACCTACGCTTCGTTAAATTCTTCGCAATCTCGCTCTGTCTGCGTCAATTAAATGAACTCGCTGCACTGTACTGTAATTAAGAACATTTTTAGGTCTTCGTTGGAAACGTTTAAAATGCTTCTCATTGCCTTATATGTAAAAGTAACGTGAACTTTGATTTGTGGCAAGCCTGTGTTCACGTTCCGTCTGCCTATTTCGGTGGTACTGGGTTTTAAATGTTCGGTAGGTGAATACTCAAGCATGGTGTCCCCATTTTATTTAAATTAACAATTCAAAGATCACAGCAGCTAATGGAAAAAGGAAAATACTTCTTCGCACGTCTATCATCATCATCAGCCTTTTTATCGTCCCACTACTGGGCACAGGCCTCCTCTCACGCAGAGAAGCCTGAGCGCTAATCGCACAATGTCGCACATGTAAGTTTTTAATATTTGGAGGAGCTCGTGGCTAAGTAGCAACAGCATGATTCGATTGATCTTAAGCATTGCTTGGAACAGTCGATCCATGGATTGATGGCCATCTTATCATGACGAATTCCTCTGTGTTTCGGAAGGCATGTAAAATTAGTGGGCCTCCTGGCTTCCTGGCTGTCATTTGAACATCTTTGGAAGTCGGACAACCAGTTTTAGCAAGGGGTATCGTGATGACCAGGTAACTGGGTTCACTCACTCCATTTACAAAGCTGGTACTCAGTTGTATCCGGTTAGACTGGAAGCCGACCCCAATTTAGTTGGGAAAAGGCTAGGCAGAGAAAGAATCTAATATTTGACTGTTCTATTGTTTAAGTAGCAATAATGAGAATAAACTTAATTATGAAGATGTAAAAAGCTTTATACTTCAATTACCCCAAATTCCAGAATACGTAATTGTTATTTAGAAGACGATGAGAAAAACCCAAACAAATATCCTACTTTGGTACATTAGCTTCTCCGTTAGTGAATTTTATCTTTATACGGCTCAGTAGCGTAGTACAAGGTGTTCGATTAATTTTATCAGCACTCAATTTTAAATGTACAGACGCCAACACATCAAGCTACTAGAATCTGTCATTCATTTCCTCAATAGATTTGATACGCATGTGGTTGAACCATATGCTTTGCGGTTGATTGGGAAAATTTGACAGTATCGTGGTGTATCGTAGTACATACATACAGTACAGTCAGCCAAAATTGTGGTAGCCAACCGACGAGTATATACATAAACAACGCCTATTTCCACTAACGCTTTGAATTGAATAGGCTCCGCAACTACTTTATCGATTAAAAAAAATCTTTCTGTGTTGGGAAGCTACACTATCCCCAGTGAACATAGCCTAAGTTTTATCCGGGTACAGGAAGAAGCTCTCTATGGAAGAAACTGCTAGAAACTGTAAGTTAGATAAGAGAATTTTACCTAACGTTATTATGTCCCAAATTCTTGTGAGAATGTTAAAAAAAATCTGATAGACAACTTCAGTGGCCGACTGTACAAAGCATTGAACTCAAACTACAAATTCGTAATTTACTTAAATCATACTTGTTCAATACAAATCGCTGTACACGCAAACAGAATTTTTGTAATTTTATATTTCATAAACGCCTAAATAGATAGATATAGACATGCTTGAGTATTTTTGAAAGTAAATCCCAAATGAATTAGCATGCCTCCATTCTCGCGTTCTATTGTGCTAACTGTAAGCAATTCGGTATGACTTAATAGGTACAAATTATACATCAGTTATTGCTTATAAAGTTTATAACGACTTTGCAAACATATTGTGCATATGCAGTCTGCATTACTGGAATCGTTGAATGGATATAAACAATTTTATTAATGGAAATCTCGGTTTTATTGCATAAAGTTGAATACACGTTATGATTGATTGAATAATGTCTTAATATTGTAGGTATATAGATATTTAACATGATTTTATTAGCTTCCTCTGTACAACCATACTATTCTTTACATGAATAGGATTTAAGCTGTTATGAATCGGTTCTTTTTCTAGACCACGGGACTACAGAGTCCCGGATTTTTAGAAGGCGAACGTGGGACCGAAGCCATCACGCTGAAAAACTTTTGAGACAAATTTAATACTATGTAATGGTGACACAAAACAAGATTGTTCCCTCTATAAATAGTAATTATTTGTACTTCTTCTAAGCGTGTTTAGTTTAGGGAGGGGGGGGGGTCATTTTAAATATTATCACTAAGAAAATACAATAAAAATTGCCTCTACTAAACGCAGCATAAATATTCGTTTAAGTATATTCTTTTTTTTATTTACATATCAAAATATTTACATGCATTTAGGTACAAACTTAACAACCAAACTAAATTATTTTTTGGTTATCGCCTATTAAAAAACTGGACTGCATCTCGACTTTCCGAAAACGACAATGATGACGTTCAGTACAAGTGCCCTTAAACATGTTGATTTCCTTGTACACTTTGTCTGTGTGTGTAGCGTATGTAGATATACGCACACACATGCTCTCCGTGTATGCGTATACACAGGTAATTAGAAAAATAACGTCATTGAACTAGATATCTGGCTCTAGGTCTGGCATGGCGGCGATCACGTCTAAGCAACATGACCACTCTCCTCGATACACAAAAAACATATTGAAGTTGCAAAAAAATAGTGCAAGGTTATTTCATATTTTAATAGTTTTATTTTTATACGGACTGCAGTGTTGCTGTTTTTAAATTAAGGTGCTTCTGGCGAGGAAAATGTTAGGAAATATCCTGTTTTTTAAAGATTGTAAAGTTCTTTCGTGTTAAATTATAAATGTGTGGTGTCGAATTGAGAACCTTGTTTTTAGGAAATCGGTTTAAAAAGTCACAACATTAGCAACCTAATTGTTTTTTATAGCCTGCCAATACCTACATAATACATGTTTATATCTCATCTACACTTTCCTTGTAAACAATTGCATGTATAAGGCATTAATTTAAAATAAAATGTATCAATTGAATTCATAAACAAATTATACCTACTTCTGAGCAATTCTAGTTGATCGTGAGGACGCTGCGCGAGCCGGTCGTGCTTACCATAGACGATGGGAATGGCGGGAAACGTGACTGCCTCTGAACGAGGTTCCAACCAAAGCGTCTTTAATGCAACCGCTTAACAATTATTGTCTCTGATAGTCGAAGGTCGAAGCATGACATTAGACAATTTACATTTAATCTGCACCAATTTCAGATTTCGTCAAAACGAATTAATTTGCAAGACGCTACGCACTAATTTATTTATCTTGAATCGCTTTCGTAATCTCTATCACTAATTACTCAAAACAGAAGCCAATTTTGTAAGATGTTGGTTCAAAAACTTTATTGCAATTAATAAAATTATAATTACTAATAACTCAAATAAATGGTTTTACGATCTGTATTACCACACGCAAAAAATACGACATAATACTTGACCTACTTTCTGTGTGATTGGAGGAAAAACTAGGCATTTTCTAGAGATTATTTCTGCCTGTTGGAAGCATAGACCAGGGGTCTGATTCTGTTAGATTTCGTTCTAAAATTCGAATCTGAATCCACCGTGAGTTTCTTGATTGGCCTTCTAGAACTCGGTTCATAATTCGAATCTACCCTAGCGCTTCCCTTGTGAGCATATTTGCGAGTTGAATTCAACTAAATTGACTTCAAGATTTTCACGGATAAAGGATGAGATGACGTAAAAATGGTCATCTGCTCCCGTCATTTCGCACTCAAACTCGATTAAAAGTGTCATCATACCTTAAGTTAAGTGAGAGCGTTTAGCGAAGAGAATGCGTGTTCTTGTTGGAATTTTATAGAATCGACTCGTGCAGGAGGAGTAATAGATTTTGACAACCCCCAAGTTCCAATTTTAAATAGTCTGAAAGCGTCATAGATACACAAAAATATTTACTTACAAATTAATAGCCTTGAGGTAAAAGCGATTAAAATGTTTAGCAATTCATTTTTCAACCGATCACACATTATGTTAATTAATAGACTAAAAACTTGGCTAGTAATTAAATTGGAAGTGGAAAGCGGACGCGACACATCCGCTATGAAAAACTAAATTAAACAATTTTCTCTAATCGGAAGTACATGTATTTCTGTGTAATATTGTCGAGTTCTTTATAGAGGAAAACTTTTTTTTTTAATTGTATGACAATTGACCATCCATTTATTAAAATTTAACTATGTAATTAATAAATCATCATCATTATTATTGGTGGTATAAAGTTATGGAGTGAAAAGTAACTGCATCTCTCTACTACCATTTTATTGCGGTTAGGCGGTTTTCGCACTGTTTTCTTTTGTTTATAATCTTGATTTAGTGTCTAGATATATCATCTATTTATTTATTTCGGGAAAACAAACAGTAGCATATTACAATATAAACAAGTGGTAGAGGTAACAAAAAAATAATTTAACAAATATACTACCCACTACATCATCACTACATCAGCATCATACATTATATAAATACAGGGTGTTTAAGGAAAGGAGTATAGGTACATCCGAACGGAGGTCAATGTCCTATTAAAATTGAACGAAATTCAGCAGAAAAATTGAGAAAAAAAATTGCTGCTCTTCATGCAATTTAAAAATTAAGACTGCAAGTTTAATTTATGTAAAGTGCTTTTTATGAATTTCGTTTTTATTCTGTTGAGATTTGTTTCATTTTAAGAGTACATTGGCCCCCCTTCTGATGTATAGGTACCCCTTATCCGTTACACCTGTACCTGTATCATACATATCTACTGAACATAAAAGAATGATTTTTCAGAGATGTACGATGCATGACAATCATTATAATCTTTGACTAACTTATTAAAGTCTAGTTCCTACAAACAACGCTCTACACTGTGCTTTAAGCTCCAAATATGTTCAAAAACCCAAAGCCATCGTTAAATATACTCCAGTAGGTACCTACAGTCAAAATATTCTATTGCAAAACCCACTTTAGACATACATCTTCGGCGTTTAACTTAGCGTTTAAAGTTTCTGATTTCCAATCATTATTTAAATAATAAATTAACGAGATTGGGAATAAATTAATAATTCTGTCCGTGGTGATTAATTCGCCTACGAATGCCAATGAAATAATATTTTTAACATCGAACCATACATTTTAATTATGCATAAGTATACATATAGCTGATAAAGGAGGATAATTGCAATAGCCGCACGGGTCGATCGATCATATGGTTAATCCATCTTTGCCAGTCGTTACGGGTAGTAAGAAGCCAGAAAGTCTAACAACCAGTGTTACCAAGGGGTCTTGGGTTTTCCAGGTAACTGGTTTTAGGAGGTCAGACAGGCAGTCGCTCCATGTAAAACACTGGTACTCAGCTGCATCCGGTTAAGACTGGAAGCCGACCCCAACATAGCTTGGGAAAAGGCGAGATGATGATGATGATATTCGTATATAACTAGTGGCGTAATATCAATCAAATTAATCGAATAATGAATTCACAAGGATTCCGTCAACTTGCTTGCAAATCTGTTGATAGCACGTGGCACGTTGTCCAAAAACTCGTTCAGACGTTTGATCAAAAAAGGTAAAGAAAACAAATGCTCTTCTATTTTTAAATAAAAGATACTATTACGTATTAAAAAGTGAACAAAACGCAGTCAGATTTAGACGCGATCTTCTTTTATTTTCGTTTAGAACGACGATTGAGTTTGAATGAAACACTACGTTGTAGATCCAATTGAAGTATGCAAAAAAGAAAAAAAAATAAGCTTTCTTGTCTGAGTCATCTGTGAATCTCTGCGAGTGTTTTATAAATAGATATAACAGTTGTTTTGGTTATAATCGATAAAAACTATCAGCTGGTATTATGAATTCTCACGTGTGTTTAAAAAAATAATAAGTGATCTAAATACAACCTATCCATAGACACATAGGAAACATAAGCAACGTATCCGCTCAGGAATTAAATATATCAACTTTTTATACAATTCTCAGTGTGAAATGTTATGACAATATCTACGTGTGACGCAAGAAAGATATTGATAGATTCCATTATCTTACATAAACACAATAGCTAGGTACTCAGGTAGCTAGAAATATACCCAGCAACGTTACCTGCTACATTTAATTAAAACGAGATTGTTTTGATACTAATAAAGGTGCGTATTACTTCACTTTATAGATCAGAAGTGGAGAAAACGTGAAGCTATGTCGCTGGCAATGTTTTGCAACACAAACCAGTCAGGTACGCCAACAATAGGAAATGCACTGCTTATACGTAAGAGTTTAGTCAATTTTTCATCATCGCGCTATGATTTCTTAGGGTGGCAACATTGTGAGATGCATCAAGCACAAACAATCTGTCTTTCCTTAATAGATTTTCAACTTTATCGCCGAAGCATATGGTTCACAGTTGATTGGGAATATTTGTCAGTTTCGGGTAGTATGATGTGCTGGCGTCTGTACGCTGTCTTGATCGTGGATACGTCACGCATTGCGTCACTTTGGATTGGCGGATTACGAAAGATAGTTTGTGCGTAGGACTAAAGTTGGTTGTGAGTACGGTAGGACAAATGTTTGAGTACGGTAGATTATGAGTGATGTGCACGGCCAATGACCATGCTTGTCGCGTGTTAAGCTAGCATCAATTTTATTTGTGCCGTACAATTACAGATTTGTTTTCAACTGCCTCGTTGGTCTAGTAGTCGCATAGCGCGACTGTTCAGCACGGGGTAACTGATTTCCATAGAAAGAACAGCCTAGACGCCATTATATCTTCTTCAATAATCACAACTATCCAACGAGCAAAAAACTGTCACACGCAAAAGAAAAATTCGCTGAGTTGGAGCCAAACCATACAACTAACTAGTTTTCGACCGCAGTTTTAACCGCTTCCTGAGTGAACTACTGGGATTTGCACTAAGATATAAAGTATTATAAATATAGGCTACTTTTTCCCCCTGCAATCTCCCTTGAAAAGCTATTCTATGATACTAGTAAGATTGGTCGCACTTATACCAATTATCACAAACATTGGCCCAAACGTGTCATTACATTTAATTGGAAGCAAACACGAAAGAAAAAATATCATGATTACGATTACCGGTGACCATGTGAAGATTGTTCTTACGTGCGTATAGGCAGTCGACTTGACGAAAAGGTCAGGCGCATTCATTGCAAAGCCGTTGAGAGTAAACAGTCCAGTTGGCGTGTCATAGGATGCAGGTACTGCCGTACACACATCTTTCTCTCCTGTTGCGACTAGCAACACCGATATGAATAGATTGATTTAGAAATAAATAGGGCAACATTTGTATATCGCTCTCTCTCTCTCTCTCTCTTTTTGGTTCGACAAAGAATAAACGCGTGTACAACAGCTCGACTCCGATGTTTTTATTTGGAAATCGAGGACCAGCTCAAGAATATCTACAGTTTGCTACACTCTACAAATCCTCTGTCTCTCTCTGTTTTGGAAATTAGGATCGTCGTGTCATAAATTACAATAGCTGAAATCACTAGAAGCATATGGACATAAATTCACAAGACATGATCCGGTGGACCTTGTTTTCTGAGGGGGAAATCATCAATTGACTTCTCTCGCTGTGGGTGTAGCTGCAGTGTTAGCTTTCAGTGACTATAAATTAACTTTTGTTCTTTCTGGAACCCTCTGTGTGCTAGGGCCGCGGTAACTCTTTTGAACAATCTCGCAACCCCAGCACGGTCCTTGAAGTATGAAATTAATACTTCTCAGAATATCAAAGTTTCTAGTTTCACCATTGTAACCATTTAGCATCAGGACATGGCAGCTATTATTACATGACAGATTATCCCAAACCTTTTAGAAGACAAAAGTTGGACACACGCTACCTAAAATATTTTCGTGTGTTTTTGTTTGTTCCCTTTGACCGCCACGTCGAAAAAAGAAAGACGTATCATTTCATTTTTCACTTTAAAATTCTGTCATGTATTCGTTTGTTTGTCATCTATACGTGACTGTGTTCTGTTCTTAAATCGTTATTTTAAATACCTACTTCTTGAATTACTACGTGTGGTTAATGGCTCTTTAAAGTGTTTTCCGAAGCTCTATAGTGACGCAGACACAGGATGATACCACATCATAAAAATAATCTGCATACAGTTTTAGCTATTAAGCATCCTTTAGCTACATTACTTAGCTGTAAAAAAGAGGAAACGGATTTTAAGACCTCCTGTTATTCTACCACGATGTTTTGCAATCCCATCTTAGTATTTACCTACAGTTTATACCTATTCTTAATCTCGCCAGATCTACTTTTAATTGTAGACAAAAATAATGATAAATGATGTCCATTTTAGACTTCGCTCAGCTTCACAATATCCGAATAGCCACTATCTACCAGATAAATTAAAAAATGGGACAGAATTTGTATGAAATTATCTGCCAAATAAATATCCGGATCTTATTCGTAGGTGGTGAAACAAGCCCTAAATAAAAGAAAACTAAACAACAATATTATTAGATTTAGTTTTTCAAATGTGACTTTAAAGTGAGTTCCTTCATCTGCCTAGCCTTTTCCCAACTATATTGTTGGTCAAAGTGAGATCTAAAATCAGTCACAAGTAAACAAAGTAGTTAATTAACAAAATATTGTCACTTAAGTACATCACCTTAGCCTTGCGGCGCACGTGTAGCTGCGCGGGCGCATCCACAGGCCTTCACACGAATCGAACATGTTTCTTCACATTTCGCAGTTCCATCCGGCGTTTATACAGATTAAAACGTGTACTTTTGGATCGAAATTACAATTGTTTCTTTGGATACGTTGATGTAACAGTATTTTTCCAAAAAACTACTTTGAAATAGTTTGTTATGAACATTTCTTTAGGTGAATATTATGTTTGGAACATTTATTGTAGAAGAATAATCATCCAGCAGGCTCAGCATGGCGATTCTATGTCTATTCTATCAAGAAAAGACACCTTTTTCTGTCAATGTCAACATGTCTTCTACCCTCAGCTTCTACCCGAGCATGGCACCATGGCACAACTCGTCAACTCGCGTTTCTATGAAGTCAAAAACATTCCATAGCATGAGTAAAACCTATACCTACTACGATGAATTTACGTTCAGTTAGATAGTTGCTGTTAATTCGGATTTATTTTCAACAAAATCGACTTGCTTCAATCAGAACTATCGTTAAAATCGTTTCGTAATCAAACGTGGACACGCTTCAGAGATATCTTGATCGAGCTATTTATGGGATAACCAATACATTCCATAAAGGACATGAACCCAGTCACAGAAAATCCTAATTCTTAGCAATAAAAAAAACATTCTTGTTACAGTATTGCATTCGATCTAATACATTTTTCATAGACGCGCCCACTCTTGTCGCAACTGTAGTCTACATAAAGCATTTTACCTAGTAATACTTTTATACTTCTACTTAGTGGGATTCGCATGATAAGTATGAACATCTAATGATAAGTAGGTATGAACACCTTCTCTTTTAACCACCACCTATTACCACAGATTAAAGAACTTTGATTTTTGCATTATTTTTACAAGCCACCGATTTTAGAGTCTTCTTTTTCCCTGTGGGATGTCGTCAAATGACGCTGTGGGTGCAGCTGGATGGAGTGTCAGACTTCTACTAATTAAAACCCACTTTTATTCCTTCTGAAGCCCTTTGAGAGTCAGCGGTAACTCATGCGCATAATCCCGCAGCCACATTCCGTCCTTCTGGAGCCTAGACGTAGAGAGAAGGAAGTGCAAAACTGCATTACACCTCTCGTCAAAAAACTTTGCCGGTCTGAATTTAGTCATTGGTTGTTCAACGCATGCGTAGTATTATTTAGAACATTTTAACTGTTGCGTAGTCATTGAGTTATATAGTTGTACAGCGTTCGGCAATGTTATTCCATGAAATAGAGCCAACATAACGTCTTACGAGTGTGTTCTTGTGTCTACAGAACACATAAAAACTAGTACAGTGTATTTGTGCCCACATTCTCCGTGGAAAAAAAGGCGCTTACGTAATCTCGTATCCCTACGTATAAGGAACTCCTTGGTAATATTTACGTAAACGAGCGTTCCACAAAACCTATCGACAGGTTAATTGGAGCACCGGCCGATGTCGTAACGGCAGTTGTTAAGTGAAAACTTACGGCTTTCCAAAGAATTATTTAAACTGGATTTAAGAAAAAGTTAAGTTTTGCTCAGCCCACGTCATGTTATATAGGCTCATTACATATACATATAACGTCCACTCCAAATGATGTACCTACCTACTTATACACCGTCTTTAGAGAACTGAAAATCACCACTTTTATGAGGTCTATTTTACAAAAGACAGTCCCCAAAAAACGTCCGCCTGTCACCACCTCCTATGTGTTAGAAGAAGGAATGGTAGAGCAAACTTCATAGCAGCACAATTCTGTTTATATATGGCTTGAAGAACCGGTTTATTACAAAACAAAAGAATAAAAAAATATTACATGAAGTATCAAAGGGGACAGAATGCTCACGGTCTTTATAAAGAGCGATCTAAGCGGCTTGTTGACGCTTCCAGTGACCCAAAGGCTGGCTATTACTTTAGTCAGAGAATAAGCTTTGAAATTCAACGTGGCAATGCTGCCAGCCTCTTGGGCACGCTACCAGTAGACAGCGATGGGGACGAATATTCCGACGTACTTTTAATTTTTTATGTAAATATTTGCACCATATACAACCATTTCTATTATACTTTGTTGTAAAATAAGTAAAAAGTGTCAAATTCAGTTCAATTGGCTAGCACACACCTTCTACTCAAGCATCTATACAAAAGAAAATTGTTTAAATCATATACTATTGCCTCCATTTGGTGCAAATAGCTTTTACTACTAACCTATTTGCGTTATAACCATGTACATTATGCCTTGCATACTTTTTCATGCGACGTTCATGTCGTAAGATGTTTGATTGTAATGTCGTTCGACTTTCGAACAGGCGAGCTAGCGACCTGCATCGGAACCAGCCTCTGCCTAACTCGAAGTATCTCAGAATAACCGATACCTACGAGTAATTAGCTAACCAATTGCACAATTAAACAGTAACTGTCTTATCTCAACTAACTGTTATTACTTTGAAATTGAAACAGGTCGTACATTGAATATAAGTGTATAGTTTTTTCTAGTGTCATAGTTTATTAAAACAGTATTCTATGTGCGTTGAGTGCACTACCGTGAGAAACAGGCGATGTTGTTAATTCTTATGTTTTATTTATCTAGAAACGGACTAGTTTGAATTATGAGGTAAGAATGGTTTATATTTGATTTCTATACGTCTATATTATGAAAAGTCTTTTTTGTTTTTTTTTTATGGTGCTAGCCCCTATTAACAGTTGAATAATTTTCTTCGCGGTGACGCCTGAATGCCTATTTTTAAGGCACAAAAAGCAGCGTCCGCGTCGCTATCAGAACGTGCTATTGGCGTAGCGTAGCTCCGCTTGAGTTGAGTCTACACTCTGGTTTCTGTGTATCTAAGACTTAGTCACACTAATATTATAAAAGCGAAAGTGTGTGAGTGTGTGTATGTTTGTTACTTCACGGGCAAACGACGGAAGAAATTTTGATAAAACTTGACAGTAATTTGGAGTCAGTAGAATAAAATACTTATTAGGGTTTTTATCCGGATGCGGGAAGTAGTTCCTTCAGTTTGTGGATGTTAGTAAAGACGTCAGCACGTCAGGCTACCCGAAACTTTCAAATTTTCCCAATCGACTTAGCACCATACGCTTCAGCAATAAAGTTGAAAATCTATTAAGGAAAATAAATCTGATGTGCTGGTGTCTGTACAATTTAAATGTGACGTTCACCTAGTAATACACAATATTTGCATTGTATAACAAAAACACAAATACCTATTTATAACCAAAAGTCACTCACACGAACGTTACGTCACGTATTAACTAATAGTTACTGCCTACGTACATATCTGTTCTTGAGTTCACGCAAAAATTTGCATCTATTATAACGTAGTTATTACCCAAAATACAGGCTTTTGTATAAAACATCTGTTGTTTTGATAACTAGAGATATAATTTTGTCACTAGCTCAAAATAATTATCTACAAGTAATGATTAATTCTAATATTGTTGGAATCCACAGCACCTAAATTAGAGCGCTTTATTAGCGAAGCGAATCTGAAAGAACTTAAATTGAAATAAAATAAAAGAATTGTTTTGACGTAATCAGTCATTACGATTGTCTCATACAAATGGCGCCCAGCGCAATGAACAACTAGGTTCAGAAATAATCGTTTTTATTCTAAACTAGCGGTCGCTCGCGGCTCAGCCCGCGTGTGTGTCGGTATTCGCGACAAAAAGCCTAAGTTTGATCCCATGTGTTCAACTATTTAAAAGAAAATTCAGCATTAACTGATAGGGACAAGACTCGAAAATAGTACCTAAGGCCTCACTTTTGTAGCACAAGCACACTTTAAGTAAGTTTGTACGTGGTAGTGTAGTGGCTAAATACCAGCCTCTCAAGTATGAGTGCGAGTTCGATACCAGGTCAGGCAAGTACCAATACTACTTTTCAAAGTTAACTGTTCTTTCTAAGTACATATGTACATATATCTTAGACACTAATGACTTAAGGAAAACATCTCGACGAAACCTGGACTACAAAGTCTGAAATCATCAACCCGCATTGAACAAGCGTAGTGAATTAATTAACGCTGAATCCTTCTTCGTGAAGAGGCCTGTGCCCAGCAGTGGGACAATAAAAAAGACTGATTTATCATCAAACTGTCGTTTAGTTAAGTAGGCAAAAGGGTCGAGCGCTCTGTAATATTACTAAATACTGTGACGGCATAACTTAGAGGCTAATTTGATTAATCGTAGCGTTACGCGTTGTCAATGAAATCTTTTGAGAATAAAATGTGACCTTTTACCTTTCACGATGTTGCACGTGTCGCCTTAAAAAATGTTTCTACTGATCTTTTGCGTCATATATGTCGTCGTTAACCGTTACGGATGGCCTGAAGCCAGGAAGTCTGATACCAGTCTTGCTAAGGGGTATCGGGTTGCCCGCGTAACTGGGTTGAGGAGGTTAGATAGCCTGACGATGACGATGATGTTATGGGAACGATATAAATTGCGTTAGATCTAATGGCACAACAACTAATATTTTTCACTTAACAAATTAAATTTTCATAATACGATTGTGTGTAAAGACGAACGTGTAACCAAAGAAACGATAGATGGATTGTGTGAAAGTGGATATAGCTAAAAAATAATGTTACTTGTGGAAGAAGGAAACGTTCTACCCAAAAAAAAAATTTCTTAAAACCATGTTCACAGTTTGTTTGTATCTTTTAACATAATTCGTCAGATTGTCTGTGCTGATCTTAAAATCTGTGATAAACTTGAAATTTTGAAGGAAAATGGTTCAATTATTTTCCTCGTGCGGACAAAACCACGGTGTGAAGCTATACCAGCATCTAGAAACTAAACACCGTCCTTTTTTTATAAAATTTTATTAACAAACCCGTGTTGGCCATCTTCGTGCCGAGCAAGGTCAGTCAACCATAGACAACGCGAACCTATCAACACTACTTAGTCGCTTCCCGCCATATCGGGAAACTTGTATTTTGGCCAGGCTCTCGCAACTAGAGGTCGTTATCATTTCGATTGGGATCGTCTCGGACTAATCGATTTGACTCGATACTACCTACTGATTAATTACTCCACTTAGACTTTTATGATCAATATATTAAAAAAAAAAAACATTTTATTGAAAAAGCTACAAAATGAAGAGTTACCAACATTATTTTATAAGAGTTATTATAAGAGTTGGCGTATTGACGAACTTTTACGTCTTATTTTGTTTTTCTTTTCTTACAAATTTTCAAATCAGTTGTTATCTTTTAGGAATCACCTCAACGAATGTTTCAAGTTTTTTTTAATACACTGGTCGTGTCAATAAACCTCATAACAGATCTAAAGCTGTACGACCTGAACACGCATCAAACAGCTTTGTTTTTAATAAAAACGATTGCGTGTATAGTTACATAACTAATCAACCTCCAATCAACATTATTTGTTTCCAGTCGCGGTCTATTGTCAAAATGCTAACCTTAAACTTTTATCACAGTCACATTATAAAAAAGAAAAATGTCTTAAATAATTCATTCAACAAAAGAAAATATTTGATAATAGGGTCATTAGTTAAATAACAGGCTGTGAACAAGAAAATGAACTGTCCATTATTCTTAAAAGTACTGATAAGCGTAAATACGAAGCCAACAATTTTCGTGGCGCGATACAATCGAAATAACCTTCCTTCGCGTAACTTAGAGAACATAATTCATGTTTTCAACAATCGTATTGTTATCGAATCTATCTCGCGCGGGCTCGAGGCCAGTCAGGTGCCCGACAGCTCGATTGCCCGACGCCCGACTGTCCAACAGCTAGACGGCAAACACCGCAAACCATAAAACAATGATCATAGGAGTTATTCTACAATTATTAGAAATAGGTACTCGTCACAGGACTCGTCAATGTTGATTCGCTCATCAACCGATATTCTAGCGATCGAATTAGGGATATTTATGAATTGTTTATTGTATTAGTAATTATTTGCTATTATAGCTCGTAAATTGTTTAATTTTGGTCTTATTTCTAAAAAAGCCGCTATGAATTAAATTCCTCTTGATTTCAGTTCTCTTCAAAATTATTGATCAAATTAAGTTTAAATCAATAATTTAACGAATTGTTATGATATGGTAAAATAGATACAGGAGTATCTTTGAGTGATTGCAATGGACTAATGTTTGCTCCAGTTTCATGAAGCACGGAAAAACTCTACTTACAAACAAACGTAAATAATTAAATCAAACTTAGAAATTTTTATTTTTTACGGGATATACATATTGGCGTAAACAAAATCTGTCACAAAGAGCATTTCTGAAAAAGAACTTTGAAAAAATACTTGATAAAAAATATAACTATAAATATTTTTTGTTTATCATAAATATAGTGACACAATTATCCATAAAGCTTATACAGTCAATATCTGTCAGTACGTATTATTAATTTAATCGCTGTAACAAGCCACGTGAATGTTGGCCGTTCAAACAAATACAACCTTATGAAGGACACTGTTCCATTACTTCAGATGTAGGTGCTAACTCAACACAACACAGACTTGTCCAACACACACACACACACTACAGTACCACAACAATTTAGACTGATAATTGCTCAGCCTTAAGTTTCAAACTCGATTTAAGCTGATAACGGTAACAAAATTAAAAATCAATAAATGTCAATAGGTCTCCGTGTTCAGATATTGCGTAAAAATGTATTCGCTTGTGTTATCGCAGTGAAGATGAAAGAAATCGATGTTGTATAGACGAGGTCAAGGGTGAATCGCGACTAGCCAGTGCGTAGTGTGAACTCCGTGAACCGATCTCGAAACAGTGCGTGTAGAGGCCTACGGTGACCCCTCCGTAACTAAAACAAGCGGTCAC
This sequence comes from Heliothis peltigera, assembly GCA_958496145.1. Classification (NCBI taxonomy): domain Eukaryota; kingdom Metazoa; phylum Arthropoda; class Insecta; order Lepidoptera; family Noctuidae; genus Heliothis; species Heliothis peltigera. The sequence continues at coordinate 13,077,641 of OY292321.1, read as the reverse complement.
AAGATATTAACCCAAATACCCGATCTGACGATACTAATGAATATTGTGTAAAACAAATACGTAAACATTCGACAGTTGACCGCTGAGAAAAGGTCACTGCAGACAGTGCGATGACTGGATATCTAACGGTGATTGTTAACGACGTCATAATATCTAGCGAGCTATATATATTCGGTATCTAAATGTCGCATTTCAGGGACCGATGACTTTCCGATGCGAATAATCACTGTGTCGTGAGTTATTAAATATTTGGCGTCCACAAGGCCGCGGTATCGGTTAACAAGCCTATCTTTGAGCTGTCCGAGCATGATACACAGTTCATTATATCCTATTATAAAAATAAATTGGCAAAGCCTTCTCCGGATTCGGATATTCACGAGAAACTTCATAATAAATCACACGAATTAGTACGTCGGGCACAAAACATATTTTAGTTATTATTTGCCAAGAGGCGGAGGATGAATTGAGTCTTTGTCGCGAATTATGAACGAGTATTGAAGAAAAAGATCACGTTCATGAGTTAGTCAAGCGGGCAGTCATACAATGTCAACTTAATTTGGTGTAGCAGCCTCCATTCAGTCAGATGTCGGTCTCTCGAATGTAAAAGTTTAGATAATCTGATCGTTGAAGGTCGCTTTTGAAATCCCCTCGAGCTTTGTATAACCTGACTGGAGCTACCGGCGAAGCGATCACACAATTTTGATGTACATATGTATGAATAGATCTGAAATGGCTACCACCTCAGATTTGATTACGAGCTACGATATCGCTTGAAAATACTTATTGTTGCTTATATGTTTTTGATGACTGAAGTATTTCGAAAGTGCTTTCTGTATGCTGTAGATCTTGGTACAATTAGTTTTACAGTTATGGATATCTGTTAACAAATAACGAGTGTTTAAACAATTGTCGGCACGAATTGTCGTGTCGGACTGAGCACTAACGCGGCGTGGTGTGGCAATCGCCTTTCGTCGAACGCAATTTATAAAATTATGTTCGACATCATTTCGAGAGCCGATTCTTAACTCGCTTCGAGTTATCGTAGATATATGTTAATGTCTTGATGATGAAAATTAACTATGTTACCTTTGGATTGCCAATAAGTATAAGTAGATGAGTACGGTCGCATCGTGCGTATGAGCTAGGTAAATAATGTTATGAATTACAGTCTTACTAGCTTGCGCCTGCTCGTCACTCACAACTCTAGGGAACTGAATCCCGCAAACGTATTGAAGTAGCTTATGTGTTAATCCAAGATGTCTGCTTTTTGCATTCCAATTTTTATCATAATTGAACAGGCCGTTTGAGAATACAGACAAACTTTCGCATTTATATATTAGTGCGATAAGTAGGATTCGTGTCTAATGAAGGGGTTTAGTCAAATTTTAAGTAAAAAATAAACAAGTTCTTTAAAAAGCGTATAAGTAGAGCATGTTATTATCATCATCCTCCTGCCCTTATCCCAAATTTTATTTTTAATTTTATTTTCTTCTTCTACACTCTTCTATCTGCCTTTATCTCAGAAGTAAAAAAAATTTTCTAGCCTTATCGACTTTAGGTATGTTCATTGTATTTGTACACATTTAAAATAAAAACTAGGTTAATAAAAAACATATAAAAAACAAAACAATTACAAAATAATTAGGTCCAGGTGTGTGCACTTTTCATTTACGAGGGAAATTCAGAGAAATACATAATTATATCTTGTTGTCAGTGTTACGAAATGATATATATCTACAATCTACATATTCGTGTATTCTGGTTGATATTTAACTGGGCCTTGGTAAAGCAGTTAAATCGTAACATTGAAAAGAAGGGACAGTAAGAATAAACAAAAAATACTAGCAGGTTTGCAAGAAATATGCAAGAAATACGCATATGTATAAATATTGAAACGGTATTATGTGACTTTAAGTAAAGTTACTATTTTACGCTACCTGTCAAATGCCAGCACATAAAGCTACCCGAAACTTTCAAATCAACTTTGAACCATATGTTTCAGTGATAAAGTTGTAAATCTATTATGGTAATTTGACAGATCAGTTTGAGGTGCTGGCGTCTGTACATAGTAGCCTGGTGATTGAAAATAACACTTGAACATCATTAAATAAAGTTTAAAATTAATGTATGAAATTACATTTTGGAAAGCTGAAACCCTGCTTATGGATACCTCTTAGAACTGAAAGCCTTATTTATCTAAGAACAATAAAACTTTTTTTATATATTGGTGAAGGGCGGTCGTTTTTAGGGCTTTCAAGAAGTGCTGATTGTCAACCTATTTTGAATAAATGACTTTTTATCAGTCAAAGTCGTTGATAATGTCATATTGTCACTTTACTTCGGCGAACACACAAATATAACTTTTAACTAATCTAAATGACCTCGTCAATCGTACATTCGTATCAATGATGTTAAATTGAGATTAAGAATTGTGTAATTAAAATATGGGCTGTTATAAAAAACTTAAGATATCAATGTTTCCGTTCACTATGACTTTTAATTTTGAGGTTGAAAAAGCCATTAACGTGCTTTGGCACTCGTTTTTAGTGCATTTTTTTGTTCCGTAGTATGTGAATAAATCTAGACTACTTTGTATTTTTAAAAAGCAAATATTTGTATTTATGAATCGTGGAAATCATCAACCCACATTGAACAAGCGTGTAGTGGTGATTGACGTTCAATCCCACTCCATGTGAGAGGTCTGTGTCTAGTAGTAGGACGATAAAAAGGCTAATGATAAAAAAAAGTAAGAAACAAAATGCTATCGCTAAATGAACCTCTGGGGCTCAGCTCCCTAAGCTCAGCAGTCCAGCGTGATTAGCATTGCGCCAATGCGCCATTTTGAAAAACTAACTACTAAAACTGCATAACCAAAATCTTGTGATTAGTGCCAAATATCTGTTTCGCGCCAACCCAGTTATTTCTGAATCAATCTGAACGAAAAACTGGTGTTTTCCAAAAACGACACCTGATTCTAGTTACTAAACCTGGTGTTAAAGCTGTACCTACGTAGGCATTCTTCAACAAGGTTAATGGAAGCAGCATCAATCATCTACATATTGTTTAGGATTCGAAGCAGATAGCATCTGCTATATTGCCTTATATCTCTCAATTAGATGCGATCGAGTTACGACCTGTTTTTTTTTAACACATGCCACAAAAAGTATATTGAGTAAGTAGGCTTAGAGCACCGAGCGTCCAACTGTCCAACTACACATTGTTATTGTCAAATAACTTTGCGCATCTGAAGTGAGATTACGACGCCTCGCGCATGCGTGTACAGTACCTACCTACTGTTTTGTTCACAGATTTTGACTGTCATTAATACGCGGCAATTTTTTTCATTATAACTCTAAGGGCCAGTTTCACAATCTCCGAATAGCCACTATCTACCGAATTTAAAAATGGAACAGATTTTGTATGAAATTATCTACCAATAAACTGATTGGAACTTATTCGTAGGTGGTGAAACAGGCCCTTAATTTATAAAGACACCCAAAGAAGTATGCGTCAACCTTTCTATACATATTCCTGTAATAGTACTTATCATTATTAAATAGAAATACATCTAAAATCTACTTAAAAATGAGCAGCAGATAAATCCCTCCTTTTTTTAGACGATACAAACACATCCGATGGTACGATCTAGACTCAATTTGCGTGGGCAGAGCGCCTCTGCAGGGTACAGAAACTTCGCAGCAAATATCAATATACCTAAGGTTATTTTAAGTATATTACGTGTGTTCTCATGGGTCCAAACTTGTTTACAACAGACCTATTTGGGCTATCTTTAATAACATTGTTTTTAAATGTATAAAAAGACTAACGAATACGTCTTAAGATGTATCTGATGCTGTCTTTTGGTCTTGAAATATAGATGGTTCGTGTTTAGAGTTCTAAAAGCAAATAAATATAAAAAATAATAGGCAACAACATATCAACTCTGAACTCCATTCATGAATTTTTAAAAGGCGTCCTACACGACCCAAACCGAACGCCGACAACCTTGGTCGCGTCTCCCGTCGGCCGACAGCGTTCCACAAGGTTGGAGCCTACCACGGACGCAGTCCGTCGCGAAGTATGCGACCAAGGTCGTCCAAAGGCGATGGACTGTGCCCACATCTAGTCGGCCGACCAACGTCTACACGGTAGATTTTCACTCCAACTGGACCAAGGTCAGCTCTGTCGGCGGTCGGTTTGGATCGTGTAGAACTCTTTTAATTATGTGATATAAAATAACAAATGAAAGCAGGCACGTTCGTATAAGAGTCGAAAGTCAAATATTTTGACGAATAAATTCAAATGAGAGACCACCAAACCGCTAAATATTATCATAGCCATGCATATTCGCTCTGATTAAATTAAGAATTTGCATTGATATAAATATGAAGTGCATAGAATATCACGTTAATACTACATTGGCATGATAATTTATTACTGGGAAAGTTATTGCGGTAGTTTAGTAAGTCAACTAATTATGATATACATCCTGGACGCGAAAGTTGTCAAAATTTTTAATTTTTTAAAGAATTTGGACTTAATATAATGTCAGTAGTCACTAGTCACGCTTATGCGTTGCTTATCATGGCAACATTTTTCTATGATAAGTAAAATCATCATCTATGCTAATATTATAAAGCAGAAGTTTGTTTATTTGTTTGGTTGAACGCGCTAATCTCAGGAACTATTAGTCCGCTTTGAAAAATTATTTCAGTGTTAGATAGCCCATTTATCGAGGAAGACTAGGCCTTAGGCTTTTTATCCGACAACGCGGAGTTCTTCCTACGGGACGCGGGTGCATCTTCCTATCTTACGCAGATAAAACATAGCCTATGTTTACTGGGGAAAGTCAAACTTCCAACCCTTTTTCCAACTATGTTGGGGTCGGCTTTTTGAGGAGTTTCGAAACCTATTCAATCCAAAAATCTGTTATATGATGATGATATATATAAATGATGATAATATACCCTATTCTATGTAGTTCTGCACTGTGACATTTTCGATACAGATTTAATAGAATTAATTAGAGGTCTTAAATCTTATTGCCTACACGGCAATATTGGTTGCAACACTAAAATTAAATTTGATGATTGCCAACACCAATTTGTATTCAAACAAACATGGCACCTGTAACGAGGTGATTTCAATTAAATTCAGAAGATCAAATCTTTAAGACTCAGACTCTGTCGGGGCTGTGGGTTGCTCGCAAGAGTTACCGCGGCCCTAGCACACAGGGACCTCCAGAAAGAACATAGTGGGTTTTAGTCAGTAACAGTCTGAAACTCCCTCCAGCTGCACCCACAGAGGGAGTTGTCATTTGATAATTTCCCACTGAAAAAAGAATAGGCCCAGACTCCACCGCAGCGGAGCGAAGCGGATATGTTCATAGACATCATCTGCCATCCTTTTCCAAAACTATGTTTGGATCAGCTTCCAGTCTTAACCGAATGGATGCAGCTGAGTACCAGTGTTTTACATGGAGCGACTGCCTGTCTGACCTCCCTGGGCAACCCGATACCTCTTGTTGTAAAACAACAAATAAAAATTCATGAGGTATTTACACTCGATAATATACCTGAGCCGAAAATATCTATTAGTTGTTCAAAGCCATTTCCGTGGATTGTTGTCCTAAAACAGATCGTGAAGAATAACGACAAATTAATACAAATACATTCGCTTTGCTCCATTTATGTAACAAACGATCCTATATCAGTGCTCAATGACTATCGCCGCCCACTCACTGGCGTTTGCTGTCATTCCACGTTGAAACATGTCAATGGATAAAGATATACGGTTTGAGTTGAATATTACCATAAGCAGGCTTCCGTCCTACAATCGAGGGGTTACGTAAACCTAGGTAAAGCGCTACAGTCGCTGTGATTAGCTGCGCAATACACCGGTTAATAGTTACTGCACTTTTGAATTGAATGTGTTACGAATAACAAATAGTTCGAAACCAATCAATTTAGTCTGTCGGGAATCAGGGCTTGTACATGAAATGTTATACCTTTTGTTGCAATAAAGAACTTTGTTTTTGTTTTAGGTTTTAGTAGTAGGTAGTAGTTACAATCTATTTATTGAAACTGAAAGATATGTCAATTCGAGCACATTTGTAGTAGCATAATTGTGTTGCGGGGGAGTTTGTTCCACAATTTCTTCTTCCCAACCATAACACATAGGAAGCGGTGAAGGACGGGCGTTGTTGGAGACTGTCTTTTGTGAAATTTACCTTCAAAAAGTGCTGATTTTCAGCCTACTTTGAATAAATGACTTTTTATCTTTCTAGCAAAGATTTCGCCGACGTATATTATGTTATGAACAATTTAAGCCGTCAAATAAAAATGTGTAAGTAGTGCCAGAATTTGTTTCTCTTACACGGACTTTTCAATGTAATTTAACAACACTGATTGCAATGATAACGTATCATGAAGTTATTATAAAAATATGTCTGTTATTAGCACGCTGTGTTATTTATGCTTTTGATACGCTTCATTGATCTATATCGCAATTGATGCGGCGCAAACGCATGGCATCTTTACGAAGGTACTGAGTCTATATTAATACTATAAAGCAGAAGAGTTTGTTTGCTTGTTTAACACAAGTATTCTCAATAACTATGGGTCTGAGTTGAAAATTTTTGTTCAGTGTTAGATAGTCCATTTGGATGGGTGACCATATTGTCATGACGAGATCCTCCGTGTGGAAGGAACGTTAAATTGCTGGGTTCCCGCTGCCATTTTTTACAACTTTGATATTCGTTACGGGTAGCCAGAAGACAGAAAGTCTGACAAACAGTCTTACCAAGGGATATCGGGTTGCCCAGGTAACTGGGTTGAGGAGGTCAGACAGGCAGTCACTCCACGTAAAACACTGGTACTCAGCTACAACCATTTAAGATGGGAAACTAATCCCAGCATAATTAGGGAAAAGGCTACGCAGATGGCAGACGCGTTTATGAAGGAAGGCTCTAGGCTATTTTTATCCGGGTGCGCGGAGTTGTTCCTAAAACTGCTAACGGAAGCTAGTGGGTAAATAAAAGCGACAATAAGTGTTATTGGCAACAGCTTTGTATCAGTTAGATAACGTTTTCTGCAACAGCTATTAAGCTTAAGTGGATTCAGAACCACCATAATGGATGACTGAAACTAAATATGATCACTCTACTTATTCTCTGTTCCTTGTTTTACGTAATTCGATCGAGAATTTCTGCGGACAAAGAGAATTTAGAAATTGTTGTTTGTAATGAACAATTTCTATATATCATAATCTATATATTAAATAAAATAAGCTGAAGTGTTTGTTTGCTTGCTCGAACTCAATAATCTCAGGAAATACTGGACCAATTCGAAAAATTCATCTATCACGGACCACCTAGGATATTTTTCTTGAGATTTTCGTTGTTCGTTTAACACTGAGAGTATTTTTCTGTCGGGACATCGAACCGCGATAGTAGACCGCGATGGGGATGAGATTGTTTTTAGTCGATTGTCGATGGTTTTTAGTTATTTATGTTAACTAGTTATTTATAGCATATAGAATTAGTTTTAAGTATTTTTTTTATAATAGTAAGTGTAAATAAATAATAGTAAATAAAACATTTAAAAGTCTACCTTAAAAAAAACCGCGATAAGTAGCTAAATAATAGCTTTACCACAGATTAATTGCTTTTAATATTTAATCAAACTTTTTTATCCGGGTGCACGGAGTATAGTTCCTACAGAACGTGGGTGACACCGCTATCGGAAGCAAACATCTTGGGCCTTTATCCATTGTGAATTAAGTATTAAGTATTCGTTTCTTATCACCGGCTCTAAACAATAAGTCTAAAACAATGAGTATTCCATTTATCCTTTATATTTTCGGCTAGCTGTTTAGTCACAAGCCAAGAACATTCAGATTATGCAAGTCACGGCAAGAGGCTTTGCAGTCGCTCACATTACATATCGCCGCGGCATAATGATGGGTACCCTTTACTGACGCGAACCCCATGACCCCATGCCGTAACCCGTCCCGGAACTGCAAATGTGACGGAAAAATTGAAGCAGGTAAACTCGAGACATTGGCGGTGATAAATGAATATGTTATTTGCTATCGTGTCCTCATAATAAAATGATGCACACTTAACTCACGCGACCCCATGCCGTTACCTATCCCTCAACTATATAAGTGGTGGAAAAATGTAACTAGCAATAATATAACTTTAATAATGATACATGATCAGGAAAAGAAAAAGAATGAAGAGAAGGCAAAACTGACCCATAAGTTTCATGGCTAAGGTCTGTTTTTTTCATAACTTATGGGTTAGCCCTAATGAAAAACGCTTAGAATTAAATAACAAGCGACCCTAACTTCGAATATCATTTCATAATTAGGCATATAATATTTTAAGTCTTTGAACTTTAAGTCTAAATTATGTTAGACGGTAACTCATTTATACATAATATCTTCGTTGAAGAAGGCCGCATTCTATATAATTTAGCGCAGAATCAAATTATAATTATAATGTGTCATTATTTATCTCTTTTAATTGCCATACACTATAGCTATGGAGTTTCTTATACATTATTTACTTCTAACGAACATATTCCGTAGGTTTACTAGCATTTTGAAAGTCGAGCAAAAACCGTGAAATACAACCAACAAGCCAAAAGTTTCGATGCAGTAGTTTAAATGATCACCTTTCTATTGTTATTGTTGTAATCTGTGGTAAATTTATGATCTAGATAATCTGTGGTATATTGTTAAATTGTTCTTCTTTTAAAAATCCTGCTATGGTGCTGCTCGTGTTAATCTATACATATAATAAAACAGTAAAAAATCCGTGTCTGTACAAATAATATATTGACAAAAATAATAACTGAGGGGGGTTTAGAAAAAGCAATAGAACACGAATCCGAAAAAAAAATTATGTCTGTTTGTCTGTATGTCTGTTTGTCTGTTTGTCTGTTTGTCTGTTTGTTTGTACGCGCTAATCTTCGGAACCACTGGACAGATTTGAATGATTCTTTTTTTGTTGTATAGGTGTTAGGTCGGGGCAACATATAGGCTATAAATTATCTTGGAAACTTGAACACCTGATGCAGAACAGCAACAGACCAGCTTAACTATAAGAGATAGAGAAATGCTGCCATAGCAAAAACTGTTCCACGTGATGAGCATTTTCTTCTGCGAGATAAAATTTGAAGATCTGGAACAGCTGTTTTGGACCTCCTAGAGCCCAGCTGCACCATTACACATATAGAAATGGCGTCTTAGCAAAAGTTGTTCAGCCTGATGAGCACTCGCTGTTGACGTATAAAAATTGAAGATCTAGAACACCTTCTATGGAACTCTAAGAGCCCAGCTACACCATCAAACATATAGGACTGACGTCTTAGAAAAAGTTGTTCGGTCTGATAAGCATTTCCGGTTGACTTATAAAAATCTAAGATCAGACACATTTGATGTGAAAAACCTCCCTTTTTTGAAGTCGGTTAAAAACAACATCAGCTGAAAGTACCTCAGCGATGTGAAAGTTGTAACAGTTTAGGACTGCGTTTCGTATAGACGCCAGCACATCAAGTTACCAGAAACTGTAAATATTTTCCAATCAATTTTGAACCATATGCTTCTGCGATAAAGTTGAAATTCTATTTAGGAAATTTAACAGATTGGAAATTTTGACTTTGGTAGCTTAATGTGCTGCATCATTGAAGATGAAAACTCCCATTTTTTTATTTTATCGCCATAATATTCCTTCGCATTTACGTTATTTCAGTTTTTAATTTTCTTTAGATTTTTTGAATTGACACGGTAGCCTGCCAGGTTGTGCAATAGAGCAGACGTTTAGATTTTTAAGGATCAAGTATCTTCACAACAAAACTATAACTATGCTTACAAAAAGTTAAATTGTTTCCATTGTCCAAAGAAGCTAAGATTCATCGGATCATAAGATCCCTAGAATCCAACGAAGAGCTAATTTAAGTGTGGAGAGGCTTGATGCTGTTCGAGGACATAAGGCTGCAACTCGCACCGATGAAACCTTTTCGGATCGAGAATTACGCCCGCGTGTTCAGCGTATTTACGCTTCCACATCCAGTTCATAAAGAGACCAAAGAAGGGTATGTTGCGCCACTGACCGCTGGTTCGGAGAAACCAATTACCGATACAGAATCATGCTTGACTTCTCAGCGTATTCGCACATCTACTAACGCTTATGAAAGCAGTAATTAACCTAATGCACGACTAATTTCTGATCGAGATTATCATATATTGTCCAGAATGATGGCATCCAGGCCGATTGTCGGCTACAGCGGCCGTTCTCTTTTATGGATTTATCAACTTTTTTATTTATTTAAAAAAAAAAAATTTATCAACCAGCTGCGCAGGACGTTTATTATAGTGCTCAAGCATTCGCGCAGATACAGGTGCACTCTCTACTCCCTCACTCTCACAGTCCGATGGGACGGCAATCCGACATGACCGGAGACAGATCAGGCGCAGGACCGAAATTTACGTGCTCTCCGATGCACGGGTGAATCAGTCACCAACTTCCAGACTCCAGGCTGCTTTATGAAAGTTTCTCAAAACTCACAAAGCGATTTCGACCCGGGAATCGAACCCGAAACCCTGTGCACAGTAGTCGCGCCTTGCGACTACTACATCAATGAGGCTGTTTAGAATAAGCACATAACGAAATATTCAAAAGCAGTTAGAAAGTGGAAGAGACGTATAAAATTGAAGATCTGGAACAACTGTTATGGTAATCCAAGCGCCCAGCTACACTGTTAACTATTGGGATTGACGTTAACAAAATGTTCAATTTGAGACATTACAAAAAGAAATCGTCTCGCGCATTCTATTGTTTTCCCGTCCCCGGACTCATAGAATTCGATATCAGACTTTTCAAATCTTCGATTTTGACGGCCCTGTAGTCGCTGGCATAAGCGACTGGATCCGCGTACGAAGTCGCGGGCAGAAGCTAGTTTTGAATAAATAAAGTATGGGTATTATCATTAAAATCCCTAATTTTATTCACCCTTTCTAGAACAGTTAGACATTATTGATTTTGCTGTAGCAATAGTATCTTTGTTTAATGTTTGCTATTAGTAATTACTTACGTCTTACGTCGTAGAACAAGAAATAATAGCATCATTTTGTATATTGAAGTCTGTAATTCTAAATCAAAAACTTTCACTTTGCGCCAGACATAGGCACAAGGACTCGAAGATGAAAATAAATCATTGATTAAAAATTATAAATAACATTACAACATACCATAATGATATAACATTTATACACGTGAAGTCTAATGGAGAACGTTTAGCGTGTTTGTGTGTTTATCATGCATCTAGGTTAGCTAGTATGGATCTCTCTTAATTATTAAATATACAAATGTGTTTGCAGTTACGGCGGCAGGCATAAACACACATAATAAAAGACACTGCACTTTATTGTGGGTTGACAAGTCGGTACGCCAGTAACGGGCCGGTTCCGAAAGGTGATAAGATCAATCAATATCCTTGTCTCTGTTGTCCTTGTTATAGATAAATACAGGCAGCGATCAGCGACATCGCTACGCCCAAACCTCTTCCTGAGCGCACGTCACACGGCATTGACATTTATAAGCACAGCAGCCCGAAGCACGGCCGGCCAACATACGAAAGGCCGCTTGCACTGAAAAATTATCTTTGTATATTATATTTTTAGACCAGTTGCAAAGTTCATACATTGCATGCCATACATTCGCTCGATTAGCGTCCTTGGCCGGTGGACTGTCCCTTCGAGAACGGAGACGCGATCGCGACATGCCCGCATAACGAATCCATTCATTAGTACTTGAATGGAAGATGTCTCAGGCATCGATTAATTGGTACAAGTATGTAGGTATCTACGTGCCTAGAAGCTGGTTAATTTGTTCGTAAGTTGCGGTGGTAGCTTTCCATAGTAAAGCGCAATGAACGCAGCTCGTGTTAGCAGATATTAGAACTCGTAATTAGCGCCGTAATAGTAACAATACGGGCTCGTGACCTTGATCTCGTTTTGAGCGCAAGCTGCGCCTCTATCGTCCACCTGTTTGTACTTGGAGCTTAGAAGGAACCGCCCAACAACATACCTACTCGTTCTAGAAAGGTGACTACGGCTTATATTCTGATAATTGTAGGACGTATTAAACTCGGATTCTGAAGGTGTAATTAGTGTCACCGAAGTAGATGGTTCTAGCTGGTAAGGAGTATTATTAGTCTTAAATTTCGCGTTTATTGCATAGGTAGTGTAATGAGAGCAATTTAGCTGAATATTTGTGATCGAAATGAATGTTTCATCATCGTGTCCCGAGGCGGCGACGGCGGGTCGGCGCGCCATCAAGCCGGGGCTCGCGAGGCTGCATCGCTTTTCTATGATACGCCATGCCTAGATATATTTTATATACATAATTATAAAATCAGATTCGTATTAGGAGTCATTGGTCTTCGGTTGACAACTGTTGCGTTTATTTTATATAATTCTATTGCGGCAAGAGCGATAGAATGTCAACAAATAAAAATATACCTGACCGTTTTAATATCAATGACCTGTGATTGATTGGGCACATTTTTCTTATATTTCTTTATGGATAACAAGCCAAAGAGAATAAATACCCGAGTAGATAGAAAATCTGAGCTCGACGCTCATTCTTGCTGGCAGTTACAAATAGCCTAGCCACGTCGGTTTGAACAATGAATGTTCACAAATTGGTTTATAATACGGTAGAGGAAGTGAACGTGGCCATGATATAGGTACCTACATGTTAATGTTCAAATGGTTGCAGCACGACAACTAATAATACCGACCGATTGCCGGCCAGGGCGGCCGTTCTCTCTAAGAAGATCAGCCAGCTGCGCAGGACATATTATAGTGCACAAGCATTTGCGCAGATACAGATGCACTCTCTATTCTCTCACTCTCATAGTCTGATGGGACGGCAATCCGACATAACCAGAGAGAGACCACAAGCAGGTCCGATATTTTACCTGCTCTTCGATGCTCTATAACCAACTACCAAACTTCGGGCTACTTTATGAAAGTCTCTTAAAACGATTTCGGGAAACTAACCCGAGACCCCGTGCACAGCAGTCGCGTTATACGTCTGCTAGACCAACGAGACAGTTAAGTTGAGTAAGTAATACGAATTATAGAAAAATGTAAGCATCAAACACGGCAGGCGAATTGTCGCGGGGGAATGTGGAAAGCGAAGCTATTTACGGCACGCATCTGCGAACATGAGCGCTTAGGCATCTGATATACTTACACATTCATAAACAACAATACGTAGATACTGGACAGTTTCTTTCATTGAAATACTAGTTGATCCCCGCGGTTTCACCCGCCGACCGAAGGAAGTACTTCCCAGGAACGGATAAAAATGCCCATGTCCTTTCTATGAATATAGATTATGCGTCTACCAAATTTTGATTGACCCGCGTGATGGCGTGACCAAGGGAAATAGGCATTGATTTTTATACACACTCGTTAAAACGTGGTAATTTAAATTTTAATTTTCATTCATCATCAGCCTATCGCAGTCCACTGCTGGAAATAGGCCTCTCCAAGTGCACGCCATGAATTTAAATTTTATAACTATGAAAAAAACACTGGTATTCAGCTGAATCCGGTAAGACTGGAAGCCGACCCCAACATAGTTGGGAAAAGACTCGGGAGATGGTATGAAAAAAAACATAAAACATACAAAAAATATCGTAAATTGATTTATCTGTGCCACCATTTTGTAAAGCAATGACTTGTAACTCATATTTTTATTTTCAGGAAGATTGGAGATTTTGGGGGATGATCGTGGTACCATTAAAGGAGAGATTCGGCAGACGACAATAAATACTATGAGGGATATTTAATATGCATAAAGTACTTCGTTCTTTCTGTTTGCTATAGAAACGTAAATAAATTTATCAACAAACATGAATTAAGCTCTGTACCTACTTAATATTCATGGCGAATTAAAGACCTTTAAATCAAATTGAAAGGCAATTTCTTTATCTTCTATTTTTGAATTCTGCATCATGTTATTTTTTTTTCTTTATAGGTAAATGACTCCATAATATGCTGTTTCGTTTCGGAGAACATTGACATCAGTTGTTTATCTATTTAACAATATTTATAAAATTGTTAGGACATAGAAACTGGTTTAATAATATAAAACTCCGGTAAATATAGCGGTACTATGTCTGAATAATGCTATGTAATAATTTAATCTGAATAATTATAATATTGAGTCACAAAGCGACCGTTTGTGACTGTCAACTTTTTTTTTTATTTTAAACTCATGGAAATATTTCGATGTAAGTTTTTTTGGCATACTTTTTATCGTTAAACTTTTTTTTGATATCAAAGGCTTACAAAAATTACGTAATTATGTTAATTTTAATAGATATAATGCCAATTAGTGACACCAAGTATGGGTTTTACCGCGTTTTGTGTACAAGATGTGAGCTTACAGAAACATTACAAGGTAAGGGATGAAGAACTCGAACCTCATGTGCTTATATGCCCTGAAACCGCTTATACAGGGTAAAGTAATTAAACTTCTTAAACACTGAAACTCAAGGCACAGCCAGCAGAACAAAAGGTGTATCCCTCGAGCAGGAACATTTGGAGTTTTTAAGTACAAATATGTAAGTATAATTTTGTTAGAAGAAAAACGTGTACCTACGATTGTTAAGCTAAAAGTTTTTCGTAAACGAGTACCTACGCTAACAATTTAACAATAAGAACAATGAATCAACTAAGAGAGAAGCTTTAGTATATGTATATTAGGTACATTCAGGGTATTTAGAACTGGGTGGTTTGATGCCGGGTCCTGGCACTCAAGCTTTATACATTTGGGTAAGTAAGCATAAGCCTTATGCTTTGGGTAAAGCATAAGTCTTGAGTGTCAGGTGATAAAGAGTAGAAATGATAGCAATATGGCATTGCAACGAGCGAACTATTGCAATTTCAAACCCAAAAAAGGTCTATGAAAATTACTTTTAAATTCATGTTTTCTTAACGTTCCGTTTATAGGGTCTCTAATTAGGTATATCGAATCTGTTATGAAATAATTAGTTAACAAATATTTATAGAGTTAATTTTGTAAGCTGACAGCCAGAATAGTATATTAATCGTTTATTTTTATATAAAATTCTATAATTATGGAAATGCCGAACGGAGTTTGACTGTTCATTGCGCAAAATAACGAAAGTCAACATTTTGTTTTTCAACATCATAATTAATTGTAGGCTTTACAGTTTTTTTAGTTTATCCATGGGTTACATCATAGACTTATTTGTCTTTTGTGCATATATGACAACGGTCGCTCCAGAAGGAACGAATTCTGTGCGAATTTTTGTCTATGGTGCAAATCCGATACAGTGATACCCGCTTCAGCGAGCTTGCTCTGATATTATATCACCAATAATTTCAAAACTAGGCCGATGGCCGTAGTATTTCATTGATAGCGTTCTGTCGGCGTGCGGTTAGCTATAGTCGTCGTACTTGACAACTTTATGCACAAAGCTTGCACGGCTACTCTTGCTTCACTACGGACGGCCCACCAGCGTCACATAATACATACTCAATGTTAAGTGAATCTAAATAATATTAGGTGCCATGACATTCCAAACATCAGCATAAGAAAAACATTAAACCTAAGTTTATGTTTAATCACTATTATGCAATGAGAAGTAGGTGTTGTACGCATAAAGGGCAGTGTCGGTTTCGCAAATTACTGTAACATAATACCGTTTTGTGGGCTTCAGAATATTTGGCGGCGAACTTTGATAAAGAGTTCAGTTACAATATGCTGAGTTTATGAAAATTAGGGTTGGTACTGACCTGTTTCGTACTGAAGATCTAGAGGCGAGGGTGAGATTCCGCTGGGGTAGCCTTGGGGGCGCAGAGGGCGCAGGCGTCGGGGGCGCGGGCGGGGAGGTGCGGGGCAGGCGGCCACCCGCCGCTGCCGCGCCCGCGAGCAACACCACCATCCACCACCTAGACATCACGAGGACACGATACGCACGAGACGCGCGGCTCACGCTTCGAAACGTACTGCCACTCACGCGCACGCAACTACGTTCACTTTTGTTGTGCTTGTGGTGGCACCCCACTCCGATGAAAGTGGGCTTTCACTGCAGCCGCGGGAGCCCGCAGCCAGCAGCGCTGCGAGCGTCGCCCAGCCCCCATCTGTTACACTTGTCTTGCTTCTCATCGGGTATCCACGTCCGACCGCTCATTCAGGGATGCTGACAAAATATTTGGTTCGGGGATAAAGCTAGAAAATAATCAATCTACTTAATACCTATAATATAGCAAAACACCTTCCAATATGACTTTAAGAAAATATTGAAATGATAAAAATATAAAGGTGACATTCGAGAATGAATTCACTCATTTAATTAAAGCAGTTAATTAAATTCACTTACTTAAATTAATTCAATTAAATGTCTCAGTTTTTTATATAATTATTTTTTAAGTTGGTAAACATATGTAGGTAAATAATAACTTTTCATCAATATACATATATCACTTAGTTAAATTAATTTGGATCACCCTTATGTAGGTAGATAGATTATTACAAAATTCTGTGCTAAATTAGCTACCAACAGCCCTAGGTACCTTGATACCATCGGAATTAAATTTTGGACCGAGGTAACTGTCTCGGTAAACAGAAATGTACTTTCATGACTTCTATGTGCTGTAACCTGTAACTAAGTAAATACAATACCTTAAACAGTTCCGTCGAATTTGAATAAAAAAGAAAGAAGAAGAAAGAAAATACCTTTTATTACGTGCTTGTGACACAAAACACAGAAGGACAAATTGTACACAATTGAGAAGTTAAGGGAAGAAAATAAACAGAAAATCTGTGTTTGAAATTGTAAATTCACAAAAGCATAACACGGCCGACTAGCGACATCTCGCGGACAACTTCGTAGCTAATAAGAAAATACTTGACAGTCCTCAATAGCCGATTTTGATTGTGATATTATATTAAAAAGTTATAGGTATGTATGGGTAGGTAGACTGATATTATTAACCTACGTACATTTGTCATTAGGTACGGCTTATAAATAAAACCTTAATTTAGTTTTAGCATTACTCTAGAACCGGCATCAAGAATCAGATTCTGGAGGGATCAGTTCCCCGTAAAATATGTACATATTGGATATCGGGGGCTTCCATATATTTTGATTCATGATCACTCTGTGTGCAAGGTATTCACACTTGCCTATACGGATCCTTGCTATGTATGACTAGACACTGAAAGAAAAGAACGAGGCATAAATCGTAAGACGCAATTACAAAAATATTTTTGTAAGAAAAAATACTCTATGCTTCCACGATGCGACCACCTCTCTTTCTATCTACTACAAGTAAAATAACTCCTGTTCGTGCCTATCAAGTATTGAGTATTTTAAACCCAGGATCTAATAAAGAAAAAATATTTTGTTATCTGTTATTGACTGTACCGCCAAATTAATAACACAAATAAACATTTTTGGTCTTTGTGGCCTCAAGCTACGCTCGAGAGAGGCCGATATCCGACACTAAGGTGATCTACAATTAATATAATCATTATGATAATGAACACGTACCATTTAAAACTACAACTAGTCTATTTTAAATTCGTACGAAAACATTTCTCCGCTGTTTACAAATTAATAACAAAGCGGATAGCCGATCAAAAACAAAAGAGGTTTACCCACGATATGTTTGCCCATAATGTTTTTAGTGTTGTTCTAAACACAACTGTCCACACACACAGGAATCCGATGACCTTTGAGGTCCAGCCGGATGCGGCGAGGTGATAGCCTAGCGTATATGAGACAGGCGACACAGAAGGACACCTGCTATCAGAGTAAATAGTACCTATGTTCTAGCGATCGATATGTGATATATGTTATGTTAATTAGTAATGTGTGCATTAAGAAAATATTGTTTAAAGGTTCTTCAAACCGTGATGTGTTGCTGTGGAGTTTGTTACGCCACTTCTTCCTAGTAAAAACACATAGGAAGTGTTGTACGTTTGGGGGCTGTCTTATAACTTTCGACGTTCAAAAAGTGCTGTTTTACAGATAACTTTGAATAAATAATTTAGAGTTTTATCGCTTTACTACATCTATGTGTGTATAACCTTAGTTATACGTTTCTACGTATTGCTATGCGGTTACGCCCAGGAACTTCTGCAACCAATATTTTTTCAGTGTTTAATCATCAAGAGACACCTCCCGCTGTGGGTACAGTTGGAGAGTGTCAGTTTTAACTAACACCTTACCATTTTAGCACCTTCTGGAGGTCGCTGTGTGCTCGGGCCGGCAACACTTGCGATCAACCCGCAAGCACTTTTTGGCCGAGTTTCTATTTCGCTGACTGGTCTTCAATAATCAAACGAGCCATTTAATTATAATAATTTACTGATTATCATACAAAAAATTTAGCTATTTCAACGAGCGTAGGCAAATGTGGAAGTGAGAAGCATATATACGAAATAAGTAAGAAAATTGAGACAAAACATAATATTCTCTGTCGCTTTCGCCGTGCCGGGTTTTTGCTGGCTCAACTTTTAAAAGTTAGCCCAAACAAAGTCCTGTCACTGTAACCGAGAGATCGACTCGGATCATTTTTATGTTTTTAGAAAAGTTTCGACAATTAAGTTGTATTTAAGTGTGTAGTGCATTTTGTGTGGCATACAATGGGAGGGTGCAGTGTTTTAGGCTGCAAAAGCCGCACCAGCGGAATAGCCAGTCCAGTGGTATTATAGAGGTCAGTGGTTTTCAACGACAATTTTATATTATCTGTGGTTTTCGAATGTTTAGTCTATGCTATGCGTCAATTTTGCCGGCATCGAATGTACGGTTTCGTCGTTGATTGAGCAAGCAATGGCTGTTTAGTTTAAAGAATTGGATTTTATTTTTTAATCCAATCCCATCTCGGGTAGAATAATGTGCAATATAGTTTTTAAAGGTTAAAATAATAAAATAAACCATGCATTTTTGGTAAGTTTTGGCATTTTCTCGTTTCTTCGTTGGCACGTTGTCGCCTTGTCATCGAATTGGAATCTTATTAATTTCATTGTTCTTATTGTTTCAGAATAATTATTTTGTAATTGCGCACTGTTTGTGCCATAGATGTGCATCCAGCTTAATATCTTTATATTTATTATGAGAAACGGTAAGTTTTTATCAAAAAGTTCTTAATCTGAATTTGAATTTCGAATTGTTGTTTTTTAAATTCTAACCAGTTAAATTTTTGGAAAAAAACATTTTGTTTTGTCACTTTATGCTTATCTTTCTTTTGTTTATAATTTAAATCTCCCTACTACGGGTTTATGGGATTATTCTGCCGTATTCTACCAAAGAGCGTCGCTCCTCTTTGGACTGGTTAGGTATTAGATCGGTAGACCTAGCCCATATCTGGTAGGAGTTTTTTTCTTTTTATTATAATTCGGCCCGACAAGATGCAATAATATCAATGTTTTAATCATCAATATATTTTAATAGTAACCTCATTTTTATTGATATCTTATTGTTTGGTAAGTCATAACGTAATTGTTAATTCTAAATTATTTTATATGAAGCTACGGGCATATAAGTAAAGAAAAGTCGTTAAATACCTATGTTTGATTTCTTTATTTAGCCTCCTGCCTAGGGTTGCCAAGCCGGACAGGTCGAACACGTACATATTTGGCCGGACGCGACCGCAAAAAGCCAGACATGTCCGGCTATCTGGCAAGCCTACTCCCGCCGGCAGATTAAAGGTAGGTACAACTCTTCCGAATACTTATTTTGCTTATATGGCAACACTTTTATTTTCTATATTGTACAGTGGTGCTGCCTGGCCCCCAACTTATCACTATATTTGGGACTTCACATTAACTAATGTAACAAACCCCGTTACAAAAAATTTGGCTTCCGGAGCTTCTTGAAGTAGCTTCATAACTTTGTTTTGGTTGTTATTGCACTTTTCAACTAATTATTATTGTTTACAGATGTGTAATTTTAATGTTAATAGTTTGCAACTTGCATTCTTTGCAATTTCATGTCACATATCACATTAGAAGGCCACATTCAATCGAACTATGTAGGTATTTAAGTATATCGACGGAATCCATCTACTAAACTTATAATCTACTATACTAATATTATAAAGCTGAACAGTTTGTTTGCTTGAACGTGCTAATCTCAGGGAGTATTGGATCTATTTGAAAAAAAATATTGCGATTAATTTAAGATAGCTTATATATGGAGGAAGGTTGTAATTTTAAGCTACTTTCAATTCGGATGCGCGGATTATTTCCCTCGAAACGCGGGAGAGGCCGCTTATTATAAAGATTTGTTTTTTTGCAGTGAATATGCCCCAAAATTAATATACCGATTTGAAAACTGTCTTCACTGCTAGAAAGGGTCCGGGACGCGAGTGAAATGCCAAGAAACAACTACTAGGTACTAAATATATGTGTTCGGATTGTTCCAGCGGCAGCGGCGTGTATCAGATTCGGACTATCATACAAACGCCTTCGGTTCCTCGGCAACAAGAATCTCAACCAGCGGAACATAACAATAGTGAAGTACACGCTTTACGTCATACTCAAAACTTGCTCAAAATGTTTAGTACTTGCATGTCGTACGGACATTATGATTTGTAAAATCCTAATAATTATTATGCTTTGTAACTTTATACATACAAGTCAGAAGTTATTGCGTCATGTCGCTGCAGTCATGATTTCATTTAATTCGTGTGTCCGCTCGCTTCGCTATCGGCTGGCCCAGTGTGCTGCACCATCGCATAATTTGCGCTCCACATGCATGAAAAATGTGTTTTTTCGACAATTTTGTATTCTCAATTTTAAATCATGCTTGTAGCTATTTATTATTATTCGTTTTGAAAGTAGAACGACAACATTTTATCCTATTCCAAAGAAAATAACTTGAGCTTAAATTCCGTGCCGTTTAAGCAGCGTCTTACATATGGAGGTAATAAGATTCAGATCAATGCGGTAAAGAATATTAAAATGTATCAACAGTATAATTACAGTTCATATTTGCTTGCAACTTTATAATAATGAACCCCGCAGGGCATCTGAGGCGGATGTCGGGGAGTAGCGACCCCGCGGGTACCGAGTGCTCCAGGGAGAGGATACTGTCCCTCCCCTCCGGCTCGCCGGAGTGAACCCTGACGGGGGACAGGTCTCCCGCCTCTGGCTTGCCTTCACTGGCCGTCCAGAGTGGAGTCGCTAGAGCACTGCTCGGAGGGTGAATGCCTCGTGGTAAGTGGCCAGTGGGCCGGTCCACCGAGGTAGCCTCACCCTTCAGCCTCTCACGTCCCCGTTGCCCCATTGTTGCGACTTAGCGACTAGTTCCCGGGGGCCCGGTAAGTGAGCTGGCGAGTCTCCTCCTGCCATTTTTACATGTATTTATTACATGTAAAAATGGCAGGGGCCATAGTCCTCATAGTTTTCCCTTCCCTAGACGTTGCGTTATAGCGTACAGCCAAACTTCAGTCGGGCGTAAGTTCAGCGGAAATTCGGCGGCAACGTATTCTGTAGAACACACATTATACGCGACTATTATATTTTGCATTTGTCTGTCCGGCTGTTTAGATAACACGACACGACGCCACGACAGCGCTCGGAACACTGAATATACACACAAAATTGCGCAACTGAATTTCTGCCGCGTAAGTTCGGCACTTATAGTGTGTCATATCAGCCGAATACGTTGGAACGTAAAATCAGCCGCGGAACTTCGGTCGCGTAAGTTCGGCATAGTGTGTTTAGACACTAAAACCAGTACTTTACCTTGCCTATATAACAGGCGCCACGGAACCGGCATTGAAGCTGCTCATATCGATATCCGCTAGATATGTCAGGAAATATAAAAAATATGTATAGGAACAAATTCTATCCTTACGGGACTTGATATGGCATCTTACAAATTCGGATCATCAATGTACCTACCACAATGCCATCCCAGCTATTGTGATTTATTTGTCCACTATGATCCTGGGTCCGGGGAAAATGAACGCGATACTTACATTTGCTTTCAATATGACGTATTTGTTGGCTGGTTACGTGGTAACGGAGTCAGAGGATTACGACATTACATGGACTATGCCTCACTGCGTGCTCACCCTTAAATTGATCGCCCTTTCCTTCGACATCTGGGACGGCGACAAGGCGCTCAA
This sequence comes from Heliothis peltigera, assembly GCA_958496145.1. NCBI lineage: Eukaryota > Metazoa > Arthropoda > Insecta > Lepidoptera > Noctuidae > Heliothis > Heliothis peltigera. The sequence continues at coordinate 13,055,450 of OY292321.1, read as the reverse complement.
AGGCGAATAGCTCTCAGAGAATAACAAGAAAACTGCGCTGACAGGCCCACCGTCAGTTTTTGAGCTAATAGGATTCGTATACTTTTTATTTAAGCGACCGTGTTTATCATGAAATATATGCTATCCGATGAGTTCTGGGACACGGGTATATTTTATCGGCACTTCTATTGTGGACTTTGGGCTCATTTCGCTCTCTACAAATACATTTCGTGTTGGCTTCTCACCGAAGGTAAATACTGCTATCATTATTTATCTCTCTTTTATATGGTTATTCTATTTAACAAAATATTTCCACATACGGCCTTGATAATGCCAGTACAAATTGGTAGCATGTCGTCGCTTCATGTCATCACCAAAGAGTATACAATGCTCAGATACAATGTACTACGTAAGTCATCACGACACGTCGTTGCGTCATGTCGCTGCAGTCATGATTTCGAACCCATTTTTTTTAAATTGAATATCTTTTAATCTCCTATTACAAAGTATTTCGTGACATGCCAGTGTTATGGTGATAGTTCTCCAGATCATAAGATTAAGATCACAAATAAAACTTTCTTACTTATTTTTCTCGTATGTTTGATATGATATTTTTTCATTATTCTAGTAAGTAAAAATGGCGTCATTTTCATCAGTATTTTTTAATAGCATATAGTTAAATTAGTGCTTTTTTGATATTCCTCCTCTGTTTCGATTCTATTTCGTTGTTTAACTAGATTGCCGTACATAGAACTGAAGAACTGTGGCCGTAACCAATGCAATTTCTCTGTATCCCGCTAACCACTAAGCCAGCCAGCAAGTTTCATGCGACACAGTGCGACGTTGCCTAGACTTCAATTAAAATAACTTTTGCTCTTAAAACTGCACGGAGTTAGTGTTGAATCGTAGGTTAGATACTAGTCTGATAATAATATTATAACTTGGATATGAGGACTAGATTCCACCAGAGCGGGTATGACACGCATTTGAGTGGAGACGATTTAAAAAATAAACAATATTAATTATTCACGCTCCGGTGGTGATCACTGAGAGGTATTTTGTCATATTTGTATGGCGAGAGAAGCGGACATGTGAGCTATGCCCCGTAAACAGGTGATACAGCCAGATGAGATGCGGCTACCATCAGCCCCGGATTTTATTTTATTTAGCATTGGGTTAATTATGTAATTGTAGCAGGTAGTCTCATCGAAATAGTATTTTTGTTGACTATATTTATTTATAGTTACACTAAATATTAGAAAGATGAAGAGTTTCTTTGGACGCGCTAATGTCAGGAGCTACCAGACAGATTTAAGAACATCTGTCAGTGTTAGCTTGTTTATCGAGGAAGAGGAGCGGCGTAAGAAGACTGCAGCTTTACGTAATTAAACATGTCTACCAGCTCCCCAGCTACCCCGCTCCGTTCGTTCCCACGCTGATGCGCACAGCTTCGTTTCGTTGAATGCACTAGCTGAAAATTGTTTATTATCCTCTTTGGTGGAATCTGGAATTACTCGGTCTATTTAACGGGCTCTGTAATGTCTGATTTATTAAGCTGGTATGAAAATTTTAATTACTAAAATTATTACTTTCCTTTATAATTTTTATTTATTGCGATTTATTTTTTATGAGCTTTTGTTGAACATAAGACATAAAAATTAAATAGTTTTTTTTTTTCTAAAAATAAGTTATTTAATTAATGAAATATGAATATTGTTAATTTAATAATTGGGAAACAGAAAATGAGTTAGAAATTCTTTTAACATAAAGGAATGATGATTCATTCTCTGTAAATTGTACAAATACATATTTGTTTTTTGAAATAATCTTTGAATCTGGTCGATTGAAAGCTTGGTTGATAAGTACATTTCGTCATTACATGAAAATATGGTTAATTGTATTTTTTTTATTGTAAAATTTAAAACTCAAATAAAAGCTTTTTTGATATAAGCAAATATTGATAGAAATTTAAAAATAAAACAATTTAAGCTGAGAACTGTAAAGTATTTCTAAAGAATTGTATTGAAAAATCCATTATTTCAACCAGTATGTATAAACCTTTATCATCAGGATTGGGTGTTAAATTACCACGCTTGCTCAAGGCGAATTGGTGACTTCTCACATATATGCCATATTACCACATGCCTGACTGGCATTAAACCCGCGGGAACGTACTTGAGCGGCTGGTGCTTTAACCACTAAGCCACTACGACTTTATGAACTATGTATACAATAATAACACATTTGTTAAATACGTAAAACAATAAAATTTATATTTAATTGCATATTATTTGTTTCATTACCTACACCCTACAACAAGCTACCTTCCTACTACTAAGTTTTAAAAGTTCGCCAAGCAAAAACCGGCACGTCGAATGCGACAGAGAATGTTTTTGCTCAATTTTCTTACTCATTTCGTATATATGCTTCTCACTTCCACACTTCCCTACAGTCTCATGGCATGTATGTATATTCGCAAGTTCCAAAATAAAAAGCAAGATTCAATCATATTGAAACAGAAACCTTTATTAAACTTTCAATAGACTTTACATAATATGTGCACATAAGATAATTTCTAAATACGAATAACAATATGCGAGATAGGTATAATATCACTGTTTATATAGCCCTTAGTACAAAAGTTTGCTAGACTTTTGGGCATTTAGTCTTCCTGAGATAATTCTTGCCAGAGGGCATGGGTACCACCACGACTCCGTTAGGGAACACCTTGGGTATCTGATCTTCTGGAACAGTCGGCAGGACCATGCAGTCTTCTCCCATCTGTAATTATTAAAGAAAATATATATATATTGTTTAGTTATAAAATAAATATATAAAAATATGATTATTCGATGTCAGTGAACGCGTCCATAGTGCACGGGAGGACGTCAGGTAGCTGGCAACAGGACGACACTGCCATCTTGAATTGTCGCGACGCGCACACCCATTTTTGTAACTTTAAATTTATTATTAAATTCATAATTTAAAACGAACCGGTCGATTCATTTATCGCCATCACATAATTTTGGCGACCGTGACAGGAAACGCGACAATTCAAGATGGCAGTGTCGTCCTGTTGCCAGCTACCGGACGTCCTCCCGTGCACTATGGACGCGTTCATCGCTGGGAGGCGCGTTCCGGCGTAGACAGTCAGTATCACACCTACAGTATCAATATTTATTTTTCTCAAGTTTATCCATATAGCTGTTCATTTAAAAAAAAAAAAATGAATGTCTGTATAAGCTTTCCCCGTCGTTGAAAGGGAAGCATTGTACATCATTTTCGTTTTATTTTTAGTTAATGTACAAACTCCAATAAGTCCACATGACAATAGAGTTCTTACCGCATCTAGCATCATCGCCTCCCCTATTTTAAAAACAGTTTAAAATTGCGAGGTTTACTAACGAACAAGTGTTATTCTTATACATATGACTTTTTCAGTGACATATTATAACTAGGCACACATTTTTTATTTTGACCTTAAAAAAGTTTTATACCTTACCCTTGTTAAATTATCTACTGTATAAGGGTAGTACCTAATATTACACATTTTTTTACGTCAGAAAGGCTAAACGTGATTGTTACTTATATACATTATTGTAAGACTGCAGCCTGTGTATGTTACCTACACAATGTTTACAAATGAACAAAAATCCATTATATTCTAAAAGTCATGTGTCAAAGCACCATCCTCTCAAGTCAAATCATCTTTATTTTAAAAGCTTTTATTTAACTTGCAATGTATGTATGTTACGGTGGATTCTTTGAACTTAATTTTGAAGTAGATATCTTCAACCGATTGAGTTTGGCGACGTTCAGTTTGGATGACAATGCAAGATATTTTATATGACGTCATTCTAAATCCAATATGGCGGACCATAAAAGCTTTTTAAAAAAGTTTTTTTCTTTTAATTTATTTAAAGTATGAGGGCTTGATTCTAAGTCAGGCAAGTATCAATGCAACTTTTCTAAGTAAATGTTGGACAAAAGTAACTAATAATTTTAATAATTAATGGTGAAAGAAAACAGATTGAGGAGACCCGGATTACAAAGTTCGAAATTACCAACCCATTGAACAAGAGTGGTGATTAACGGTCAATCCTTCTCCAGGTGAGAGGTAGCATTTGCCGAGCAGTGGAATGATAAAAAGGCTGATAATGATTCTTTTCTATGTTAGGGATTTACTTGTGTTTACTAATTTTAATATAAGTGTTGGTGACAAAACGTAGCACTGCGACGGCCGGACCGGACGAGCGAGAGGTGCCTGCGGGGAGCGGGGGACGAGGTGCCGGGAGCCGGCCGCCGCTAGTATATTCACTCATACGACACGGACCAGAAGCGAGCGTTCTTAAGTTCAATATACAAACCTACATATAAATACAGTCCGCTATTTTATTTCTACCACCTCTGAGTATCGCCAACAATTAGGATAATCTCTCCTATCGAATATTTCATGTTTCTCAACATCAGAACTGAGGTTTCGTGTTTGTGAAAGTTACTTAATATGTAGATAGAAAACCACTTAACGCACCTTCCAGTCCACAGGCGTAGCCACTTTCGCTGTATCAGTCATCTGCAAAGAATCCAGCACACGCAGAATCTCGCTGAAATGAAAAACATAAAAAGCATTAACTCTGATTTAAGCCGAAAAAATAGAAGACGGTTCTTTTTTATAGTACAGCCAGCTGCGCAGGACATATTATAGTGCACACACATTCGCGCAGACACTGGTGCACTCTCTATTCCCTCACTCTCATAGTCCGATGGGACGTTAATCCGACACGACCGGAGAGAGATCACAAACAGGACCGACACCAACGTGTACACCACGGATGTATCAATCACCAACTTCCAGGCACCGGGCTGCTCTATGAAAGTCTCTTAAAACCCATACAGCAGTTTCGGTCCGACCCAGGAATCGAACCTGAGATCCCGACAGCAGTCGCGCTAGGCATCTACTAGTGAAAAATGTAGTGAATAGGAGCAGTTTTTTTTAAATGCATAAGTGACTCCGAACCCCTTTTTTATATGAAAAGGCTATGTAGCTTAACTTATTTTTTAAACTCTCAATAAATCCCTAAATAATTCGCTGATTATGTCGCCAACAAAGCGTTAACACGACGAAGAGTATTTATAAAAACTACTGTATCAATATTAAGTCAGTTGTTTATATTATTATATTCGTATGTTCCAAAGAAGTCGTTGTCAAGTACTATAATACTTTTGTCAACATCCCTCCCATTCTATTGGCGGACAATGCGATAAACGCTTGTCCAATAACACGGGCGCCTTCAAGGATAAATATTATCAGAACTGCAAGATAACATAACACTCCATATGACATACGGATATAACAATAGGTTTCTGTGTCATCAAGTAGTCTTAACTCTTAATTTTTTGATGCACTTCTGACAATGCATGATAGAAGTTTAAATTTTAATGTCTTGATGATATTTTTTTTTGAATGAGGACCTCTCAAAAATAATATTTTAGAAAAATGTAGGCAGATTGATACAGCATTTATTTAGAGCAAAAAAATGCACAAACATGTGAAGGATAGGTACTTTTTAGGAAAATACATTGTTAACTAGACCAAAAATATAATCCTTTATTTATTCATTTGATAAAGTATATTAAAATAAATCCTCTTTAATTTATTGCCTTGATGAAAAAAAAATCAAACTTTTTGTTGATATTAAACACAAAATTGGTACACAGTTTGATGTGAAGAACTCCCATTACTTTCCATAAAATTAATATGAATCGCACAGAAAATAAAAGTTTCTGATAACTCCAATAACACCAGTATTGAATTTATCTAGTTGTCAACTACCATATCCTTTATGCTCTGTTTTATAATGCGATAAAATTGTTAAAGAAAGGACTATTGTTGAGATCACAGACAGACCAACTATTCATTCATTACTTTCACATTGCAGGTCAAATGACGTTAAGATTATTATATTTTAGGTCCCATAATGAAAATAAAATAACAGGCTAAGGGCCAGTTTCAGAGTCCACATAGCCACCTATCTACCAAAAAAGTAAAAAGAATGGAACATAATTGGTATGACATTATCTACCAAATAAACTAACTGGAACTTATTCATAGGTGGTGAAACAGACCTTTAGACTAGAAACTTACTCAAAGTTCCTGCCAGTGGTGGCTGGATAGAGGAAAGACAATCTGAACTTCTTCAGCGGATCAATGATGAATAGGGCTCGAGCAGAGAGCGGCATGCCAGAAGTGTCCAGTTCATCTTTATCTACCATATTAAGCTTCATGGCAATCTCTCGGTTCTTGTCCTCAATGATTGGGTAAGGGAACTTTTCATCTTCATTGACACCTGGAAATGTGTTGTTTTTTGTTGGTTAACAAAACAATGTCAGACAACATTTGAAAGCCCATCTAATTGGATTGAGGAGGTCAGACAGGCAATCACTCCCTGTAAAGTACTAGTATCCAGCTACATACATACATGGTTAGACAGACTTTACTATTGTTGGAAAAAGGCAGATGCTGACAAAAACAATGTAAGACAAATAAGACAAATATGTATATACTGTATATACATATTTGTCTATGTCATATTTGTATATACTGATAACTGATTAAGTCTTCTAGCTTACACAATAGTTAAATAAACTCGTTGTACAAAATTATTGTTATAATAAAGTGCAAACATATATAATAGTAAAAGTACTTTTATGGGTGAGATAAGAAACCAGTTGCTAAATTTAGTGGCAACAGATGAGGTACCGTACAAAAACCCTTGTAAACTACTAAAAGTAGGTTGTTGAGTCTTGATATAAGCCAATTTCTTAAAAATTTACTTGGCATATATTATTATTCCATCGGGAATAGGCGAACTATACATTCACTTCTCAAGAATAAGTTTTCAAGATAATCTAGATAGTTAGTTCTATATTGTTATGGCCTACTTTTGCAACAATACATAATTGCAACTAATGGGTACTTTTTTGTATCTCGCTAACATTACAAGTAATTCATCATTTTTCCGTACATTGTTAAGAGCATATTACCTGCATAACACTGAATATCTTTAGCCCACGCTGTATGAGACTGGATACTGTCACAGGACAAGCCAATTACTTTGGTGTTGCGCTTCTGGAACTCTGGCATCAGCGTCAGGACTCTGGCCAGCTCTGTGGTGCATACCGGAGTGAAATCCGATGGATGGGAAAACAGGATACCCCATCTGTAATATTAAGATTATCATTAGATTGACTATAGTTATTTTTTATACCAATATTTTTACAATGGGTATTACATGTCCATATGTTAACAAATAACATGGAATTATTGTTAAATAACAAAATATTGTATGGAGGTCAAGATAAGCTTTGGAAGTTATTTAATTTCTTGTACGTAAATGTTTATGAAAATAGAGGGTCGTCTTACGTTCTGGATAGTGTTCATTGCTTGATAGACACTTGTTGATTTTTCCTAACCTTTGATAATTTTAATATCATTCCATTGTTTATTGTGTATGTGTAAATGGAACAGTTGTTGTCACTGTTTCTCCGTGCCTTTCTATGTATTTACACAATAAAGGAGAGTACGGCAAAACTTAACATCAATGTATACATATAACGGTATGGAGCTCTGAATAATGATGCTATAGCGCCGGTTTTAAAGTGCTTCAAATACTTACGAATCCCCAAGATATTCGTGAAAGTCTATCGGTCCGGCGGTGGTATTTGCAGTGAAATTAGGAAAAACATCTCCCAAAAGCAACATTTTTAGGTTAGATAAATATTATGCTCTCTCAATGTGAATAACAAAAACAGTAGGGAAACAAGTGATCCACTTATTTAAAATTCTTCTGATTATTCTGACCAAATAATCAAGCAACAGACGGATTTCACAACGATTTTTTTACGAATGACAAATTCTGAATTTAAACTTTTATTTATTTCCCGCCAGCTGCCAACGACTAACGGCCAGTAATGTTCTGCCTAGAATGACTGAATGAAAATGAATGAATCGGCTACCACGTACTATTTGTCTCTGGCAAATTAAACAAATAAATAAAATAGTGCTGCTGAGAAAGCACTATATTTGTTTAATAATTTGATTTACTGTATATAATTTTGTGTTATAATGAATATAAGTTATTTAATTCTACAAAGGTAGTCTAATGTAATATCTATTCATTAAGTATCTGCTTTCTCTGTTTCTTGAGTTCTTGTAAAGTTTAAGCAACTCTTACTTACACCCGAAACTGGTTTGCTCCTCCAAAACTATTTGAAAATCAACATCGCGTTTCAAAAAAGTGTCGAAATTCTTTTTTTTCTGTAATGAGTACCTTAAGTTAAATGGCACCAAAGTATTAAAATAATTGAATAATCGACTAAAATACAAATTTTAGTATGTATGCAATAGTATTATTTTCGTGACTCGATTAGCACGCGCCAACGAAGCACATCACTATTCGCCCAATCAATGGCGTCACCGTCAATGACCCAACCCGCAACGTACAGTTTTGTAGTTTTCAACATATTTATATCGAGAAACAACTAAATTTTTTGACTTGATATTGTTACATCTTCGTACGGTAAGTAAAATATGTACCAAAAAGTATTAGTATATCTTTATAGACATGATAGCGAGTTACTTGTGTTCGGACTCTACACAAAATGGACGTCAAAGGTATTGTGACGTGATTATGTAAAAAAACTTATCACTAATGGATATAACTGCACCGGTATGTAGATTAATTAGTGTTAAGTTAATAGTGATCAGTTGGGGCGCGCCGGACATGTTGGTATGTCAGTAATGTGTGTTCATATATTGGGATCAACAGTCATGACGGAAACGAACAGGAAGGCATGTCAATGAGTGTCGGCGCACAGGCAGCTCCGTTGCGCCGTCGATGCATCTAGAGAGATGTCTTTGTTTTTTTTACCATACTGAAAATCGGCACAGACTTCTATTTACATGACCCCTTTTGGGGTCATTGCCCTATATCGTGAGTGGGGAATGTAGTTCTATTTTATCGTCCAAATTGCTTGTATTTTATTTGCTAAGCGAGTTATTCACCTATATTTTACACGCCTACATTGATTAGTCAGATACCAAATTGTCATGGGCTTATTTATTTATTTGTTTGTCAGCTAGGTATACATATCTATTGTCATTACTGTTGTTTTTGTGAGAAACAGAACACTTATTGTCTGTTAATTCAATTAATTGTGTATGTAATTAACCAAATATTTTCTATTATTGAGTTTGTAATAACATTCATTGTACAGTGAACTACATAATGATAGTATTAAATTTAATTTAGAGTGAATATGAATCAAATGTGACCACATGATCATGACAATTAATAATGTAAGCAGTTGTTATATATTGTTAGTATGTAGTGAAATTGTTCTTGCGGTACCATAAGGAGCTAGTTGCACAGCGATTGTATACATTGATTTGCATAGAGCCATGATTTCTGCGAAGTGTCTTGTGTAAAATATAATTAGCTATAAATATGTTAGCAAAATTAAACAGGCAATGATGATAAAGAATCATCATTCATAATTTCATCTAAATCATTTATCTTCTAGGCAAGAGAAGTTCCTTTCACACTGAATAGGAAAATACTGACTGATAAATTACAGACTAGTATTTATTTATATGGAATTTCAATATTTGATAACATTGTGAAACCACAACAGAGGCTTGTTGCTAAGTAACAGCCGCACGGGTCCATCTATCATAAGGTTAAGCAATTGTTGGTGTGGACAGTCCGTGGATGGGTGACCATCTTGTCATGGCGAGTTCCTCCGTGTTTCGGAAGGCACATTAAATTGGTGGGTCCCGGCTGTCATTTGTACATCTTAGACAGTTGCTACGGGTTATCAGGCCTATTAAGTTGCCAAGGTAACTGGGTTGAGGTGGTCAGATAGGCAGTTGCTCCATGTAAAACACTGATACTCAGCTGCATCCAGCTAAGACTGGAAGCGGATCACAACAGAGCTTGGGAAAAAAAGGCTAGGCAGATGATTGTGAAACCACAATAGTTAAACTTGTTTATAATTTAGGATTACAATGTTATTATCAGCTGTGCTTATCTTATCAATATTTGTCAGGTCGACTTGATGTTTTGATTTTAATATTTTTTATTCTGAACTGGCTTTGAAGATACTTCTATCCAACATACTATATGTAGCTTCCCCTTTTTAGTACCAGGAAACTCCCATTAGTTATATGCTCAAAATGTTATTTGAAGTCTTCATAGCTACATAAAATCATCAACATTTTTGTCAAAAATGATGCCTTTTGTCCATATTTTGTTTTTTAATGGTTGCCATCGTGGCACCATTTTTCTTGATCATTTCTGAACAAAAACATAACACCCTAGAATACATGGAGAAGCCAAATGCAAATTACATATTTTGATTTCTTAGTTCATGCATCTAAATGTCATCATAATCTAATCATCAGTTTAGTGAAAGGAATATGAATAAATTTATGTATTTTTTCTAGGCTTGTGATGTCATAGCCATTATATCCATCAATTCTGAAGCATGCAAATTCTTTTTTATGTTTTTTAAACATTCTTCTACATCTTGTTTATCTTCATAAAAACAATAGCCTTTTGGTTATTATTCCATATTACGGGCTGGTATCTGCTTTTAAAGCTAACTTATATTTATATTTTAGATCTATCATGTTTTATTCTTATTTTTACCCATTTGACAAGGTTAAGCAACGCTTGGTGCCGTCGGTCCGTAGATGGGTAACCATCTTGTCATGACGAGTTTCTCCGTGTTTCGGAAGGCACGTTAAATTATTGGGTCCCAGCTGTCATTTGTACATCTTTGGCAGTCTTTACGGGAAGTCAGAAGCCAGAAAGTCTGACAACCAGTCTTACCAACCTCTTTTTGGGTTACCCACGCAGGGGTTGCCCAGGTAACTGGGTTTAGGAGGTCAGAAGAGGTAGTTGCTCCATGCAAAACACTGGTACTCAGCTGCATCCAGTTAAGACTGGAAGCCGACCCCAAGGCAGGTCGATTTCACTTAAAATTAAGTAGGCCATTATTTAAATATTTTGTATTGCTGTGCTCTATAACGCTGACTACTTGACTCTCGAGAGTGGTCTAAAGGTCCATATTTAGCTACAAGGCTAATAGCTATCATTTATCTACAAATGCTGTATTGCAAATACCATCCTAATGACTAATATTAGGATAATGAATCATGTTTATGTACATAAGTACTTTGTAGTACAGACTTGCTATACTGGAATACTTTGTTGGGTCCAGTAATGTCCCTTGAAGCATTTTAGGGTTATTTCACACGTTCCTAAAAGTGTTACCAGATAATCGGTCGACTGCTGGTAGATGCTATGTTATCAATGCTAAAATGGAATAATCAACGTCGACCGATAGTTTTGCTCCTACTGATACTGTCGACGGATCTGTTTTACCAACGATCAATAGTGTTGATAGACGGTCGATCGGCAGTACCTTATGTTACTATTTAATTTTACTTGAAAGTATTCCAACACTCAAATGTATAAGTGAAAAAATATAAACAAAAGAGTTTGTGAGATCATAATTTAGGTTTGATCAAATTATTTATGTTACTACCATATCTACCATGTATCTACAATACAGTTTGTAAGATCTATCAAATAAATTTGAAAGGTTGTGGGTTGTGAATGTGTATTCCTCAGCACACTTTAATGGCTGAAGGAAATGTGCTGAAACTTTTATAAGCTAGAGATTTTTATATGTTGAAGAAATAAAACCAAGACTCACAAATAATGTGGCAAATGTAACCTCTTTTTTAAGGTGTATAGACTTGGTTCCTTGTACAGTATGATGATGGTATCATGCTAGCTTCTCTATGTAAATGGCTGCCTATCAGCTAATATATAAGGTACAATTTGACGCGTGGTTAATCCTATTGGCAAAATATTTTCCTCATTCAATTATTACTCATGTTAAAATAATAATAACTTGTTTTTTTATGTATATACACATGTATAAAAGATGTTAATTTTCTTTTTTTGTTTTGTAAAAGAACTGTGTTAGCACTCCTTTATTAGGAACTCAAAAACAAAGAATAAGGTCTGTAGTCTCAATCAAAGCACTATTGATAACTGCATCCCATGTATTGTTTCAATATGTTTTACTTTCTATGAAATTGATGACACATTTGTTACCCAAATTGGAACGCTATGTACTATAATTTAACCATCACTTATATTGTATCATGCTTCGCGTTGTACTTTTCTCTATACTATAGTAATGAGTAAAATGGTTGTATAATCTATATACACAGCTGATAACGCAACATATTTTGTTTCAGACTGATTCTGCGGGTTGCTATGGTCTGAGAGTGACTTGGTCGCGCATATAGTTGTCACCAGACATCTGTTGAGAAGTTACCAAACATACACAAATATGCAGACCATCAAGTGTGTGGTGGTGGGGGACGGAGCCGTGGGTAAAACCTGTCTCCTCATCAGCTATACCACTAACAAATTCCCCTCGGAATATGTGCCCACTGTGTTCGATAACTATGCAGTAACTGTCATGATTGGAGGAGAGCCGTACACATTGGGTCTCTTTGATACTGCAGGTAAATATTTTAGTTTTATTTACATCATTATCGCATAGTTTTGCCTCACTTATGAATTAGGTAACTTAATTTGTTGTTCTATTAGAAATTGCTGTACTTGGATTTTTGCTATTTAAATGTGAAAGGAAACAAAACACGGATATTACTAAATTATTTTAATACAAAACACATTCATATCCAACATAATGACATAAAAGTCATAATAGTCACTCAGCGTAGGCTGAAAATGAGCAATTTTACATAAGACAGCCCCGAAACCGCCCGCATTTCACCACTTCCTATGTGTTACCGCTGGGAAGAAGAAATAGTGGAACAAACTCCCCAGCAAAATGCCTATTGTAGTCAATTTTTACCTTAAAAACAAAACAATCTAAAAATATGTTTCAGCTAAATTGGACAAATGGCATAACTATGTATCATGTATGTATACAGTATACAAAATAATTATTTTTATTAATAAGTGATGCATGTTATTTCCAGGTCAGGAGGACTATGACAGGTTGCGACCGCTAAGTTATCCACAGACTGATGTTTTCCTTGTGTGCTTCAGTGTAGTAAGCCCCAGTTCATTTGAAAATGTCAAGGAAAAAGTAAGTTGATAATTAAAAGCATTAATTGCTAAACACATTTGCCAATACCTAAATGCTAATATAATTTATTGCAAAACTTTTGAGTTTGAGTTTATGTCGAGTGTTAAGTAATATTACTTTGCATATTTATGCTATTCTAGTAAATACTAAGTTTTTGATGCTTAAAACTAGAAATTTTATTTTATGATATCTTCAAAACATACTTATTTTACGAAGTAGGTATATATACCTACTAGAAATACATCAGGAAAAATAGTTTGTACGGAATGGACAGACCCATATACATTAGTATGAATTGATAATTGCAACCTATGTATTATGTACTTGCAGTGGGTGCCAGAAATAACGCACCATCAACAAAAGACGCCGTTCCTCTTGGTGGGAACTCAGATAGATCTTCGAGATGACGCAGCCACAATGGAGAAGTTGGCGAAGATAAAACAGAAGCCGGTTTCTCTGGAGCAGGGCGAGAAACTAGCGAAGGAACTCAAGGCTGTCAAATACGTTGAGTGCTCGGCGCTCACACAGGTAACTTATTACTCTATTTCATCACCATCACCATCATCTTAGCTGTAGGATGTTCACTGATGAACTAAGGCTACCTATACATCAGTTTTCATAAAGATGAGTTGAAAGAGGTCTTTATATTCAAATGCCTACATGTGACCAACTTTTTACTCATTTGAATGTTAATTGTCCATCTGATTTTGTGACTATGGTTTCCAATATTTTCTGTCTCTATATAATTATAAAATAAGTAGCCGACCCTTCAGACATTGTCCTGTTTTGTTCCATTCTCCTGACAGTAGAAGTTGAGGAAATTATCAGCTCTGAAGAAAAGTATCTATGTTTTGGCTTCTTGCACAATTTATTGTAGCTCTCAAACACCGCACCGGTCATAAAAAAAGTGATTTGTGTAGTTTTCATTATCCAAGAGGGGATGGCAGAATAATATTATGTTTTACGTTATGATATCTTAGACATCACTTTCTTGAACTTTTACTTCCATAACACTTGGCCAATATTAAGTATCCTTTGTGGTAAGGACAGGCATATCTTCCTTACATATTAGCGATTTTGAGCCAACAGTTTTAGAAAATTCTGGGCTGTTACTTATGGCACAAATGTATGCTGTGGGTGCAACTGGAGGGAGTGTCAGACTATTACCGAGTTAATTGTAAATAAGAGAGTCGCACAGTTGGTTAAAAGTGTTATAATGTAAATATATTGTTACGTCACAGACTTTTCATTTGGTATTGACAATCATATGAATTAACAATTAACCACTACATGTGTCAGATTATTATTGTCTAGTATTATGTGGCCAGCCCACAAGGAGTATCCATCCTTCAACATGCCCCCTTAATCTGCCACATGTGTTCACATTGTCATAGCATAACTAAATATTTAATTAAAAATAAATAATACATAAACAAGAGATTAACCATTACACTAAATAAACAAAAATATAAATTTTAACAACGTACATATCTATACAAACTTAAGTAACACTTTCGCTACCGGAGTCGCAGTTGGTTAAAAGTGTTATAATGTAAATATATTGGATATTATATTAACGTCACAGACTTTTCATTTGGTATTGACAATCATATGAATTAACAATTAACCACTACATGTGTCAGATTATTATTGTCTAGTATTATGTGGCCAGCCCACAAGGAGTATCCATCCTTCAACAGAGTTAAACTAAAAATGTTCCTTCTGGAGGTCCTTGTGTGCCAGGGCCACATTAACTCTTGCGAACAACCCCCAGCCCCCGGCAGTCTTAACCCCGGGTATTGGGTAGACATTTACAAAAAACATCACAACAAATAATTCCATTGTTAGGAATAAGTAGTATTACTGTTTAGATAAGGAACACCAACATTCGTAAGTTATCTAAAACATTACATTCTTCTTATTTACGTAACGTTTATTGAGTGTTGCAAAATTAATATTTTATTTCACTTCTCTTCTCTTCTCTCTCAACATACAGGCCACATATTATCACGCTATAACTGTGGGGGGGGAAGGGGGTGAATGTTTAATCCTAATGCCTACGCGGACGATGTCGCGGGCAACAGCTAGTAAATAAATTAATTAATATTTCATGTTTTGTGGTCCTGTTTCAATAAAAGTACATATGTATTTTCTTTCTTTCTTCTTCTTGAATTATAAACAATTTTTAGAATTTGATTTAGTTTCTTGCAAAGTCTTTTTCCTGAAACCAGCATAACATAGCAATGAATAATGTTATAAGTTTCCCCTTTAATCTGACACAATTATTCCATAATATTTACTGAAACATAAGTCTGTGTGTTTGAAAGTAGTTTAACGTTGGCGTCATAATAAAGAGAGGTTAAATGCAACTACTGCAGCAGAGAATTATTAGTAAAACATGAATGACTTATGCACCATGTTTAGGCCTTCGCCCCGGTGTTGAAAAAACAAACCAGGGCCTGAATTGAACGATCCAAGTTGCAAATATTTGCGTAGAGATTGAATGTCATGATTTTTGTATGAAATACAATTCTAAGCGATTTTTTTTGGTAAGAGATGTAGCCCTAGGGTCTTCTCTTTATATGTTCGAACAACTGTGTCCACTAGGCTGCTCTTGAAGTGAAATACTTGATTTTATCAATCAATTATCATCAACCTAGCTTTTCCCAACTACTTTTGGATCGGCTTCCAGTCTAAACGGATGCAGCTGAGTACCAGTGTTATACATGGAGCAACTGCCTATCTGAAAATCAAACTCAAAATCGTTCAAATTAGGGTGATGAAAGATGATCCTTGGCATGTTCCAGATAACCTGTAAAAATATGGTGCACTAGTTTTGTTACACCCTATATTCATAGAAGCTTTTTATATACTAAAAGTGTCACAACTTATAAACAAAATGTATTGAATTACTTTGCAGAAAGGACTCAAGAACGTATTCGACGAGGCCATATTAGCGGCGCTGGAGCCTCCAGAGCCCGCCAGGAAAAAGAAATGTGTTCTCCTGTAAAGTGTCGGGGCACCGAGTCGAACCGCCCCACCAGCGCATGCGCAACACGCGACTGCCCTCATCACTCGTACATTTTAGTATTTTACCATATAATATTATTCATACGAAACGTTTTCGAACAATTAATTTTTATTTATAATGATTATTAAATTTTTCCGGAATGTATTCAGATATATTAGAATTCTAAATGACATGTACGCTAATATTATAAAATATCGATTATATACATTCAATATAATGTATTCAAAAGTTTAATATTATACTCTGTTTCAACATAAGTTGTACTGGGTCTCTATTGTACGATAATTTTGATTTAATATAAAAACGAACCGGTACATTTGTCTAAGGCATGATATTACATACACAGTGTGTACTATTTGCGCTTTGATAATAAAAAAGTAAATAAAATATAAGTCTGAATCGGTTTACGACCATACCAGAACTCGTTCGCGGAAAATGAAACGAGATGTCCCATTTATATTTTCGTAGGCGGTATACTTGAGTTATGCGTCATTTGGTAACTTATTACCAACAAAAATCCGTACTTTTCATGTTAAAACAATTTTGGAGGGTGCACGGATTTTATAAGACTAAGCAAGCCTTGCTTTTGCTTTATATCAAGAACTTATATCACAATAACTTATTGACATTGAATATTGTATTACATATATGTTTATTTATATCTACGGCTATATGGCTATATAGATTTTTCCCTAATTATAAAATGAATGATGACATCCGTCGATAATCACGTAGGTTAATGATTTTCAAATTCATGCGTTCGATTACGCTAATTATAAAGTATTTTTTTTTTAATTATTTATGACCATTATATTTGTTTGACTGATATAAAGAAATTGTACACTAACAATAACTTTGTATTTATAGCGAAATAATTATATTGATCGGATAACTAAATTGTCTGCGCTGGTGTATGCTAGCATCGATGAAGCAACTTCATGCACAATATTTGCTAAGCACAGTGCGTCTATGTATTTTTATAAGTATTACTTGGTAACATACTAACTTTTATTAAAACAAAAAACATATTTTAATGACTACAACGCCTGTCTCCATAGACGGCCGTCCACGTTTGTGTTTTATATTATTTCGATGTGTTCTTACATAGTTTAAAAATAAGTTTTATATAAAACACTTAAGATTTTACTAAACACCAAACTACTATAATTAGCATAATATTCGGAAAATAACTGGCAAATATTAATCGCTAGGTGATTCAAACTATAAAGTAAATTTTGTGATGCTATACAGAGTAAATATATTATTATTGAACAATATGAGTTGCATACATTATGAGTTTGGACTGATAATTACATAAATTCATCATTCCATGAAATATAAATTGCATTTACCGATCAGTAAATTTTGAAGAATTAATTGGTTTGCGCCTAATATATTATAAATATCTTGTGGCATAAAGACGGTGCGTATACTGTATAACGAAGCTCCAATTTGTCAGTAAGCGCGTATCGTGCGATCACTGCTTCCCGTGCGAACAATAGCAACACGTCATACTACTGAAACTGGCGAACAATACTCTTCTCTCTGTCTATGTACAAACAGATTGTCGGTACATTTTGTGATGCTCGCTTGATACTAATGATTCAATATATATAAAGGGTGCAATTAATGATTATTATTCTAATGAAAATAATTATAAAATAATTGACTGTGGGGCTAATATGTCAACTATAACAAATATACATTATGTACTCGAAATTACAATTACATTTTTATGTATATATAAGCTACTGTATACTTTTTTACGCATGGAAAAGGTAACATGTTTTCTGAATTAATATTTATTTACCGTTCTATGTTATTTACATGGACGATGATTATTTTGTATGTTTATGCATTATCAGTGCAGTTATATGTTCTTTGTGTCAAGATGTAGTTATAGGTGTATATGGAATAAATATATAATGAGATTAAACTAAAAGTTTTATTTTATTTGTCAAGATAGCGAAACCTACCTCACGATACGCCTCGGTAATGTAAGTATTTTTCTTTCATAAGTCTCATGACGCTTATTTATTTATGATTAGTAAATGTTCTACTATTTTTAAAACTGAAAACCTTATAAATATTATTATCATGCATAATAACAAAGTCATTTTAAGGAACTTCATGGTATGAATCTACCCCCAAGTTACTGCTAGCTTGGGCATAATGTCTACGGGAACATGATTAGCTTGCAAATCAAATAAGATCCCTAGCCAATAGGTGCTGTATACACTTGCAAGTTGCAGGTCCAGAAGGATGCAATTATGAGGATGTTTTATTTACCCACTGCTAAAAGGGCAACACTAATATTTTATTAGTTTTTACTAATCTGTAAAGTCCGATAGGGATCTGCCCGCCACGCTCGATATCCTACCTATTTAGTATTATTGTCTCTACTACAATTCCTACCATTTATGAACTTAATAGCAATTTTTATACGAATGTTTAAAAAAATATAATTTACGATTTCAAAACCGACATCATTTACACACATTTAAAATGCGTCCAGTGAGTATACTTACTCATTTTCATTTTCTAAAATGTGTCTAACGGATTATGCCTAGTCTGTTCAAGACTTTATGTGAACAACCTCTAAAGAAAGCACACATTTCTGTTCGTGTGTGCCAAATGAATGATCTTGAAACCGATGATGTTGGTTTTGAAATCGCAAATAAGAACGCAATAAGATAATGACTAACTGGTAGATAGATCAACACGCAGCTGAAATGTTGAACTAGAAACAAAAGCACAGAGCTTATTTAATAATTCATAAACACGCGAGTGAAGCCGCGGGAGGAAGCTCGTCGTGATGCAGTTTAACTTTCATGGGGCGCCATAGCCTGCCAGTGTTATTATATTCACCATAAGCACATAGATTTTGAAGTAAATATGATGTTTCGTTGTTCTAGGATTGATATTATTTTGACAACTTTGACGTAATGATTTTTTAGTGCTTTTACTATTATAACTCCCTTTTTATATTTATTAATCAGTCGTTCTGTTTATTTAAAATTAGCACAAAGCTTTCAAGTAGGTGCTATGAAAATTTCAAGTTAATATGGGCGACGGTTTAAAGTTAGCTAAAGGTTGGTCAAGATAGTTCGCTTTGAAGTGCTGACAATAATTTGGGACGTACGATGATGAATATGGTGTCTTTAGTTTTGATTTTTATTTAAAAAAAATATATGTATCCTTCTGTATTTTTTTGGAAATTACGAGTAGGCACTGTGTTAGTGAACTTATGTTAACATGGCGTAGAATTGTGTCATAAAAGATGGAAACTGTCTAACATTGTGTCTTGTGATAAAGCTAATAATATAAAGATAATTTCCAACGAAACCTGCTTACAGTTGGCACATTTAACTACTACTACTACGCTATATAATCTTCTTGATTCCACTTCATTATCTGCTAGAAACATCTATCCTTATTGTGTAAGAATAAAAAGGTAGTTTTAGTACTAAATAATGCTGGATTATTGCAGATAAGCGTCACAGGAGCTCCAGCAGCCTGGCTGGAGTCGTGTTAGAGGGGACTCGATCCGAACGCAAGCTGGACATGAATGGTTCGTTGATCTTATACCTTTTTATACACGTTTTAAAGCTTTTTCAGAAAATCTTGTATTGTACTTAGGTATAATTCTTGATATTGCTGAAGTGTTATGGCCGATCTGTATCTACTACTTAATCATAAAGGTTTTCTTCATGTTTTTCTGAGGTTAAAACGATCTAAGGCATTGTTTCCTCACTCTCTTTCACTCGTCCCCAAATTGTCTTCACGTTTTGAATTCCAAAGACGCGCCTGCCTAAATTTTTAATGTCAAATCTGATCGTTTGTCCGTAAGCTCATTTTCTACCTACCTACTTGAGTTTTTTTATAAGAGCTAGGACTATATCGTCATCCTTGAGAATAGATAATTTAAACTCCATTTTTCTTAACATTGCCATCTCAGCTATGAACTCCACCACGAAAGAGATCAACATCTTTTTCGTGGCCCAGCTCTTAGTCAAAGATGCCATACAGGACGGCGGCTTTGAGCCATCATAGAATAATTGTAGGAAGTGTAGGAACCATAGTCCTATAGAGCTAATGAGCTATAATACCTACTACATATTGAACCCTTTACTAGCTTCGATACCGGAGATGGATGACCAGTTCACCACAGCTGAAGCACGATGCGACGACCTCCAGGAGAAAATTGAATTAATCAAATCTTTAAAAAGAAAACGAAAACTCAAAAAGCGAAGGTAATATTTATGTTACACTAGCTTCCGCTACCGGTGTCACACGCGTGCCGTAGGAACAACTCCGCATACCCGATAAATGGGCTGTCTAACACTGAAATGATTTTTCAAAACGGACCAGTACTTCCTGAGATTACAAATAAACAAACAAACTCTTCTGAGTGTTGTGTATAATATGTGCTATAAATAAGACAAACAATTAGGACAAACCCTTAGTTTTCTGTCTAGGGTTATCTTGTTATATTATGGACCAGCATTTTCGTAATAACATGGTAACATTTATTGGGGTCTTTCAGCATGACCCGTGTGACTGAACCGCCGAAGACGCCAGACAAGGTACCCTTCATTACTGTGCGGACGCAGCCCAAGAAAAGTAAGTACTAATGAGTTAATTTACTTGCAAAGGTACAGTTCTCGCCAAACTCTATGGCGGCTTGTAACAAACTTCAGAGCAAAGCTCCGTGTATTTAGCGGTACCTACTCGTCACGCGCGTATTCGTCCCGCTGACGCCTATAAAATATTTCTGTGTACATAGCTAATGCGTGATGTTCTCAGTTGCCATAGTTTACCGAGAACTAAAACAATCGTTATTTTAGTGTAGTGCTGTCTCTTATTAATTGCAAGTAATGAACAGAGAGGCTGAAGTCCAACTTCTTTCTTCAAGTATGAAATAAATATTTCCGTCTTCTGATATATACCTTGTACATCGTTCGTTCTTGTCTCGCCTTTGTTACTGGTCGCTATTAGACTAAAAATATCTATTTTAATGTATTTTAACCTTCTAATACCTAAAGAGTGAATGGTAGTCTAGTACATACTTATGACTGGTAACACAGATAGCAGAGACAAATAATTGCGCCAATTTTAAATTGGTTTGGTACCTAATCCTAAAGATAATATTTTTACATAGATATAAAAAATGGCTTTAAGTCTCAAGTCTAACAACTTCATAACTGACGACTGTTTTTAATTATCTATCCGTCCAACAAAGATACAGGCACCAGCACATCAACCTACCTCAATCTGTCAAACTTCTTTAGTAGATCTTCAACCTTATCACAATACCGGTAAGTCAATACGCGATTGGTAAAATTTGACTTGTTCGGATAGGTTGAGCTGCTGGCGACTGTACGTCCCAAGTATTTCTTCTTTTCTTCATAAAGGGATAGATAGGTTATCAAAAATTGCCGTAAGTTACTCATACAAGCGGATGCGTTGCTCTGCCCTCGTTTACTTCGCTTAGCATAGGAAAATTGTGCCAGCCTTGCTGATTACAGAAGTGTCGCAGCAAGCATCAAGACTGCGCCGGCTGGAGGTGCCGCCGAACCCTACACGAGGGTACCTGGACCCAGCGACCGTTGAACAGCATCGGATGTTAGGCCAGGTCCGAGGGTACAACCAGGCCTTCAGGCATCCAGTACAGGAGCAGGTTGCGGTCTGTACGCGTTTATAATTTTGCCAAGTCGCTGTAGGTCTGTGAAACACTTGAAAATGCTAGACAAATGTTCATTCCTACCTTTCTTTTTGTGGGAAGTAATTGAATGATCCCTCCCTCTGAGGGTGCATTATATACATTCCAATGTTCAGACGTCATCACATCAGGTTATACGAAACTGTCAAATATTCCCAATCAACTTTGAACTTTATGCTTCGGCAGTAAAGTTGAAAATCTAATAAGGCAATTTGACAGATTGTAGTAGCTTGATGTGCTGGCATCTGTTCCTCGAACTTCATTTCCTTTAAGGAGAGTCCAAGTGGACCCTATTTTTAATTGGAATATATTAAAAATAGGGCTAATATATGTATGACTAGTTCTGTGATCTACTAATCTTTTTTTTAATTAAAATAGGAGTATCCTACGAGCTCGGAACATCGGGCGTATCCGAAACTCCGGCGGCAGCGGTCTCAGGCCGATGGTGATAGTAAGTACTCCCTCCTACCACTAGATACTTCATACTTGTACCTCCTTGTTTCCTAAAACGTCTTCATATGTAGAAAAGGAATAATCGGTGTACACACGCCAGCACAAGCTAGTACAATCTTAATGCATTTTCAACTTTATCGCTGAGGCATATGGTTTAAAATTGATTGGGAAAATTTTACAGTTTCGGCACTGTATTTTATGCCAATATTTATTGGATGAGTTTTAGAATGTAGAATTTAGTTTAGAATTATAAAGATACATTTAAGTCGTAACCAAAACGATAATATCTAGAACTGTGTGATAAAATCTTAACGCAATCTTTGCAAGTTGCAGATTTACAATTTTTTTTTTTTATATATCCCTCACACATTCACACAACGTCATCTAGTCCCAAACTAAGCAGAGCTTGTACTATGGGTATTAGTCAACTGATAAACATACTTATATACTTTTCTTTTCTAAATACATACATATTATACATAGAAACACCCAAACTAAGTCAAACACCCATGTTCATGCACACAAATGTTTGACTTATGCGGGAAACGAACCCGCGGCCGCGTGGCAGGCAGGTTCACTAACCACAACGACGTCTGGTCGTCAATTTACAATATTGTTTTTTTGCCATGTATCTTGGTGAGTTGAGTTCTATATTTTTGTCTTAAGGCGTCTGTGGGCAACGCGGGCAGATACCTAGTGAGGGGCTGCTGGAGGTGGCCTGCGGACAAGACGAGATCGGCACGGACTACGACACCTTTGATGTGTACCAACGACCATCGGAGAAGTGAGTTTCCTAAATTATTTCCTTGGGTGGGTGTCGGCGCGGGGACATAGCGAGTTCGTGGCGACATGATATAAGTTACAATTTCTTCCCAGCGATAACACATAGGAAGTGGTGAAGGGCGGACGTTTTTGGGGCTGTCTTTTGTTGAATCGACCTTCAAAAAGTGCTGATTTTCGGCTTACTTTGAATAAATAACTTTTTATCTTTTAAAATCGGTGTGCACGCTTACGGCCGCTTACCCCCCACCAATTGGAATGATGACTAGGTCAAAAATAAAATACTTTATCATATTCAATTTAAACAATAACAGCTTCATTTATTGTTTTAAACCGAAATTTTTTGTGTAAAGGTTTGATGTGAAAAATCTGTGACATCAAAACTAAGTATTTTCATACAAATTGCGTAATAGGTATAACCATTTTTGAAAGTTCAATAAAAGTAATGAATTTGACTAGTTGTCATCTACCGTATTCCCCCCCCCCCACTATTATAACCGTGTCATGAGATATCTAGGATTTCTTTTTGTTCCACATTTATCTATCCTAAGTCTATTTTTTAAGTGCCCGGTTCAAGTCATGATTATTGATTTGCAGCCCAGTTATAAGTTCGAAGAAGCCCATGGATGTACGTCCACTTAAACAGTCAACCAGTCGGCGGAGGCATGTCCCTAAGGAAATGTTGCCCAAAGAAGGTAATGTCACTTTTTTTGTCACATAAAGCCTGTAACAAAAACCAGTCATCGTGATTATTTATAGCTTCGCAAATTTGTTAGTAGCACTCTCATGGTCTACGAGGGGGTGCGCTTCCCCGCACTGTTACCTTCAGCAATGACGGCACAGAGGGTTGTTCCCAAAAATAACCTACTCAATGTAATCGAGGAAAAAAATATTTCCAAAAAAAATAATTGTCGAACGAAACTGTAAAATTTCCCCAATCAGCTTCGAACCAGCGAGAAACCTGCTTCAGCGATAAAGTTAAAAATCTATTTAGGGAATTGGACAGATTATAGTAGCTTGATGTCCTGGCGTCTGTACACAGCAAAATAATATTAATAATTCTGTTGTCTTTGCTGTCCATTTGTAGCTGAACAACAAATGCCGGCTCAGTGGCGGGGTGCTCCAGGGTCACCGCAGATTCGTCACCGTGTACCTTCCAACAAAAGCCATCATTCCTCAGGTACCTTATCATCATCAGCTTTGTTCAAGTATCCCAGTCAGGGCACAGGCCTCTTCTGGTATACCTAGGGATAGAATGAGCGTTAATGACGACACTAGCACTAGCTATATAAAGAACTGACAGCTTTGATGGCTAGGTCACCAAGACTTTACGCTAGGTTTTAACAATCAACATAATAATGAAGGTTTATTCTTGAAGTCCATTCGCGGCATGTATTCCCGGGAGTTCCCATTGTTGGTTCTAGAGGTAGTGTTTTGTTATGGAAACATACTGTATTTACTTAGAATAACTGGCTTAACCTTTCGTACTTCGGAATTTTTACATAGAATGAATAGTGTGCGCAACGCACCTATTTATACTTTTATACTTTTTAGATTTATTTTTATTCTTTTATATATTTGAATTTTGATAGTTTGTACTTTTGTTTATTGTGAAAATAAAAGCCAGTTCTTTTCATTTCGCTACAGACAAAGCTGGTCGTTTAATTTCGCTAGACTCCACCAAAAGTAGCAGGAGATCACAGCCAGCACCAACCTGACCTGAGACTCAGCGCCTGAGGAGAATCAGGCTCAGTCCCCTTCAAATAGTCTATTCCTATTTTTGTCTTTCTCCTCAGGGACTCATCATACAGAAGAGCGCCCAGTGGTGGAACTCTTCAACAAGAGTCGGAACAGCCCTACAGATGTTCGGAGACAGGGTACTGCGCCCCCGCCTCCCATGCCACCCCTAGAAAGGAAACTAAAGAAAGGTTAGCGCTAAAACTTCATCTCTCGTACGAAACCCAGTTGAAATTAACAAAAATTTTATACCCTTGTGTTAAATTATAAAATATTATTTATTTGATAGTAATTCCAGTTCGCCACCCACCCAAAAATGAAAATGACGAGTCTATGGGTCCCCTCGAACAAAATACGGAGCAATTAGAACTCAAAAAGGTTAGTAGCGTTGTATTTTCAGTTCAATTCTTTTTTTAATTTAATGTGATTCTTCCGAATATAATTTAAATCCTTCAAAATAAAAGCTAAAGTGACATTGTAACCAATGAGATTAAAGTCAGTACGGAAACCTGTTTATACCGGATTTTACTGGATACGGGAATAAACCGCGAGTAAACTAAAGCAGGTCCACAATAGAATATAATTCGTTGTTAGGAGACCCATCATCCTCGTCGCGTGAAATACCGAAGCCGTCGCTACGAGCTCCCCACAGTCGCGTCCCAGATGAAACAAGCTGGTATGAGGTACTACTACGGCACGTCGAACCATACCAACATTCCCTTCGTGGTCAGCAAGAGCACCGCGCCCTCACACAACATCGGAGTCAATATACAACAGGTTATACTTTCTTTTATATGTACGAAGCAAGCGTTGCCGCGGGAAACCGCTCTAAGAAGGTTTTTTTGTAATTTCTCAAGCATTCAAGTAAAATCAATAAATGAGTACACAACAATTTTTACATTTGCAAGTCCAAGTTTCATTTTCTTCTTTATTCTTCTTGAAATATGACGCATTTATCAATACAGCTATCCTCTATATTCCTATCAGCTATCAGACTTTAGGGTTCATTTAAATCTCTAGTAGTTTGTAGTTGATGACGATCAGAATAGATCTATTAAAATCTCTAGTAAAAGTATTTTATGTTCTTCAACCTACTTGTATCTGTACCTCTTACAATTTCTTCTTTTCAGGTTTTAAATGGGCTCAAAATACAGCAGCCGCTGTCTGGTATACCCCTCACAATCGCACATCACATGGGTACGTAGCTTTTCAAATGCAAAATTTTCTATTAATTTCACTTGATTTAAGCATATAGATAGTCTGAGTAATTGATAACTTTATTTCCAGGTCTAGGCCACGTGCCCACGTATGGGACGAAGAGTGCCACAGTAGTGAGTCTGAATGTTAATTATTTTTCTGAATATTTCTTAATTTGCAACATAAAGATTGGCAATAGCTTCTACGCAAGCGCATTGCGTGTTTTCAGAATCATAGGAACTTGGATTGGACGTTACGAAAGTTCCACTCTTTCAAAACAAATGAGTTGTGAAGAATACATGACATGCTAAGCTATCCCAACGGCATATTTGAACAAAATCTCGCGTATCCATGTTGCCTTTCGAGCTCTAAAAACCAATGAAAACCTTCACATGAAATATCAAATACTACTCGTATAATGTCGTCCACGACACCTTTTTACAGTCTCGATATAATCGTAAAGGGAATGGCTACAGACGATAGGCAGACTTGTCAGGATAGTAGGAACGTCATTAAATACTTACTGTGGCTTCACAGCAACCATCACTGGACCACCGCGAGATAAACGCGATCCGCCTCGGCCGGCGGTTGTTGCGACTCCCGTCCTACAAGTACATGTCCTACAATCGGCTTCTGACATTGTACCGCGAGGGGGACGGCATGGTGCCTCGTTTCCTGAGGGCTATCTCTCGCCCCCACTACTTCTATACTTCTATGTACAAGTGAGTGATTTACAGCCATTGTTTGGGAGAAAGAAGTTAGACAAATTTTAGTGGCAGGCCTTATAATGCCTGCTGGGGTTGCTCGTAAGAGTTACCGCAGCCCTGGCTCACAGGGACCTCCAGAAGAAACATAGTGGGTTCTAGCCAGTAAGAGTCTGACACTCCCTCCAGCTTCACCAACAGAAAAATAAAGCCTTATAATGCTCTATAATTAAGGTTTAAAAAATTTGATTAGTAAACTGCAAATCTGGGTTATGCATTTACGTTATGAGAATGTCATTTATATGGGTTCCAAACTATCAATATTGATCTAAATTTGTTGTTTCAACTTTAGCAAAATTGACTGGATTTATTCTGTTATCTTGTTGCGTTAGCGCTTCCATCGTTTCATCGCCTTATTTTATAACGACAAGGTCCCATGACTCCTTGAAATAAAGGCTGATATCTTAATGAATTTTGGCAATCTATAATCAACTCGACATATTCTTCAAGTGTTAGGTACATAATTTTTCAAGTGCGTATTAATGTTTCAAGCAGTCTCGCGACAAATCGTGATGATTTCGACGGCGCGACGTCGAAGGGTCGCGGCGGCAGTCAGGAGGCGAAGCAAAGTCTTGCGGAGTACGCGAACCTTTACCGGGAGTACGAACACATCGACAAATGTATTAAAGAAGGGAATTATGAACCAGAGCTGGAGCAACGCAGGGATGAACTCACGAAGGAGTTGGCGGCCCGAGAAGAACATATACGCAGGGTGAGGAGTAATCTACAGACATCCCGGTAGATTACGTAATTGTTGCTCTATCCTTGTCATTTTTAGCCTCTATTTTCCATTTTCTGCCGTGACATCATATTTCATCGATAAATAAATAGACAATATTCCTATTTAAATGGCCGAATTGTAGGTTTTCGAAAACTTTCAATTTTAGCTGTAATGTGGCTCACTGTTTATCGATTTCTAGTTAAGTCAATACTTAGAAATAACCTTTATTGCACTAATCCGTGTATTATCTATCACACTCTTGACCAAGTTTCGTGTCTTTTCTATCAAAATTGTTTAAAAAAATGTCCCACTTACAAACCACTTACCTCCCCAGGTGGTACAAGAGTTTCGAGCGGCTGGTGAGGCGGAACAGCCTCTCCGGGCGACCGCATCCACAGCAGAGGAGGGCTATAGGCACTCCGCCTACAAAATAGTGGATCCACAACAGTAACCAGTCTACGGAAACTTTACCAAGCACTAACCCGAATACACATACGTATGCGCTACAAAAACGTCCACGAGAACCCAAACATGGCGCCCAATCATTACGTCAGTTTCCATCGAGCGGCTGATATTGTTTACCGTTTATAAATTCACAAAAATTGTAATCACTGAAAATTTAAATAACTGAAGAATGAATTTAGTAATTACAAGTGGCGATTACGCTACTTTTAAATATGGATTCCGGTACAAAAATATATTATGTTACTATGTAGGTTTTAATGTTTGATATATTGTCTTTGACGAGCTAAAATTTTAACATCGGGACGTAGTTCACCAACACACGTATGAATTTAAATAGTTCTTACAATCTAATTTTCTTCGTTCCTTTGTCTAGTGTTGTCCAAGTCATTTGTAATCGATGTCGATGCTTAGTTTTTTATTGCTTTAAGCCGGTGACTCCCAAAGTGCGTAGGTGTAAACAAATTATCGAATTTACACTTACGCTAAGACGAAAGTTCCAGACTTTCAGCAATTGAGCAGCGTTTAGACATGTTACGAATGAATACTCGCGTTTAGTTGTTCGTAGGTTTTGATGGACGTTTTGAAGTGCACTTTGTTTAAAACTGTGCGTTATGCGTGTAGTTTTATCAGAACAAATCTCGGGTGTGCTCCGCCGGGCCGCGAGCTCTTGGGGGCGGGGGCAGCGCAACGCTTCGAGCGTCGTTCCTATTAACGATACTCGTCTAGGCTTAGCTTGATAAGGACGCTGAGTAGTCTAGCTGTAGACTTCTCTAGGTTATTGTGTATTGTATTTGCTATGTTTGAATGATTGGAACCGCTATGAAGCTTGTAGACCGGTCCCATATTGTTGTCCAAACTGATGTTAGCTGGAATTGAAAAGCATTTTGATTGTTACGTCGAATATAAATTGTAAATGTAATGTAATCTTTGTTGGCTGAGAATAGTAAAAGTTTGTGAATTATATCATAAATATAAAGAAGTTTGAATACGATTACGGCTTTTCTATTTCTTTTTATTAATACCTTTAAAAAAAATAGTAACGTTTTAAGATAATAATTAATGAGTTCTACAAAGCAACGTGAACATACATCTAGGCATGCAATTGTAATTAATAAATATCGATAGTAGTTAATTTACGTATAATATACACAATGCCTAAGTCTAGTGATGCATCTTGTCTGCACTTTATCGATATGATTTTTATAACATGAAACAATTTGACACATATATTATGTACACATAGTTAACAACGATGAAGTCACTGTACAATAATTATTATTTTACTTATTTTCAATACACATAGTAAGTTAGTTACATTCAAATCGATAATTTAATCGTTGGCGAACATAACATTTAAGTTGCTCGCTAAAATAGATGTAACTTTTAAATCTATTTACACAGAAATAAATAACAATATCTTATTATATTAAAAGTTTATCTTGCACTTAGACATTCGTGCTACCATTGCTAAGAAGTACCTATTTACGATCTATAATTATATTAGACTTGGTATGTCAGTAATTGGGTTAAGCATCCGACATAATATAATCAATATAATAGTGTTGCTCAACCATAGGAAAAAGAATACTATAATTCTATACCTACATTACGAAAAAATATGTTTTTTTTTATTGTTCATGACTAAACAATTGCTAAATAACAATGACGAATTTAAAAAATCTTTGGTTTACTTTACATAATAAATTACTCGTAATAATATGTTGTGGGCTTTTCGAAATATTTATCGAGTAGGTAAAGTATGGATTATCGATAACGCAAAACACTAGCTTGCATGATTTTCTAAAGTAGAATAGTGATTTAGAATTTCATCTGACAATATGACGAGTATTTATGATGTTCTATGAAGACTTTTATTTATAACCTTTGCTAATAAACTACTTATAAAAGATTTCTCTAAACAGTTTGACCAGTTAATAATAATTATTCTGTTCTTTAAGAAAACCTTTGTTCATTCATTCTACAACACTATCATACAAAGGTTTATGGGCCACTGACTCTAAAAACGATCAATAGCAAATATTCTAATTGCGTCATAACACTACTCAGAGGATGAGTACTAAACGCTGAAATCACATCAATAGGAAAGTTACAGTAAGGGTGGTTTCAGATGATTGCATTTTTCTGCGAATATCGGCATACGTTTTCAACGCGAGCGTGTCTAAACGACATCGGTGTATATGAGCTTATTTTGGACATCTAAATGGATGTTCTAAAATAGTTATAGCACATAAATAGGTACGTTTAATTGCGGGTATCAGTAGAAGATGGCAGGTTTTCGCCATCGAGCTTATGGCGGGCTGCCTGAATATAGGCCTCCGCAGCCAGGGCTGGCCAGGCGTCGGCGGCTGCTGGAGCTCCGGCCCCGCCCCAGGGCTCCGAAGTGGACACCTCCGCTGGCCTCTCTACGCTCTCCGCCGCTTTTGGCGGACACTCCAGAGAAATAGACTTTGGTGTCTCAATCCTATAAAGAGGGAAGCGTCAAATGTTGTTCAGAGATTCAGTACACAGGTTCAGGATGAGTGCCTTGCAATTATTTACCTTGTGTTTATAGCTAGACATATTTAAGTCCCTATTGCATAACATTCTATTAAACACATGTATCGCAATGTGATTTTTTTTTAAGTGGAAAATCACAGAAGTTTGTTTAAAACATCTTTTAACCTAAAAAGGGTATAACAACAAAACAAGGGGTGAACAACCAAGATGTCAATTACATTATGACCACGTGATTTATCGAATTAAAATGTCATTTCCATACATTGTTTTCTTTTCTACTAGCGTTTACGATTGTAGAAAGACATCTTGGCTAACCTCCTAGAATTAAGAAGAATCAGTCGCGCTTATCAAGGCGACATAAACGATTTTTGAGCATTTATTATTGTGCATTATATATTTTTGCATTTGTTCTTGGTAACGCGAACTTCAAGATATTGAAAAGTGCATATGTTTATTACTGAAATTACTTTGCAAAACACTCGTGAATTAATCTGAAAAGGTACTTATAGGACAAGGTGTGGTGTGGGCTTTAGAGAAAAAATACCTCACGCGTTCTGGTGACTGCATGGCGTCGTTGGTGCTGGAGATCTCCAGGTCTTCAGCGTAACTGATGTGCAGCTTCTCCCCGTCACTGCGAGGTTCTTTTTCTAAGGAAAATCATGAGGATAATCATACACCACTTCAACATAATCAACTAAATCACTAACATTTTATGAACATTCTTCTCCATAAGATCATCATCTCCCGAGCCTTTTCCCAACTATGTTGGGGTCGGCTTCCAGTCTAACCGGATTCAGCTGAGTACCAGTGTTTTACAAGGAGCAACTGCCTCTGACCTCCTCAACCCAGTTACCCGGACAACCCAATGTCCCTTGGTTAGACTGGCGTCAGACTTACTGGCTTCTGACTACCCGTAACGACTGCCAAGGATGTTCAATGACAGCCGGGACCATAAGATATTGAATAATAATCGAATGCTCAGTCAATGATTATCTAACGCAAGCTTCTTACCATCAACATTGATAGCCGCCTCGGGCCATCCGAGAGAGTCTCCTTCCACATCAACAGGTTCGTCCTCCGCGTCATAAGGCCGGGGCTCCCGTGGCCGTTCCTCTCGGCGCTCCTCGTCGAGGTCATACCCCAGCATGCTTTCCACCGTGTGGTGGCGTTTGCGTGTGCGCAGCTTCAGCCGACGCTGCCGGTTTGCGCGGATCCGCTGGTATGTCTGATAAAGGGTGGGGGCATTTTGAAAAATAATGTTTCGAATTGCGAGTATGCTGTGCCGCACTTCTCGACTAGAACAAGCATAGGGACCTCACAAAGACTTAAAGTTGAATGACCTCTCTGAAATTATTTTTATTAGCCGTCGTTGGATTTGATTTGAACAGATTTGAATTTTAATTTCAAATAATACTTTTGGAAGTCCGTACTTAATAACCTAAGTTGTGAATGCAGTGAACTGCTGGAGATAGTTACCTCCCAGCGCGCATCTTCGTCCTGATGATGCAGCGAGTGCTGCGGCGGTGCAGCGGTGTCGCGAGGCAGGGCGCTCAGGCTGTACAGGTGCTGCAATTCTTGCAGAAAGTGGGCTTGCGCTACGCCTGGCCCCAGCCGAGCGCCGCACACGCCGCATGACGACTTGCGCTCACCATCCGCTGGACAACACATTTTTGGAGATTTTTATCTTAGTGGGTATTATGTAATGAGGCAATCTGGCCAATCTGTACCTTCTTGAAAGCCTTAGGCATTAATAAAGAAGAGTGCACCTTGTACCTTATTAGGTACCAAATGATACGAAAGAAAGACTGTAGCCTGAGCAATTGTTACAGGGTCCTGCACAAGGAAGTAGGGCCCTATCGATTGTGAGGACATACATCTAATGGATAAGGGTATACACGTGGTATAAAAGTCACGCGCATAACTTGCAATGAATGAATGCAATGAATGAAGAATGTGGTTTGGGATACCTTTTTCGAGCTAGGCCAAAATATATATCTTTTACTACAAATCCAAGTCGTGTATTGTATTGAGCATGGACGTGGATGGATATAGAGGAAGGGGAGGACCAAAGAAACGATGGATGGATTGTGTGAAAGTTGATATAGCTTGAAATAATGTTACTTGTGATATGACGGCAGAGAGTATAGCGTGGAAGAAGAATCGTGCTGCGCTGACCCAAATAACATTTGGAATACGATGAATTGAAGCTTCGTAAAGCCTGATTAATATGAAAATGCAGTCTTTAAACAAACAAATAACCTCAGCGGTCTGCCTTTACATTAAACGCTCATTCAGTGACGCTCTCCTTTGACGGATGGTTTTCCAGGAAACTAAACGTATATCATGAATACGAATATTGCCATGCAGAGTTCCCCGAACAAATATGGTTTATTTGATGCGAATGTCGAGTCTCGTTTCGAAGATTAGTGCCGTATTTCAAAATGAACGGGGATTTAGTTGACGAATTGAGTACTGCAATATTACGGGTGAAATTGCTGCTTAAGATTAAGATTTTTTTTTATTAACAATGTCTTTTCATCCTGTAAAGAAGTATTAAACATTACTGGCAAGATGTAAAATGGTCGTAATCGGACTTAAAGCAATCCTTTAATTTATTTTTTAAAAGATTTCGAATATATTATTTCATGGTCAGATCAAGATAATTTTTTTTCGAGGGAAATCATCAAATGACCCTTCCCGCTGAGGGTGCAGCTGAAAAAAGTGTCAGACTCTTACTGAAAAACCCACTATGTTCAAGATAGGATAAAAGATAAAAAGTCATTTATTCAAAGTAGGCTGAAAATCAGCACTTTTCGAAGGTCAATTCTACAAAAGACAGCCCCAAAAACGCCCGCCCTTCCTTCTGAAGGTCACTGTGTGCCAGGGCCACGGTAACTCTTACGAACAACCTGCAGCCCAGGCAGACCTTGGCCATAAGAGGTTCAGATCAAGAGCAAGGAGCTAAGTTACGGGGGTACAGTGGTGGGTACACAAACTGAAATAAGATCCCCTGTCAGCAATACCCAAAACAAAAATCATCGAAGCCTATTTAGTATTTGCTGCACTAGAGAAATATTAAGAAGCATGTACAAGTATTAACAAATTGTACGTATTTCTGAGCAACACACAGAATGGCCAAGACCAAATACAATAGCATTAGGCCACTACCTACTAATTATTATTAGACCGTCTAATTGAGGCTCTAATGGTTTGCTTATCACATGAACACGTTTGCCAATAATTACATGCATTTGCCAATAACAAGTTTCAGCTAACACAGGTTAACCACGACGTTAAACTGTCATGAATTTTGTTAACAGGTGGATACCTGGAAGCCACCTTCTTGATGTCATTTTGATGGTGAACGCACATTTTACGGAGCTGAACGCGGCAAACGAATCCAAAGTTAAGAGGGTCCTCGCTGAAAGACCCTGAAGAAATCCTTCCTATTTTCTAGGCAGTTGTCGGCTGTGTGGAAACTGATGACGTCATCCGAATTCGTCGGTAATTTCTAGGATTCTTCCACGTTCAGACGATCCGCACGATTCGACGCGCAATTGTAGGAGTTTCAAGAAATTTAATTTAAGAACTCTTAAATTCGTTTTATTTGTTAGATGTACGTTCACCATAAGATGGATATACCATATCATCTCCCGAGCCTTTTCCCAACTATGCTGGGGTCGGCTTCCAGTCTAACCAGATTCAGCTGAGTACCAGTGTTTTACAAGGAGCGACTGCCTATCTGACCTCCTCAACCCAGTTACACGGGCAACCCAATACCCCTTCGTATACCCCTTGGTACCATATCAATAAAATGAAATTTCTTAATTACTTTACAAGGGCCAAAGGCCTGAACAAAATACCGTTTTTTTTTTTCAGTTTTCACCTATTGTCATCTCAACTAGGCATAGTACGGCGGACGCACGCGCCTGTTACGGCTGTCGTACGTACGTACCCTTCCATGCGTCGCTACTACAGAATAAATGTACCTTAATGTAATTTCTAGTCTGCCAACCCACTTTTACCTTACACAGTCCGTAATTATAATAGTAATCACAATTGTGTCACCATTACATAAATTAAAGTTGTCTCAAAAGGGCTTCAGCGTGTTGGCTTCGGCCACACGTTCGCCTTCTAAAAATCCGGGACTCTGTAGTCCCGTGGTCTAGAAGAGACATACAAAATAGTAATCATATGTTATACTCACGTGAGAAGAAATCGTGGGAGTCAGTGCAGGTAGCCGTGGGCGGCGCGTCGTCATCCTTGCAGGGCCGCGGCGATGCTGACGCGGCAGAGCCGGGAGAGCTGGTGTCGTCCCGCGCCGCGTACCCATGACGGTACAGGGGCGGAGTGCTGCTGTCGTCGCGGACATTCTGCATAAAAGATCATTTAAACATCTCGAATTGTGGTCATTTTTAGTACTAATCTAATCTTCTAAATCGTCTTCTCTCAAGGTCGAAGTAGGTGAGGGATGGTCACTGTTACGCCCTTCGACGAAATCTCAAGCAGGTTGTGATTAAGAATGGTAAGTACTCTTTTTCGGAAGGCACGTACACATCTTTGGCAGTCAGGGACGTCATAAGACAGTCTGATAACCAGTCTTACCAAGGGGTATCGGGTTCCCCAGGTAAATGGGTTGAGGAGGTCAGACAGGCAGTCGCCCAGCTTGGAATAAGGCTGGGCAG
The DNA here is from genome assembly GCA_958496145.1 of Heliothis peltigera. Lineage (NCBI taxonomy): Eukaryota > Metazoa > Arthropoda > Insecta > Lepidoptera > Noctuidae > Heliothis > Heliothis peltigera. The sequence goes on along the minus strand of OY292321.1, from coordinate 13,020,202 downwards.
ATGCTGAATGGGAACATGGATTCGGCTCTATTCGATATCACATCTACAGACATCAACACATCAAGCTACCCGAAACTGTAAAGTTTTCCTTATCGACGTTGAACCGTAATGCTTGATCGATAGAGTAGAATATCTATTAAAGAAATTTGACAGATTGTAGTACTTTGATGTGCTACCGTCTGTACGTCTCAGCCAGGCGATTACGTTACAATTTCGATTAGCCTGTACTAATGTACTATATACCTGAATAGTATTGAACGATTCAAGTTCATACGGTGACAAACCCTTTCAAAAACCAATAAATCAAAAGTTATTTATTTTCCACTAACCCTCAAAGCCTGCCCGACGCTCTGTCCAAGCGCGTACTGTTCTCCAAGGTGCCTTGCGAACGCTTTTCCGGGGTACAAGGGGTGGAAGGCGCCCCCTATCGGCCGGAAGGCACCACATCCAAAGCTCTGCAGCGCTGGGTGCAAGAACTGCGGCGCCATGTGATGTAGAAACCCTTCCATGATCGGCGACACAATCTAGATATACATGCATTCGTTAATACGGATTCTAAGAAATGAAATACGCAAGCGAGAAGGGCCAGGCGCGCACTATGATTTTAGTCGCGGTTCTAGTTTTAAACCGCATTGTAATAGGCAATAATTTCTAAGGCCCGCCGCCGACTGCAACTTTTTGTCACCGTGACTTATTGTTACTGTCACCCACCATGCAACAAATCCGTTGATTTGTGCTCTTGAAACACGTAGAAGGAACTACTGGCTGCATTCTGTATACATGGAAAGTAACGGAAAATTCACAGGCCGAGTGACAAAAAGTCACCAGGCTCCGGTGTTGGATGCCGCTGCAACTATTTGTCACCGTATTATCACGTCACCATAATGAGCACACTCAATACAGTTTTCATTGCACTTGACTAAGTGACAAAAAGTCACGGTGACAAAAAGTTGCAGTCGGCGGCGGGCCTAAGATAAAATTATCGCATGAATAAAAAATGTAGTGTGCGCCAGGCCTAAATTTGTTATTTTTTTCAGTTTGTTTTAATCTTTATCCACACGAGATAATAATTGATATTGATCATTTTGTCTTTTTTGCAATGTTAATAGTTAAAACGCTCAGCAGATAAGGTAAGGTGGAAAGACGATCAAAAACTTACATTAGATATTTTAGATGATACAGTAGAATTGAGTTAAATAATTTTAATTTGAGATTAATATTTTATGCAGATATTATACTTAAACATAATATTTGTACACTTCAGTAACAGGACATAGTGATACCTAGCTATTATATATTATACCTTTATTAAGCTTTTGACTGCCACGACAAAAAAAGAAAGACGTGCCCTCAGCACCAAGCATAAAATTAATCATAAATACCTACAATATAGCAGTCAGTTAAAACAGACTAAGTCTGCCATATAGTCGTGACAATGGCGTGACGATTTGTTTTGTCATCTATATGTGACTGTGGCGTTCCAAAGGTTAATATTAAGTACTATCTTTGTTAACCTATGACCACAAATAAAAGATTTTCCTCCCTTTTTAAAAAGTACCGGCTAGTTCTAGATTTAGACTATTAACATTATTCGAGAAGATGTTCTAATGCTAGCACTAAAGGCGGTACTTTTTTAAAACCATGTCTTATAATAAGGGTGTTTCAGTTTGAGTTATCATTGAAGCCAAGACATTCAGAGCTCTGAACATAAAACGCTTCCACGGAAAGTGTTCAACATACGGTTTCGGGGAAAACAAACAAAAAATTCATTACAGCCACTTAACCACACACGAATAGAAAAGTTGTTTGTTTTCATAGCGTTCATATACCGTGACGGCCGCCGGATATCTATTGGGAGGACAAGACGAACAAACAAACATACGAGTACTACCGCTCATTGCTGCCGTCATCACAAATCAAACGGAGAACAGTTGGCGCTTACATTTTAAAAGTATACTCGTAAATGATATTTACAAGATTTGATTATTTCAAGTAGTGAAGAACTTCCAATATTTAAGAAAGTCTGACAACCTGTCTTACTAAGGGGTCTTGGGTTGCTTAGGTACCTGGGTTGAGGAGGTCAGACAGGCAGTCGCTCCACGTAAAACACTGTTACTCTTGGGACTGTTACAACTGTTACAGCCTGGGAAAAGGCTAGGCAGATGAGTGGAGAACTAACTTCCAAACTACATATTTAAGTAAGATTTTCAGTTAATTTTCCATTAATTTTAGTTTTATATTCTTTATCGGATTTGAAATTGGCAGAAATTGGCAGAAATTGGCGACTGTGTATGTCTAAGGGCCAGTTTCACAATGTCCGTATAGCTACTATCTGCCAAAAAAATAAAAAATGTAACAGAATTTGTATGAAATTATCTACCAAATAAACTAACTCGAACTTATGCGTAGGTGGTGAAACAGGCCCCAAGAAACAAAAAAAAAACATACCCAGAAGCTGTTGGCAGACCTTGATAAATAAATATATGTATAACTTCTCTGTTCTTTGATTGAGCCCCCTAACATGACGTAGAAAATTGTTATTCCAAGAACACCTTCATAGTCTGCAACAGATTTGATTCTATAGCCAAGTGACTAGGTCCGAAATTTCCAATATATATCACTTTGTTGTGATTTCCGAGAATAGCCTCAGGTCCCCAAATTCGCTATTCGATGTTGCAAGCGTTTTCATATAGGTACCGCTTAGACCTCCAAAATAACTAAAACCGACATCGTCTTACATTTAAAGCTTTATAACTACCTATATTTCTCGTATCTACGTCCACGTGCGTGAATATAAGTGCTTTGTACTTCAAAAGACACAAAGGACAGATCTTCCGACTCTGGTTTGACTTTATTGGCTCTCCAGATGGGAGATCCTAGAGCAGTAATAGCTATGCTCGGAGGGTAAATGCCTCGTGGTAAGTGGCAAGTGAGATGGTTATGCTGGACCCAAAGAAACGTCCACTGAAGTAGCCTCACCCTTCAGCCGCTCGTGTCATCCTTGTGTCCTTTTTGCGATTTAGCTACAGTTTCCGGGGGCCTGATAAGCTGGCAAGTCCCGGCCACCGAGGTCCACCTCTTATTTTTAGAGTTATTGTAGATATAGCTAGGTAGGTTACCTAGGTGGCCCCCGGAAACTGTTGCTAAATCGCAAAAAGGCAAGGACGACATGAGCGGCTGAAGGATGAGGCTACTTTTATAGACATGTGCCAACGTTCCCGTAGTCCCTTCTTCTCTAGTCCACTAACATCCCATTATAATAGCCCAAGTAGTTATCCTCCACTATAACCAATAGTTGGATACAAACCGGGGATTGTCCTTGAGTACAATACTATAGCGTATAGAGAGATAATCGTCGGTTATGCGTCACTATTAATTTGATCCTGGATTCAGCATGTTGGCTTCTTCTCTACGTTCGCGAAAAGTCCACGCTAGAAACATACTTACATATTATAATTTTGGTCCAAATAATGGTCCTTTTGTATGCGCCGTCCAATTATCTCTGACAATCCGCTCCAATCAGCATATGGCGTGATTAACAGATAGCACACATAATAGACGACAAGATCTCAATATGTATCCGTTTGAGTCTCCAATTAGTCTAGTAGCGTAATGGCTTAAGTGTTGACACCGTAATCAATCGGTGCAAACGGCGGCGGTTGCTTTGTGCTATCTGGATTTTGACGTCACAAGTTTGGTCATACTATTGGCCCAAACACCCGGACTTACGTGTAATTTGTAACATAAATATTGTTTGTCTGCATTGGAGAGACGGCCTACATCCTCGAAGCATGTTAACGATTTGCTTAACTATCGAAGGTAGTGTAGTTAGTGAACGTAGTTTTCGCTTAGATATAGTTAAAACAAAACTTTAGAGACTATAAGTGCTACAAAAAAAATTTGGACTTGTTTGAATTAAGATTTTTTTATAACAAAATAAACCATCATAAATATCTAAAATTTTGTAAAATTTTCTCCTTAAACAACATTAAACCTTGCACCCTATAAATAAAGTTGAAGTCTATTTTTTATAATAAAAAATTGTAGTAGCTTGATATGCTCGCATCTGTACAAACATACTTCTTTTATATCTACCTATGTACACTAATACATATGTACCTACTTCTTTTTCGGCGTTCTATCAAAGGACATGTCCAGAAATGGTTTTTTATTATTGAATAATTCTAACCACGGTAAAGTATATATATTTGAATAGACATCTCAAAACTTAGGGCTTCTGACTATATCAAACATTTTTGAAGCCCTCCAATTTCCGAAAAAATATTTTTTCAATATAGTGTGAATTTACTCCTAAAACTAACAAACCTTAAGATTTATCTATGCTAGGAAATCGAACGCACCCAAAAAAAAAGTAAAATTGACATAGGAGGACAGTTTTTCTGTGTCAATTTATGACAGTTACTAACTGTCAGCAGAACATAGAAAGAAAATACACAATCTTCCAAATGGAATTGCGCAAGGATATCGAGTTTGTTCACGTGTAAATTACAATGTTTTACTTAGACCCTAGTCAAAAAGAAATGCATGTTTCATCATACTACATAAGAGCTTATAATCAGCCGAAGAAAGTGAATAATAATGTTATCTAGGGATCAGAACCATTGTTGATATAAACTGAGATTTTATTCGACTGGAAATCAAGATGAGTGGATGAAAAGCCTTTCGAAAATTATATTTAAAACTTTTTAATATTAAGCTTCAGTGTTTTAATGTTCTCATGCAAGCGATTCGTACTGTAAATAAAATACATAAATAAACATATGTTTTTTTCTTGTTTGGCGAGCTAGCAAGATGTCTGTTTCATACTGTCTGCTACTCACTAACGAAATATGATTAAGTACAATAATGTTGGTGTTTTTGAGAAATATATAAATTAAATAATTGGTCTAATACTCGTCACGAGCAATATCAAATATCGGTACGAAAAATCATAATTGTTAGTCACAGGTTTATAAAACAATCATGTGCTAAGTGGAAAAATCCGTTGTAAAGAGCTCAAGTCAGTTAAATCGGAAAAATCAGTAAAGCGCAATGATAATAATAAAGCACTCTTATAGCGGACGAACGATACTGTAACGGCAGGGGAGCCGATAGGGGTGCGATCAATTAATCGAAGAATCGATTTTTCCCGCAAATGAAATCGATTTATCCACTAAGTTTATTTCTTTATTTAGTTTTACCAGCTATTGTTTCAGTGATACATAGGTACACAGATAAAATAAAATCAAAACTTAAAAACTAAATGCACAATCTTTACAGGTAAACACCGCATGCAAGTTTGATTTCTTATGTTAGAAGTTTATTCTACTATTTTATCTATTTTCTAATGAAAAATAGGTTCAAAAAACAAATGGTCTTCTCTTATACCAGATACATAAAATAATAAAATTGTTACTATCAAACTACAGAATCACATGAATTTCAATTCGAGTCAACCTGAAGCGAGTCTAATCGTAAGTTGATACATCTCTAATGTCAGTGACAGATAAATAATTTGTTCTGTCAAATACTTAGATTATATACGTATAGATGGAGCACCCGCGTGGCCGCACATGAGACAGAACTATAAAACTCAAAATGCACTAAACACTCAACTACCGGAGTCTATTTATCATAATTATATACACTAAAACTATAAATTAATTGCCGAAACTTTTCTAAAAACATAAAAAATGATCTGAGTCGACCTCTCGGTGATAGAGATCCAGGACTTTGTTTGATCCAACTTTTAAATGTTGGCTCAGCAAAACCCAGCACGCCGAATGCGACAGAGAATATTATGTTTTGTCTCAATTTTCTCACTTATTTCGTATGTTCTTCTCATTTCCACAGTTGCCTACAGTCTCATGGTTACATCTAGTCATCTATAGGTCTATAATCTAAAGTCAAATATAACATTATCCCAGTGTGGCGATACTTTAAATAAAAACTACCTTTTTTAAGGGTTGCCAGCAATTAAAAGAATAATAATAACCTCAATTATTAAGTTTTGAATTTTCTCAAAAATGGAGGGGTTTAAAAATATTATTTCAGTGGTTCTAAGTTCCTTATTTTTGTCGTCTTTATATGAATAAACATTGATGCTGGTTAAATTTTACTCGGAATATAAAACCAACGTCCATACAAAAAGCGGACATGTCCTTTAATTATTTGTTGCACAATTTGAAGCTACAACGAACAAATCTCAAAAATATGACTTATTTTCATAACGCTAAAGAACTATTTCCCTCACATGGATTATTAGTAGCATATTTGGTAATCTATAATATAAGCTATATAATTGCCGAATGTTATCAAAATCCATGATGAAGTTTACGTTATATTTTCGTCACAAAACATCGCTCACCATACATCCACCTTATTATAAAACGCGGTCATAAAAAGTGCCAAACTTTAGTACTAATGGAAGAAACCTAGAACTAAACCCGATACTTCTAAAAAGCACATTTTATAAGTAATATAAGAAGATGGATAGTCCTCAAATGAATTTTAGCTAGGAGCTGTGTGACCGCGCCCTAACGCCACCTACTTAGAGCCAGTTGGCCCATGTTACATGCGGCTATCTATTCTATTGCCACTAAGTATAAACACCGGGAAAAGAATAGTACGCCCGACCAGTAGGCGATAAACACGTAGCGTAAACGTTATGAAATGATACATGCGGTGCATTCCATTTAATTGTACTTTTGTTTATGGAACGATTCTCGGCGTTCTAGAATATTCGTATTGGTTTCAAATAGTAAACCACGGAGGTTCGTTCTCGGTATTGCACAATATTTCTTTAGTAGAAGCGATTGATTTTAAAAAATAGAAAAAAAAAATGTGTAACAAAAGGTATTCTTAATTTGATGTATTTTAAATATCTTAAAATAATGGTGATTTACACATTGTGAAACAAAGTGATATATTAACGCTAAATCCTTCTCTGTGTGAGGCCACTGCCCAGCAGTGGGACGATAAAATTGCTGATAGGTAATGAGATAAGTAAATAAATACTGTTTATAACGGGAAGGTTTTCCTCTAAGATTATTGTGGAAAGTAACATTATTAAAAAAAAAGAAACTTCTATTTTGACATGTCGTTTTCTAGTTGAAATAACTATGTAAATTTGATTGGTCACATAAGTAAATCCCGAGTAAAGTAAAAAAAAAAACATTTGAAATAATTTGAACACTACTGCTACCGACGAACTTAACATCAGTAAACACCTAGACGGCCAATAAAAGGCGTTCTAAATCAATAATAGTTGTATTAGACCATTAATTCTGCACAATATATCAGGATCGTAGTTACCAATAAGTGGGCAATAAAAGAGCCAACGATTGCTGAAAGAAATACGCGGACCACTGATTTATGCGTGGATAGGAACGCGGCCGCCCCTTTTTCAATAAGGCCTTGATAAGAATCATTGCCCATGGCAGCGTGACGCTCGCCGAGGCATGCAATTAAATAGCTTTTTTACAAGTATTGTTGGTGTCATTTTCGTTAGAAGGTTGACACTTATTATCGATAAAAAAGTTTTTCTTACCATTATAGTTTACAATTGGGATGCGGACTAAAATACTTTATCATATTCATTTTGTAAAGCATCTTAAAATAATGTCAGTTTAATTTATCGTTTTGAATCGAAAACTGTTTTTATTTTTTTATTGATGATTTAATCGAAATAAGTATACGGCTTGATGCGAAAAATCTGTGACGTCATATGTGGTGTTTTCATACAAATTGCATAGAAAGTAACCGTTTTTGACAGTTCTAAAAAAGTATTGAATTTGATTAGTTGTCCGCATCCCTATTCAAGAGCTCGTATTAACATTATGTAATTTAGTTATTTGTATTCAAACATCTTTTTTTAACCTTTGTTGTAATGCAAGGGTTTAAGTTTAGCTTAAAATTGTACTATCTAACCTATATAGATGGGTAACAAGCCGTACTTCACGCAAATTAAACTAGTGAATTTGTAATTATCCACGGTTTCACCCTCATCTTAAGAAATTAAAAAAAAATCCAAAGAATGCACATTTACGATTTCTAAGGATCTTTAATATATAAATGTGTATCATTTTGATACTTAAAGATACCTACAGCAGTTTTACTTGAGGTTTGATCGATTAGACTTTTCGCCAGTCAGTTTCCTATTTTGTAGTTATACCTACATAGACGATTTAAGTATTCTGTTTGCGTGTAATTGGTTTAAACTTATTTTCAATGTTTGTATTTGTGTAAGCAATTGTTTGACCTAACGACGCTGACTTGGCATAAGAGTTCTCAACCCTCACCAAATAAATAATTGGAAGAGAAAAAGCTGCATAGACGTCATACTTAGTTTTAATCAAAATTTAAACAAAATATTTGAAACACGTTTATATAGTATTTACTTTATCATTGAACGTACAACAAGGTCCATCGTAGTCAATATTGAGCAGAAATTCATTGACTATCCGGAACCGACAGATGACAGCGCTCCTATGGCCATCTAAAACACATTCATGTAATATTCTCAGAATTTCTGGAAGCTGTGGGACAAAATGTTATCCGTACAGCACACGAAGCCTATATTACTAATACTATAACTATATTTTCGACCGAAGATGACATAGGCATAAGAGAATCGTATTTAGGACAGGCTCTAAGCTGATATAAAGCTTTAGTATTCTAAAATTGCCAGTTATTGTTTCTTGATAAATAATGGAGTCCAGACAGTCTGGAAACCAACCCTAACATAGTTGGGAAAAGGCTCGGGAGATGATGAGACCAATTGCCGGCCACAGCGGCCGTTTTCTCTAAGGAGATCAACCAGATAAATTACAAAAACTTACTCGTACAAATGCTGACAAATTGAAAGGCCCTCAATAAAACCAAAGACACCAATTTCTATAAGAATCAATATTTTAATTAAATTGTAATGTATACGTTTCGTAGTTTTTTTTATTAAGAAAATATGAATCAGCAAATCAAGTGAATAAGTATTAAATGGAAAATAAGGGATCGAGCGCCGACGACCTCTTTGCTTCTTACCGCCCAGAAAAATTTGACACATTAAACGCTTTTCTAAAGGAAAAACTGGACGGCGTGTTATCAACTTTAATTACTTTTAAGTTTCACCCATTTACAAAAAAATAAAAATTATATATAACTTGCCGTATAATTAAAAAATATAAAGAAGAGTAATGTTCGCTTTAAACGGTTGGGTACAAGAACAGTACTTCTAGATACGGCGCGTATTGTTAGGAGATTCCTCTCTCTGGGGCCCCGACCACTGGTAGCTTGGTCCATGATCCTGATAAGACTCAAATTCGTTTATTCAAATTAGACTGATAAATCAGCACTTTTCGAACGTCAAAACAAGACATAGCCCCCAAAATGCTCACCCTTCACCAGTTTCTATGTGTTCTCGCTGGGATGAAGAAGTGGCGCTATAAACTCGCCAGCGAAAAACATACTATAAATACGAGTAAAAGATATGGGTGGCACACTATTCTTAAATATTGATGACGTGGATGAAAATGATTTGGACATATACATTGACCCTTACTAGCCGTATTTGTAATAAGACTAGGTTCCGCCCGCGTTTTTTCTCCCGTCCCGGGTAACTGCTCCCATCATCCCGATAAAATCTTTATTCGTGTTACATAGAATTGTAATCTATTTTATGTGTTAAAAATTTCAACTCATTTTTTTACCCGTTATAGCGTGATTGAAGAACCAACAAATTCCTTGGTATTTTTTATTTGGTAGTAAGATAGGTAACTATTATTCAGATGAAGTCAAAAAGATTATAGTACGTAATATAGTATTGCAGATTTTACCAAACAGACAATCGCCAATGCAGAAGTAATATTTGAAAGTAATTACCATTTAATCAAAGAGACATTGGTACCTTCCCATTGTTTTATATATCTTGCGTCCATCCGAAGGTAATCAAACTGAAATCATTTTGTATTTGATTTTAATAATATTTATATTTCTATGATTACAAATCCTGTAAATAAAACTAACTAGAATTCGTGGTTTAACATTTTTTTTTGTTGTTATGGTATAAATGAAGAAATATACCTGTGTAGGAATGTAGAGAGACAAAATGGATCGCTTTTTTAAAAACAGTGTTATAATTATTTTTTGTGTCTAGAAATTCAATAAACATTGGCATGATATAAAAAAAAATCATTAAGAAGAATAAATTCGTATCTATAATTTTACCACATTAAGGTGATAAAAGAATATAGTGTAATCAATTTTGTAGTAATTGAATAACATGTCAATAGGTAAATCAGTCCTCAAATAATTCAATTACACTGAAATAATTCAATTAGTATGTCCTGCAATTGTGTAATCTATAGTAAATTATATTATATCGCATGAATTATAAAAAAATATTAAATTTAAGTAGTTTAGTAAGTAGTAAGAACTTTAATTCCTTATGAAAACAGATTTATTGTTATGGAATAAAATAAAAAATATATAAGATTAAAAAAAAAAAACAAAGATCAGTTATTGAAAAAGTTACACTTAAACTACATCCTGATTTTAACATAAAAAGTACAATAATTAACACCCTACTAATCCTAAATTATTCAAATTAAGATGTAAAATTTTGGTATTTATTATTCTATATTCTTAGATGTAAAGCTTTGTTTGATTTCTAATATGTTTAAATATAATTTCTAATTTATTTTTACAAAAAATAAAGAGTTATGTTGGCCATTTGATAATTAGAAAAAGAACAAATCAATATTTAATTATTCCAAGAATCATTTTCGTCGAAAAATAAATTATCATGCAAATAAATCTATAAAATACTATGAAAACTTCAAAAAACCTCATAATATCAGAGTCCTTGGAATTAATAAAATGCACTACATTAACTTTCAATACCTTGAAACCAAAACTGCAAAAATTATCACTTTTCATAAAAAATCGATGAAAAAACTTTCTTAGATGACGTAACAATTTACAAAACCTAAAAAATATACTTTAAATTATTTTATTTGAGATTGTCATAAGAGTTTTTAATTAAATAACTTCAAGTCTAAAAAATACTCGATAAAAAATAGTCGACTTACCGAATCCGCGACGGATATACGATGCGTACGTAAAAAGCTCAAACGCGCGGGCACGCTACACTTGTCGGGACGTGCAAAACGCGCGGCGACGTCGGTCAGACTGCGGTGCAAGACGCGCGCTGGGCGGGCGTCACTCGCGACACGCCCCACACCCAGAATCGCGAAAAAAATAAAATTTTCCTACCATCTAGAAAATTCTAAGAATTTTATATTTTATGAAAATATTATCTCCCATTTGAATTATATCGTAAATAGTGAGTTTTTCATGCAGACGATGATAATGATGATACATTTCTGCAACTTGGTGTGATCTTTCATTATTTTGTTGTTAGGAAAAAGGTTTTGATTTTATAACTTGCAATGAAATTATATAACGTTTCCTAGAGCTTGCATGTTTTGCTTTTTTGAATAAAATGTAGCTAGTCTCACATAATAAGTAGAATTGAGTACCCATATCTATCTACATAATTATATCAGAAATAAGTTATCTTTCCAAAAAAACAAACACTAAATAACTATCCCTTATAAATTAATTAGATTTTTTGTTAAAAAAAAATACAAATGAAAAAGAGAGTGACGGAAAATTGAGACGGAAGAAGTGGGCGGGGCACGCGACCACACCCAGTCGCTGAAAATCAGGTTTACACGCGAAAACAAATTGATCCAAAGAGGATTTGCACTTTTTCATTTTTTTCATCCCGCTGCGTACAAAGTCATATCTGTACTTAATCTGAAAAGAGATATACGATGCGACAATGCCTGGTTTAATATACAAAAGTATAGATTTTAATTTTTAACAGTACAGGTAGTTGGCAATAACCTTTGTCTGGTAATAATATCAGGATACCTTTTTCACACACGGTCGGTTAGCCTCATGGTAAGCTATTGATTAGCTTGTGTTATGGGTGCGACACGACTGATAAACTACATATACTTTACACATACATATTTATAAATACACATAACACCAAGACCACAGCCAACAATCATGCTCATCACACAAATTTCGACCATTCCGGGAATTGAACCCGGGACCCTTAGCTCGGTCCATCGGGGTCGTCAAATAATCTCCGGCCAGTCTTGAAAATGCTGTCCCAAACGTAACATTAATTAAAGTAACAGAGACATGTCATCTGCCTAGCCTTTTCCTAAACTATGTTGGGGTCGGCTTCCAGTCCTAACCATAGCACCAGTATCTTACACGGAGTGACTGCTTATCTAACCTCATTAGCCCAGTTACCTGGACAACTCGATACTATCTAACACTGGTTGTCAGATTTTCTGGCTTCTGACTACCCGTAACGACTGCCATTGATGAACAAATGACAGCTGGGGCCCACCAATTTGACGTGGAACGCGGAGGATTTGTGTCAGGATTGTGACCCATACAAGAAGCGACTTCACCAAGTGTAGTTTAACTTCATGTTCGATCAATCCTTACGGCTCTTCTAGCCACGAGCTGCTCCTAAAGTATCAGTGAGCTAAGCCGAACATGAACTATTTTAGAATGAAATATGTATATATAGGTGCACAGAGAAAAAAAAATTGGTATACAATACCTGGTTCGTAGTATACATGTCGCCATTCCAATAAAGCTGACAACTTTAGTATTAATTATAGGAATTAGACAATATAACTCTCTTTGACCACGGAATTATAGAGAATATATTTTTATCATAGAAAACAGCATAGAGTATAGAAATTACAGATAGTGGAAAGGCTGAATATTTTATTATTATTTCAACAAAAGCCATAAAGTGTTTAATTTAAATTAATAAAATTCTTAACATAAGAAGTTATTTTTAACCGACTTCCAAAAAAAGGAGGAGGTTTTTTATTTTTTTATTAGAAGAGTTCACAGTCATTGAATCTTGTTGCCAGGGTGGTAGTTCTTGTTAAGTCTGGTTGTAAGTAACCCTTTGTTCATATCACATACACACATGTACCTAGTACAATGTCAATAAAATAAGGTCAATACTTATTTATCACCAATTATCCGATAGAAATTGCCAGACTTCGAAATAAATAGAAAGATCTTCAGTTTTATCTTTGAACCAAGTGCTACGATAACTGTATTCGTAGCAAACGTGCTACGAGTCTACGACTTCAATGCGTAGCATTCAATTTTATTATAGGCTGCCTTTATCTGGCTGTTGAACAGCTTGAGCTTTAAAAAACATTTTAAGCGATAACCTCTATGTTTGTAATTATAAAAGCTTTAACAGCCAAATTTCGAATTTTGAAAATTTTGAAATTAGCCCCATATAATTTGTGTCAAATTCCTATCTCTAGTAAGCAAAACAACGGATAGATAGGTTATTAATTTCGGCCGTAAATCAGCAAGTCCATTTTTGACACAAATTATATGGGGCTAATTTCAAAATTCAGTCTCTGAACACAGAAGATAAATTTTCCAAATTGGATAAGTAGTTCCTAAGATTAGCATGTTCACACAAACTTTTCAGCTTTATTTATGTAAGTATAATGGTCTATAACATAGTGGACAAGCAACAGAATCTTGCTTCGAAATGTGCGTGACGCTCTCCTATAAAATGGTTATAATTAATGCCAGCTAACCACCCTGCTATAGTGTTGATACGCCGATTAGAATGCCGCGCACTGATTGTGGAAATTATTCATAAAACTCGTGAACGCTGAAAACCGCTGCTCAGGAGATTTTCGATATTCATTTCAGTCAAGAATATCGACTTTAAAATTGAAAGAGATAAGGTGGATGGATGAAGCATTTGAAAATGGTACTTTAACCCTTTGACCGCCAAATCAAAAAAAGAAAGACGTGCCCTTAGCGCCAATCCAAGATTTCATCCATAGATACCTACAATATAGTAGTGAGTTCGGAATTATATTGGTTAAAACTTACTATATTTTTTTACTTTGAAAGTCTGTCATGTAATTGTGACCGTGGCGTATTGGGCACTTTTTGGCTTGTCCTCTATACGTAACAGTGGCGGTCAAAAGGTTAAACACGACCCAGGTTGTTAGGTTTCTCTCTGGGACACTGACCGCCGCGACAGTAGTTAATTCGTGGAGTAACAAAAAATATTTGCCATTGATAAATTAACTGATACTATAAAATAATGATACAAGACGAGACTGAATCAATCAACGAACTATTTCTAGTAGCAATCTAATCAAAAATTCTAACCACCTAGTTGAACAAACAATAATTGTAATAAAAACGCTGTCATTTATTACTGCACTAGCCTAAGAGAGGGCAATAAAAATGAGAAATTATTTTTAATAATATTGCCGGTACACCCCCTTTGCCGGTGACGCGGCACAATATTTTGTCGAAGCTAATGCCGCCCCCTTATTACTGCATTCTTTGGTCGCTAGTGCCCAATAATAATAGCCAGACTTATTTTACGAGTTTTCCTCATTTTATGTCAGATTAAACCTCCAGGAATGTTTATGGAGGTAAGATTTAATTATTAATTATGTATATAACGAAACTTTATACTTGGACATTTACATACCGAACTTTTTGTAGACCTTTTTAAGATGCACAATATTGTAGTGAATACTTTTAAGTTCAAACTGATATCTATAATTTTTATGATTATAAAGACTTTATTGAATCATATCACAATCGTAATATTAATTGTTATAAAATACAGTCGGTTTGTATAATATTATATTCACAGACGAAAATAAATGTCCACTACTCTAAATAGACATCATTTTGTATACTTAGCCGCACTTGTATAATGACGGAAGACTTACAACGACTTACGACGAATGACATCATTTAAATACCCGTACTTTTTTATATTAGTAATCATTACTTCCTAAGTCACAAATTAAAAGTATTATTTTTATCGAAATTATGCTAAAAATATTTCAACTTAAATACCTTTTCACAAATACACACATACTTTTCTAATACAATCAAATAAATTATTGAATACCAATATTACATTTTAAATACACATGTTTTTATTATAATGCACTACAGAGCTGCCATCTGCATAATTTAACTGTAAAATCATGCCACTAGTTTCAATACCTCACACAATGTACACAAATAGCTGTAGCCTGGCCAATATAATCAGATGTCGGCTGATGGCCAATAAGCCTCACGGAGCATGCGGTAATGTTAATTGAGATCAAGATCGTGTAAGGAGCTCGTAATGGCACAGTGGTCTTACAGCCTCTCGGAGTTGCGACGTTACATTGGTGGTCTAATCGCCGCAGCAATCATGACACCACTTACCGCAACACTCACGGCGGTTACCTTCGACCAGCATTGATTACACAATTGAATAAACAACATTAGCATTCGGCTCGATTAGATCCTGCGTCATGCTCTCCAGCGCACCGCAGAATAGGACAAGCACGTCATAACAAGCGGAGAAATGTGATATGATATAGTAGCGATGTCACCATACGAGGTAATTTCTGAACAAGAGACATATTTTCGTGAGGGAGGACAATCCGGGATGCGGTGACGAAGCTTGGAATGCAACACGATTATGAAACGCCATTTGTCAAGTTTTTATTGGGCACCCTTGAGCAGCGTCTATTGTGGCGAACCCTCTACCCCGCGCCGGACCCTCCGCGAGTCGATGTTAATTCATAATTTTTATAACTTGTTAACATTTTGCGGATTACAAGGGCACCGCGCAAACCGCTATTACTGTTTAATTGGATTTTATCCACCTTTCTTTTTAATAAGAGCTACTAAAAATGATACCGATATCGATTAGCTCAGATGATTAAATTCTTAACCTAAAAAAAGATTTTTGATTGTTATTCTATATTGGTGATATCAAGTGTTATTAATTACTCAAAATGATTATGAAACTGAGAATAATAACAAAAGTTTGGAGTCTTCAATAAAAAAGTCTTGTCAAATCATAATTAAAATTTTATCTTTATGTGCAAGATATTATTCGTAGATAGCAATGAAAATGCTAGTAATAATAACTGTCAAAAGTCGATCAGTTTGATTGGCGTGGATATTAAATAGCAGGGCGCTGGCGGGCGGTTCCGGCTGTGCATCCATATTTCTCATCTGAGCGATCAAAGCGAGTCAGCCACAACAAACGCGTACTTTAATATCAGACGCTTAACCCTCCACGCGTTGCATGTGCAAAGAACTATGAAATGTTATAAGTATGCAATGATAACACTTGAATTAAGTGAATTTAAATGTGTGTACCTATTTTAAGACATTTATATATTTTTTTATATCCATATTTTTTTTATTTTTAAATATTAATATAAAAAAATAAAAACCTTTAAAAATGTAAAAAATAGGTGACCACCGATATCGGGAACAGGGTGAAAGCTACCGGTGGTTAGGGTCCCAGAGACAGTAGGAGACAGTCCTCACAATACCTGCCGTGTTAAGGAGTAGGTTCCCTTCTGAATCTGTCCCTTGATCTAGCCGCCTAACGAGAGCCTCTTCAGATGTTGATCGAGGCTCTTGGCCATTAGACCATTGGCCGTCACGACAATCGGCACGATGATAGCCGTGTCGACATCCCACATGGCGACAACTTCGTGCGCTATGTCGAGATAGGTACTTCATTTGTAGGGAAAATTTAAAGAAAACTGCATTTTAAACGGAAAATTTAAAGAAAACTGCATTTTAAACAGATATGTACAACTTTTATTGTCCATTAAGTGACTAAGTATCTTACAACTATGATGTTTAGGTATCAATGATCATAACCTTCAACAATAATAAAATTGTTAATAATTATTATTAACATCAAGACAACAACAATGACATTTAACATAATGTTGAATTTATATTTTTCTAAACATTTTTCTTATATTTACAGTTTGTATTAAAATCAATAATCTTTGACGATGATAGTACCTACTTATTATACAAACAAATTCATTTCAAGCGATCGATTAATATACAAATAATGGTAACATAAACGAACAATAACAAATGTAAAAGTAAATAATTGGTCAGCCTGAAGCGTACGACGACTACTTATTTAATGTAAAAAATGCAAGTATTATATCAAACAGCTTTAGGGCCGCTTTCACAGGTTACGGATAGCCACTATCTATCAGATAAATTCAAAAATGAAACAGAATTTGTATGAAACTATCTGCCAGATAAACTATCTGGAACTAATCAGCAACCTGTGAAACTAGCCCTTAATCTAGCTTTTGCCCACGACTGCATTCGTGGCCTTAATTAACCCGTTCCCATTCCATAGAGTCAGAATTCACAAGTCTGTTTTTTATTCTCGTAGACTAAATTGACACACGTAAAGTCAGTCTAGTCTACGAGATTACAAAACAAACTTCAGCTGACCCAACAAACGTTGTCCTGTTTTTAGGGTTCCGTACCCAAAGGGTAAAACGGAACCCTATTGTTTTCTCTCGGAAGAACCTTCTCCTGGCAATAACAAACAACAACAACAAGAAAAGAGTGAGATTGGTCCAGCCGTACACGCGTGATAGCGTGACCAAGGGAAATAGACTACAGGCGCGTGTATAAAAAAAAGGGTCATCCGAACCACCAGCAGGCTCAGCATGGCGATTCTATATCTATTCTGTCAAGAAAAGACAAAGCTCTTTCTGTCAATGTCAACATGTCTTCTGCCCGAGCATGGCGCGACCTGTCAACTCGCATATAATCACATATAGACTTATGTCGATTGAAGAAAAAAAAATATTTTTTTTCAAAAAAATTCACTTTTCTGTCATCTTTCATCCATTTTCCGGTAAACAAAACTTGTTTCTACGGTTGCCATGCCACAAACAACTTTTCCAAATAAACTTTGTTTTTTTTTATCATTATAGAAAAATCACGGACAACGCGGGCGCGGGGCCTCGCCGCTAACAGCTGATCGGGCGAAGGCGCGCGCGAAATTTCAATTTTGCTGTAATAAAAAAAAATACAAAAAAAGTTTCTTCGGGAAAGTGGTTGTAATCATGAGTACAATCACGTGTTTAAATATCGGTCACTAATTACCAGTCACCCTATCATACATAGATTGAACAATCAATACAAAATTAATATCAATGTATTTTACATAAATATGCAGTTTGACATTACAAGGAAATTGATCGAAGATCGCTCTTTCTTCAGTTTGGCATCGATTGATATTTATTAGACTACGTAAAGCCTACCTGAAACAATTAAAAACTAATTTTAGATATTTTACAAGAGGGGATGACTGAAGACTAGACTAATAAAATTCAAAGCTCCAAACAGCCTGATTTAAAACTTTTTAAAGTATTCCAAAAAATATCGACATAATATAAATACTTTTTTATTAAGAGACTAGCCAAATATGGATGAAATTAGATATTTGAGTCTTTTTTTTTAACCGACTTCCAAAAAAAGGAGGAGGTTCTCAATTCGGCCGGTATGTTTTTTTTTTTATTTTTTTTTTTATGTATGTACACCGATTACTCCGAGGTTTCTAGTCCGATTTGTGTAATTCTTTTTTTGTTCGATGCAGTATACTTGCCATTTGGTCCCATAAAAATTTCATCCAATTTGGTTCAGTACTTTTTATTTTATGAGCATTTGTTTGATTTATGTGGACGATGTGTATGTGGATGATGTTATAACGGGCCGGTTAATGAGAATTTCCTACAAACTTGAGTTATGATAGCTATTATAGAAGGTATGGAGTGTATAAATGGATGACGAAAACAGATTTTGGACCTGATACTAAAAAGATAAAAATAAAATTTTTTTACAAAAAAATAAAACCGACTTCAAAAACACTGAAAAGTGAAAAAAAAGCTTTTAAGTACATCGCTCTAGAAGTCGGTGTCCAAATAAATACAGTATTACAGTTGCAACTTCTTGACACCGACTTCTAGAGCGATGTACTTAAAAGCTTTTTTTTCACTTTTCAGTGTTTTTGAAGTCGGTTTTATTTTTTTGTAAAAAATTTTTAATTATTCATATCAAAAGGAAAACCAGACCTTGTCATCATCCCAATTTGCTAACTAGACGTTTTGCTATAAGGACCATGTGCTAGTTGGACGTTTTGCTAATAAGACATATTCTCATTAGACGTTTCGAATTGTTGGACGTTTAGCTACTTAGACCTTCTGATCGTGAAGGAATAGAACAGACTCAACCAGTCAATGAATAATCGAATAAAAACCTTAAGTTTATTTATTATATATTATATTTTGTCATTCGTGTTCCCTACTTTTAAGGGAGTAGATACGCAATCCTAAGTAACGATAAAATAAAGATTTGACTTACCTTCGGTTAGAGCAGGCGTCTTCTCTTGTTGGGGGGTTCTGGTTGGATTTGGTTGATGGGGTTTGCCATTGCTATACTTAGTATTTTTTCCGAAATAGCCTCAATGTAGTCTGCACAGGTTCGTATTAACCTAGCGAGCCTCAGCGAAGGAGTTGATAACGGGTAGTTAAGATACCTCAGTGATGCCGAAACAGCGCCCGCGCTTAGATGCAGATTATATATTGATATCGAGTTTGACCCTGTAAAGAAATATTTTTTTATGTAAGTACATAATTATTTATACTAGGGACCAGTTTCACACTGTCCGACTAGCCACTATCTACCGAATAAATTAAAGAATGGACCAGAATTTGTATGAAATTATCTGCCAAATACACTAACTGGAACTTATTCGTAGGTGGTGGAACAGGCCCTTATTATTCTAAGTTCTCTCTCCATGCCTATTTTAGTTTTGTAACAACGAAAATAGGTGTGCATGGATATAAACGATAATAAATAAGAATTAAAACTTTCTAAGATAGATCTGACTTCACAGGTTTTGCAATTTATGTACTAGCAAGTAAACAAAAGCCGTATTTTGACGTGAAAAATGGCGTCTATTTGGAATATAACGTTTAAATACTGTTTCAAATCTGCCGTTGCTAACTCACTTCATCGCAACCATATGTAAATAATTAATGGCGTTCAAGCCGATTGCCGGCCACGGTTGCCATTCTCTCCATGGAGATCAGCCAGCTGCGCAAGAAATATTATAGTGCACACACATTCGCTCAGATACAGGTGCACTCTCTATTACCTCACTCTCATAGTTTAATGGGACGACAAGCCGACACGACCGGAGAGACGTCACAAGCAGGACCGACACCAACGTGCGACGTGGGTACAAATCACCAACTTCCAGATTCTGGGCTGCTTAACGCACACATTTTTTTTGGCCCGGTCCGGGAATCGAACGAGAGACCCCGTGCACAGCAGTCGCGTTATGCGACTAAAAAACAATGAGGCAGACAGTATGAAAATAGTGGGACCCTGTATATAGGTACAGTAAATTAATCGTGGGAAATAACTGTTATCACAATACAAGATTAAGATCACTCACATATGCTTGTCGAGGATGAAGATGATCCAGGAGTGTTAGCCAAGTTTCGACGCCTCATATGCCGGTCTATCTCGAACCGGTTGTACTCCGCCAGATTAATCATTATGTCCGCTGCCAGGAACAAGGCGCTGTCCTCTACCCCCAAACGTCGCATTAGGAACTCCGACATCTCTAGGGTTGTCCATAAGGGTATACGGTACCCTGGAACGTGAGTATGCCCGTGATGATGATGATGATGATGTCTGATGGCATCCAGGCCGATTGTCGGCTACGGCGGCCGTTCTCTTTTATGGAGATCAGCCAGCTGCGCAGGACATATTATAGTGCACGCACATTCGCGCAGATACAGGTGCACTCTCTATTCCCTCACTCTCATAGTCCGATGGGACGGCAATCCGACACGACCGGAGAGGGATCAGAGTCTGCCCGTACTATAATAATAAGTATTTATTCTCAAACCAAGGTCCATATAAGCAATTTAAATTTGTAAATTAAAAACTATTATTTGTCTAAACCTATGGCTGCCCCAAACCAGTATTTCTGGAAGGGGCAATCTAATTTCGCAGTGATCATTTTCAGAATGCTGTTGTCACTAGCACGTAGACGCTGTAGCATGGAGGCTGCATTTTTTCGCATGACGGCGTGCTAACCTTCAGTACAATCATCCGTGAACATCGACGATGCACTACAGCGCCACGGCAGTCCCAACATCATCCTCTGAAAGCGTAACTACACAGTCACAACTTTTTTTCCTATGTCCTATCTCTCACTCTAGACTATGTGTCTACTTATTTCTATTTAAATCTATCCAGACAATTTTGCGTGGTATGGTCACAAACACTTTGTCTACCATGTCCGAATAGTCACTATCTGACAAATAAATTAAAAAAAATACAGAATTTGTTTGAGATTATCTACCAAATAAACTAACTGGAACTTATTGGAAGGCAGTGAATCAGGCCTGAAATTGCTCATGCATCATTAAGAAAGTCTACGTAGAAGTATAAAGTACTGAAGAAGTGCATGAACGGAAATATAAGGAATGTTGAAGGTTGAGGAAAGGTGATGATTACGAAGGAAAGAAGATAGATATTCTGTGTGAAAGACGATATTACTTGAAAAGAATGCTACTTTAGATAAGATCAGATATTCAAACAGAGAAATATGGAAGAACAAGATCTTGCACCAAATAAGAAATAGGGATACGGCGAGGATGATGATGATGAACTAAAAATAATTAAATTGGAAATATACCTAATGTTTTAAAAACGTGGCATTCCGTTTCCACAATTTCAGGAATTGTGGAAGCTATTCCACTTTCTGACAACGTATAATGTACACTTCTAGCCGACAATGGCGCCTGCAGACTGCTCATTTTGCCCGCAAGAATCACGCAGGACACCATAATGCGGTGCATGCGTGAGCATAAGGCCAATTTATATCTTGCCCACTCCTCGCTATCTGTCAATTAACAAAAGTCATATTAAGACCAGTCGCAACTTGTGAATTTCTAACTACCATATCTGCAGGACTTATGGTGTATATCTCTGATTGTTGCGTGTGGCCTAGTGGTTAAAGAGCCAACCTCTCAACTAACTATGAGGGCGTGGGTTCGATTCCAGGTCAGGCAAGTACCACTGCGACTTTTCTAAGTTTGTATGTACTTTCTAAGTATATCTTGGAAACCAATGACTGTGTTTCGGATGGCACGTTAAACTGTAGGTCCCGGCTGTCATTGCACATCCTTGGACGTCGTTAGGGGTAGTCAGAAGCTCGGAAGATGATGATGATCTCCGATTGTTGTGTGCTAAGAAGAAAATTACAATAAAACCAGATTTGGTATTGCAGTCAGGCCGTGGTTGACTAAAGACAGTCAGAGATGTCGAAATTCCATTTTTTTAAAGATATCGTAAAACATACATATATCAATGTTTGTAACAACCGCAATACATATCCATTCATAGAACTTTGTACCCACATGGAGAAGCTCGGAAAACTACTTAAAACGAAAGCCTAATGTACGAAGGGGCTAACGAGAGGTACTCTTCCAATACAAGCGTCTGTCGCGCGCGGATCAACAGCTGTGTGACATGAAAAACTTAGCACTTACTCCGGTGCTGCTGGAGGAAGTTGCGCACATGTCGTGCCAAGTACCGCTCCATGAGGTTGCAGGCACTACCGGGGACACCCTTGCAGGCGACGTCGAGCAGTATGCAGTACTGCCACACCATTTGCCGGCTCTGGGTATGCATCGTAATTGTCGGCCAGCCTTGTTCCGCTTTAACTGCAATGAATTTGCAAAAATTGCGTGACTAAGCGTGGAATTTAATAATCGTAATCTGTTCTATAAGTTTTAAGTAACTAAGTAGTAAGTCTGACGCCAGTCTAACCAAGGGGTATTGGGTTGCCCAGGTAACTGGGTTGAGGAGGTCAGATAGGCAGTCGCTCCTTGTAAAACACTGGTACCCAGCCGAAACCGGTTAGACTGGAAGCCGACCCCAACATAGTTGGGAAAAGACTCGGGAGATGATGAATCTTTTCTATAAGTTTATTTATTATATATATAGAATGGCCAAAGCCGGCCAATTATACTATGTAATATATTTAAAATTTAAACTACTAACAGTACCCGGTCGGGCAATCTTTTCACAAAAAATCAATGATTCTGACATTATCATCTTCCATTCGTCTGCAAACACATCAAGAATTGTGTATTATTCAAGTTATAATAGGGATGCGGACAACTATCAAATTCAATACTTTTATAGAACTATCAAAAACTCTATGAAAGGACATGTCCAGAAATGGTTTTTTATTATTGAATAATTTTAACCACGGTAAAGTATATATATTTGAATAGACATGTCAAAACTTAGGGCTTCTGACTATATCAAACATTTTTAAAGCCCTCCAATTTCCGAAAAAATATTTTTTCAATATAGTGTGAATTTACTCCTAAAACTAACAAACCTTAAGGTTTATCTAGGCTAGGAAATCGAACGCACCCCAAAAAAAAGTAAAATTGACATAGGAGGACAGTTTTTCTTTGTCAATTTATGACAGGTACTAACTGTCAGCAGAACAGAAAATACACAATCTTCCAACTGGAATTGCGCAAGGATATCGAGTTTGTTCAGTGTAAATTACAATATTTTACTTAGACCCCAGTCAAAAATCAGTTCAGTTCATCATACTACATAAGAGCTTATAATCAGCCGAAGAAAATGAATAATAATGTTATCTACCGATCAGAACCATTGTTGATATAAACTGAGATTTTATTCGACTGGAAATCAAGATAAGTGGATGAAAAGCCTTTCGAAAATTATATTTAAAACTGTTTAATATTAAGCTTCAGTGTTTTATTGTTCTCATGCAAGCGATTCGTACTGTAAATAAAATACATAAATAAACATACGTTTTTTTTCTTGTTTGGCGAGCTAGTAAGATGTCTGTTTTATAATGTCTGCTACTCACTAACAAAATATGATTAAGTACAATAATGTTGGTATTTTTGAGAAATAAATAAATTCAATAATTGGTCTAATACTCGTCACATGCAATATCAAATATCGATACGAAAAATCATAATTGTTAGTCACAGGTTTATAAAACAATTATGTGCTAAGTGGAAAAATCAGTTGTGAAAAGCTCAAGTCAGTTAAATCGGAAAAATCAGTAAAGCGCAATGATAATAATAAAGCACTCTTATAGCGGACGAACGATACTGTAACGGCAGGGGAGCCAATAGGGGTGCGATTAATTAATCGAAGAATCGATTTTTCCTGCAAATGAAATCGATTTATCCACGAAGTTTATTTATTTATTTAGTTTTACCAGCTATTGTTTCAATGATACATATGTAGGTACACAGATAAAATAAAAGCAAAACTTAAAAACTAAATGCACAATCTTTACAGGTAAACACCGCATGCAAGTTTGATTTCTTATGTGAGAAGTTTATTCTACTATTTTATCTATTTTCTAATGAAAAATAGGTTCAGAAAACAAATGGTCTTCTCTTATACCTGATACATAAAATAATAAAATTGTTACTATCAAACTACAGAATCACATGAATTTCAATTCGAGTCAACCTGAAGCGAGTCTAATCGTAAGTTGACTCATCTCTATTGTCAGTGACAGATAAATAATTTGTTCTGTCAAATACTTAGATAATAATACCTATAGATGGAGCACCCACGTGGCTGCACATGAGACAGCACTATAAAACTCAAAATGCACTAAACACTCAACTACAGGAGTCTATTTCTCATAATTATATACACTAAAACTAGAACTTAATTGCCTAAACTTTTCTAAAAACATAAAAAATGATCTGAGTCGACCTCTCGGTGATAGAGATCCAGGACTTTGTTTGGGCCAACTTTTAAATGTTGGCCGAGCAAAACCCGGCACGCCGAATGCGACAGAGAATATTATGTTTTGTCTCAATTTTTTTACTTATTTCGTATATATGCTTCTCATTTCCACATTTGCCTACAGTCTCATGGTTACATCTAGTCATCTATAGGTCTATAATCTAAAGTCAAATATAACATTATCCCAGTGTGGCGATACTTTAAATAAAAACTACCTTTTTTAAGGGTTGCCAGCAATTAAAAGAATAATAATAACTTCAATTATTTAGTTTTGAATTTTCTGTAAAATGGAGGGGTTTAAAAATATTATTTCAGTGATTCTAAGTTCCTTATTTTTCTCGTCTTTATATGAATAAACATTGATGCTGGTTAAATTTTACTCGGAATAAAAAACCAACGTCCATACAAAAAGCGGACATGTCCTTTGTATGAAACAACCGCATATGACGTCAGAGATTTTTCACATCACATTATCAATAAAAAAATAAAAACAGTTTTCCGTTCAAAACGATAAATTAAACTGACATTATTTTAAGATGCTTTACAAAATGAATATGATAAAGATTTTTATTTATGACCTAGTCCGCATCCCTATTGTAATGCGTGATACGGCTTAACCGCCTGAGATCAATTTCGATTCATAAGTGGAAGTTTGGTGACAACGTGGGAAACCGCTAACATCATCGCGTCGCAGTGGAATCGCTAGTAGAATACACTGTAATCTATATTTATTTAGTTACTAGCTTCCGCCAGCGGTTTCACCCGCTTTCTGAGGGAAGTACTTTCCATACCCGGATAAAAAGTAGCCTATATGTTATTCTGATGTATAAGCTATATTGTGGTAAAGTTTCATTCAAATCCATTCAGTAGTTTTTACGTGAAAGAGTAACAAACATCCATACATCCATACTTACAAACTTTCGCCTTTATAATAGTATATTAGGAATAGGAATTAGGATAGGATAACAACGGCCGCAAGGCAATTTCAGTAATAATCATTGTGACATTACAAAAATATCACACGGTACCGATCCGTACTCGAGACATGTAACGAAGTCTAGGAAAACACTTGAATTTTACTTAAAAACTAAACTAATAAGCTAAAGTAATATTGAAACTTATTACCTTCCTCCTGATACTCTTTTATTAAGGCGTCGAGCCATTCGGAAGCTACGTAGGATTCCATATTTTTGTATCCGTACATATTGGAAGACATCTTAAATTTGTACACCTCTCACAGAAACGGAATGAAACCTTATGATCTATTCTCGCAAGTGGGCACATTAATTGTAAACTATAAGTGGGTAGAAGTTTATTAGTTGCCGCCATTATCCATCAATAAGTGACCATAAACAAATATATGCGAGTACACCATAGAAACAATTAGGGCTTAAGAATTTAAAAATTAATGTATCTTTTTCCTATTTTTTACTTTGTCACTTAAATTACACGATATTGAAAACCTTATCCAAATATTAATAACTTAACATCATAAATTCCGTGAAAACGCTTTTTTGATAAAATATTTTGAAATTGACACAATTCACTCGGTCTGGCGTGTTCTTATTTCAAATAGATTGTCAATGAACACTTTTTAAATAAGGCTGTTTTATTTTGCGCCAGTATTAGATATTTGATAAAATGAGTTTTTTTTTTATTTTAGTGTGTAGCTGTAATTAATTGAATTTAACGATTTATTTTTTATTTTCTAAACGGGTTGTATTGACTTTTATTCAGATTTAGGTGTTTAGGGTTATTCAGGAACAATTATTACAAAGCATAATAATGACGTAAGCAGATAGGTAAAAGTCGTGTTATTTAACCGCGTCTGTCTTTAAGATATTATCGTTGATAGTATGTTATTTTGGGTTGATGTCATGTGCTGTAACTTTAAAGTAGGATAACTTTTAAAGACGAGGAAACTAGTCGGAAAATATTCATAGCTGAACATTTAGATCTAATTATTATCAGTCGTAAGCTGTAGTCGCCCACGGACCTACCTATACTCCATTTGTTTATCTATGTATTATTATATTATATTTTATGTATAAAAAAATCGTAAAAACTACCTAAACAAATGGAGTATAAATAGTAAATCAAGACACACCAGAAACTGGACCGAACAAAGCTTCAGTTGGTATATATTTTAGATAGATTCCACTATCATACTATACCTTTTTTAATTTTTTATTCATATACAGCTGGCTGAAAAGTAAATGCAATTTATTTGAATTTCGAATGGCTGTGAAGTATCAATCAGTTGTTAGACACCGTCTGCATATGTGTGCGTGCCTGTGTCCAGGCTAAGCTCGGCTAAGCTCATACGAAAGACATAATAAAAGGAATATAAGTAAAATGGTCGTATGGAGGTGGGCGTGGCGTCAGAAAGGCGGTTTATTTTTCTCCCAAACTCCGCCCAGTGGAAAGAGTGAGACCCGCCCTCGCGCCATTACTTCGCGATCCCAGTAAAACCGGGATATCTACATTCAAATATTGCTACTGCTATTCCCTCATATTGATCGCGCCTTTTCATTTGGCTGGGTTAACGTTAAACCAAATGCAACCAGACATAGCATCACTCAAAGATATTATTACAACTCAGAAAAATATCATTTGATAAAACAATGTAAAACTTTTTCACAGACGCCAGCATATCAAGCTACTAATATCAATCAAAGGTATAGGTAAGTATGTAAAAGAAATAAAAATACAGTACCTATAACATACAAAATTGTACTTATCACCGTTAAATCCCTGTTTTGGGTATTTTTTTAAAGATAATCTATCTCCAGAATCACTGGTAGGCCCTATCATAATATCATCCCCCTATCATCACTGTAATTTTTTTTATCGCTGCGTTCAAACCTAGTTTCCAATTAAATTCAGCAATAAGGTTTCATTAAAATTCAGTTCTCAGGAAAATTATTTGAATTCGGAATAAAAAAAAATGCATTAAACAATTGAATAAAACTAAATGGTTTAATAAAAATATGAACACTCACATCGAGAACAATTTTTTTGAGAAGTCGGTAAAAAATCATAATACCTTACAAAATGTTCAAATATTTTAACATACTTAATAAGCATAGTTAGACAATTAAATAAAACTAAATGGTAAAATAAAAATACACAACCTCCTTTTTTGGGAAGTCAGTAAAAATTATAACACCTAACAAAATTTTCTTTATACTTCTTATGGTAATGTTAGTAAATTCTTTGGTTTACTGACGTGTAATGATAAAAGTGACACTCCAGTGACGGGTCAGGGTGAGGGTCGGTAATTGCCCCCGACATCGGCATCCATCACGCGATCGAAAGCGGCGCTCCGCACCCGCCAGCTTTGCGGTAACGTGTTTGTTGCCGGATTGCTCATATTTAAAAGTACTACAAACATGTAGCTGGTTAAACTACACTTTCAATATCAAGAGTAATTTTTAGAAAAAAATATATCACTGAAATAGAATAGAATAGAAACATATATTTATTTGCCATAAACATGTGTATACATACACACGCAGGTGCATGCATGTAGGATGGTAATACAACTAGGTAGGGATGTGCTTAAAAACATGTTTGCCGCTTGCCATAGCATGCAAATATTTATAAAATTACTTATGAGTCTACAAAAATAGAAAAGAATGTAAATACATGAAATAAATTTACTTAAAATCAAATATTATTTTCATATATCTATATAAATCCAATAAATTTTTCAATGTCAGTAATTACTGTATTAGTAGTTTAACATATTGATTAAACGTTCTAACTTCGAAGTTAGATTAAGCGAGTACTACTAGCATGCCATAACACTTCCCCCAAACACTATTAACTCCTTAAAGGATTTTTCCGTCAGCAACTGATATGTAAATACCTCCGAACTTAAAGGTTCGGAAAATTCTCATATTTATATTATCGTTGTTATTTATTTTCTCTGGTGAGCCGTAAAATACGGTTGTATGGAAATGTGGGGATTTCCAACGTGTTATAGTTTGACAAGCTGACAGTTATACAAAAAGGCCCGCTATACCACCACGGAGGGTTACGAACGAACACCCGCCTGAGACATCCTGTTAACTCGTTTATTGCCATATTCCATTCTTTATGTTACGCTGGTCTCCCTTTCAGATATCATCACGTTTTATTGAATTATAAAGGTCTACGGAACACATACACATAAATAAGTATCTATATTTCTTTCCTTTTTTCAATACCTTGTTTGCATACCTTAAATGTCCAACGATGTCTAATATAAAGTAAAGAATGCAATTGCCTGAAGAGCGGCGAATCGGTTTCTTTGTCCAACGAAGCGTGGATAATCGCATCTTGTATGCTAAGCGGTCTCGTACCGTGTTACCTTCAGAAACTACTTCCTGACGAGGAATATACGTACCTTTTTTAACCTTTTGACCGCCACGTCAAAAAAAGAAAGACGTGCCCTCAGCGCCAAGCTAAGAATTGATCCATAAATGCCTACAATATACGTATAGTAGCGAGTTCGGAACTGTAGCGATTAAAACTGTTTATTATTTTTTAACTTCAGAAGTCTTTCATGTAGTGCTGGGCCCTTTTTGGCTTGTCATCTATACGTGACGTTGTTGGGCAATAGGATAAACAATACATACAATGTTCTTCATAATCTCCGATAAATTTAAATTACTTTTCAAAGAACATTTAACTAACGACAGACAATTGATGCTCACTCACCGCATGTTGTCCAACGGGATCTGATAAAACTACCTTAGTATCCGCAGTGACATATGCTTTAAACAAGTCGAAGCTGCGCCAATTCAAATCTTACTGCCCCAACAAAAAGAAACATAATAGCATGCACGCGCATAAATTTACACACGTATGAATTGCACATTTAGTTGCGAGGGTGCGAAACTTGTTGTTATCTTCAACGAGGCCAATTTCAGCAAATGGATACTAAGTCCTAACTCTCGTATCTTTTTTTATGTCGTGCCGAGCTCGTGTTCTTTTAAAATATCGACATATCTCGTGTCGCGGCGACATGTGCGCGCCACGCAATTTAGAAAGGATTTGGTTTACGACCGCGCGGCTAACGGGCTCATCGGCTTGAATGACGATCCATTCTTATTACGATATAATTTAGACGCCATTAAAGGTAATCGTAATGATATTAATAATATTATCTTTGTCATAATATAATAACTTGTTGACTTTTAAGCTCTGTATATTTTTTGGTGACTTTAGTAACTAACTTAAATTTTTTAAACCACGTTCACCAGTAGTCACAAACAAAAGCCATGCGTTGTTTCGGGTGAACATTTTTTTGCTGTTCTGGTTGACACTTTTCCCAATCCAATTTTTCCTGCGTGCTACAAATTGTTGTTCGTTGAAAAGGCAAATGAATTAAACGATTATATGAAGAGTATTATGTTGGTGGCCCCGGCCGGTGACCGTGCGGATCTCGTCGCATCGGTCACCATTCGGCAGCCCGGTTCGCGCCTCGCTGCGTACTCTTTGACGGCTACTCATGCGAAAAGTCATTCACTTATCAACGTGATCTAATGCGGACATTTTTCCCGTTTTTCCCCATCTTCGCGCGTGAACGACTGTACTCCAAAAGTGACATAATTGAATCAGTGCCGACTGCCCGACAGCGGAGATTGTGCCGAATTAATACGTACAGACGTTAAGTAAACATTCTGCCTTATACAGGCGGACATTCAGAATGGAATTGATATTTTGACACAGGTTTTCGAAACGTATTACAGATAAATGCTATGACATGATACTGCATTTTAAGTTCTGCGTAACTTACGGGAATAAATGTGGAGATAAAGTAAGGAGAATGTTTTTAACTGACCTTTCTTTACACTATTTTATACAAATAAATTGATTTTGATCTAAACCAAAGTATGTGCTTACAATTGTCAGTCGTGTTTGGAAATACGATTGCTCTATTTGTATCTTCCAAACATTGTGAAAGGTAATTTTGAACAACTTAAAACAAAAGCTAAACACTCATCGCCTGTCCTTTTCCCAATAATGCTGTGGATGCGGTGTTAGCTACCAGTGTTCTTACCTAAACGGGTGCAGCTGAGTACCAGTGTAGTACATACATATACATATCTATTGCCTATCTTATCTCAACCCAGTCCTGGGCATCCCAATACCTCTTGGCAAGACTTGTTGCTATACTAACTGGCTTCTGATTACCCGTAACGACTGCTAAAGATGTTCAAACGACAGCCAAGACCCACCAATTTAACGTGTCTTCTGAAACACAGAAGAACTCGTTACGATAAGACAGTCACCCATCCACGGACCGACCGCGCCAAGCTCATCAACCCGAGCGGCTGTCACTTAGCCACGAGTTTTACAAAAACAAAACACTACAAAATAAAATAAAAACATGTTGAAACGAGTTACATCTGTAATTACCATCGAACAAGTGTTATTGGGACATAAAAAGACAGTTCCACCGGTGAGGGTAAAGGCTTTGTACACACGTATGTCGGCAAGTGTAATGCAATTGAAAGCGAGTCTCAAAGCGATGCCACCCACCCCTGTCTCCCGTTGTAGCATGTATCAGGCATACAGGGTAAACACAACCCTTTAAAAATAGAATACATGTTTGTTTTTTATTTAAATTTAATAAATGAAATTCGGTAAGCTATATTAATTTAGGGCCAGTTTCACCGGTTACGGATATGTTCCAGTTAGTTTATCTGGTAGATAGTAGAACTGGCCCTCTGCGTTTCGGAGAATATTAATTCCTATTCATGAAAAGAATCTAACCTTCATTCGATAAGGGTCTCAAACGATACTACATAGAATTATGTAAATGAGATAGATAATTAATTTCTTATCTATTGCCTTTCTGACCTTTTACGCTAGCCTTTTTTTTAGTTACCCGGGCAACCCAATACCCCTTGGTTAGACTGGCGTCAGACTTACTGGCTTCTGACTACCCGTAACGGCTGCCAAGGATGTTCAATGACAGTTTAACTTGCCATCCGAAACACAGTCATTGGTGTCCAAGATATACTTAGAAAGTGCATAAAAACTTAGAAAAGTTCCATTGGTACTTGCTTCTCTATCTGTTTATATTAGGGATAAATTGAAATAAAAAATCCTACGCAAACCCAGGCCGGACAGCTAGTTTTGAATAAACAAGGAATAGTCGCAAATATTCAGCATGTAAATAGTGTTGTACAAGTGTGACGCCGTTTGCGGTCGAGTAGTGCAGCGGGCAGTCGGTTGCGTTTTGCCGACGTTTTTGCTGCGAGCGTTGTGGACACCCCTGACCGCGCCGTATGTCCCATAGCGAATAGTGCTGCTACCTGCGAAAGTTTAAAGTTAAAACTATTTAACTGTTGTTTTTTTTTCTAGTATTAACGGCTGCATATTTTTGTGGTCTGATATTACTGTGATCAGCAAGCAACTTCTAGGATACTTTATTGTACTTTCTTCAAGTCACTCACTATGTGCGCCGACTTCAAATAAAAATTGGGATATGGCTTTGAAGAATTTATAGATGCGCTATATTCTAGTACCTACGTAGATATAGCATATTCAAGCTGCATTACAAATTCGATATTTTCCCCTTTAATTTATCATAGGCCCTAAAGAAATCAATTTTTAGAAGTCAGCAAACAGCAAAGCAAATTATGTTTGATACAGATTCAATTCGAATTAGTTTTGAACTCGTATCGGTTTTGGGTCTGGTATGACAAATGAGCATCGCAAAGCTTACCCGAAAATGTTGATCGATGGTTTGGTCCATGCCTAGCGGCGTCCGGCATCCGGCAGGCGTCCGGCGCGTGACGACGTGTTTTGCCGTGACACGTGACGGTAATTAGTGCATGACCGCCGCTCGGCGTCTGTCGCGCGCAGCGTGCCCGCAACGTCACATATACGGATTGTTTATGCTCATTACTGTGTTGCCAGTATTAAAATTGTCTGCGCAAATGAGGTTTGACTGGGTTTGTTTTTTTATGTTGTAATTTTGTTAAAAATAAATATCTATGTAATTATCAATAGCTGCACTCCACATTACCAACTCTGGATCAGAAATCTGACTATGCTTTTAGCTAAACGACTTCACCGCTCACAAGAAATACTCTTCTAAACTGAGCAACTGTAACTGTGGTACTTTCAAAAAAATCTATAGATTTATTCTAAGTCAAAATGGAGAGGGTTTCAGATGTGTCTGTAGCACAATCAGTTCGCGGTAAATTATATAAAAAATACATTTCAAGCTTCAGCTGACTACGAAATGGTTTCTTTATTAGTTTTCCCCGCGGCGGGCGTTCTCCCGGGTTCGCGGGGGACGTGTGAAAAAAATCTTAGCGGGATTAAGGGCCCGTATAACCGGCTCTCAGGCGGACTTATTGCCGTAATACAATCTCTGTTATGTCGCGCACGGATTATCCGTATCAGAGTGTTTCACACAAAAACGTTTGCAGCGATCGTACAAGGTAATATGATGTTGCTTGCATATTTTGTTTCTCACTTACGTCAACATTGGACTTTGAATTACTAAGAAATGTTACTGGTTTTAAAAACAAACATGCAAGTATTTTAAAAAAGAACTACATTTGTAAACAAATAAATCATAGTCACGTCTATTCAAAGCTTAAGTTGCAAATCCCTGCAAATTGAAAAGGCCATTATCGAGCGTAAGCAATTTCCACGCAGCTGGTGCTACGAGCGACCGCCGCGGTTACGCCGTAGCCGCTACGAGCTACGTACTACTGCACCGAATTAAAAAGTTATTTCTGACATAGGAAGCATTTTTTGTTACCTTTCATAGTGATAACTGGTTTTTCAGTATCTTTAGTTATTTTGAAAATACTGTTTTAATTCTAACCTATTTATTAAAATCTTTAAAAAAATAGGCAAAATCTACAAAATAGATTTGAATTTTGAAACTTAATTTTATAATAAGTAAAGATAAATAGTTGCAAACCTTATTTTTTTCACCGTATAAAAAGCTGAACTATAGACTATGTAAACAAAATCAAACTAGCCACTAAGATACTAAAAAAATGTGAAATAAAGAAGAATTCATTTTGATATTTTCGGTATAAAAAACGTGTATTTTCTTCGCCGTCAGCTGAAGTCGTTAGGGTCGAATCTCGTAAATAAGTGAGTTGTTGACGAGTGCGCCGCGAGAAGAATTGAAATGCCTCCCCGGGACGCGGGAACACACCATCGCCAGTTCTACAAACGTAAGTGAAAATCTATATTGTTAAACTTAACATATCATATTCGAAAAGATACGAAATGATAAATAAAAATATGTCATGATTTTGTAAAAAAATATATGTTTTTTATCCGACTGTCAAGAGAAAAAGGTTCTACAACTGACAAAAAATTGTAAATCTAAAAATGAAACAAAAAGAAAAATCTGTCTAATTTTATGCATCTTTTTTTAATATTTTTGTGTCCTTTATTTACATTCATTATTTTACATATATACAAACTTAATATCTAATAATACTTATCTACAAATTATTTAATCATAAAAACTACTAACCAAATAAAACTACTAATCCCAAAAATGATAACACTCCGCAGAAAAATCACAGATTTTATAATAGCATCCAATAATAACAAATCGTTGACTGATGACTATCAGATTAATCAAGCGTTTGCAAATTAGTTTTTGTCCCACATTGGACGCAGGGTGGTCGCAAATTAATAATTAAACAAAATCGTTAATTATTCATCGTTCACCGCAAATCAGTGGGGTCGACGTCGTGCTATTAATAACTCGCCGTCCAACAATTATTATTAAAAGCAATAAAGTATTGCATTCAATATTGCAGGTTTGATATTGATAATTTTTATAAGGGGAATTTGCATACGAGTATGTATACTGTACTCTCCCAGTAGACAGCGATGGGGATGAGCTTTTCGACGCTTTTTTTGTGTATATATATATTTGTATATAACCATTTTTTTATGTGTTTATTTATTACAGTCACAGAACTTACATTTTCCATTATGTATATCTTACACTTTGTCATGGCGTGACGCAACGAACTCGCAATTTTTGTGATCTCGATATGTCCGGGAATTAAAAATGAGTATTCTATCTCGCCATTTTTTCTTAAAGCTTATATCTTAATGTCATCTTTAGTTCAACCCTTGTACATGGTTCTTAAAGAACAGTGTCAGAGATTCAAGAGTAGCGAGTTTCCCCGCATTCGTCGAGCTTAATAACATCAGAACATCTGTAAAACGGCCAGATTGACTTAATGGTGTTTGGAAAGTTTCTCGAGGAGAAAATTTTAGTTCGCCGCGAGTCCCACTAATGCGGGGAGACGTGGGGGGGCGCGATTAGCAGCAGCTGTCATACCTCGCGAATATGTTATTTATTGGAGACGTGAAACGAAGAAGATTGGTATGACCTACAATGTGCTACGATGGACGGATAGTTACAATAATATAAAAGAATATTTTTCTAGTGAATTTTTACCAATTAAAACTACACTAGGGATGTTCAATGATATCTTCAATGAAGTAAGTGAAGGAATTGACACATTCCTTTAACTTAAACCATAGACTTGTAAAAGCAGGTGGCTATTTTGTAATTTAGCGTGTCGATATCTGCTGTGAGTCTGGTCTGGTGATCGGCAGCCAGACGCCACATCCACCAGTGGTTAGAGCCCAACTGGCGAGTGCTTGCGAGCGGCGCGACCACACCTGTCAGAATATTAGATCGACGACATTAATCTGTCGCCGCAGAGCGACCCCCTCCCGCCCCGTCCCGCCCCGCAGCCCGCGCCCCGCCGGCCGCCGCCTCCACAACGCAAGCAATCAAAAACCCTGTTCTAAAATCGCGGTTTCCCATCGTTTTCATCTGTGTCCGGCTTTTGATGGGAACACGCTTCACTCACACAATACGACGTCTGCGTATAGAGGAGTACCTTCATCTTGCCGTTATTTTTAGACAAACACCTTTACGTCTTGTTTATAGTTTTACATAAAGCGATGTCGGATGAAAGGGAAGAATTTTGCAAAGTGCCTTATAAAACGCGCTTCGTGCAATAAGGCTTTGTTATTTTGTGGGGTCGAAACTTATTCGTCCCGCAAATCCGATCATGTATGAAACAAATCCCGCCCGGTCACCGCTGATTGCATTGTCATGTCTACTGGCCAGGGCTTTGGGGAAACAACTTTCAACTTTGTAGCTTTGGGATTAGGGTCGGTTATCCCTTGAGAATATACCGAAGTCACCGGAAACCACGTCGTATCGGTTTGTAAAACAAGCGAGCCAACGTGATTGGAATGTTTTATTCGACCCTCTGAACATGTGAGACCGTTATGATGTATGTTTTTGCTTTTGATGTGGAATTTATCGCCGTATTATTTAGGTGTTGATGTAATTAAAATATTTATACATATCTTTTTTTATCATCATTTGTATCTGCCTTTTTTCTGTCACCTCGCTAAATCAAACAGAGAAGGAATGATTGCTAATCGCCACGCTCACTTGAAGCGATTCATAACCATCATCATCACAGCCTTTTATCGCCCCACTGCTGGGCACAGGCCTCCTATCCCACGAAGAAAGGAGCGTTCATCACCACGCTTGCTCAATGCGGGTTGGTGATTTTAGACTATTTAATCCAGGTTTCCTCGAGATGTTTTCCTTCACCTTGGTGTCCAAGATAAACTTAGAAAGTACGTATAACTTAGAAAAGTAACATTGAATCCTGACCTGGAATTGAACCCGCACCCTCATACTCGAAAGGCTGCACTTTAACCACTAGGCCACCACGACTTTTTCACGACACTCGTCACGTGCGCGATGCACGCTCTTAATATCCACGTATTTTGAAATCAAACTTACTATTTAGACAAGTAATTAAATTATATATGTATATATTTTATATATATATATTTGTGGGGATGTCAGAGGTTTTTCCGCGGTCACGTAGCTGCTGACAAAGTTCCGCAATATCGCGAGAGGGGCGTGACGCGCGTCGCCACCTGTTCACTCTTAGTCCGATCACTACACACTCAAAAACTTTACCATCGCGACTATTAATAAAGGACTATGACGAACATATTTTGTGTTCACTCGATTAGCTTGTTATGATTTGTTGTTGGAAGCGTTTCACAGTAATAAAGGTGCTTAGAAAGAGAGCTTTGTGTACTCGTATGTATGTCAATATAATGCGTACTTATTACTAAATTGTTATATATCTTGCAGTACCAATGGGTATTGTGGTGACCTTGTTGCTGGTGCGAGGAGGTGAGATAGGCAACCTTTCCTAGAAAATGATTCCAATAAAAAAGATCGTAATCTTAATAAAGTAATTGGTAGATGGCTGAGTCATTAATAAAATATTTTATCATATTAATTTTGTAAAGCATCTTAAAATAATGTCAGTTTAATTTATCGTTTTGAACCGAAAATTGTATATTTTTTTATCGAAATAAATAAACGACTTTGACGTAAAAGATCAGTGACGTCATAGTTCTTGTTTTCGTACAAATTGCATAAAAAGAAACCGTTTTTGACAGCTCAACAAAAGTATTGAATTACTGGTTGTCAGTTACCGTATTTAACTTTAAACGATAATAATGTAATACAGAACCCGAATTATTATGATAATCGTTTGGAATAGGTGTGAGCCTCAACTGGGAATAACACTTTTAAGTCGTGTCGACGTGTTAACCCCATTATCTGGCGAGGCTTTACCGACGCTAAGCCGACCCGACACAGCCCGATTTATGAACGCACGGACGCAATTTGCCGATTCTGATCGTTTATTGGCCAAAGGCTGCCTGACTAATCGTGATATCTCGATGTTAAAGGTTGTTTGTGATATTACAGGTGTAGTGAGAATTTATTTTAAAATATTTGGATTCACAGAATGAGCTTAAGTTTCTGTTCAATACTCAATTCTTTACTTGCGTTCCATATGTTTTACAGGTGATATTTTATAAAGTTGAAGCAATATATTAGAAACAATATGGACCCGGTAAGGCACAGCATAAAGATGTTTGGAGAGGTTAACAGTACAATAATTACCTAAGTAACTAACAGTAATTACCTAGTTTTGTATTAAATCTATGATTCTATGATATCTACAGCAAAAATGAGGATAAGTTAAGTACTCGTATTTTTTAAATCATTAATTGAGAATCATCTTTATTTTATACATGGATCTTGAACTGATATTTTTGTTACGAATAAAGCCACGCTAACAAAATTTTACAAAAATTTCTACAACACTTCGTAGCGAGTGCTACGCTGTAGCCGCTACGAGCTACGGTATAATCCCCAGATCCGCGGAATCCGTGTATTTCACGCCTCTTTATTACATTAATTTAAATGTTTGCGCGCCGGGTGCCGGTCCTCCCCGCCACATAAATATACGGGCTACTGATCAACGAGCTATTTAATGAATTCCGGAAAACGTATTGATAAATGGGATAGTCACCAATTCGTTTTAGACACATCCAACATGATTTTAGACTAGAAAATTGATCTGTTGATGTATAAGTAAGTTGATTTTTTCATAATGTCCCAAGGTTTACTTGGAGAGAGTCACTCGGTCGGAGTCGTGGGATTACGCGTGTCAGCGCACCTGTATACGGACAACAAACGGGCGTAATTAGTCAGGCTCAAGCGCGGTGCAAACGAAAATATTTACTGGAGTCAACAGCGCTAAGTTATTGCCATATAATCCGATAAACGTAGATCGCAAGCTCGAAAATTGTATTATCGTTGCTGTAAAGCGTTCACAAGTCGCCTCTTTACGAGGGCAAGCGTCGGGAGCATGCAAACATAAAAATTCTCTATCGGGACTAATAGGAGCGAAACAAATAAAAGGATACGTAAATAGAAGCGTCAGATAAATTCCAGTGGGGCTAGAGAGCGCGTAAATCCGCGCGATTTGTATCTGTGACAGGGGCGTGCGGGCACCCCGCGCCCCTCGCCCCCGCGCGCCGCACCCCTCGCCCACACTTCGCACAATTAATATGGTAATCTTTTTTTGTAATGTGCTGTAATAGTTTAAGATGATCATCACTCATTTTTACTAAATAAATGTGACCAAATACAACTACAGACCCTCCTACACACAACTTATTAAAAATAACTGAATTTGTTAAAGTATTTCGATTTTTACATACAATTTACAATTTGTCAAGTTTCTTTAATTGATTTTCAACTTTATCGCTAAGCATATTATGGTCCAAAGTTGATTGCGAAAATTTGACTGATGTGCTGACGTCAATAGGTTCATAGAAACGTGTACTAGCTTATAATTAATTTCTTATAATAACCTAAACACAAATAAATATATAAAAAATCTAATACAGATACTTAAGGCCAGTGTCTACAATGTCCGAAAAACCACTATCTACCGAAAAAAAAAAACAAAAATGGAACTGAATTTGCATGCAACTATCTACCAAATAAACCAACTGAAACCTACTCTTAGCTGGTAAAACCGGCCGTTAGAATACAAAAAAATCATTAAAACAAACCTCAATATGCGAGGTAAGTCGCGGGTCACGTCCTATGCAAATGATATTAAATTAGGAACGCTTTAAAACAACTGTGGCGGGCTGACTCCAAAGAGATGCAATTACCCCAATCAAATTGCAATTTTAACTTTACTAATTGCTACATGTTTTACGGTATAGCTTTAATTCCGTGTACCAATGACGCTTGCATGATTGAACGCGGAATAACCCTTTGATATTTAGATAATTTATGTGACATTAGATTCTACAGCTGTTTGCTTAATTACGTTTCGGCTGATGCTGATGTTTTACATTAAAATATGGTGTAGGTATTTGTTTAATGATCATCATTAATAGTAGCCTTTTTATCGTCCCACTGCTGGGCACAGGTCTCCTCTAAGCAACGCTTGCTCAATACGGTCATTTCGAGGTTTCCTCGAGATGTTTTCCTTTAGCTTGAATTAATAATCAGTCTTTGGTGTCCAAGGTATACTTAGAAAGTATATATGACTTAGAAAAGTCACATTGATACTTTCCTGACCTGGAATCGATCCTGCAAGTTCATTCTAAGAAACTGGTGGTATAACAACTATGCCTCCATGATTTTATGATATAATCTCAACTGCAGTCTAAACCACTTCTTGTATAATCCAAAAAAATGGTATTTAACAACCAAGTGATACTACTAATTTCAATTGGCCTCGCCATAAGCCACAACTATTAAACTCTGTCATTTCTAAACAGAAAAAACCACATTATTTTAAGTATGTACATATAATATATGATAACTTATGTGTGTATGTATGAGTAAAGAGCGTGCATGTGTGCCATGATCGTGTAAATCACGTCTCGTTCGGTGCGGAAAGGGCCATCAATACCGTGGTGGCGGTAATCCGGGCCGCACCTGCGCCCTAAGCCCAAACTTAGCACCCCGGCGCATACGCCACTTCGTAATCTGTACTAATACTGCTAATTATAACATGAACATTACGTTTTATTAATGGTGTTACGATTCAAGTTACAGATGCGAAAAAAAATAAAAGCTTGAAGGGTTAGCATATGTGTTTTGATTATTCTGAGAATTTACAATGTACTTACTTGATCAAATGCTGTGCTATATGTAGATCAATTGATTGTAAATTACTTTAAATTATTGTATACAATACTATCATCATCATCATCATCATCGTCCTCCTGACCTTATCCCAAGTTTTATTTGGGGTCGGCGCAGCATGTTTTTGTCTTCCACGCTCTTCTATCTGCCGTCATCTCACAAGTTACATTCTTTCTAGCCACTTTATTGTGTACAACACTATATAGGTATATTTTTGCACCCGACACTTCACTATAACCTACACTAAACATTATTACATTGCGAACATAACAAACAATTGTCACCATCACCACCCATCGCGACCCTACAAACTGTTGTAATTACTTTTAAAAACAACGAAATCTCCCGCAACCCGCCGCGGGTATCAACAAAGAGTGCAATTTAAAGGCCAAATAATCGTCGTATCACCGAGTTTTTCTTAAGGAGTTTCGTCGCAAACTACGTTAAAATGATTTAATTCTCCCCTGATAGCGTTACGGGCGCCGCTATTATTGAGATCGCCGGCGCGGCCCGCCCGGCTAATAAACGCTTATCAACACCCTCATTATCACACCCTTAACATCGCTTTAATGTCTTGCTCTTGAACAAAACATATTTAATCACATTTTTTCCCCGGCGGCGGAGAAAACTTTTTAAATTTCATAAATTCGCAGCGTCGCGACGCTACGGCCGGCCGACGGCGGCAGCCGCAGCGAGGGTGGATCCTGATTGTGGGTTAAACCTTTCTTTTATTCTCATTATAAGTAACTTATCTCTTGATTTTTTAAAATGTTCATAGTTTGACCTTTATACCTTTATTTTTGATTTCTATAAAGAAAATTGATCAAAATGTTTACGAATTTTCTCAATGACAACAATAAATATTGTTCGGCGACTATAACGTCGGCAAGTGCGTGTCGAGTGTGAGACTCCCCGCCGCGCCGCTCGCCGCCACCTCCCTGATCTTTTAAGCCCGATTTTACTGCTGGTTCGCGACACTAAATTATAATATAACAGCTCATAAATTTCTGAAACTATCCTTCTTTGACGCGGTAGACTTAAGGATTTTGAGACAAGCTTTAATATCGTGAAAATGCCTGAGTGTACGTACCTAGCTACGTATTATAAGTGCACACTACATAATAAGGCAAAAGGTTGCTATCAAAAGAGAGCTCAGGTGAAGCCAAGCGCTTAGACTAGGATTTGTCGAGTGTTCTTTAGAACGTATCTCCCCATATTTAAACACAAAATTAAGAGCCAGTGAGCAAACAGTATCGCAACAGAAAAAAAAGGGTGTGCCGACTAAGTAGCTCCTCGTTACCCGTAATATTTGAAGCCGCGACGAAAGAACCGAATTGAATATTAAATGAAATAATTTATGCCATATTTATCATTTTGCAAATGAACAGTCTCACCTTAATGAAAACGTTAATAATTTTTTTAGACGCTCTGTTTGTTTTCATCATAATATTGAAGCTTTTGCTGGCTAACCTAAAACTGTAAAAAAAATAGTTTTATTTTTTTCTTGACTTAATAATATATTGTTAACGGTTAACCAGTAATTGACAACTGTGTTAGATTTAAACTTATTATAACCACTCATAACACTTTTTTACACAGAAGCTGATGGTAGACCCTAATAAATAAATAAATAAATAAACTGTAACGGGTATGTTATGTCGATGGAAAATGTGTAGTAAGTACACATTGCAATTATTACATACATAGCACATACATACATACGTATGCAGTAACATTTGGTATTTTCTTTTAAGTGTTTGCTAAAACTAAACAATTCAAAATAAATTTGGTCTTTTTTTCTGACTGCATCTTTACAATGCTACGTAGTAGTACCCCAGAATACTAAATAGTAACTAGCGTTAGTAGTAGGTACACACTTAGGCACTCTTTCCATACTCTCCGATTTGTAAAAAGAAGTTAAATCTCATGATATCTCAATATCGCAATTACATTCAATAAAATTCAAGTGCTCACTAAAGAAATTTAAAACAATACCAAATAACTTACTTGGAATCCCTTACAAAGCCACTTTTGTATATTAATTCGTGGACGCGGTATCTCAAATCCTTATGAAAAGGGTGAAACATCTTGGTTGCGGTAAGGCTGCGTGCACATTAGCGACCGGCCGTAAATCACGCAGGATCATGGCTATCTGCGACAGCCGACAGTGGCCGCGGTAACGGCCATGCGTACCTTGCCTAATTGACTTTACCATTCCGTCGACATGACTCGCCTTAAGGCTGGGGGCGTCGTACAAAGTTTCTCAAGAGGAAACATGTGTTTAATTATATTTATATTTATTTGCGATTAATTATATTTATTTTTAAATAAGGTTATGCACGTCATACTTATTTACTGGTGTATTTTCAAGAATATTAGCAAAAGAGGCTTGCTTATTGCGACTTCCCCATGTCCATATTAGTCCATACAACAACAAGAAATAATTATAACTAGCTGTCCCCAGCGGTTTCACCCGCATCTTTGGTTACTGCTCCGCTCCCGTGTGTCTTAGCGTGATGGTATATAGCCTATAGCCTTCCTCGATAAATGGGCTAGATAGCCCATTTCCATACACTGAAAGAATTTTTCAAATCGAACCTGAGATTAGCGCGTTCAAACAAACAAACAAACTTTTTAGCTTTATATTATTAGTACCTATAGATTAACAAAAAATATTAATAACGATCAACAAAGAGAAGCTCGTGGCTAAGTAACGTAAGCAACGTTTGTTGCGTTCAGTCCGTAAATGAGTAGGACCATCTTCTCATGACGATTCAGTTGCTTCAGTGTTTCGATAGGCAAGTTAACTTGGTGGGTCCTTACTGTCATTAGTCTTTGTCTTTGTCATTAGGCTTTGGAAGTCGTTACGGGTAGTCAAAATCCCGAATGTCTGACAACCAGTCTCACCAAGGGGCAGGTTACTAGTTTGAGGATGTCAGGT
Source organism: Heliothis peltigera (assembly GCA_958496145.1). Lineage (NCBI taxonomy): Eukaryota > Metazoa > Arthropoda > Insecta > Lepidoptera > Noctuidae > Heliothis > Heliothis peltigera. Next base: position 12,976,901 of record OY292321.1, on the reverse strand, counting down.
AGTAGGCAGTTGCTCCATGTAAAATTAACACTGATACTCAGCTGCATCTGGTTCGATCCCAACATAGCTTGGGAAAAAGCTAAACAGACGATACAACGATCAACAAAAACAAACAAACCTCGTTGAGTTGACATTACAACTTAAAAATAAGTGAAAACAGATTCAAAAATTAAATAAAACAGCGGCCAGGTAACGGTGGGGGCGCTGGGAGGCTAGTGAGGGATGTTCGTTAAGGTTTAATTAAAGCGTCCTCGGCGGCCTCTCGCGCTTTAATTCCACCGTTATTAACGCTGTTAAAAAGTGAGTAGCCAGAATAGAGAAATACGTTGATACGACTGTCACAAGAAATCTTTGTAATCTACTTTTTGAAGTAAATTTTCAAAATAATGCTTGACGCTTGGGGTTGTTTGCAAGTTACTGTGGCCCTGGTCCACAGGGACCTCCAGAAGGAACATAGTGGCTTTTAGTCAGTAAGAGTCTGATACTCTCTTCAGCTGCGCCTCAGCGGGCCACGAAAAAAATATTGCCGACTAGTTCAAGCTACCAACATTTTTTTTTCAAAAGGGCTAGAAGCTAGTTGAATGAAGTTGTGTATAATTTAGAATTATGTAATATCATTTTATATTAATGTTTGACTAGGTACAGACGCCAGCACATCAAGCTACCCAGAACTGACACATTTTCCCAATCAACTTTGAACCATATTCTTCAGAGATAAAGTTGAAAGTTTGCAAAAACAAATTTTCATGATCAAACAAAAAAAAATTAAACGATATGACATCAAATTAAAATGACACTAACAGCTACTCCACGGTATTCGAACGCGGCCGAGTGGTCGCGGTGTTTCCGCAGAGGAACACTTGCGATAAGACGATGCTCACCTCGACTTACCCCCTCACCCCCTCCACAAACGTCCCCAACACCAAACTGTTTGGATTTTAATATCACCCTTAAGTGCTGTTGCTAAAGACGTAACCGGCTAAGTACTAATTTGTCCCAACTTGAAGCGATTGAGCTGTTTCTACATCTGCGTAGATAAAATAACATTATTTTGTTTTAACTGTGTACGGCCTCTCTGTCTTAACGTTTTGAACTCTTATTTAAGGTAGCTTCGCCTTTTTATAAGTGACGGTCGTCGTCTTGATTAAACCCCTGTTTAATTAAATTATTATGTTGATATAGGCGTGACGACAAGTTGAATAGTGGATTATTTACTTTGTCTTTTAGATTAGGAATAAGTATTGAACACGCCTATTTTTTTTGCTTTAACAAAACATTTAAAAAATACTAGCATACGACACACTAAATTTCCGAAGTGTCTTACAAATTTTCATTGTATTGTGGGAGAAATGAAAAAGAAATTGTTTAACGTTTTAAGCTAATTTTAAAGACTGACTTACTGTTTTTTTTTAAATCGTCATATTATATTACCTGTACGTACAGACATCAGCACATCAAGCTACTGCAATCTGTCAAATTTCCTTAATAAATCAACTTTATCGCTGAAGCAACCATAATTCGTAGCTCCTCAAATTCGTAGCCTCAATAGAGGTAGCGAACATGCCTTTATAGTTTTTCTTCGCTCGTAAGACCCGTGTGTTGTGTATAACCAAAGAATACAAAATAGTAACTAGAGTTAGTATAACAAACTAATAACTTTGTCTAAAGTTACATTTATGAAATCCAGTTGCAATAACCGCGCGACAAATGAAACGCAATGTGCTCGGTGTGTCGGTTTGGTGATGACACGATGACGTAATGACGGTGACGCAGGTGCACGCCGGAGGGCCCGACCGCAATGCAACGGCTAAATCCATAGACTACGTTACCAACTGGAGCCGAAATAAACACAATCTATTTGCGAAAAGGTCTGCCAATACACGCCCCAGCAACGGTACAGATAATTTACCTTTTGATCGCTACGTCAAAAAAGAACGCGCTAAGCTAAGAATTCATCCGTAAATACCTATAATATATTATGTAGGTTAATTTTGATCTTCAAAAGTCTGTTATTTAGTCGTGACCGTGGCATGCTGGGCACTTTTTGGCTTTTATACCCCACTCATCCTTTTTTGATCGTCATTACACACAAGCACAAACTAGACGCACACATGTACATACCTACATAATACAAGTATGACAGCCGATCTCTTTAGCAGAGGGGAATACACGGCAATGGCGCGTCCTTTTGGTTAAATGATCTACGGATGAATTGCATCCAGTAGGTCGGTAATAGCAGCCGTAGTTGGCTTTTGCTTTACACAAGCAGGGTTCAAACCCTACTAATATTATAAACTCTAGAGTTTGTAACTATGGATGGAGATTTGTTACTTTTAAACGTAAAAACTACTGAATAGATTTGAATGAAAGTAGTAATGTTGCTGAAGATACATATGTACATCAAAATAATATTTAGGCTTTTTATTCAGGTGCGGGAAGCAGCGCCGTAAATAGGGCAGAGCGAGCGGTGCCCTGGCACAGGGCGCAGACTCTGAAGGACGCAGACCTGGCACGAGTCATCATCATCATCTCAGCCATAGGACGTCCACTGCTGAACATAGGCCTCCCCTTTAGATCTCCACATATACCGGTTGGAAGCGACCTGCATCCAGCGTCTTCCGGCACGAGTATCTAGTTTAATTTCATGCAAGTTAGCAAATAGGTTGAATTGCTGTTCGTATTTTCGTTCGATACACTCGTTTGAAAATGTTACCGTACTGCAGGTTACCGTGAGCTTACGCTATAACAAACAACACATCTCAAAAACATCAAACCGGTTCTGAATTTCGTAAGAGCCCGGTTAGAACAGTACTAAGTACTAGAAAGCTAGTAAATTATATATGAATAGCAGTGATTCTTTAGTTACTGCACTTTTATCTGCCTAGCCTTTTCCCAAGCTTTGTTAGGGTCGCCGGATGTAGCTGATTACCAGTGTTTTAGGAGCGACTGCCTACATCCTTGACCGTCTTTCCTGGACAAACCAACACCCTTGGTAAGACTAGTTTTTGAATTTTCATAACTTTATTTATTCCTTGGTCGGTATAAAACTCTTTTGATACAAGGAAGGCGTGAGCTTTCTTTACAATAGTGTTCAAGAAGGAATTAAAAATGTAAAATAATAGGTCATTAGAAAATAAATGTTACATCCATACTTTAGCTTTTTAATTAATTAACAGACAGTCTCAGGACAACGATTAAGCATTGCCATACAACGTGGCAATGCTGCCAGCCTTTTGGGTACACTCCCGGCGGGCAGCGATGAGGAAGAATTTTTTGACGCCATTTATTAATAAGGTTTTTTTTTTTACTTGTATATATTAATTTATATTTTATTTGTAAATACATTGTAAATATTTATGTGAATAAAAATAAATACTTAAACAATGTTGTGTGAATATAAATATTTTGTAATGATTTGATGTAAGTTATGTAACGCACAGAGATGGACAGACGACTTTATAAAGGTCGCCGGAAGACGCTGGATGCAGGTCGCTTCCAACCGGTGTATGTGGAGATCTAAAGGGGAGGCCTATGTTCAGCAGTGGACGTCCTATGGCTGAGATGATGATGTAACGCATACTCATAATTGTCTTTGTTTACGGCCATTTTCGGCAGTTTTATTTGTATGATTATTAGCTTACCAAACACGTGGCGCCATCTAGAGCGAGGTCCTCTTTTTTAAAACAGCTTTAGCATGCTTTCGCGTTTCTCAAAAACAGTCTACACAAAAGCTCTGATGTCAATAGTTGCTGTTACATTAACTAGATGGCGCCACTGAACGCCAAATCACAAAGCTTATTAGATCCATCATTCATGATTTGATTTGTGTCTGATTTTAACAATTAAATATTTGTATTTTTAACGAAAAACGCAGTTATTAATTTTTTGACAAAATCTATTATAAGGCCGGAGAGTTTGTGTGCTTGAAAACACTTATCTCAGAATCTACTGGACATATTTGAAAAAATAGGTATTTCAGTGCTATTTGTCCTTCCATGTTGAACTAGATGGCGTTGTATGTAGTGTAACTGGGTTGAGGTCAGATAGGCAGTCGCTCCTTGTAAAACACTGGTACTATTAGACTGGAAGCCTACTCCAACATAGTTGTGAAAAGGCTCGGGAGACGATGATTTTGTAATTACCTTTCCAAGACACTGACATCCTAATTTGGGGTCTAATTTGTTAAAATACTTGTAACATTATTTTGGAAAAAAAGTCATTTAGATTTCATGTCATTTCATTCAAAAATCAATATCGGGATACGGCCCGTGTTTTCTCCGATTCGGATCGGACGTAGTGTCTTGACACAGGATACTTACTGAATCATGATGATGTAGTCCGATTGTCGGCTACGGCAGCCGTGCTAAGGAGATCAGCCAGCTGCACAGGACACATTATAGTGCACAAGCATTTGCGCGGACACAGATGCACTCTCCATTTCCCTCACTCTCATAGTCCGACACGACCGAAGAGAGATCAGACTTACTAAATAAGTAGTAAGTCATGATTAGCTGATTCCAGCACCTTGTAATGCAGTGAAGTGTCGTATTGAAGGCCATGATGGGCCGAACAATACCAATTTGTACAATCTAGTCGTACCTGACTTGTTTGCAGTGCCAATATGACAAAAGTGAGTATTAATAGAATCCTGCCTAGTTGTGTTCTATCAGTGTATTGTGTGGTAGGTGGGTAACTTACCGATCTAGTACCTAGTGCAAACATTACCCACATTTTTGGCGCTCGCGTCGCTTAGGCGCGTGAGCAACGGGGACGCCGCTTGCGTGCTGCGTAAGCGCCGCATGTTGACACCTTGTGTGCAGCAGGGGCGGGGTCAGACTTATCCCACTAACTTTTTACTACCAACTTAAATAATTTACATGCACAGGATAGTTTTAGGCGAGAAATAATAAAATTCACCTGCTCCATAACTCGACATGAAATGGTATATGTCACACCGAGCCACTTTGCAGTATTTGAATTGTAGATATACATTTAATGGCGATCGAATAGGTATTACACTTGAAATTCTTAAAGTACAGTGTCGACTATTGCGTCGAAGCTCAGTTGTTTCGTCTTATGGCGAACCATTATATCTACTTCATACTTAAGTTTAAATATTGACACAATAATTGAAAACCACAAATACTATAATAAGTGAATGAATTTTCATTACAGAAAAACGTAACTATAGATAATACAAATTAATCTTTTACTTAAGGTCTCCTAAATATCTAAAAAGTATAAACATACATACCGGAAATACTTAAACTTATATATCGGAGTAATTACGATTAATTTGTTACTAACTTACAACAATATTTTAATATGAGTACTTAAGAATAATAATGTAATGATGATTATAATATCGGATGGGTATTATATTATATTCTATAAAGAGACAATAAAGTGAGCATCCCTTATATACTCCTATCTATATTAGTCTGCGGATCCGCCTCTGTGAGCTACTTATCGTTTCTAACATAACCGTTGTTAACTAAATGCTTGCATTGTCTTTATTGTCTCGACCGTTAAACACATTACAATGAGATTATGATTATTAATATTAGGGTGATGCTTATATAATAACTCCTACCTATGTTTGCAAACATTGTCATTTTGAATTTACCCTCAGAAGTTCCGTAACTACGCAGACAGAACGAGCCTCGGCATCGTGTCCGAGAGCTTAGCAGCGGCGCGAGCCAGCTCTGTCTCACATAGCATTACACTGAAACAGGCTTTCTTGATGGTCGGACAAATCTTCAGCCTTATTATTAAAAAACATTATATTATATCTACACAATGAGTTGATGGAACGTGGCCACACAGCTACTCGTCGGCTGGTCTGCCACGAACTACGTCGAATGCGTACGCGACGACAGGTGAAGTACATCACTCCCTACTCTATTAAATCCCTTATTCCCTAATTCCTTACATCTGTATCTAATGGCAGTGGTGGTCAGCAGTTGCGGGAGGGACCAAAAAACGTCAACCATACCCCGGGAAATCAAATTAATTCATAATACAAACAAATTCAGAAACAAAATGTTTTTTTTTTGTCTTTTTTAGTTTTTTTTTATTCTCTATTATTATGAGCGGAGCGGGCCTTCTCGGCGTCTTCGACTCCTCTTAAACTAACGTAATATCGATTACGTGTAATATCTATTACTCTATGCTTTAATTACCATTTATATGACATTAACATGTAGCAATTTCAAAACCTATCTTACGAATTAACCCTAACATCAAATCGAGATGTAAAGATGGAACTAGAAGCACAGGTAACGTTCTGCGCTTGTCTACAAACCGACTAAAATCGACGTTCTACTATCAAGCCACGATGCGAAAACCATTTATTAATATTACAAGTTAAAATTAACCATTCGAGTTCATCGCGTACTGAGCTGTCAATCAATACAAGTTTAAACGATCGTGTAAATGATGTGAAACTGGAATGTACTTTAATTATTTAAATCTACTAATTAGTTTTAAGCCTGTTTCAGTGCCTAACGCCTCGAGTCCACCCTAGATTACAAACATTTCTGAAAATAAAGAATTTCCATCATTTAATTATTCAGTCGTAGTGGCGGTGAGAACCGAACCGTCGAACAAAAAGTGAATAACAATCTTAATTGAGTATTTTATAACAAAACATAATGTCTAATTTTCATTAAAAAAATCGTACCATAATGTCAAAACTGTGCTAACTAACGAGAAAGAACACGCCAAGATAGCACAAATATTTATATAGACCTCGTGGGTCCTTACCGGTCAGTGGGTGACCGATGAGTGGGCTGTCGGGAAGTGTGAACCATAAATTGTGCGCTTTTATCGTATCTTGACGAAGACTGCCATAGTCATCGACTGAATAATCACAATGCAATTAAACATTATAAATACTATAAATTTTGAGTACATTTCTTTCTAAATCTTAACAATTAATACAATATCAAAATTTTATGGACTATGAATTATTAATTACATGAAAAACAGTCTTCCAGGTTTTTCGATTATCAAAAATTTGTAAATTGTAAATTTTATTTGTATAAACCAATAAAGTACAAGAATCTCAAAACAGTCTAATTATACATACACATAAGCTCATTCTATAGAATTGAAGAGCTGTTTTTAAGAAATGCATTCATACCAATTCATATAATTTCAGCCAATTTTTGGTATCAAATATTCTAGACTTACAAAGTAGAGTAAATGATATAAAGTTGTTGAGGATAGACGCCAAAATATTTATGGGAGAATGAGATTTGTGATAAGATCTCGAATATACGACGCTTCGCGCAAGAGAGCTTATAGGCTGAGGCCTAGTATTAAAAATTTAGGAGGTGCGAAGACCCTGTATTGCTGATGCTGTAAACTAATGGTGAAAACATAACTTGGTGCTCTTCACTAAAATATGTTGAAACAACTTGGCACTATATTTCTTCCCTTTACTTATAACAGCCAAGAACTGCCTGGACACAGTACTTCTGTCGACCAGACTGTGGACTCCGTTCCAATCATACCGTACGTGAGACGCTGAGGCGATGACCCTGGACTACCTCCAAGTAATGACAATATTTTATAAACCGTTTGATTACATGTTTACTTAATCCTGTAAGTTCCTTAACAGCATTACCTATTCCAATATTGATTTGAATCCAAACATTTAATGACAGAACTATGAATTATTTTAAACACTTAGAGCATTGACTACACGAAATTGATTCGTAAATATAGAAACAGATTGATTACATATTCGATACATTAAGTGAATTCTTTATAATATATACGAATGGAGACCACGATAATATTACAATGGGGACGCGCGCGCCCACAACTGAAAGTAACGGGAAAGACAAATGGATTTACACACTTATATTATACAGAATCTACGATTCTGACTCTTAAGAGTATAATTCATGTTGTTAATTGTTACGGTATGTGAGTTGCAGCGCCGTACATTGGGTGTTCGTCTACTTTTCCTTCTCGTTGTCTTTCTCCTTGCCTTTCTCGTCGGCTTCCTTTTCTAATTCTTTCTCTTTTTCATCTCCCTGTAACGGTAAGAAGTTAATTGCAGAAAACACAACCAACAATCTATTGATATTTCATTGGGAGATAAATATTACCCATTTTACAAATCTCCCAAGCCTTTTCCCAACTATGTTGGGGTCGGCTTCCAGTCTAACCGGATTTAGCTGAATACAAGTATTTTACAAGGAGCGACTGCCTATCTGACCTCCTCAACCCAGTTACCCGGGCAACCCAATACCCCTTGGTTAGACTGGCGTCAAACTAACTGACTTCTGACTACCCGTAACGACTGCCAAGGATGTTCAATGACAGCCGGGACGTACCCATTTTACAAATATAATTTAAATTAATTACCTTCCCCTTCTCCGGTTCATCAGGCAGCGGCTGTTTCTCAGCCGGGCCAGTACCCTCCTTCGTCTCCTTAACCTCCTTGACGGGCTTCGGCAAATGCGCATTCAGGTCTAGCGTGGAGCAGATATCGTCCCAGTCATTGAAGGCGCGCTCCTTGATGCGGGAAACCAGCCCCACGAGGTTCGGGAACATCTCGCTCATGGCATCTCGCAATGGGTGCTGCACTTCTTTGTCGATGAAGTGGACTTGTGCGAGGTTGGCGAACGTAACCACGTCCAGCTGAACAAAATAGTAGTGGTCATTAATAAATTTTATTTTAATACATTTTTTTTTATGTTGTTGACAAAAGTTATCGCGAGTCTGGCACTCAAGGACCTCCAGAAGGAACAAAGTCGGTTTTAGTCAGTAGTAGTCTGACACTCCCTCCAGCTGCACTCTCAGGGTAAGTAATTCTATGTAGGTATTGTATACTTACAAGAGTTGGCTCATCTCCGAAAAAGAAAGGTCTATCTGACAGCAGATCCGAAAGAACCCGCAGATCATTTTTACCAAACTCAAGAATTTCTTCTTGGGAGTGCACTCCAATGCCATGGGCCTTAGCTTTTTTCATGCCCTGAAAGTAAATTTATATATATTAAAAAAATTAAGAAAATATATACATGTAGAATAATAAATTGTATAATATAAGGTATATTGGGTTGCCCGGGTAACTGAGTTGAGGAGGTCAGATAGGCAGTCGCTCCTTGTAACACACTGGTACTCAGCTAAATCCGGTTAGACTGGAAGCCGACCCCAACATAGTTGGGAAAAAGGCTCGGGAGATGATGATGTAGAATAATAAATAATACTAGAAGTAAATCGGTTCGGAATAAATTATGTATATTTTTTTTCATTGATATTGTTATTTTAATATAGCAATTCTAACTTTAAAATTAATTAATTGAAGAAGTACCCTTTTCTTTAAACTTCAAGGCCTAACCAAGCTATTATAAAAAGTGCAGAATTAGTAGAACTAGTCAAAGAACTTCTTAATCATACAGCTTCTTTGAATAGAATGCACTTAGTAAAAAGCACTGGAGTTGGTTCTATTATGGTTCAAGTTAAGATCAAGTATAATCGTCTGTCCTATAACCCTTATAGGGTGTCACTTCACCCAGCATATTATCAAGATTTTGCTCTTTAAGGTTCAACGACCTCTTTGACCTGTCTGCAGCATAACAAAGAAAGTCAAGATAGACGCGGCATAATTATAGGTGGCAGCACTTAATTGATAATGCAGGACATGCGGACAGTGGGGGAATTTTATCAGTCCTGTCAACGTGCTTACAAATATGTAAACAAAATCTTCTCTCAATTAATTATAATTATATTTTTTTATTTTCTAAATGGTAATTCCAGTGTATTAATATGATAGTTATCCTGGCCAAAATATTTCAAAAGCTCATAGAACCGTGTAAGGTTCCGTTTTTATCGTTTTGAAGTACGAAACCCTAAAAATAAGGCTGCGTGGTGCTGGTGCTACCTACCCGTCAAATATGTTTGCGAAAAATGTAAATATGCCTAAGTAGTGCAGTGTCTGGTGCAGCCAAGCGTATGCTTGGCTGCACCAGACACTGCCAAAATTTTCTGGAACTCTGTATTGACTGTTTCAAACTAGCCCTTTGTTATTAACCAGTGCGATATTGATATCATTTTAAACAAAGGCCAGTATTGGAAAAAACAACCCTAGAATAATACATAACCCGGATAAACACAGCAAACCCCATAGCCTATTAATAGTTGAGCTAAAACACTTGATAAGTTGTGAGTATATTCCCGAACAGAGATGAGGTAGAACAAATAGATGTGACAACCGAACTTCGATACAAATATGGAGGCTTAATCTAACTAGGCTGTATACTAGTATTAGTAGTCCCAGGGCTTATAACTGCATTCCTTATTCCGAACTCAGCTGCCTTTCATCCATTGGGTACTTGCCCAGGACCGTCCGATCGATCGAAACCCCCTACATTCATTTTAAAGGCATCGCATAATCTTTTGCTATGAAATCCTTTGTTGCCTTGGCGCACACGGGGACCCCCAGAAAAATCATAATGGGTTCAGTCAGTAAAAGTCTGACACTCGAGGGGTCATTCGATAATTTCCCATGAAAAAATAAATAATAAAAAAGCCCCTTTGTTGTCAATGCCCAATTCCCTAAACAGATAAGAGACCAAGATAATTCAGTACGCCAGATGGTCCAAGAAACTTTTTCGGAAACAAAGGAAGACCTGGTTGGCATTCCATAAAAGTTGGTTGCATGAACCCTTTGTACTCGGTCAAAGTTTCAGCGGAGTGAAGTAGCTGTCAGTGTCTTCTTTTCGGATTACAAGAATACAAAGAATGGGAGAAACAGTCTGCAGCCTCATTTTCAAGGCTCTAAGCCTTGAGCGTCCTTTGCTAAATGGGTCAACCCTTTGTTTGAGATGACCCAGCAAAGTGGTAGCTAATGTTGAAACAAAAAATATTGATAACAAAGACTGCTATTAATTTGATTGATTAATGACTCACGTCGTCTTTGATATAACACGTACAATCTCGATGAGAGTTATTAATTAATTCATAAAAATTCACTTATTTGAATTCCGAAGTTCTGAATCATTAATTTTCACAGCACGATCCAACACTTTCATTGTTTGCAGATGGAACCGATTTAGTGAAGTTAATATGCAGTGAAAGTGCACCTACCTTACGGGCAGCCGTCAACTTGTAACAGAAGTTCAATATCGGGTTGGGAAGTCGGGTGTTGAGCGCGTTCTGTAGATTCACTTGGTACCCCTTGATGACACTCTCCGGATACTTAGCGCGCCACCATAGAACGACCCAAGAGAAATGGTTCTCCACCATAGAGATCATAGCATGGGCCACGACTCGTTGCTCCGGCGTCAGAGCTGAAATAACAATCAGGTCATATCAGGCAGGACAGCTCGCAAAACCTTTTATGCACATGCGCGACGGCCCAGAATAATCTAGGGAACTAGGACTCAGCCCGGCCAATTCCTGGTACCTCCACTGAATATAATAAACATCAATACTGAGCTGCGAGCCCCGGCCAGGCTACATCGATGACGCACGCAACAACCTACAATTCTATCACTAACTATATCAATAACCTATTTAACTGAGAAAACTTAAAAGCACTAACATGTACCTAATTGGACGTATCGATAAGCTTTATCAAACATATCCAAGAGGAACAGAATAATTTTCAGTATTTAAAGACAATGTGATAATTGAAATCTATCAATCTTACATTGTAATTCTGTTTATTCCCAAAATACTAATCTCAAAGCTCATAGATGCACGAAGTTGTTTACTTACCGGAATCAAGGTCCTTGTTGAACTTCTCGGACAGTTGCTTGATGATGAAGGTACTGTCTGCGATCTCTTCGCCGTTCAGCTCCACAAAAGGCAACTGGCCCTTCTTGGATCGGAATTTGGTCTTGTGATCTACATTCTGTAAAGAAGAGAAATTGATTTTAGTCGTAATAAGCAATATCAAAACAGTATCCTCACGCATATAATAAATTAAGGTGATTGTCTGAAGTATAACATTTTAATTAAGAAATAGTCAAAATTCGCACTTAAAGCAATGCACACGCGCATTTCAGTCTTAATGTGTTCGCTTATAAAAATAAAGACAATAATATAAAAAAGTCAACAAAAAGATATAACATAGCAATTACGTAAACAAAAAAAAAACACTTTATAAACTAGTTCATAAGTTTTAAGTCATCATCATCTACCGAGCCTTTTCCCGACTATGTTGGGGTCGGCTTCCATAGTGTATAAGTATTAAGTATTTTATATAAATAGTAATTCCGTTATGAACTTGAGCCGAAAATCCTAAAATCTGAACAAGTCTATGTGTATTAACAATGTATGAACGTTTAGGCACACCGCACGGAGCGCGCGATAAAGCTTTTTGTGCGGAATTGTTTGAAAATGCACATGCTCAATGCTCATATTGCTCCTGTCTAACGCGCGGATAGGTACGATACGCGACGATACGATGTGTGTGCGAAGTGGCTTAATTTATACAAATACTAATCAAAACCAGATTCTAAGATTCCATTCATTACAAACCCATTACATACGTATAAGTAAGTACCCATATATCCCATATATCCCATCATTACATTATCCTATATTACAAAAGGGACCCTTGCCAAAGCCAGAACTATGCGTACAATAAAATCACTACCTGAAACTAACTAAAGGGCAGTTGAATCGAAGACCTCAAATACAATTAATCCTGACAACATTAACTAAAATTCAAAAAAAAAAATTAAAAGTACCAGCCTTAGTACCAGGTTTATACCACCATCTTGAACAAAGCTAATGGTCCAAATCTAGCACTAAAACCCGTACTTTTTAAAATCACGTTTTATAATAAGGGAAAATGGTTTCATTTTAAGAACAAGCTAATAATTATACAGTAAAGGTACTTAATAAGTACTAGGAAAGTAATTACGTAATACAATAGTCATTGAAGGACACTCCTATTTATTTTCATTGACCAATATTATAAGAAAATCGGTCAAGTGCGAGCTAAACACGTACCCCCCCCCCCGGTTTCAGTTTTATCCATGCCGTTTTCCTCAACTATTTATGTCACTTTAAAAATAACAAATTATATCTAGTCCTAATAACACCCTTATAATAGATCTGTCTCGAATTACTTTTGGATGTATTTGATTCTTTGAGAGGAAGATAATTTACGTGCCAAATGTTGAAAGCCTAATTTAAAAAATCGGATGATAATGCATAGATTATGTTTACCTAATTGCTCCCTAATTAAACCGTTATTAGAATAACAATAATATCGTATTATACAAGTTAAAGTTGGAGAAAATAATGTGTAACAATTAAGTGCCACAAGTTAATCTTGTCCAGTCCCAAATCGCCCACCCGCATAAACGAAACTTGAATTGCCCACTTTAATTTTTATTCCTGTTGCGGGTCACTTGAAGAATGGTATGGATTTAATGAATGGAGTTAATAAACACTTCCCCGGCTCTCAAAAGCAGAACGATTAAACTGACCTTGCTAAACATACCATAAACTGTACAAATAAATATCTTAAGCAGCTTTGTGAAACTCGTTTATTTTTTTTAATATACATATATATTTTGTTTCTCAATATAAGTCTAAGGGCTAGTTTCACCGGTTACGGATAGCCACTATCTACCAGATAAATGCAAAAATGGAACAGAATTTGTATGAAATTATCTGCCAGATAAACTATCTGGAACTTATACGTAACCGGTGAAACTGGTCGTACTAGTTTTTTTTTACTGCTGAAGGCTGAAGTTATTTTAACCGCTACAACTCTCTTGTAAAGCCTATGATATGCCCTATGGTCATGAATTTGTCCAGATTTTTCATACCAACAGTTTAGTTTTACGAAGCCCAAAGAGAACAAAAGAATCCACAAACGTTTTCGAAATCTGTCGAAAAATCCCACCCATCCTCACATGGGGATGGTTTTTTTTTTTAGTTGTAAAGATAATAAATACTACAAAGTATCTTAATGAGACGAACCCGTATTCGAAAGCTATTTATTTATTAGTCAAGGCAAGGTGAATTATGGAGCTGTGTGTTTCTAAATCCACACAAGAATAATTGGTACAACTTTGGGACAAATAGAGCTATGACGTACTAACTCTCGATTCAGGTACCAAAATATATTAATTAGGGGAGAAAAGTTTCGCCGAACAAAGAACGGTCACGTTGCATTTGCACATTGTTCGAATTGTACGAAAGTTTGTGAGTTGTAAGACTTCTCAGGCGTCTTTTGTACTTCATCCCACGTGACATAAAGTTGTAAAAAGTTTGTGGTTGCTAGTCGTTACCAACAAAGAATCAAATATGTATAGGACTGGGTGGGACACGCCCGGGCGGCCAGGGGCGGCAGGGGCGGTGAGGGGTGGCGGGACGGCACGCGGCGGCGGCCGGGGCGAGAGCGGCGGGGTCCAACCGTTTGGTTTATCTGGCACGGTATCCATGACAACGAGCTCCAGACTTCGCGCGGGCTCGCCGAGAGCGGGGAGAGCAGCTGTATTGATTTCGACTAGCGAGGTTCAGCGGCCGGCAGCGGCCCCGCCCGTCGCGCCTCTCATCACTTTGAGCCCCAGCCATCATTATCAGTTATTATTATCAATCACGTCCTATCATACCGTATATCATTATAGATGGATTGAATCTTCTATATCAAGAGTCAACTAATATTAATACGTACATGAATATTATAAAGGGTCTCGCAAGGATGACATTGTTGTCGATAATAATAAATGACATATAATAATTTATAACATGCCTCTGTACAGTGCGAGCAAAATATAACTTATTGATTTTATTGAGCCCAGGCCATATTTAGCTATCCTTCTGTTAACAAAGAGTGACCGGCGGTAAATGGAAACAGTATAATTAAATTTTATACATATATTTTTAATAATTAATTGATACGCGGGTCCTGGCTTTATTCCTTGTGTCATTTAGGTTTAACAAGTAGCCATAAATTATATGCATTGCTAGTATTCGCCATTATCAATCGCACAGCAATAAAGAAATATTGGACAACAGTGCACGCAGTTTTTTTACATGTGTGTATGAACGCAAGAGCTTTCTTTACGCACAATACAAAAGAGAAAGTTTAGTGATGTATAAATATGGTTTATCATGTAAATTGTTAATAATTAGTTATAGTCCTTTGTAAGAAAATGGCTGTCAGACATTATTTCTACTGGCCGTATGATTTGTCTTAGTTGGTCTACTAGTCTAGCCCTAAAATATGATAAGCTGAAAATAGCGATCTCGGAAAATTATTTTGTGTATAAGGCTTAAAAAGTAGAAGATAACAAGCTTATTTCTTTATTTATACCAACATTTGATTACACCAGTACGATATAAAAAAATAAAAAATACAGACAAGAAGGGCATGAACATAAGTGTAGCAACTATAGGATTTACTAAAACAACTATTGAAAAAAAAGCTCAGTATAGGTTTATCTGTTCAGGGAACATTATCAGTGTATAGTTACTTAAAGGGAGGCCAGTTTTTTGTGTATTGGCATACACTGATAAATAGACAGTATTAAAGTATAGTTGTGTAGTGAGGGCGAGTGGCGGCGACCCGGGCGCCCGGCGCACCCCGGCGGGGGGGTGGTGCGCGGGGCCCGGGGTTGGTCGATGGCCAGCCGAGCCCGGCGTGTTGCCGGGCGGGGTCGCGCAGGCGCTCTCGCCATCAGATTCAGGTCGAAGCCCTCGCGGTTGCCGACCCCCGCGTCTAGGCGTTCCCTCACCTAATAATGACATTTCCAACAGACTGCGACTCACACTGGCTATTTGGGCACTATCCATCTCTAAATGAGATACGAGTGAAGCTATTAATAATTGAAACGCTGTAATAAAATAAGCCTTAGAATTATTTCTTTGCTTGGGACGACACTGATATGAATTAATGATATGACGTTTATTATGTAGCTCGGGAATTGAAACAAAGATAATTTGAACAATTGTTTCAATAAGTAAATCCTTGGTAAAATTTAGTTTAAAAAAAGGCATGATTGTTCTCGGCGTGGGTTGGTTGCGATTGCGAGTCAGGGTTGGTACCTAAGCATTGATTCTACTACTTAACACTGTTTCTCTAAATATGTGAAATACTAGCTGGGTGGAACAAATAACGTTCATTGAATTGCAGCTAATTTTAACAATGTACATTACTGTTAAGTACCGTGTGTTAAGTGTAAACATCGCTACATCACACAATGTGCTCACTGCTACCGTTACTTAAACAGTAGCGTTCGGGGAACGATCCAGCCATTGTACTACAATTTCAGTGTTCAGTTTATTGATCCACGTACAAGTTGAGACACGATGTTGTTACTAAATGTAACTACACAAGCTCGAATAACTATGAAAACATTTATTTGAAGAATGCACTGATTACGTTATATAATTATATTTTATGACGTTCCAATTGAAGAAGCTCCCTATCTCACTAGTGACACTGTATGCAGCTAAGTAGAATTCATTTGCGACTTAAATGCAACAAGCATCTACTAAAGAGACGAAGATATTATACTGCGGACGTGATAAGGGTTTAACAACCTTGCGAAGGCCTAAAGTCCGACTGGAATATATTTTAACTAGCTCACCTTCAGAAATACTGTTCTTGACTCATTATACTGGTACACCAGCTGTACTTGTTAAGCTCAATAAAATATTTTTATAACATGTAAGTGGTAGTAACACAGCCATAAATATAAATGAGTTTAAGAGAATACCAACAAGTTTAAGAAATGCTGTTGCATGCAATTTATGAATGAGTTCTCATGCCACCGCAAGGAATAGTATAGACGCCAGCACGTCAAGCTACCCGAAACTGACAAAAGTTTGCAATCAACTTTGAACCATATGCTTCTGCGATAAAGTTGAAAATATATTAAGGAAGTTTGACAGATTGTAGCAGCTGGCGTCTGTTTATGGAATAGTTCAGTCTAAGGGAGATTATTTAAGCAGGTAGCACCATTCGAAAAGGCTGGATACTTCATCATCATGCTGCCATAATAATCTGGCATTGACAAACATTATTTTTAGCAACTACGCATTTACGTATCAAAAAAGGGTTTACATAAAACCGTCTACCGTTACTCATCAATTGTTTACTTGTATGCACTAAGGGGTGACTAAGTGGCATTTTCCTGTATAAGGACTCATGCCCGCGTGGGTGTAAGCAGGTACAGGTCCATAGTCACCAGCGAGTACACTGCTTTATATATTTCATTCATTATATTTTTCCCGTTGGCTCAAATGCGCGCGAAATGTAAAACAAAAGAAACACGTTGAAATAAGTGCGTCTTCATAACGAGTTGTCATCATCACCTCAGGGTCTGATATTCTGATGATATTTCATCCAGCCAGCCCATTGATCAAAATTTTTAACAGTCTCTAGCGACGTCTTTCAGCTCGCGTAGCAAATTGTCCAGGCCTAAACGTCGAGCCATGTCCGTGACGATATTAAAAAAAATCGTGATTGTGGCATCATATCCTAATCATAGGAGAATTAAAGTCTTAAAGGACATCGACACATTCCTTCATTATAATTATCAATTCATAGCTATCAATTTTCAATGTACAAAATAGCAAAATTTGTTTGATATTGCAATGTCTTAAAACACCCATTTCCCTCGGATACTGACAGAGCGACAAGCGGACAAGCCTGCAGCAGGCTCATCTTTATAACAACATAAACAATTTTACAACCGAGCCACCTCCTGCCACCGATTCCATACATAACAAAATTCCAAGTAGATACCTTTTGACCTACCCAGTACCATGGACGTACGGATACACCTACTAATTACTGTTTTTATACATACTAGGTAAGTTCCTGTGCATCAGTTAAATGTCCGTTAGCCGCCATTGTTCATGGCGTAAGCACGGTAGTCATGGCAGTGGAAAATTAGTTCATTTCCACTGTGTCAATGACTAACTGGAGTCGGTAGTGTATGGTATAAGTTTAATTGACAAAAAAAAGTTTCTATCAAACTGGTCCTCCTCAACTTCCTTGTTTTATTTACCATATTGGACTACTAAACCAGTACCCCGTCACACGACACAATAGTTAGACAATCGCGGTGTAGTACATACGTCATACACGATTCGTGTTACAGGTAACCCGTTAATATGTTTAGATTATCAAACGATAAACATACTGCCAGGAAACTATATAGTCAACTAGGCAGTATCAAGTTGGTAGTAGATGATTCTGGCAAGTAAGTTACTGGCTTCTCATGATAATAGTCTCAAGTAGTGTTGGCCGGAACTTGAGAAAGTGCAGCCGACATACCGTGGCAGCACGATTTCATAGCTCAGTGGCTAACTCGCTGCTGCGGTTTCTCGATCACATTGCAACATACATGTGTTACCGATTTGACTTACTCGAATCGTATTATTCGTGTTAGTGTTCTAAACAGACTTGCTAAACGCTTTTACAATAGCTGCAACGAAATGATATGTGCCAATCGTTTTGAATGTGTCTGATATGTAAATTAACGAATAGTGTGATATAAAATTGTTAGTTCTGTTTGTTAACGAAAAGAAAGTAAGTTAAGCAAGGAACAAGAAGTCCAAAGAACGATCAACTGGAACCAACGAACCCTTATTAGTATCTCGAGCCCGTAATACTAATGTTGCGACAGAAATGCGTTTCAAATAATAAAGATTATGATAGTCAAACTAATTATTATGGGTTACGTGTCTACTTTCATTAATTAGGACACAGTGAAAATATGGTACTGCTGAGTTCCTTGTGGGGAGCGTTGCGATAACGCCTAATGAAGGTCATACTATAACGGTGCCGGTGCTAGTTAGTAGTACTAATATAGAGCCTATCTGTTTCGAATACGAATCAGACAGCTTTGCAAAGTAGTATTAATCATGGCGCACTTCCGTCGTGCGTTGTAGCTAGGGCTCGAGTCGCGACCGGCCCGCATTCCTCCACCAAATACGTAACATGAAACACGACGCTCAGCGGGAATAATAAACGCATTGTTGCCGATGCCTCACAAGCGAAATCGATTACACACAACACAACGCACTATTCGACGTTAATTATCTATGTGCATAAACCAGCTTTAAGTGCGCTAGTACTAACTAGTTGTACGTTTCTGTTTGTTGAAAAATACTTCCACCACCCCACCTATTGTAGACTTCTCAGTTCCTAGAAAGTTGATGATAATTATATTTTAAAATTAAAAAGTCGTGTTGGCCTAGTGGTTAAAGCACCAGCCTCTCAAGTCTCAAGCCATGAGTGTGCGGGTTGTGAAAGGAGTCCTGTGCCCAGCAGTGGGACGATAAAAAGCCTGATGATGAATTATATTTTTGGGAATCTTCGGAACAAACACAAAAAAAATTGTAAAACAAAGGAGGTTCGCAAACTTCGAGCTCCACATTTTTCAAAAATCCCAACAGCGAATGGTACCCTCAAAAAACTAAGCATATACCTCTATCCAACAGTTCGCTCTCGCTAGGAACTTTCTTCGCGTAGAACTATAGCGATCGAATGAAAGTATGTCGCATTAATTAACACAAGTTTGCTTTGAAGTGCTTGTTGGCACTAACAGAGTTGGCGGGTTAGTACTCAATCCGCACGATTTTTACTGGCACAAAAGTGCGAATCGATACTGTTTCAAAATATTAATTAACTGTAGTCGATTCGCAAGAATTTCGAACCTGCCAGATGTTACGGCTAACAGAAGGTTCACCCCTCCCCTTTTTAAAATTATCAGCTTATCTTGTATGAAAAAGAAGAAAAGGTGAATTAAGGTGAAGACGACAGAAGTATCAGAGGGCCAAATGATAAAAAAACTGTTCAAAATGGAAACAAATAAAAAACTTATGAATTCATGACCACGAACTGTATTCTAAACCGAAAAGCGATAAGTTTATGACATAATTGCGTTATGACTGGTCACAGAAATGGAGAAAAAAACTTTTAAAAAATTTGAACTTTTCAAAAGGATTTTCTAGTCATTCAAACGACAGGACCCAGTAAACACAGGGAAGGGAGACATTTGAAAAGCCCTCAAATTCTTAATGCGATGACGGCATATTTGGAATTCGGAAACAAAAGAACATCGATGTCCAACTAATCACACCAAGATAGCTAGCTGGCTGGAAACAATGAACATGAAAAAGACAAAATTAACGTAAACTAGTTCAAAGTTAAACAAGGCGTTCGTTAAAAAAGGATGTTTACTGTCTTGGTGAATAACAATTTCGTAAAATCTGTTTATCAAACAATTTATGGAACTCGGCCCGATATCGATACATAGTAAGTGTATATCAAGTTGTGACCTTACAGTAACGACGCAACAGACTTGGATTCCTCGGGCATAAGTCACCCATCAAGAGTCGAGACTGACATACAAACAAGCTGTTTATTTTGAATTATTATGCATTTATTTAATATAGGTGCATTATGCACATGCTAAGAACACAACACGCAATTTGTTTTGCAGCAAAGGGAAATCAAATCAAAGTCTTTATTAAAAACGCTATGTATTAAACTTTAGTGATCAGCTACTTTTTAACTTTTATAATGTTAAGTCAATTCTGGCATTTATGTCGTTTAATTTTTACGCTACGTTGTGCAGAAGTTTTGGTTTTGATATGTTCATGGTCTTTTGGGTACATCCACCATATAAGTATGTTAAAATCACGAAGCCTATTATAAGCGCGAAACTTTTAACTTCTTTGAGGCTGAAGAATTTTTGCCAGTAAATACAATTAAGAGCGGAACTGGATAGACAATTAAATATTCTTTACTAAAAAAAATTATCCATCTCCACCTAAGTTTGGTCAAAACCAAACTTAATTAAAACGAAGACACTTGTGTGTTTCTTCCGTTATTTATTGGATAATTTACATTTACTGGTTGAGTATTTCATATCGAATTTTAGCTGAGACAATCGCAAGCAAAAGTTTTAAATTACACATTCTTTGTCGCAAGCTACAAACAAATTGCGAGGACGTAACATGAGGAGATAATAAACATTTATTCCTTCCATGACTACGAAACAGTAAGATATTAATAAACAAATATTTCACTTTAAACACGTTATCGCCTATCTTAGAAATTAATGTGTAACTGTGAGTCTCTATTTATTGAATTGCCGCCCATCGGAGCTTTAGAGTTGAACGACCGTGCTTCGCTGTGATCATGCGTTAGTTACCTACGATATGTGTTATCTACTCTATCTTATGTCTACTTGGGCGAGTGGCGAGTGGCTCGGCCGAGTGCGGTATATTCAACGCGCATCATCATGTTGTAAAAGTACTTACAGACCTCGGTCGTAAGAACACATGTTCAGCAGGCATGTTGTTTTTTGTGTTAGGGTCCCGCATTTCAGAGAACTTATTTTTCTTTGTAGTTTTGATTTAGATTGGACTTAAGCCGCCTTATTGTAAAACGTTGGTTTTAAAAAGGACCGGCTTTAGTGCTAGGTTTAATAAACTTGTATACCTACTAACATTCTTCAAGACGGTTTAAACTTAGCACTAAAACCTGTATTTTTTTAAGACGACGTCTTATAAAAAGTGTTGAGTGTGAGATTACTTCTTGTCTTACAGTCTTTAAATGCACGAAGACCTATTCTTTGCAGTCAATATTAATTAAGTACCAAGCTTTTTTTGTAAAGTTTGTATAAAAACAATTACTTGAATAATTTCATTATTATTTGATTAAGCATTGATCGTCGATGTCTACCGTACCAATTAAAAAACTTTCAGAAAGAAGTACGGAACCCTTGGTTCGCTAGTCCACTCGCCTTCGCCAATTTCATATAGAACATAATACATTAAACAAGCTTCTCTTTTTATCTTGAACTCAACATATTAAATGAATGACATCTTTAAACACAATTAATTATGTCTGCCTGGTTATCTTCCATGCTTATTTCTGTCCCAGAATTCTGGTGACCGAACATCGCAATCCTGAATCCTTCATCTTCTTGAACAGTATTATTAATACCTGCTTGAATATCTTCGTGTTATCACACAATACAATGTTTAAGCAAGAAACCATGTCAATTATTACCGGTCAGATCTTATACCATGCCCTTACCTAATACATATTATGACACTTATATCTACGCCAGTTCTTCGAGTTTCTACCGAGGGAAGCTTCCCGAATCCGGATAAAAAGTATGTCCTATCCCAGGCTCTAGACTATGTGTATACCTTTACATGCCTCGAGTTACTTTCGCATCTATAATATCAGTACGAATTAGGTTCGAGTTTTATAAAACACGAGGCGAAAATGTAGCCGTATTATACTAATACTATTCTATACTACGAGCCAACGGATTCTTTAAATTAGTGAATTAAAATAGATACATAAATATTAATCTTAATGTCTATAACAGTACTCCGTACTAGGCAGACAACTGGTCTATTCGAAACGATTCGTTTAGCAGGATTTTATAATCATTAAGGCCACGCTCTGATAACAGTCAATTTTTACCGTATTATAAATAAAATTTACAACCAAAAAAAAAACTTAATACGGTGACTGATTACATTAAAAGCTTATAATAGTTGTAAAAAGTGCCGAGCCTACTAAAATTCAAGTCGATTTAGTTAATTATGGGAATATGTTACTAGTGTGGCGTGCCTGTCACATTTGTCGAGTTTTATTGTGCGCTCGATGATGGTATGCTAATATAGGTATGTATGAACAAGGTTAATACTAAAGGGCATTGGCCTCGGGCGGATACCGCACGTCCTACACCCTCCCTCACGCTAGCTAACGAGACTACACCACACATGGGTGATTATAACGTGTCTATTATTATTACACTAGCTGTTGCCCGCGACTTCGTCCGCGTTGGCATTAGGTGATTAAACATACACCTCCCCCCGTACGTGATAGCGTGATAATATGTAGCCTATATGTTGACCAGACCTCTTATTAATATTCATGCTAAATTTGAAGCAAATTTATGCAGTATTTTTTAAGATTATCCCGGATATACATACAGACAAACAGACAAAAATTCTAAAAACTATATTTTTAAAACATTTTATTCTTTAAAAAAAATATTCAATGTACAGTTTTGACTTTTCTACGATTTTATTATATATATTTATATAGATATATACAACATATTTGCTGGAACAGTGTAGTCAGTAAAATTTTACCTAAACTGTATTTAATAAGCATATAAATTTATATTCTGTCACAATTATGAATAGCCAATAATTAATATACATAGTAAATATTTTTTCCTTAAAAGGGAAGTGATACCTAAAGAATATATAAATAAAGTATCCACATTTGTTTATTTTCCTACTCCGTTTTATACTCGTAGTAAGTAAATCGAATTTGCAAGAACTAAGTCGGTATTAACGAATGCACCAAGTGAGAGGACTAAATCCACATTATTATAAAACGCGGTCTTAAAAAAGTATCAGCTTTAGGGCTAGTTTTAAACCACCATTTTGAACTAAGTAATGTCCCAAATCTAGCACTAAACCCGGTACTTTTTAATACCACGTTCGTACGTATGGTGAAATGAGTTGAGGTTGAATCCAGGACACCAGGATCCAGCTACACTGATATTCTGTATTCCGATTTCAAAACTTCAAAATATTATCAACTTTAGCTCGAAATTTATATTCGATAGTGAACAACTCATTCATATGGAATATCGTACAGGAATGCCCACTGTTTCCGTTATCCAGGCATGGTAATCACCGTTAGCAATAGTCGGAAGAATTAGGGTCAGTTATATCGTTTTCGAAAACAAGAAAGGAGGATACGATGTGTCTATGATATGATTTCCGTACAAACACCCCACCATAGATCTTCATCATCATCTCCCGAGCCCAACATAGTTGAAAAAAACCCAACTGTGTTGGGGTCGGCTTCCAGTCTAAACGGATTTAGCTGAGTATCAGTGTTTTACAAGGAGCGACTGCCTATCTGACCTCCTCAACCCAGTTACCCGGGCTGGTTAGACTGTCGTCAGACTTACTAGCTTCTGACTACTCGTAACGAATGCCAAGGATGTTTAATGACAGCCGGGACCTACAGCTTAACATGACATCCGAAACACAGTTATTGGTGTCCAAGATAGAAAGTACCCACCACAGATCTTCGTACGGGTTATTTATGCCGATGATCGTATTCGAAAGTTGTCGATTGGTTTAGCGAGGAGAATTAATGAGCTAACCGTATAATCTAGTCTAGTGCTAGTAGCTCGCCAAGTATCTTGGCGATCCTGAAGTTAGATTCTTGTCTGCGTCATATACGAAACGAAGTTCCTTATCTACCGCGAGCTACATGTCTAGTTGATTAGCTTGAGGACCTCACTTCTGGCATAGGTCTTTCATCTTTGGTGGACTACTTCTGTACGCTCTTGGCTTCATCAGAATAATCGTACGGTCTATTGCAACATGTTTAATCGGTATCAGACCAAAAATAATATCTTTTTTTATACAGTTTCAATTTTTTTTTCTGGCTATTCCAGTTAGTGTCTAGCTCGCGTGTATCGTGTATCGTCATATCTCGTAATAGTAGTCATAATTTAGTCGTAGAAAGTTTTCATCAAACAAAGAAAATAAGCCCAAACTCAGGGTAGATGCCTTCCTACCTGGACTGGCAGTCAAAATCATGCCGGCTATATTTCTCGTCATTCATTACGAATAAAATAAGCTTCTTTATAATCTTAATTTGTATTATATGACTTTTTTCCCTGCCGCGGTTATTTTGTATTAAGTAAAAATGAAGCGCATGCGTAATTTGTATACTTACTATACGATTTTAATCAACATGGTCTAGTAATTATTAAATATTATTGGCGGTAAGTAACTGATTTACGATTAGAAAATATTGTTAATTGTCTGTTTGTAACCCTATGGCAATGTAACCCTCTTTCGGCTTAACGTATATTTTTATGGCATCCTCTGTATTCGTCGAATTGAGAAACCTCCTTTAATTTGATGTCGGTTTTTGGGAATAAGAGGTATTCATGTTCGATGATACTCTAGAGACCTGAATTTGACACAGTAGAATATAAGAGATTGATATTATTGTGAACGTCTACTGAGGCTGAAAACAATGAAGGTTTGAAGCTGACATGATAATGGACAGGACAGAGTCGAGGGAACTCCTCAACGGTGTGTAGCAACCACGTCGTGTTTGGGCTTACTTTATACGTATTAACGAAAACGAAGCTAATTTCGATAGCCTGGACGAGCTCGACAATGAAGTGGAAGTACAGGTTTTGGAACTCCTTAACGGTTGATGGCAGCTTCCTCGTGTTTTAGCTAAGTTATTCGTATCGATCAGAACTTAACACTTTGATAATGGCATGATGCTACATGTATGATAATTTTAAACTAAAGACATTAAAAAGCGAAATAAAAAAGCTATTTATAAAAATATGTCTTGCAAACATACAGAAAAGAAAAAAAACATTGCATTGTTGTCAAGTCGATGGCAAAATAAAAAAAGTATAATTTCTTCCATATTTCGAATATTTATCTGAAATGGACCTTAAATTATAGCACCTACCAATGACGAATAGAAATGCGACACTTGCATTGGCTATCGTCATTATTTATAAGACAATGAATAGACGGTACAAACAGAATATTATGAAATAGATTAGAAATGAAAAAAAAAACTTGCAGTAAGTAGCAAAAATAAAATCGTCGCTAGAAGAAATGCCAATCTCAATAATAAAATAATTATAAATTGTCTAATTGGTGTAATTATGAAAATAAAAGTTATTTAGATAAGTTTTTGTTTTGCGCGAAGATGTGGTCGACGCACGCGCCGAGGCGTCGTTCGTCCGTTCGGCAAGTCGGCGTCATGACTGCATTGCGCAGGCGTGCAGGCGGGCTATGGATGAACGACTTTAAAGCTTCGGTAATGCAATATCATGCGGCTATATCATAGGAACCATGATTTTATTGATGATTATTATAATATTTATGCTGAAAATATTAATTTCAATAAGTACTGGAACATAACGTGACTCCGTGTGAACAAAAAGCATGGTATTTATTTATTATATCGATGTATTGCCCCATAATATCACATCCTACTTTTTAACTATTTTATTCCCGACAATAAAACGATTTCCATGTAAAAACGCACAGCCAAATTCGCCGTATTTTAAGCAAAGAAATTTTGGTTATTTCATATTAATTTGTTTAATTCAGCACAATAAATATGAACACCTACGAAGTTTTAACAAAATAATGACAACAGCGGAGCGAATAGACGATTTATGACAGAAAGTAAAAATGATTCTGAAAATTATGAATAACAGACACGCTAGCAACATAAAATAAAACCATAAATGCACTTACCTCGTATTTGATGCCGGCCAAACGAAGCCATGTTTCAACTTTCAAGCAGTAGGGCGACGTCGACGGCAACAAAGGAGTCCGCGAAAACTGATACAAATAAACGATGTCTTTTTCGAAGTTAGCTTTGTGCACCGTGATCTTAGGTGGGGCCGGTTCTACTTTCTTCTCCTCAGCTTTTTCTTCAACTTTTTCTGCCGGTGGATCTTCTTTAGTTTGTCCATTGTCTACCGGCGCGTCCTCCTTCGCTTCCTTTTCTTTCTCAGTATTCTCGGGGACGTTATTTATTACTTCTGTGGCCATTTTGCAGATAAAATGCCTTAAGCCAGTCTATAATAAGTTATTGCACGCACTTTAATTAACACAAAGAGCAACGCTATAGATTTTTAATTATAATCCACTGCAATGCAAGTTAGCGAAACACGCGTTCCCCACCGCTTAAGTTGTGTAGCTGACTGCGCGGGGCCGGGCGGCGGGTAGTGCGGGCTGCGCGGGTCGCGGCGGGTGCTATTAGGGCTGGGCAGGGTTGGGTTGGGCTGCCGCGCTGTTTTGTATTTTGTAGTTACTTACGCCGGCAATGTTGCCAAGTTAGCAATATCTACCCGATGCAGTTCGAATAATTGTGTAATTTAATAATTGCGAATGTGTTGTAAGCGATTCCTAAAAGTATATAATTTGATATCTCACTCATTACGTCTTGCCACCAACATTCTTTGTTATATTAAGTTACTATTTGTTTTCGCGTTTTCCCACGCGTCTCTTGTTAACCATTTTTTACTGACGTGGATAAAAAGTGTGATCGAGTTGCTTGATTAAAACACCATTTTCGCATTGATAATTTAAGCGATAAAAAGCTATGGTAAAAAATTATTATATTGATTTCCGAAAAATAAGGGAAGCCCTTGTTAACTAGTAACATTTCCAATGACGACCCACCCAGCAATGTCATTTTAAGATGGCGATTTGCGTTAGTTCGTCTGTCAAATTCGTTTATTTAATTAAATAAAAGTAGGATGTTGGCAGTTTAATAAAAAAAAAAAAAACTAGTAAAATAATAACACAAAAAAGATCCTATAAAAACCATTTACTTAAAAGCAGCGTCTTAAACGATCTATCTATTTAGTTAGAAATATTATTGAAAATCGGGGCAGGGATTGTGGGTAACTTCAAAATTAGGTACGAAACTGGAAGCAACATTACAAAACGAAACCAACTCCACGATCGAATGAATAATAAAATTCTTTAAAAATAATGATTTTTAAGAACGTAATAGCCAAATAGGTAAAATAAATAAAAACCATGATGCCCATCATGGTTTTTCTTTCTTTTGTAAATAAAAACGTTTATTTCTTGGTTTCACCAAAATCAGACTGAAATGCCTACTTCTAACTGCCAACATCGCTGAAATGAGCCCCCAAACAAGAATCTAAGAACCTCTATCTCTGTACCTAACTATATATGAAGGTACCTTGTAGTTTTTACTCGATATGTGCAAACAGTTTTCGAATTTTCCTCAATTGCTCAGTGTTCCCGGCCCGAGGACAAAATTGGATAGTAAAAAAAATAAAATCAAATCGTTTGAGAAGTCGGTTAAAAATAAAAACGTAGCCACGACTGATTGCATTTGAGATTAAAACTACGTGACACACTCATGGCGCCTGTTAAGTAATTTGGGTAATCAGTGAGTCATGATTAGGGTATGCCATAAGCTCTGGTCTGCAGCTAGTGATCTTAATTAATCACTTTAACTTATTAGTTGACATTTATTTCGGGGACTTTCACTGTACCCAATTGTATTTCAGATAATATTTGTTCATTATGATGGCATCCAGGCCAATTGTCGGCTACGGCGGCCGTTCTTTTTTAAGGAGATCAGCCAGCTGCACAGCACATATTATTAGTGCACAAGCATTCGCGCAGATACAGTGCACTCTCTATTCCCTCACTCTCAAAGTTCGATGGGACGGCAATCCTACACGATCGGAGAGAGATCACAAGCAGAACCGACATTTACGTTCTCTCACGCGTGAATTAATCACCAACTTCCAGACTCCAGGCCGCTTTATGAAAGTTTCTCAAAACCCACAAAGTGATTTCGACCCGACCCGCGAATCAATCCTGAGTCCCCGTGCACAGCAGGCGCGCCTTGGGACCACCTTTTACCTCGCTTTGAGACTAACGAGGCAGTCTGATTGTTCATACTTATAGATCAAGTAGGTACAGTATACAAATATGCTGGTATTAATATTTGACTAACAATAACATTAATAAACAAATCCTCCTTCTACTCCAATATATATAATCACACTAACATATAAAAGCGTAACTATATGTATATGTATTTGTTACTTCTTCACGCCCAAACGGCTGAACGGATTTTGACGAAACTTGGCACTAATATAGCTTACACATCAGAATAATATTATACAGGCTACTTTTCAACTGGGCGCGTGTAGTAGTTTCCTCATGAAGCAGGTAAAACAGCTGACGAAAGCTAGTAGGTAATAAAAGGATATGGTTGTCTGTTTGCATTAAATAGGCTCTGAAACTGCTGTACTAATTTGATAAACATCTGTAGGAAAGCATCGCATACCTGGTGAACATAGTCCAAATTTTAGGTAGGTACGCTAAATATTTAATCAATATAATTGAACATTAGACTAGAAAAAAAACTGACTCATATTTCTCACTAAAATATTTAATTAAAAACAATCATCTACTATAAAAGCCTTATGATTAACTTGTATGTACACAGATATAAATACAGTTTTCATTATTCTTAAAAATGCTATTAATTGCAAAACGTCAGAACATCTTATTTACTTTAAAGGCAGCTTCTTAATAAAGTAACGATGCCACATGATTGCTGTTAGTATTGAGAGGGAGTACCAAGTCACAACGTATGAGAGATGTTCATTTCGCAGAGTAACTCTAGTTTGATTGGGGATGGGCCATCCTTCTGGGGGGTCAGGAATACCTCGAGCGTCAAGCCAAACAGGGTTGCAGCCGAGATGGCTGCTCATCTGCTCTAGATCTCTGCAAAAAGGAAAAATAAAATCGGGTTTGTCATGGACTACTTTTAAGTATAACCAATGTATTGATTGAATCATTGAAAGTTTTACTCAACACAAAACTCTGCAAACAAACATATTAAGAAAAATCAGCAAACCGGGAGATGCAAGCCAAAAAATTGAGAAAGGTTTTTTAATTTAATTTAGTTGAATAGAATAGCAAATATAATAACTGTTATAAAACTAAGTTAAATAAGGCAAAAGGGTGATTATAATGTATCATTTAGGAAATCCTGAACAGAATAATAGCATTTGTCTATAAGTCATTCTGTAAAACATTTTTTAAATTTTAAATTTCATCAATGGTAAGGATTTGTAGTAGTAGTTCCCATAGGCTATTCTTTTTTGCTATATTTGTGTAAATTAATATCCATCTAAGAGTGGTACTTCTATAATATCAATATAAATCTTACCTGGAAAACCAAGAGCCTTTTTCCGGGTTGTTCTTTGGCATGAACGGTGCCCGTTTTTCTGTTAATCTCACCACACCAACTAGCTCCACCTCCCCGTCTATCATCGAAGGCATGCGTTTCTCTTTGGGTCGCAGATTTTGATGGATCCAGCCTCGGTTGATCAGGATTATTTCCCTGTAACAGACATTGTTAGATTTAGATACATTTTTAGGTTCAGAAATTATTACTCCCTGTTATAGAATGCATCAATGCAGATTAGGATAGGTTTGTAATAAAATCTTGTAATAAACTAACAATATTTGGTTTGCACATTACCGCAGTTATGGTTATTG
This sequence comes from Heliothis peltigera, assembly GCA_958496145.1. NCBI lineage: Eukaryota > Metazoa > Arthropoda > Insecta > Lepidoptera > Noctuidae > Heliothis > Heliothis peltigera. The sequence goes on along the minus strand of OY292321.1, from coordinate 12,946,787 downwards.
TTAAACCCTCCACCTATGTTAATATTTTTTAAGCAAACAAAGTTGGTAACATTGATAGTGCAATGAGTAGTTATCAGAATGCTTGATTGCCAGGGAAAATACATTAGCATTTGAGCTATAACCAACCATTGTCAATGCAGTATATATGTTACGGCTAAAACCCGAAGTGCGGCTACACCTAGTTTTAGCCGGTTAGAACTAGGTGTAGCCACTCACTCTTGGTTACACCTAGTACTAGCCGATTGTTTTCGGGTAAAACTAGGTCTATCCTTCATCGTGCCGGTTAAAACTAGGTCCAGCCATTCCCTGTTGGGTAAAACTAGGTCTTTCCGATATCATTCCGGCTAGAACTAGGTCCGGCCATTCCCTAAATATAAAAGTGTTATTTATAATTATAATTATATTCTTTAAATTATAAAATACAACAAATTGTATGTTGTTAAAAAAATCTGATTGTTCCTATTATATGTATAAAAATTATACTCCTAATATTTGGTGTTAATTAAAACAATGTGATTTTAAGAATAACGAAATCTCTACGTTTCTTATTATTGGGTGTTTTTTTATATCTAAAAAGTTCTGCCGATAGCATGCCTGCTACAACTATTTACAGCCAATCCCTGTTGGATAAAACTAAGACACGCGCTGCTGCTGCAGACGCTGTGAGTCACACTCGCTAGGAGACCTGCAATAGATCAGCAGCACCTGGCGCTCTCAACCTGCAGAGCCGCGTGTCTCCACCCCGCGCCGCTGCTGCAGATGCTGTGAGCCATGAGTGTGAAGGCGTGACGGGGTACGCATCTAAGTTTTATCCAACAGGGAATGGCTGGACCTAGTTCTAGCCGGAATGATATCGGATAGACCTAGTTTTACTCAACAGGGAATGGCTGGACCTAGTTGTAACCGGCACGATGAAGGATAGACTTAGTTTTATCCAACAGGGAATGGCTGGACCTAGTTGTAGCCGGCATGATGAAGGATAGACCTAGTTTTACCCTAAAACAATCGGCTAGTACTAGGTGTAACCAAGAGTGAGTGGCTACACCTAGTTCTAACCGGCTAAAACTAGGTGTAGCCGCACTTCGGGTTTTAACCGTAACATATACATATAATTTATTAGGTCATCATCTTCCTAACTTCTAACCGGATTTAGCTGAGTACCAGTGTTTTACAAGAAGTGACTGCCTATCTGACCTCCTCAAACCAGTTACCCGGGCAACCCAATATACCTTGGTTAAACTGTCGTCAGATATCTTTCTGCTTCTGACTACCCGTAATGACTGCCAAGGATGTTCAATGACAAAGGGACCTACAGTTTAAAGTGCCATCCGAAACACAGACAATATTTATTAGGTACAAAATATAAATAACTCATAGTCTTACTTGGTATCGGACAACATAAATGGAGTTATCACAAGCCACCCTTGATTTCTTTTTGGGTCCGACACAAGGGACCCAGTCCTGGGTAGTGGCGAGTCTTGTTCAATCAGTGCTCTCGGTCCAATGAGTATTTCTCTGTCATGTAGAAACTTTCCCTTGACTTTTACTGGCATATATTCCAATTTTTCGAGATCTGCAAAACTGTAACATAGAATGTTTAAAGACAATGGAACAATAAGTGTAACAACTTATCATTATAATTTAGTGTTATTGTCAGCAAGCACACGGCCAGAGTTCCGAGTTCATCTGAATTTCGGAAACCTGTCTCACACATAATAATTTAACTTTTATGTCAGACCATAAATCCATAGACAAACACAATTTTTATAAGTACATAAAATACAGACATATACATATATATGAAAAAACAAATTATTTTAAATATTCGCACTATGACTGGTTATTCAGTGCCACACCATTGGATTTGCCATCCTGTCTGCCGGCTATAGCCACAAAACTGTTGGAGCTGTCGCGCACTCGCCGCATCAGGGATGCTATCCGTGTCCGCATAAGTGCGCAAAAATCTGGCACGCCATTCTCGGCGAACATCCTAGATGCACTGCAAAAGCGCGGCAGCCCCAACATTACTCTGAAGGTGTTATTATATTGGACTCGCAGATAGTTGACCAATAGGGCACACGTGTACATAGATTGGAAATACGCTCTACAGAGTGTAATTTTTACCTCCCTAGTACAACGTGCAAACCTACGAGCCAATGTTATATCAAACTGCCAATGCTCTGCGTTCCCTGTCCAGGTCCTCATATTATGTTCAGAATGTCTTACTTTGCAGCACATGGTAGAACTAAGTGGATCTTGTTCTTGTCAAGGAGCTTGTGGCTAAGTAAGCTATTATTGTCATAGAAAACAATCAATATTGGTAGTGAGAAGCCAGAAAGTGTGGCAATCAAAACCAGTATATCGTGTTTCTCAGGTTACTGGGTTGTAGTCAGAAAGTCGCTATGTGTACAGTACTGGAACTTACCAACGGCCAATTAAACCGGGAGCTGGTCTCAACAGTTATGAAAAGGCTTGATGGTATCTGTGTTTGGATTCCCAGCAAAAACACAAAGGAAGTGGTGAAGTGTGGGCATTTTGGGGGCTGTCTTTTGTAATTTTTGACATTCAAAAAGTGCTGTTTTACAGCCAAGTTTGAATAAATGATTTTGAGTTTGAGTTTGCTCATAGAAGTCTGCACAGATACAAGCTGTTTATTTTCAGATTTCAAGTTAAACAACAACTAACCAACATATTTTTTTTTTCATTTATGCACCGAAAAGAGAGAATATTAGCTGTTGATGTAATCTCATCAACAATCAGTGTAGTCACAGAAACTATGCCAGATGAGTTCTGAGAGACATGTTATCTGTAGGTAGCCAGACCTGAACTAAATATTGCCATTACTTCCGATCATCATCTGCCTAGCCTGTTCCCAAACTATGTTGGAGTCGGCTTCCAGCCTTAACAGGATGCAGCTGAGTAAGAGTATCTCTTCATGGAGCGACTACATGTTTGACCTCCTCAACCCAGTTACCTGGACAACCCGAGACCCCTTGGTAAGATTGGTTGTCAGGCTTTCTTGCCTTCCTGATTGTCATTATTTTGTACATAAGGTGGAAATTATAATTATCACAATTATGGACTTTAATGGGCACAGCAACATAGAAGAGAGGCTTAAGAAGGTTTTTAATGTAAGATTGTATAATAAGTTTAATGTAAAAATAGAAACTATCACCAATCTCAACTATATTTGTGTTATATATTTATTATTGTTTCATGTTTTGTGGTCTTGAGTCAATAAATGTGTTTTCTTTCATTCTTCTTTCAATTCCTAACCATGATTTATGCTTATTGAGGCATCTTATAAGCACCATGAAGAAGTCATCTGTTACAGACGATGTTTGTGATATATATAAAATTACATAATACATATATGAAATACTAACTCGCTTGGCATGGGTATAGGTGTTGCGTTTGTTTTCGACTGCATTATGTCAATCAGCTCCAGTTTCCACTGCAGTCTGTAAACCTGCCAGCATCCCAAACCAAGAGAACTCACCGGAATCATCTGAAATATTTAACACAACTATAATTAGCTTGGGTAATTAACATAATTTTTTTTTTGTCTAAGATATTGTAGTTAAAAGAAGGTTGAAAATTGTAAGATCAAATGTTTAATTGTCTAGTAACGTCTCCTACTGTAGTATTAATGAAAAGACTTACACGCATAATAATTGAACCTATTGATAAAAAATGGGTTAGTTAATTCTTAATTGGAAAACTTGTGTACTTAGTATTTACCAATAATATCCATTTGAAAACCTCTCCGGGCTCCTTCTTAGGTTTCACTCTGTGAGTTTTGAGAGCATTTGCAACAGTTGTATTGAATCGTATCGTGGTTTTTATTGAAATGTTAGAACATTTATTGTAGGAACCAGTGATAATACAACGCGACCCTCTGCACAAGTTCCTGATCATCATAGACATCTCATAAACTTTATAAGGAAACACTGTGTATTAAAAAATTACATGAAATTCAAAATAAAAGTAACTATCCAATGTACAGTCATGGATTTTGAATGGAAGAATAGAATTTCAGAATTTGACAGAAATTGGCATTGTCAGATTCTGTCAGATTAATACTTTTTTATTTGATCATATGTCAGGCTAAAGTCTTTGGGCCGTACTGCCTAGTCTCTCATTGTTATACTTCTATCGTAAAAGCAAAATTAAAACAGGTTATCAGAATAACTAAATAAATATAAGCATACTAAAAGATGCGTTTAGATATCTTGGTATTCGAGAATTCAAGATTCGCTTGTAATCATTTTATTAATTATAGCGAGGTAGAGTAACAATCGTATCCATACATTCTTACAAAGTTTTACTTTTTTATATTTGCGGGTAGCTACAGATTTTGTGTGTTTTGTTAGATTTGCCAACTACTGATTCAAGTCAGTTGTATCTGTCGTTTCCTTCTGTTTGAAACCAAAACTTTGTGATTTATTTCCTTGAGAAATATTATATACGCGAAGTGTTTTAAACTAGAAATCAACACACTCTTTAAAATGGAAAAGAGGATCGCTTTGGAATTAAGAGGAAGGAAACCTTCAAAGGTGAGAGAGTTAAACCTGGATAATTGCAGGAGCACCAATATAGTTGGCTTAACTGATGAATATATCAATCTCGAAAGCCTCAGTCTCAACAATGTTGGTCTCACAACACTCAAAGGTTTCCCAAATCTACCTAATCTCAGGAAATTAGAGCTCTCTGACAACAGGATATCCAATGGACTAAACTTTCTCAATGGGTGTACAAATCTAACACACCTCTACTTACCAGGCAACAAAATAAAAGATTTAGATACTCTGAAGCCATTATTAGAGTTGAAAAATTTAAAATATCTTGATTTGTTTAACAACGAAGTCACCAGTATTGATGGATACAGGCGTAAGGTGTTTACACTGTATCCCGCCTTGGTATATTTAGATGGATATGACGATGATGACAGTGAGGCTGAGGACAGTGATGCAGATGAAGAAGATGAAATATATGAAGACAGTGAGAGTGAAGAAGATAGTTCAGGTATGGGAGAAGATGAGGAGGATCATGGGGATATTACACTCAGTGCAGTCTACAATGATAATCTTGAAGTGGATAGCTCTACCAGTACTTTATATATTGGAAGCGCCTCAGAGGATGATAAAGAAGATGTAGACGAAGAGAAGATAGAAAAAGAGTGTGAAGGAAATCAAAACTGTAAAGTACCAGATGGTGAGGAGAATGGGAACGGAGAGCCTGAAGAGAGCACGGGGGGTAAAAAACGCAAACACGAAGACGACAATGAAAATGAGTGTAGCATTAAGCGTAAATCTTACTAGATTGTAAGTGTACAGCGCTCCGATGCATCAGACAGTAAACCTGTCACAGACACGAAAACCCTCAGTCGTCATACGTGAGGTCGATATACCTATACCAGACACCTATTGAGATTAGGCCAATGAGGCCTATTGCTTCCGTTCGTGAAATTTTTTCTTTTATACCAGTTTTTGTTTTATTAAATTGTTTTTGTAATACTTGATCGTGTTTTATTATATTGGTAGGTATGCTTAATTTCAGTGTATTCATTGAAATGGAAGTGCATGATTGTAAGAAGATAGAGGGAAATTTAAATATTTTTACAACAACAAAATCCTGTCAAAATCAAAGTAATGCCCTCTTTATTTGTATTTGTCGCAGATTTATAAACCCAATCATGTTCTTGCAAAATTTTATCGTAGATATTTGGGAAGGGCTAAGAGGATGATGATAAACAATTATGTTCTTTCTATAAACAACGTAGTGATCAGACAAAAATGTTCGCTAAGTCGAAATTATATGGCTTGTTTTCGTAGAAATTGAACGGTAGATAAACCATACCTACTTTAGCATACATAACATTAATCACTCCTCGTGCTGTTTTAGGTGTGTAGGTTACACAGGCTTTATAGCGTCTGTGCACAGGTGTTACGAGCGGGAACCACGAAAAGTACACAAAACCATGTGGCATCCATGTTGGCACATGTGTGGACACGTTGCGTGCTACACGGCATAGATAACATGCGAGTGATGAGAAGTGTCGATAAAATAATATGTCGATGTTGAAAAAAAAATACTGTAGGTATCTGCATACTACCTACATATTGCATTATATGAAATAGGTACTTTTTTAATGAATAATTAAAATTAATGAATAAAAATAATTAATATTATTTATATACAACACTTACTATAATAAAAAATACATATAACTAATGACCTAGTAAACATAAATAACTAAAAACCATCGAAATCTTATCCCCATCGCTGTCTACTGGGAGCGTACCCAAGAGGCTGGCAGCATTGCCACGTTGTATGGCAATGCTTATTCTCTGACTAAAATAGCCAGCCTTTGGGTCACTGGAAGTCGTCAGCCGCTTAGATACCTCTTTAAAAAGACTTAGAGCATTCGGACCTCACGAGCCGAGGGTTTCAACCCCAAACGGTTCGAAAATATAGTGGCCAATGAGACCACTATATACTTCAATGTCATAAAGAAAAGAACTAAAGACATACTTAAAGAATTTCTGTAGGTATCCGTTTGTAAAATTTTATATAAAAGTCAGTCTTATTGTGGGAATTTTAGCTTTTTTTTTGGGGGAATCCTCATAGCTCGCCTGGAGAGGCGGAGGGGTGTGCCGGACTCTTACCAGCTAAAACGATCCCCGAGTCTCCTCGCACGTGCGCGCGGGTCCGCGGGAATCCAGATTCTTCCGCAGCTCCGCACTAGTGCTAGCTCGGTCTGTCCGGGCCTCGCCTCGCACGGGGTAGTGTGCCTTACCACGCACGTGCGCGCCTCTGCCTCGGGTCCATCGATTAGGGGATGGGGACTTCCCCAAGGCCTTCGCCCCAGAAGCGAATCGAAAGGACGACTCTGACGGCCATCGCCCTTTGCGGTTTGCCTTGAATGGCGAGTGTCCTGGCCGTCATGTCTATGGCATAGCCCACACAGGGGCCCCATACAGGACCATGGATCGCAGGATCCCTGTACAACCGCCTACAGGCGGCGCTCGGGCCCCCCAAATTGGGAAGCAACGTTGAAAGCGCGCCCTGCACCCATCAGCTTGGGCGCTAGCCGCCGGAAGAGGGGCCCGAATTCCCTTCGGCTGTCGAGCACCAATCCCAGATATTCATGGTGGACTCTACTGTAGGAATTTTAGTTGCTTTAACTCGTGTTTTGTTTTCTACCATTTAATAAAAAGTCGAGTTAATAACTCGACTAACAAAATAAATAAAATATACATTCATTAAAACCTGTGCGTACTCGTAGAATTTTACGATCAAAATTATCCATAACAAAATAGTGTTATAATATTATTGAATCTGACAACTTGATAACGTGGCTACCAGATAAATGAAATCGAACTATCGATACTTTGGGCCGTGTGGTTCAATCCCTAGAGTATTACTCTAATCTGATTCAACCACACAATATACTAATATTGTGTACTCTTTGATTCAACCATTCTATGGACAAAATTCGCAAGTGGCGTACGCGCTTTTATCAACATGGCAGCAACTACCGACGATACGGTAAAATTATAATTTTATTTTTAAACCTTTTATTTTAGGGTCAGTTTCACAATATTCGAATAACTACTAAACCGCCGAATAAATTAAAAAAATGGAACTGAATTTGTATGAAATTATGTAGTCATTTTGTTCTCCATGGAAATTATCTACCAAATAAACTATCTGAAAGCTACTCATAGGTAATGAAACCGAGCCTACCGTCTTTTATGAATGTTAAGCGATTATATATTTTGCTATGCGATATTATTAAAAAAAGATAAGGCTTAAGATATTGTTGAATAGTGTTTCAGATTTTTTTTATTTTAACAGCTGGCGAGTTATTATCTGATATTCAATTTTTCTTTACTTTATATTTTATTATTATTATAAGTAAAAACAAAACATGGTAAGATTCGTGTGTGGGTCATGGATTTCATACCATAACGGATAACTGGTGATGATTTCTTCCTTTGTTGTCAGTGGCTTCAATGGTTGGTGCAGACCAATGATGTCAAGCAGCTATGGGCGGCACAGCCCACATACATTCTCTCGCAGTCGGTCTACATACTAGCTGGGCTAGTTACCCTGCTACACGGTATACTTAATTTTTTCTATTACTGCCTTTTGTATTACTATGACTGCCTCGTTGGTCTAGTGGTTGCAAGGCGCGACTGCTGTGCACGGGGTCTCGGGTTCGAATTCCAGGTCAGGCAGGGTTTTGAGAAAGTTTCATAAAGCAGCCTGGAGTCTGGAAGTTGGTGATTGATTCACCCGTGCATCGGAGAGCACGTACATGTCGGTCCTGCGCCGGTTCTCTCTCCGGTCGTGTCGGATTGCCGTCCCATCGGACTATGAGAGTGAGGGAATAGAGAGTGCACCTGTGTCTGCGCGAATGCTTGTGCACTATAATATGTCCTGCGCAGCTGGCTGAACTCCATAAAAGAGAACGGCCGCCGTAGCCGACAATCGGCCTGGATGCCAACAATTTTTTTCTATAAACTTCCGTGAAATTTTATTTTGCGACTTGTAGGTAGTCGGGTGCTACCTAAGTACTTTTTTTACTTTTGTCTTAACGGGACGAATAACGAACAAGTGATGTTAAGTTTTTGAAATGTAGATAGGTAAATATTTCCACATTCTGATGAATTTATCATAGTTGGTTTAAAAGTCGCATGGCGTCATTGCTGTGCACGGTGTCGGGTTCGATTCCCGGGTTGGGCTGAAATTGCTTTGCGGGTTTTGGGCAACTTTCATAAAAGCAGCGCGAGGTTGATGCACCCGCATCTGCGTGCACGTAAATGTCGGTTTGGCGCCTGAACTGTTAACGGGCGTGTCGGATTGTTGGCCTATCGGGTTATGAGAGTTATATACGAGTAATAGAGGGTACACCGATCTCCTTGGATAGAACAGTCGCCATGTCCGACGATCGGTCTGGTCGCCATTATATTTTCGGAAATTTTGTGTTTTTTGTCTGATAGCTCTTAGACTATTAACATTCTCCTGCACACGTGAAAATGTGTTCGTTTATGAATATTTAAAAAATGAATCCTTGTTTTTTACTTATAATATAATAATATTCCTCACACATTCACACAACATCATCTAGTCCCAAACTAAGCAGAGCTTGTACTATGGGTACTAGACAACTGATAAACTTATATACTTTTCTTTTGTAAATACTTACATATTATACATAGAAACACCCAGACTAAACCAAACACCTATGTTCATGCACACAAATGTTTGACTTATGCGGGAATCGAACCCGCGACCTCCAGCGTCGCAGGCAGGTTCACTACCCACTACGCCATCTGGTCGTCATACTTATTGCTTGGTTTCCTGTGTAACTAACTCAATAAAAATTCTAGCTTTCTGCAAGGGTGGTAGATGGCCGTACCTATGGTTGGGCACAATTCTCCATGGCCTGTTCACGGACAATTTCTGGCATTTCGTTCTACCGGAGTACGACAACTTCTGGCACTCCCAGACACCCCTCATCTTCCTTGGAGCAAGATTGCCTCTTCATATTATTCTTTTGTGTGAGTACCGTGAATAATTATTCACATATGATTAGGTAGATATTATATTTTATACTAGCGACCCGCCCGGCTTCGCACGGGTGCATTGCTGATACTAAATAGACTACAGAAAAACTGTGAACGTTGTATATAAAAACAGCGAAAAAATGAAATTATTTATGACATCACAATAGAAACCTCAAAAATAACAGTACTTCTCCACTATTCAATGGGTGTTATTATACATATAAACCTTCCTCTTGAATCACTCTATCTATTAAAAAAAACCGCATCAAAATCCGTTGCGTAGTTCCACAGATATAAGCATACAAAGGGACATAGGGACAGAGAAAGCGACTTTGTTTTATACTATGTAGTGATGCGAAAGTAATATTGTTCGATTTCGAATTTAGATTTTTTCCTAAACCTGCACACTTGCGGGGATGGCGGCTGGAAGCAACACCTGTCTAGCCTTTTCCCAAGCTATGTTCGGGTCGGCTTCCGGTCTTAACCGAATGCAGCTGAGTACCAGTGTTTTACGTGGAGCGACTGCCTGTCCGACCTCCTCAACCCGTGTTACCTGTTGCTGTGATGTCTGTTTGACAATATTGTTTATTTAATTTTTCTTGAGACTATAACCACACAATTTCCTTACAACAGTACCTAGTTTCAGGTGCACCAACATAATAGCCTGCTGGAGAATGGGTAATATTAACTGACCTATCTTTCAGACCCCGCGTTCATATACCATGCCGTCTACGCAGTATCCAGACTGAACCTTCCCAAATACGCCGAGCCTTTCGCTGTGGGTCTGGTCACAGTTCTAGTTGACCTTCCGTACGACATTACGGCCGTGAAGTTCGTCCACTGGACGTGGCATGACACCGATCCCAACATCTACGACCGCCATTACTGGGTGCCATGGAACTCGTATTACTTCCACGCAACTTTTGCTGCAAGTTTCTACTTCTTCTTCATTGCGAGCCGATCGTGGTTTGCCCCGAAAGTCGCGAAGTGGGATTCTGCTGAGTAAGTTTTTGCAGCCCTTTGAATTTACTATCGTGAACCCTCTCGCCTTATACTGAGCAAATTTTTCTAGCGCTCTATAGTATCTCCATTGACCTTGAATCATCATCATCATCATCTCAGCCATAGGACGTCCACTGCTGAACATAGGCCTCCCCTTTAGATCTCCACATACACCGGTTGGAAGCGACCTGACCTTTGACCTTGAATACTTAGCTGAAATTAAGATATTCTAAACTTTGTCTCCCTACAAACTAAAAAACAAAAAACCTTTTGGTCGAACAAACGGTATTCTATCAGGGTGCTCATGTTTATATTTTTCTTTAAACACGTCAATAGAAGACTTTAAAGATCTGGCATGTAGTCATGACCGTGGCATGCTGGGCACTTTTTGATTTGTCATCTATACGTGACTGTTAATGTCGTTTCACAGCAAGAAGTCTGAATGGAAGGCGCTGTTGATCTCGTCACTTCTGGGCATGCCGGGTGGAGTGCTGCTTTTCGTGCCCATCTACCATCCCCTACATGACGTGTTCAAGATCCACTCCGAAGTGACATTCTTCCTATTGTTCGCCATCTTCGCCGTCATTGTGTTCACAGGACTAATGACTGAAAGGGAGATGACTGCCAAAAAGTAAGTTTAGCAGAAAACTTTTTCCGGTCAGTGTCATTGAAACCTACTCAAGGTTCAAAGTTTGAATAGAAATAATATGTCCTGCATGAAAACTCATTACTGAAACCTACGCCATGATCAACTTCGCACAAGTAACTCTGTCTGTCTGTCACGCTTTCTCCCCAAAACTACTGAATCGATTTAAATAAAATTTGGTAGACACATAGTCCAGAGTCTGAGAAAGAACGTAGGTTCCTTTTTTTCCGGGTGCCCACGGGGAACAGCTGTTTTATATATGAAAGGGCACACTATTTTTACAGGTCATTTAGTACATGCTGAGGATCATGTTTTCCATATCCGCAGTCATGAAAACAACAACATATTTTATTTTTTTAATCACATTCGCCAAATTGTAATTGTGTTCTTTCGCATAACGCTGTCTGTATGAACGTGCTCGACCGTTGATCCCTAGAGGTCATTATTTCGAATACTAAATGACCTGTTAAAATAGTGTGCACTAGTATTATAACACCTTATATTGGGTGACTGGTAATTAATGACCGATATTGAAACACGTGATTGTACTCATGATTACAAACAACTTTCCCAAAGAAAATCTTTTTTTTATCATTATAGCAAAATTATTGACAACGCGGGGCAGATGATCGGGTGACGGCGCGCGTTAAATTAGAATTTTGCTGTAATTATAAAAAAAAATAACAAAAAAAGTTTCTTCGGGAAAGTTGTTTGTAATCATGAGTACAATCACGTGTTTGAATATCGGTCACTAATTACCAGTCACCCTATATATTTGAACAATCAAAATCATGATCTCATGTACCTAATATTTTCTTTTCTTCTGTTTCAAGGCTGACAAGAATCGACTACGTGTTGCTACTGCAGCTGGCGATACATTACCTGCTATACTTGAGCTTTACAATATTCTTCAACCCTGAGGATGAGTGGTCCTTAGGATTGCATGAGCCTGTTGGACCTTGCAAGGAAACATCTACCCTCACCACTCCATTCGGACAGGTGAGTTTGGAATACCACTACAATTTAAGATTTAGGATTTGGCACGATAGTTTACTTAGTGTCATGGGTGTCAGGATAGACATATATGTAGTAATGTGTTATTTTTTTAAATTCATTCATTTATTTTATTTTATTCAAGTTATACGTACTTTCTAAGTTTATCTTGGACACCAATGACTATTTAAGGGTGAAGGAAAACATTTCGAGGAAAACAGGACTATAAAGTCTGAAATGACTAATCCGCATTGAGCAAGCGTGGTGATTAACGCTCAATCCTTCTTCGTGGGAGAGGAGGCCTGTGCCCTGCTTGCCCTGTGTTTTTGTTATTTATGTATGTAGGTATTTTCTTTAGGCCCCAGTTGCCTGAAATAGAGGAACAAATAAAAAAAAAAACAATAATAGGTAGATACATTTATCGTTATCGTGTTAAAAACGATAAAAAATACCGTAACAATTCATTAGGACCGATTATAAGATAATATAGGACACCTGTTTCTAAGCAGATAAGCATTGGTAAAAAGACATGCAAAATGTGATGCATCCTTATGCGGATCCTTATCGGACCCCTTGGTCCACCTAATAAATTATTATTAAATTTATGTTGTTGATATACATGCATAGACCATTTTCTTTTTTGCAAGCAAATCAACGTGCCTGGTAAAAAAATAACATTAGGATTCGGAGTGATAAGTCTTCATCTAAACTTCTAATCAATTTCAACATTGTTCGGTCTACTCGATGTCCGTACGTCATTGTAGGGACCCAGCAGAATACCCAGCTTCAGGTATTCTACCTGACACATGCTGAGCTGGACTCCCATTCGGTGTAAACTTAAGACATACCGCACCGCGTTGTTTTTTTTGTTATAATATCTTTACTACTGCCTCGTTGGTCTAGTGGTCGCAATACGCAACTGCTGTTCACGGGGTCTCGGGTTCGAATCCCGGGTCGGGCCGAAATCGCTTTGTGGATTTTGATAAACTTTCATAAAGCAGCCCGGAGTCTGGAAGATGGTGATTGATTCACCCGTGCATCGGAGAGCACGTAAATGTCGGTCCTGCGCCTGATCTCTCTCCGGTCGTGTCGGATTGCCGTCCCATCGGACTATGAGAGTAAGGGAATAGAGAGTGCACCTGTATCTGCGCGAATGCTTGTGCACTATAATATGTCCTGCGCAGCTGGCTGATCTCCATAAAAGAGAACGGCCGCCGTAGCCGACAATCGGTCTGGATGCCATCATAATATCTTTGTACCCACTTTTATTTTTATTTTTTCTTCCTCACTTTGTCAATATATTTGTGACTTTTTTTGTACTGAATAAATTTACTATCTATCTATCTATACCAATCTACGAGTATACTTAATGGCCGTGATCTGTAACTGCTGAACCGATATTCAAAATTCATTTACTAACAGAAAGCATTATTTGTGAGTTTCATAGGCATATCTCATCTCATTCGAAATAAGTTTCCAGGACCCGTGGGAAACCGCAAAAAACTGCTATTTAAATACATATGTTGACGAAAAATTAACCTTTAAGTGTGTTTATTTTCCAGGTGTTGGAGAAACGCAAATATTTCTGCCCGACAGACTTCGACGAGGGTTACTTCGACTTCCATTGTGTGAGGGAATTGCCGGCAAATGGGGCGACCTGGTATGTCGTCTGTGGAACACCATTCGAGTAAGTATCTTCTCTTCTAGGCAGATTCTTATACGTGCTGTCAAACTGACAATTTTTTCCACTTTGAATCTCAGTAATAAAGTTGGAAATCTATTAAGGAAAGAAACATTGTTCTCTCTAAATGTGCACATACCCCTGGCTGGAGGCTTATATTATTTAGGTACCCACAGGAAACCCCGGTTATGCAGTACACGGCCTTCTAGGCTGAACTGCAGGAAGTCATATCAAAAAAAAAAAATGTGCACAGCAACACAGAGAAACTTGGATTGCGCTTTGCTTTTCCGTGGCAGTTAGAAATCAATGTAGATTTGACCTGTAGTTTTATGATTGTAACTAATGACTACAATATAATATAACTCCTACACGTAGATTGGAAAATTGCGTCAACGTTTTTTGTTTTTTAATAATAATGTATTTTTGTTTTTAGAAACCGAGCTGAATATGTCACTGTATTGTCTACCATCCTGATAGTGGCTACCGGGGTGTTCTACAGCCTCTTCTTTAAGACCGGCGGGGCTCCGGCTGTCACCCCAAAAAAACTTAAAAAGAAATAATTGGAAATATTTACAATATTTTATTTAGGTTCGACATAATATCATGAGACAAATATATTCAGAGATTTATTTTAATTTCTTGCAATTTTTATAAAGAACTAGTTTCAATGTTTCCCTTCGTTGTTAAAAATGGACTCAAGCGAGATAATGGTTCAGCATGCTTTGTGATTGTTAAATAAAGCTCTCAATATTGTGTGTGACTGTAAATTAATTCGTATTTTTACTAAAGACATTTTATTATTAATTTATTTTTATGATAGATATCAAATAAATTTGTGAATGTTATGACTGTTTCGTTTTTTTTTTTCCGAAACCGGTTAGACTGGAAGCCGACCCCAACATAGTTGGGAAAAGGCTCAGGAGATGATGGTGATGTGTGTTTTGTTTTACCTACTTATCGACCTACTGTAGGAAGCTATTTTTGTAGCATACCACCGAACAGAAAATACAGGTCCTATTTACTTATATTATATTTTATTGAACCCTGTTTTTTCGTGGGAACTCATCTAATGATCTCTCCCACTGAGGGTGCAGCTGAAGAATGCGACGGTTCCTTTCATGTTTGGATGTCCTATATCTGTAGCACACGTAACAACACAGGAACGGATCCCGTACCTCCTGAATCGCCAAACTTTCCCGAGACGAGCCGATCACATCACCGATTCCGAAGTCTGCATTGTTCCGAGATCATTTTTTTTTAAATTAATTAAATAAAATCAAATTATTCTATAATCAATTTTTATAATTAAAATATTTAAAGGTAATCAATGTAATATTAACATTAAATATTCTCGTATGTGCACTGCACTAAGAGGACCAAGACATGTGAAATGTGCTTTACTTGTTATTTTATTTGTAGTGTATATCTAAGAGTTTACTAATAGTCGATGTGGGCAATAAGTCTGCAAAGTTGAAGTGGGATTGGGCGGGTCAAATCTGTCGAATGCACCCTGATAAGTGGGCTAATTACCACCCAGTGGAACCCAGATGATAGCACACGATCGAGGGAAGACCGAGGAAGCGCTGTAGAGACGATTTGGACCGTTACCTCGAGGACTGGCCACATAAAGCTTGCGATGGAAAGGAGATAAGTGGAAAGATATGGGGGTGACCTTTGCCCAGCAGTGGGACAGTACAGGTTCCTAAACAAGTGTATAAGATACGGTTATGGTAAGATAATTCAAAGACGCTGGCTCCAACGCAATTTGGCGAGTGTGAAGTCAACAGATAGGCTGCGCAGGAGCTAATCTATTAAAAAAAAAAATCTACAGCGTAGCCAAAAAGAACAAAGCTTTACAATTCTTGTCGACTAGCTTCGCTTGTCTGAACAAAAACTAGAGCGCATGCGCGAGGCATCAATTGATTGTCTTATGCGAAGATAGATAACAAGAATGAAATAGGCGTTTCTGATGTGGTATGTAGGAAGGTACAGTGTCTATCTGGTCTAGGGGTGTCACAATATTCACGTCCAATGGGGACTATCGCTTAAGAAATTACTGCTAGGAGCGCTGGTGTAGCATGTCACTGAAATCTCAAATATCTCTGCTTGTAGGTATAGGCGGGTTTATTGCTATTAGAATTAGGGCCAGTTTCACCGGTTAAGTTCCATATAAATTCATACAAATTCTGTACCATTTTTTAATTTATCTGGTAGATAGTGGCTATCCGTAACCGGTGAAACTGGCGAATCTATGAATGTGTGTATTTACTGTCAAAGTTATCCGTTGGAAAATTATATCAGTTTTTTTTTCGTTTAAAACGACACTGCGTAACCTGAGTGCGTAACACTGTGACGTGCACAATTTTGTTCATTCTATGGTTCTCTTGTATTAACTATGATTCAAATAAATGTATTGGCTCCCGTAGTTGACGCAGAACCTTAGAGTAATTACTAAGAACACTCTACAGTGGCGCTATCTAGTGAGACAAAAAACGATAGCCCTCATTGTGAGTCTAACAGAATGATGATTGAATGAATGATTGAAAACCAATTTCCGAATATCATTTAATCACTGTATTTAGGTAATGATATGACATGTAATCACATAAATCCCCTTACTTGCTAATATATTCGTATTACCTACTGAATTACTTGAAATTCATATAATTTAAATCGAAATAATAAATAAGGTATACATACCAAGTCAGAATGTATAATAATAATTATGATTATATGAACAAAACCGCGCAGATATGCCATGAACTTGACAAATCAATAAAAATAAATATAAATAATGTCTAACAAAAATAGTGCACCATATTTTTACGGGTCCTCTAGTACATGCTAAGGATCATGTTTACCACAAAAAAAAGTTGAGTGACTTAAGAGGTTCGTCGGTGATACCTTCGTTATAATTACAATTTGGCGAATATGATGATAAATTTAATAAAGTATGTTATTGTTTTCATGATTTTTTGTGGTAAACATGATCTTTAGCATGTACTAGATGACCTGTAAAAATATGGTGCACTATTTTTGTTACACCTTATATAATAGAATTCAAATAAGCTTATAGCTGAGCTTGAGTTGACTATATCCTGTTACTTATACACAAATATAAAGCAGTATAGTTTTATAGAAAACTATTTGGTTCGATGGCCGATCGTTGTAAAATGTCGACAGGAATATAAAATTATACATTACGCTATTGTATTGTATATATTTATTAGTTGTTTAACACATTTCCTGTAGATAACAGACTGGTTAAATAACATGGTCTATATGTGAATTAAAATTATAATATCCAAACAGATAGGATAGATTAGGTTCTGAGGTGGCCAGGGTCTGTAGCCAAGATGTCTTTCTACAAATGTAAAAGTTAGTAGAAACGACCAAAATGACATTTGAAATGTATCAATCACGTGGTCATAACGTGAGTCGAAATGTCATTTCCATAAATTTTTCTCGTTTCTACTAGCGTTTACGATGGTAGAAAGACATCTTGGCTAAAGATTCAGGTACCATAGATCTGGAATATAAATACGTACTCATGAGGAAATAACCCTAAAAGCAATTCTAAATTATTCAAAATAACGAGGTAACTAATAATAGTTGTTCCACAAAAAGGCAATAGCTAATCCTAAACTTTAACCTAAGGTCCTTAGTCAAAGGTATACGAGTACTCTACGCCTTAAGTTCTAGTTCAACATTGTGCATCACAAATAAGTGCCATCAAATACATGTTCAACATTAATGTAATATTTTTTTTTTCTGTTTCTATAGCAATATTTGTGCAGAAAAAACAGCCAACGGAAACGTATAAAATATATCACAACCCATTAAAATAAAATGACAGGTGAACTAACACTTAGGGCTAGTTTCATAGGTTGCTGATAAGTTCCAGATAGTTTATCTGGCAGATAATTTCATACAAATTCTGTTCCATTTTTTAATTTCTCTGGCAGATAGTGGCTAACCGTAACCTGTGAAACCGGCCCTTAGTTATGTTGGCAATAGGCCTGCAACGGCAACTAGCAAATAAAGTGCAATACGGTAGTTGACAGCTAGTCAAATTCAATACTCAATAGTATTGAATTAGTTAAGTTCAATACTATTGAACTGTCAAAAATGGGGACTTTTTTTACTAGTGTCAATAAAAAAAAAATCTATTTTTAAATTAAAAACATAAATGAAACTGAAACATTATTTTAAGATGTTTCACCAAATAAATATGCTAAAGAATAATATTTTTGACCTATTCAACTACTGTATTGCCATCGTTCGTGCACGACTACAGAATACAATGCATCTTCCAGTCCTAAGCATGGTACTGTTACATCGACTCAAAAATTAAATCTAACATCCATGGAATAAATACTAAAACTAGGGTCTGCAGCTACTTAAAGCTACGTAGGGAATAAAAAAGAGCTCAGTCTAGGTATAAAATAAAATTGAAGCACCTATCTCGTAGATAAGTGTTTAAGATCGGTGCTATTCTTAAAATATGATTATGCGGTTATATACGTTTCCTATCCCTAAGCATGTACACGAAAGATTGCATCTTGTCTATTTAACTCTGGGCTATAATAAGACATATAATACTATGCAAAACATATTCTATAGTAAAACATTATGTTCTATGGAATGACTGAATATTATTACTTAATATTCAAGCATCGTCAGCGGTGCACTACATCATTATTTAATTATATCGATAAATATTCGTATTTCAAATAAATAGGGTACAATTCAATTTAATTATTAGGCTTACACTGGTGAATAAAACAATACCTATCATTGAATGATACAAACTATAACACAATTAAGAAATATATTTATTTTCTCTTGAGGTAGGTACTACCAGACAAATATAAATAAGAATTTGATTTTTCAAGCCAAACTCGCCTATCCATATATCACAATCAGTTAACTGATAAAGAAAACCGATCCAATCGATTTTGTTTTTGACAAAATATAAATGCTAAACGTTAACAAACAATATAAGTAATGTACTTAATCTTAACATATGGGAACACCCTGTAGTGTAACAAAATATTTTAATAATTACATATAATATAGTTTAATTATAAATTAATATCATTGACTTTGTATCACTTAATAGACATCCGAGCGTCACTCTGACATCTAGGTATAAATAGAGCATCGTTAATAGACGATCGCACGCACTGCGCACACGCATTACGAGTAGACAAATTCGAGATTTTGAACCATTTAGGTAGACAACCCTGTGCATTGCTAAATTTCTAACTAAAATAGATGTATTCAGTGATCAAAAAGTCAATGATGAGAGTATATCATACAAATACCTACGAGCTACGCCTATAGAGGCTTGTGTCCTACTTTAAACCCATGTATATAACCTCACACTGTTGTTGTTTTATCCTACGGCTACAGTATAAGCAATGATTACACCTGTGACATTAAAAGCAGCAATTTTGAATGTACGTGAAACGCAAGGCCTGTCGAGTGTCGCGGACGGATATTTAAGCTGGACTGGAGATTAGCGGAAAATAATCGGGAATCAATACGGCCATGCATTTGAATAGGAACAAAAAAGCTTATTATAGATAAATAGTTCAGGGGCGGGTCTGGAACAGCATATCGACGATGGAGGGGTCAGCCAGAGTCGAAGTATCGCCTATATCTTTGTCTCCGAGTGCGATCTTGCGAAGAACACGTCGCATTATCTTCCCCGATCGAGTTTTTGGCAGTCCGGGCGCATGATGTATGACATCGGGAGCAGCGAATGCCCCAATCCTGCCGCGTACACGTTTCTTCAGAGCGTCGACTAACCCTGCATCGAATTTGGCACCTTCATTTAAAATGACGAAGCAGTAAAGAGACTCGCCTTTGACTGGATGTGGTTTGGAGACGACGGCGGCTTCAACCACGTTCGGGTCTTCGGTGAGAACGCCTTCTACCTCCGATGTGGACATCAGATGCCCTGATACGTTCAACATGTCGTCAATACGACCTGTTACCCACAGAAAGCCATCTTCATCTCGCCTAGCCCCTGCAAATTAAACACACCTTGTATTGTATTTTCAAATAGATCCAAATGAATGGAATCCATTGTTTTTTTCACTCATTCATACAGTGTAATCTAAGTAGTCCCAAAATAAACAGAGCTTGTACCATGGGTACTAAACAACTGATAAACGTATTTATATACTTTTCTTTTTAAATAAAGTGACATTCTTTGTAAGGAACACGGAACACAGGAATTCAAACACCCATGTTAATTCATGCAAATGTTTGATTTATGCAGGAATCAAAGCCGCGAACTCCAGCGTGGTAGGCAGATTCACTTACTACTACGCCATCTGTTCGTCGAATATACTAAAAATACCCCTAAAAATATTTATACACGTGTTCGAATTGAATAATACTCTAACAAACATATTATTATATGACATCGTACCATCGCCGGTGCAGTAGTATCCTGGGAACTTCCTGAAGTACACATCTTCGTACCGGCTGTGGTTTCCGAATAGGGTGACCATGATACCGGGCCAAGGGCGGGAGAACACCAGGTACCCTTCGCCCGGACCTTCGACCACTCGCCCGTCTTCGTCCACGATTGTCGGCTCAACACCGAAGAATGGGAAACCCTGTGTAAAATAATGTATTTTATTATTAAAAAAAATATGTTACAGAAAAGTACAAGATACAATATTTACTTTTACATTAATTGATAAGTCATTGTGTAGAGAGGAGGCCTGTGCCCAGCAGTGGGACAATAAAAAGGCTGTGATGATGATGCTGTAGGTAGGCAATGCTCGTACCTTGGGAAGTCATTTCACTGACCTAAAAGCAAGAAAACTTGGATGCTTCACGCATAGACTAAATATACTTGGGGTGTGGTGATGAATTCAAAAGTCTAACCACAGTAGGTACGTATCGATAGTGGGACCCTAGACAAGCGCCCACAGCACCCACGAGATAGGGGCCTAAAAATTTTGGTACTTACAGCAGCGCCAGGTTTCATGGGCGTTGCAGCTGGGAGGCTGGTGAGGACATGACCCCCGGTCTCCGTCTGCCAGAAGGTGTCAACAATGGAGCAACGACCCTGGCCGACCACGTTGTAGTACCACAGCCAAGCCTCAGGGTTGATGGGCTCTCCCACACTGCCCAGGACACGAAGGGAGTCCAGGTTGTGTCTAAAAGGAAAATATTATTGAAGTGTTTTCAGAGTTTTAATGCAGGGCATAGCTCTCTTCTCATACAGATATAATAAATGAACGTTAATCACCACGCTCGCTCAAGGCAGAGGCGATGGCAGAATTTTAAAATCTAGGCTTTCTCATGTTTTTTTCACCAATATCGATTAGTCAATAGTATTGTTAGATTGTAATAGGCCCTTCCAATCGGATTTTGAATCTATTACTGACGTTCTCAGGAAGATATACGTAGAACCTATATTCCTAAATATATTTTCTTGGGGCGTGGATTTTGCGCAAGTAGGTACCTTTAGATACATTGAAAATTCTATTCTAATCTAATTATCTATGGGAACAAAAATACTTATACCAACTGCAGTATAATCACTTAAACGGCTTTGAAACTTTTAGTTAGTTCCTACTTTGTAATCTTTTATTGATCCGATAAATGGACGGCGGCCGATGTGCCCTTTGTAAATAAATAATGCGAGCTGCACTTACGTCCCCTCAATGATGTCAAGTATAGATTCTAGAACTTATGCTGTTAGTTACTTACAAAGGGCAGTTTGCTTCTACAAATAAATTATGCAGTTATTGCTTAGCGATCGATTTTATTGCAATAAATATTTGTTCTAACTGCATAACTTGTAGATACGTATTCAGTTAAAATGTTATTCTATTGGCAATGTATGTATTCAAAAGATGAAGATACATAGTTTGACTGTAAACTTTGATGAATGATTTTCTAGTTTATACATTTTCCGAGTTCCTATGCGACATGCGTAAATTTATCGTCTCAAATCGGCAAGGCATTTTTGCATTTTTTATTTTAATGCGTTTTCTGGAGGTTTTTTATAAGGCACGTTTTTGTGCGGAGCAAAAAAAGTTCCAGAAAAAAAAAAAATTAGTCAAATAATATTTCTTACATTTACATGAGTTTTTTTGTATACTGCCTCCGTATATTAAATGAGGATTTTTTTTTAATATGTTTAAGTTATAATAATGACGAATTATATGAAATGTTATATTATCATTATCTTTTACTACTTATTTCAAAAAGTATATAATAAACAGGAACATGAATAAAATATACGGTAGTGGGAACTATTTAAATGATGTCAATCAGCGGGTCTGATCTGGCGCGGCCGGCTCACAATACTTGTGACCCTAAGTTTGCGAATCAGGATGTGCCAATGTCAATAAGCAAATGTTTCATATACTAGTACGTACATAGCTTGCTACTATACAATCTGTGTAGTGAAATATGTAAAAAATAAAGAGCGTAAAATAAGGATTCTCGTTTTTATGCTGTGTCCTACCGGGTCCGTATTGTTTCTACTTCTAAAATATCACCTATAAAACATATGGAACGCAAATAAAGAATTGAGTACATATTGAGACAATCAGCTTTACCTTTACATAGAAGATAAATAGATAAATATCTAATGAAGAAAAAACTCAACTATAGGCAAAATAGAGTTTTTGTCTACCTGAACAAATTGCTGTACCTACTCCAAAACCTTGCAATTTTAATTTTTTTACAGGACTTATGTATTTTGCATATATTTTTTAATCTTATGTTCATAAGTCGTGGTGGCCTAGTGGTTAAAGAGCCAACCTCTTAAGTATGAGGGTGTGGGTTCGATTCCAGGTCGGGCAAGTACCAATGCAACTTTTCTAAGTTTGTATGTAGTTTTTAAGTATATCTTGGACATCAATGACTGTGTTTCGGATGGCACGTTAAACTGTAGGTCCCGGCTGTCATTGAACATCCTTGGCAGTCGTTACGGGTAGTCAGAAGCCAGTAAGTCTGACGCCAGTCTAACCAAGGGGTATTGGGTTGCCCGGGTAACTGGGCTGAGGAGGTCAGATAAGCAGTCGCTCCTTGTAAAACACTGGTACTCAGCTGAACCCGGTTAGACTGGAAGCCGACCCAAACATAGTTGGGAAACGCTCCCATACTTGAGAGGTTGACTCTTTGACCACTAGGCCACCACGACTCTCAGAAGACTCAAGGAGATCCAAGTTCAATACAAAAAGTAAGCTTGGCTGTTGGATAATTACCTCTTGACTAGCTGTTCTCCGAACTTGGTGAGCGCCCTGATGGCGGTGGGCGCGGTGTAAAACTGCGTCACCTTGTACTTCTCGCAGACCGACCAGAAGCGATCGTTGTCCGGGAAGAACGGAGTACCTTCGAACTGAAATCAAAATTTCTTATAATTACCAGTTTTAACCGACTTCCCAAAAAAGGAGGAGGTTTAAGATCATAATAACTTTTTTGACTCTTAACAGACTTTTGAAACTTAATAAGTACACATTGAACAGACGTCAGCACATCAAGCTACTACACTTTGTCAAGCTTTATCGCTGAAGCAAAGTTCAAAGTTGATGAGAAAAATTTTACAGTTTCAGGTAGCTTGATGTGCTGGCGTCGTTGTAACTAAGATACTCGTACTAGGCGACTAGTGAGTCGTATTCTAAACGAATAAGACTTTCGATTTGTATGTATAGATCATTCGCGATACATACAAATAGTCGAGTTTAACTTGACATTGGCTTTGGAAAGACAGTAGGTTACACAACCTTGCGAATTGACAGGGTCATTATCTACCCGTTATTTTAATTAGTCCATTCTAAACCTTTATATTTGAAAGTTCGCTATCGATAGTCGAAAAAATATCGACTATTATGAATTATGTTCCTTAGGTTGAATGCGCTGCCGAACGGCTTAACTGAAATTGGAAATTTTTATTTTGATATCATTGTTTTGGCCAACAAAAGGTTTTATTATCAAAAAATATGTGTTTTTTTTTGCTTTCACGCCTGTACGGAATTAGCTAAGTCATATTGATTTCAGTGCATATTTTGAGAGATTCTACTTGAGCTACCTGTACCAGGAAATATCAGCAGCAATCATCATTTCGTACAAATTCATTCAATAATTAATCTATCTATACATCTATACATATAATAAAATCGTAGAGAAGTCAAAACTGTACATTGAAAATTTAAAAAAAGTATACTTGGGGCGTGATCTACAATCGATATAGAAGCCAAAATCTGCAAAAGTCTGTTTGTCTTTATGTATGTCCGAGATATCTCAAGAAGAACTGCATGGATTTACTTCAAATTTGGAATGAATATAACTTAGAGGTCGGGTCAACATATAGGCTACATATTATCCCGCTATCACCTACGAGGGAGCAGCTGCGAATCATTATTCTATTATCTTGCTATTCTAACGTCCACGCGGACAACGTCGCGGGTAACAGCTAGTACGTTATAATTATCCGTTTATTTACATAATAGTAATTGTAGAGCGATGACCCCGAGTGTCATAATCAACTAAGTAATAAACACGGCTACATGAAGGTCATTATAGCATTAGGAATAGATCGAACTGAAACAAAAACTATTGAGTGAAGGTGACCTTCAATCACATCACGAGTCATGTAAGTAGGTACTTACTTATATAACAGACAATAAATTAACTTAAGGGATCGAGTTTTAATAAGGTACCTTATTTATATCTTGATTTCAATCACACGGATTTAAAAAGTTACAACCTAAACAAGCAAGTTCTTTGAGACAACAGTTTGCAGTAAAGAATGAGTGTTAAAGGGTCCCTTTCACCACCTACGAATAAGTTCCAGTTAGTTTATTTGGTAGATCATTTCATATATGAATATATAATTTTTGAATTTATTGGACATAATGAAACTGACCCTTACTTAATTATGTTAAAAGAATATAGTACACATTTATAATTCTGCAAGTCTATCAAATACCAAAGGCTTCCTACATTCGCTAAGTAGAACAAAACACTCACCATAACAGAAGTGGCCCCATTAGCCATGGGGGCATAGACCACGTAGGTATGCCCCGTGATCCATCCGACATCAGCGGTACACCAGTAGATATCCTTCTCGCGATGGTCAAACACGTAGCGGAAGGTGGCGGCTGCGTACAGCATGTAGCCTGCCGTCGAATGCACCACTCCTTTAGGCTTGCCCGTGGAACCGCTGCCACGAAAAATTATTATTATTATTATATTAATCATCATCACCACCATTGCAGTCCTGCTGGACGTAAGCCTCCTCCAATCTGCCTGGGCTGCAGGTTGTCCCTGATACACAGGGACCTCCAGAACATAGTGGGTTTTAACCAGTAAAGACTCCTAGCTGTACCCCAGCGGGAATGACCATTTGATGATTTCCCACGAACAAAAAAGGCCTTCTCCAATGAACGCCAACCAACAACAACACTGCCGAATATCTTTTCACAGAAAAACTATATGATACATTCTTCGTAAGCATTTAATAACTAACCTGGTGTACAGCATAAACAGCGGTTCTTCTGGTGTCATCCACTCAGGGGGACAGATCGTCGACTGACCTTCCAAAATTTCATGCCACCAAACATCCACGTCAGAGTTCCATTTGTACTGAAAATATACGTTAACATATAAGATTTATTCACGAATAATATTTGACGAGGTCGTTGATGGTACTTACGAGCTGTCTGACGTCTTCTGGGAGTTTCCCACAAGGAGTCACTCTATCCAGGTGAGGTACTACGATGCACATTTCCACAGCATGATCATACTTGGCCTTAGCCTTGTCCAGTGCCTCGTCGCATGTATTTTTAAGTACAAGCAACTTTTCGCCGCGCCAGGCGCCGTCCGCTGTCACTAGAGCCTTAGCTCTGCAGTCGGACATGCGCTCAGCCAGCGCGTCGGAAGAGAAACCCGCGAACTGGAAAGAGCTCATAGTCTCAGACATAGAAGATAAGACACTTGATTACACCATATTAGTGAAGGACTTGGGTAGTATGGTACCTGATTTGCTCGATTATCGATGTTAATAACTAAAGCAAAAAGTTATAAGACATCCATTATGATAAACGCGAGAGCATAATTTCTAAAATCAATGAAACTCACCACCACAGAATGGACAGCGCCAATTCTAGCACACGCGAGCATGCAAACTATAGTCTCCAATATCATAGGCATGTAGATAGAGACCCTGTCTCCCCTGCCTATGCCTCGCTCGCGCAAGCCATTCGCGAACTGACACACGAGGTCCATCAACTTCATGTAGGTGATGCGGCTGTAATCTTCTGGGTGGTTGCCCTCCCTACAAAACACAGGAAAAGGATAGCTTCAAAATCAAAATTGAAAGATTCGCAAAAGCACCCTGGATGTAGACACAACTACAAAAGTGGCAATATTGCCCTTAACTTCAGCATTATGCTTCACACGCAAAGGAATTCAGCTTCTAGAACCTTGAGGAAAGGTGTAAAGGAAAGTGAACGTTTGTGATTATGTGAGGCTTGAATTTTGGACAATATAATGTAGAAACTAATTGGACACGCTCTGTTTCAGATGAAGGAATTTAGACAACATAAATATGGTAATGATACAATGTTACAACATAGTGCCCACAGTGGTATGGACACTAGAATATGCAACCATGATTGCATTAGTACCCCTCTCGGCTTTAATTAAAACGAGGGGATACAATTCTCCAATCCCAAATTTCATTTCGCTTATAGCTTTTATTTCATCTGAGCTGAGTCCCACATGTCGCAAATATTTTGCTAATCCTATCAAAGGGTTTTAGTATTTGTGGGCTCCCCTACCGAATTAGTTAAAAGGGGTGATATAATGCGTAGTATAATGAAATCGATATTTTAGAGTGCTCGGTTTGTTTACTATCTGTCTGGCAATTCTGTCAGTTTTAAATTCTATAGAAAGGTGAAGGAAAACATTACGAGGTATCCTGGACTATAAAGGCTGAAATCAACAACCCGCATTGAGCAAGCGTGGTGATTAACGATCAATCCTTCTCTGTGTGAGAGGAGGCCTGTGCCCAGCAGTGAGACGATTAAAAGGCTGATGATGATTATGAACTCTATACATACATGTAGTTCACCCCAACTACCTTGTGTTTTCCCTAGCATTAATATCAACGTCTTTATTTAGATATCTACATATAGCGATGTGATAATCTGTATGAGCGACATGATCTCGATAACATAGCAATTTATAAACCTAAACTAGAAGAAAGCGTCAAAATTATGTCATTGTTGATTACATGAATAATGTGAGATAATTCAACACCTGTCGTTGTTTTCTTACCTATATTTCATTAGAACACTAACGTCTTAGTAAATCGAGGTTAATGTATGTATACTTGTTAGCCTACCTCCGTCTAGTTCAAGACTAGTGTCACCTTGTGACATGAATGGAAAGCATGGCATTCGTTTGTTGCTAGATA
Organism: Heliothis peltigera; assembly: GCA_958496145.1. Taxonomy (NCBI): domain Eukaryota; kingdom Metazoa; phylum Arthropoda; class Insecta; order Lepidoptera; family Noctuidae; genus Heliothis; species Heliothis peltigera. The sequence goes on along the minus strand of OY292321.1, from coordinate 12,919,431 downwards.
TGATCTGATTGTTGACTCTATTACATCATTATTGTATAGAGTACTACTAATTTCGATAAGAGGTGCTGCATTATCATTAGAATAAGTGAACACATATGTAATATTCTTACAATAGAGTTGTGAACTAGTCAAATTCAATACTTTCATGGAACTGTCAAAACGGTTACTCTCTATGCAATTTGTATGAAAACGGAACGTATGACGTCACAGATTTTTCACATCAATTCGTATACTTTTTTCAATGAAAAAATTAAAACAATTTTCGATTACATTTAGTGTGTATATATTTAGTGCAGTAATACGTTTGTAATTAATGTAAACAGGTTTTATTATGCTTATTAAAAAATTATTTTCTGTTTAAAACGATAAATTAAACTGACATTATTTTAAGATGCTTTACAAAATAGATATGATAAAGTATTTTATTTTTGACCTAGTCATCATCCCAATTCAGATGTTACAACGATTTAATTGCAAGAATAAGTGGAGCTAATCAAATACAAGAAAAATTACTTTGAGGTATATTATTAGCAAGAGAGATAAGAGCACGCATTGTGAGTCTGATGTTAATTTAGGTAAAATCCAAAAAGTATAGATGTATATTGGAATTTTATATTTGAATTACCTAGCTGAAGCCTAGCAGCCCATTGTCACGTATTAAATAAACGCAGATAGTAATCTATATTGTGTCTATTGTCTCCTGAAGTTCGATAGAAATGATCTTTATATAATAGGTGAGGTAGTTTGAGCCGTAGGTATTATGACATCACCCCTGTACGTACGGACTGATTATATTTCTTTTTCTATTCACTTGTTATAATTATGGCGAGTTTCCATCAAAAATCTACGAACGGGCGGACCTACAAAAAGGCAGCAATACGGGAGTTGACAACTAGTCAAATTCAATACTTTTATTGAACTGTCAAAAACGCTTACTCTCCATGCAACTTGTATGAAAACACAAAAACACAAACTATGACGTTACAGATTTTTCACATCAAGCCGTATACTTATTTCAATTATAGGTATTATCCATGAAAAAATGATATATAAAATTTTTCATGAAATAATGATATTTTGAAAATCAAACTGATATTATTTTAAAATGCTTTACTAAATACATATTTATGATTTATTTAGAAAAGTATGTTATTTTTGACCCAGTCATCGTCCCAATTATATGGAAATTTTTTTTGTTCGCACGCAATTTGTTACTACATATTTGCTAGACTGAGGGCCGGTTTCACCGGTTGCTGATAAGTTCCAGATAGTTTATCTGGTAGATAATTTCATACAAATTCTGTCCCATTTTTAATTTATTTGGTAGATATGGCTATCCGTAACCGGTGAAACTGGCCCTGAGAAGAAACATTGTGCGACAAGGCGCCACACATGTAGAATCTCGCCTTAACAGATCGGGCTTGCATCATTTAACGTATAGTTTACCTTTTATACTTAAACTTTGACCGCGTGTATAAATCTTTACACATTAAAATGATAACTACACCTTATAACGAGGTACGCTAATATATAGGTACCTATACATTTTTTAATTAAGACTTGCTGTGAACGGAATCAAATTTCATAGAATATTATTGCAAAATTTGAGTTTCCAAAAGTTAATTTTTCTTTATAATTTTGTTCAGCAATTTTCACATAATCACCAGTACATTTGTGATGTTTTATTTTATCCATGATACATATTATTGGAAGACAAAAGAAGATAACTATAAATGACTGCATATATCTCACTTCTGGGTGTTAATAAACAAAATATGCGCAACAGCACCGTGAAATCATACAGACGTCAGCATATCAAGCTACCCAAAACTTTGAACAATATGCTTCTCCGTTAATGTAGAAATTTGGCAGATCGTAGTAGCTTGATGGGCTGCCGTCGGTACGTAACCTAATGACGTAGTTACTTCAGTTAGCGGACGATTTTCTGTAATTTACTTTAGACAATGTTCACAAGGCGTCATTCCGTGAACGTTTTGCGCTTAGGTACATAATGACGAATGAGCGAAGTGGTACTTAGTAGGTTGTAAGGCCAGTCACTCAGCTACATCAAGGTTACACACCAAATTAGTCAGACAGACAAACAGACTATATACTGACAATATTGATCATTAATTTATATAAAAGATTGCATGTTGCAGAAATGAAAATGCTGGGTTGGAACTAGGATGCATAAAGTGAGGAATGAGTATATCAGGAGAAGCCTGAAAGAATCGCCAGTGACAGAAATAATGAGAGGTAAGCGTTTTTTCGTAGTATGGGCATGTGAGACACATGCTACAAAGCGTGTGTACATACTACAAGATGTCAAATTTCCTTAATAGATTTTCACAACTTCAATTCAAACGGTTTTTTTTTTCAGTTTCGGGTAACTTGATGTGCTGGCGTGTGTGAATAAAGGCACCTGGCGTAGTATTTACGAAATTATTTTTTGAAAGTTAATAACTACAAAAAATATTTCATTTTATAGATTGATAGAGACAATGTAATTGTCGACTGACCCATACATGAACAGTATTTTAATATTCGCGGATTTATAAGAAAATATAATTCCTAACAATAATCGAAAACATGTAAGCTCAAAACAATGCGACTGTCAAAAACTCCCCAAACTCCATTAAAAAAAACAAGCGCTGACTGCAGGATGCAACTACACGTGTAGTATGCAACAAGTTCGTCAGGTCAACATGCAGAAGCGCACTATGTTTGCGTCAACACTGAGGTCGCTTGCGCAAGTCTTGTGGTCACTACTGTATTGCTAAGGAGCATGTTGCTTGAGATTATTTAGGTTATAATGGCATCCAGACTGACTATCGGCCACGTCGGCTTTTCTCTCTGAGGAGATAAGTCAGCTGCGCATTATGATGGGAAATGGAAAAATTTCGGAATGAAAAGAAAAGAAAAAATGAAATATTTCCAATATTTACTACGCCTGATGATTCCGAAGAACGCATGCGTATGAGTTTTTCTCTATTTCTTATCCAAGTCGGCAGTTAAGTAAAGACATCATGTTTTTTAATTTTAGTTTTTGATTTTTTATTACAAAATTAATCTAAATAACCTAAAAATTTAATTAAAAGAAGGGTCAATTAAAATATTGCGTCATAAAACTCATCCGCATCGCTGTCAGCGGGGATCATGCCCAAAAGGCTGGCCGCATTGCCATGTTGGATGGCAATGCTGATTCGTTGGCCAAAGTATTGACCAGCTAGCTTTGGTCACGTGTGGACTCCACTAAGCGCTTGCTTATGTCTTTAAACAGGCTGTGGGCAGTTGGGCCCCATGATAACATGTAGGTACGATTCTTGTTAAAAAAAAAATACGTTTCGTCTTGCATGCTAGCGTTCAATCCAAGTTCATCACACACACACACAAATCGTAAGTGTGAAAAGGCTTTATAGGTACTACAAGTAAATAAGGAACAATATTTGAGCGACTCAGACCTCGGTTTTTTTAAACTTTAATTTAAAATTTAAAATCTTGAGTACTTCAGTGTCTTAGAAATATCACGCACATTAATTTCATCGTTTGTCTGGCCTACATTAATTGTGTGTTCAGAACTGGGGCCTAATGCTGCTAATTTAGTTTAAAGAACACGCAATTGATATTCAACTGATACTCAATCACGACTCCATGTCGATTGAGACAAATATTCATAAAAAATCCCAAAAATTTTGTTTTCAATCTCAATAGTCTTAACTCAGTTGTTATGTGATTCTTAGTTCAATGGTTATCGGTGTTGCTATTCTAATTCTACCAAAAGCTAAGTGATGAATGATATATTATTTTGTTTTTAATAAACGTTTTGCGTACCAGTGGCAGTTCAAACGTAGACCATTGGTCTTAAATTAGTAATAGAATACCCCATAAGGTAAAAATTGCTATTAAGACCCAATTAAGTTTCAATTGACACAATATTAAATTAGCAGCATCAGGCCCCTGAGTACTGAATGGCAGTTATCTGAACAATTAGTGCTGATTAGAAATCTTACACAGCGTGCTCTCGTATGCAGACAGACAAAGTAACACACACTGTGGGACTTAGCAAATAACTCTTCGCGATAACGTTAACCTTATACCACGAACTGATTAAGTTATTTCATGCGGTAATTAATTAGAAGCTTCATCATTTTTTTTTTGCGCCATTTTTTATCAAGTAGGTACGTTTTATCGTCATTTTTTTTATTGACGATTCGTCTGGCGGGTCTAGTCTGGTTCTTATGGAAATACATTTAAATATTTTTAGAATGAGTACTTTTATCTGTGTGTGTTTATCTATACTTAAGATTCTGCTTGTATGGACGACTAGTAAGTGTAAGATAGTAGGTATACTGCACATCACGATACTACAATCTGTCAAATTTCCTTAATAGATTTTCAATTTGGTCGCTGAAGCATATGGTCCAAAAGTTGTTTGAGTTTTACAGTTTCGGGTAGCTTGATGTGCTGGCGTCTGTACGATCGACTGATGTAAAGGGCTTATCTTAACTATCAATGAGGATAATTATTATTCTGTGTATGTAAGGTCATATTATATACGGTTCGTTTGAAATGGTCGTTGATAGTGAAGTGCGGAAAACTTCTTAAAGAGATTTGTGTTTTTAAGGACCGATTTTTAGTCTGTTGAGATAAAGGAATGAGTTTGGTTTTTTATAATATTATACAGAGATTTTGCGGGTCAACAGGTTGGGTAATTAATTCAGATAAGTAATATCTTCAAGAACCAATCACATATTTAAGGAATGACAGCTCAAAACGGAAATGTAAACAATGTAAGCCGATTAAACATCGTTGTAAGATGATTCTTTTTTATAGTATAAGGCCCAATGCTGCCATCCTACTGGGTATACTCCCGATGGGCAGCGATTAAGAGTAATTTTTGACGCTATATATTAAGGATTTTTGCTACTTGTATCATACATTAATAAAAATTGCAAGTAAATTGTAAATTTGATGTGTATTAGATATTAAGTATGTATAGATAATCGGTTAACAATATATAATAAACTTTTTCTAATTAGTTGTAAGAATGTTACACAAATTATATAAAAGTCTTTGATTTAACATTAAAATTATCCGTTAGCTGTCCTGTGTCGGATGAATCCATAACGTTATCAGTGATCTGCTAGCGATAAAATAGACATACAGACGCTGTACACGTTACTATAGGGATGACCTAATGTCTTCGCAATATTGGCTGTTATCAGCCGTATTTTAAGCAGCTGATTGGAATGATTCAGCGTCCTCCACTCTCGAGTACCTTAAGTAAGTTGTAGTTGGCCGTTGTTAGATAAATAAATTACATAATTTATTTTGTATGAGTTTGTTTCGGTGTTAGTTCTTATTCAGTTAGAAATCATCGGGATATGATCGGGGTCGTCTCGTTTAAAAACACGTACATTGTATGTTAGTTGATAAACGCGTAATTTTATTCGGGAGCGCGCGTAAAAAGGCGCGAAGCACCGTTCGGACTTTCCAAAATTTCCTGACACGTCTGACCTAACCTATTCTATCTATCCTTTCGGATCTGATGAAGTAATCTTCATTGAATATTATCGCTAGCTTCCCCCAGCGGTATCAACAGCGTCCCGTAAGAACCACTATGCGCACCCGGATAAAAAGTACCGTCTAGCCTTCCTCGATAAATGGGCTATCTGCCACTGAAAGAATTTTTCAAATCGGACCAGTGGTTCCTGGGATTAGCGCGTTCAACCAGACAAACAAACTCTTCTGCTTTATAATATTCGTACAGACTTATCTCTGTAAATAGGTACTAATTTCTAGTACTTTTGACCCACTTGAAAAATTTGTTATTATTTTTATGCGAATAGACTATGAAAAAACTGCGCGGGAGTGACGTCAGCCTGTACAATTAACTTAGAACATGGACAAAAGGCACGTCAAGATTTATTCGACGATTGTAACTGGCAAAGTTTTGGAGTCATTTTCCTCATTTCGATTTTCGAACGATAATTTAATATCGAACACAATTATTATGTACATTCTTAAGACGATGCACGTCCTATCGAAGATGGGATACTTTCCACTGAGGGCCTGTTTCACCATCTACGAATAAGTTCCAGTTAGTTTATTTGGTAGAGAATATCATACACATTATCTGTTTCAGTTTTTTAAACTGGCCATTATTCTGTTTTTGAAATGAATAGGTTTCATTATTTACAGCTTAGATACAACAATACCTATTCATAGTCTTAAACTGGACGACGTTTAATTTCTGCATTCAAAATTTCATTTCTAAACCTAAAGGGAAAAGAAATTACATAATTCTGAAAAACTCATCCCAATACGATAGTCGACAATATGTAAATCTATAAACATATGCGTAATAATGTTAGGTACATAAGGATGCATAGCTACATGCTAGATACCGCCTGGGTTAGTCAGATCAGCTCTATCGATTTATGGTTCGTCTAGACACCTGAGGGGGAGGCTGTGGTAGTGCGCCGAGCGAGGGTAGGACGCATCTACGTACGACCAACAGGCACACCAGTTGCATTGCGCGCGCCTCGTACCCGGGAAATCAATTAAGCAACGCGAATGCAGCTCGGAGAGGTCAATGTGCAATATCTAGGCAGGCCTCCGTCACTCCATGTACTTGCGCGCTATAAGTGCCTACCGCCCAGCCGAGCGGTCTCGGTCCGCCGGCGGAGCAAATTCAGTGCGGGTTTCGCAAGCGAAGCGCGCGCACGTCGTTCAATTTTTAACCGACTTCTAATAGTGCTGTTCGTTCGTACGCGTATTACGATGCCGTGTGGTGCCTTATGTGCTGTAGAAGGGTGTAAATGTCGGTGATTTTTCGATTCGTAATTACCAGCTGTTAGCACCAACATAAAAAAAAACTAATTATTTCTTACGGCTTAGTGCCTTATATGAAGTCGGTTCTCTTTTTTTAAGGCTTTTTTTTTTCATTTCTAGTGAACATCTCCGAAGATCATCATCAAACTAAGAAGTATTATACTTATTTTAAAACGTTCTCCTAAATGTAACAAATCCTTTTCTGAAAACCGCATCGATATCGGTTTAGCCAAACGCGAGATTATCGCGCACAAACATACATACCTACAAACCATACAAGTCAAACTTATCAGTTTGGCCTGTACCTATGTGTGATCAACTCTTTTTTTTTAAGTTGGTTAAATATTTTATAAATTATAAAATTTTTAACTGCCACATCACAAATGTCACAAAAGTCAGAACATATTCACAGTTCTCAATAACATAGATAAAAATTTATGTTAATTTAATTTTACCGAAGATGCAGCCCTGCGCTTACTGTGGAATCGCGCGGTGCGAAGCAATCACTGCTGTACGCTTGAGCATTTAGGCGCATTTTAGCATACAGTGGTTGTTGACGCGAAGGAGTAGGCAATTATCGTAATAGGTATTGGAAATTTTCTACTGAGTGAAGTATCTGTTACGTAGTAACTATTCAGTAGTCTGTGATCTAGGTTGCATATTATGCACAAGATAAAAATGTGATTGAATCTCTCAATGGTATGGGGAAAACAGGTACGAAAGTTGCTGATTTTCCAAACAATCAGATAAGATTTCATCTAACTAAAATATAAATATCTCTCTTTGACACATTTTGTATGGAAATGTATGTCAAAGTGTTGTATTTATTCTTCAGATAACAGTTATCAGATGGCATTGGTTGAAAAGCTTAACTAAAAATAGAAATTACCGGTTTGATTTTCCTGTTTAATTATATTGTTTTCTCTATTCACTGTCGGTAGAGTCAAATTAAGCTTTCAAAGCAACAGATTTGTAACTAAATAGCATCCCAAATAATAGCGTACCTAAATTATTATTTGGATCATATTATATCTGTCTAAATATCTCTAAGAATATTCTCATCAAAAAAACATTCTTATACAAATTCGGAGAACAGTAAAAACAGACCAATTTTAAGATTGCTGTTTCAAGCCATTTCTTCCTATATATAAAATGCCTATTTTATTTCAATAACAAATACTATTACCTATATTATGTAGATCTATATGTTATGTTTTATGGACTTGACAACAGCAATTGAAGACTAGTTACGTTGAAGTACAGAACTAAGAGCGAAAAGTGCGAATCCGAGCGTATCACTAGGTACAATAAAATTGACATGAATACCTACATCACGCATACAAAAAGTCGGTTAAAAAGAACAAAAACAATTACTTAGCTATCTAATAAGTATGTTCCTCTATATGTTAATATACAAGTTAGTACACGCGTATTGATTACGTCGATTTTAATGTAATTAGTTTGTGAAACTGTTACGGACATTCTAACTACCTCAGGAAATTTATAAGCGCTGAATACTTTTTATTATGTAGTTTTCATAATATGTTAAGCTGTAATAATACATATTTACATAATATGTATCATCAAGTATAAAGATTGAAGTAGGTATGTATGTGGAAAGAATGCTTTATTTTATATGTATTGCAACAATGATCTATAACCAACGTTAAGACTTCGCTATGCAATTAGCCTGAAGTAATATTACATAACACAGTGATACATGTTCAGCATTTAGAAGCGTTTCCCAGTGGTCTATTGTGTGGCCTGTCTAGCCTGGAGAAAATCAATAAGTTCGCGCGCCGTCTCAGTGCATTGCCGCTCAGCTGTCTATTGATTTTGGTAGCAAGCTGACAGAAAATAACTTACCAGTAGAATGCAATTTTATCGCCATGGCCGTTTCTGACGTTCCTGTCCAGCACGTTGAAGCAGATGTTGGTCTTGGATCCCTCCAGCCATCTCACGAATATGTTCCCCTTGTTTACATTGAAGTTGTACGAGACGATGTTGCCGCGTTGGTACGGTGTTTGCCAGTAGAATTCGTTAGCTAGCTCCGACCAGAATGACTCGGGGTCTTCGAGAGATTCCTTATGCATATTTTGGTATTGCTCAAAGGAAGGCAGGAGAGATTTTTCGACTACATGGTCGCTCGGCTCGTAAACGCGCGACATTGCGAGTAGCGTCGCCATGCTGTCGCGCTGAGAGCTAACTAACGACCTGGGCAAACGTGCGCGCGGGTTTTGGTCTGAGAGCCGACTGACGGCGAGCGAGTAGCGATGACGGACGCGCGCTCGAGTGCGGCCCGACGCTTGGCAGCCGCCGCACGCCGCCCGGAATCGCGAGCGAGGTGACGCACGCATGCAGTGCGCGTGCGCGTACTATGGGCGCCGCTCTCAAAAACACTGAATCAACGCTTATGCTGCCCTTAGGGTTTTCCTTTGAATTTAAGGCACATTAAAACTGCCTGACTGTGAAACTTTGACCCCAACATAAGTATTATATTGTTGACTGTTCATATCTACACGTTTGTAAAACATAGGTCCATTATCTAATAGAAACGTTGTCCTCTCCCTTATTACGTATTCATAATAAATGCATAGAATAAGATACATTGAGAAAACTTAGAACACAAAACGCTAGGTAAATAATCAATAGATATCTACTTATATTTTTTATTAATTTTTAGGAAAAGCTACAGTCACGAAAATGAAATAGTCGGCTGGAAAATTTACCTAACCAAAAACATAAAACAGGAAAACACGTGCATGCAATCTTAGGATTGCTTTATCCCAAATGGCACGTGACTAGGTAGGTACCTGTATTGTATTATCAAAAAAAAATTGAAAGGGTTAAGTATGGGTTTCACAATATAAACAAGTTCTTGTAAACGTGCTGAAGCCGACTTGAAATTTCTTTTTGATATTTCATATTTAAGTTACCCTAATTGACACGACTTGTAAACATGGGAAAAATCCGACTACAGCAGGTATATTTTCTTGAGAACATTATTTTGCTTTGATACCTAGATCTCATGCGATCTGGAGGAAGGTTTTGGGGTGAACGTGGATGGATAGTATGGAGACGACCAAAGAAAAGATGGATGGATTGGGTGAAAGATGATATGGCTAGAAATAATAAAGACGAAGAAGACGCCAGACAGAGAAGCATGGAAGAAGACATGTTGTGCCGATCCAAATCTACACTAATAATATAAAGAGGAAATATTTGATTGTTTGTTTGGATTAAATGGGCAGGGCCGGCCCGTCCATGGAGCCCGTCTGGAGCAGCAGCTCCAGGCGCCAAATCCTAAGGGGCGAGAAAATGGCAATGAAAAATATAAGTTTTTGTTTTAGTTTTTTTGTATGTGTTTACAAAAAAGAGGCGCCATAATTGGATCTAGCTCCATTCTAAAATTTACTTCAGGCCAGCCTACTTCAAATAGGCTCCAGGAAACTACCTGACCGCTTTGAAAATTCTTTCACTGTTGGGAAGCTACACTATCTTCTTTATCTGTTCTGTGGTTACAACAGTCTTGAAAATATAAATATACCTAATACCTACCTTTCGGAAGAGAGGTATAACAGCGCTGTATTCGTTTAATTAAATTATTCACATGTTATCTACGCAAGTTGGCTGCCAGAATGAATCGATATATGTATAATTATCTCCTGTGCTAATTAAATAAGAAATTTATGGATTAACTAACTTCGGTTAGGTTTCGATCGCATCCGGTGGAAACTACTTCCAGCATCTGGATAAAATGTAGCCTGTAAAAAGGTCGAGCCGGTAGTTTCTGAGATACGCGCGTTAAGTTTTAAACAATTATTGGTTCTTTTGATTAAAAAAAATGCAATGATTCCACACGGGCTCTACGTGAGCTAGAGACGCCTTTGTTTGTTTGTTCTCCTTTCAATATTCAACGGCGGAACTGACTGACAGAAAAATTGAGCTGATTTTATGACTTTTCAGGGAAAAGTGCTTCACCCAGGATGCAGGTAAAATTTTTAGAAACACACGGCACAAACACGATACACGTACCTTTATTATGTTTTAAGAAAGAGCTTTTTAATTGTAATAAGTAGGTACCTACATATATACGCGAAAATCTTACATGGGTAAAAAAAAAACAAGAAAGCTTTGTGATAGTGAATGAAAATAATTATATTTGATCCCATGAACCCGTGATCACGTCATTACATTATCATCCCCTATAAGATAATTTATATTTTTAGCCATTATGTCTGAAAATAAAATGGCTAGTTTTTTTTTGTAAATACGTACATATTATACGTAGAAACACCCAGACCAAGTCAAAGACCCATGTTCATGCACACAAATGTTTGACTTATGCGGGAATCGACATTTGTGTGATGAGCATGATTGTTGGCTATGGTCTGGGTGTTATATGTATATATATGTATATATGTGTAAAGTATATGTAGTTTATCAGTTGTGTTAGCACCCTTAACACAAGCTAGTCAGTAGCTTACCATGGGGTTAACCAACCGTGTGTGAAAAAGGTGTCCCGCTATATTATTAAAGTTGATTGGGAAAATTTGACAGTTTTGAGTAGCTTGATATGGCGTCAGTAAGTTTCAAATAAAACAATTGCCATAACAAATAATATTTTTAATTAACAATAATCTTAATTGTCTAATTCGCGAAAGCGTACGTGATGACCAGTCTTTCATGTGTAAGCTACCATGAAATACATAATCCCGAAATTATGTAATTCAACCTCTATACATAATTCTACATAATATACATATTATTTTTACATTAATAACAAAACTTTACCGATGCTGAACAATAATCTTACTAAAGCCGAAATTCCAAACAGACATGAAAGAAACTTTTTAATAACATTTGAAATTGTCGACGTCGGCATGTAATTATTTACCACATCATTATTTGCATTGATTTGAAGAAAGTTGTAATCGTCATAATATACACCGTGACTTTTTAGTCGTCTTACAAAAGTGGTCCACCTAAAGTATCCGACATAAAATACCTTTAGATACGATTATTATTTTTATATCACTAACAATAATTTTAAAAATTAAATTAGAAATATGAAACACTCTATCAAAAATGTTAACGTATCAAACCGTAGAGTATACCTACCCAGTGCATGAGTCGAGCAGATCATTCTTTCTCCATTTATCAGAAGACAAGGGAGTTTCTAACTACGTCTTCCGTCATAATAATGAATAAATATATATTTTTTTATTGTTCAAATCTCATAAATTCATATTTTGTTATTATGAACGTTTACTAGTCATTGGATACATGAACTGGGCTGCTTTTGTAAGACGACTAAAAATCACGGTGTATAGGATCTAACAATACTAGTGCACCATAATGTTTACAGGTCATCAAGTATATGCTAAGGATAATGTTTACCACATAAAAAGTTGACTGTCCTAGGGGTCAACGATCGAGCGCCTTCAGAGATCGAACAATTTGGCGACTTTAATGATAAATTTAATAAAATATGTTGTTATTTTCATGACTTTTTTACTGGTAAACATGATCCTCAGCAAGTTCTAGATGACCTTTAAAAATATGGTGCACTAGTATTTTTTTTCCAATTATCTGTCTACAACTGCATGGATACATGTGATGAAAGTCATAGATATTGAGAAACTAACTTTGCGTTTTAGAACTGGCTTTTGCGTTTTAAAATGACGATATTCACACTTGAAATCAGAGGCATTTATACATTTTTGCATTAATTGAAAATTATAATACTATTTAAGAATTTCTGGGTGTCATACCTATGAACTAGTTTTCAGGATTTTTCCTGTAAAATTAGCTATATACTAGTAGATATCTATATATGTATGTATAAAATGAATTCCTATTTCCCTTGGTTACGGCATCACGCGTGAACGGCTGGACCGATATAACTTTTTTGTCAGCAGAAGGTATAAGGTCTCAATAAGTCCTTTCATTTGATACCGATATTGATTGAAGATATCTTCTTCAAAATTGAGTTCGAAAAATCCACCGTAACATACATACATTGCAAGTTAAATAAAAGCTTTAAAAAAAGAACAACGTCCAATTTTACAACACATCAATTTTACAATTTAACAGTCTAACCAAGGGGTATTGGGTTGCCCGGGTAACTGGGTTAAGGAGGTCAGATAGGCAGTCGCTCCTCGTAAAACACTGGTACTCAGCTGAATCCGGTTAGACTGGAAGCCGACCCCAACATAGTTGGGAAAAAGGCTCGGGAGATGATGATATCAATTTTACAATTCGTACACAAACGTCACTAACCAGTACCGATATACAAAAACGCAAAAGCTTATCCACATAATGTCTGCATTTCTATATGTGTATCTTAAAATACTATGTTAAAGCAACTATTCCAGTCAAAATAAATCTTTTTTTTTAATATATTACGTATACATTTGAAACTTGAATGGAATAGTTTTGTCAGAATGTTTTAAAACTCTATAAATGTCAAATATGTCAAAAAACCAACTTTATGCAGAAAATATTTATAGAAGTGCACCTATTTTGATAAGAAACGGTATATTTTAGCTTGTGTTATCTTATATATTTATTTTGCTAAATAAAAAATATAGTATATAACAATTTTAAGTAAATTTTCGTGCACTTAAAATATTTTTGCAATCGTGGCTTCTATATCTATTATCTAGATGTATTTTGGCTAACTATTGTCAATAAATATAAAAAAAAAATCGTACAAAAAATATATTAAAACTGCTTTGTTATTATTACTCTTCTCTAATCGCATAAAATAAACAGACATAAATAATATTAAGGGCCAGTTTCACAGGTTACGGATATCCACTATCTGCCAGATAAATTCAAAAATAGTACAGAATTTGTATGAAATTATCTGCCAGATAAACTATCTGGAACTTATCAGCAACCGGTGAAACTGGCCATAAGCAACAATACTTATATCTTTACTGTCTTATGGGATAAAACCCAAGATTTATACTACATTAAATATCATTGTTTGAATGTAATAATATTTTATTATACAATATATAGTAAAAAACCCCGTCAGACTAATGATATTAGGTACCAAGAAGATATTTCATTAGTGAAACATCACCCGAATAAAAAATATTTCCTCTTTATCACTATCACTACATAATATAAAACAAAGTCGCTTTCTCTGTCCCTTTGTATGCTTAAATCATTGAAACTACGCAACGGATTTTTAATAGATAGAGTGGTTGAAGATCAAGGTTTATATGTATAATAACATACATTAAATAGTGGAGAAGTACTGTTATTTTTGAGATTTCTAATGTGATGTCGTAAATAATTACATTTTTTCCGCTTACATTGCAAACGCAGGCTGAACCCTACGCGTTTTATCAATATTGTACTAAGTATTGTACACATTGAAAAGATACATTTTTTTATTGATGATATAACCGAAATAAGTATACGGCTTGATGTGAAAAATCTGTGACGTCAAAACTTATTATTTTCATACAAACTGCATACAAAGAAACCATTTTTGACAGTTCAATAAAAGTAATGAATTATTTATTAATGTTACCATAATTAATATATTCATGTTTTATATTTTACCCTTTCGGGTCTGACGAGGTACTCTTTACATATTGCATATACGTATTATATATTTATTTGCATTAATATCCACAGTAATAAATATTCTTCTTCTTTGTTAGAGTATTTTAGTGAGTTTGAACTTAGCTGATTAGGTGCGCAGGAGATTTTTGCCTCAAAGATCTAGTGCGCAAACCATTACCTAACAACAAATTCACCAAGATACTTTTACAATATAAATGTTACATTTAAATAAAACTTTATAAATAAGTTCCAGTGATATGAGGTACGTATTGGTAACTTAACAAAATGGACGCTTACCTATTTAGTTTACAACGATATTATTTAAAATTTAAACTTATATACAAAATTTGAAGTGCCGTTCGTTATTCTCGATAAAACTAGAGAAATTCTGAACCGATTTGGCTAATTTTGGTTTAGAAATATTTGTGAATGTCTATGGTAAAAATTGAGTTAATGTGTCTTATACCTTTTAACAAGTCTCGAATATAAAAATCGTTCTAAACTAACATCAACTAACATTTGTAATATTATTTCAATCTCTTACATTAATATCTATAAAGGTGTTTTATGATGTTAGTCGTCTATTCAACTCTATATTCACCACAAGAAAATAATAGCAAGTCATACGTATATCCTATAAAATTTCTTACGACGCGAGATAACACTTGATCTAATAAAATATATGTTTTACATTATTCTAAAACGTGATAAGCTATAATAGTTATGTCAGTTTTAATAAATAAGATAAAATATTACAATAGTAGTTATTAATAAATAATTCATGTGATTAGGACAATAAACAAACTGCATAAAATATGGTATACCACAGCACTGATGTCATTGTAAGTTTTGCTACGTACTTAAATATTGTGATAATGAGTATGTCACTTTTGAGACACTTGTAAGAGCTGATGAAGCAGTTCTTGAGAACAGTGTACCTTTAGTCATATTTTTTGGCCCCTCGTTAAGTTTTTATGTTATGTTGTGTCCGCTTGGGCGGCTTAGGCTGATGCTAGTTGAGGGCCATCAGTCTTCGTCGGCGAAGTTTGCGGCTGCAGCGCTTCCATGCGGCGCTGAGGCAGTACGCTAGAGCGACGATAGCCAGTAGTGTGAGTGCGCGGCTGCTGAGCGCGGGGCCCGCCTCTGGGCTGCCGGGCCCCCGCGCTGGTGCCGCGCCTGCACCCCGCCATGTGCGCGGCGCTGGTTCCGTGCCTTCTATTTCCAACGCGCCTGTGAACACAATTTGTGTTAGTACTAAGTCCTGTACAATTTTTCTGTTACTTTATATGCTAAAAAGAAGAATGGAGGATGCTTCTTATGATATATATTTTCGTGCAATTTAAGGGAATTTGCAATAATATTGTTAAATGTTATTAGTTATTATTAGCAGATATATATATTGTTTTGTTTCGTTGTAAATATAGTGTTACAATTATGTAATTAGGATAAAAGACAGTTATTGTTTTCGTTTGTTAGCAGTAAGTTTAGTTTTATTCACTTGGTTTGTGTAATGTGTATTAGCTGTAAACACCACTATTGTATTGGTTAATACTGTAATGATAGTGTGTAGATTTAATAATCACTACATAGTATAAAACAAAGTCGCTTTCTCTGTCCCTATGTCCCTTTGTACGCTTAAATCTTTGAAACTACGCAACGGATTTTGATGCGGTTTTTTTTAATAGATAGAGTGATTCAAGAGGAAGGTTTACATGTATAATTTTAGTATCAGCATTGCACCCTTGCGAAGCCGGGGCGGGTCGCTAGTAAATAAATAAATAAATGATTTTTCTGTCATATGAAGTATATCAACAAAGTTATATGATTTTGGTATTAAATATCAGCGGCTAAGATATATTGCTTACATATAACATGCAGTGTTCAAAACGGAACTGTTTTCTTTGACTTTTCTGTCCGACATGTGACATGATAAGTTGTCTAACAATAAAATAATAAAAAAATTGTTAAAAACGCCACATAATACATCGCTCGGAGATCAATTTTAAAACGTATTTTAGGTTGTGTTTTATTACAAACACACAAAAGACTGGTAACACTAAATAAATGCTTGCAAAAGCTAGCTCATAAGTGTGTCCCAAGTGAATGCATTTTATTTAGTCATCCATATTTGCCGAACAAAAGTACCTAACCTTGAACGGTACTACGAAGGTCAGACCGACCCTCGCAGATCGTCCCCTCGGCACATCCCCGCATTACATGAGCGGAGAGATGAACCCCATTGTGCATCCCCCTTAATCACCCTAAGAGATTACAATACCAATATACATAGACTATTCGTACCTTTACTAATATTATTAATGCGAAAATAAATTAAAAGAAAATTTTTTTTTTAAAGCTTTTACAGTCCGCCATATTGGATTTAGAATAACGTCAAATTACTTTTTAAGTTACTCTCAATAAGCCCTTTAATTTGATACCCATATTGTTGAAATTCATTAAAAATAACTACTCCGCCATCTTGGACAGTCCGCCATATTGGATTTAGAATAACGTCATATAATATATCGTGCATTGTCATCTAAACTGAACGTGTATACAAAATTTCAGCTCAATCGGTTGAAGATACCTACTTCAAAATGGAGTCCAAAGAATCCACCGTAACATACATACACGGCAAGTTAAACAAAAGCTTTTAATAACCGTATGTCTGTCACGCTTTCCCTTTAAAATTTGGTGCATACATAGTCGAGAGCCTGAGAAAAGACATAGGGTTTTTTTTAGGGTTATTTGAAGATATCATCTTAATTTATTGTCACAATATTATTTTATTGCAAATTATTTGTTTATTGACCACAGCGACGCGTGGCCGAGTCTGTTAGTTTATCTGTATTCTGTATATAATATGTATTTATAAAAAATTATCCCTATTTCCCAAGTTCACGCCATCGCGCTTGAACGGCTGGACAGATGACACTTTTTTGTTGTGAAGGTTTTTTTTAGAAAAAAAACCCAGGACAACTTCTGTCGGGTCTAACATTGAAGGCACTTACCAATACTTTTAGGATCTGTGGGCTGATGCCTAGGCGCCAGCGTCCTTGCTGAGGGCGGCGCGTGTATTGGGTGGGGCTCCAGGGGCCCCAGCGTCACGCACTCGGGGACTGGCCGGGGCCCACTGCCGTCGGGCGACAGGACCCTCGAGTATACGTGGAGCCGGCCGCCTTCAGCACGTTGAGGTAGTTCTAGTAATAAAGTAATGTATACATGTTTTAATTTTAACAAATAACTTGTTTTTTGTGTCGTAAGTATACTTTTGAGTTCCAAACAAAATTGTGTGGCCGTGACATACGGCGCACGGATGGATGGACAGACAGACATGACGAATCTATGAGGGTTCCGATTTTTTGCCAAATGCTTTTTAATTTATATAGTTAAATTAAATTGTATAAGTAGTATCTACAAGATTATAAATAGTAATATTTATGACATTATAGTACTTGGAATCACCCAACCCATTAAAAAATAATGTAACCAATAATTGAAAACCACATTATTGATGCGTATATTATCTGAGCACAGGAACCAATTTTCTACGACCCGGGAAAAATCACGTAAATCTGCTAACAATACGGTAGATGAAAACTAGTCAAATTCATTACTTTATTGAACTGTCGAAAATGGTCATTTTGAATGCAATTTGCATGAAAATGCTAAGATTTGACGTCACAGATTTTTCACATCAAGCCGTATACTTATTTCGGTTATATTATCAATGAAAAAACGATAAATAAAACTGACATTATTTTAAGATATTTTACAAATTGAATATGATTATGTGAAGTAATATATGAAGTATTTTATTTTTGACCTAGTCATCATCTCAATTAAATAATGCTCCATTCGGTATACCTGAGGGTATGATGTGAACATCTCTCAGTCGGTTCTGACGAGGCGTGGCTGCATCCTTCAGGGAAGATGGCAGATGCCCCACCAGAGCGTACTGCAGTGCGGCCAACAGGAGCCAGTGGCAACTGCGAGCAGCCCCACCTTCCAAGCACGAAGAATCCCCGTACACCACCAGACGCCCAGCCTATAGGTACAATACAAGGAATTAGGAACAGTTCACGAGATAAGAAGAAAAATAGAACATCATCTGCCTAGCCTCTTCTACAGCTATTTTTGGGGTCAGCTTCCAGTCTTAACTGGATGCAGATGAGTACCAGTGTTTTACTTGGAGGGACTGCCTGTCTGACCTCCTGAACTCAGATATCTGGGCAACAATATACCTCTTGGTAAGACTATAAAAATAAAGTTATAAAGACGTGAATTTCTTTGAAGCTGGACGATGTCAGCATTCGTTATTTGATGCAGTTTAATTAAAAAATTGACAGCTTTTTTTACCTTTTGACCGCCACAGTCACGTATAGATGACAAGCCAAAAAGTGTAAAGAACTTTAGTTATGTTGCTCCAATACTGACCCTGGGCTTGTCGCTGGTATCGTTAGTGTAGTCCCTGGTTTCTCCGTCAGTTTGTAGCAGGCCTAATATCGGCACGTCGACTGTCTCCCCGCCACCCGCCGCGCCGCCCCCTCCACCCGGCTTCTCGCCAGACATTATCTAAAGTAACAACAAGTACAACGTAAGGAAATATCGAGAATGTTCGAAAATTTTATATACGGCTTTAATAACTATGGAATGTGTGGAAGAAGTCCATAGAAGTCAACTGGCATACAACCAATTGTGATCGAAAGGAGAGAGTAGACTCTATGAACTAGCACAGACTGAAATCTGGTCATGGTGACAAAAAAATAATGACAAAGAAACTTTAGTTTTTAAAATCGGTAAAAAACTAAGCACCTGTTTTTCTTTAAGAATAAAACTATAATGGCGTCCAGAGTGATTGTTGGCAGCTTTCTAAGGAGATCAGCCAGCTGCGCAAGACATATTATAGTGCACGCACATTAGCGCAGACACAGGTGCACTCTCTATTCCCTCACTCTCATAGTCCGATACGGACGGCAAGCCGATACTACCGTATTGAGATCACAAGCCGACACTCACTCTCTGATGCATGGGTAAATCAATTACAAACTTCCACACTCTGGGCTACTTTATGAAAGTCTCTTAAAACCCTCAAAGCAATTTCAGTCTGACCCGGGAATCGAACCCGGTTTCCAAGTCAACCAAGCCTACTACATCTGGGCTGCTTTATGAGTCTCTTAAAAACCGTCAAAACGGCCTGACCCAGTATTGGAACCAATAGATCACCAATACAGTAGCTTACTGCGCCTAAATAAGGGTACAAATATGTAGTGCGATATTACCTGATGGCCCTGATCACTGAGGGGCGCAGTGATCAAGATTCCGTGTTCTGGAAAACTGTGTATATGCGTCCCACTCGCGTAGTACATGGGGTGGCCTCCCAGTCTGAACGCGCCGTCGAACACGCGGTCACCAAGTGCGACCTGGTGCAACATATTTATGGTTAAAAATCAAAATTAAAAGTACATATGTAGATAGATAGATAGATAATACTCTTTATTCATCTCCCGAGCCTTTTCCCAACTATGTTGGGGTCGGCTTCCAGTCTAACCGGTTTCGGCTGAGTACCAGTGTTTTACAAGGAGCGACTGCCTATCTGACTTCCTCAACCCAGTTACCTGGGCAACCCAATACCCCTTGGTTATACTGGCGTCAGACTTTCTGGCTTCTGACTACCCGTAACGACTGCCAAGGATGTTCAATGACAGCCGGGACCTACAGTTTAACGTGCCATCCGAAACACAGTCATTGGTGTCCAAGATATACTTAGAAAGTACATACAGACTTAGAAAAGTTGCATTGGTACTTGCCCGACCTGGAATCGAACCCACGCCTTCACACGAGAGGTTGGCTCTTTTAACCATTAGGCCACCACGACTTTTTATATAATACTATTTAGATAATACTCTTTATTATGAACACCAATTTATTTAAATAACAAAGAAAACTTAACATTAAAAGAAAAGGTAACAGTGACATAATGGGCGGTCTTATTGCTAAGGCGATCTCTTACAGACAACCTTTGGATGGATTGAGACGAGAAGAAATAACCATAATGCAAGTGTATTTTTAGTTTTTTTTTTTTAGTTTTAAAATAATATTATTCTTATATTGATTGTTTGATAAAATAAAAGATAAAAAGAATTTTTCCTTTAGGTTTCTTTAGCATGTACTAGATGACCTGTAAAAATATGGTGCACTGTTATTGTTAGACCTTATATAATATTTTCTTGGACGTGGATCGCGCATTCTTTACATACTTTCTAAGCGCAAGAAAGCATGTATTCCTAGATAAATGATATTTATTTTGCAAGTAAGTTGAACACTTTTACAGGCTAAGAGATCAAGATAAACATTAATTTGTTGGAAAGCTTATTAATTACATATTATTATGCATTATTACCTGATACATGCTGAGCAGGTCGTTGAGGGCTGGCACGTTAGCGCCACCCGTTTCTGGTATCCACCTGAAATAGAAACCAATATCTGACCAATTTTCTAAACGGTTGGTACAACAATCTATAGTAACATTATAAAGAGGAAATATTTGATTGCTTGTTTGCAATTTCATAAAGTACTTGCTGTATTTTGGACTCCAAAGAAGTCTTTCTATCTTAAATAAATTAGGCAGTGATATCAGCAGCATGCGTGTGCCTCTTACATCGCAAACCTCATTCAAAGTCTTAACCATGCATGTCATCATCATCATCAGCCTTTTTATCGTCCCACTGCTGGGTACAGGCCTCTTCTCAAACAAAGAAGGATTGAGCGTTGATCACAACGCTTGCTCAATACGGGTAGGTGGTTTCGGACTTTACCGTCCAGCTTTGTCGGTTCTGACTTGGAATTGAATCCGCACAGTCATACTTGAGAGGCTGGTACTTTAACCACTAGGTCATCACGAAGAAACTCCTTACCATTGTCGAGTATTCTCATCATAAAACTTGACATGTCGCAACAGGGACGCATTGTACCAGTCGGCGAACACCACGAGCGACATGCCCGCGTCTACGGCTCTCTTCAGCGCCGCCATTTCTTCAGGGAAATACTCGTCTTCAGGGTCCACGAGGAGTAGGGCACCGTATAACGATGTGTCTATACAGGTTAGCGGACAACCTGTGGATATGGACATTAATATTAATAACTAGCTGTTGCCCGTGACGTCGTCCGCGTGGGCATTAAGTGATTAAACATTCAACCCCCCCGGCCCCGTACATGATAGCGTGATAATATGTAGCCTATATGTTGACCCGACCTCTTAGTTATATTCATGCCAAATTTGAAGCATATTCATACAGTACTTTTTGAGATTATCCCGGACATACATACAGACAAAAATTCTAAAAACTATATTTTTGGCTTCAATATTGATTGTAGATCACGCCCCAATTTTTTTTTTAATATTCAAAGTACAGTTTTGACTTTTCTATGATTTTATTATATGTATAGATAATGTATAAATAACCGCGTTGCCCCCTTGTTGCGACTTAGCGACTAGTTCCCGGGGGTCCGGTAAGTGAGCTGGCGAGTCTCCTCCTGCCATTTTTACATTGTCATCGGCAGTAAAATTATTTGTTCTCAGTACCTTAGCCACGCCACCCCCCCCCCCTTTTTGCGTTGGGTAAAAAAAAAACAAAATATTTGCCGTTAGTTATACTCACCCATAACCTCGAGGTAGAATCCATGTTCTCTCAAGCGACGGTACATGTCGCGGAAATTTGTGTGGACATGGTCGGCGTGCCAGTCAAGGGGATCATGTTTAGCACGAAGGTCATCTCTTGGGAAGTATCCCCCTGGGTAGCGTAAACTATGGAATTGGTCCCATAGGAGGCGACGGGAACGCACTGGTACTGGGATCACGCGGCCTCTGCACAAATATAATATACTAAAATTTACGACTCCGTTGGCGCAAAAGTAAACACACCGGACTGCCGAGCTGAGGGTCACGGGTTTGATGCCCGGCACTTTGTGTGTAGGTATACTTGTTGGTTGTCAGGGTGTTATAATATGCATTTATAAGTATGTATTGTGTATCTGTAAAATATATAGTCTATCAGTAGTGTTGGCACCCATATCTCAAGCTAATCAATGCGAGAATCGAACCCACGACCTCCAGCGTGGCAGGCAGATTCACTTACTACTACGCCATCTGGTCGTCAAATTAATAAACCATATAATACTCAATATGGTGTAAAATATTATAGGCTTTTATTACTTTACTTATAATTTAAGAATGGTCGTTATAAGCAGTAGGATAAATAAAAATGGCGGAGCTGAGTTCGCAGAGCCGTCTAGCATAATACACAAATACCAACTAACAGTATTAAGTACAGACGCCAGCACATCAAGCTCCCCGAAACTGTCAAATTTTCCAATCAATATGCACTTTATTGCTCAAGCATATGGTTCAAAGTTGATTGGGAAAATTTGTCATTTTCGAATAGCTGGCGTCTGTACATAGGTGTGTAAAAGTTAGTTAGACAGAGAGAAAAATCATATATTCACACATAAAGCGACACAAAAAACAACAAACAAATAAAAAGTAAAAAATAAAAACAACACAAACGCTGTAATTGTGTCTGATACTGGGTGTAAGGGACTGCCCTTGATGCCTTGACTGATTTTGAATCATATTTCACTGGAATTTCTCTCAGGAGTTTTTCATTTATATTGCAATTATTCCGTATTTTTTCTTTCTTTCAATGCAAAATTACATTCTTTGCACGCAGAACTATTTTTTTTTATATGCTGGGTGTAAGGCTGTCCCTTACACCCAGCATAAATACTGTGTCTCGAGCGCTCAGGCACTAGACAATTGTTCATTCGCTATATAAAAAAAAAATACATATATATATCACAATTTTAATGCTAAGTAATTCGCAAAGGCTTATTATTTACGCATAATCTATTATGTACTTTCCCATGGTGTGTATATTTACCGTATAGGCAGCGTGAGTGTCGCATTCTTCATAGTTTTCTCTCCGGAATCATCGTAGCTTTCAACCGTTACATTCACGTGACCCTGGCGAATGGAATTATAATTATTTAACCAACAAGAATTCACCATATCACGTCACAGTCAATTATTTTTAATCTATATATGTATATAAAAATGAATTGCTGTTCGTTAGTCTCGCTAAAACTCGAGAACGGCTGAACGGATTTATCTTATCTTGGTCTTGAAATGTCTAGGGAAGGTTTAAAAGGTGAGAAGAGTAGGGTAGATTAGGGTAGAGTAGGGAAGAACGCGAGCGAAGCCGCGCGGGCAAAAGCTAGTAACGAATAATTATATTTTGACGACCCCGATGGCCCAATGGTAACCACGCCGAGCTAAGGGTCCCGGGTTCGATTCCCGGCATGGTCGACCTTTGTGTGATGAGAATGCTTGTTGTCTGTGGTCTGGGTATTATAATATTATCTATGTATTTATGAAATACATACGTGTAAAGTATATGTAGTTTATCAGTTGTGTTAGCACCCATAACACAAGCTAATCAATAGCTTACCATGGGGCTAACCGACCGTTTGTGAAAAAGGTGTCCCGATATATTATTTTATATTATTATTTTTCAACGGCTGTTAGCTGTTAGCTGTCAAAAATATGTCAATTATGTACGAGAAGTTGATTGATAAATGCGATTGATAAAGTGTATTTCTTCTGGATTTTTTTTTTTTACTCTTCATATTAGTCAAAATAATAAAAAAATGCTGTTTTGCCACCAAGTTTATTGTAGGTATTTATGGATGAATTCTTAGTTTGGCGCTGAGGGCATGTCTCTCTTTATTTGACGTGGCGTTTAAAAGGTTACGATCAATTTACCTCAATGATGCCGTCGAAGTCGGCGCCATCTTCAAGTACTGAGAAGCTGAGAGCCAGCCACCCTGACCAGGGCCACAGGATCTGGCTGTACTCCGCCGACACCGACATCAGTACCCCGTGGGGGAGGTGGGGATGCCATGTTACTTCTTTCTGTAAATATGTACGAATATATTGTGTAATTACTGTCTGAATCTCTAATAACGAAATTAGTAACAAAGTGTTTATCTAGAATATAAGTTCTCGTTTAATATAAGTTTCGTATGCCCACAGACAAAATGTAGCGAACTTCCTGTAACCCTAACTACTATATATTGTACACCTACATTGACGAATAAAAATATTTGATTTGATTTGATAACTCTGTCTGTCTATCACGCTCAAACTACTGAACTCATTTAAATAATATTTGGTAGACACACAGTCTAAAGCCTGTGAAAGGACATAGGCTACTTTTTTAACAACTAGTTATTATATACATATTTGACTGCCTCGTTGGTCTAGTGGTCGCAAGGCGCGACTGCTGTGCACGGGGTCTCGGGCCGAAATCGCTTTGTGAGTTTTGAGAAACTTTGATAAAGCAGCCTGGAGTCTGGAAGTTGGTGATTGATTCACCCGTGCATCGGAGAGCACGTAAATGTCGGTCCTGCGCCTGATGTCTCTCCGGTCGTGTCGGATTGCCGTCCCATCGGATTATGAGAGTGAGGGAATAGAGAGTGCACCTGTGTCTGCGCGAATGTGTGTGCACTATAATATGTCCTGCGCAGCTGGCTGATCTTCATAAAAGAGAACGGCCGCCGTAGTCGACAATCGGCCTGGATGCCATCATATACATAATATCCTACCGGCAGTGTCGGCTGTCCCTTACACCATGTAGGTATGTTTTAACTAAGTAACTAAGTACAATAACAAATCCTATGGGTCCTCTTGTAAATTCAACCAAAGAGTAATCGCATGTTTTTTTAAACGAATCAAAAAGTTAAAATTTCCATGCAGAAAGTAATATGTACGTAATTATAGTAACGATATAATTTTCTATTACAGAATGTGATAACTGTGCCTAATTGATTAAAACGCGTGAAGATTAAAATTACCTCGATGAAGGCGAATAAAATACAATTGCCACAATATTTTTCAGAGGAAAAGAGATGGAATAGAAGGCTTTTTTTATTAGAATCTCTATTTTTTTTTTATCTTCTCGCTATTCCGACTCGCTAGACCGCAGTATTGATGACAAGCCAAAAAGTGCCCAGCTCGCCACGGTCACGACTACGTGACAGACTTTTAAAGTTCAAAATTAATAGTCATTTTGAATTGATATAATTCCGAACTCACTACGATATACATGGATGAATTCTTAGATTGGCGCTGAGGGCACGTTTTTCTATTTTTGACGTGGCGGTCAAAAGGTTAAACGTGAATGTATAATGTGAACTCTTTCAGACATTAAGCTATTGAACGGTTTTTGATGAAACATAACAGTAACAGCCAGCAGGCTATTTTTAATCTGCTAGTGGGAAGTAATTCCTCCGAGCCTAGCTTATTCTACAAATAATTTTACAAATCAGTTGGAAATATGCACGAAAAAACATAAAATCATAGACGTGAAATGAGAACCTCCTTTTTATCAGTCGGTTAAGGAAAAAACACCTCCTGAACGTAACAAATACTTTCCCGAAATCGCAACGAAATCACGCACAAATATTATATACCTACTCCTTTTTTTAAGTTGGTTAAATACTCTGAACTGATGACATACTAACCACTCTCCCAGAAACGCCAAGGCCGTTGATAACAGTGACGTTAGCTATAGTGGGCTGTGCACTATAGTACAACGGCTGCGTGCAATAAGGCCACATGTATTGGCATTCAGTCAGGTCGATGTAGCTTGGACTCAACGACGCTTGAGGCTCGTACTTGCGGAGAAACTGGAATTTAATATATTGTGTTAAATTTTAGAACATTTTAGTACGGAAATAGCCTTTTGTAAGAAATCATCAATCTCCCGCTAAGGGTGCAGCTGGAGGGAGTGTCAGACTCGTACTAACTAAAACTATATTCCTTACAGAGGTCCCTATGTGTCAGGGCCATGGGAACTCTTGCGAACAACCCACAGCCCCGGCAGATCTTGGCCCTACAGAGTCCAGAACAATCAAACTGTTGAACATATGCCTTCCCTTATGATTTTCAAAAGGACGGGTTGCAAGCGTCCTGCATACAACCGAAAGCCAACCAAAACCGATGGCTTATTTTTTTTCTTCGTTACTTAGTAGAAGTATGCTGACGGCGAAATCATTACAAATGATGAGCCACTTAAATTTTCGACAATTGGGATGATGACTAGGTCAAAAATAAAATACTTCATCATATTCAATTTGTAAAACATCTTAAAATAATGCCGGTTTATTTATCGTTTTGAACCGAAAATTGTTTACATTTTTTATTGATAGTATAACCGAAATAAGTATACGTTTTGATGTGAAAAATCTGTGACGTCAAAACTTAGTATTCCCATACAAATTGCATATAAAATAACCGTTTTTTGTTATCCTAAGCTTCATCTCTGAAGGATCTAATACAGTCGGCCAAAAAAGTGAGACAAAATATCTTTAAGGTTCTCTCTTCAACGAAGCATGAAAAACGATAAACAATGAGAACACACGATTGACAAACTTTGTATATATTTTTTTTAAAGGTTCAAGCAAAAATTTCTGATCTTCATACCTGGTAAGCACTAATAAGGTCGAGTTTCCCATGGCCCTGCTCGAACATGTTAGGTCCGTGCAGGCGCAGCGCCGTCATGCACAACGCTTGCTTCACGGCGGCAGGCGTCAGATTGTTGCGAGGGACCCCGCTAGCTAATAGCGCTATCGCTCCCGCCACTACTGGCGAGGCTACCGATGTACCTGGATTATAACAAAAAAACCAATCATCATCCTAGTCTATTCCTAACTATGTTGGAGTATGTATGCAGATGTGTATTAATATTTAACATAGAACAACTGCCTATCTGACCTCCTCTCCGATATCCTTTGGTAAAACTGGTAGAAAGACTTTCTTCTCATTGCAAAAATGTTCAAATTATAACCCGCCTTCCGATACACGATCTGAACGCGCCAAGCGTTGCTTAAACTTAGCCCTTAGCTCATGAAGCTGTTAATTAACTTCGAGCTTTACACGAGGTCTTCGTGTGAATATGGAATGAAAGAAAAAAGAAAGTAAAAATAAAGCTTTCACTGGAGTGAACACGGATCCAAGTGAACCGTCTCATATCATATTGTATAGCCCCGCTGAGGGTGCAGCTGCAGGGAGTATCAAACTTTTACGGACTAAAACCTTTCTTGTACTATTTGTTCCTTTTGCAGGTTTTTGTATGCCAAGGCCGCGGTAATACGCGATCTGATATAACCTTTTCAAGGACCAGTTTCACCGGTTACGGATAGCCACTGCATGAAATTCATCATCATCATCTCAGCAATAGGACGTCCACTGATGAACATAGGCCTCCCTTTTAGATCTTCACATATACCTGCTGGAAGCGACCTGCTTCCAGCGTCTTCCGGCGACCTTTACAAGCACCTGCACCTGCATGAAATTATCTGCCAGATAAACTATCTGGAATTTATCCCCTAAGCAATATTCGGACGCGCGCAGTTACTCCGTAGAGTATAAACATCAAAGGCTGTAAAATTAAAAAATATCGCAAATTGGGATGATGAGTAGGTCAAAAATAAAATACTTTATCATATTCAATTTTTAAAACATCTTAAAATAATGACAGTTTCATTTATTGTTTAGAACCGATTTTTTAAATTTTTTTTATTGATAATATAACCGAAATAAGTATACGGCTTGATGTGCAAAATCTGTGACGACACAACTATGTAAGTATTCTCATACAAATTGCATACAAAGTAACCGTTTTTGACAGTTCAATAAAAGTAATGAATTTGGCTAGTTGTCATCTACCGTATTGTTTATTGTTGATTCAGAATAGACACCCGGCTCATAACATATGAACTGAGATCTTCATCAACAATCGATCGTACGGTGCATGTGTATGTAAACGGCACACACAGGTAATACCAACGTTAAATTCATAACAACGTGTTTGATGTGATAACGTCTAAGGGAAGGTTCATCTGATCATCTCCCGAGCCTTTTCCCAACTATGTTGAGGTCGGCTTCCAGTCTAACCGGATTTAGCTGAGTACCAGTGTTTTACAAGGAGCGACTGCCTATCTAACCTCATAAACCCAGTTACCCGGGCAACCCAATACCCCTTGGTTAGATTGGCGTATCATCAGTCGCACTTACGTATCATCGGTTGAGTGTGAACAGTCAATTGTTTTTCTATACATTCGTCTGTTCTGGCGTTACGCGACCGATAATACGCAACCCATATCCCGTCAGAAATGAACCTTCCCTTATACAAGAGATGGAAGCCGATAACCCTGCGAAGCGATAACGACGCGACGACTAATTATTGTATTTCTGACTTCCGCCAACTTGGCTACACCCACTTCCCGTAGGAACAACTCCGCGCACCCGGACAAATAGACTATAAGCCCCTGTATAATACCCTGAAAGAATTTTTCAAATCGGACCTTAAGTTCCTGTTTCTGTGATTAGCGCGTTCAACCAAACACAAACTCTTCTACATCAGTATATCTTACTAGCTGTCCCCAGTGGTTTTACCTGCATCTTTGGTTCTTGCTCCGCTCCCGTGTGTCTTAGCGTGATGGTAAACAGCCTATAGCCTTCCTCGATAAATGGGCTATCTACCACAGAAAGAATTTTTCAAATCGAACCAGTAGTTTCGGAGATTAGCGCGTTCAAACAAACAAACTCTTCAGCTTTATAATATTAGTATATGTTATTGAACGAAATAAGTTAAAAACTAAATTATTGTTATTTGAATACATACCACTGAGTGACCGACAGCCCCCGGTGACGCTGGAGCCGCGGACTCCACTACCGTATGTCACGATATCCGGCTTCATGCGACCGTAGCCCTATAAACACACACACATTTACCAAAGCGATCACAAGAGGCAAGCCGTGAGCCAACGGGTCGGGCCTCTCGGCAATTGCATCTCCCCCATCTGCCTAGCCTTTTCCCAAGAGTTGGGGTCTGCTTCCAGTCTTCCAGCTGAGTACCAGTGTTTTATGTGGGGCGACTGCCTATCTGGACTCTTCAAGCCAGCTACCTGGGCAACCCGATACCCCTTGGTAAGATATTCTGTATTTCCAGCATCGAATTTTACAGGTAGGAAATAAATATAGGCGAATGATAGCATCCAGGCCTATTGTCGACTACGGCGGCCGTTCTCTTTTATGGAGATCAGCCAGCTGCGCAGTGTCAGGACAATCAAATAAACCATAGTTCCTTACGTGCGGCAGTTCCCAGGTAGTCATGCCCCGGGAGGAGAACTTCGCGATCCTGTCATCAAAGCCAATGCCTCCCACCCCGATGACATCCATCTGGTCTGCCGGGTTGTTAAGGGTCCCATACAACGGACCATCGTTGCCGATAGCCGAAACCATGATCACCTAGGAAAAATGCAATCCTTAGGGTCGGTTCATATCTGACGTAAAATACGCCGAACGTATCATCAATTTTATTGTACTAACGTATCATCGGTTGAGTGTGAACGGTCAAGCGTTTTTCTATACATTTGTCAGTTCTGGCGTTACGCGACCGATAATACGCGACGCATATTCCGTTAGATATGAACCGACCCTTACATATAAATGCGAAAGTAATTCTGTCTGTCTGTGTTCACGCCAAAACTACTGAACAGAATTAAATAAAATTTGGTAGACATATAGTCTAGAGACTGAGAAAGGACATTGGCTACTTTTTATCCGGGTTAGGGGGAGTAGTTTCCTCAAGCGGCGGGTTGAACCGCGGGAAATATCTAGTCAAAAATAAAACTGCACTTTTAAAAACACAGAGAACCGCAAGAAATAACTAACAACTATACATATATGATGAAACAGTCTTTATAAAGTATGAAAAGTTCTGGCTACCAAAATGGTATGGGAAAAGGTACGAAACTCTTCAGACAATTAGAAGTTTGAATAGCTAACAGGTAATATTCCGATTTGAAAAATCCTTTCAGTTTCAGAAAGCCCATTTATCGAGGCAGGCGAAGTACCCACGTGATGCGGGTGAAGCCGTTGGCGAGAGCTAGTATATAAATATAACTTACCTTATTAGCACTGAGCTCCCAAACTTTATCAACAAAGGGATGGTCCATGAAATCAGGGCCTCCAATGCTCAGATTCAGTACATCGATCTTGCGCATTATGGCGTAGTTGAAGGCGTCCAAAAACCATGAAGTATACGACACCTGAACAAGAAATCATAGCTGTCATTTAAACATAAGCAGTCTCTATTACTTATAATTATTTTATGAGGAAAATTGAAGTGACGTCATCTGTTAAAAACCAGATAGACAGAACATGATATAAGAATGTTCTATAAAAGTTTTGAGCAAATAGGGATTAGCGCAATCTCGCGCATCTTAGTCGACCAGATAACTTGCATAGGAGCAAAAATCTGCAAAGGAGATGAGATATTGACATAAGCTGTAAGAAATATAATAAAAACAATGTACCTTAGTACATAAACTGCGAAGTTAGCCTCAACTAACCAATCGCTAAATTATCGAGTCTCAACTGATATTGTATAATGTCTAAACATACCTGATTATCAGTAAAAACGCGAAATATGTGCAGGTCGGCATCGGGCGCGAAGCCGAGACAGTCGGCTCGGGAGGCGATCACCCCTGCCACGAATGTGCCGTGCCCAAGCGCATCGTCAAGCGTATTCTCCCCCGTCCAGTCGGTTCGCTCCCTTATGCGACCGAAGTGGGGGTGATTTCGAGCCAACCCCGTGTCAAACACAGCTACTCTTATACCCTCGCCTGGTGACAAACGAAAAATTTGATGACAAAAGAAAATTATAGGTCGTTTCGTCATCATTACAATATCTCTCCCAATGAGTACCTTCCTTTTCTGTTTTTTGAAAATCTTCCGTGTCCTCAGGAAACTCCTTCGCGTACGTGAATAAAACATAGACTATGTTCAACGGGGATAGTGAAGCTTCCCAACAGTGAAAGAATCTCTCAAATCGGCCAAGTAGTTTCGGAGCCTATTCAATTCATACAAACAAACAAATATTTCCTCTTTACGATTGGCACGTTAAACTGTAGGTCCCGGCTGTCATTGAACATCCTTGGCAGTCGTTACGGGTAGTCAGAAGCCAGTAAGTCTGACGCCAGTCTAACCAAGGGGTATCGGGTTACCCGGGTAACTGGGTTGAGGAGGTCAGATAGGCAGTCGCTCCTTGTAAAACACTGGTACTCAGCTGAATCCGGTTAGATTGGAAGCCGACCCCAACAAAGTTGGGAAAAGGCTCGGGAGATGAAACAAAATATTTCCCCATTAGTCTAGATAAAGTAATACTCACCAGTGACACCAAGAGACCAAAGTAAGTCGGCCTTCAGCACCGACGTTATTTGACGTGGAACTGTCCGCAAAAGTTTCCTGGACGTGTAGCCGCCATTCTGTTGAATATTACACAGTTACACCCTCCCTCGCATTCTACACGTATAACACAAAATCTTCATGAAGTCAGTTCAACATTCACTAAGTATAATAATCAAATAAAGAGTGGGGTTCTTATTCAATAAACGTGGTTTCCTTCATACGCCTGGCCGCCTGATCTTATTTTATGTTCATATTTATAGATACATATAAATATAACCCCACTCATATAAGGTCTAACAAAACTTGTGCACCATATTTTTATAGGTCATCCAGTAAATGCTAAGGATCATTTTTACCACTTACAATAAAATTACCCTTGTTATATGGAGCCCCCTAAAATATTTATTTTATTCTAGTTTCAGTTAAAGCGGCAAAAGAAACATCATGTATCAACTATCTTTTTGTGTCTTGTAGTGATGGTTCACAGTTCAGGAGATGTAGCTTGTTGACAGTCGTACAGACGGACAGCGACAGACAAGTCTTAGTAATAATATCTCCCTTTGGATAGATAGAGAACCTTAATCTACACTATAAAAAAGTAGAAGGAGAAAACAGGACAACATCTGTCGGGTCAGTTAAAAGTCAATTAAATAAAAAACACAAGACATGGCAAATTGATTAATTGCTTACCTCACGCGGTTGCCGGAGAGAATGCAGGGCACGTGCGCGATGATTGCGCCAGCCCGCATACAAA
Organism: Heliothis peltigera; assembly: GCA_958496145.1. Taxonomy (NCBI): domain Eukaryota; kingdom Metazoa; phylum Arthropoda; class Insecta; order Lepidoptera; family Noctuidae; genus Heliothis; species Heliothis peltigera. The sequence continues at coordinate 12,886,945 of OY292321.1, read as the reverse complement.
CACCCGGCTGGACCACAATCATCCTAGAGCAACGATATATCATTTGTACTCAAATCGTTTATATACATTTTACTGCCATGTACCATAGTCATACTAGAAAGTATTTGAGGCTTTGGAGAAACTAGCAGGGACCCCATACCTGGTTAAAATATAGTTTGACTCACCCGGGGTTAGTGTGGCATCCCAACAGGGATAGATTTTTTAATGCGGTTACTTTCGAACAAACAATCAAATCTTTTCTCTAAATTATTATTGGTGTAGACTAGCTGTTTCACTCGGATTCGCCCACACCATGAGGGATATATAATACACATAAAGCCAGTGGATAAATCACCCGCTCAATAAAATGAGTTACAAACATATTTTGTACCACCAGTAATTCACAAAGAAACATACTTTCTTAATACTTCCCCCCCCCCCCCTTTAATATGCAATCGACTGAGTCATAATCCGATGTTTTAGCTTTTAATTATTATTTAGAGGGAAATTCGTGCAAATTCTCTTTCTTAATTCTAAAAATGTTCCTAACTTTTAACAAATAGAAAGTGTCATGTACTACCCTTTAATTATTGGCCACCGTAACATTAAATACAAAATGGCGACAAAACAGCTACAACAGCATAACATGTTTTCCCAACAACCTTTAAATAACAAATGGGATATTACCTCTCTTATATATTTGATGGTCCGAGTGACTTGTCGCTGTGCGGTAACCCTCCGAATAGCTGGATGGTCTTTGAGAGCATCCAACGCTCGCCTGCCACCATCTTCAAGGATGATCACATCAAAGTCACTTGGATATTCTCTGGCTGGGTTGTCACGTCGCAACAGAGTCCAGTTTGATATCTGTAAGCATTTTACCATGTAAGTTGATCACTGAATAATTCCTTAAAAATAATAGAAATTCTACCCATTCATCCATTTATACATATGTTCTAAAAGAAATATTAGTTTAAGTAATTTGTTTTAGCTTGTCTATAATGAAAGAAAGAAGAACTAGTAAAAACTAATAGTAGTTAGTGTATCTGCCTGCCACACTGGAGATTTTGGGTTTGATTCCCGCATAAGTCAAACATTGGTGTGCATGATCATGGGTGTTTGATTTAGTCTTGGTGTTCCTATGTATGTATTTAAAAAAGAAAAGTATATAAGTATGTTTGTCAGTTGTATAGTACAAGCTCTGCTCAGTTTGGGACTAGATGATGTTGTGTGAATGTGTGAGGAATATTATTAATCTTACTATGATGAATTTTGAGATGAGAGTAGATAGAGAAGTATGGGAGAAAAAGAGAGAAAGAAGCATGGCAGGCAGGTTCACTAACCACCACACCATCTGATTGTCATCATTCATCCTAACTTCATCATTTCCCGAGCCTTTTCCCAACTATGTTGGGGTCGGTTTCCAGTGTAACCGGATTGAGCTGAGTGCCAGTGTTTTACAAGGAACGATTGCTTATCTGACCTCCTCAAACCAGTTACCCGGGCAATCCAATACCCCTTGGTTAGACTGGCTTCTGACTGCCTGTAACGACTGCCAAGGATTTTCAATGACAGCCGGGACCTACAGTTTAATGTGCCATCCGAAACACAGTCATTGGTGTCAAAGATATACTTAGAAAGTACATAGAAACTTAGAAAAGTTGCATTGGTAGTTGCCCAACCTGGAATCAAACCCACACCCTCATACTTGAGAGGTTGGCTCTTTAACCGCTAGGCCACCACTACTTTTACCATTCATCCTAACATGTTATTAAATAATTATGTGTTGAATTAATAATAATATTATGTAGTATTTTATGGAATGGATAAAGTTTGATTCATTGAGATAAACAGTATCATGAAAATTATATAAATCTTAGTTTACATTATTTAATGATATGAATGACTAAGGATAATAAAACCACTCACTGTCAGTAAAGTCAATTGAAACAATCAATATCTTTATTAGTTAATTATTTATTAAATAGATCATTACATGCATTGGATTGTCAAATATTAGTTATACAGGTTATTAAACCTTACATCATTTAATTTAATGATGAACTCACCCCTGCATTCCTCAAAGCTGCGCTGACATAGTTCTCTCGAGTCGATCGTGGGAAATAACCCTTGTATGTTATTATATGTTCACTACTCACTACATCTGAATTGAATTCGTAATGTACACGCTCAGATGATGTAGAATTGCACACACCGTCTACGTTTATTGCCTCCTCATCTCCAGAGGCTAACAAAACTAATTGAAGAACAGCTATAAATTTAAAAAGCTCCAGACCCATTTTCAACGCGTAAGACCACGGTAATGGAATTGCATTATTATTTTACCATATTAATTCTTGTAAGGTACACACACACTTCAATTATTTATTTACGTTTTTTTGAATAATAATGATATTAAATAATTTTAAAAAATTGTAGCCGGCACATAAATCCTAGACGCTGATTGTGGAAAGTTGATGAAAGCAGAAATGAAATGTTGTTCTATAGGAAAAGTCAAAATAGTATCATCTGCCAATAAATGTCAAAGTCGAACGTCAACTGTCATGTTTACCTACTGTCAAAAATTATGGGAAGTTGCCAGCATTTGGCCCATTTCAGATTTTAGTTGCCCACCATTTTTTATAATTCGGTGTCATTTTTTATAATGTAGCGGGAGAGGTAATTTTATGATCTGCCACTCAAAAAAACTTAAAAAAACTGATAGGTACTGGACTGGACCGGTACCATGGACTTAATATTACCTATCTAACAGGACTGAGCTCTATCAAAAATTTAAGTTACAAAAATACACCTTAAGATATTGTGTTAAGACTCAATTTTGGCTACCAGAATTGAAGGAGGCAAAACGAGCCGAGTGAGATAGCTACATGGAAGGCCATTTGTCCCTTTCTAAATCTTGCCATGCGATAAAAATGTGATAGTTGGTTGAAAGTGGTAGAAATTATTTCAGTCAAATAGTAAATTATTATATTAAATCTAAGCTTTTTAATATGAATTAAGATAATATTTAATTAGATATTATTTTATAACTTACATCTTTTTTAACCTGTCATTTCTTAAAACCCATGCATATAATTTTTTAGATGGGAATATAATTATTTACTACTCTGGCAACCTATTGAATGTGTCATAATAGCTGCTTGTCTTGCGATGTAAGCTAATGGGGTGCCCACGTTTTCATTCCAAATAATAAATTACAGTGAAAAATATTTATTTCCAAATTATCTCGTAGTTCATTTCGAAATACTAGCAAAAATAAAATTTTGATGATGATACTAAAGCAAGTTTGAAAATTGGCCTCTGACAAAAATTGCACAAAACAATTTTATTTAGCAATGTTTGATTATAATAAAAAAAAATGATATTGATACGTATAGGTTTGTTCTATTTTTGTCATGATTTCATAAAATAATCGACCGCACTATACCATGACATGAAGTTCGACATAGAATTTTGAATGCAACTCCGGCGGGTGAGCAGGATTTTGCTAACGTGCGATAGCAATTGTTTAAAATTCAATACTTTTAGCGGCTTTTACATAAATATTGTCCCACGTAACGAAAAAATTGTGGTCGCCCTATTAGAAAAAGACACAGAGCATTTGTATTAGACATCCTGCTCAGCTTGCTTTTAGGCTGCGAGTACTCAGTCCTGTTAGTAATATTAAGTCCATGACCGGTACTAGTAGTTAGTGTAGGTACTTACGTCTGTGGTGGTCTTTAAATCGAAGCTGTCATTCATTACATAATAATGACATGACATAGACAGTAAACATAGGTGTAGGTAATCTAAAACAAAAAAATTGTAACATCTTTTGCCTTTCACTTTTTATAATGGTTAACATTTTTGGTCAACGTTTACTGTACTAGTTTTAGTAGGTACCACTTTACATATTAATATCTGTGTGGGTATCTTTTAGGTACACTTAAAGATACCCACACAGCACACACAATATGGCTTTTAACCTAGCTCCTCGATTTGCGCAACCTCAAAAATATTATACTCTCCTTGATCCTGGAGCGTACCAAAATGACAAACGCGCAGTAAAACAGAATGTCGCTCCGTTTCTATCTCGGACGCCTCGCAACACGCAACCAGGAACTAAATTATGGACCCAGGCTGACTATAACCAGGCTTTACCACCAAATATTCCCAACTGTTCATCAATGCTTTCAAAGCAACCAAGATTTCCATACGAAGCCTTCAGCGCAGAAGACTTGGAAGAAATATTATGCAAATGCGGGATTTTAAGTCCATGCGAATGCCCTACTGGACAGGAAAAACCAGTGGAAGTTGTTTGTCAAGGAAAAGTAAGAAGACGTATATTTAAAGGCACCACTCCTCGTTCTGTTTTGGGTGACGAAGGTTTGTCGACTCCTTCAAGAAGAGATCGTGGATTCAAAATAACATCTGATGGTGCTCAATATCGACTGCGGGACGAATATGGAGATGAAAATCCACCGTTTTATGATGCTAGAGTGAAAGAATCTACAGCTTTTTACCAAGGTTGCAAATGGAGTAGGAGGACTTCCTCACGATCTCAAAAAAGTCTTGAAGTAAGACCTGGTCCAGCTGATTATTTCTTTGAAAGAGAGCCTACTGAAGACGAAATATGTGCAGAGAAAACTCGCGCTTTTAAAAGGAAAACGACCGCCCAGTTACGTTTTATGGATTTGGTTGAAAAAAGAATTATATTAGATAATCCTCCCGGCCCAACAACATACGATCCTAAGTTACCTAAAGGAACAGATCTTCAACATACAGGGTCAAAAGATGAACGGTTTCAGAAGCCACAACATGAGACGCGTCCAGGTCCTGCAGATCATATGTTGCGCAGAGATTTTGATCCAATAAAACATGATGCATTATGCCATGCAACTCTACCTGAACCCGCATGTTTTGGGTCAAAAACAAAGAGATTCAAAATTCAACGCGAAGAGGGACCAAGTCCAGCTTCGTATGATGTCAAGTATACCGTATGCAATTTTGTCCATTGCCCAACAGCGCCCTTCGGTTCATCTGCTAAGAGATTCATAGATAAGATAATTGAGGAAAGTGAAGAAAACGAGAGCCTTGAACTTCCTGGTGAAGAAATTGAAGGACAGGCAGAACCATGCATTAAACCGACATGGGAATTTAAGTCTAAAACTGTACGAATGAAACCGTTGGTAAAAAAATTGGATGAACCGGGTCCAGCTGATTTACCCCAAAGTAAAAGTGAAGTAGTAAGATCTCGCGAATCACAGTACATTGCCCCGTTTTACAGTTCCGAGGGACGTTTTCAGCCCTGGCACTGCTGGATACCTGTGCATGGAGCACTTAAAGTACCTGGCCCTGGCACCTACTGTTTAGACAAGCCTGGGCCCAATAGTGCAGTGAAGCGCGGATCGCTTTCTCGAGCACAACGTTTTCCAACGAGTAGTTATAAAACCCCAGCGCCCAATAAATATAGAAGGAAAGATGGTATTGAATCTGTTTTAGATACTCACAATAAAAGACTAAAAAATAATAAAGAAAATCAATATAAATTTAATTGGGAGCCCCCGAAGCCGAAAAAAATATTAACTTTAGAAGAACGCGAACAAATGCTTTTTACCCAATCAATATGTTTATTAGATTCTGACACTCAAGTAGCTGCGAAAACGCCAATAAAATTGGAAAAGGATGAATCGAATAAACCGAAGACGAAACCAAAAATGTTACGTTCCTTTTTATTTGCATATCCATTACCTAAGTACTTGTGACCTAAATAAAAACATAATGGATCTGTTTACAGTTTATAAATCCAATCGGATCTTTTATTACACGTTTATATTTTGTTTTTGTACATGTTTTTGTTTACTTGAAATAAAAATTGTATAAATGAATTACCTACAGTTTTTTTTTACACTTTTCGGGGAATGGTCGTCCGTCGACGATAAATGAAAGACGTTCGAAGACTGTAAAGTGTAGATAGTAGAATATTATGTATTTTGAGTAAAAGGGTGCTTATTATACGCGTATGTACATTGTTGATGGTAGAAGTAGTGCTTATCCTAGGGAAGTTTATTTACAAAAGTGTTAAGAAGTAACTCCGCATTCACTCGATTGAGGGCGCCTCGGGACGTCGCGGGTCAAGCAAGGGTCGCAGGGGCGCGGCGCGCTCGCGCTCCGTATAGCGAGCGCAAATACGAGTGGCGTCCGGTGGTCGATCCTTTCCTTGAAACTATACCAAACTCTATACCTATACCAAATCTATACCTTGATCGCAACTATCTTTGTTATTTTTTTATACCAGATGGCAGCTGTAAGTATCGATAAAACAGGACAGCGGCCTTTCTTCATTTGACGCAGAAATACATTTTGTTCTTTTAACGAATATAGATTTGTAAAATATTCCATATTTTGCACTTTTTAAGTGAAAGGTCGTACTTTTTTGCTAATTATATATATTAATTATCCTATATTAAGTAATAATTATTGGATGGTTTATGATTTTCGTAATTTAGAGTGCTACCTATTTAATTTGAACCTACCTAAAAAAAATCTGAAATACACTTCTGTTTTATTATTTAAACTTCATCCCCACATTTCAAGTTCGAGTAGAAATTATATTTATGAATAAAATGTACATATCATAACTATAGCTATTAGAAACAATGCAAAACTTAATGCAAAAGTACCCTCAAAACAAGGAAGGCAGTAATTCCTTAATCTGAGATAAGTACCCCATCCACCAGGTGTCGCTAACGGCGGCAAGTTTAAAAGCCGGGACAATTCAATATAGTATGTTTAACTTAATAATTTATTATATAATTGCTTTGTGTTACCTGTCTTCAATAAAGAGAGAGCCCAAAAAGATAGGTACTCCAAACATTTTAGAAAAGCAACAAATGGGATGACGTTGCTAAATTGAATCGTACATTACGTGGCACGTGATTCGTTCGTGCTTGCTGTACTCACAAAAAAAAAACACTTAAGTTACAAATACTGCAGTCACAGAGAGCCATAAATAATAAAATAATTGTAATATAAATCAACATTAGGCAATGTCGATTACGTCATAAGTATAAATGAAAACATAAAAAAATCAAAAAGTAGCAAAAATAAGGTTATAATTTTTTACAATAACAATAAAAATCAAATCATCAAATTACCCCTCCCGATGAGGGTGCAGCTGGACGAAGTGTCAGACTCTTACTGACTAAAACCTACTAAGTTCCGTCCCTCGACGTACGGACGATGAGCTACACAAACTCACCGCCCACAGACCCGCGCCTACGGAGGTCGGGTGTCAATCAGTACCAGCCCTGCCGCGGCGGCTGGGATGTGCGGTGCGGTCTATCTTCCGTTCCGCCACCTCCTTTGCTAGCATAACTGCTTCGCAGGAGGCGACGGCATCCCATTCTCTCTCGCTCCGGACCATTGCCTGGATAAGGGCCGGACGCGAGAGGTCGCCACCGCCAAGGCAGAGCACTCCCCCACTGTGTGCTCCGCCGGTGCGATCCGTGCAATCCGGTCGGCATCGTCCGATCCGGTCCTCTAGCCGTTCCGTACAGTGGTGACATCTAGGCGTCTCCTCCCACCCAATACGATGCAAGAAGACCCGCCGCCTCGGGGGATGTAGTGCGGTAGGTACCCCCACACTATCCTCTGGGCTATGGCCCTCTGTGGGATGTTCAGGTAATGGACGGCTCGCAGTCGCATGGAGCGCGCCCACACCGGTGTCCCGTAAAGGGCCATGGATAGCAGGAGGCATTTGGACCCCTCAAGGTGGGCAAGAGCCCCTTGAAGGCAGCCCACCCCAGTTAACTGGACCTCTAGGTCATTCATCAATATGATAATCATACAATATGTCTGTTTCATAAATGAAAGTCTTATATGGTCGATTACTTGAGTTTATTTGACACAGCACAAATACATAAGTTCACCACATCACAGCTATTCAGTCAATGTTCTATTGATGTACTAATTAGCGTAACTAATAGAAGAAAAAGATTTGACTAGATTTAGATTTAAAATTCTTAAAATAAATATTTAAAGACTAATTGGTGATATTGCAACATCTCCCTGTCAAGTTTAAATTAACCATTGACAAAAAATATACTCTAGACTATGACTAACTTGACTAAATTTTTTTTTATTATACAAAGTATATGAAATGGCAAAGTATTCTAACTTAATTAAGACTTATTCTAGAATACAATTATTATGTTTAGTCTATTTCATCAATTGGCCTTCTAGTTGGCTTTACAATTCGACCTGGACATGTTACTTTTTGACCTTCGGATTGAGGTGAGGATTCTTGAGGTCCAGCCTCCTGACTGTTACCATCCTTTTTACCCTGCAACGAGTTGGATTACACAGGAGAGTACTTCTGCCTTAAGTCAATTCTGTTTCTCCTTCACCTATCTCTGTTGACATCCTCAATGATATATGACTTATTATTTTCCAGCCTTTGCTAGACAGTAGCATGTTTCCACTTATAATTGGGTTTTGTCTTAAAGTATACATGATCATTAGTATATAACAATGACAAAGACTTAGCATTCCTATCATAATATTTTGACTAATTGACACATTCTTTATAATACTTAAATGTACGAAGGACTTTAGATTTTAATTTTTTATACAAATTAGGAACATTATCTCTTAAATATAAAACCATTCAAAATTCAAATTATAGTCTTTCAACTGTTTCTAGGTATAAATTCAAATCAATAAGAATACAATAATAATATGTCAATGTTCAATAATTGTAAATATGTCAACATGCTAAAATAATAATAAAAATAAATTATATGGCAAAGAGACCCGATTTTTGTTTCTCCACCATCTTTTTCATCTTCTCTGGCATTGGCACACCAGAGTGAGCGGGCAGGGGGCCTCGCTTCTTTATCGGTTTTTTAGCAGATGATAATTTTTTATCACTACTTTTTCCCTTCGGTGCTGTCTCCTTTCTTGTACCTTCCATAATTATTTTTTTAACTGAAAAAGTGTAAGTAGGTATTCTTAAAAATAGACAAAAGAGGCAAGTATTTAATCTGAGGAGTGCTGAATTATTGTTTAATAATATAAAGCAGGTTACAGGGTAGGGCCTATTTCAAAATTAGAATAGTTAAGACGGCCAACTTGATGGATACTGAATAAATACTAGGCTGAGCATAAAACTGATATGTTGATAAGTGATCAAGTTTAGGACTTCTTTGGAAACTCAGTAGAGCAGAAGAAAACATTGATATGATTAAGCGAACAAATATAATATAATATTCCTCACACATTCACACAACGTCATCTAGCCCCAAACTAAGCAGAGCTTGTACTAGGCAACTGATAAACATACTTATATATTTTTCTTTTGTAAATACATACATATTATACATAGAAACAACCAGAATACGTCAAACACACACTTCTACCACTAAGTAAAATATTTCTTACAAAAATAATACTATTCTACCACAGCAGAAAACGAGTTAAAACCTATAATCGTATCCATTCCTCTTGCCGCTACCCAGCTATAAGCACATCAAATATCAAATGCCTATAGGCAATAAAAAAAAATCTGCTTGAAAACAAGATCAAGAGATCGGAAACCAAAAGAATATATTATTAGTTGCTTACTTTTAAGAGGAGTTTTATTTGCAGTTTTCCAATTATTTTTTTCAGTACCTGTGACGTGCTGCCTTTCGTTAAGATTACGCTGCACTTTTGTCGTACTGCTGTCTTTTGCTACACTTGTGTGTGTTTATCACGGTAGTGACGGGTAGGACGTGTAGGTAGATCGATTTTCAAATCAACTTTCGAAAATAACGTTCGTTTTTGTTTGATATTTTGCTTTCATTTGATTTTGACAGTTTCATTAACATTTCATTAAATTAATAATTTAAGTAACTATTTATTTTTCATTTATTAATTGATTAAACATATTATTTTTTTATATATTATTTACATTTTTAAATATTAACAAAAAAAACATTTAAAGATATAAAAAACATGACGCAGTAAGTATATTACAAAACTTTGACCGTTTTATACTTAGCGTAATAAACATTATATTCAACGATTATTACATTAAGATTAATATAATAAACTTTGGTGATTCTACATACAATTATCTTTACATTATAATATACAATGACTGTCAGACACTGTCAGTGTCATGGTCAAGTGTCACTGTCACAGAACTGTCTAGTGAAGAGTGAAGATGTATTCACTGTCATTTCTGGTATAGATAGAAATCTCAGCGACTTTCGAGTATTCTAGGAGGGCAAATTGTTGATAAATATTTATTTAGAGATATTTAACATAAAATGTCGCGACTAGGTGCCTTACATTTAACCCAACATACCGGACAAAAACATTCCGGCACTGTTATATTCTTTCATGGTTCAGGTAAATAATCTTTTTAAATTAAATATGTACATATTTTTACTTTATAAATACCTATTAAATTTATTTGGCCAAAGTCATTGTTAATCAGTATAGTTACGTTTTAGTTACTTTTAATTTCATTCAAACTCCGTATTTCTTTGTAAGTTCTAGAGTCCAGATTTTGAGAGAAACCTATTTCCCGCGCTTTTACTGTTTTATGGCCTGCAGACCGAATCCTTTCCTTATTTCCGTGATTCCGTGTCCCTAGAGAGTGCAAGCAAATCTTATTCCATTATGATATGGGTCTATAATGACAATTCAAAATATTTGTAGATTGTCGCAAACCGAATTGGCCCTCGCATTTCCGGCCGCCGCTATGCCTGTGTTCCCGCTCGATTCCGTGTCACTTGAGGTGTGAGAGCGGGACAGATAGTCACGCACCCCGCGCGCCAACTCATCAGCGGCGCGGTGCGACCGAACGACCGTTACTTAGTGAGTCGACGCAGGAGCCGCGCGCGAGAAGCAGCTAATGTTCTTATCTCTCGATCCGCCGCGCGTGCTCTCAAAAGTGTCTTTTCGCGTCGCTCAATATCTTTTCTTACTCATATATACTTTTGTGTTCATTTATTAGTGTTTTTTTTACCGTGTACTCTGCTTATATTTTCGTTTTACAATACATACTTTACCAGTCACACCGGAGTTTATTCTTTCCCGTCCAAACTGTAGGCATTAAAAACAGTCCTATACGAAAAGTGGCGTCCCAACGTGTGGGGCTTAATGTTACAGTTCCGAGAACTAATAAAGTCAGTGTACCTATAGTGTGACTGTGCTGTAAACTCGTGTGTGTAACTTTCGTGTTTGTGTACCGTGTTGTGAAAATGCCGCGAACACGCAAACGACAATCACTCAATGGCTCGCACGATGAAGAGCTGAACGACAGCATCACGATGTCTCGCGACAACTTCACCGCACTGCTGTCGACAATCCAGCAGTCCAATGCGGAGGTCTGCGAGCGCATGCTGCAGCGCCTGTCTACGACGGCGTTCTCTCTGGCCGCTCAGTCACCGGCACCTACGCCGAGCGCGGCAGAGAAAACCGGCAACTTCGCACGATGCTCGTCCAGGTTCTCCGGATCGGCGGAAGAAAATGTCGATACTTTCATCGATGCCATTGAAGCATATAAGGAGTGCACGAATATATATGATGACGTGGCCATAAAAGGCATGTCCATGTTGCTGACGAAAGAAGCGGCAACCTGGTGGCAGAGCATCCGTTCGGAAGTCACGTCGTGGGAGGACGTTATCAAATACCTTCGCGACGCATACGGAGATCGCCGCCCCGAACACAAAATATACCGAGAATTATTTAGAGTGGAACAGGCCGATAATGTTCGAACGGACATTTTCGTGGCGCAGAGCCGAGCGCTTTTAACTCGCCTACCAGCGGGCGACCTATCATTGAAGGTACAGCTCGATATGGTTTACGGCCTGCTTCATCGCAAAATTCGAAAACGATTACGTCGCGAAGAATTCAATAATTTCTCAGAATTATTACATAAATCGAGACTGATTGAAGAAACCATCGCCGAGGCAACGAAGAGCGAATCGCTTAACTCCACACCCGCTACCTCGCAAGCAAAGACTGATGAATCGCAGTCCGCAATGCACATAGCACGCGCGGATCCGCACGGAGCACCCGTCGCGCGACGCAGCGGCGGCACCGGAGCCCCGCCTCAAGCGCGCGCACCTTCACCCCCCGCGCGCCCTTCCCCGCGCGACGAGCAACCGCAGGCGCCGCGAGGCACGCGAGCGCCCCGCGCTCCGCCCGAGCGAGCTCCCGCGTCAACGGATTCGACGTCACCGAGACCGCCATCATCGCGGCCGTTCTGTGTGTACTGCAAGAACTACGGTCACCAGCGGGAGCAGTGCCGTAAGTTGTCGAACACGGCCACAGGTGAGTCAGCTGATAATTCTAAAAACTCGGTGTCGTGTTATAAGTGCGGAACAAAAGACGTAACTCGCGATAATTGTAAAAAGTGTAATAACGAACAAAGTTTTTATAGTATTAATCCTCGATGTGTTTCTGAGCCAATACATAATGATATGTTTATTCCGGATTCCGAATTTGTATTGAACGGAGTAAATAATAGTAATACTTGTGCAGATTCTTGTAATAATAATAACGTTGTTTCGAATTGTTTCGAAAACGCTCAAAATAAATTACGGTGCAAGCACCAATTCTGTACTTTTATACCAAATTATATGAATAACGATGTTTGTTTAGAAAACGCTCATAATAATTTAGGGTGCAAGCACCAATTATGTACATGTATACCAAATAATATTTTATATTACGACAATGTTTGTAATGCGCAACGGCGTAAAAGCGATTTTTCTTATCCTTCGCATTGTTTGAATGTTTTTAATAATAACTCCCGTAGTGTAGAACGGGGTAACTGTATTTTTTGTAATTTTTCACAAAGTGATTTACATTGTTCTCATATTAATTCTAAGGATAGTGTTATTAATTCTAAGGTGTGTAGTGACACATGTTGTGTAGAGAGCACGCGCGCCGGTGATAGTACCGACCAACAACTTGGAAAAGTTTCGCGTCCTATTTTCGATATAAAAATCTTAGGCGCGTCGGGAACCGCTTTAGTCGACACCGGTGCCAAACATTGTGTTGCGGGCCACACACTACATGCCCTCCTACGTCGCAAGGGTCATCCACTTCAACCGGCTCGTAGACGTATTAAACTCGCCGATGGACTCGTGCGCGACGTAGATGTTTTAATGACTGACCTTGACGTGCATTTAGAGAAGAAGGTCATTCGGATTCCTTTCCTGATTCTCCCTGAATCACGTGATAATGAGACACTGCTAGGTATGGATTTCCTATTTGCAGCCGCCATAATCATGGATTTTCCTCGAAAATGTTGGTACTTTTCCGAGACTCGCCGTGTCGAGTACCCAATGCGTTTTGAACCTGCTTTGTCACCAGAACTTGCATGTTCCTCGGCGGATGTACTCGAGGAGGACGAAGGTACAGTTATAAATCCACCGGAACGGGACCTCTTAAAGCAGACCCTGATTGACAATGAGGACATTTTCCAGCTAGGGGGGGAGCTTACCCCTTTTGCTGAGCACCGCATTGATACAGGTGAGTACCCTCCTATCGCGGTACCCCCATACCGTACCGAATCCAAGCTCCATCTAAATCGGGATGAGTGCGTCATTGCCAGGGGGAGTGGCCAGTACTTGGGTCGTGTCATTTCCCACCAAGGCATCTCACCCGATCCTAACAAGATTAATGCCGTTCGTGGAAGAGTTGAAGTTCCACAAGTTCAATCCACGAGGGTCGCCGATCAATTATGTCGGCCCAGTCGAAGTTACAAGGTAGGGGATAAGCTTCTAGTCCGGACTCATCCACTAAGTCAAGGGAGTAAGGGTCTAACAGCCAAATTCTTTCCTAAACGTGATGGACCATATGTGATAACCGAGAAAGTAAGCCCCACCACCTATATTATCTCTTCATTTGAGAATCCGGCTGAATCCCTCGGGAAATATCGTACTCAGGATTTGAAGCCATTCGTGGACAGTGGTACAGGTAGTAGCTTACCACCCAATCCTGTTCTTTCTAAACGGCGGCGCGGACGTCCGAAATGCCAGGGCCCTGAGCTAGTCCAGGAACGAGGACGCTCTCCAGTACTAGAGGGGGAGTCTGTCGCAAACCGAATTGGCCCTCGCATTTCCGGCCGCCGCTATGCCTGTGTTCCCGCTCGATTCCGTGTCACTTGAGGTGTGAGAGCGGGACAGATAGTCACGCACCCCGCGCGCCAACTCATCAGCGGCGCGGTGCGACCGAACGACCGTTACTTAGTGAGTCGACGCAGGAGCCGCGCGCGAGAAGCAGCTAATGTTCTTATCTCTCGATCCGCCGCGCGTGCTCTCAAAAGTGTCTTTTCGCGTCGCTCAATATCTTTTCTTACTCATATATACTTTTGTGTTCATTTATTAGTGTTTTTTTTACCGTGTACTCTGCTTATATTTTCGTTTTACAATACATACTTTACCAGTCACACCGGAGTTTATTCTTTCCCGTCCAAACTGTAGGCATTAAAAACAGTCCTATACGAAAAGATACCTACTTTTCTGACTCTAAAACTATACCCTCTAGTCTCTCATCGCAAACATTGTTCCCTGTAAACTTTGTACCTCAGGTGAACGACAAGTTCATTCTCCTGTTGTATTTCAAGTTTATTACTGTTTAAAAGATAAGTCATTTATTCAAAGTAGTCTGAAAATCAGCACTTTTTGAAGGTCAATTTTCCAAAAGACAGCCCCTAAAACGCCCGCCCTTCACCACTTCCTATGTTTTATCGCTGGGAAGAAGAAATGGTGGAACAAACTCCCCAGCAACACAATTCTGTTTGTATGGTTTGAAGAACCGTTTCTATACAAAACAAAATAATAATACTTATATATATACTGCTTTGGTAATCTTAGTTAATATAAGATGAGAAAAGGAGATTATAAAAATAGTAAATCAGTAGCATTATATATTTAAAGTTATGTTCTTCACGTTTCAGGATCTTCGGGTGCTGATATGAAAGAATGGGTCAGACTAATGCTGTCAAATTTCTCATTTCCTCATCTCAAAGTAATGTATCCGACTGCACCACTGCAGCCGTATACACCTGCTGACGGTGAAATGAGCAATGTCTGGTTTGACCGTGTTGCCATAAGTCCTGCTGTGCCTGAAAAAGCGGATTCTGTAGCAAATATAGAAGTCGAAGTAAAAAAGCTGATTAAAAAAGAGAATGACGCTGGAATACCTAGTAATAGGATAATAGTTGGTAAGTGACCCTCAAAGCTTAGCAAATTATGTATCTAAAATTATGAAGTCAGTATTTGATAACATTAGTCAGTAATTGTCTGGGGTTATAGTTCAGATATTTTAAGGTTATCTGTAGTTGTGATATAATATTTAAATCCATTTTTGTTCAATAATGATACAACTTATATATTATTAAACAATATTATGAGGATGTGCCAAACTATTAATCTACAATCTACATAATATCTACATCTATAATCTACATATAGTGTCTTCTTCGTTCTGCCCTGTTCCCAATTCTATTTGGGGTCAGCGCAATTTGTTTTCAACTTCATACTACTATCCACTCCCTTCTTAATCATATCATCTTTCAGGCAATCAATCCATCTCTTCCTTGGTCTACCTCTATCTCTCCATCCATTCACATTCATACTTAAGACACTATAGTGTATAAATAATCTACATATAATGTATGTAGAAATAATTGTTTGTAACTGTTGTTATAGGTGGATTTTCTATGGGTGGCTCCTTGGCGTATCACTCGGCATACTGCTGGGACAGGAATGTGGCTGGAACATTTGTTTTTAGCTCATTCTTAAACCATAACTCATCTGTTTTCAACGAAATTAAAAATGCCTCTGGGACTCGGTGTAAGTAGTTACCATGTAGTTACTCTTATGTTGCCTAATTGGTCTAGTACTGCTACAGTGCTACCATGGGGTATCTGATTCCATATACTAATGCATCAGAGAGCATGTAAATGTCGGTCCTGTGCTTGATCTCTCTCTGATTGTGTCTGAAATTGTGCTGAATAAGATTTTGTATTAAAATTGCAATTCATAGTGGTGATAACAAACTGTACATTGAACATTTTTTTAAAAGAATTATTGGGGCGTGATCTACAATCAATATTGAAGCCAAAAGTATAGTTTTTAGAATTTTTGTCTGTTTGTCTGTATGTATGTTCGGGATAATCTCAAAAAGTACAGCATGGATTGCTTCAAATTCGGAATGAATATAGCTAAGAGGTCGGGTCAACATATAGGCTACATATTATCACGATCACGCTATCACTACAGAGGGAAGAGAGGTGAATGTTTAATCCTAATGCCCCCGCGGACGACGTCGTGGGCAACAGCTAGTAATTATATGTATATATTTTTAAATGTGTACTTGCAGTGCCACCTTTGCTACAAATCCATGGCGACAGCGACGATCTGGTAGACTTGAAATGGGGCCAAGAAACATTTAACACTTTGAAGGAGCTCGGCGTTCCGGGAGAATTTCATATTATGGAGAGACTAGGTCACTCTATCAATAAACGAGGCATAAGAACCATAAAGGAATTTATTGAAAAACATTTGCCTGAAATATGAACACTGTTAGTATATTTTTCTGCATAGATGGGTATGTTAATTATATTTTTTATTTTAGTGTAACGATCGCTTGTTAATTAAATAATTAAGTATGTTGAACTCCATATAGCTATATCTGCTACACCCATGTAATTATACATATAGGGTGACTGGTAATTAGTGACCGATATTTAAAAACGTGATTGTACTCATGATTACAAACAACTTTCCTGAAGAAACTTTTTTTGTTATTTATTTTATCATTACAGCAAAATTCTAATGTAGCGCGCGCCGTCGCCCGATCAGCTGTTAGCGGCGAGGCCCCGCGCCCAAGTTGTCAGTCATTTTGCTATAATGTAAAAAAAAACAAATATGTTTCTTTGCGAAAGTTGTTTGTAATCATGAGTAGTGTTTAAATACACTGGTCAACAAAATTTCAACTTTGTCGTGCCACACGGACTTTTTTGATATTTTTTACTTTAGTTGGTGATTGTAATAAAAAATTAACAGTTCAAAAAAAATTGCTAGACAAAGATTTTATTCTATTGAGTAATTTAAAATATTAAGAAAGATACGGATCTCGTAAATCAAAAGTTTATTTTTTTATAAATGACTTAGAAAATCTAAGATTTTCTTGAATATTTAGCTTCTGGTTGGTCCCTTTTAATTGTCCAGCAGTAATCTGCTAACATATTTGGGCTCCATTTGCCCTGGTACCGCTTTTCCATATCAGTAATATCCTGATGGAACCTCTCGCCGTGCTCGTCACTGACAGCTCCTAAATTGTCAGGAAAAAAATCCAGGTGCGAGTCTAAAAAATGGATCTTAAGTGACATGATGCAACCTAATGCTTGATATGACAATAACAGCTCGTTAACCAACTCTCTGTAGCTGTCACTCTTGTGGTTACCCAAAAAATTTGCAACAACATTTTTAAAGGACTTCCGTGTTGATTTTTCTAAATCGCTTATTTTTTCTTAAAATTTTGAATCTTTTATTAACTCTCTAATTTTAATTTACTGTTTTTTTTCTTGTAATTTATACCTTTTACGTCAGTGAGATCAAAATAGCAATCTGAAACGTGATCTCGCTGTTCAGTCCATATCATGAGTACAGCAAACGGCATAGGTCGTGCACCTTTTTTCCAGTCAGTTAAATTTTTCACACACGTTATGCAACAGACATGAGGGGCCCAGGATTTGTCTTGATGGGCGACAGAAAAACAAAAACATTGGTGATAATATTCCATCACAAGATTTGTAAAATTTCGTCGTTGTTTTTTGAATGTAAGTTCTCCGCAGACATAACAAAAAGACTTAGGATCATTAATATACTTCCTTGACATGCTCACAGGGTTA
Source organism: Heliothis peltigera (assembly GCA_958496145.1). NCBI lineage: Eukaryota > Metazoa > Arthropoda > Insecta > Lepidoptera > Noctuidae > Heliothis > Heliothis peltigera. Next base: position 12,869,043 of record OY292321.1, on the reverse strand, counting down.
ATAAATCCCAAAAGTGTTCAAATTCAACGATAAATATTGTTATAACAATTTACTTGTAAGCGTTTCTGTTAATTTACTGCCGTAGTACTAGTTATGAGTATTACCGTATCACAACAAATAGGAGGCTAATTGACATATGGCAACTGTTATTTAATAATGAGGGTAGATTGATAAAACAAAATTATCTATCAAAGTTCATGTGGCAAAACCAGTGTTGACCAGTGATATCGGTCAACTTTTTTTGTTGACTTCTGTTCTTAACAGGGACAGCTGTTTGAAGGTCAATGTACGAAATTCTTTCATTAACGCGCGCGGTCCATGTCCGGTTAAGCAGTATACAGCCTCCTGGGCTGAACTGCGAATTGCCAGTATAAAAAAAAACTCGCGCGTTGTCTACGTATTATAAAAAAAAAAAAATTTTCTCCGGGCTCGTCTCTATAAATTTCTAAAAGGATTCTCATACGGATTTCGCCAACACTTAAACTATTATCTACATTACATACTTACTTTTATAATGTTTGTTATTGTTTTAGTTGCAAGTTCCCCTTCATACCTATCTTCTCACGGGATAATATTGTGGATAAACCCAATATCTACATAATTGTTTTCTATATAGTGTAAGTAAGTAGAAATCAAAGTTATTGTGATAAAATCTTTATTATTAAAATGTTACCGAAAATACCGATTGTATTTTTTGTAGTTGTGTATCACCCTGAAGTAACGTTAGTATATATCAAAATAGCTATTTATTGAGTGTGGTTGACAGGTTAACTAATGCAAGCCACCATCGTTAAATTGAGACCTTACGTGAACATAAAGGTCAGAATTATCTATATTCATATTAAATTATTTCACTGCTGGGAAACTATCCTATCCATGAGTGATATAGCTTATAGGTACTTTATCCGAGTAGGGGAAGTACTTACCACGAGATGCGGGTGAAATGGCAGGAAACAGCTTGTAATAATTAGCCTACTTTCTAGTCTAGTTTATACATAGAAGATGGTTCAAAAATGCCTGTAAAGCGAATAGGGGGACAAATGGTCCCTTACAAAAGTGTTAATTCATTCCCCGCCGGAAAGAACTACTGTTTCATTAATTTGCATACCTTGATTCAGGAAAATTACAGAGAAAAAGTTAATAACATAGATGTGTTCTCCACTCTTAATGCCCCTAAAGATGCAAAGGGACAAAAAGCCCGTATAGTACAGAATTCTCTTTATATTTTTATTGGTTTTTGTTATATGTAGACTTTTCACATAGACCTCTATGTAAAAAAATTACGAATGACAATGTCATTTTTGTCAATCCAGTTTGTTGGAAAGCTTATTAAAACAACAAGGATTATCTTAATGCGGAAGAATTATTCATGGCTCCTAAGAAAGATAAGAAACCTGAAGCGTTTGACGAAAATGCTTGGCGAACGATAATCGAAGAATCGCCATTGAACGAAGAAAATTGGAAGGTGAAAGTGATTCTCATTGAATCTGCCGGCAGCGAACAGGAAAGAATGTACCTTAACAAGTTCGAAGTATTTGCTGCAGAGGAAAAGAGATTTGTAATCAAAAACATTTGCAAAACTGAAACAATATTTATGATTAACCAACTAGGTGGCGAGAAAAAAGTCAAAGATGACAACCTTAGAGTTTTTGAAGAGGCTCAGGCGTACCTTAAAGAAAAGAAAGATATTCCACCGGATGTGTTAGCTCTAGTAGTTAAACATCTAATACTAAAGATGAAAGATGAATACCTATATATTAGCCGGCAAAGACTTGAAGTGAGGCATGGCATGCAAAGGGAATCAGCAACAATGATCGATAAGGGAGAAGTAAAAGGCACCGTCAGTGCACATAAGCAACCTGAAATAGAAATACCCTCTCCGCCCGTTAAGGCCAAAGGAAAAGGAGAAGTAGAACCAGCAAGTGCAGGTTCCGAACAAACGGAAGGCAAGAAATTTAACACCTTACTCAGAGTACGAGGCGAAGAGTGGAGAGATAAGGTGTACGTCGATGACTATCCTACCGATGGACCTAACTTGTATGTGGCTGTTACAGGGTTTGTAGAACCATACTTGCCCGGGTGTCTCGTTAAAGTTGGTATACCTTTAACAGCCGTAGTGCAAATAAGAATTGATCCTGCGACTGTTTCAATTCCATCAAGCCTTTTAAAACAAACGAAAAGGGGACAAAGTCTTACTGAGCTATTGGCAGAAAAATCAATAAAATTTTGGGACGATTTGCAATTCTTGAGAATACATAGAGATTCCGCTGATGACTTCAAAGATACTGCTTTCATTGTATTTGCTCCTCCATACTGGAACTCCGAGAACCTTTCGGGAAGTCCTGATAAAATATATGATGAAATTTGTTTCCTCATGTATGACATCCAGGACTTGTCCAGGCAGCATCTACATTACCAGTATAACATGTCCATTATAGAAATACCCGAAGATAACTGCAATGAACGTTCTGTTAAGCATTACGAGCAACATATTCATGATTTACCTTTGGAATGCGTAACTATTTATTCAGTTTTAGACATCATACTTCAAACAGTGTGCAACAATCAAGGGTCACAGGAGGAAACTAGCAGATCTTCTCTGTCAACTGCTGTTACTCTGAATGCAAATCAGAAAGTAATAACTGATGAAAATAAAGTAGAAAATGCCGAAGATCTTGTAAGAAATGTCTTCAATACATTATGTAATGCAGAGGCCAGCAGGAAAACATATCGCGTTACGTACGGTGAAGAATACGAAGATCAAAAAGATCCAATTGTGATTAGTTATGGGGATATCGCTAAATATAATACCTTTCATCTAGGGAATATAAATTTAGATAACATTGTGTTTTCGGCACTGCTCGGTATGCCTATTCATAACCTTTGGAGGAATCAAAATCGGCCAACTGGTGAACTAGAAGCAAAAATTAATTTTCATGTTAATGTCTTAATGTCATGCTTTGAAAGAGAAGATGTTGAAACGGCAGAGCTAAATAGATTAATGCATATATTAGCTTGCCGCAAACTGTATAACAATCGGAGTTCACTGAAGAAGCGGCACTTGCCCACATCGACAGTATCAGAATTTAAGAAAAATTATTTGAAGCGCAGTGCACTGGCCGAACCTTTGCCCACATGTCCTTCACTGACAAGCGGACACGCCCTGTCTCCGTCTTTCCCATCAATGACAAGAAGTGATAATGAATATGAATGCGCATATTCTAATTCAGATCCCGATCCCGAGGTTCAACGATTGAAGTTTCTTTTCGAATGTCCAGATATAAGTGAATTGGTAACGGCTGTAGAAATCCAAAATAACGAACCAGTCAAAAGAAGCATTATAGATGACTTTGACATTTTTGAAGATTTTTCCGGAACCTGCGCTTTTCAGATTTTACGTGAAGCATTCAATAAATTTAACTGTGTCGATTATAAATACTGTGAGGTAACTGATTGTTTTATACTTATGTTCTATAACAGTCACAATAAGGACGGAATAGCGCGTGAAGAATGGCGTTGTCATTTGACCACGCCCCTTTGTCTACAAGATTTTTTTGATTTTATTTTAGAAGAACATTATGATTGGATACAGAATGAAGAAAAAATTTATGATGAAAACCTTTTAACGGAAGCACGTTCAATTTCTAAAGACTTTATCGATCCTCATGCTTTACAATCTTGTTTAGAAACTACTGAAGTTGAAGTGGATTTATTAATGGAAGGTTCTCTTAAACATCAAGAAATCTCTCGAATGGAGGAGTCTGCTCACGACCTGATTGACGACGGAATGCCGAAAAGGTCAAATTCGCCCCTATCGGTTGATTCTTCTAAAAGTAGCAAAAAAACTAAAACAGCATCGATACCAAAACCATCCCGACATTCGTTTCACGAAAATGCGGAATGTCAAACATCTGTCGAACTGCCCGCAAAACCTTTCCTAGGTTACGATTTAGGAGATAGAAGAGTTGAAGTATTTGGTAAAGACGCAACGTTCTTTTCTAAAGATGGCACTAAGGTTATAAGTATGTACACTTTTACAATACCTATGAACTTAGAATATATCGTATTGAATGTTTTACCAGGCAACAGTTACAATGAATTTTGGATGCATAGAGCTTTAGGGGATATTGTTAAACCCGAGATTAGAGACGCATGTGAATCTTTTCGTATAACAACCAAAGATCAAGTCATGATGTATATAAAGAAACAGATGTATCAAGAACGCGTTTCAATGTCCCTTACTGATAATGTTGCAACGAGCGATAAGAAAGCCGCACCAAAGATGGTAACCGAAAAAACTAGTAGTATTGCGCCAACCTACGAAACGAAATATTTTCACTCACTATATGTTACGTGGCCCAACGGTATGATAACAGAGACAGTACACGAGGAGAATTCTTCAACAATTTCACACATCAAGCAATATCACACACGTCCAATGCCTTATCTTGATGAAGAAATGCGATGTATAAGCTTAATGGGTGAAGTTATTATTTTCAAACCTACGGGCAACATTGAGGTACTTAAACCTGATGGAACATTTATTAAAATAATAAAATATTACAAAACGCTGGTGCCGGTTCCCGAACCAGAACCCAAAGAAGAACTTCCAGTTGAAAAAGCCAAAAAAAGTAAAGGTAAATTGAGCAAGGCAACTTCAAAATCATCCAAAATGGTCGTGCCTGAAGAAGAAAAAATTTCTGAAGAGAAACCACCTGAATATGAAATTGTGGTCGATGAATTTGAAATTATAGAAGCAGATGGTTTGAGGCAAAAGTGGATTCAAAATGTTCCTTTTGACTTAGAAAAGCTTCTCATTCGAACCGCAACTGACCACTGTATCGGAGAAGTATTTTCTAGACGCATGGATGGAACTAATTCATTGATCAACAAGGATGGACTTCACATTGTAACATTTCCCGATAAAACCAGGATAATTACAACCTATTTAATAGACGAGGAAGAAGTATATCCGGAGTGGACTGATGTAGAGATAGAATACTTCGAACTGTTTCAATACACGATGGAAGACAGGTCCAAAGGTTCAGTATCCCAAAAAAGTGACACGGGTGACTATTACGGAAGTAGTGGAACATCGTTTTCAAAAAAAAATGAAGAGGAAGAAATTAAAGAAACTGAACGAACAGATGGTTATCTCTTGGTTCATATGTTATACTCTATAGAACATTTACATTTTAGTACTATCTCAATAAATACCGTTACTGAAAAAATCTCTGTGGAATCTCCAAATAAGTCCGTAGTGGTAATTGATAAAGATAACAATTATGATATAACATTGGATGCTGAAACTTCAGCGACTTTCAATGGTGAAAACTTAAATATCTCCTACGAAGCTTGCTCTGAATGTAGATCTTTCACAAATTGCGATGTAAAAATTATGAAAAAAGATGATCCTTGTGCGAGTGATACTAAGGTCGAACCAGTTTGGTTAAAAATGACGGATTCATTCAACAGACATGTGTATGTTGATGATGAAGGCGGTATTAGCCTGCCAGAGACACCACCGGTGTCAGAAACTAACCACGCAGATAATACGGCTAACCCAAAGACAAACGAATCGGTTACTAATGCTAATAATTATGAAGAGAAAGAATTTGATGTGAAATCTGAGACGTCCGTCGTGTCTCATGCTAAGTGCAGGGAGTTGTACATAGCCAAGAACGTAAGATTTTTTGTTTTGAAACGGTACGTATTTAAGATAGGGTACTTCTTCATTTCTAAGAATGGATGCAAGTAAAGTTAACATTTTAATATTCGTTTAGTGAGCTGACTTGTGCGGAGCTACTTCACCGGGCGCTAATAGAACAGTATAAACGCGATTGCCGATGGAAGCCTTGGTGTTCCATCAACCATTACGATACGTTCGGTGATCATCGCAGCCTCGTTACCATTCTCACTCCGATCCATTTAACGGAGACTGAGGTTTGGAACTTCATTATCATTAATATTGGATCGTCACTCATCACTGAAGGATGGGTTCCAATAGACATAATGTGCTTGGAAAAATGTAGATTACTTAAGATTTTTTTCAGAAATGGCTGATGGAGTCAAAACAAGCAAACACGCCTAAGTTTCTTACGTATAAAGACTTGAAAAAGGACTCCGGTAAAGGGTTCTACCACTGGATGCGACCTTATGACAGATTCGTGTCACAGCCCATGAAACCAGATAACATTCTGCCCGAGAGACTGCCGAGAGCTTACATCTTAAGGTGCAACCGCTTTAAATCAATCTTCTCTTTTCTCAACTACGTTGGGGTTCCAGTCTTATGTTCCCGACTATCTGAGTGCCATTGTTGTACGGATTCGGGACATCAAGCTACTACAATCTGTCAAATTTCAAAACTTCAAATTTCCTTAATAGATTTTCAACTTTATCGCTGAAGCATATGGTTTGTAGTTAATATATAAAATTTGACAGTTTAAGGTAGCTCGATGTGCATCTGTACATGGAAGTGACTGGTTATCATCATTTAACCTTACTTGCCTGTCTGACCTCTTCTACCCTAAGTGTGCTTAACCTTATGATCGATCTACCCGTGCGGCTTTCACTTAGCCACGAGCTCCTCAATATATATGATTACATTTACAGTTCCGTTAAATAGTAAAAGTATATCGCTTCGGATATTTTTCCCAACAGGACATTGGAACAAGAGTGGGATGAATCTCAAGAACAGCTGAGGGGTGGGAAGGAACTGCTTAGAGCCATCCTACGTTACCGTTGCATCATGGAGGCGGATAGTGAGACCATTCTCAACATTCCCATCATCGACTCCAGGACTGAAGACGAAAGACGGATCGATGACATCATACAAGCTTTGGCACATAAGTCTCTGATTTTCTATTGTTATTACCTTAACTCGTGGTAGGGTAGTATTACACGTACTAAATACCTAGGTCAAATACGGCCTCCCCAAAAAGTGGGGAGGCCTTTGCCCAGCAGTTCCACAACACAGGCTTAAAAAAAAATAAGTATCAATAACAGTAATTAGCCTAATCCAGCTTATAACATACTATAAATTTGTTTGATGAACACTAACTAGGATTTTAATAAATATTAGTGTCCATCTGAGTACGTTTCATACCATTATGTATGTAGTCATAATTTTAGTTTCTGTATTAAATATCAGTAAACTTTGCAAAGCGCCATCTATCTACTTAACATTGGAAGTCACTCGTGAGAACACAATCTAAAAATTATTGTTTTTATAATATACAACTTATCTAAGATAGTTATTGAGGCATTAAACTCAAATACTTGTAGATTTGTTTCCTTGACCTCTAGGTCCTCCTAGGTATGCATTACATAGGATTGCCACAAGATAAGTAAAAGTCCATGAATTCACAACTACTACAGAAGTTGTATAACCTCTAAGGTAGATGGCGTGGATTTAACCAAAGGTCAGAGAGCGCGAAAATCGTTCTTTTATTAATTTGTGTCATTGTGCTCATTTCTTCTGCTTACGAATAGGGACCTGTCTTCTAATCTTCGTAGCTGCATTTTATGAGAAACATAGGCCCCTTCTTATACGAAGAAGAAATGAGTGTTAATCACCACGCTTGCTTAAGGCGGGGATTCCTTAATCATGTTTTTTTAAACCGCTTCTCAATGTACAAAAGTATACTTTGAGGACTTGCTTGCTTTACCTAAATTCAAACATTTTATGTCAGTTTTTTTTTTTTACAATTTCCACTAATAGAGTTTACGAAGACTTGAAGGTTCGTGTAGCTGACGACGTCCAGAAGCGTGCGAAGGCAGAAATAACTGCCAAGCCAGCAAAACCGCCTGAAGATCTCTCGGTTGAAGGAGAGTTTGACGAAGGTAATTAAGTACTTAATTTTGTTCACTCTGCTAAAATAACTAGTCTTAATTAAATTTAAAGGGTAGGGTTCGAATAGCTATTGCTTTGTTATGCCGTGGGACATTTGGGAAAAACATAATCATCATCATCATCATCGTGCAATATCTATCCATAATTTGTAATTGTATTGATAGTCCCCAAGTACTAGAGCGTGTCCGCATTTTGGTACCGGCAAACTCGCAAGTACAAGTCGAAAAACATAATATATTTGCTTATTATTGCATCCACGGAATAGAGAATTCTCTGTTCCGTGATTGCATCACATATAAGAGTATGAGGTAAGCCACGCAATTATTCGCAGTCTGATGTTAGTTCTGTGCTTTTACAAGCCTTTAAAATCCCTACTTAGATCTTATATCATCATGACTTGCTTTTAATGTAGTTAAATAAGCCCGTCGTTAACTATTATAGTGTAGCTATCGAAAGGTGCGTCCGAATAAAAATTAAGCAACTGGTACTCAGATGCATCTGGTCAGATCGGAACATTCTTTTTCGTGGAAATTGAAACAGAACTGATTAACACGGAATTTGGTATGATAATAGTCCTAGCCTGGAGACGGTTACCTCCACACAACCTTTTATCCGAATACAGAAAGTAACTACGGATATCCAGGCTGGATAATTCAGCGGGAAACGGCTATACAAATTCTGCCTTCAATCTTATATGTCAAATATCCTAGCTCCTAACTATACTCGTTCAAGAACACCTACCTACAAACTTGACTGCCTCGTTGGTCTAGTGGTCGCAAGGCGCGACTACTGTGGACGGGGTCTCGGGTTCGAATCCCGGGTCGGGCCGAAATCGCTTTGTGGGTTTTGAGAAACTTTCATAAAGCAGCCTGGAGTCTGGAAGTTGGTGATTGATTCACCCGTGCATCGGAGAGCACGTAAATGTCGGTCCTGCACCTGATCTCTCTCTGGTCGTATCGGATTGCCGTCCCACCGGACTATGAGAGTGAGGGAATAGAGAGTGCGCCTGTATCTGCGCGAATGTGCGTGCACTATAATTTGTCCTGCGCAGCTGGCTGATCTCCATAAAAGAGAACGGCCGCCGTAGCCGACAATCGGCCTGGATGCCTACAAAACAAACAAAAGCTAACGATAAACAAATCTACACAGATACAATAGATGAAACGAAAAATATAGAAGAGGAACGCGAGAGTGTCCTGAAAGAAATAGAACAGGGCGAGGGTATGAGTCCTGCTCTTAAAAAGTACTGGCGACGCCGCCAAGAGGAACTTAAGGAGGAGCAGTTTTATCAGTGAGTAACAACATATTTTTTTTTATTATATTTTCAATTTTATCTCTGAAGTATATGGTTCAAATTAAGTTGATTGGCATTTTCGGTTAGCTTGATGTAGAGACGTGTCCCTCATTCATGAGGTGCCTCACGTGAGGTACCTCGTGAGTGCCTCGCCATGTAATATGAGTTACTCCCTTAACCTTATTTAAAAATGATGAATTAGGGCCCTCGCTCACGGCGACTTTTGTAGCGATGCAGTCGCGATACTGTTGCGCGTAGGCACGGAACTGCGCGTAGGCATCGCTACAGACGCGCAGCTGTGGCTAGCCGTGTGCCCTCGCCCACGGGACCAGATTCAGTCGCGATGCAAACGCGATTCGGTCGCGATGCAGTTACACTGACATTCAGCACGCTCCCTCCCCTCTGTTCTTTCTCCGATGTCTTCCAACGCTGTCGCGCGTTTGTATCGATACAATCGCGATGCAGCAGCGCGTTTTAAACGCGACTAACACGCTTTAGAAGCGTTGCAGTAGCGATACAGACGCGTGTTTGCTAAACGTGTGACTATATCGCATACAAAAAGTTGCCGTGGACGAGGGGCTTTGCCCATCACTAGTCTTGATGTGCTGACATATGTACAGACGCCAGCACATCAGCCTACGACAATCTGTCAAATGTTCTTAATAGATGTTGAACTTTATCGTTGAAGCATTATGGTTCAAAGTTGAGTTTGAAATTTTGAAAGTTTCGGGTAGCCTGATGTGCTGGCGTCTGTACTTTAACTGTATGAGTATTATGAGAAATGGTTTGATCTAGCTAGTTTCCATAGCCCATACGAGCACCGCAGCGTGTCAGCTTTCTTATTGTTTGTATCGAGCAGTTCTTAGTAATCATATTCCTGCATATCATGGTGTTTGCGTAAAAGACTGGATACTCTGAAATCCGATGCTTTCCTAGTTTTATTACCAAAGATTAATTAAAAATGGCGAAACGGCAGTCCTAAGACGCACCTGCCGTAGTAAGAATCTAGCAAACGGATTTTGGTTTCTGAATGCTGTTTTAGCTGCTCAGTGGGCCGACTACCTATTTGACTTCTTTAACTCAACCAGGTAGCCCCATACCCAGGTCATCAGACGGCTGCCATTGAATATCCTTAAATTGGCAGTTGTTACGGGTAGTCACAAGCCAGTAAATCTGACGCACGGCTAACCAAGGGGTATTGGGTAGCCCGAGTAACTGGGTTGAGGAGGTCAGATGGCAGTCGCTCCTTGTAAAACACTGGTACTCAGCTGAACCCGGTTAGACTGTAAGCCGACCCCAACATAGTTGGGAAAAAGGCTCGGGAGATGATAATGAATGGTCGTGAAACTTCTGAATGCTCTTTGCAGCCATTATCAGCGGGAGTCTTTAATTTGTTGTTCTTTAAGGTACCTCCTCCGCGAGGGTAGCGTTCCACCCTACTTCCGCAACGTCCTCGGCGGTTCCATCTGGTGGGATATTAACAACGCAGCCAGTGAAGCTGTTACCATTGCTGAAAGGAGGGTCATGAAGTGCGTCTGCGCAGATGAAGATACCGCGTCCATTGGTGGTAGCATCACTGAGGGTCCGTTTATGTAGGCATTATTCATCAAGTTTATCTATAATTATGTCGTTAGGTAGGTCATATAATTTCTTGTAAGCGATAGGTGCTGCTTTAAGTTTATTTTTATATTGTTTTAGTTCATTTTCTCCAGTATTGAAGTAGACCTTTGTCAAAACAGTTTGTAGGTATGGCTTGTAGTCTTTAATTTCATTGTAATGTATGTACCTATATGTATTTATCCTTTCAGTTATTATATTCATTGTTTCGTCAGGTTTTCTTAAATGTAATATTATTTTTATATTAAAACTTGTAGGTTACGTTATTCAGTCCTTTTATTTCAATTTTGATAAAGACTCGTATATTGAAAAATTGATTTTATCTATGTTAAATATTGTTAACGACTACTTTCTGAGAAATACATGGAGATTTTTGTAAATTAATAACGCTAAGCTAAATCGAAAGTTTCCGACCAATAAAATCATATCTCGTATATTGTATGGATAATGGATCTTTGCCGAAATATATTACTGTAAAAAATCCTTCTGTTTACTAGATACCTACTACTAATAACTACTAACACAATTTTATGTTTTACCGTTGCTAACATATTTTAGGCCAAGTTTTCGTCAATAAATAAGTAGGTACCCATATTTTTATAATGTAATTTGTATAAATGTCAAGTCTGAACAACGCTACGTAAATCAGTCACAAATATGGTCTTCGCTTTGACCAACAATGATTGTGTTTTATTCGTTGTTTTCGTAGGGATTGTTCCAAGGTTGTCCATGGTTCAAGATGGATGGGACTTCATGGCCGATTTTTCTCAAATACTAGCGAAATGTCGACAAAACGCGATCTTTCTCCTAGTCTATTGACCTCATATCACGAAACTGTTTTTGCCTTTTTAGAAAACAATTAATATTTTAGTGCCTTGATGCTAGTAGACAACGGCCGGGATCGCCTTTTAGTTACCTATTTATGCATTAATCGAATCTTATTGATTTTCTTTGGAAGAGAATACCTACATGAAGGATCCTCTAACATTTGAGGGTCTATACCATCGAGGTAAGCCAGGACATATCAACCTAGTCTGAATTGACGATCCTTCAGATTTACTGAACCTTCAATGGTGATACCTAACATGTAAAGTGATAACACTGAGATTGAAACGTGTAAGTATTTGCTGATTTGAGACTTGCATACTTGAGTCATATCAGTATGTGACTCTATGCCACATTTTTTTCGCTTCACCGTCTCTGGTCTATGTTAAATAGGTAATTATATAATCATTACATAGCCCTGTTAAAATTTAGCATTAATGTATAGTTTATCATTAATAATTAATCATGTAAACACATTTTTATCTACTCGCGTGTTTTTGTGTGACTTTGACACAAAATCGTTTAGACGCATATCAAACTGCTACAAACCGTCAAATTTCCCTAATATATTTTCACCTTTATCGCTGAAGCATAATGGCTCAAAATTGATTGAGAAAATTTGACCGATTCAGGTAGCATAATGTGCTGGCGCCTGTACCAATAAGACTTTGTACCTAAATAAAATCATATCGTTGGCTGTCAGTAGAAGGTATTTTTGGCGAGATGAGATTCAGACCAGAACCAAGAAGATGTCCTTATTCGTCGCTTACTCATTTTTTCACGGAGGTTGACGAAGAAATAGAAGTATGGAATGAGATTAACAACAATACGGGAAGTGCTATCAAACATGGTGACAACTGCTTATACACGGGACGTATAGCTACACTAGCTATCTGCTTGCACCAAATTTCCATGCAGCTGCTTTGTCTTGATACCTAAGTTCTACCGGTATAGGTTTCTCGAGTTATAATAAATTCGAACCTTGCTAAGCTTGTGTTGAAAGATCAAAGAGTCAAGGTCCAGATCTATTAATTCTAGTAAGGTGGTTTAGGAGCATCAGATAGGACTTTTATCTGTCAAAAAAGGGTGGTAAGGTCACATGGTCATGCATTAAGAAAGGTTTTTCTGTTGGTTTAAGCCGTGCATTAGAGCCCATGATTATTGAGATACTTGAACGATAGAACAAAACTATATTGGACACGATAGGCATGCCGTCATTGTTATATTTAGTGGATTCCTCGAGTGCATTGCTGCGGTTGTTTACATACAAATAATTGGGACGTTACTGCGTGTTGATTCTCAACACAGGAAATAATAGTTGCTGATATATTCCGTAATTCTCCGTATTACTTGCTAATCACGTTGTTTACCTACTTTGCAATGACGATTAATGGTTTCTTGTCGGAGAGTTTGATAGCGTGTGAGATCTCATCGACAGTAATCGGCCACAGGCGATTGGTGTCTCGCATAGAGCGGTGTGGCCTCGCACACCAATTTGTGTGAAAACGAATGGCGGGAGAAGAGTAAGTCAATGCAGACGAATTCGTCAGTTGTTTTCCCCACCGCTTTTTCCGCTATGACGATGTCAGCCAGTGGCAAAGTAGCGCAGCATGTGGTGTGATTGGTCGGTGGCGCAACCAATGCGCGCGGCCGCTGCACGCTCGCCCTAGGCACGAAAGGGACCGCACGCCGCAGTGACGCCGGGACAGTCCGTCCAGGGCCCTTGCGAACGATCGTGTTGGTGACACGATTTGCATGCCTCGCAGATTGTTTGTCAACAAATGTGTTTTTCACTTGCATATGACACTTTTTGCGGATGTCGCAGTCATGTCGGGCATACTCTAGGTTGTGTTCACGTGAGTATTTAATCTCTATTTTTTTGTTGTTTCCTAATTGTGGTAAAAGATGGCGTTGGATGTCGCGTTGAACGACCGTGTCATTGAACTAGTTGATTGTGATCGTGTGTCAACCTTTATCAGAATGCGTGCGCTGTTGTTTATAAGAATTCTCATAAAAAGTGAGTTAGTTTGCCGTGGGTAAGTGGCGCGTGAATTAAATTTATCGGGCGTGAGTTCTAGTCGTCCAACGAGTGCCTTGTGTGGGTGGGAAGTTGTGGTACACATTGGTGGATGACATTTCGCAGCTGAAGGAAGTGGACGGTGAGCAATGTTACCATTTAGAAATATTTTTAATATCTAGCTCGTTTTCGGATTTTAGGGTACTTGCCTTTATTATTAAAACTTTTTATTTCGATAGACATCAGCTCATAATTGAATACCAGAGTACAGAGATAAACAATGCCGCATACAGTTCCGGCAAAACCCATACTATAGGCGGTTCGCAACTAAACTCAGCAGGGGTAGCTCACACCTCCGCCCCCTCTAATACCTAAAATTGGTGTCTGCGCAGCTATTCGCGCCATGTTCGGTGAAGACTTAGTTTGGAACTATACATAATTATATGAACTAAATCAAAAAATCTTTCTATCCTTTTAAATCGTTATTTTACTTTTAACATAAAGAAATTCTCAGCCATTCTCATTAAACTACATTTACTATGACAAACACTCATACCTATTAGAAAAAAAAAAACTGCTAAGTAGGTATCACACACATTTAAAATGGAATTTAAAAAAAATCATTCTAAAAACAAATTTTTACTGACATAGATTTTATTCACTGGGCTTGGCAAATGACTTGCGTGCTATTGGCAATTAAGACGAAACCGTAAAACCCTCAACATTAAAATCTTCATCAACTCGAAGTTTCGGAAACATCACACATTATTATAGGTGTCGGGAAACCCCTTAGGGGACGCTAACACTATCCAGCGGAACGGAATTTCGCCTTTCATACCACGATCCCATTCATTCTTCCAATACAGAATGCACGCAATACATTACTGGTCGAATAGGAATCTTACTAGGGGACAATTCTGTTAAGCCGTCGATGTATCGCTTGCATGTCGAGTTAGACGCGTGCGGGTGGAACAGGGAGTCTTGTTGCATTAGCAAGCGAGAGCGCGACCAAACACGGTCGGGTTTCCGTCAATATCCGTGGAGCAACGACACTTCACCGCGCGTTCAACATTACGTCAACTATAAGTATTCACTGTTTCTTTACTACACCCTCCATTAGCAAACTCGAAGCTATGGCGCTATTGTATTACGCTTATTATACAAAATGTATTACATTACATGTTTGTTTAACCAGAGAATCGGTTCGTGTAATAAAATAGCAATGATGAGATTTATCTTTAATAAATTATTGAACATATCACGATGGTTGCAGGCTATATAGCTAGGCGAATCGCCTAAGTAGTATTTCTGATCAAGCTTTTTGGCACCGCGTTTCGAACCCCCGGAACTTTTTCTAGAGGTTTTTTTCGAACCACAGTAGGAAATAGTTCCATTTTTGAATGGGTGAATTCAAACAAAGGAGATCCCAAATCAAGAGAGGCAAAAGGTATCATCATCTGTCTAGCCCTTTCCTAAATACGTATGGTCTATAATTCCGACCTAATCGTACGCAGCTACCTACATACCTTTGTTTTACAACAAAAAAATAAAACCGACTTCAAAAACACTGAAAAGTGAAAAAAAATCTTTTAAGTACATCGCTCTAGAAGTCGGTGTCAAGAAGTTGCAAATGTAATACTGTAATTATTTGGACACCGACTTCTAGAGCGGTGTACTTAAAAGTTTTTTTTTTTCACTTTTCAGTGTTTTTGAGTCGGTTTTATTTTTTTGTAAAAAAAAAATATTTTTTTCTTTTTAGTATCAGGTCCAAAATCTGTTTCCACTACATACCTTCTATAATAGCTATCATAACTCAAGTTTGTGGGAAATTCTCATTAACCGGCCCTTTATAAATTCATCCACATACACATCATCCACATACATTAAACAAATGCTCATAAAATAAAAAGTGCTGAACCAAATTGGATGAAATTTTTATGGGACCAAATGGCAAGTATACTGCATCGAACAAAAGGACAATTACACAAATCGGACTAGAAACCTCGGAGTAATCGGTGTACATACATAAAAAAAAAACATACCGGCCGAATTGAGAACCTCCTCCTTTTTTTGGAAGTCGGTTAAAAAAATACTGTCTGCTGACGTTCTCAACTCAATTACCTATCTTAGTAAAACGATACTCCTTGGTACGATAGGTAATCAGACTTTCTGGTGTCTAATTGAAACTTATAACGACAAGCCTCTGATTAGCAATTTCGCCTGCCACGCAAGCTGTGCAAGAATTGGAACAAAAGTTCTGAGAAATCTTAGGTCAAGACTACATCATCATCATCATCATCACAGCCTTGTTATCGTCCCACTGCTGGGCACAGGCCTCCCCTCCCACGGACAAAAATTGAGCGTTAATCAGCACGCTTGCGCAATGCGGGTTGGTGATTTCAGACTTTATAGTCCAGGTTTCCTCGAGATGTTTTCCTTCACCTTAAATCAGGCATTTGTCGATCTTCGTTGAATTCAACAGAAATAATAACAAAGATAGACCTGGGCATTTGTATTAATGCCGTGTGAATGGTCAAAAATAATATCTACTTATTCGCATTCAAAAATAGTACCTACTTGGGTGATTCGCCCCGCGCGTGCGGTCCGAACATCTTGCGGTGCGAATTGACTAAGTAATAATAATGATCATGTGTTTCCTGTCGAGCTCAGGCCATTTTATCATATCAGTAACGTGAGTACCATATGTTCATAATATTTTCTATAGAATATTCATTAGTTAATGAATTACTTGACAATAAACAAAGTGAACAATTTATTGACAATCAACTTATTGCGGTTAACTCATATTAATGACACCTCATCGAATATGTGCACTTTACACTAATTACTATTATACATATGATACTCATCTGGAATATTCCTATTAATGGCAATCTTATTGAGCCACTTTTAGTTTGAGTTAGAATATTTAAAAAGGTACGTTCTATAAGTCCAACACGAATATTGGTTGATTAAAGCTATCAAGAAATGTATTTTTTGTTTCGCTGTCTTCATATTTAAAAGTAAGAGCTTAAAGTAGAAATACTGGCAGAAAAACTTTATAAATTCGTATATTTTTGAGGGAAGATATACATAGCCTAATTGAGAACTCCCTTTTGGGAATCGACTTGGGAAAAGGACCATGATGAGAGTTTTGTATCGATAGTTTTGTTAAGTTTGGAAGTCGCAAATGCACTCTTTTCAGCCAGAGCTAAGTCGTTTAGTATCATCGAATGTAAAGTATATGTTGTACAGACGCCAGCATATCAGGCTAACCAAAAATGTCAAATTTTCCCAATCAACTTTGAACTTTATGCTCCAGCGATAGGGTTCAAAATCCATTAAGGAAATTTGACAGATTGTTGTAGCCTGATGTGCTGGCGTCTATACTATAATACTGTTTCATCAGTATTATCATACTGTTTCATTAATGTAGCACTTATTGCCAGAGAATGTTAAACAAAAACTTCAGCAGGCTTAGCATGGCAACCGTAGAAACAAGTTTTGTTACCGGACAATGGACATAATGACAGAAAAGTGACAGATTGACGTAAGATTTCTTTTGACATTTTTTGAAGAAATTTTTGTTTCTTCGATCGACATAAGTTTACAAGTGATTATATGCGAGATGACAGGTTGCGCCATGCTCGGGCAGGAGATATGTTGACATTGACAGAAAGAGCTTTGTCTTTTCTTGACAGAATAGATATAGAATCGCCATGCTACGCCTGCTGCTTTTGTATAAAAGAATTTATTTCTGAAAATCCTGTCAAAAAATACTTCACTGACGCCGCACCACCATTATCTTTTGTCTTGTTTAGTTTGAAGCAAAGGTAGGCAAAGGCTTGGTGCTGTAGAATATTACGTACCAAAGGATGGAGTCAAAGCTACATACCCTTCAGCTGATGAATAAGGAATCCAGCTGAAAATTATTCTCGGTTTCCTAAATCGATAATTTGCCGTCGTAGACTTACCTGCCAGTCAAACCTTGTAATCCCCCAAGCTTTGAATATGTCTACGTATGGAACTTCCACTTGACCGGTCATCCGACGTAACGTAAGCTGTGGCTCTCTCGCTATGCCGGCGGTTTCCCTTTGTGTACTAAAAGCTAGTAATAACAAGAATTGCTACGTTGTTCTAGAGATTATTACCATATTACTAAAAATGTTAATTTTTATCATCCACATGAACCTGTTACTCTATTGTTATCATTAAAGTACTCCCCTTTTCGACCTGTTTTTTACAAAATTTTCTTGAAGATGTACCTGCAGACGCCAGTACATCAAGCTACCCGAAACTTTCTCAAAATTTTGACAATCAACTTCGAACCATATTATGCTTCAGCACTTAAGGAAATTTGACAGATTGTAGTAGATTGATGTGCTGGCGTCTGAAGGAAGGTATTGATGACATCATTAATGTTATCACGGTAGAAGCAACTCTTTATTTCAAGAGACTCTTCTCAAAAGTTCGATCGGAAAGCTATTGAAATATATATTCAGTTCTAGCATTCCTACGTTGACATTATGACTCTACCTAGAACAAGTCAGTCAACTCTAAAATGTTACAGAAACATATTCAGAACTCAAAAACATAGTTGCTATCCTTATTCTCACTTGATTCACACGACGAGTTAATTTGTTTATGAAAATCGTTTACAAATTGGATCTGGCTAGCCTGATACGTAGGTGCGGACAGTGGGGATGGTTAATGCAGTTATGTATCCTCATGCAACGCTCGGGACTTGCCATTGCAGACAAATTGGATTTTTCCTTGTAACAAGCCTGGTCATGCATTCTGCTGGGATTACCTTCAAATCGTTGGTATCAATGGTACTTTGAACTTTAATTATCGTAGTTCTGATTACGGGGCTCTATGGCATTTTCCAGAATCCTTTCTTTGCGCTCAAAACGTTTTTAAAGTTCCCGTGAAATGAAAGCAACAAATTATTTAAGTATACTTTCCTGCAGGCTTAGCATGGCAACCGTAGAAACAAGTTTTGTCTACCGGACAATGGACAAAATGACAGAAAAGTGACAGATTGACGTAAGATTTCTTTTGACATTTTTTGAAGACTTTTTTCTTTTCTTCATAAGTCGACAAGCTTACACACATTCACAAACTTTCGCATTAATGTATGTAATAGTAAGAAGTAGGATTAGCGCAACATATGTATGTAGGTATAAAAAACATGTTTTTATTTTTTAATTTCCCTCTCTTCGGAGCTTTTACTTTAAGTGCATTTTCAGATCCATACTCCATTTTTCTAGTACTCAAGATAAGCAGACGCTTACACAAAGGTGCGTGTATACAATACGCGCGACCCAAGGGTAGAACAATAGGGCGTAGAGTGTACCTACACTATAGAAGCACATTTTCAGGGCACGTCAGAAGGATAGACAAGACAAGGGCAGGCAGCTGTTATCATAGGAGATGAAACCGATCTCGTCAGACAACCTCCTACGTAATTATCGACCCAGTAATTACTGGCCACTAATACAATGTCCCCCGGGATTGACAATCCATTTACTTTCGCTCATACCCGAGACTTGTTTTGGTAATTTGATTTGCGGCGAAAATATTCGAGTGAAATAATTAATACCTTAATACATTTACGACCTTATCACAATACCATAAGGTTAATATTCGATTAGTAAAATTTTACATACTCTGGTAGTGGTGACATAGGCCAGCACATCAAGCTACTACTCGTACGATCTGTCAAATTTCCGTAATTGATTTTCAACTTTATCTCTGAAGCATATGGTTTAAAGCTGATTGGAAAAATTTGACAGATTCGGTTAGCTTGGCATCTGGCATCTTACTAGAATATGTTCTTATAGGGATATTATCGTGCTATTTTCGCCTCGTATACCTATTTATTTTTTATATATTTAACAGAAACAGCCCGTAACAAGAGAAAGCCTGGCAAGACCAACAATAGTCCTACCTTTTAGCGTGGCCAACAGGGATTTTATTCAGAACGCCCGTACAAAAGTCGTATTGAAAACTCAGTCAAAACTCAGCGCGCGAATTGTCCTTTTCAATGTTTACCTGAGATAACTTTGTCACTATTCGTCTAGTCTAGTGTGCTCCCGCCTTTTTCAGAGCCCGTGTTCAGAGCGCCTCACTTTTGTCGAAGTCTATTTTTAATTATTTTGAAAGGCTCATACTTATACGTACTATTGCGTGCGTACATACTTTGTTGAGTGCAGTAAAAATACAGTTGCTGCATACTTTATATATTTGAAGCGTGATATTTTACACTAAAAACCCATGTTGCATTAAAAAAGTATGGGTTATTTACCTATACCGTTAGGTGATAAATTAATTTTAAATAAGCATACCGAGAATATTTCAACCCCAATCTATATCCAACTTTTTGTGTAATTTCTTCATTTTATTTGTTTTTGTTTTGTCAATAAGTAACTTTGACTTTTTTGTTGCTGAACAAATGTTAAAAAACAACGAAATTATCTAAAAGATAGCAGATGTGTACATTCGACCAGAAATTCGTGAACAAAAAATGTGGACGCGTGCGTTCGGCGCAAGTCCATCGCTATCATAATGTTTGCCCACAATGGTTGCAGTTTAGCGACATTTTAGAAAAGTTCGCCCGCAATTTATCTTCCGTATGTATTTACATAAGAAAAGTGTATAAGTATGTGTATCAGTTGCCTAGCACCCATAGTACAAGCTCAGCTTAATTTGGGACTAGATGACATTGTGTGAACGTATGAGGAATAATTTGTAGGCAACTATACGCTAAAGCGAGTAGGCCCGGCACACAGCAAAGGGACCACTACAAGGAACAAAGTGGGTTTTAGTCAGTAAGAGTCTGTCAGTCCCTCCAGCTGCACCCTCAGCGTGAAAATGGAAACCGACTACACAAAACTTTACTTTCGTCATGGCTCTGAAAGGTGTCTCAAGGCTATTATTTAGATTGCCACTGACTTCTAGAGCCGTGACGATTTCTCGGGTCTCGGGGTTTCCATCATCAAAAAAGATGATCAAATCGGTCCAGACGCCTTCGAAAAATCGAGTAACAAAGACAAAAGAAACAGCTGAATTTAGAACCTCTTTCATTGGAAGTTGGTCGAAAAAAGGTACCCAACTTCAAGCATTCTAGTTTACATTAATTGTCGATCAAAATAGGTAAAACAAAGAATCTAAAGACTGTACTATCTGTTTGCAACTTTGCAGTACATGAATAGAGACGCAGACCCCCCATATGGCTTCTAATTTCGTACTGTTATTTCAAACTGACACCTTACTCGAAGTATTCCACTCAGCTGCATATGACACGAAGACATTTCATATTTCATTTCACGCTAATCTTACCGTATTACGATCAATAACGGTAGTTATAGTCCCCTGTAACAGGCGATTTACACATGATCTAGCTGTTCCCCAGGGTTCCACCCACCAACGCCCGAGGAAACTACTTACCATCATCATCTCCCGAGCCTATTACCAATTATGTTGGGGTCGGCTTCCAGTCTAACCGGATTCGGCTGAGGACCAGTGGTTTACCTACAAGGAGCGACTGCCTATCTGACCTCCTCAACCCAGTTACCCGGGCAACCCAATACTTCTTGGTGAGACTGGCGTCAGACATACTGGCTTCTGATTACCCATAACACCTACAGTTTAACGTGCCATCCGAAACACAGTGGAAACTACTTACCGTACCTGGATAAAAAGTAGACTATGTCCTTTCTCAGACTAGACTAGGCCAGTTTCACGGTATCCGAATAGCCACTACCTACCGAATAAATAAAAAAAATGGAACAGAATTTGTATGAAATTATCTACCATAGAAAACTAACTGGAACTTATTCTAAGTGGTGAAACAGGCCCTAATTCTGACAGTTAGCCTATTTTTCATGTTGTTCGTTTAATATCAGCTGCAAGTATGAGCCCAGAATTACCAAATCGATTTATCTCTTTGATCAGAAATGCGGTTATATATTAATCTTTTTTACGACCCCTAGCGCCGTTAATTTGGACCCTTTATGTTTTTGCCGACTATATTATTTTTAGGGTCTCGCAGTGAAATGAGGTCTCTATCTGACATATCGGATTTGAACCAGTTATATTTTGGTATTTAGAGAATTAAGTACGATCTTATGGTACATTCGTTTGCGGTTTATCTATTATTTAAAAGAAAAAAAAATACATTATTTCAATAAACAGCTGAGCTCCAGTTGTCAATTAAACAACTTTTCCTTTCTATCATATCCGATTTAGTTGTAATATAATAGATGGCACCACCGTCGAATAGTCAATACGACTTGCCTGCCTTTTAGAATAATATAATTTTATTATGATTATACGGTACGAAACTAAATCTTTCAATTGTTGTCATAAAAAAAAAACTTTTCTCAAACTATTTACATTTTTAGTTTTTACTATTCATTTTTCATTAATAGATTTTTATGAATTTAGTTTGAATTTACCAACCCGCATTGAGCAAGCGTGGTGATTAACGCTCATTCTTCTATGTGTGAGAGGAGGCCTGTGCTCAGCAGTGGAACTACAAAAAAAAGGTCGATGATGATGATGAAATTTTCTTAATTTTTCATTTAATTTCTAAATATCTAATTGGAATCCAATTTTTTATATGATAAGTGACAGATGAGCGTATGTATTGCCTGATGGTAAGAGATTATTGAAATCTTGTCCATTTATCTAACTTAATTTCCCAATAGAGTTATGCAAATTCACAGTACAAACTATCAAAATTTCTTAATACATTTTCAACATTATCACTGCAGCATATGGATCAAAGTTAATTGCGAAAATGTGACAGTTTCATGTAGCTTGATGTCCTGGCGTCTTATTAAGGTGTTTTGCTATAATTAAAATGAGAAAACATAAATGCTAAAACGAGTACCTAGGAACAATCATTAGCAATACATATGTCATGTTCACACCAAAAATGAGTACGTATTAAAAGCCTATACGGAACCCTGACTATTTTTTATACACAGTTTAGTTTGACAATCTCCCTGTATACGAATTTGAGGGGTCATACGCTGTAGACTGTAAGGGTTATTGTTAGGTTAACCCTGTTCAATAAAAAAGGCGCTCTGGGCATTTTGGACGTGCATTGGAGCCTGGAACCTAACACCTTTGTAATTAGTACAGACCCCAGCATAGCAAGCTACCCGAATGTCAAATATTCCCTATCAACTTTCAACCATGTGCTTCAGCGATAAAGTTGAAAAATTAAGGAATTTTGATTTTGACCAGTTGTAGAAGCTTGATGTGCTG
Organism: Heliothis peltigera; assembly: GCA_958496145.1. NCBI lineage: Eukaryota > Metazoa > Arthropoda > Insecta > Lepidoptera > Noctuidae > Heliothis > Heliothis peltigera. The sequence goes on along the minus strand of OY292321.1, from coordinate 12,846,162 downwards.
GCGTCGGTAAGTCGTTTTCTAGATTGTGTTGTCATTTAAAGATAAACAGTATTTTATTTGAAATGCTAGAAGCCAGTTTCACAGGTTACAGATAGCCACTATCTACCAGATAAATTCTCTAGAACGTATCCGTAACCGGTGAAACTGGCCCTTAATGTTGTTTCAACAAACAATAGTTACAGATACATTTTAGTTTTCTTAACTGATAATAAATCAAGTTTGTTCGTAATCATCATCAACTACCTTTTTATCGTCCCACTGCTGGGTACAGGTGAACGAATGTCTAAGAATTATCTTTGAAAACCCTATCTAAATCGATTTATCCGATACGACCCCGATGGCGCAGTGGTTACCACGTCGCGCCGGACTGCCGGGAGGGTCCCGGGTTCGATTCCCGGCACGGTCAACATTTGTGTGATGAGCATGCTTGTGGGCTGTGGTCTGGGTGTTATAATATGTATTCATAAAAATATAAATGTAAAGTATTATGTAGTTAATCAGTTATGTTGGCACCCATAACACAAGCTAATCAATAGCTTACCATGGGGCTAAGCGTTAAACTAAAAATACCCCTATTTGCGTCGAGAGATAAAATTTCAATTTATGAAACTTCATGAACACACGGTACGCGGTACAGGTAAAAACACTCATGCGTTCAAAATAATACAAATATTATTTGAGTAAATCCAATAGTGATCTGTTCCTACATGTAAATTGATTCCGTAGCTAACTATTGGCTATTAATTAACAAAACTAATAGGATTGCATCCCGTGCTCGGCGTAATTAATTCGTGCAGTCATCCAACTGAAAATATGAATATGATAGCTATTGAAAGAATGCTTTTGAAACTGTTCAATAATATTATTTTATTATTGTAAATTTTTAGCTAGAGGCGAGAGGGCTTTATAAGCCGCGAGCGGTCTATGGTCGCCGGGCTCGGCAGTGATTTTAAAATAATCGATTTTCATATAAATATAAGTGACTAGCAGTTTGTTATAGTTTGTCCCGCTTTCGATTAGATAAAAAAAAAAATCTATTGGAAAGCTACTCTTAGTCCAGCAGGCTTAACATGGCCATTCTACATATATCTATTTTATCAAGAAAAGACAAAGCTCTTTCTGTCAATGTATTGTCTTCTGCCCGAGCATGGCGCGACCTGTCAACTCGCATAATATTATAATCCTTCATTAATCTGATTTATAATCACATGTAGACTTAAGTCCTTAGAGTAATTACTAAACACTTAAGTCGATCGAAGAAAAGAAAAAAAATCTTCAAAAAATGTCAAAAGAAATCACACGTCAATCTGTCACTTTTCTGACATTATATCCATTCTCCGGTAGACAAAACTTGTTTCCACGGTTGCCATGCTAAGCCTGCAGGAGTGAAAGAATTTTGCAAATTGGTTCAGTAGTTTCTTAATACTAACAAACATACAAACGACCCTTTTTATATCAATACATTCTCAAATTATATGCAGATGGTCTTCAACTTAGCGAACCGAAGTTCCTTATGAAAATAACCCAAGAGTTTTATCAACATGAACTACCTAAATGTATTTCCTTGCTGTCCTAGTTCTGTTGAAACTTTCCATGCAATTCAAGTTTTGGAGAAACGGGAGCAAAATTTATTTAGTTTTTATAACTGACCACTTAAATAACTGCAGTGGACTTGAAGCTCTTTAAATAATTAATTAGAGCTTGTATTAATTTATCGTAGTCTAATAAATATTTCAGAGCGAAACCAAAACTATATTTTGCATAACTGTCACCTTTTTTAAAAAAGTTTTCAACAGTAGGTACATCAAGCTACGTGAAACTTTCAATTTTTTTTTCAAAATTTCATTTCAGTTATAAAACCATTTGCGTCAGTGATAAAGTTGAAAAATCGATTAAAGAAATTTGACAGATTATAATAGCTTGATTACGAAGTAATTTCTTTATCTTGAATTAATTATTTCGACTTAAGATTGAAAGAAGATCAAAACGTCGCTAACGCAACAATCAATATTCGTTCAGGCAGAAAGATCCATTCATTCTTATTCGTTCACTTTTTTCCTCGCTTATTATTTCTTCTTATTATTTCTTCAACACCAAAATCTAAAATTTTAATGATATTTCTATGTACATTATATGCGAGTTACAATTTCTAAACATATTTTTACAGGCTTCATAACATTAAGCAACGAAACTTTCAAAGAAAGTCGAGACAATAAGGCGAAAAAGTTTCTAAAGAAAATTTTTACTTTTATTTATTTTTGGAATGGAAAGCTACCAGCTTTAAAGAAATCATTTTGACGCCTCGTGCTTTGCCTCGTGTTTTCATCGGTACAGACGTTAGCACCTAAAGCCCAAACAACTTTGAATCGTATGCTTCAGAGATAAAGTAGAAGCTTAATGTGATTTCGGTGCTAAAAAGTAATCAGATGAGAGGTGGAATTAAATGCCTGATTACACATTTGTTCGTGGGAAATCATCAAATGACTCCTATCGCTGTGAGTGCAGCTGTAGAGTGTCAGACTTATACCGACTAAAACCCACTGTTGTTCGTTCTGGGGCCTTTTCTTTGTGCAAGATCAGACCTACCTTTCAGATCGATGTGAGAATACCCTTTCATAGAATAAACCTCAGTGGCCACTTGATACCATAGTTTATTTTCGGTGTATAACTTATATTCGGGCGACTGAGTGTGGTCTCAATATTTGACCAAAGGGTTCAAATCGCCGGAAGGCAGTTTAAGAAGGCGAGATGTCGCCTAAGCCCATCTCACCAGGGAGTAGGTAATTCAATTAGGTGCTAAGTTTATCTAGAAAAATCTTTCTATTTTTAATATAAAATGGCTTTTTCCCAGCATTTTTCCAATAACCTCATTAAGGGAATTTGCGCACGAGAGGAAACTGGGAATGTTGCAAACGAGCTTCGGCATTTTTTACTCGACTGTGTCAGAAGTATGAATATGTTTTTTGATAGTCTGCATGTTTCTGGTAGTAATGTATTGGTTGAGCAAGTCCTAGAGTCAGGTTTAACGAATAAGCTCGCCTTAATCAGCTTAAACAGCTTTAACGATTTTTTACCTGAACGTTTTTTCGTTAGATTCTCATCATCATCAGCCTTTTTATCGTCCCACTGCTGGGCACAGGCCTCCTCTTACACAGAGAAAATTCGAACGTTAATAAAATAAAACTTTTTTGATCGTTAACAGATTGGACTAGACCCATGCCGAATATAGAAACGACTACTATATTAACTAATTAAAAAAACACCCCTCGGCAAAATATAAAAAAAGGGTTTTTGATTTAAAATTCCAGTTTAAATGTGAATTTGCAAACGTGGGTACTCCATGTTGATTTTGAGTTAAATCTAATCTAATCTAATCTAATCTAATACTATTATAAAGGCGAAAGTTTGTAAGTATGGATGTATGGATGTATAGATGTATGGATGTATGGATGTTTGTTACTCTTTCACGTAAAAACTACTGAATGGATTTTAATGAAACTTTACCACAATATAGCTTATACATCAGAATAACATATAGGCTACTTTTTATCCGGGTATGGAAAGTACTTCCCTAAGAAAGCGGGTGAAACCGCTGGCGGAAGCTAGTGTTATATAATTTCTGCTAACATTAATTGGACTCGTTTGTAGGTTAACTGCGGCGTATACCTTAGTTAATTTTGTAAAACCAAACGTAGATACGTATGAAGTATTATTATATACCTAGTTGTAAAAAATGTTTTGCTTATCCAAATATTTTCCTATTTCAATCTTTATCGGGGGTATTTAAATTATATTTTTTTTCATTTATAAGGATTTATTTATCATACATATTAACGCATTTAAAAAAATAATCAATGGCGTCAAAAAAATCCTCCTCCTTGCTGCTCACCGGGAGTGTAGATACCCAATAGGCTAGCATTAAAAAATTTTTTTTTCATTCATTTCTTCAACATAAAATTCCATTTTTTTGTTATGTTTTATATGCATATAAAAAAAAACATTAAAAATATAGAAAAATGTTGTTCTTCGACATCTTTAGTAGGTAACATTTTAATAATTATTATTTAATTTAAAATTAATTATATTTCAATAAAGAAAATTGACTATAGAACTTAATCTTACACCAGAATAGTACCAGTTAACCATGCCTGTTACATCGACCATCTCCCGCACATCACGTGGAATTTTTGCCAGTAGTCCCCATAAACACTCCAATATTTCACCAGGGTAGAGCGGCTCTCCAAGCCATGCAAATCAATCAATTAGCTTAATGTGCGACGAATGTTCGCCCGGCTTGTAACTTATGCATCCATTTCAAATTTTACGTTCTGAATATTCCGTTAGTAGTGCACTTCAGTCAGACTTTTAGCGAAGCGTAACTAGTATTTCTGGTCTTTCATTTTTCATTTAATTAACATTAAGTACCTACCTAGATGTTTCTAAAAGTTTTAAAAAAACTTTTAAAAATATGTAGGTTCGCTCTAGAAGTCGGTGGCAAAAGAAGCACACAGCAATAGCCTCTACTGATTTCTAAAGCGATGTACGAATTTGTTTTTTTTGTAGCTTTCAATGTTTTTAGAAGTTTTTTTTTGTGTGTCTGAAATAGGTTATGTCCAATATAAGTTATAAGCCAAATTTTTGAGTAGAAAATACTCGTCAACCCTAATCTAATCTCTATGAGCTAGATGGATGTGAGACGCCTAGGAGTAGTTGCTCTCGCTCGAGACACTCTCACTGTGAAATGTCACTTACCACATCTGCTTAAAGGACAAGACTGATAACAGATAAAGCAAAGAACCCTAATCAATTAAACCTTTTTTCAATATTTCTAAAAATAAAAATATCTAATAGGTACGGCCGCCAGCACATCAAGCTACTACAATCATAGATTTTCAACTATATCGCTGACTCATATGAAATTTTAAGCTTCAGGTAGCTTGATATGCTGGCGTCTGTACATGTACCTAAATCAGAATTGTCAACCTCCTGCTTTTTGGGATATTGATTTAAAATAATATCATGTGTACTTACATAATAATAAATAATAAACAAGGAGTATAACATGATAAAACTAAGTTTTTGTAAGAATAAAAACATACTCGAGGTTTATTTCCTTCCAATCAAGCACAGGATGTTGCAGCATCCAACCGTATTATACAATAAATTAGCCACAATAACAGGTCTTGATAAGTCTACAATAATATTGGTACTCAGACTTACAGTTATTATTTCAAAATTCCTCTTAATTATAAAATAGACAATTATTCTTCTTAATTTAAAAAGTCCTCTTAATTATAAAATAGACAATTATTCCTCTTAATTTTAAAAGTCCTCTTAATTATAAAATAGACTATTATTTCTCTTAATTTAAAAATTCATGTTAATTATAAAATAGGCAATTATTCCTCTTAATTTTATAATTCCTCTTAATTATAAATAGACTATTTCTTTCTCTTAATTTCAAAATTCATCTTAATTATAAAATTGACTATTATTCTTCTTAATTTCAAAATTCATCTTAATTATAAAATTGACTATTATTCTTCTTAATTTCAAAATTCTTCTTTCTTATAAAACAGACTTTTTATATCATCGGTATTTTTACGAACAATGACCTTGAAAAAGCAATTTGGAGAAAAAAGGCAAGGCAATAATAAACCCAGTAGTCCTATCCTAATGTGACGTAAGCTATGATCGCATGGCAAAGCGACGTTGCCACTCTTATCACCCCTAACATGTGACAGCGACGTTGCCGAATCGCATAACAAAATCTTCCATGAGTAGCAAGATTTGGGATTTGGTTCCAAGCGTCCCTTTTTTACCTGCCTCGAACTATTGTTAGGAGTTTTTTTTTCTTATCGGCTTAGAACGGGATATTTAGGCTGCTGAGAGGCAATAAAGAAACACGGATAGATTTTTAGGATCTACAAATTTTAGGGCCTGTTTCACCACCTACAAATAAGTTCCAGTTAGTTTATTTGGTAGATCACTCCAATCAATATGTTCTATTCCATTTTTTAAATTTAATCGGTAGGTAGTGGCTGTTTGGACATTGTGAAATTGTCCCTTAGTTTTATTTACATTAAGGATCAGTTTCACTGGTTGCTGATAAGTTCAAGATAGTTTTTCTAGTAGATAATTTCATACAAATTCTGTTCCATTTTTTAATTTATCTGGTAAATAGTGGATATGACAATATATAATATCCGTGACCTGTGAAACTGGCCCTGAACAAAGTATTCCTAAAATTACTTTTAGTTCTGTCTGTTGGCTCTAAAATAATTGATAGGACATAGGACATCTATTTAAAATATTTTTGTCAAGTCTGCAAACACTTATAATTATGATTATTTTGTATATCCCTACTAGACTACGGGACTACAGAGTCCCGGATTTTTAGAAGGCGAACGTGGGACCGAAACCTACACACTGAAGCCCTTTTGAGACATCATTAATGTATGTAATGGTGACACAAAAATAATTATGACTTTGATTATGATTATGAAACTATCAGTAACATCGTATATTATTTATATAGTTATTATTCCTGTTCATTCCTCTTGCAGATCAAAGGTTGTTCGTGCTTTGATGCTGGGCTATAAGCTCGGGGGCTAATACAATCGTTCATGTTTCGCTGGTTGCCATGGTAGCACCCCAAACCACAATTCTTCTACTTTGTAGACGTATAAATGTTATAGATTTGGGGAAACTTGATTTCACTACCGTATCTTACTTCTGTTCTGTTCTAGTAACTGCATAAGCTCGTGATATTTTTTAGTCTTAGTGGTTGTCTAGTGACATTTCAAGTTTGTGCCAAAAATAATACAGACTGTCAAATTTCCTTAATACATTTTCAACTTTATCGCCGAAGCTTATGGTTCAAAGTTGATTGAGAAAATTTGACTGTTTCGGGTAGCTTTATGTGCTGCCTTCAAATCGAAATCGCTTGCGGAAATCAAAAAGACTTCAAGTTTAAATTCAATTAACTGATTAAGTACTTGCATCATAATTAGTTTCATCCTGATTTAAATACTCTATGGTACCATCTCAAGCTAAACCTTTTTTTATTTTTATTATAACTTGATGACAACTTATACTTACCGCCATTAAAATTTATTCTTGATTAAATTTCTGTGAATTCTGATTTAAATCGAAATCCAATCACGGAGACGCCGCCCTCGCCGCCGCCGCTAAATTCCGTTGCAGCTAATGAATTTAAAACATTACCTTGCGACTGAGTTGTGGCTTCAGTTATACTGAAGTTTATATCTAGGATCGATTATTCGCATGTCGGATTTTCTTTGACTCACTGACGGCTGTGTTCTGCGTGCTGAGGTACCATATGGTACCATTTCGAACTATTACGGCCAGTTTCACCGGTTACGGATAAGTTGCAGATAATTTCATACAAATTCTGTTCCATTTTTGATTTATCTGGTAGATAGTGGCTATCCGTAATCTATGAAACTGGCCCTTAGTCGTGTAAGCCGACTTAGCCGTCAGTTAATCCAGAATATCACAGACTGAGCTTCCAAACTCTTTCCCAATTCCAATTTTGAATAAGCCGATGCTCTTTTTAATCTCTTTGTTCGCAGAAATATTCCTTGTTTTTTTTGCACGTTTCAAAGGCTGATTCGTGGAAAAAACACAGAAGTATCATAGCACTCTGTTGTTTCTGAGGAGGTATACTCTCTCGTCTTAATTTTTTGTGAGATTATAATCAAATCATCCATCGAGTCATCTCATTCAATACCTATATCTGTCACGTTCATTTATGGTGTCATATGGGGGTGCCAGTTTGCTTATCAAAATGTTAATATTTAAATACATCAGTAACTTATTTCTGCCCAATACTTTATTTGCATGGTATAGGTATAATAGAACGGATCAAATTAAAATTGGGAGTAGGAATCAGGTAAAGAATTTGCATTTAAAATGAGTATCTTTAGTGAAAGTGTGAAATAACAGAGCTTTTATTTCGAACGCCGACTTTTTAATGTTTGGCAAAGACGTCCATCTTTATTTTTCTTTGTTAGTCTCACCTGATCTTTCACGAAATTAATTTGATTTTTAATTCACAAATCTAAAACGTTGAACATAACCAAATAGAACGAACTGTTCACAAAAAAAACGTGTCAAGTCTCAATGTGTCAAAATTGTGTACGCAAGTTACGGTTTTTAGCTGAATGTTGTAGAACGATTATGTTCTTCAAATCTCCCGTGTAAAAGTTCTGTGATCGTCGCCAGCTTCCAAGTTTGATGTTACCGTATACGTCACATTATCAATACTTTCAAAGTCATCTGATTACCTCGGTCAATGTCCGCTACGTCATTTCACGAGTTCAAGACAGAAAGTTTAGTAGCCTCCGCGCGACTGAATGGGTGCGCCGCGCTCGGGGTATCGCCGAGGGGTCGGGCAACCCTCCGATCGATTCAGCTTGGGTCCCTAGCTGCTGCCCTCCTCGTATACGTCACAAAGATGCTTGCCTAACTGTTATCTGTTACACTTGCTGCCCGCCCCGGGTTCACACTAGAAATTAATGTCTCTTGTGATATTTTTTGAATTTTGCTAAAGTTTTCTTTGCAATATAAACCTCTTCTTATATTAATACAATATAAAAACTATCCATTTTGGTTGGTATTTAACCTCTTCTTCTTCCTGCCCTGTTCCCAATTCTAATTGGGGTCGGCGCAATGTGTTTTCCGCTTCCACTCATTTCGGTTAGACGTTATACTATTATCCACTCCCTTCTTAATCATATCCTCTTTCAAGCAATCAATCCATCTCTTCCTTGGTCTACCTCTATCTCTCCATCCATTCACATTCATGCTTAAGATGGTATAACCTCTGAAGTTTGTTTAAAGATTCGGAAGTGATAAATACGAGTAGAAATAAGATCTAACTGGATATTATTTCCTATCGTCACATCGCGGCCGAGTATAATAAATTCAAAATAATTTTATGACCGAAAGCCATCGTTAAGTGTGAGCCAAACTCAAACATAAGTTCGTGCACCGGAAAGTATCGTCTTTCCCTGATAAAAACTTTAAAAATGAAACCTGAACTCCAAAGACATTTTGACGTTTATTTCAGCTATTTCAACAGGTTCCCTGAGCTTAATTTGAATGGGATGCTATAAAGAATTGAAAACTAAGAGAGTAACACGGAAGAATGAGGAAGGAGTATTAAACAAATTATAAACATATTATGTACTGAGAAGATCGTTTTTTAGAAGTCGCTTAAAAAAATGTTGGCGGTGTCTAACCGAAAAGAGAGTGTAGCCCGCTCGATTCGCATGCTTCAGCATTCTTAAAAAAGCTCGTTGTCTCGAAACCCTGTGACTCGTATGTAGCTGTTGCTATCTAGAACTATAATTCCAATGTCGTTAGGTGGATTTTAGAAAATTCTGACTCCAGCTTGCCAGGTTAACGAGCTCCACTGGACATCGTGCCCTACCGATTCAATCCAGCGTAGGTCAAAGTTGACTTAGTGTAAAAAAAAAAATTGTGGTCACATTATCAAAGCTATAATATATTACCAGTCATTAAAAACATGTTCGCACATTGCAGTTTTGACAATTGTTTATGTGTTAATGAGGAATTTTGATTTTTAGAGCCAAAAACGGGCTTCCCCATTCAATCAACATCATTATATGTGAGGAAACATAAAATCGAGCTGCTCACCCGCTCGGGCATGGCTATCAAGCTGTGTATATATTATCACAAGGGAACTTTGTATACATTCATATTTTTTATCACCGAGCCAGTGGAATATCATCACATAGGTATCACTGATAACGTGGTGTCCCTTATCAGTATTTATAAGCATTTGTTTACAATCAGTATCGCTGCCAAAGAATGTTTCCCGCTGTGTGACAACAAAGTTTTAGGCAACTTTTACTCAATTAGTGTGTCCTTTAATTATTCTTTGGCTAAAACAGCTGTGACGGTCGGGGTCATTGGCCGCTGCGCCGACACCCACGCGGGTGAGTGAGTGAAATAGAAGATATGAAAGTGGTTAAGAAAGGATGAGATAGAATAGAATATTGGAGGAGTGATGAAACAAAAAATGTTGCGTTTGGTGAATAACAATAAGTGAGGCCCTGATGCAGGAAGTCGCGTTAGTAGGCGCGTGATTGTATCGCGCAACGGCTGCTTTTGCGACACATCGGTACTAATTAGTTACTGTCATTATAATACACGTCTTTAGTCAAATTCGCAAAACAATGTGCTAATATTACGGTTACAACTTACATGTGCAGACGCCAGCACATAAAGCTATCCGAAACTGTCAAATTTACCTAATCAACTTTGAACTTTTGTGAAAAAGTTGGAATTCTATTGACAGATTGTAGCTTGACTTGCTGGCGTCTGTACATTAAGAGCATTTGCATTATCACACTCAATCAACATTTCTTGTCTCTCTTTTTGTCTAACAAACTATGCAAAAATTCTCGAAAACCAAAATGGGAACTAAAACCCATTACTACTGTAACATGTGTTTCATTAATAAGATAAAACTTATAACAAATAAGTGTAGGTACCTTATAGCAAAAAAATATGGACATGTTACAATCGGAAATAAACAGAATTTAGGGGTCTATTGAAAAAAAAAAACTTGTGCTTTAATACTAATACAGTTGATAAACACATATCCTTTGACATCACACCATATTGACATATTCAATGAAACGTCAAACGTATAAAATATACATGTATACATACATATGTAACTATTTGGTTGATTGCACTAAGCTCTCAAAGTGATTGCCAATTAATTACCAACAAAAATTCAAAATAATTTTAACAGATCCTGGCAACCATGTAATAGTTGTTTGCATAAATATTTGTAGAGTTATATGTATAGCGTCACTCGGGATGTGTGACCATTTTCTCTTGACGAGTTTCTTCTTGTTTTGGAAGACACGTTTTATTCGTGGGTCCGGGATGTCATTTGAACATCCTTGGCGGTCGTTATCGGTGGTCAGCACCTAGAAAATCTGATAAACCACATTACTAGGGGGTGGTATCGGGTTGCCCTGGGTTGAGGTGGTCAGATAGGGCCGCTCGTAAAACATTGGTCAGCTGCATCCATACAGACTGGAAGCCGAACCCAAAAGATATTTTAATAATTTATATTATTTCGGATGTCATATGGTTTTGATTAAAAGGAAAGGTCTTGGTGGCAAATATTGTGCAAATTTTTGAATTGCACGACCTTTTCTTATATTTTTGGACCGCCTGTTAAAATTCACCAAAAACGTGGATTGATTTTCTGCTAGAGGCTAGGGATTAGACTCTAGTCGCTAGAGGCTATAGTTAGTTGAATAGCGATATGGTATACAATGCTTCTCTAGGGCTCGTCTAACAATTCCCAAAGGCATATGTTACAAGATATGTGAAATGGGAAAAAACAATCGTTTAATAAAGCTATTCACCTGGATATTGGAGCTCTATCCAAGGGTTAACTGTGACAGTTATATAAGTAGACTATAAAGAACTATAAAGGTTGAGTATTTTTTCCCGGGAATCACGGAGTACCAATGGTGAGGTACACGTGACTTGACAATAAATTCTATCACTAATATAAGGTAATTAAATGCTTTTATTTAACTTGCCGTGTACCTATGTATGTTACGGTGGATTCTTTGAACTCAATTTTGAAGTAGATATTTCCACCCGATTGAGCTGAAATTTTGTATACACGTTCAGTTTGGATGACAATGCACGATGTGTTATATGAAGTCATAAAAGCTTTTCTTAAAAAAGTTTTTTCTTTCAATTTTAAAATTTAACTCCTCGTTAGAACTATTTTGTGTTATACTGCAAATATCGCTAATTATTCCCATCTATAGAGCCGTTCTGATCGATCTGAGTGGTTGAGTTTGAAAATTGAAAGGTAGATGGGACCCACAAAACATGATGGGTTCTAACGGAATACGTTGAAGAAGACGTTGTCAATTCTTCAATGATCGTATGATAATGCATATTGTCTTTTATTATGCAAATTTTAATTGCTCTAAGTATTCGTAGCGAAAATGTAGCACGCGTAGCAAAAGCAGCTACGCCGTTTATTCACTAACCTACTACGCATGTAATGTTTATTTTTGTAATGCATCATTATTAAAGTTTTAAGTCTAGACAAATGAAGGCTGAAAGGCTCAATTAATGACCTTGGCATGTAGTTTCAAAAACCTAGTTGGACCCACGTGACTTGTCAGTGTTGTTTATCATTTGTTCTTCGGTAACCATGACGACAGCACAACAATTTTTAAATTACCTCAATTAATGACTTTCTTGGACATCTAGAAGCTCTCTGTATGTATCAGAACCTAGAAGAGGGAAAGGTATAGGCCCTAAGATAGCTAAGATAGGTGGACTAAAACACAGATATTTTTTCTTTCGGTACCTACCACATGATGAAACGTTGCGCAGGAAGAGAGGGTACTGTCATTTTTGGGATTGTGGCAAAAGAAGGTGGCGCCCTCGTGTCGCGACAATGCAAGCGGAATTTTGGGGAAATGGCCTTAGTAAAAATCCGGTTGTAAAACATTAATAGTACACAGTAACTCTACCATTTATTGGATAGCTCTAAATTATGCCAAGAGCTAATAGTATAGTTGAAAAAACTACGTAAAGTTAAAGTTTAGAAAGACCAGTAACGATGAGCTTGAAGGCGGTTCGGTGACTGACTAATTATGTCTTCATTGAGTGGTCAATACGCACGCCGCGGTTGTTCACGCTTCCAAAAATATAAAGAAGTAGGTACTAATATACCTACCAATTATTAATTGATTTTGACAGTGGCCATCAAGTCGTCAAGTGAACACTCTTATTTTTTAAAGAAAGAATCTTACCTCTCGCAAATATATCTTGCTTTTGGGAGGAACATGATAGGTATCTCCTGTAGACTAGGAAAATATAACCTACCTTATAAAACATTTTGGAAATCGAAATATAACATTTTCAGAAATCCAGAGCCTATTTAAGAAGAATCGTATTTCGCCTATTTTATAGACAACAAGCCGAAAATCGATCTCAGTGGCGTGCACTTAGAGTGGCCTATGTCCAGCAGTGGACTGCGATAGGCTGATGATACTGATACTGATAGACAACAAGCAGTTTCTACGGGTTTCTCACTCGTCCCCAAGGACCGTCTTCCCAGACCTAGATAAAACATAGCCCATGTTCACCGGGGACAGTGTAGCTCCAACAGCGTCAATAATCAAAGATTTTTCAAGTCGGTCAAGTAATTTCGGAGACAAACAAACAATCAATCAAATCTCCTTCTTTATAATATTAGGATAGAAAGCCAAAATAATCAGTTGAAAAGACAAGATCTGATCCATAGTTAAAGGCGTTTTCTTTGGCCCTAGTTTATGATACACGTCATAAACTGCGGCCAAAACGCCTACCTATGCGACGGAACTCGTTTGTAGCCGGCCTTAGCGCTTTGTTCCACCAACGGCCTTGGACAGCCATTATAAAACTAATTAATAATAACTTCTATATAGTGTTATCGCTTTCCAAGTTCCTGTCAGCTCCAGCCGAATCCATTTTAATTGCACTCTTTAAGCATTTTTTTAATTAAGTCGTGGTGGCCTAGTGGTTAAAGAGCCAACCTCTCAAGTATGAGGGCGTGGGTTCGATTCCAGGTCGGGCAAGTACCAATGCAATTTTTCTAAGTTTGTATGTACTTTCTAAGTATACATAACTTGGACACCAATTACTGTGTTTCGGATGGCACGTTAAACTGTAGGTCCCGGCTGTCATTGAACATCCTTGGCAGTCGTTACGGGTAGTCAGAAGCCAGTAAGTCTGACACCAGTCTAACCATGTCCTGGGTTGCCCGCTTAACTAGGTTGAGGAGGTCAGATAGGCAGTCGCTCCTTGTAAAACACTGGTACTCAGCGAATCCGGTTAGACTGAAAGCCGACCCCAACATAGTTGGGAAAAGGCTTGGGAGATGATGGATTTAAGCATTTTTAATTTACATATAAATTAGACTTACTAAAAAATTGTTTGATCAAAGTTTAACCTGTAGATTAAAATGATATCTGAACGCTCTTTTCGTAATTTCGCCGTGCACATCAAGCAACCTGAATCTGTCTTTTTCACAATCATCTTTGAACCATGTGCTTCTGCGGTAAAGTTGAAAGTCTATTAAGGAAATTTGACAGATTGTAGTAGCTTATTATACAGCCAGCACATCAACGTCAAATTTCCTTAATAGATTTTCAACTTTATCACTGAAACATACAGTTCAAATTTGATTGGGAATATTTGAAAGTTTCGAGTAGCCTGATGTGCTGGCGTCTGTACTTACTTATTTCATATAAATAAATTAATTAAACTGAAAATTTCTCTCTTTGAAAAAAAGTCAAACCGTAACTTTTAAGATTTTTGCGACATGTGATTAAAGTTCGCAGCAGATTATGGTCAGTTACGGATTAACCTACTTACAAATAAAATAATTCTCCCGCGCTCGTCTCTAAAATTTGAGATTCAAAGCTGCTGATATATTGTCTCTCTTTCACTCCTGTATTTAGGGGAAGCTCTAAACATCTGTATAATCTACCCCATCACATTTTATCTTCTATAGTCGTCTCTTTCTCCCATCCTCTCGTTCGCTCTCTTTTGCACCTATTTGCAGCCCGGATTACAGTTCGGCTTTTGATAAAAAAGAGAGATTATATTTTCATAAGTCCGTATATCGTTAACGAACTTTCGGTAAAGCATCTTAAAATAATGTCACTTTCATTTATCGTTTTGAAGGTAAAACTGTTGTTTTATTTTATTATTTAAGTAAAATAAGTATATGGCTTGATGTGAAAAAATTGTGACGTCATAGTTCTAACTTTCATACAAATTGAATAGAAAGTAACCGTTTTTGACAGTAATGAATTTGACTATTTTAGTTGTCAATTACCCATTTGCTTCTTGATATCCTGTAAGGTTTTTCATTTCGTAAAAGCATTGATACAACATAGAGACCTATATTATCGTCATTATCATCTCAGACATGCACGTACACTGCTGAACATATAGGTATATGTAAGTATACCTCAGCAGCATAGCATTTGAAGAGGGTCCCGTAATTTATAGAGGCGACGCCTTCTCCCGCCACCGAAGGTCCAGCCCTTAACGATACAAATTGGGGTAGGTTTAGTTACAGGCATAATCAACCTTATTTGTAACAGTCTTAAGTATTAAAATTATTCGGCAAACAATTTCGAGTCGGGAATTAGTTATAAAATGTCTGGCTATCCCATATTACCATCAGTAGGAATCCATCGCGACCTGAACACCAATTTTTTTTGAGACTTCGTGTAATGGCGCGGTGAATATTTTATAGGTTTCCAAACAAAATACATTATGCAGCTACCTGCATTTTAAATTGGAATATCAAAGTTCAATCCAAAATAGACTCTATACTTATTTTGGTAGAGTCTATTATCGTTTTCTTTAGACGCAGGGCAACCTTTCATCAGTTCTTAGAGTGCTTGAGTTAGATTGTTTATGTGGATTTTAATGTGGTTTTTTATGCATAGAGGAACGTTGGCGGGCTCATCTATGTAAAGTAGGTGAATTTACCTACAAAATTTCAGTTCAAAGTGTGTAATAAAGAGTAATTACTTTTACCATTGAAACTAATGAGTTTACAATTGATTATAATGAAATATTATTAATAAAAAAAACCAATAACCCGGCTCGACGGCGACGCTCGCTGACGTTAAAATGCTTCAGGATAAGAATAAAAGATGGCGTTAGTACCTGGGCTTCTTAAGATGTCCAACAGATGGCGATGCCATAAGAATTATCTTATATTCAGGACCCAAAATATTTTTTAAATGGTGAATAAATTCGTTATTTTATCAACCTTTGGTAAATGTTTAAAAGGTTTTTGAGTTATTATACGTATAAGTACCTTTTGCACATTTCTTTAAGTAACTTATTTAAGTATTTTTGTCCAGAACACAGGTAATAAATATGTAAGTATAAAAATTATTATTCTAAAAGCATTTTCTTTTAATAATTTGTGTTCAAATTCTCAGGTTATTTAAACAATTACTAGACATTAACTTGGTGCGAAAAGTTAGCATCGACAATCAACCTTCCCACATAATAAGTGCGAGTGAGAGGCAAATGAGAGAATTAACTACGTTTCGCAGCCGCCATTTCCAAAAAAAAAAACTTTCATGTAAGAGTAGGGACGCAATATGCAACACGACCCTTCCCTTGTTTCATTACCTGATTGAGGTAACCACATAGGTAATTAAAGATTTTTTCAATAAAGATGAGAGCTACATAGGTGTGCTGCTACATTTAAAATTATTAGACCTATTTTTATGTACATTCATGTAGTAATAAGTCATAAATTCATTATGTAGCTAAGGACAGAGTGTTGGGACAAGGGGTGGCATGCTAGTACGGTATACAGTAGAAATAAAATAGGGGGCTAGACCCCATTGACGAACGGGTGAAATTATAACCGTGGGGAAGCCATTGGGGTTGTAAACTGAAACCCGACCATCCAGACGGCAGACATTGTGTTACAGCTCACTTCACCCACCACCTTCGCAGATGTACTCATACTAGGTACTTGCCTAAACAATATAAGGTACCTAGGTATTGCTATACAAGGCATTTGCATTAGAGTCAGGTAGGTTGCGTTTGACTGAAGGTTTTGCCAGGTACCTATATCAATGATCTGAATTAAATAGAGCCTTTTGTTTGATGTTATTATTCGTTCGTATTAGGATTTACATCATTATAAACTTACAGATAAACAGCAGGGGGTCAACAAAGTACACAACAGCTAGGGTTAGTAATTTTATTGTAAGCAACTTAACTGTTAAAAAAACGGTCGGTAACAGGATAAAAAGGTGCGGTGCAACGACGAGTTAATATTTTACGAGTACTACTATTTCCATCTCGTTTGTGACAACAAGTTAGAAAGAGAAAGAACTGGTAACAATAATAATAATCGCGCATACGCTAATTTCGTCCCTCGCGCCCTTTCGAGTCGTTCTTGGCAACCGGTTTTGTTTGTGGAACGGCCGTAAAACGGTTGGACCAATGAGGAGGCGCTGTTCCCAGCGGGCGTACCATTGGCGACGGGTGATAGAGAGCGCCGCGGCTCGGGGCTGAGCGGGGCAGCCATGGGCCGCGCGGGGCATGGGTGCGGCGCGCCGGTACTGCGCGCACATTACAGAGCCGCAGTCGTGTTTCGCCATTCGAAAAGAAGGTTATTGTTACAATGACACGGGCACCGGACTATCGATAAAGTGTGTTTGTATGTCGTTTTCGTCGATAATAAGTGTTGTGTTTACTTTCACCCGTGCGAATGTCTCGATCCTCACCTTTTCGTTTGTTTTTTCTTTTAATCACTGCCGCATGGGACGGCGCTTACGTTTCAGTTAACCTTTTATTTTGAAACGATGGAACGTTGTTCTTATGGTTTTTACACCAAAAGGTATTTTATGTTATTTATTTAATTTCTGATTGCGATCTGTTGTGAGTGAGTGCGCCGCGTGTGGCTATACATGGTGAGCAAACTTGCTCGGGCATTGGTTCGTCACCGCAGCGGAATGGAGCAATATAATTGTGCCAATATTAGCGAACTAAGTTGACTACGGCTCGTTATGCACAAGTGAAGGAGAAAGGGTGCTGCTCGGTGTTTCATGTCGGTATAGAATACTAACACAAATACTTATTACCTGTGTCACATAATGTTTTGAATAATACATAACAATCTCGACGCGTTTGTTGTAAAACTGACAGTGAAGTTTCGTGGTTATTATTATTGCAACGCTTCGGCGAAAAGCCGACATTGTAAGGCTCTCAGCCGAGGCACTCGAGGGTCGACAGCCGAGGGGAGGGAGGGCGCCGTCTGTCTGCACACATGCAGAACCGGTTCGCGCTCCGACTCCCCTTGTGGGCTTTTATGGTCTCTCTCTTTGTCTTGCCACACGCGTTCGCATAACACTCTCTCACTCGCACGTTTTCATTATTTTTTGCTTCCCCTTGTGAAATAATACCAGACGGACCGTTTTTATTTAGGTGTCTGTCCCTTTATAGGTGTATAGCTTAATGCCTCTGGCAGCAAAGGTAAGTAACCCGAAAACACGTGGCATGGCTCGATTGTCAATAACAAACAAACTTTCCTAATGCCTATTCACACTTCTGGAACTCTCGTTAGGTATCCGTTGGTTGGATACAGAACTATTTAGGGTGTAGACAAACCTTATTAACTAGGCTTCGCCACAAGTTTCTTGCTCTAACTTCTGTGTCTAATTAAAAGTGACTGGTGGGAAATAAAAATTTGCGAGAAACGACAATTTCACTTGGCGCGCTAGATGACCTCTACCGTAAGCTTTCTTCTCAAAATTTTGTATTCAAATTCATCAATTTATACAGCGATGTATTAAACTTTTATTATACTCTCTTCTGAATATAACCACATCAAAATTGGCGACAGATGAGACCAGTCAAACTCAGCAGGCCTTCAGTTGTCTGCATTAGCAGAAAAGCTTTTAATTAAGCTTGATTCCACATTCCACATTGCACTTTGTGGATATTTTCGGAGAGTCGGAGGTACCCAGAGGAGAGCATGATAGTTTAATAGGGGATGTTTTCAACTAGCTATTTTATTCA
Source organism: Heliothis peltigera (assembly GCA_958496145.1). Taxonomy (NCBI): domain Eukaryota; kingdom Metazoa; phylum Arthropoda; class Insecta; order Lepidoptera; family Noctuidae; genus Heliothis; species Heliothis peltigera. The sequence continues at coordinate 12,827,505 of OY292321.1, read as the reverse complement.
GACATAACATCAAGATGTTACAACACCACGCGCCAATATTCGTTACTAGTAAAGCGAGGTTTGCCTCCCGTTCTTCTTAATAGAAAAATATGTTATGGAATTTAATCCTATATAAGTTGTACTAACATAATTAATGTCCAGCAATGACTACTTATTTCCTTTATCTACCTTCTACTTACAATAAGTTCCTGTCATTCGTTTTCTATCAGACAAAAGTACAGTATCTACAGCATTAGCACGATGATCATCAACTAATTTTGCACACAAGTTTGTCTCTACTACCTCTAATGTCTAATATAGTTAAATTAACATGTATTCGCCTCTGTCTGCTGTCTTAGAAGCTTCCTCAAGTACCTAGTTAAAGCTCTGAATTTACCAAGAAGGCATAGAAAATCTTTTACTTAATGTATTAGGACACCTTTTAGCAAATACGATAATCTAAGACTAGTTGGTCAAAAATTAAGCTAACCGCTATTTTTTAACTTCTCAATAATAATAACTGTTAGTTATTGCAAAAAAACTCCCCTTCCGATTATGAAGGAGCAATTGTGATCCCGGATTGATTTTCGTTCGATCAATAGTTTGCGCCCTGCCCTTATGCCATTCAAGCCGTGTTTTTCCCACAAGTTGTTGTACACTGTACAGCGTAACCGTGCACACATAAAATCACGCTGTGTTTGCGTGACCCTATAAGAAGCTGCCTTCTGACTATCGCATTAATAGCTTCTTGCTATACTTGAAGCAATGCGTACCTGAATGTTATCAAAGTTTCAAACTGCCCTATTAAAATTTGTACTGTCCGTGATTCGAACATTTTATAAGAGCCTGTTCATGTACGAGTATGTACAAATTGGGTAGTTGACTAGTAGAAAAACAAAATCCTTTATGATATTAATTTTTTAAAGCATCTTAAAATAATGGCACTTTCATTTATCGTTTTGAAAGATAATCTATTGCTTTTTTTTATTGGTTATTCAAGCAAATAATTAATATATGGCTTGATGTGAAAAAATAGTGATGTCATAGTTCTTTCTTTCATACAAATTCCATAGAGAGTAAACATTTTTGACATTTCATTAAAAGTAATGAATTTGACTAGAAATTATCAGCTACAAACGATTTTTTATACAACTTTGTTCCAAGTTAGACAAATCCCAACAATCGCGAGTTACCTTTAACATTAAAAAAAAATAAAGCTACAGTTTATCGAATAGGTTATGGTAGAGGTGTTAGGCAAATATTTATGAGTTTCTCACGGCACACACGCACCGTTTACTGCTAACCAGTTACGTGAAATGAAATTACGCGCGACCGATGAAATCAAAGTTCACGACATCCGCAATACTGGAGCCGGACAGAAGTGAGTGGCCAGTACGAACAGCTCGGAGTTATTACAAGAGAATTGCCATTTGAATTCAATCAACTCGAAGAAAGCAGATCTTATATCGAAAGTCGTAACAGTTACATGACGCCACGCTCGATACTTGCATACATTTTGGGACTCTTTAGAGCGATTATAAAAAGTAATTGATAATTAGTCAAATTCAATGCAAGTAAGCTGTCAAAAAATACTGACCGAATCAAGAACCTCCTCCTTTTTTTGAAGGCGGTTTGAAGAAACAGTTACTTTCTATGCAATTAATATGAAAATGCAAATCATGACGTCACCGATTTTTCATGTCAAGATGGTTGTTATGTGTGTAGATGATGTTATTAGTAAAAAAAATGAAAACCTATTTTCGATAAAAACGAAAAATTCAAGTGTTTTTAGTAATTTCACAATTTTATACCAAATGAATATGATAAAGGGTTTTAATTGTTACCTACTCAACTACCCAATTACAACTAAGCTCTTCTCTGCACGAGTATATGAGAATCCCAACAACGGAAACACAGCTGACTCTACGAAGGTTTCATTAGTTGCACTTTCTAGTTTCTACTATCCAGATCTATATTCAACTAAACCCTCACCGCGTATTTGTTTCAAGTTATTGCAAACTTCTCTACAAACAAATATCAAGCCAGCTTAAATCGTCTACCTTGATTGGATTACCGCTTCATCAGTCTAGTTGATAAACTTTATTTAAGCAGGAATTAAGTACCTACTTAAATCAATTCTCACTCGACACGATTGACTTGTCAACTATTGCCATGATTGACATTTGATAATGAGGTTCAATTCTGATAGCACGTGGTAATTTTTCTCTTTGGGGTGCTTTGGGCTGAGTATGTTAGAATATTTTGTCTCTTAGGGTATACTTTGGGCTAAGTTAGAATTTAAAACCCTAACGAAAATATGTTATAACAAACTTAACAAATGACAGTCGGATTTGCGCAACGTTGGACGTTGCGTGAAGTTTTAGAATTCAGGTCTTTCCAAAAGTCATCCATTAATTTATGTTGCTTGAATATACTGTACTTATGAAGCGACTAGCTCTTTCCCGCTGTTCCACCCGCCGCTCGATGGAACTATTTTCCGCACCCAGATAAAAAAATATCCCTTCCCAGACTATCATCATCATCATCTCCCGAGGCTATTCCCAACTATGCTGGGGTCGGCTTATGTTAGACTGTAGACTTATGTCTACCAAATTTTATTTAAATCGGTTAGGTGGTTTTGGCGTGAAAGCTTGACAGACAGACAGAGTTACTTCGGCGTTTACAATATTAGCAAAGATTAGTTAGGATAAGGATATTATTATTTCTTACTTAGGAAGTAAGGATAAAACCATTATTGCTGTATATATAACCAAATAACTGTTATCTAATTCGATTCGTTCATAAGACAGAGGATTTTATGGCGAGATTCCACCGATATTGTAGAGCTGGCATGACCCGCGCACAACGGTTGCAATTTCGCGGAGATTTTAAGAATGTTCGCTCGCAATATCTTTGCTAGAGGGAGTAGTCCAGAAGAAACATTTTTATGTGTGGCACGCCGCTGGAATATCGTCTCTAGACATGATATGGTACAATAGAATGATATAAGCTGTAATACAATGGAAGATAGGTACCACTTTTAAGAGGTAGAAGTACCATTGCAGAGGAATCAGTATAACCTGTATGTGCAGCTCATTCGTACAGTTGAATGCACTAGTTGAGCTCCATTGATATTCAGCAGTTAGCCACAGCGAATTCTGAATTAGGAGTGACAGTGTATCGCCCACAGTTCACAATAAACCAATTCCCCCATTTGACTCTTGCATCTTGATAAGGATATGGTGGCCTAGCGGTTAAAGAGCCAACCTCTCAAGTATGAAGGCGCTTGTTCGATTCCAGGTCGGGCAAGTACCAATGCAAATTTTCCAAGTTTGTATGTACTTTCTTAGTATATCTTGGACCCCAATGACCGTGTTTCGGATGGCACGTTAAACTGTAGGTCCCGGCTGTCATTGAACATCCTTGGCAGTCGTTACGAGTAGTCAGAAACCAGTAAGTCCGACGCCAGTCTAAACGAGGGGTATTGGGTTGCCCAGGTAACTGGGTTAAGGAGGTCATATAGGCAGTCGCTTCTTGTAAAACACTGGTATTCAGCTAAATCTGGTAAGGCTGGAGGCCGACCCCAACATAGTTGGGAAAAGGCTCGGGAGATGATCTTGATAAGGATATCATGATCTCAAGATGCTATTATTTAATAACATTGAATTTTATTTCAACAATGTCAATGATCCGCTATAAACAATGATCGACCCTCTGGTCCCTCCGTTTAAATGCGTGTGAGAAACTGAATGTCTTTCGTCGACCAATCCGCCAGAAGTCGGAAGCCGGTCCTTGAAATGATTCATTCTTTGCGGTTTGTTACGATACGTGGAACGAAAAAATTCAGATTTTGATCTCCTTATCCTACCCCAGCTTCACTATAACGCCTAGACATTATTTATTGACCTCACGCATGCCGAGTGGAATAAACTTTCTATCACTAATTTGATTTGCTAAATCACAGTTTTTTTTTCGTGGGAGGGTGCAGCTGGAGCGAATGTCAGACTTTTACTGACTAAAACCCACTATGTTCCTTCTGGAGGTCCTTGTGTGCCAGGGCCACGGTACCTCTTACGAACAACCCGCAGCCCAAGCAAATCACAGTTTGATCGGATATTCATATTATGACATTTGTGTAGATATAGGAGATGATGATACCATACCATATAGATAGATTATTCACTCCTTCATATTTTTGCTTGAATTGGAAATATAAAAATTATATAAATTCGACGAAATTGTAAGTAAATGTCTAATCATTACTAACAAACTTAAAAGGAAGTATTTCAATCTCGTCAATTCAATCATCAAAAACATTTGACGATTAAAGTTAAATGTGCCTATTTAGAGTGAAAAACTTCGTGTATTTTATGTAGGTATCTAATTAATCTCAAGTTGAATTTGTTTCTTTCGAACTTAAAAAAAAAAATAGGAGTTTTTAAATTCGACTGTATGTTTTATACACTGGTAACTTACTATTGAACTGTCAATGTCAAATATAATTCTAATGTCATGTATGACAGACAAGCAAGCGAAGATTATTTGAAAGACCAAACTAAAAGGAAGAAAAAAATGTGAAATGCTTGGTTGGTTTTTTTAATACTTGAGATAAGATCGTTCTAGGTGAAACGTTATACGGAAGGATTGTTTTCTTTTTTAATGTCTACTTGAGTATATCTACTGAAATGGTTAAGTAATACAAACACGAAATCAACTAATGTTTATCAATGTAACAAATAGTACTTTTATTAGCCAAATCCGTAATAGAACTCAGTTTTGATGTTATATTCGATCAGCAGACAGATATATAAGTATTTAGTACTTAATTATGAATATGGCCCAGCTGCACAGGTGATTATTACGACATAGCTTCCTCCAGTCACATATTTAGGAAATTTTGTTGTAACTAAGTAGGGATAGTTCTCATAATTCAATGTAGTCGTTAAATACACAGGTGCCACAAGATAATTTAGATAATCCAAGTGGTGTTATGTTATTTTTGTGTTACTCCCACTCATATTTATATGTATAACATAATTTTTATTTTATGCCAAAAAATAACACGTAAATCAGCATTAACATTAATGTCTGCATATTACTTTTAGGTCTGAAATCCTAGACAACTTGCAAAAGAAAAAAGACCAGGAGAAGGAGCCACAAATTTCCAATTACCAACAGCAGCTTGTAAAACCGGTTGACAAGTCCTTACATACTGCAGAAGTGCCAAATGTCAATGTACCTGTAACACAGCATGTGCCCGCTCAGCAGTTGTTGTCCCCCACACACACACTGGGCCAGTCTCCGCAAACAAAAGAAGACTCTAAAGATAAGTCAATAAAGGTTGCAAATTCAACGACAATAACTTTAATAGAAAACGGTAACGTCAACGGTGAGAAGGACAAAGACAATAATTACCATAAAAATTACTTTACATTAGAACCTAAAAATGAGAAAAAGGATGATTGCAACAAGAACAGTATTACAATAACTAAGACTGCTTTGAAGCAGTCGCCTGGAGGCAGCCAGGGAGAGAAGAAGACACAGCCAAAGCCGGCCAAGAGGCCGTTGCAGTACTTGGAGACTCTTGCTGAGAAGGCTGGCATCACTTTTGAGGATAAGTACGAAGCTGCAAACACATTACTAGCTTTAGACAAACAAAATACCAACAATAGAAGGCTTCCAGAGTTGAAGCCACCTAAGTCTGAACCAGATAATCATAATCAGCTAGAGGAATATAGATATCGCAATCAAAAGGAAGAAGATGACAAATTACAGGTCAGTTTTCATATCTATACTAATATTATAAAGCTGAAGAGTTTGTTTATTTGAACGCCCTTACCTCCGAAACTACTTCGATTTGGAAATTCTCTCAGCGTTAGATAGCCCATTTATCGAGGAAGGCTATAGGCTATATACCATCACGCTAAGACACACGGGAGCGGAGCAGTAACCAAAGTTGCGGGTGAAACAGCTGGGGACAGCTAGTTAAAAATAGATAATGCATCTTAACATTTATCATCTAATACAATTTTTAATTCAACTAGATCCAACAACAAATAATCCAGCAGCAACAACAGCAACAGTTGCAACAATTGCAACAACAACAACTACAGCAACTGCAGCAACAGCAAGCTTTGCAGCAGGCATTGCAGCGGCAGCAGCAGCAAGCTATACAACAGCATATAAAGAACCATCAGGATCAACAAGAGTTGGTGAGTTCAGTTCTATTTCATATACAAAAACCTGTGCTTAATCTTACGGCCTCTTTGATCACCAACGGGGAGGATATAAATTTGATACTTATCATATACTATTGTCATGTATATACTGATTTTTTTATATTAATTCTATCATAAAACATTCTATATACAAATAAAGTTACACTAACAGATTCTGTAGGTATTTAACAAAAAAAGTACTTCCTGCACCTAGATAAAAAGTAGCCTATATGTTATTCAGATGTATACGCTATATTAATATCAAATTTCATCAAAATCCGTTCAGCCGTTTGAGCGTGAAGAGAAACAAAACACACACACTCACAAACTTTCGCATTTATATATTTCATATAAAAATAAAATGCATAAAAATTATATGGAGAAACGATTTGGAACGGTTCCTCGAGGACTGGCCATATTAAGCTTGCTATAGATATAAGTGGAAAGATATGGGGAGGCCTTTGCCCAGCAGTGGGACAGTACAGGCTAATAAAAAAAAATACACTATTATATTATACTGTTACTAGAAAGACTATTAGAAAGACTACTACTATGACTATCTCATATGATATTTTCCCATAGTTATGCTTGCACACAATTTAAGATCATGTTCCAATGACTAGAACTTGATGTTAGGTATATAATTATAAAATTATATGAAGACAAACTCTGACTCAACAAATACAACTCTATGAAACTAATTGGCTACAGTAAGCATTGTGTTTAAAATTAGATTAAGTCTATTTGCATAAAACTATGAGTTGTAAGTTTCTTGGAATAATGACAGCCCTCCACAAACTGATCCTTATTTTGAATCATATTTCACTGAAATTTCTCTCAGGACTTCTATTTTATTTTTTATAGGGGAAACTGATAGGGTGCATTCAGCTCCTTATTTTGAATCATATTTATACTGGAATTTCTCTCAGGATGTTTTTTTTTTTCCGATTATTCCGTATTTTTTCTTCTTTCTTTCAATGCAAAATTACATTCCTAGCACGCAGAACTGAAATAATCGTAACGATCGACGCGTCAAATCAGCTCTTAAATTTTTGTGAAGTTTTAAAACAAATCAGTTTTATTTTAATTCCATAACATTTAACATTCCTGAAACAATTTCATGAACCAGTCTTCTGAGTATGGTATACTGAACTCACCCTATCAGTCTGTGCAGTACTATGTTACACCCGGTCTATTTCATGTACTTTACAATGTTCCTTGTTAACAGCTGCAGAAGCAATTTCAACAACAACAACAACAACAGCAGCAGCAACAGCAACAGCAGCAACAACAGCAACAGCAACAACAGCAACAGCAGCAACAGCAGCAACAACAGCAACAACAGAAGACAGAGTTGTTGCAGGTCACCCAGCAAGGGGACCAACAACAGCAAAAGTATTTGCAGGTATTTGTCGATGTAAGATTACCTTACAAAATTATATTATCATTTTCAAGTCCGCTGCCCATCATTCAACAGGCCTTAAATTTTAGCCCATAAGAGTTTTTTTTTTTAGATAAAACGCTTGTTTCTATATCTGTATTCAGCTATATACATGTACGGACGCAACAATAATTTATCTTTGCCTATCGTTATGAGTATTATAGGCAGACAGTTTATCTTATATTTATCTGACAATAATAATCTTGTAACATATAAATAAAAAGTAGTTATTCTACAGATTGAAAACGTAATTCGATATAATAAATATGCGTGCATCCCGTCCGTCTACGCGGTAGAATTGCAACGGTATGCCAAGTACGAAACACTTGGTTCTTCAAAAATAGTCGCGTTATAATATGTATCGCCGTATAATTTGTGTACTGCGCTTAGTTTATAGTTATTATCATCATCATTCACAGCCTGAATCTAATCCACTGCTAAGTAAGACCCTTCGCTTACACTTTCATTGGTCCTGTGCTAACTTCATATACAATTTGTATATAGTACATAGGATGTTATGTACAGGACATCAAATTGTACGCCATAAGTGCACGCAAGCCTCAGTGTATGACAGTTTACGCCATTATCGTACCCTTGTAGAGGAAACGGTGCCACTTAGGTTGTCTACTTGAAGTCTGTATTCATCCTATAATGTACGTCGCTGCAAAATTATACACGTTCATTTAAATTATTTATTAATCTTTAGAATTTATGTACTGATATGAAATTCACCTTTCCGGTGATAAATGTGAGGGGGAACAGGTTTATTTTATCTTATTTAGTGCAGCCCAATTGTCGGATATTGTGCATGTTTACTGCAAGTGTGAGCTGACCAGGGAATATCGCTTTGAGTGTGTTTGTTTTTGGTGTTAGCCGGTGCACACGCAGTTCAACGTACCCGGCATTGGGGAGATCAACCTGAGCTTTCTGGCGACTCCTCAGAGTAACGTCAACCTGCTTTTTGACAAGAACCAGAAGACAATGAGTGGGGAGATCAAACCGCAACAAGTAAGTCAGTTCTTCATTCATGAGTCAACTTGGCACCACATACAAACCTTTTTGCTAGTAAGTAGTGATGATAAGGTGATACTGTCTTATCGATCTGTTGTGGTGCAAATTGTTATAGCAGTTTATAAGGAAACGAGAATGCCCAGGACTGAATTTGTTGGTAAGGTTACTTGCACCTAGTGGTCTATTTCATGCTGTGGATGATATTTGATAATTTTATAGGGATCTTAACGAAACTTCTTATTTTTGTCGTTGACAATTTTGGATGAATTTATGAAATAATATACTAGAGACTAGATAGAAGATAAGTAAGTAGATTCCCTCGTCAATTGGGTAGGTGACTAGGTCAAAAATAAAGATCGAAAGTCACTTTAATTTATAGTTTTAAAGGAATAACAGTTTGATTTTTTAAAATCGATAATTTAATCGAAATGAGTATACAGCGTGATGCGAAAAATCTGTGACGTGAATTGCATAGGAAATAACCGATTTTGGCATTTCAAAAAAAGTATTGAATTTGACTAGTTGTCAACTACCCGTATTGTCGTCCCATTTCAGGCCGTACACACCATCAGGTAAAAGTGGTCATTATAAATTAACCGAAGAATTATGCACTGCGATCAATAAAGTCCTGACGGGTTGGGTCGGGCGGTCGATTCTAGGTCTAAGAATAGGCCGTTGGGGCAATGCAAATTAAAAATGTATGTAGCTTATGTCTTTACTAACCCAAGGAACTCTATAAACTGTGTTACAATATTACTGTAGCGCATCGATAAAATTCTCAGTCGTCACCGCGGCCTCTAGTTGTGCATACGAACAGTGTCGCGAGTTCAGTCAAAAACTAATTAGTTCTGCTGACCCTACTGAAGCAGCGTATCTTTCGGTTGCCATGACTCTGTCTGTGTAGACCGTAACTAAATTCGTATAGGGTATTGCCTCTTGACATATGTTTGACAACAATTGGGATGCGCACTAGGTCATAAATAAAATACTTTATCATATTCATTTTGTAAAGCATCTTAAAATAATGTCAGTTTAATTTATCGTTTTGAATCGAAAACTGTTTTTCTTTTTTTATTGATAATTTAATCGAAATAAGTATACGACTAGATGCGAAAAATCTGTGACGTCATATGTGGTGTTTTCGTACAAATTGCATAGAGAGTACCTGTTTTTGACAGTTCTAAAAAAGTATTGAATTTGAATAGTTGTCCGCATCCCTATTCGGTCAAAGTTACGTTAGCTTGGTTGGTTGTTGGCGGCAGCCTTCCGTATCTTCTAGGATGCATCTCACACAGATGTTATTGTTTCTACGTAGAATTGATGTGCGTATTCTTATAATACTATAAGTTCTACATATCTACTTGTATTATATTTATATCTGTAGGCTTAGATGTATTTTTTTATTTTTTTTCTGGGCTGGTAACGTACAATGGCAATCTTCAGTTGATACGTTATTTCAAAAACGGTAGTTTAGCTTCTTTATCATGGCAAGACTTTAACTTTATATATTTAAAAAAATATACAGTCGAGTGTACAGTCGAGTTCTTTAGTATTTAGGCATTTTTAGAGGTTAAAAAGTAGGTATATGAATGCTATAAAACGTTATATTATTGTGATAATTATAAGCATTGTGCTAAAGTTATAAATGTGGAAGTTGTAAAGTTTATGTTTGTTATCCTTACACGCAAGAACTACTGAATGGATTTTTATGAAAGTTAGCAGTAATATAGCTTTTGTATCCAAATGCGGGGTTGAAATTGTGGGCGCAATCTAGTCATAAATATATTGTTTTAATATGTGACTGCTTTTTCTTAGTAACGTATACAGCTAAAGATAAATTAAAAGGAATCATCTGAACAGAGTAGAGTTCAAAATTGTGTGTGCAGGCGTAAATACTTACGTAGGTTCCGTTTTGAACTAAATCTAAATGGATTTGTAACACACTGAAAGTTTTTTTTTCTTTTGTCGTATTTAATAATCTATGCCTTTCATTTCCTCGTGACGTCACTAACATGTCATTTGTTTCGATTTAAAATTCGAATGCTGACAGGTTTTTTTTCTTACTTATCAATATTTTTAATTTCGCACATGACGTTCAAATATAGAAATTATTGTGAAATGCATAGTTTCTGCATATTAGTACTTCTCTGATTCTTAACTTATATTTGCCCGCGGCTTCGTCCGCATGTTTTTATTGTTATCCAAAGTAGGATGGGTAGCGATAACTAGGAGAATTCTCTGTGACAAGGCATGGTCTTAATCTGCATATTGTGGCAATATTTTAAACTTTACGGTCAATACGAACGACAGTACCTTTAACTTTTACATGACATTTATAATTAAGAAGCCAAGCCTGCTTTTTTGAAGCCTCTTAAGAAATATTGTTCAAAGCGGTGATTAAATGGTATACCTACCTATTGACCACATATCGATGACATGGTAGAATTTATTGAACTTTCCGTCGCTCACAATATTTTGAATACATTAACGAACTTGACTGTACATCCGTCTGTTTTAGCTTTTACTAGTGACGTGAGTTTATCGACTCATTTTCTTAGATACCAAATTCTCAATGGCGATTTTTTGAAGACAATAAATCGATTTGTTGTCTGTTACTAATTGTTTAGGTTTTATCAACGCTATGTTTAGAAAAATGAAATGTAAGTTCGTCTATCTTGACTAAGCAGAAACTATCAATAAATTTTTGCTCTTTTTTCATTATCAAACTGTCGTTTTGAAAGTTCAATTTATATTTGGGGTGGTGAAATTATTATCGATACGGTAACGTCTCTACACTAGTAAGTACTTAGTCTTACGTTAAACCCGGTCGGGCGAGCGCGAGGTGTGCAGGGAGAGAGGTATGTGGTCGTACGTAGGCCGGTAGTTCGGAGCGATGCCACCTGCCTAGGAAATTCTGTTCGCGTGCTCTACATTCTGCTATTCCGACCTGTTTTATCGAATAAATTAAGTTTATTTGTAGTAAGTTCGATACGATATGCAATTAATGGCTGTCGTCGCACTATTAATTTATAATTTGACCTATAATTTCAACTTTTGGACATTTAATTGGTCTTCATAAACATATACGCAGCATAGAAAAAGCCTCATATTTATGTAAAGTAGTTTAGGTTTTAGATAGCCAAAGTGTTAATGAGCACTTTGCTATTTTATTTAAGCGACAAATATAATATTTATTTTCTATTCAGCTTCTAAAAAAATCTAAATTCCTCGTATCGTGAAACAAGAATGAACTTTCTAATTGAAAAGTTACGAAGTATATAATATATTTGAAATGTACATAGTATTGATCGTTAAAATTCGCCGAATCAGATAATAGTACCTACTATTCAAAATATTCAGTCAACCTGAATTAATGAAGTCCTTCATGACATCAAAAGTATGAATATTTAGTGAGATTTGTTGCGAAAAAAACATTATTCTGGGTTCACATTTTAAATTTAAACAATATGAATTTAGGCCTATATTATAATTTCAAAGCGTATGTCATCACCTTTTGCAATTGAAAAAGGTTTGCTGGGAGAAGGTTCGAGAAATTCTTGTTTTGTTTCAATCAATCCGATATTAGGTCAGGGACAGTTTCAATTTTAATGTTGAATGTATTAACAACATGAAAGTTGCAAAGAACCCTGATACCTATTAATACATATTTTAATACTCTACTGATATTATAGACGCGAAAGTTTTTGCGCAAGGATGTATGTTTTTTACTCTTTCACATAAAACCTAAAACTACTCAATGGATTTTGATGAAACTTGGCAGTATTATAGATTATACCATCAGAATAACATAAAAGCTCCGTTTTAACTGGGTGCGATAAGTATTTTCTTCAGGAAACAGGTGAAGCCACTGCCAGTAATTCCGATCCAATTATTTTAGGAATTAATTCGAGATTGAATAAATATCGATAAGTTACATCACTATCAGTTACGATCTGTCGGGTTGTGAAGGCATCGCATCGCGACACTACAGAAAGTTAAAAATGCTATAGTAAAATTATAGTATGACTTTTCGTAGAATCTGCGATTTATAAGAACAAATACCTTCTCCTTCCTGCCCTGTTTTCAAGTTATTTGGTGTCGGCGTAAAATATTTTCCGCTTCAATACGAAGCAATACCGTACTTTTATTAATCAAATATTCCAAATATTGGGCATTGTCAATTAATATTTACAGAGATAAAAAATATATTCCAAAAATTTATTTGAAATCCCTTTTTCACTGGTACTTGATATTTTAATAAAATATCCCGATTCAACGTCACAGAAATAACTATTACAATTTCACGGAAACAAATGGGGGTATGCCCCCCACTCGTATGGGGAGTAAGGGGGTATCACAGCTATTATTGGCCGGACAGATGGACTTGTCCAACCAATTTGTGGATTGTACCTTTGATGATATAATTTCCGAACGTATCTGGTGTTTCATTGAAAATGAATTTAATTTTCACCGTGCGACATTTGACATTTAATCGGTTTTCGGATTATTTTGCGGTTGAAAGGCGTGGATTTATTATTTTATTTATAAAAGCCTGGTTGGGTACTTACAAGCGTTTTATTCAAAGTATCGTTGTAAAGGACAATAAATAATCAAGAGTAAAATACTGTTATTAAATTATAGAATTTAAGATTCACAGTGCAGAACAGTGCTAAAATTAAAGTTTATATTTTCTATATCACAATTGCTTAGCTAAATCAATTAATACTGGAGGCCTTTTACGTTTTAACGGCACAAGAAAAGTTTACTATTTAGAGTTTGTTATAGCGTATTAGGGTCGGTTTATATCTAACGGAATATGCGTCGCGTATTATCGGTCGCGTAACGCCAGAACAGACAAATGTATAGAAAAACGCTTGACCGTACGACTGATGATACGTTCGGCGTATTTTACGTCAGATATGAACCGACCCTTATTTAAGTTGCATATTGGAGGCTTATGACGTCACTGTTTTTTTAAATTTATTCGAAAAAGTGACGTCACATGACGCCAACTCGCATCGTTGATATTCATTTGTCTGAGAAAATAAACAACCCTTGTCCAATGATTTTAGATAATATTTCTTTTTATTTATGGACCAAGATTTTTTAAAATTATTATACGTTTTCTCCAAGACCACTTTTTAATCCTAATATTTATAAATTTGTGACTGACAGATAGTAGACGGTCAAACTCAAGTACTTCAGCAGCAGATGAGCATGGCGCAGCACGAGCCGTCGCCGCAGCACCACCAGACCGTCACCGTGGTGTCCTCGATGCCCAGCTCCATGGCACAGCACCAGGTACGCGCACACACACAAACAAACACACACGCTCCCACAGATGTACTTTTATGATAAGAATGATAGCTTCAAAACTGACGTGTCTCCTTCATCATTGTTCGAATTAAAACAAAAAAGATATCTACTTCAAAGAATCCACCGTAACATACATAAACTGCAAGTTAAATAAAAGCTTTTAAAATAAGTTAAAGTCGCTAGTTACTATTTAGTATTCTGTGGTTAAAGGCGTAGTGAAATATAAAGTCTGCGGGAATGTTGAAAAAAATAACCGCAGCCCTAGAACTCTAAGGGTTCCAGAAAGTACAACACAAGGGGTTGGTTGTAGTCAGTAGGCGTCTGACACTCCACACTGTTTATTTTTTTGAATTATTTTTTTTACTGATTAAATGTTTTGATGTTTCTATAGGCCTGAGAACCTCTGAATATACCTACAACTTATATCTTTTCTAATGCCCACGCAGCCGACGTCGCGGGCCACAGCTAGAAACAAATAAACACAGAATAATTTTCCAGTCTTCTACCTTATAACATTCATGTGACATGAATAGTTTAAGAGCGAATAAAGGATTACTAAAACGTAAAAAAACGGTGTAAAATATACATGTATGTATGTATACAAACAGACTTAGGACATAAAAACTAAATGAATTCAGCTGCTTAACCCATTTGAACATTTTGAAGGATCTATTTCTCTAGTATTCGCCAGTCGAACAAAACGAATTGTACAGACTGGATATCATGTTGGTTTTAAAAATTAAATGCTCTCTCAACAAAAATGGTGCTGTGATAATAGTTGAAACTTATCCAAATGTAACGAAGCAGGTGAGATTTTTGCATAGCCTAGTTTTAGGATAGTAGTTGTGAATTGATGTAATTCGATCTGTTATGATTTGGCTTCTGTTTTTTACGTCGCTCTCGTCTCTGAGTCAATATAATGTACCAGTTTTTACGTTTTTTAGTACAATAAGGTTACGCAGGGGAACAAAAACATAAAAAAAAAACAAAAGAAGTTGGCCCCCTGTCCTTTTATATCTGTCACATAATTATGTTTGTCTGTATTTTCTTTACAGTTTCATTTGGTCATTTTCTAAGTATGTAGTCTCGATATATGTTAGCAATTGAGTACCAAGCAGACTGACATAAAGTTTTGAAAATAAACACGCCAGCGTATCAAGCTACTACAATCTGTCAAATTTCCTTTATATATTTTAAACTTTATCGCTGAAGTAGGAATATATTGTTCGAAGTGGATTGGGAAAATTGACAGTTTCGGGAAGCTTGATGTGCTGGCGTCTGTACTAACAGTATCTTGCCGTGTGTATTGTGATGTTTTTTATATTCAAGCATTCCTAGAAATTATCATGAAATGACACAACTCCGCTGTGTATATATAGTAATTGTTATGACGTAGGTGCAGCAGCAACAAACTGGAGGTGGAATCCAGCAGCAAGCTGGAAGTATCTCCACCATGCCGCCCCTGCAGAGCCTCCCGACTAACCCTCAACATCCACAGCAGATCAGGTAAATAATTATCAAAAAACATTGCAAAAAACATTGAAGAGACTCCAATCAGTCCTTTAGACTAATAATAATAAAAAAACATTGCAAATAGTATGATGAGACTCTAATCAGTCTTATAGATTAGAAAAAGTTATTCAATAAATTAACTAGTTTTTTTTTATCGATCATTTATAAAATTAGTAGTTTGTAGAATAAATAAAATGCTCAGTAGTTTTGTAGTCGTTTCGCAAATATGATTTTTCCAAATTACACTCAACCGATTTGATGCAGTTGAGAGAGTTATTTGGCTCTTTTGACTGATAGTATAAAACAAAGTCGCTTTCTCTGTCCCTATGTCCCTTTTTGATGATTTTGATGCGGTTTATTTTAATAGATAGATTGATTCAAGAGGAAGGTTTATATGTATAATAACATCGGAGCGGGCCACTATGTTTTTCACAGTCACCATGTCGTTCACAGTTTTTCTGTGTATTTAGTATCAGCATTGCAACCATGCGAAGCCGGGGCAGGTCGCTAGTTTGACTGATAAAATAAGGTTAATTTTAGCGGAAACTTTCATTACTTACTGAAGTTAGACTAGGACATTTTATTCCTTATATGTAGAAATTTACTAACACAATTTAAGAATTCAACGATTTTATATTGTTTTTATAAATTATGTATTAGACAAGTTCACGACAAGGTGTCCCGATTTTATTATTATATATTAAGTTCATACGAATAATGGATGATAATTTTACGTCATTGGTGTCTATAATATGTGTCCCATCGGCCTATGAGAGTGAGGGAATAGAGAGTGCACCTGTGTCTGCGCGAATGTGCGTGCACTATAATGCACAGCTTGCTCTATAAAAGAGAACGGCCGCCGTAGCCGACAATCGGCCTGGACGCCATCATCAATATCTGTAACTGCCTCGTTGGTCTAGTGGTCGCATGGCGCACCTACTGAGCTCTGGGGAGCAGCTCAAACTCTGAATGTTGGTGATCGCTACACCCTTGTATCGAAGAGCACGTAAATATCGGTCCGTAACCTTATCTCTCTCCGGTCGTGTCGGATTGCCGACGCATCGGCCTATGAGAGTAAGGGAATAGAGAGTGCACCTGTGTCTGCGCAAATGTGCGTGTACTACAATATTTACTGCGCAGCTATCTGATTTCCTTAAAGAGACCAGCCTCCATGTATACTTAGGTGGTAAAACTAATAATTAGTTCACATGGACCCTGTCGGGCACAGCAATATAAGTGAGTTAGGATACAGAAAGCACTTATTGACTAGGTTAATATATACGGTAATAATATATGTACACTAGCTTCCGCCAGCGGTTTCACCCGCTTTCTGAGGGAAGTACTTTCTATACCCGGATAAAAAGTAGCCTATATGTTATTCTGATGTATAAGCTATATTGTGGTAAGTTTCATTCAAATCCATTCAGTAGTTTTTACGTGAAAGAGTAACAAACATCCATACATCCATACATCCATACTTACAAACTTTCGCCTTTATAATAGTAGTAGGATATACAGTAACTAGCTGTCCCCAGCGGTTTCACCCGCATCTTTGGTTACTGCTCCGCTCCCGTGTGTCTTAGCGTGATGGTATATAGCCTATAGCCTTCCTCGATAAATGGGCTATCTAACACTGAAATAATTTTTCAAATCGAACCAGTAGTTCCTGAGATTAGGGCGTTCAAACAAACAAACAAACTCTTCAGCTTTATAACATTAGTATAGATAACATGGCCATTCTTATTACTATGTATAAACAGTGCGGAGTGGGGCCACAGTCGCGTGCAGGTCATCCAGCAGCCTCTGCAGAACAGCACGTACTTGCAACAACTGTACAACGCTCAGGGCCCGTTGCTTATGCCCGGGAACATTGCGCTACATCCCGGGATCAATTCACAGCAGATACAGGTAATAGAAGCGTACTAAAAGTAGCTATTTGATTACTTTTGGAATACCTTTTCATTAACTATGAAGAAAACGTATTAATTCGTGCATACTTTAACAAAGTGAACCAAATCTTTATAGAACACCCGTTGATAATGTGAGCATTTAAGAGAAATATAGACGCGGTCGATAGAGTCTTCTTCTTTTTGGGAGAAAGTCAACCTAATCGCTAAACACATTTAAAATTGATTTTAAAGTCAAGCGTGTTTTGAAAAAAGGTCTCGCCTGTACACCTTATAATAACCATGTTTTTTTATTCTGTATATTCAACAGGTGTAGTAGAATTTTCTTTTTATATTCGTTCAATGTGTAATAAAAGACTTTTGTATAGGTGATCGCAGCGGGGAAGCCGTTTCAGGGTAACCAGCTGGCCCCACATATGCTGACCACTCAAGGCAAACAGGTCTTACAAGGACAGGCTGGTGAGTTTACAATATAACCTTCTAGAACGTTCTATAGAAAGCATGCAAGTCAAGCAAAATAATATATGAAAATATATTTATTCTTCCCTTTATTTATTGATATTATCTTCTGCTCTTGTATGTACCTAAATGAAATTACTGTTCTTTAGTCTATCTACAAGTCGATAAAAGATTTTTGAAATTTTCGATGTTCGAGGTTATATATGCTGTGATATTATACATATAATATCTTAGAAAATTTTATCCCAAGTTAAAATCAGCTCGTATTTATTTTATAAAATTATGATATATCATATGTACCAAATATATTTTAATATACAGACGCCAGCACATCGACCTACCCGTCACTGTCAATTTTTTCCAATCCATTTTGAACCATGCTTCAGCGATAAAGTTGATCTATTAAGGAAATTTGACAGTTTGTAGTAGCTCGATACGCTGGCGTGTGTACGTTATACAAGCGCACTGGATCATCCCCGTTAGAAGATATGCTACTCGTATACTCCCTTGCCCAGTTCAATGTGTATAAAGTTAAAGGTCACTGCTTCGTTGACTCCGCATCGATAAAGACCAGCTGTACATTTTTTTCCTGGCAATAAAAACAGTGCTCAAGAGCTAGTACGAACTGTTTTACGTTACAGTGATCCAGTTATGTAGCTAAAGGGCTGGCCTGGGTTTAAAACCCTGTTTAATTGGACTTTAGATTTTATCTACAGTTCTATTCAGACGATTTACAAAATGACGTAAATGTTCGCCATTATTTTTCGGTTATAATTAACAATTTTCTTGATCTACACTTTCACTGGTTTCGATTTTCTACATGTTCTATTAATGCATGTATTAAGAGCAGATCGCATCAAAATTAACAAAAACAATGTGACCACTCACAAGTCAAAATTGACAACGCCGTCTAGAAATGTTACCAACATTAAAAACTTTTTCAAATGATGGTAGAAAAATAAAAACATTTCTATTTGTATTATTAAAACAATTTTGGCACAAAAAAGGTTAATTATGTTTTTTATTAAAGTATGTACTATGTTCTAGTTATACTTTATGGTGAAAACAGACCTTAATAAAACTCTGCAAGTAGCGTGTCCGGCTTCCGACGTGCGAAGATTGAGGCGTATTTGTAAAGTACGCGTTTTCCACCGTGCGCGAGTCAACGCGAACCAACTTAACACGGCGAGCGGTTCATTACTATTCCCTATTAAAGTTCGCATAGTATTCTCATATGTTTATACACAAGCGGTCAGTGGCAAACCACTGGATATTCAATGAGACGCATGACCTTCGCACAATTGAATTTTTCGTGCCAACTCGCCGCTCGTGTATGCTAACCATGTCTTCCCATAGCGGTAGTACATCCATTATATATTTCTATAGCAAACCGCAGCAGCTACAACTTATTCCTTTCTTATTACCGACTTCGCAGTAATTCTAAGCTTCGTTGGCTCACTAGTCTCGCCAGTTACGTTTCGTATTAGCGCACATTTATTTTTACCCCCACCACTGCCACGGCAGTCGTTCCCGTGGCCGTCAGAACTTCTACACTATTTAGTTTTTCAGTAAATTTTACAGGTCTCACTACATATCAGGAGCAAGGTTTATAAAATTTTCAAAATGTTTATTATGAGTCTCGTGGTTGAAAATGTGAATGTACATTTATTTCATGAGGGAGTTTGTTTTTTAATTGAGTTAGTTTGTTTGATTGGCAATTCCACTTTGATTTATTTGAAGCTTTTTCTAAATTATTATTATATTTATAATAGCAACTTTTATTTTGTACGTTCATTGCAGGCTTTTTACTGTTCACATTGCAAGTGCAGCTTTTTATTAGCTTCCCACGCATTTTATGATCGTGAGTCGTTATACGTTTGTTGTTGGTACATGTAACGATTTACGAGTTCTTTTAATTCTTCGCTTGAGATTGTGGGGTCCCGTGGTCGGCAGTAGTGACGTAAGCGTTGGCATGTTGTTGTGGGGTTTAACGAAGTGTTGTGTGCAGCGCCGTTCCCGGGGTACACGACGATTCCCGCGATCCCTACGACGCAGAACCAGACGTTCGTGTTCAGTCCGCTGGGCGTGATCAACTCGCAGCCGAGCATACTGCCCGCACACTCGCACTCCACCGTCGCCGGCATCTCGCAGCAGCAGAAACAGTCTGATATGCACAAGGTATACACATTTATTAAACTTACGACCGAATTTTTTATCGTTAAATAACTAAATATAAAGTAAGTTATTCGAATTTGCAAAAAAGAAGACCTAAAAGAGACCTTTACCACTCTCAAAAGTTGACGAAGTACTTTTTAAGTCACTTTTAATAATACTTCTTTACAAACTGCTCTATTGGCCTGGTAGTCGCTTAGCGCGACCCCTGTGCACTAGGTCTCGGGTTCGACTTTCGAGCTTTAAGGGTTTTAAAAACTTTTCAAAAGGCAGCCTAGAATCTGGAAGTTGGTGAAGTGATTCAATCGAATCGATAACCATCATTATATAATTAAGATTAAGATCTGGTCAATTACGCGAGATTATTTAGAAGCTAATTATATGCTAGCATTTCTTTCTACGAAAACACCCCTACAGTTCTCAATATCCAAATCAAAATTCGTCAAAAAGTGAAACTAGAACCCAGAATCCATTCCGTAATCTTTTAATTGAGATTTGAAAGTGTCTTAAAACTAATATATGATGTTTGCGGTTCAGTGTGGCGGCAAAGCGACTGCCGGCAAGTCAGGAGCCAGCGGAGGTACTCAGACTGTGCAAGCGCAGTGCGTGCAAGTCTCTCAGCCAGTGTTGGGCACGCAACAACCGGCGCAGGCGCAGATCATCAGCCCTCTGCAGGTATAACCTTACATTTATATACCACTACTGTTACTAAAACAAATTATAATGTATAAGGTCATGTCAAATATAATCGAGCAAAAATATATTTTTTTAAATTACTACATTGCATAAGGCAGTGTTCCATTATAAAGTTAACATAAATCAGTGTTTTAGTCGCTTGGAAATCTTTGGTTGGATGTTGAACCCACGAAAAGCTGTGTTTGATAAAATTAGTCCCGCTAGCTTAATGCAACCTTATATATGTATAAGTTCTAACAATACTAGTGCACCAATTTTTTTACAGGTCATCTAGTACATGCTAAGGATCATGTTTGCCACAAAAAAAGTTAAATGACCTAGGGGTCAACGATCGAGCGCTTTCATAGAGACAGAAGAAAATTTGGCGACTGTGATGATAAAAGATGTTGTCGTTTTCATGATTTCTTTTTGTGGTAAACATGATCCTTAGCATTTTCTAGATGACTTGTAAAAATATGGTGTATTAGTATTGTTAGACCTCTTATACGTAGGTACAAGTGATTCTCCGCTATGGTTTCCTAAAACTTGGGCGGATTCTTTTATATAAAACCTCGAACTTGCTACGATTCAAGACCCTCAATGAAAAACGGTTCTTTTTAAACAAATTTCGTAAATTTTCCTGTTACAAAAAACTGGTTGATGTTGATTTTATTTATATTTTTCTTGGTAAATCGACGAATGTTTTTAAGCGTTGTATGTTTGTTTTAATACTGTGTTTGTTATGTTACTTTTGTTGCTTTTGCGAATAACCTTATATGTAAATTGCATTGCATCGCAAAGCGATTATTTGTTATATGTCGCTGAAAAGTTAAATGTTCTCGCTTGCTACATGACCATATTTCAAACGAAATCACAAAAAGACAAACAAAATAGCGTGATTTGGTCAATCAAGACACCCAACTGTTTATGATGATGAGAAAAATATGCCAAATGACGAGCTTAGCATTTTCAAAATAACGCCTAGTTAAATTATATATTTAAATTGTCAACTTAAAAAAAAAACGTCATATATAGATATGCAATGGCAACACATTCGTTTGCGCAACTTTAGCGCAGTAAGATTTCTTGATCATACATAAGGATTCAGTAGGATACGTATTATTTAAATAATCTTTTTTTTATTAGAGTAACTACAGAATCGCTTTATAGTAACAATAGTTCTTAATATCTATGTAAGTACTTTTTAATTACAAGCAAAAACTAATTACAAAAATGGCTCTTGAACGAAGTTACACGCTCAACACTGACGTGGAGAGCTTGCAACTATGATTTAAAGCGAATTTAATTAATTTTAAGCTCTAGTGTCTTTATCTTAACACAAATGAAGTAGAAGCTTAAATCAACCCGTAAAGAATGACAAAGCAAAACTGACGTAACTTGACGAATCCAACATTGGTTCATGAGTTGCGCAGTAGACAATGTTCTTAGTAAAATTTTCACTGGGTAGGACACCAACTTTTAAACTTCTTTACACGTTAAATCGGACTACTGTATTCATTGCGTTATATGTAAATGGGTTATGAATAACAAGCACCGTAAGTATCTAAATCTTTGTAAATTTTTACACGTGTGAAAAATAACTGCGCTTATTTTGCGCTAAAGTTACTTATTGCGCTAACTTGCGCAAAAGATACTGTATTGTATAGTTTAGCGCAGTATGTAGCTTCAGTGTATTTTAGCGCAAAGTTAGTTAAGTAAGTGTCTTAGTACTCCAAACCGCGAAAGCGCACGTGGTAGTTATATAGACTGTTCTATCATTGCAGGCGGGCACACAAACAATGCAGTTCGCGCCGTGGCAGATATCCGGGGCTCTGCCCCAAGTCTGGGCCGGTGGCCTGCCCACCGGAGCCCCGCATCTTCTGGCGCCAAACCCCATCTTCATTCGTGGAGCCCAGCCTGACGCGCCCCCCTCCATGTTCATACAGCACTCGCCACAGAACAATCTACAGCATACAAGTTAGTATAATTTGTTTTAAGTTTACGATTGAACTTTACGAATGGCTAAACAAAACACAGTCAGAACCTGTATAAGAAGTTTGAAGTCTTTATTTGTTGTGACATTATATGCAGTCATTTAAAAATGACATTTCTCATTTTCTGCTTATGAGTCTTCAAGTAAATAGAATACCCGATTAAAATATAATATTAAGATGGAATGACAATTAGTGTTTTGTTTAACTTTTCCTAATGTTTTATTATTATATAAGATTAAAAAGCTACTTAAACCGTTGATATATTCCAACCATCTTATTTTCTGTGTTGTGTTTGCGTTGTACCCTCATGCGAATGTTGATGCCAAGCGATTTATTTACGATGTTTTGATAACTTCTAATGTTTCTTTGTTACTGCATATGCCAATAAGAATAACGATTGCGATATTGTATACTCATCATCATCCGAGCGCTATCCCGGTTGCAACCTATCGGGCCCGGGGTCCGCTAATTTTGATTGCGATATTTTATACTGTGGTGACTTATTTAGAAAGTAAAAGTCAGAAATTCTGACAATCAGTGTTACGAAAGCGCATTGCTCGGGTAAGAGTTGAGGAGGTCAGATAAGCAGTCGCTCCGTATAAAACACTGGTACTCAGCTTCGTTTGGTACCCAACCCAACTACCCAAGCAAGACTGATAGTCAGACATCTTCGTCCTGCCCTGTTCCCAATAGGGATGCGGACTAGGTCATCAATAAAATACTTTATCATATTCATTTTGTAAAGCATCTTAAAATAATGTCAATTAAATTTATCGTTTTGAATCGAAAACTGTTTTTATTTTTTTATTGATAATTTAATCGAAATAAGTATACGGCTTGATGCGAAAAATCTGTGACGTCATATGTGGTGTTTTCATACAAATTGCATAGAAAGTAAACGTTTTTGACAGTTCTAAAAAATTATTGAATTTGACTAGTTGTACGCATCCCTATTCTATTTGGGGTCGGCGCAATGTGTTTTCCACTTCCACTCATTTCTATTAGACGTCATACTACTATCCACTCCTTTCTTAATCATATCGTCTTAGACAGACATATACGCCTTTTTTTTATTAATAATGGTCATGTGTACTCCTTTGTTTATAGGTGTAAGCGTAGCATGTGCTACGTCCACGACTTCGAAGCCCCGGGCTTCGTCGGATGGCATGGCGAAGGCGCCGCGGCCCCTGTCCAATATATTGCCGTCCGGCGGCATCCGGCCCGGACCGGCATCGTCCGTTTCAACCCAGACTAGTGCTAATCAAGCTCAGAATCAGGTCCGCATTATTATTTTTTATCTTTAGTTATAATTTAGTTAAGTAAAAGTAGTGAAATATAGATATTGTTCTTGACTGATGAACTTAGATAACATTCTAAATTGTGAAATGATAAAAGTTCTAATTATCTGTCCACCATTTCTATTTTATAGACAAATTGATATTTTAATCATTTATAACTTGATAATGGATGAAAAATATATCAGCCATTTTATCTTGAAAGTGTAACACACAAACTATTAACTATTTTAATAAACCGACGCCAGCACATCAACCTACCCGAAACTGCCAAATTTTCCCAATCCACTTTGAATCATATTCTTAAGCAGTAAAATAGTAACTCAATTAAAGAAATTTGACAGATTGTAGTAGCTTAATGTGCTGCCAAGCAAAAATGATATCAATTTTCATCAAAATCCGTTCTGTACTTACGTTAGAAATTTGCATGTAAATAAGATCGAACAAAGCAACTTAACTGCTCTTTATCAGGCAAAGCAGCGCGGCAAGCCGGGCGTGCGATCCCCAGCGCCGGCCGCGAAACAAGACGCGGCGAACCAGACGAACAAAATGCAGCATCAGATACAACAACCGAAACAACAGTGAGTCATCAGTGTTGCCAGTATTCTGTTTAGTTCCCCCCACACTAGCCTCCCCGCTTCTGTGCTACAAGCTACATGTAAACACTCGTTCATATCTACAGCGTGCCAGACACGTCCTACAAAATAGTACATACTACTAGCAGACCCAAATAGGGGTTTATTGGACCATATTTGTACTATACAAGGTACTCTTTAGGTAGTTTTTTTCCGGGATATTGATTTATTAATAGTTCGTTATATATTCTATTAAATTTTATTTGGCGCGGCCAGAGAGCTTTGCGTGGCGGCCGGACCACATAAATTGTTAATTAAAAAGATATCTCTTGAGGTACTAATTGATGTACTAAAAATATATTTTTTATTCTGATGAAAGTACTTTAGGTAGCTATTATTTTGAATTATAGAATTTGAGTACTTAACTAACTGTGGTCCAGCTACGGAGAAACACCCGGCCACGCGTTGCTGTGGTTAAAATTTTGACAAATAATATTGCGACTATAAATTAAGATGTAAGCTATCCTATATTTCAAGCTGAATCAAACTGCATGCAGTGTGCAAAAACTTTGATTAAAATCGGTTAAGTAGTTTAGAAGTCCATCGACAAACAACGTGACACATGATTTATATATATATATATTAACTGCCGATATCAATAACCTATCTATCTGTTGATTTGCTTACTGGAGATAGAATTTTGACATTTACTTCATACGAATAATGTCAAATACCTATCTCTAGTACGCAAAACAACAGATAGCTTATTAAAATTCGCCGTTAAAACATATACATATATTCACATCTAGCTAGCGTACGAGTCCTCACAGACAACGACCAACATCGGCCAGCAGTCTAGAAAATGGTTTTCCTATGCCTAAAAGATGTTATATAACTTCTTATTTGTACTAGTTTGTCTTTCGACTGTTGCGACGTGTTTGGTATATGTGAAGTCTGTTGTCTGCCGATGCCGCTACGTGCTGGTAGATGTGAACGAAGCCTTATGGAGACGATCATCGACCTCGTTCACCAGAACTACGCAAAAAAATATAAATTAGCTGTCCTGATACTTCACTCCGTATAACAGAAAACACTAGCAGCGCCACCTATCCAGGTTACTTATGTTACCAAAACACAAAAATTCTAACAATTTGTTCCATTCGTTTTGAAGGAGTTAGGTAACTTAACCTACAGAAAAAAAAAATATCATAGCCATTATTCTTGCCAACCTCATTAAAATCATTCGAGTAAGCTTTTCAGTCCGACAAATTGGGATCTATGGCTTAGCAGCCATAATTTGGCAAATTCAATTACCAACAGTTACAAAAGAGTTCCCGTTAAAAAAGGATGGCTCGATAAAAGCAGAACTAAGCGACCAGTCTTCAAAACACAGGATAAATCGATGTTCAGCAATGTTCGTACCCAGCATGCCAGCTTTTACACACACGACACAATATTTTAGAGTTTTTACCCCCACTTTACCGTAATTTTGTACATGCAAACTGGTTGCGAGCCCTTCGCACCGGTTCTGTAAAAAGGACATCATCGATAAGGTGACGGTTAATATTTTGATTGTATAAATTCCCCCATGGGACATGTTTTATTGAAGTTTTTTGACCTATTTTCCAGACTGCTGGTGATGAATTCCGGCCAGATGACACAGATCACCAGCGTTGATAAGCCGCTATCGAAAAATATGGCGACGCAACAAGCTTTGTTGCAGCAGCAGGCTATACAGGTATTTATTTATTAATTTAGTATGTTGTAAGTTAAGATAGTCCAAAGCACTTACAAACATCAAAAAATACGAAAGGCCTTATCTAGAATTAATTTTAATCACTACATAGTATAAAACAAAGTCGCTTTCTCTGTCCCTATGTCCCTTTGTATGCTTAAATCTTTGAAACTACGCAACGGATTTTGATGCGGTTTTTTTTAATAGATAGAGTGATTCAAGAGGAAGGTTAATATGTATAATAACATCCATTAAATAGTGGAGAAGTACTTTTATTTTTGAGGTTTCTAATGTGATGTAAATAATTTCATACAACGTTCACAGTTTTTCTGTAGTGTACTTAGTATCAGCATTGCACCCGTGCGAAGCCGGGGCGGGTCGCTAGTTTATTATATAAGTGTACCAATCCGTCGGCAAATAGGTCTAATTCATTGTGCTGAGCAAGTATGTCCCCAATAGTGCGGATAGTATTGTGATGTCTTTCTGTTGGGACCGGCGCAGACTAAACTGCCAAATAATTGGGTACTTGACAACTAATCAAATTCATTACTTTTATTGAACTGTCAAACACGGTGACTTTGTATGCAAATTGTATGAAAGTTGGAATTATGACGTCACAATTTTTCACATCAACTAATGTTTAATATCACACTGCCAAAATATCGATATTAAATGATGCAACACTCGATTCCAATAAAGAACTGAACAGCATCGAAGCCATTTCAATAAGGACAAATGTCGATAAAAGATTTATAATGAAAAAGATTATATGCTGCGCTCCTGTATATATGTTCACCGCCTTACACTTGTAGCCCATTTGCCGTATAATAATCTTGGTCTGGTATTACAGCAGCAGCAACAGCAGCAACAACAGCAACAGCAGCAGCAACAGCAACAGCAGCTGCTGCATCAACAGCAACAAACGCAACAAATGGTGCATTATCAGCAACAAGGTAAACTTTACATTGACGCCTCATTGGGTCATTTGAGTTCAAGACAACAATATATGTATGTATATGTAATTATAACTTTGAAGGCTTAAACAGCTGCGCTACGTATTTGGTGTCTTGAAAAAAAAATCAGTCTACAATATATTAACAATAGAAGTTACCTAATTGGCTGCGCAATAAACCTTTTCTAAAGTTCTGCGCAGGGAAATATCTATATTCAAAATTGTTAATTTAATCTGGACGGACTGTCATTTTAAAGCGTTTTTTCTAAAAACATGTATTTTTTTTCTTTCATCTTTCGTTTTGTCCATGTATAACGTAATATTAAAAAAGCCTTATTATTTGCATCCAGGTATGTCCCTGGGCATGCAGCAAGGCACGTTGCCAGTCGGCTCGGTGGCGCAAACGCTCCCCATGGCAGGCATCCCGCAAACCATATCTATGGTACAACAAATTCACCCCGTGAGTATCTAAATAATGTAATGGTTAAAAAAACAGCTTGGATATAACAAACCGGAGTGTTTTTTATGATCAGTGAAACAATAAAAATAATTAAATTTTCGAATTCGATAATAGTTAGACAAGGAGAAAAATATCTGCGCTGCGCCCCAACATTTCTGCGCTCGAACATATCTGCGCCGGCCCATGTTAAAAATGCAAAAAAGTGGATCAAAATAAAGTTGCATCGAAAATATGAATGAAATTAACTAAAATAAAAAAGTAATGATATTCTGTGGAGACGAGAAATTTTTCTTAGAAATATGTTTCTTTTTGGCTATTGACTATGTTTTGTTGTTTGCTTGTAGTTGAGTGGTATGGGCCAACCTGGGACGCTGGTCAGCCAGCTGAGTACTTCTCAGCCGCAGAGCGTACAGACTTTGCAACAACCACAGGTGTGTATCCTAGGAGACTAAGGGCCAGTTTCACCGGTTACGGATAGCCACTATCTAGATAAATTCAAAAATGGAACAGAATTTGTATGATATTATTTTCCAGATAAACTATCTGGAACTTACCAGCAACCTGTGAAACTGGCACTAAAAATGTAACAATTTTTCATTGTATATTTTGATGAAATATGGTAGGTGACAACTAGTAAAATTCATTACTTATATTGATCTGTCAAAAACAGTTATTTGTATGCAATTTGTATGAAAATACAAACTTTTGAGGTTACAGGTTTTTCATAGATAAGACGTATACTTATTTTGATTATATTATCAATAGCAAAATGGAAACAATTTTCTGTTCAAAACGATAAACTAAACAGGCAAAATTTTTAAATGCTTTAAAAAAATTATATATATTATTTTTGACCTAGTCATCATCTCAATTCCTAGGTTAATTTTCTTATATACAGAAAAGTTGCTTAATTTTTAATACTTGGTATATCTCTGTGAGCATCTTATAATATCTTCGAAATTTCCCAGACGCTGGTCGGCAGCGGCTTGGTCCAAACATCCGTTGGCATGACCGTACAACAACAGGCTGCGCTAAATCACTCCGCGTCAATGCAGACGGTGAGTCCGAATGGTTCAACCGACCCCTTGGTGCAATTGACCCATTGATTCAACCGACCCTTGGTGCATTATTAACGGTGTTTTCACAATCACGAGCTTTTGAATCTACTCAGATTTGCATGACAGGGTTATTAATTACTGTTTTTTCCTACATATTTTTAAATAAGGTAAAATAAAGCACATAGGAAGTGGTGAAGGGTTTGCGTTTTTAGTGCTGTCTTTTGTAATTTTGACGTTTAAGAGGAGCTGTTTTGCAGCCAAGTTTGAAGAATTAAATTTTTGT
Source organism: Heliothis peltigera (assembly GCA_958496145.1). Classification (NCBI taxonomy): domain Eukaryota; kingdom Metazoa; phylum Arthropoda; class Insecta; order Lepidoptera; family Noctuidae; genus Heliothis; species Heliothis peltigera. The sequence goes on along the minus strand of OY292321.1, from coordinate 12,798,463 downwards.
CACAAAATACATATTCTACGGTTTATTTTTAAGGCCTGGATTGGTCGTCATAACACCACTGAGCTTAGTTAACGAATGTTCGATAGATAAATAACGGTTGAATTTATTAGACGAACTAGATTAAACAACGTGTGTTTATATATCCCCAGTGCAATGGGCAAGACGATAGAATAATCACCTAAGTAGACACATTGTCGTGGCTTTCATCTTATTGCTAAGTGGGAGTTTGTGACGTTACGGTCATGTAAAATTTGCACCTATAAGTGACGTAACGCAATACTTGAACTCGTGACTTTTTCGTTGTTATTATTTTTGAGGGAGAAAAATAAATACGCGATCAATATTTTCATCTAATCTTAAAAGACGGATTAATTATTATTTTGGTCGTCATGCTTATTAGCAAGTCTATCTATTGTACTAACACCTAGACGCATTGACAAGAACTTAGCTGTATCACGATTTATGCATTTGATTTAGAATAGGTAGAAAATCTACTAATATTATATATGTATACGTAAAGAAGATATTTCTATAATGACGTCACTGAATATTAGAGCGTAGAATATACTTTTGACGTCTAAACCATAGTATAAATAAAGAGGGGAAGTTACCTTCATACAAACGCATCGCCCGCGCCTTGTATGAGTGCGCCATAGCATAGATATGTGCGTCGGCGCACGCACACTTTAGCAAAATCGATCCGTTCTCAGCGTGCCGCGGCTTTTCTTCAATCCATTAGTGAGGAAAGACAAACCCTGTACTCAGAAAATACAAGTATAGAATACAACTTCCCCACCCTTGCTTATTTATAGGCACTGAATAAGTGACAACACTAACTGCTGATTTCAATAACCTATCTATCTGTTGATTTGCTTACTGGAGATAGAATTTGAATAATGTCAAATACCCATCTCTAATAGGCAAATCAACAGATAGATAGGTCATTAAAATTCGCCTTAAGACAGTATGCAATTATATCGCGGATTGTACCGGAGATAGCCTACTTCCTCTCTTTATACTATGACAAAACAGTTTATTCGGAGTCTCTATATGGTTACTGTATGGCACATATTCTGTATGTATATGTATTTTATATGTATATTTGAGCGGTTGAAACGTTGGCAGTCGGGGCTCGCGCTCGAAGGGGCTTCGTTGCTGACAACGCCGCTCGTGCAAGTCTCGCCGGCGTTATTGCACCATGAGGTAGCGACCTCAAGAAAAATACATTTATTTCGCCTGTCTTTTAATACTATCTCTTTATTTTATCATCTCCAAGTATAAAGTTGGTTCATCGTATTTTTTTGTTTCGATATACGTAGATAATTATGATATAGATATATGGCATTGCTATCGGATTTATTTGCCTTGGAAACGGTATTATTATATCTTCAATGTAAATTATATTAAGTTACCGTAATGTCGATAGTTCTGTCATCTTTTCCCATCCCTATTTATGTAAGCCATTGTCAGCTATCGAAGATTATGTTTTTACTTAAAAACAGGGTAATCACTAGGTTCTCCAATTTGAATTCATCGATATATATAGAGTTGAGAGTATTTACTTTGCGAAAATATAACGGAATAATCATCTCTTAGGCTGAGGCTACATTAGGCCGCGACGCGACCTGCGACACATGAGCGATTAAAACAAGTAAATTAATGCTCACGTGTATGGCTACACTGTACATCAAATACTACTAGCGATCTTTGATTTGTTTATGCGATAGGAACAACATTACTGAAATCACGGCAACGGCTACATCAATATATGAGCGAAATTGAAGCGAATTTATTAGAAAATTTCTCACTTTAACGACTAGTTCAATTCAATAGTGCTGCTAAATATGCGTGTGGCTACATTATGCGTATAGTAAACCGCGATGGATGTTTACATACGCCGTGTGAATATACGCCGGAATTTCTCTTGTAATGTAGCCATATCATGTTTTTCTCGTTTCGCTCTTGCAGTCGCATCGCAAATCGCTCCCCACTGTAGCCTCAGCCTTACGTTGTTGTCGCGTTTCTAACGTTTGTTATCGATAATTCAAATTGGACATATTTTTTTCTGTCGACTTCATTCATCGTTTTATTTTTTCATAACAAAAAAGGTTGACTCCTGTAGCCCCTAAATACTTTGTATGTTTCAAATTAATATTTGCTTTACAAGTCTTGTGGCATGTTAAATGTGCATGAATAATATATTCGAACTAACCTTTACGTGTATTTAAGGAATCAGATCTTAAGATTAAGAACTTTGTGTATAATTTTAGCCAGTTTCCACGAAACGTTTTGCATATGCTATACATAAAAGAATTGTATCATTCGCGTGTTGGAGGCTAACCAGACAGTTCATTGCATCCTTATCAACGATGCACACATACCAGTAAAGTATAACATTAATAAAATTTTACCAGTTTATAAGTAATAAGAAAATTTACATGGTATTACATTTTTGAAAGTTCTTAATTGATTTTAAAAACGACGTTGTCCTGTTGTTATTATCTTTTAATAGTACAGTCTGACAATAAACACAACAAAAAAGTGAAGTTTCCTGTCGTTCGCACGTAATGGCGTGACCAAGGAATTTAGCGATTAATTTTTTTAGATTGATTTAGTGCTATACATAATACTATACATATACGTGTTTCAAAATACATACCTAATATGGAGAAAACCTAAATGTTGCTGTGAGAATTCTTACTAAATAAATGCTTATATATTGTGATAATGTGCATGCTGCAATTATGCAAGGCTAAACGTGTTAGAAGATCTCCCGTAGATGTTGATGATTACTATATGAAGATTTTTAAATCCGATGGATGCATGTTGCAATAAAATTATTATCTGATATTATCATTGAGTAAGCATGTTAATCCGATACTATTTTTAAGTGTCATTTAACTACTTATTCGTTTATATAGGGCTAGTTTCACAATGTCCGAATAGCCACTACCTATCGAATAAATAAAAAAATGGAAAAGAATTTATATGAAATTATCTTTCAAATAAACTAACTGGAACTTATTCGTAGGTGGTGAAACAGGCCCTAAATATTTATAATTCGAATATTTCTCGGTGTCAAGTTGAGATAATTAGATAAATCTATGTATGTATATTAGTGAATATTTAGCTTAAAAAAACAACATTCATCAAAGATATTGGCTTTTTTATAATGTATCAGGTTATAAATGTTAAATTCTTAGTCACACATCTTATAGTCACTGTAATTTTAAAAATCCACATAAGGGTTCCCATGGGTGTTATCTATTAAATCCAATTGATATGTTTATTTGCTAGAACATTCTTTATCTACATAAAGAGTGTTACCAGTTGTGTTTCACTTTATCCTATCAGGAAATATAGATTTTGTCAAGGAATATCTTATATACATCTGTGATAATTGTCCTAATTCGTGTGTGTAGTTAACCCTGCAAGCGGCGCAAGGCACGGTGGGGTTGATCGCGGCGCCGGTCCAAGGTTCAGTTCTACCCCTCCAAACGCCCACCACACTCGTCACACATGTCAAAACTGAGGATGACAAGGCTGCTCCGGTGAGTACATACTTATTATATTATATTAACTGCGGAATCACGACGTATTTGTTTATCCATTTGATGACTACATATGCTAATGATTGCGCGACAGTTCACACTAGTAAACACTACTGCGCATGTGCAAGGTATTAAATGGCTGACTTCAGAAGGCAGTAATTTGACGTCACCTATAAGCCTTTTGTAGGAGTCCTTGGCATTGGTATTTAAGTAACTGTCGCGAGCTTGCAACTATTGACTTCACTATGAAAATAACACTACAGATCTTGTAGAATAACGTTGCCGTCAAATCAGCCATCATGCTTTGCGCATGCGCAGTTATGTCCTACTAGCTTCCGTCAGCGGTTACTTAGGAAACTTCTTCCCGTAACCGGATAAAAAGTAGCCAAGCCAAGTTTCATCAACAAGTTTCATCAAAACTCATTCAGTCTTTATCAATACATACAAACTTTCGCGTTTCTAATGGGAGTAGGATTAATTAATTGACTGTTTTGCGGTCACCTTCGGAACGCAAGAGTTATATCTATGATCACTTGTAGAGACTGCTAAACAAATCATTTCCTTCTTTAAGTGACGTTTTTTCCCAGCAGTGGGAAAGTAATCATGCCGATAATGACTCAGTATAACATTATTAACTTTATATTTTAGACGCCGGTGCTACAAATCCAGCCCGCACAACAAGTGGTGCCTGAAGCGACGGAGGCTTGCACCACGACCTTCAGCTCGGCCTCCGTCACCGTCACTACGGCTGATGCAGCCGTATCCACGAGTACTGCTACCATCGGTTAGTACCTCACACATCATCATCATCTCCCGAGCCTTTTCCCAACTATGTTGGCGTCGGCTTCCAGTCTAACCTGATTTAGCTGAGTACCAGTGTTTTACAAGGAGCGAGTGCCTATCTGACCTCCATAACCCAGTTACCCGGGCAACCCAATACCTCTAGGTTAGATTGACGTCAGATTTACTGGCTTCTGACTACCCGTAACTACTGCCATGGATGTTCAATGACTGCCAGTGTGTATATCTCACACATATACTCAATTATTTATTGCATACCATATGTTACATAGATGGTAAAAATAACTTAGGGGATACAATATACACTTGGATTAAAAGTATTTTTGTATAATAATATTTTTTTTATAAACATACTTATATTATTTAGGATGTTTTTTCAATTAAAAAAAAACTGGTTTATATCAGCTATTTATGTACAATTATGATACAGTAACAAGCATTTTTATAAATGCAGGCTCTGTGACGCCAATGGAGACATCGAAGTCGAGTCCTTCGAAGGCGGACAGTCAGATCAGCACGAGCGAGCCAGCGGTGTCGACCGCCACTACTGTGGCGACCAGCACTGCGCCTGTGCCCAGCAGTGCGCAACAAACTACACCCGTCGCGCCTCAGGTAAATATCTTACTAAATTTATTGTTATATGTAAAAAACATCGTAGTTCATTAAAATTTAACAAGGAAAATAAATTATTTAAAGCCATATTGACTCTTTACAAGCTTTTAAATAATTTGTTTTATAAAACAGCGATACTTAAGAAAAAAAATATCTTGTATTAAACGTAAAGACGCCGATGACAAATTTTACCAATCAATTTTATTTAATTTTCCCAATTCATCTATATTAAGGAAATTTTATAGATTGTAGTAGCTTGATGAGCCCCCGTCTGTAGCAGGATATAGAATAGCGAGTTCTTTTCAAAATAAAATGACAAAGTAAAACAGACCGTAAAATTGTTAAGCGTTTTTTATAAAAAAATACTTATTTATTATATTTAAAAAATACGCAGGTGGTGACAACGGTAGCTTCATCGACATCATCATCGTCAACGATGACGGCGGCCATTACCGCGCCAGTGACGTCAGGGGGCGCCGCCCTCTTCAAGAGCACGCAATGTACGCCTCGACACATGAGCCAGCAAGCGGCACACGGTCGGTACCCTATGATAGGGATGTTCCTTTACGATGAAACTTCAAATGACCCCTCCCGCTGAGGGTGCAGCTGCAGGGAGTGTCAGACTCTTACTGACTAAAACCCACTATGTTCCTTCTGGAGGTCCCTGCATACCAGGGCCACGGTAACTCTTAAGAACAATCCCCATCCCTGACAGATGTTCATTTACCTTGATCCGTGTATTTATGTCTGTTCATATCGTCCATGTTTTAAAGTATTCACATCTACCGTCTTTTCACTAAAAGACTTTCTTTCCATTTATGTAATCTTAGTTAGATTTTTTGTTTAAAGTGTACGACGCTCGGCAAGTTCCTATATTGTTTGTTAAAATATTGTTCTCATGTTTTTTGCATCAGAGTTTCATAAACCCTACATTTATCAATTATCATTATCTGCCTAGTCTTTTCCCGACTTTGTTGAAGACTGGTTGCAGCAAATCATTGTTTTACATGGAGGACTGCCTATCTGATCTCTCCCAACCAATTATAGGAAGATTGTTAGTAAAATGTTCCATATTATAATAATATTGCTCCCAGCGAAAACACATAAGAAGTGGTGAAGGGTGGGCGTTTGGGGGGCGGTCTTCTGTTTTTTTTTGACGATCTAAAAGTGCTGATTTATCAGCCTAATTTGAATAAATGATTTAAATTTATCTTTATTTGCAGACAAGGGTCTCCCCAAAGCCATGGTGAAGCCAAACATATTGACGCACGTGATCGAAGGCTACGTCATCCAGGAGGCCGGTGAACCATTCGCTGTAAGTCTCATGTTCTTTGTTGAAGCACTTGAAAAGTAATAGAGAATGCCAGAAAGATAGGTTTTGACAAAAAAGAATGCGTTGAAATTTTCGACCATAGACAATATCACCTTTTGACGTCATTTGCTTATTTTTTAAAGTTATAGTTTTGATTACAACAGATAAAAAATCGATTCCAATAGAAAACATTTTAATTGTGACAATTACTGTTTTAGTCTGTTGCCTTGATTTTTTTAATGACCCACTCTTATTCGTATTTGTTCAAATTTCCGCGCGAGCATCAGCATAATGTTATGTAACTAAACATAACAAATTATTTTTTACATCGACGGCATCAGGAATATTATTATAAGGTATAAAAATTTTAATTTGTCTGTCTTGATGTCGTGAGTAAAAAGTCAGAGCGAGAACAACTCTGTCCTTCTCTTGAAACGTCAGAACGTTTTAAAATATGGAATTGATGATACTATTATTTTGAAGCATGGCAAGATATGTATGCCGAAATATGCTTTACGTATGTTAGAATAAGTGTCAATATACTATGTGACTTGTGCCCGGCTTTGCACGGGTGTATTATGAATTATATATACTTAAATGTCATTAATCTCTGTCTACTCTGTCTATTGATGAAAATCGCATGGAAATAATTGTGTAGTTTGAACAAAAGGCCTTTATATGAATATTTATTTTGTATATTTTTTTTAATTTTGTCAATGGTTTTTTCCGTATTTTTTTAAATAAATATTGCATATAATTTTCAATCCTTGTCATGAAAAAAATACATTATCATACGTAGTTTTATGTGCAGCTCAAATAACTTTGCTCCACATGAAGTCAGCCATTTAATGCTGCGCATGCGCAAATAACGTTTTGCTCTCTAATTCTGACTGTTACGCAGTCACTATGGCGTATAAAATTTAACTTGATAAAAATGACAGCTTCATATCTAACGTAACATACTAAAATTATTGATCGTGTTGATATATTTGAATTAATTAATATGTTACTAAGTATATTTTAAGTATCTCGTTACTTCTAATGAGTAAGGCTTCGCTCGGTCACATTGTAAGACGCCAACAAATAAGGCTACTACAATCTGTAAAATTTCCTTAATAGATTTTCAACTTTATCGCCAAAGCGTTATGGTTCAAAGTTGAATGGGAAAATTTGACAGTTTCAAGTTATTTTTTTTTTATCCTACTTCATCAGCAAAGTCATTTGAGCTCTGATAGTAGTTCTTGTATTTCTGCGTATATGTTTGTTCCGGGCCCTTAGCACGGTGGTCAACTGATATGTAGAGTAATTTGGTGCAGGTCAACCGGCCGCTAAGGGACTGGGTCGATAAGGAACAGGATAAAGAGAATAAACTACCCTCGTCGGATGATGGACCGCCTCGTAAGTATACATTTTTCAAAATTTATTTAAATCGTTTACCCCACCAGCCCACTCCAACATAGTTTTGAAAAGGCTTCTTAAGATGATGTTTATCCCACCATTGAGCAAACGGAATGGGATTTTGCTTCTCGTTTTTTTAAATTTTAAAGAAAGCATTTTAAAACGAAAATCCAAAATTGGTTCAGCAGATTACCCAACAACGTCACAAACTCATAAACAATCGTATATAATATTGGCATAGAAAATAATAAATAATTTGCACTTACAAATTACCTCTACCGCCATCTTAAATATACTCGTCCAATTGACAGCTTGTTTGCCGCCTTTTTGACCTAAACCATAGACAGCAATACAGAGTTTCTCAACCTCTTATTATTTTTATTGTTATTTATCAACTAATATAACCTTCATTACAAATACGTATAATACAGGTAAGAAGCAGATGCTAGAACATTCTCCTAGCGTTGGTCGCATCAGTTCTTCTAATGAGAGTGCGGCGCACAGCACCGCGGCCAACTCGAGCGCAAAGCCCGACGCGCCTGAACCCAGCGCTGAGGCCGCACCCAAGATACCTAACGCTAACAAGTGGACTGTGAGTATCCATTACGTTCATAATATTAACCTTTAGCCACTTCATAAAAAGAAAGACGTGCCCTCAGCGCCAAGCTAATAATTCATCCATATATCTGTACTAATAGTATAAAGCTGAAGAGTTTGTTTGTTTGTTTGTTTGAACGCGCTAATCTCAGGAACTACTGGTTCGATTTGAAAAATTCTTTCAGCGTTAGATAGCCCATTTATCTAGGAAGGCTATAGGCTATATACCACCACGCTAAGACACACGGGAGCGGAGCAGTAACCAAAGATGCGGGTGAAACCGCTGGGGACAGATAGTGTCTACAATATAGTAGTAGAGAGTTCGGAATTATATCGATTAAAACTGTATTTCAATCTTAGAAGTCTGTCCTAGCTCCTCTTTTTGGCTTATCATCTATACGTGACTGTGGCGGTCAAAAGGTTAAGGGTCTGTTTCACCACCTACGCATAAGTTCCAGTTAGTTTATTTGGTAGAGAATTTCATATAAATTCTGTTCCATTTTTTAATTTATTCGGTATATTACATTTTTACACATATAATACACACGAGACAAATCTAATGGAACCATAACCCCTAGGTATCCGAAGTATGCGATTTCATCCGCAACATCCCTGGCTGTGCGGGCTACGCTGACGAGTTCCTCATGCAAGAAGTGGATGGCGAAGCCCTGCTGCTGATCAGACCGGAGCACCTTGTCATGGCGTTGTCTATGAAACTGGGACCGGCGCTCAAGATCGTCGCTTGTATCGACTCCTTGCGTCCAGAGAGTGAACAGTCTTCGCACGACCATGACTGAGGTGAGTTTGAACTTAATTTATTAAAAGGTGTGGAAATAAGTAAAGATTTTTTTATGGATGGTATTTAAAAGTACTTCAATTTATTCCCATTTCATTTACCTAATTTTGCCTGTGTTCCACCAAATATACTGAATGTGCACCAAAATATGTTCATTAAAATATGTCATAACTAGCGTCTATTTAACAACTGTTGCAAATTTGTAAAAATAGTAATACACCAAATTTTAAAAACAAGCATTTTTTTTTTTAGTTTTACTTTAGATAATGCACTGCTAAATGTATTTGAATCAAACACCAATTAATGCCCAATGTAGCTTTATTAATTAAAAATGAACACATTATAAAATGTAATGCTTACTATAAAGGTTTTTTTTAACACTAATCAGTTGTTCACTAATCACTAATTTAAATGGGTATACGTTACTAGAATGCATACTAAATGTTTTGTGTAACATTCAGGAATATTTGGTGCACGAACAGTATTTTTCGGGGAAGAATAAAATACTTATTGTTACAATAGAATATTGGCAGCGCAGTACAATAAAAAAGTGTTATATCTTGGTGTTAATTTGGAATTTGTTTGATGTAACATATTTTGTTGGCCGAGTAGTTTAATTATAGTAAAAAAATTAAACGGGTTTAAGATCAATATTTTAGAAATGCATACATAGATGTACCATTAGATTTTTGGTGAACGCAAAAATATTATCCTTTTTTTATTAAGATTGGAACGCAACCTATTTCATGTTTGAATTTTATTCTTTTGCTAATGGCGCCACATTTGTCGTTCGTTTGTTTCCCGTTTTTCTAGTTTGTTGCTTTCTTTCTTAAGTTTATTCAATTTACAATATTTAATTGAAATCTTTTAATGAATTACCACAAGAACCACGAAATATATTCCTTTAATATTTTTGAAGAATTTACTCAAAGTGTACTCTGTTGAGGCCCGCCAGGGCTGGGGGTTGTTCTCAAGAGTTACCGTGGCCCTGGCACACAGGGACCTCCAGAAGGAACATAGTGGGTTTTAGTCAGTAAGAGTCTGACACTCCCTCCAGCTGCACCCTCAGCGGAAAGGTTCATTTGATGATATCCCACATTGTATGCTATGAATGCATGTAAGCTAAGAAAACTTGTTTCTTAATAAACACAGTACTGTAGCGCTGTTGCTAATAAAATTATTACGAAGTCAAGTTACATAAGACTTCGTTCTGTTCTGTTATTTTGGAAGTTTCCTGTTTACATTACACTTTAAAAAAGAAAAATATTGAATAGAAGAATTTCATTTCGAATAGGAAACAAAATTAACATTTTACTTTACAAGGCTTCTGTAATTTATAAAGAGGAAAGATTTCATAATTATTTTGTATGAATTGGCTCCAAAATTACTTAACCAATTTGAGAAATTCTTTCACTGTTGGCAATCTACACTATCCCCGGTGAACATAAGCTGTTTTGTCCGGTTACGCAAATAAGTTCCCCGGGAAACGGCAGAAACTGCTAGTGTATATCTATATATATATAAATGAATTGCTGTTCGTTAGTCTCGCTAAAACTTGAGAACGGCTGAACGGATTTATCTTATCTTGGTCTTGAAATGTTCGTGGAAGTCTAGGGAAGGTTTAAAGGGTAGAGTTTGGCAGAGTAGGGTAGAATAGGGTAGAGTAAGGAAACAATAGTATTTTTCTTAACATGTTTGAACTTTTGAAACGTTTTTTTTTTAAATGATATCCCGTTTCTTTTCAGAATTGCTATCAGTGTTCTTCGCGAACAATTTGTAACTCAGTGTTGCGTGAACGAAGAGCACTCGGTGACGAACATTTGGACACACGAACACGTAAGGATTATAGACAATTTTAGACCTTGTTGTTTAGTAGTTACGGTAGATCTTAGTTATGGTAAGGTTACAACATCGAGTTTTTACATGGAAACTACGAACAGGAGTTTTTATCCAGTCATCTAGGGTAAGATATACCTGAGGTATGATTAGGTACTATGTGCCGTACAGAAGTCGATCAACACCTATGGAAAGTTCTCGTATGCAGTTGAGGGGAGGTATGACCGAAATCGTTATTCTGTAGACATAAACTAGTTGGCCGCCGAAAATTATGGCAACACTGTTTGCGCTGACTTACCAAGAAAAATGTAGCAACGTAATGAAAGCTTGACTATTAACTAAATCAGACTCAATTCAATCAATTACTAGTATATTTAGGTGTAAATACTAAAGTTGATCTGTTTAACCTTTTGATCGCCACCGTCACGTTAAGATGACAGGCCAAAAAGTGCTTACGCCACGGTCACGAATACATGATAGACTTTTAAAGTTAAAAATTAATAGTCAGTTTTAATCGATATAATTCCAAACTCACTACTATACAGTAGATATTTATGGATAAATTCTTAGCTTGGCGCTGAGGGCACATCTTTATTATTTTGACGTGGCGGTCAAAAGGTTTAACCGTTGTTAAGACGAAGGTTGTTATCGATATATCTGTCCCCCTCGCACAGTGTGTTCACACGTTAGAACTAACAACCGTCACTTAGCCACTCATTCATCATCATCATTAACGCGTTTCATATAAGTTCGGATAATGCTGTTGTGCACTTAGGACAAATGTCGAAAGTTCCGCCTATCTAGTGTTAAGTTTTACTTATTTAAGCACGTACTTAGATATTAATTACTTTGTCTCTCTTTTCTATCTACCTATATATATTTTTTAACTTCAATTATCAGGTTGACAGAATATTTCATGATTTTCTTTTGTTCTGGAAGCATAATTCATTCGTCATTTTCTATAAGCTGAAAAGTTTGTTCACTTGAATTAGAACCTTGACCACTCGTCAAATTGACGCCTATAAACTAACATTCAAGCGTTCTTAGTTATCCCAAGTTTTTACACATTTCTTACCTACCTATATCGATTCGACGGGAAATCATATGAATTTAAATTTGAGCAGGCTGCAATGTGCGCAGAACATTTTATAGTATTCGACCATGAACGTGTTAGGGGTGTATGTCAATGTATAGATTTTATAACTTAGATTATAACGGCTTTGGCGGGTTATCGACACTTATCTATATCGTATTCACTTTTCGCACATCGCTCAGAATACGGTACATGACAACTAGTCAAATTCATTACTTTTATTGAACTGTCAAAAATGGTTACTTTGTATGCAAGCCATCATCATCCCAATTAGAAAGCGGACTAGGTCAAAAATAAAATACTTTATCATATTCATTTTTAAAATAATGTCAGTTTCATTTATCGTTTTGAACAGAAAATTGGTTTCAATTTTGATAATATAATCGAAATAAGTATACGGTTTGATGTGAAAAATCTGTGACGTCATAGGTTGCGTTCAACTGTTTTTGACAGTTCTATAAAAGTATTGAATTTGACTAGTTGTCCATTACCGTATTATTCACGATTTAAAACAACGATTATATCGATATTAAAATGTTATGTTTGGAATCGATAGTTGGCCTTGATGAAAAGTGAATGGATATAGAATCGAGGGCCGGCCTAAGCCCTTACTATAGGCACAGTTTGTATGTCGTCGTTACTGTTGCAACACATGCATATTGTTCACTAAGTGTAGGCTACGTTCACTTATATATAACGTTAAGTAGTAGGTACTAAGTTAATGTTTCACATAGAATAACAGTTAGTTGTTGTAATTAAAATTTTTATAACACAAAATGATATTCGCTTTTATAGTTAATTCGTGTTCAGTTTAGTGCAATTCAACATAAATGATTGGTGTATTATTATTATTTAAAAGATTCCCCGTTTGCCAGTGTGTGTTTTGTTTGCAAATTTTATTTATCAAAACATACTTCTGCTGACCGAGCTAACAGCTTCTTACATCGATGGTGCTACTAAGTTATATTTTTGTGGCTAAACATTATATTAACACGATTTTTTTTAATTCAAATGTGTTTGTAGATATTTTATAATATATTAACCGATACAGCGATTATTTTAATTATTTTATTATTATTGTATAGTATAATTGGATGCATTGTGAAATCACGTTATAGTCCACGGCCAATTTGTGTATATATTAGTATTATTGGATGATAGGACAGAAGAATTGTTCAATCGCATTGTCTTGTAAATATTGGGTCGTATAAGCAGGCACTTACCAAAATCAGGTCAGTAATATTATTATATGTTGTAAGTAAACATATTTTATAATGCTTTGGTGATTTCAAACTGGGATTTAATTTAGAATGATTTTCGGTAATAATTTTAATTATTAATATTGCTAATTAATAAATGAATATATTATTATTATTTTAATTTTATTGTTCAGCGCATTTTCACGAATATTATATTATTAGTTTTAATTATTTTCGATGTATTATAGTAGGATATTATTACAGTGATTTTATTATATAACAACAATGCTACGTAAAATTCGGAGAACTTTAATTTTGATTTTTTATAATGTAGCAAAGGTAGGACAGTGTAGATTAATCATAACAATTAATTTGTTTATATGATGTACCTAAGGTTAATGTAAAAATAACATTGTATGTATAAAGTACAGTCGGCTCGAGCACTGCCATGAGGTTTCAATGTACAGTCCGCATCAGGTTTTCGTCAGCGACCAACGTGGCTAAGTATATCAAGATGGGGACAAAAATGTTCGTCATTTATACTTACTTTGACCATCGACTTAGCTGCGAGGCACGCTCACGTTAGCCTGTTTATGTTAGTTTGTGTAGTCATACAAGTCAGTTATGAATACTCCTGCGGTTTTTAGAATTATACGGCTTTACAACCAAGTAGATGTATAAACGATTTGATATTAATACATAGTACAGTCATCCGCACACCAGTAGACACACTTTGACCTTGACACCGCCTCTATTTCCTACGACATAAGAGCTGTTTTCGCAGTTCAAATGTTTCCACTGATGTGCGGGTGACTGTACGATTAACTTTTTGTAAGTATCGAATATGTGACTACACGATTCTACAATATAATAAGTATTTAGAATGTTTTAATGTCCAACACGCTGCTCAAACAGGTGCAGGAGCTATTTTTTGGTTCATTAAGGAAAATAAAGCAAATGAGACTGATATTATATGTTTTTTATTTATTTACTGCATACTAACAATATAGTAATTTTATATTAAATCTCACAATATGAAATAAAACTAGTTATATCTGTGATTCACTCAGCAGTTTGTGGCATACTACAGTTAGCGGCATTGTGACAACATCAACTTGAGATGCCTTATCAAACAAAAAAAATATCAAACTGCTATAGAATCAAATATAAATAAATAACATACTAGTCCTATTTCAATGTTCAATAGTAGCGTAAACTTTGACGACTCCGTGTACAAGTAAATTGAAAAAAAAGCTATGCAATCTATATCACTAGGGTAAAATAGCACATAAATATTGCTAAACTAAGCTTAAATTATACATTTTAAAAAGTAATTATACCGACGATACTATATTAGAGTTTGAGTACCTCACAATCCGTTGTCCCTTCATGCTTGAAAGTAAAAATAATAAAAAATACACGGTAACAAGTCATTTATACAAAAATATACAGATACCAAGGTAACAATCAATGTCAACAAACTCATTTACATATTTAGTAGTCCGGTCGGGATCTATATACTCACATCGGGAAGTGGATCTTTCAAAATACCTCTAAAAATATATTTTGTAAGGATTCAAATTGGATAACTCCTTCGCTATTCCCATGCAAAATGTGTTTATTTGTACATGGTTCTGGCCCGGCATAGTATTCTCAACGATACCTGGACTATAAAGTCTGAAATCACCAACCGTCAATGCGGTTGGTGATTGATGCTCAATCCTTCTCTGTGTGGGAGGAAGTCTGTGCCCAGCAAAGGGCCGATAAAAAGGATGATGCTGGTTCTGGCCTGCGATACATTTAATTTTTGATGAAGAATCCTGTATTTTTTTAAAGTATACTAACTTAATAAATAACGTGGCTGATTATGATAAAAAAAATAAAGTAATCTCAATCATGAGTTCAGTTCACACCTATCCGATTTCAATTGATATTAGATCCCAACTGGACAGTACATAAATATACATAAATACCGGTACTTACATAAACATTAATTTGCATTTCAAAAGGCCTATATTTTGGCTATTTTTTTCTTGCTTAACTTAATATTTTGGCATAGTGCACTACTTTCCAACGCTTGACCGGCGAAATCTGAATTTGGAGCGAAATTCCGATGATGATATTTTGTTTTGGTATGTATGAAGCGAAGCGAATTTCCTACATACATGAGTACCTATATTGACGGTGGGAAACTTGGCAACTAAACGACGATGTCTTCATAAATATAACGCTGGGGGCATAGGTACGGTGCATTGCAGTGTGTGTGGAGTCACCGCGCTCACGTGTAGTTGGGGAAGTAAGCCTCGGCGGCGGGCTCCTCGTACCTGTACTGGCTGTTGTTGGGGATCACGTCGTACATGCCCTTAACGGTCTGCGTGCGCAAGCCCCCCTTTTTAGGTACCTGTCTCTGTTTCTCGCGAAGGGGTCTCAATTCCGGACTTTCTACAATTTTCTGAAAATAACATTAGTTGTTCGTTCTTGGGCTGGGTATGTCTCGACGACAACTTTTATGATGCAACCATTTCCTTGTGTGAGTGCTGTTTAAAGTGGGTGCAAAAAACCAAGCTAAGCAAGCGCAGTGTCCTCCAAAGCTGTTGCACGTTTAGATAGCTTAAAGACCCCAAGCCTTTCTGGATATATAGGGCATCTGGTGACCACCGCCAGGCAAGTGTTTTTGGTGACCGATTGCGCCACCGATCCCGATGTCCTATTTAAATATGAATAAATACTTAGATATTCATAATAGTAAAACATAATTATGTATGCCTCTTATGTCTGTTTAAAAGATACATACATAATTATTACAAGCATGAATTAAATAATTACAGATGTTTATAAGATATAGTAGTGTTAATAAGTAAATGTTATTTCAATACTTGATACAAAGAAGACAAAAATTCGGAGCGTCACTTCAGCCAAGAGAACATGCTTAGCAGCCTACGTAGTTTTGATAAAACCTTAAAAAAATTATTAGTATTCCATAGCTTCAGAAATACGCACTCCATTAACTTTTTAATAGCCATGCAAGAGTTTTCTCTATTGAAAAAGATTGTCTAATCTGTCACAGTCATTTCAATAACGCATGCTGGGCCCGCCAAAACCACTGACCAAGGTTGTTTACTTACTCGGCCGGGAACGCGAAGTGGCCAGTAGCGAGGCGGTCGTATTTATAGTTCCTACCGAAGTAATATCAGTTCAGGCGCTGTTGTAGTGTACAAAATATTAAATTTATAAGTATCACAATATGTAGGTATGCATGCAGTTATGTACAGTGATTCCTTCACCATCTTCATCGTAGCTTATCATTAAATTGGAAGGACAACGCTTATTTGTATCAAGTATGTTAGTTTACAAAGATAGTTTTAATTGCATCCAGCCAGGGTCGTATTAACTGGTCAATAAAAAATGGGGTCCGCTGTCCATTAAGGGACCCTGGAAATGTGAGTTTTGGGCCCGTAGGGGCGCGGGGTAAAACACGTTCTACACGATCCAAACCAACAGCCAAAAGTCCAAAAAAAAGACCTTGGTTGCGTCTCCCATTGCCCGATAGCGGTCCACACAGTTGGTGCCAAACACGCACGCAGCCTGTCGCGATTGATGCGCTCTCGACCTAGGTCGTGTAAACCAACCGGCCAACCAAGTAACCGGTAGATTTTCACACCAACTGAACCAAGACCTCTGTCGGCGGTTGGTTTGGAACATGTAGAAGGTCTTTAAATGGGCCATCCACTGATATGGGGGCCATTCGTGTATGACAAAGGAAATTGCACAAATGTTACATTACCCTGGTGCTATCCATGTAGTCGATAGGTTTGCTCGCCGGCAGCGGTCGTATCATCATTTTGGTTTTTGACAACGGAAAATTAGGACCTTTGAAGGATATCCAGTATATAGATTGTCCTCGATTCTCGTCAGTCGACATTGAATATTTACCGTTCAGATTACTGGAAAATAGTTGTAACGAAAACAAATCAGACCTCATTCATAGACATTAAGTTATATGTAAGTTCTCGAATAGCCACTATCTGTCGGATAAATTAAAAAAATGGGACAGAATCTGTATGAAATTATCTACCAAATAAACTAACTGGAACTTATTCGTAGGTGGTGAAGCAGGCTCTAAGCCTTAGCTACTTCATCTAGATGCTACATAAATAATAGGGATGCGGACAACTAGTCAAATTCAATACTTTTATAGAACTGTCAAAAACGGTTACTCTCTATGAAATTTGTATGAAAAAACCACATATGACGTCACAGATTTTTCACATCAATCCGTATACTTATTTCGATTATATTACCAATAAAAAAACAAAAACAGTTTTCGGTTCAAAACGATGAATAAAACTGACCTTATTTTAAGATGCTTTACAAAATGAATATGATAAAGTATTTTATTTATGACCTAGTCCGCATCCCTATTCTATTCCGTAACTAACTATTCAACTGTTTTACCTACAAATGTGACGTAAGAATAAAATTGCATGTTCTATATTCTATAGACAGCAATAATCTCGTCGTTAGTATCTATTCACGTTGAAATTATAAATTGTGCGAGTATAACTTATTGATAACTTTAAAGAAGGAATTGGTTTAACGAGCAGTTATTGATAGATTGGTAAATCAAGTCTAATCATAGGTATGTCCTTGTTTTATATCATAACTGATTGTAGAAGCAGTAAATTAAGGTTCGGTCTTGTCTATAGTGTATAAATATTAATTTATTTTTTTGGGTATGGTCTACCTAAGTCATAAGGTCTTAGATCTTATGTATGTCTGCAACGGTGCCCAGGACACCTTCCCGTGGACATATGAGCAACATTTTTAAAAACAATTTTCCCATTTTTTAGGTGAACATTGTCTCATTATGTTCTTACGGGTAGTCAGAAGCCAGTAAGTCTGACGCCAGTCTAACCAAGGGGTATTGGGTTGCCCGGGTAACTGGGTTGAGGAGGTCAGATAGGCAGTCGCTCCTTGTAAAACACTGGTACTCAGCCAAATCCGGTTAGACTGGAAACCGACCCCAACATAGTTGGGAAAAGGCTCGGGAGATGATGATGATGATAACATTATGTTCTTATTTTAAGCCTATTCCTTCCTAAGTTGAGTAATGTCTGATTACGAGTTTCCATTTATCTCATTACCTCTTATCACATTCCTTGTACCACCAAGCTCCGCCATGTTCAGTTGCGCAAGCGCCGTCTTTCCACTCATCATTGTCTACGTCGTACGTGGAGAACTTCTGACCAGCGTGATACGATAGGGAGTCACCTGAAATCCAAAAATACTTTTCAAATTTTAATACGGAATCTCGTTAAACATTGCCCCGGTATCTCAGCAAGTGGACCCTCATCTGCCTAGCCTTTTCCCATATGAGCAAGAGGCAATTTAATAGAAATATTTGATATTGAGCTACAAGCTATATCATACGGACCTGCGGTTCCATAGAAAGTACCCAAAGTGCTTATCCTGTACCCCTCATGTTCTGGTCCCACAGTAAACACAGAGTACCCAGCGTATGCGTCCTGGTCGTGCTGCGTTTCCATCTCTATCCTCAACTCGTACAGCTTCTGATTGGTCAGGTAGTTGAGCTTTTCCAGTCCAAGCCAGAATTCCCCAGCGAGGTTACCGAAACCATATTCGTAATCTGACCAGCCTTTGTAGAAGTCTTGGGACCCATCGAAACGGTTTTGGAATACCTGAAAAATTACAGCAGCTTATAGAAAGACACTTAGTCTATGCTTGAATATATTTCCTGCCTTTAATTCGAACTGCTTTAAGGGTTCTATTGTGACCTGCTGGCTTAGCCAAGACGTCTTTCTACAATTGTAAACGTAAGTAAAAACGAAAATATATGGAATTGACATTTAAAATCGATAAATCACGTGGTCATAACGTGAATCGAAATGTCGTTTCTACTAGCGTTAACGATTGTAAAAAGACATCTTGGCCAAGCCCCCTGACCCTTAAGTGAGTTTCAAGTCTTCAGCATCAACATATCAATTTTGTTATTTAGGCAGTTAGTTATACGTGGAAAACAATCAATTTTAAGACTGGTCCAAATCACCAGTTCTAGTCAATGTCTACGGCATATAATATGCGTTGCTTGGTGAAGTAGTGAATAAAACTTTACATAGCTAGAAAGTTACAAGAATAGTAATGGTAAAGATACCGTCCAGCCTCCTCCAGCAGTTGTGAGGTCACAGAGCACGTAGAACGGTTCCATATCGTCCGGCCGGATCTTGTAGATGCCCGACACGTTGAAGCCTTGCACCTGTATCTCGTGACAGTCTGTGGGGTAACGCTCCGATCGGTCTACCCGTCCGCTCCTGCTAAAAGTTCAAGTAGATATATTGTCAATCAATCGATGTTGGGGCTCTAGATTCAAACGAAAAGAACGGTCTACGGTACTAGGGCCAGAAATCATAATATGGTATAATATACCATAGCGTCCTGACGATTGCCAGCCAGGACGGCCGTTCTGTCTAAGGAGATCAGCCGCAGCTGATCAGACATATTTTAACGCACAAGCGTATGTGCGAATGCAAGAAAATCAGCCAGCTGCGCTGGACATAATAATTATAGTGCACAAACATTTGCGCAGACACAGGTGCACACTCTATTCCGTCACTCTCATAGTCCGATAGGATTGCAATCTAACGCGGAGAGAGATCAAGCGCAGGACCGACATTAATGCGCTCTCCGATGCACGGGTGTGTTAATACTTCCAAACTTCGGGCTGTTTTATGTATTTCAGCCGACCTGGGAATCGAACCCGAGACCTCGAGCACAGCAGTTGCGACTGCTAGACCAACGGTAGAGTACAGTGTACGAGTAAGATCATGAAATAGAAGTGGATGGAACAGTAGAAGTTAAAATCAACAATCCCGCAACCCTGGTGGTGTTTGTAGCTTGACACGACGATACCGATCCGCGTTACGTAACAAGCAGCAAAAATTAAACAACCACTTAGAACAATCGATAAAGTAATCAAGTTTTCCGATTATCGAATTACAATTCAAAAATATTGTTACTTTAGCTTCGTTACGTACAAAATTACTATAAAAGAGGTTCGATTATCATAACAGATACTTGATTAGTCAAAACAAAGGCACGCGCGCGAGTACCGAATGTTTAACAATGGCTGTGCACCAAACAACTTAACTTACTTGCACTCGCATTTCTTTACTTTCTGTTCTCGAAGCGTCTTCCTGAACTCGGTGATGAGGGACATGCTGTCTGCCGTGGGAGCCGCCTCCAGTCTGATGCAACAACAATACATCTCTAAATTGTATATTAGCAGTATACGTATGCTTTAGGTAAATCTGTAAAGCCAATCCTCCTTATTATAAAACGTGGTTTTGAAAGGTAACGGGTCCAGTGCCAGCTTTGGACCACTATCTTTGTTTAATAATATCGGGACACCTTTTTCACACACGGCCGGTTTGCCTCATGGTAAGCTAGTGTTATGGGTACATATACTTTACAAATATATATTCATTAACACCCAGACCACAGCCAACAAGCATGCTCATCACACAAATGTTGACCGGGCCGGGAATCGAACCGTGGACCGAGCTCGGCAGTCAGGCGTGGTTAAGTCGTCAATTTTAAGACGACGTTTTATAATAAGGTGGAATGTGTTCAGATATGGCTTCTAGACTAGTTTTTAGCAACTGTGGCTGTTCTCGAAGGAGCTGCGAAGGACATAATTGTAGTGTACACGCAAATACAGTTGCTCTCTGTCTAGCTTGCGCCTATAAATCACGCGGGAGGTGCGTTTTCATTGTTCGAATGCAGTCACGGGATTTTTTCTCAACAATGAATACAGAGACACAATAAACTATGTATGTTTTATTTAGGGAAGATGTAATAATGGTAAGTAACTAAAATTTACTCTCCCTAACGTAAAAAATTTAAGACCCAACATTATCTTATATAATGAGGTTATGGAAACGATAGAATCCACGGTATTTCTTGGTATAACAGTTGATAGCAGGCTTCAGTGGGGCTCACATATATCTGGCCTCGCAGGAAGACTTAGCTCAGGCGTCAAACCGATTTCGGTATCGAGCTCGCAATTCCGTGCACGGCAATTCCTCTGATGACCGACAGTATCTATACTAATATTATAAAGCTGAAGAGTTTGTTTGTTTGTTTGTTTGAACGCGCTAATTTCCGAAACTACCGGTTAGATTTGAAAAATTCTTTCAGTGTTAGATAGCCCATTTATCGAGGAAGGCTATAGGCTATATACCATCACGCAAAGACACACGGGAGCGGAGCAGTTACCAAAGATGCGGGTGAAACCGCTGGGGACAGCTATGTTTAGATATCCTAGTGTTAGCTTAGTAACACACTATAAGTAAACCGTCCCACGACTTCGAAACTATAAATAAATTCACCTGACGGGGAAACATTCGTATAAGATATCAATTATCATAATGTTGAAACCCATTTGTTTTAGATACAATCGGGGCATTCTCACAAACTGTGAGAATATTTACCTAGAAATGGTGCTAAATACAACGCTACGGATTTAAAAAATAATTATTATTATATCATCTAAATAGCATCAATTAAAATATTTATAACTTCATTATAATTTATTACACTTCAGTGTAATAATAATATCGGATGAAAGACATTACCAGCTGATTAAGAATAGAACTAAATAAAAAATGAAGCTTGGATTAATTATAACTATTAATGACACCTATATACATACGTACAGACGCCTACCCGAATCTCTCAAATTTTCCGGTATCGTGATAAGGTATAAAATATCTTGCATTGTCATCCAAACTGAACGTGTATATGACTTCAGCTCAATCGGGTGAAGATATCTTACTTCAAAATTTGAGTTCCAAGAATCGACCGTAACATACAAACATTGCAAGTTAAATAAAAGCTTTTAATGTATTAAAGAAATTTGATAGATTGAGGTAAGTGGATGTGCTGGCTTCTGCACCTACATTTGCGTGATTTTTCGTTTATAGGTCCCTTTTAAAATGAAATTTCTACAAAAGTCAGAATTCATTATCAATCTAGCAATTTAGTTCATTTATGTAAGTACTTAAATTCGGTTTGGGTTTAAAATGCCAAACGTCAACTTACTTGGGGGGGAAATTTCTCGAGTACTGTCTACTCTTGACCTCCGATATGGTGGACACGATAGAATCCACTCCACTCTGGATAGTCTTCATGTGGTTCTCGATGACCGTGAGTCGCGAGTCCAGGCTGGAATCCATGCGGTACTCTGCACTCTCTGCTGAATAACCATTGAACTTTTAACAAGGATAGTTTATCAAAACAGAAGACTATCCTATGGTCAATGTCAATGAAGTATATTTGTATCTGGAGATAAAGACAATGGCGTCGGCCGTTCGCTTCTCTCGCATAACTCGCATTCGATTAAAGATACCTACTACCTACATCTGTTGTCATGTTCGGGTCGGCTTCCTATCTATGCGCATATGCAGTGTAGTACCAATGTTTTACATGGGCAACCCGATACCCCATGGTAAGAATGGTTCTCTGACTCTGAATCCCCATAAAAGATGTTCAAATGACAATCGGGACCCACTCATCATTCGCGGCTTTCTGAAACACGGAGCTCATCATGACAAGATGGTTCCCCATCGACGGACCGAATGCGGCGAGCGTTGCTTCAATCTCTAAGCTATCAACCCGTGCAGCTGTTTTTAACGTTCACATAGTAACAAAGGTACTCATGGTAACAAAGAAACTAATGTTTCTAAAGAGTCAATAGGTACCTACGAAGTCGACACACAGATGCTTATACTAAAAAAATAATGTCTGTAAGCATTGCCCAGACAGAAAACTTATAAGAGCATGATTACAGTCCAGCCAGATTTATTTTCAATAAATTCCGCAGTTTTATGCACAGACGCCAGCACATCAAGCTACCCGAAACTGTCAAATTATCCCAATCAACTCTTAACCATATGCTTCAGCGATAAAGTTTAAAATTTATTGAGGAAGTTACCTATACAGACAGAGGACAGAATATAGTAGCTTGATATCCTGGCGTTTAGTCTGAGCCGCGCGGACGAATTAATAAAGACTTATTTTAAAATGATATGTGCCGTTTTGGAATCCTCATGATGAGCCTTTTCAGTCTACGGCGTCTCACAGGCGCCATATTGTTTTCTTTAGTGACACTAACACTTCGGTAATCAAGACGAATCCAATGATAGCCTTATCGTCGCAATCCGTTCGGCCGTTTCGAAGATATGTGGTAATAAAGAATATTACACACTTACAAACACGACAGGCGTTAAAACATAACCCTTCTTGACAGGTGTTGGTAAAAAACAGTCAATTTATTGCTGGTAAAACCATTATTGGTGCTACTACCTATAGTTGTTAAATTATGATAAATTATATCGTTCATATATTTTTGAGCCCTGATAATGCAAATTTAACATATAAAACTCGTTTGTGCCTATGCTATGCACAGGGCCATCTTTACCGTGTAGGGGGCCCTGGGCACATTAGGTAAAGGAGGCCTAAACATTAAAAATCATTTATGGGCTAGGTGTGTTGTAAATAACTCTGGAGATACTAAAATAATTGCGAACTAGATAAAACATACCTCGATGTAGGTATTTTTATTTATCTTTACAGTTACCTACATCAAAATATATTATTAAGGGCCTGTTTCACCACCTACGAATAAGTTATAGATTTGATACAAAATACTTTTGGCAGATAATTTCATACAAATTCTGTGCCATTTTTTAATTTATCTGGTAGATAGTGGCTATTCGGACATAGTGAAACTGGCCCATAATAACTAATCTTATTCGACAACAGTATTTAAGTCAACTAGAGGCATTGCTATTTGGTAAGTAAATATAATAATATATTCCTCACACATTCACACAACATCATCATCATATAATATAAGTATTTAAGTAAAAAGTATAAGGCGTCGAAAAATTCATCCCAATCCCTGTCTACTGACAGCGTGCTCAAGAGACCGGCAGCATTGCCACGTTGAATGGCAAATTTTATATAAAAAAAATAGTTTTACACGTCAATGTTGTTAGAGATTTTTCGAAACAATTTTTCGGTAAGAACTATTATTATTTTTGTATGTCTCTCCTAGACCACGGGACTACAGAGTTCCGGATTTTTAGAAGGCAAACGTGGGGCCGAAGCCAACACGCGAGAGGGATTGAGACAACCTTAATATATGTAATGGTGACACAAAATCGACGATCATCCCTGTATGTGCGTCTTAAAACCAGCATTCAGCCAGGGTCCAGCATCTCTGTGCGCACTCGCCACTTACCACGAGGCATTCACCCTCCGAGCAGTGCTCTAGCGACTCCACTCTGGACGGCCAATGAATGCAAGCTAGAGGTGGGAGACCTGTCCCCCTTCAGGGTTCACTCCGTCTCGACAGCCGGAGGTGAGGGACAGTATCCTCTCCCTGGAGCACTCGGTACCCGCGAGGTCGCTACTCCCCGACATCCGCCTCAGATGCCCTGCGGGCACGTTTGCCCATATAGACCGCGGGGGCCTGGGCACGTGCCCATGGGAAAGACGGGCATGCCTATACCTTCAACAAGTTTCAGCATTCATATCGTCCCTGAGCTTATTAAAGTTAGGTGCACCTTTGTATTTTACGTCTGTCTTCTACTGATCTTCTATTCAAACCACTGTTTATTATAAATAGAACATCAGCTTTTTAACTGTCCCACTGCAGTGCACAGACCTCTTCTCTTCTCCTACAAAGAAGGAATGGTCGTTCGTTAATCACCACAACTGTGCTGGTCGTCAAAATCGCCAAAACGTTCAAAACTTACAACTTATTGTTATCATTTTATATTTGACACAAACACAACACAACTGCTCGGCTTGAGCGAGACTCTGAACAATCATCCATCAAATTCCATAGTTATAAAATCAACTACGACTATTTCGATGTTATTAACTTCGCGATTAAAACTTACCTAGCTATTTCTTACGTCCTGACAGATGAAAACCTATCTGCATAGGGCATAGGTACTAAAGTCAGCGGGAAAGTTACATACCGTGCAAGTTATAGAGAAAAACATACTAGAATTGAGAGGAATGATCGACTTGTGTGATCAGATTTTTAATGTAATCCCAAAACTTATTAATAAGTTTAACTCGCTTATTAATAACTCGATATTTGACTAATTTCACATAATCGACGACCGCACATAATATAATGGAAAATATGTAACGTTTTGCTTTAACTAATTTGCCTTGTTATCTAGTAACCGAAGTACTGAAGCATAGTAGATAAATATATAATTAGTAAAGTACGAATAACCTTACCTAACGGATTTGACACACCAGTACGCTGCATGGGACCCTTCTCCACAAAGAATTTGATAGAATTCACGTCAGCCTTCAGAGAAAGCAGGGTGGACTCCAACTTCTGCGAACATGTATCACTACGAAGCGCTTTGGAGACTTCGTTCAGTAGCTTCAGGATCGCATTCGTCTTCTCATGAACTTCGATGTCCAGCCGGTTGAGTCTGAATTCTATGCTGTCAACTTTCTTGAGATATTTTTCACTCGAAGTGAGGCTTTCCACCAGTTTCTCCAACACTGCTTCGTTGTCACTCTGTGGGGTGCCTTGCGCCGCCCGGGTATGGTTCTCCCGCTTCCTGGTAGTCAGCATGGCGTCATTAAGTTCGTCCTCATAAACTTTCTTCCATAAAGCTTTGTCAGGTTCGTCGTTCTTCCGCCTCCCTCTTTTGTCCCTGGAGACCTCGCAGGAGACGGTGGTGAGTGCGACGAGTGCGATCTGTAGCAGAGTGAGGTTCGGGAACATAGTGCGGTGTGCGTTCCACGTGCGATGTGAAACGACTGGCGTACAAGTTCATCGTCGCTCCGACACCCAATAGAGTTTACAAAACTACGAGAGTGCTAAATAAAAACATCGCAAAGTGAATGCCTCAGTAGTGAATCCCCGAGCAAGGTGATTCGCAGAGATTTCTTCTTACTATAATGTTGATACAGATTGTCACAATGTTATGATAATATTTAATAAACATGAATGAACTACAATTACAATATACACTTTCTTTGCTACGGGCTTGGAATCAAGTTGTAGTAAACGCTCGGAGAAATGGATTCTTTATCATGGCGAGAGAGTAATAGGTTCTAAGATAGGTAGAACGTTATGATAACAAAGATAGATCAAATGGTGTTACGTATCAGATGCATATTAATTCTCAATGGAACTTGATAGTTTATGTCCATAAGTTTATATCAAACAAAACAGAAAAAATGGAAATCTTTTAATCTTAATCATTAGTATTCGTTTTGCATAACTGTATTCTATTGTAAAGTTAAGTAAGAGGGATAGTCACGAGCATGAGCAGATTAGATAGATAGTAAGCAAGCTGAACGGAGTCTGGATACTCATCTTTTCCTGTTATTCTAGAAAAAAGGGCTCCGAAATAGCATCCAAGCAATATGTTTTGGCGCTAAATGTTTTCAGTTAAAACTGAATTTAAAATGATTAAATAGGTAACTAAAATGAACGCGTAGCGCGGCTTAGCTCACATTGTTTTTAATAAACCCTTACAACTGAGCTGATGCTGTTCAGTCTTAGGTTGTTACCAGATCATCCATTTTACCAAGACGCTAAAATGGATGATCGACGTCGATCGATAGTTTTCACCGTACTGATAGCGTCGACCAATCCATTCTACCAACGATCGATGGGGTCGATTGACGGTCGATCGATAGGTTTAGTCACACCCTTAGTATTGACTAAGCATTTAAAATACTGTTCACATTTATGCACACAATATTCGTGCAAATTGTGAAAACATTCAGGATTCATATTTTTTATGTTCAATATAAAATTTATAAGTGAACCAGTAAGTAATTTTCAGTAATTTTCCATTAAGTAATGTACAGACGCCAGCTGGTCAATCTAGCCGACTCTGTCAAATTTTACCAACCGAATATCAACCTTTCTATCTAGTTATACGGTTGAAAATCTATTAAATAAATTTGACAGATTGTGGTAGGTTGATGTGCTATGTCTGTACTATGTTCTTAACCCGCCTAATAGGAGTTATGATCTTTTTCTTTATATTTTTGTGCTATTAACGCTAAATGCATCGTCATACATGAGCCAGCTTCAAAGAGAGCCATTCTGCGTATCTAACTGCCCTCCCGGAGTTGACTGAAGCAGAGGTCCGACATACCAACCCACCGTATAGGTAAGAGTTCATCATCATCAGCTTTTTTCCGACTATATCGGTTCGAGTCTAGCAGGTTTTTATGGTACTTTGAGGAGAGAGGGTAGCACTTATTGTATGTCTGCACCCCTCTCCCTCCTGAATGGTTTTAAATGATAAATGATATTTATTTTGCAAATAGGTTGAAATCAACACTTCTACACGTCAACACATTTTTTAAAGAAAGAACGAGATGAGGTCGAAACAACCCGGTTTTGGGTTGGGAAGGTAAGGTATTATGGAAGGGTGAGTGATTATAGAAGAATTATAAAATGTTGACAAGTGGAAGAGAGGAAGACATAAGGGTTGGCTTGTAAAGTAAAGACAAGTGCTTAAGAACTAAACTGAACGATAAACAATATATTAAGTACTTATATTCAAAATGTATAAACACCATAGCTAATGTAAACATGTAATCTAAATATGTATATACAGTGCTTGGATGAGCCTAACCGGTTGCAGATAAGTATCAGTGTGTTTCATCGAGAAACTGCTTTTATGACCTCCTACCCCTAGTTAACTGGACAACCCGGTCACCCTTGGTTAGACTGTTTGTCAGAAAAGAAATTACCTATAGTACAGCCATTTCGTTTAAAAGTCGTGGTGGCCTGGTGGTAGCACCAGCCTTTCGAGTATGAGGGTGCGGGTTCGATTCCAGGTCAGGCAAGTACCAATGTAACTTTTCTAAGTTATACGTACTTTCTTAGTTTATTTTGGACATCAATGACTGATTAAAGGTGAAGGAAAACATCTCGAGGGTACCTGGACTATAAAGTCTGAAATCACCAACCCGCATTGAGCAAGCGTGGTGATTAACGCTCAATCCTTCTCCGTGGGAGAGGAGGCCTGTGTCCAGCAGTGGGACAGAAAGAACAAAAGGCTGATGATGATGATGACGGTCATTAAGGCCAAAAAAATCAGTAAACCAGTCTTACGCTATGGGTTACCTGATCTGCTGAGCCTGTCTACAACCGAGAACTTCCCACTACGTACTGACTGATATAAACATTCGCTTGATTCCAAAAAAAAAATATGTTTATTGTAATTCTTTTTGCTGATATTCACATACGAAAAAAACTTCATTGTTACGGAAAAAAATATAAAACAATAACCGAGAGAGAATGAAGATGAGCGCTTTAATATTGTATGAATTGAAGTAGTTATGATCATTATTAAGACAAGGTGTTTATACCGATTGTTGGAAGTTGCGCCTGTTCTCTCTAAGGAAATCAGTCAGAAACAAGCATTTGCGCAGACATAGCTGCACTCTCTATTCCTTCCAGCCTACCAGCAAAGAGATCAGACTCAGGACCAACATTTACGTACTCTCCGATGCACGGGAAAGTGAAACCGTGGTTCAAACGATTCTGGAAAACCCAAAATCTGAGGGAGCTAAAAAACTATTCAGCAATGATCACTTAGCCGTTAGTGATAGCTTGTTGGTACTTCAATTATATGCCTACTCATTAGTTATAAGGGCATATCCTCATCGGACGAAAAGAAACCCTAAATTAAAAAACGAACCTAATTTCCCTCCACATATTTCGACTAGATTAAATTTGAGCGGTAGTTATGACCAGGGCCGTCCCGTCCATTCGAAGCACGGAGCAGCAGCTTCAGGCGCCAAATTCTAGGGGGCGCATTCTATGGCATTGAAAACGTAAAATAAGTATTTTTTTGTATTTTCTATATGACATATATTGATTAATAAAATAATTGAATAAGACTGCCCCGTTGGTCTAGTGGTCGCAAGGCGCGACTGCTGTGCACGGGGTCTCGGGTTCGAATCCCGGGTCGGGCCGAAATCGCTTTGTGGGTTTTGAGAAACTTTCACAAAGCAGCCTGGAGTCTGGAAGTTGGTGATTGATTCACCCGTGCATCGGAGAGCACGTTAATGTCGGTCCTGCGCCTGATCTCTCTCCGGTCGTGTCGGATTGCCGTCCCATCGGATTATGAGAGTGAGGGAATAGAGAGTGCACCTATGTCTGCGCGAATGCTTGTGCACTATAATATGTCCTGCGCAGCTGGCTGATCTCCATAAATGAGAACGGCCGCCGTAGCCGACAATCGGTCTGGATGCCATCATCAATAAAATAATTAGGACGCAAATTCGGTAAAAGTAAAAAAAAAAAATATCTTGATCATTCAATTAAAACGTAGATTAATTTGTGGTTTAACTTATTCACAAATTCAAATAAATTATTGATAAAAAAGATGATGGCGTCCAGACCGATTGTCGGTTACGGCGCTTGTTCTCTCTAAGGAGATCAGCCAGCTGCGCAGGACATATTATAGTGCACAAGCATTCGCCCCCACAGGTGCACTCTCTATTACCTCACTCTCATAGTCCGATATGACGGCAATCCGACACGACCGGAGAGAGAGGTTCTCGTGTAAGCTTACACTTCCTATTGACAAAGAAAGTGGCAGAACAGTAGATGTAATAGCAAGTATAAGTGTTTCACTGGTGCCAAACACAGCATAGAGCAGCTGCCTAGAAATTTCTTTCGGACTTTCTAGACAGTCGCTCCATACAGACTGGTAACTTTTTGTAGGCCAAAAGTTTGGTCTCTTCGACAGTATGGAGAAGAATGCTAGGGCGCTCATCACAACTGCTGTTTAGTCTGCAGTGTTTGAGGGCTCTTAAATTTTGGTAGTCCAGCTGCATCCGCTGCATTGCTAAAATGATGAGGATGTCGACGATAATCCCATTAAAGTGATCGATATAACATTTTTAATACACACTGGTGATTCACAGACACATCTGTAGATTAAGTATAGCTTATTTGTACTCTTTGCAATCGAATTCAGCACCAAAAGCATGTTTGTTAAATCCAATGATTTGGGTAAGATCGTTAAAGATAGAACCTGAAAGTCCAAACTGGAACGGTGGATAAATGAGGGGCATTCAATATGGCGTTCCTCAAGGCAGTATCCTCGGGCTGATACTGTTTCTAGATGATATAATAAATGACAAAGGAGGAAAAAATCATCCAAATACTTCCCATGTGTTATATACAGGGTAAAACCATTTGCACCCGTCACCGTGCACCGCCGTGTAAGGACGCGGTGCTCCGCGCGGTTTTCGCCTAGCCGCCACCACCCTCCGCAGTATGCAGAGTGTTTAAATTTCCATAAATTTATGAATATCGAACTCTTATTTACACACAACACGTTTTCGTGTGAAAAGTTCTAGCAGATTTCGAGAGATTTCATAAGAGCTAGAACAATTTGAGCGATTCGATTCAGTGTGAGGTCTTTTTAAATGACTTCAAAAATGGATGAGGTTTCTCAATTTTCTCACGATCGATAGAATATTTTTAAACAAATGTTATGGGTGGCACACTTCTAATGATAATACCTATTTATTGATTCATTGATTTTATGTGAACACCTATTTGTTGTAAAACCGCACTTTTATGGGAATTATTGCATGTGAAGTTATGAATATATCTGTCCTGAAGTTTATTTTTTGTGCACCTTCTTGTGCAATAGAGAATTGAGAGCGTTAGTAACGCCTACACACCTGCTATATCTTAAGAAATCCTCAATTGTAGCTCTAGAAGTTTAGATCCCTCAGCAAATATAATAGAGCAAGCGATATTGTCGAGTACACCTACTGCAATTTCAACCCCCAAAGTTATTGTAATTTCTAGAGAAGCGATAAACTGCTTGAATTATATTTATTTTTATAGACAACTACGTTTCTGTGGTCTTTACCTATTCTGTATCACTCGCAATATTTATATTTATACATATACATGCAATATTTTAAATGTGTAATTTGGAAATGTAATTTCTTAAGTTAGAAAATGTATGTATTTACCTATATCTCTACCTCTATACCTCTCCGAAATGTGAAAAATCTCTATCTTATGCAAAGAAGTGATCAATATTTTTAGACGTGCCCCTATGGGAGGTGAGTGGTAGAGGCAGACTTTTACTGACTTTAATTCTTCTAATTCGGGCCACGGTATCTCTTCTAACCATACAATAGCCCCGGCAGGCTTTAGTTCAAAAGCAGCTACGATTATTAAATGGAACAATTTATGAAGCGGGGGTGGATCACAAACGGTCGATAACCCGTGTCTCTCGTGGCCAGGTGACGTCTGAGCGTAACCCGATTAACGTGCGATCTATCGCTGTGGCTGGGAGCACGAGAGGTTTTCTTCCCTAGAAGTCTCTCCACTTCTAAGCTAAGAATTTTGGAAGAATCAGAGGGGACCGTACTTCAATCAGGCTCCGGAACTAGGCATGGAATAAGGTGGGGTGCTAGAGGTCACTGATTGTCGACTCCCAAGCGGAGCAAGCGTCCACCGTGTCTTTCCTTCGGTACACGCAGTTTTAGAGGCATGTCATGCTGGAACACCCGATGCTGTTACCACCGAAACTACCGCAACTGATGACGGATGAGGGTGCCATGGCACCTACAATGCCCTATGGGAGTCGACCTTTCGACGTTTTATCATCAATGATCTAAATATTTGCTAATTATTTTTAGGAATAAACACTGCACATAAACATGTCATGTTCATCCCTCGAGTCAATCGATTGCACAGGATCCTGGTCTTCACCCTGCTTTAAAATATTATCAAAAAGAAATTGTAATACTCACCGCGCATGTTAGGGTGTTCATCCATCCGCTCTGACATAGACTGCTTCAATTTGTCCAAGTCTACTTTAACATTTCTCAAAGCCTTCTCCAGCATTTCGGAGGACGATGCTTTTATCATTCTCAGCATCTCTGACAAGTATTTAAGAATACTGTTTGTTCGTTCGTGAAATGTGGTGTCCAAGTGGTTCATCTTACGTTCCACTGATTCTATCATTTTTAAATATCTTTCGCTCGACATCAGGGTTTCGACAAACTTTTCTACGACAGCATCTCCTACCGCAGATCTCCCGGTGGTCGTTGGCAGATATTTATTTTCTACTCTTTTCTTCAAATGAAATCCTTCATCTTCTTGGTCTTCGCTGGGCCGGTCTCGAATAAAATCCGCCCTCTTAGCTGTCACTATAACTAACAAGAAAACGAACACAATTAAATTTGACCACATGATGCCGGACCCTGCGCCCTGGACAACACCACTAATTATAATGACCAGTTTGGATGGCGCGGTTGTTTAACTTAAAGCCGACTTATTATAAAAACATGCAGCATCCATTGTGCAGATAACAATATTATGTATTATGCCTTCAATGTAACCAAGTATATACTCAGTGTATTGTGAATTAAAATTGTGCTTTGCGTTGCATAACATTTACGTAGGTACCTAATTAAGAAGGTACGAATTTATTTATACATGAGGCGGACAATTGTTGGCTGCTCATGTAGGGAGACCGAAGCAGTTGATCGATATCCGTGTCCAGATGAGATAGTGAAGATTTTCCTAAAAATATCAAAAAAAAGTAACGGTAAGTATTAATAAAACGTAACTGAAGCTAGGAATGTATACAAAATTTTAGTACAGTCCTAGTTCATGTGTTGGTAACAAATCTAAATTAATGAATTCTGATAAAAACTCGCAGTCTCGAGAATAAGGATTTACTTGTGCAGATTTTCGATACTAAGTTTATACACATAATTGTCCAGTGACTGGCTTCAATACCCATTTAACTAGTATGGAACTACAATGTTTCGTTTCGGGTTAAACAAATAAACAATAATGAATTGAATTTAACTACTCTTATGAGTTCTCTACTTACCATCATATTTCAGCTTTAGTAGGTATACATAGTTTTGCTAGGAAAAATCTTCAGCATATTGTAACTCATATATTTTTTTTAAGTACCAACTGTGGCTCAGCCTTGTGCTAATTTGGACCAACGGTTTGGACCCATATTCAGTAACTTCTCTTGCACATATCATTTTGTTTACTATTTAACATCTGAAACATGACAGTCATATGTTTTACATGGAATAAATAATTTCAAAGTAAAATTCATAAAAAAATATAATCACGGCTCGAAATCTCACATGAGATAAAAGACTAATATTCAAAGCAAGTAAACAGAGAAATCTGGACTCGTTGATATTTGTTATCTGTTGCTCCGCGTTATATATAAACGTCACTTACGTCGACTCGGCGCAGGAGTTTGTTTGTCTTCATGTTTCACGAATAACAAGGCCATAGTTCAATTTGTGAGATCAAAGTCTAAAGCCTTATATAAAAAATAGAAACATAAAAATACGTAAAGTATTTATTGTTGGTGTCATCGAGGAACAAATTCAAAATGAATCCTATTACTCAAGTAAGTGAAATTTCTTTTTGTGACCTGATTAATGTTTAATCTATTCGTATTCGGAGCGTTTCTTATTAATGATTTAAAGGTTGAATATAGTTGTTACTGGTTACAATCTATTTAAACAACTCATGCGGAGAGATGATAGCGACTATGTTCAGTTAGTATGAAGTCCAAAGTCCAAAGTTCAATGAACAGTTGTACCAAGGCGTACCTGACTATGTAACTACTGATATTTTTAACTTTCTATTAGATAATGTTACTTTACATTATACGGAAATAATGCTCTTAGTTTTCGAAAGTAATTATCTTTTATATAATTTTAAGTTATCCTATAATTAGCTACTTTACAAACGAAATTGTTATTGATGTAGCATGCTTTGCCAATGCATGGAATATTTACCTTCTATAAGTTATTTAGACTGTGTTTAATGAAGATATAGTAAATTAGAGGGTTTATTAATAATATAACTACAATATACACACAAATTATTAAAATTGAAAATTTCCATACAATTATTTTAACTGACACTTAACATAATCAAAAAATATAATAATTATAGGTTAATTAACAAGGCAACTATGGTCTTGACTGAGGTTTTGACACACCAATTGTAACAGACAGGGTATTGTCATCCTAGAAACTAGACAATACACTGACTTACATTCAAGCTATCACAAAACCCTGATATAGACTTACAATATCAATGTTGTCAAGAATAACTACATTATTTTCATATATTGGCTATTTTATTTAGAAGAATTTTGAGATATTGATGAGCAAGTTTAC
Source organism: Heliothis peltigera (assembly GCA_958496145.1). Lineage (NCBI taxonomy): Eukaryota > Metazoa > Arthropoda > Insecta > Lepidoptera > Noctuidae > Heliothis > Heliothis peltigera. Next base: position 12,763,974 of record OY292321.1, on the reverse strand, counting down.
ATTATGACAGAATTAAACTCATCAACCGCAGATTGTTAAGTACGAGTAAAAAAAAGCTTGACCAAATCTGTCGAACAGACACAAATAAATTTTATCTTAGTACAGAATAATCATTCGTATTCGGTTGAGCTCGGTTCAGTGACCGCTCATTGCGATTATGTCACACTATGCTATATAATTTATTTGACAGGTTAATAAAAACTATAATGCTTGAAATTTTTGTTACTTAGTGCTGAGCGAACTTTACTGATAAATCAATAAATCATTGTTTAATTCTTATTTGTACTGTGAGTTTTAATCCACGTGTCTAAAATTCCTCCGCTGTCACCAATGCTGCTTATTATGTCTCCCAAGTATAATGCCTCCCAAGTAAAGATAAAAAAGATAAGATTACCTGTAAAACAAGTAGGTAAAATAAAGGAAATAAATTATGACCGTGCTGATAATGTTTATTTCCAATTTAATCTTAACAGACTAAATAAAAGATAAAAATAAAATGAGGACTTCTTTTTTAGTTGTTTTTTAAATGAAGTTGGTTTAAATTGGAAAATGCAGCTTTATGTTTTAGACACATGCCTTTTTTACTTCTTTTTTTTTTAATTGGATCGCTAAAAATCAGTTATGGGTATATGTAATTTAGTAATCTTTACTTTGAATACACAAAGTTACTACATAAGTGCTTCTATGGTTACTGAACCAATTTTATTTTGGTATATGAAATACATTTGGCAAAAAAGAACAACTATGGTAACGGACTTGTTATAATATTTTTAAATGAACGAAAATTGGACACCAGCTATAATGATGATAAATTTAGAAATAAGATTACAATAATAATTATTTACGGTCAACGATCTGCATACTCGAGGTTGCAGCAATAACTTCATTTTATTTGTGGTAATTATGGTCTCAAAAATATAAATTTAATTACTAGGTAATTTCATACATTTGTAGAATGTTTACTGTAAATGTTAGTCTTTCTTAATTAATTATGAAGCCTTGAAAACTTTATTAATTTTTTTTTATTAGACAAATTTAGCATGTATTTTTTTATTAGTTCTTGAGTTAAAACTCCTGAAAAAGATGGAAGTTCCTCAAGTCTGAAATCAATGGAGACCTGTAAAATTTATAAGCTTTTCTGATCTATCTGACTGTTAACTTCTTACAGTATAATTCACATATTTATTTCTTGGGGTGTCCGTTAATAATTGCCAATATTGTAGGAGGACTCTATATCTAGCATGCGGTAACCACAGAATGTAGATTAAAAATAAAGGAGAAACAATTTCTGAAAATGTTTGATAAATAGAGTAGAATAGTATCTGTGAATAGAAAGGTATTGTATAGATTATACTATGTAATGTTATCTTTAAGTACTTATCTAACCTTTTCTCATCAATGATGAGTCATCATTACTTAGAATAAAATATTGACAACTAAAAGATAAAAATGCCTTTTTTGCCATTTGCGAATGTCCTAAACTTTACTGCAGAAAAATCACCTACCTATGCGATTTAACAGTAACTTTATTTTGAGAGAAAATGCATGTCTACTGGCCTATTATTATCCTGCTCATACTAAATGCCTGTATTTTATATTTGTGAAATTTTATCCGACAACTGTTCACTGTTGAAGAATTAAAGAGGTCTCTCCAGGCTACCATTTCATACCAAATTCCATCTCCATCGGTTTACTCTGTACGCATAAAAAGCAAATAAATTGAAATTTGAGTTTTGAATCTGTAACATAGGAATATTAATTCTATTGAAGACTAGGCCCAGAATCAGAATATTTATTTTTGTAAGATAATGAAATATTATATATGGATTAAGTTGTTATAAGTGCGTTATGTGTTGCCGTGAAGGCGTATAAATATTGAAAAAAAGAAATAAGAATTAAGTACTTAGACTAGAAAAAAAAAAAACAAAATTAAACTTTAATTAGAAATTTTCGAAAAAAATATTTGATAAAAGCACACTTAAAAAAAACGGTCATCAAAGTGTTCTTATAGGTTATACTAATAAATTTTGTAATAGCACTTTTCCGTTAAGTTATATAATTATAAGTGTAAATAAAATTGTCTGGTATTTTATTATAAGTTTTCGGAGCCATGCCAAGAAATCTATATTTCATTGAAGCGGTATTGCATTTTATATTGCATAAGTTTTGTAACATCGGTGAGTTTTTTAAATAGATTACATTATATCTATACCGCCAGGAATTAAGGCTGTATTGATCTATTAGTCAGTCTCTCAGGACTAAATATTTGATATGTAGGTATATAGGTCATGCCATTGTTCTTGTTCATGTTTCAAAATACCTAATTGTTATCTCAATGGGATAGATAAATGGTTTACAAACATATTAACTTAATCTCACAGCCGAAAATATCTAAGCAAGCTGATTAGTGCTCCATTATAAAAATAATATTTAGCGCTACTTAACTTTATTCTTAAAGGAAAGATAATTATGTACGTATGTGGATGTAATGTAGGTGTATGTCATCATCTGCCTAGCTTTTTCCCAAGCTGTGTCAAGGTCGGCTTCCAGTCTTAACCTGATGTAGCTAAGCATCAGTGTTTTACGTGGAGCGACTGCCTATCTGACCTGTACGACCCAGTTACCTAGGCTACCTAATATCCCTTGGTAAGACTGGTTGTCAGACCTTCTGGCTTCTAACTACCCGTAACGACTGCCAAAGATGTGCAAATGACAGCCGGGATACACCAATTTAACATGCCTTTCCTAAACACGGAAGAACTCGTCGTCATATCTACGGACCGACCGCGCCAAGCGTTGCTTAACCTTATGATCGATCGACCCGTGCGGCTGTTACTTAGCCACGAGCCCTTCGTAATGTAGGTGTATGTAACAATGTTTAAATAACACGAACTTCCTACATAATAATGTAAAAATATTCTTATAGGTAATGAGTAGGTGAGTAGGTACTTGTCACTTATTCCCTTGTCCTCGAAAATAAATGACTCAACATTTGATTTGAACTGACACGGCATCACATTTATTTTGCGTTTAACATAACAAAATAACAAGCTGGGAACAGCGTCAGGGTTCTATGCAATCTAGATAAAATATACGCAAAATTATGTATATCTATATCTTAAAATCTAAATGACAAAAAATATATAGGTATTGTTAGAGATTTTTTTTTGAATAGTCTACTGTAAGAATTTCAATCAGAAATTTTACAAAACTAGGCCTGCGCTCTAGGAAACAAAGCTCAAATGTGTAACTATATAAAAAGTTTCTTCTTAAACAGATACAGAATCGTAAATTCCATTCTTGAATAGAAATGACAAAAATAATTAATATTCAACTATGTACATCTATACTATAAGAATAATTAAGTGTTCACACTGGCGATTTTATTTTTTTCTGTCTTGCTTATGCCATTTCTCTATTCTTACAAAAGCGAATGCTTTTAAACTAGCTATTGCAATAACAGAGTGTGAAATAATTATGTGAATCTTTCAGGTGATACGCGCCACTCGGCCGATTTACAGAAAGCTGTCGACGACAGCCCCGGTGGCGGCTGCCAAACCCCTGCCTACAACTGGAATGTGCTTTGGTATGTATTTTTGACCCATAAATATAAAATACATTAATTAATATATAAATAAGATTTCTCACATTTAATATACAATAGCAAAATATGAGCAATTTGAACTAATTATATACTACCCGTATAATGAACTTCTAAAAGTATTGGTTAAGCATGTTTTTAACAAGATAAATAAATGACTAGGTCCTGGTAAGTAATTCATTGATGCATAGTAGGAACTATATTGAAATATGTACACATATTTTATGTTGTTAAAGTTGACGTGACCCGCCTATTTCACAAAACAATACAAAAAAACCACGATATTATATAATTTTATGGTATCGGGGTTAAAAATATCTTTCGTAATCCGGATTTACTGGCAAACTTGATGACTTGTACTCAAGCGGCTTATGTGTTTATACCTTGCTATCTATAAATTATTATCGGATATTGACTAGGTGGACCTACCTAGATGCCAAAGTACTTCGCTACATAAGATAGCGTGCCATTCACGATCAACCATACAAAGTCCGTCACGAACTTATCTATGTATTTTATAAAGAGTTATCTCTCGGTAATTTATCTACTCTTCTTAGCGAATTCCGCTTACTGTAACTAAGCTGAGCTGGACTGAACAATTTCGAAAATGTTGTCATAGCCATTATTTGTTGGGTAGTTGATAGTTAGCTTATTCGACCTGTGTATTTATTTTCATCTTACATTCGCATAATAATACTTGCTTTCGCTAACGGTTTCACCAGCTTCCTACAGGAAATACTTATAAAAAGTAATAAATAATAATTATAAGAAATTAAACACCCTATTAAAAATGTTAACGTATCAAACGGTAGAGTACACCTACCCATTGCGCGAGTCGAGCAGATTCTTTCTCCATTTATCAGAAGACAAGCGAGTTTCTAACTACGTCTTGCGTCATAATAATGAAGATTTTTTTGTTCTAATCTCATAAATTCATATTTTGTTATTATGAACGTTTACTAGTCATTGCTGAGGCTGCTTTTGTAAGACGACTAAAAAATAACGTTGTATATAACGACGTATTGTGGTTGCAAACGGTCTTTGACACAAAAAATATTTGAATGCACTTTGTATTCTAAAGTTTGGTACACCTTTTTATAGGTATGCCTTTGTGTTAATCAATAACTTGCGTGTTTCGCCAATATCGTGTTAATATAAACAGCACTTCCACCAGTTAATACTTATAGGACAGGTAAAGTATCAAAACGAGTTTGTTGTGACACTGTCCATGTTTGGCAAATGTGTTTAAAATGCACTCACTTAACGCTGTTACGAATCTGGGTTAATTATTTTGAATACTGATTTGATATAGTTTGGGTTGGTGATTTCAGACTTTATAGTCCAGGTTTCCTCGAGATGTTTTCGTTCACCTTTAATCAGTCATTGGTGTCCAAGATAAACTTAGAAAGTACGTATAACTTAGAAAAGTTACAATGGTACTTGTCTGACCTGGAATCGAACCCGCACCCTCATACTCGAAAGGCTGGTGCTTTAATCACTAGACCACACGACTTTTACTTGATATAGTTCATTATAGTTAAATAAACACATTTTGGGAAAAAGCAACTTCAACCTTTAGAAATTGCCTTTGTACTTGGAGGCAGTCTCAATTACTTTGGACTTTAGAAGAGAGGAGACCTTGAACATTGAGTTTGTTTGATGCTTATTTAACAGGACATATAATAGTACATATTTCTTATCACTGTTTACAAAACGATAATGATCAAACCAATCAAACGACCAGACTTTGAACTCGGTAATTTACGAACAATGTCACTAAGTATGTTGGTGCGATGTCCGTATATCCACAAGTCAAATAATATTGTTTTAATGTGAAGAATGTTTGCTTGTAACACATCATCTGCCTAGATTTCTCCCAACAAGTTCCAGCATTTTAGATTGACCATAGAATGAAATATAGGTCTAACTATCTGCGAAACAAGGGACACATTTTGTTAAGACTGGTTGTTACTTTCTGGTTTTTGACTCACCTACCTACAACGTCGGTCAAAAATATACAAATGACAGCCAGAATTAACAATTGAAAGTGCCTCCCGTAACACACGACTCTACAGAGGGAGTCCTAACTAATATGTTGATTATCTCAATATTTTTCAGAGCTCAGCGAGGAGCAGAAAGCCTTGCAAGATTTAGCTCGCAAGTTCACTAGAGAAGAGATTGTCCCCGTAGCTGCGCAATACGACAAGACTGGGGAGTACCCCTGGCCCATCGTGAAGAAGGCATGGGAGGTCGGCCTAATGAACGGACACATCCCCGAACATTGCGGTAATGATATCCACTTCTTTTTAGTCCTAAAGGAAAAAATATTACGTTTCTATTTTTACTTTAAAAAAGCTATATAGTCCTAAACGAAAAACTAATGTAGCCAGCCACATGCTTATTTTACCTTTCTGGAAAGAAGACCCTAAAGAGACCCTGTTCTTTTAAAAACAACCTGTCTTAGAATTTTGTATTTCATCCATTTTCGGAAACTAAAATACACGTATGGCTAAACATCAGATGACGATTATAAGACCCTTAAAATGGAAGAGAGCGAAAAGGGTCTTCTGTTCGTCATCACGATTAAACGCCTGATTTTGGAAAACAGCTGTTAAATTGTCCTAAAGTGGTCGAAGTTAAACATTTTACTTTTTTTGGGACTTATGTTCCTAGAAGTTGGACGAGAAGTAGGTTCCTGAAAATTACAGCTTCTTAGCAAAAAAATAAAATTAAGTAATCGATTCGCTGCAATTGAACTTACGATGTTTCACCAAGCGAAGGCAATACGATCCAGATTTTGTTACAATGAAAAGGGAAGAAGTTGAAAGAACCAATATATCGTAGGTTTATGTCCCATAGACTTCAATGTATATCCTCAAATGCCATTCCAATAGTAATTAAGTGAAAAACAGGACAGCTAATTATAGTTTCAAATCTTCAAAACCTTATAGCCTTATGTATTTCACTGTATCTCGGAAAATTACGATGAACTTCTAGCTGCTGTGCACAGGTATGGCTGGCCAAAGACCCGTTCAAAGGTTATATAGAAAATTTGTAGATGTTTTCCGCTACCGATAGTGTTATGCTCTACGAGTATTATGAAAAAAAATTTAAAATTTTTTTGATACACACCCTGACACTTCAACATTACACACACACAATACAATACCTTGAAAATGGTCGTTATTAAAATGTAAAATTAAGGAAAAAGTATTCTAAAGAAACAGACACCAAAAACTCACTGCTCTAGAAAAATAATATAAAGTCATAGAAATAAATAAAGAATGACATCGCAGCAACTATAAATAAATATGTCAGGGATATCAAATACAAAAGAAGTGTAGGTCATAACGGAAATATGGGTGAATCTTTTGCAAGGAAAAATAAAGTTATACTTGTAATTCTTGCTTAGTTGCCGTCAGCTTACAGGAAATCCTTGTTCGAGCAACCCCGGTGGAGATTATTTTTAACAAGAAATGAGACATTCATTTGTAGTAGAAAAATAAGATGTAGAAAATAAGGAAAGGACTGACGGAATAGCTTCCTTAAATACTGTTACGGAGATAAAAAAGAGAATTTAAGTTTTTGCCTTTCATCTTTAATTACTACCAATTAACGATCAATCAAAAATAAAAAAGGGTAATTATTTCCACAAAATATGAATCATACTTTTAAAAGGTCGGTTGGAATATTGCTCTCAATAATGAGATTGCATTTTGTTTGCCAAATTGTCAAGCGTACATGCTCTGGTTTCTAGAGCTAAGATATTATGCCGTTTCCTGCATTTAAGTATGTATGCATTATTTCAAAGGATGTGGAAGCAAAGGTTAAACAGTGCATCACCTTCCATTTATATTTAAAACGAAGTAGATTATGTTACTGACTTAACTTTTTATATAAAGATGACATGACATTATACATACTTTGTAACGTGAAGACTTTTTTGGTAGCTATTCCGCGCCACCTTTGTAGCATGGTAGGACCGGCTCAAATGATGATGATACAAAGCTCCCTTCCAGGAGGCATGGGGTTAGGAGTTCTCGAAACTAGTCTTATAGCCGAGGAGATGGCGTACGGCTGCGCGGGCATAACTGCCGCAGTAACTGTCAGCTCCATAGGTGTAAGTTGAGCATGGAAACTATTTTTACTCGAAAACTTACACCTGGATTGGAAGGTTTTCATGGAATAACGCTTTCCTTATGTATTTTAACATTTAATTCGGCGCAGTAACTTGACGTTTATTACGAAGTAAGAACAAAAAAAAAGCAATGAATAAAAAGCGTCAAAGAATTCCTTCTCTTTGCTGCCAACCTGAGCTAAATAGTTTTTGAGCTATTTTAATTTTGTCGACTTACTCCGCAGAATTTGAGTTTGTCTATATTTATGCAACGCTTCTAACTTGTGGAGGATGTTGTCATATACTATTATATTAAATATATATATGATCAGATAGGATAGTTTTTGGTTTAGTCGTCTAATTGATAGTCATGGAATACTTTACAGGGGGCTTAGGGTTAGGAACCTTTGAAGGCAGCCTCGTGTGCGAGGAGTTTGCATTTGGATGCGCTGGCATTAAGGCGGCGTTGACTATCACTGAAGTTGGAGTAAGCACACAAATTCAATGCGTGATTTCTTTGCGGTGATAGCATGCGGACCTACATCCCCTTAAACCTTCAGGGCCTTACTACAAAAAAGTTAGACAGAGGTTTGACACGTGTTTAAAGAAAAATTTGTATGACATATATTAAAGACGTGTCAAAAGTCTGTCTAACTTTTTTGTTGTAAGGCGCACAGATTTTTATGGTTTGGGCAACATTATGTCACACTTCAAAAAATGAAGTGGACGTGTTCAGTCATTTCAATCATTACTTCATCGTTTAGAGCTCGTAGGCTGACTAGTTCAAATATCAGCTATGTTGTCATGAAACTAATAGGTAATTAGCTAATGTTACCTATTAAGCTGGTATTCATAAACATTAGACATTCCACACTATTTTATAATAGTATTTTTACCTCCTGCTAGATATTGTAACAATATTGCGTACATAGTCTATAGTAAAAGATATATTTTTTAAATATTGTAATACCATATGATATTTTCATATTTAGATCATTTTGTAACTTATACATTCAGTAGGATAAATCGTTGTATATGTATTTAATAACTGCTATAGAAGAGTTCAAACTTATTACGTTAACTATAAATACACTTTATAGAATTATACGAAAAACGTGTAGTATCATAATCTTATCAAATACTATAGACCAAGGTTACACTATCAAATTCTCCTTTTATTAAGGGTTCTAATAAGTTATTTGTCATTGCCGTATAATATAATACAAATACGACATAAAGCGATATATGGTTTCATATATTTAGAAATCAATAGGTGTGATGACAGAGCTAAAAAAATGTGATTCTAATAACTCCGCCTTTTAGATTAGCAAAATATATTGGACGCGTATTTTTTGTTTTAACAAAATATAATAACAATACTTAGATAGAACGCATTTAGATCGAAATTGGGGGGTTGTGACGTCACCTTTCAGTAAAATTAATGCGTAAAAGTGACGTAATATTTCAACGTAGGTAGTGTATCTTCGTCAGAAAACAAAAATTACATGTCCAATATTTTAGGTTAGACTGAAAGATGGATGTTTTTACTTTTTATTACTCCTCATGGATGTTATTCATCTAGATATAATTACAATAAAAGAATACCGTCCTCCTGTAGAATTGTTCACTGAAAATTATTTGTGATTTGATTTTACCAGTATCTGAATCTGGTTTTTTACCTCATCTTCATTACCTACATGATAGATGTTGATCATCGTATCAGTGAACAGTCCGTTTGAACTCCAAGAGAAATTCCAGGGGGCGTTGGAAACTTAGGAGTGGTGGAAGAATGTCTTGTAGGCGAAGAAATGGCCTTCGGATGTACAGGAATTACCACCGCTGTCGGAGGCACGAACTTAGGAGTGAGTCTTTAATGTCACTCTTGATAATACCAATCTGAGATGCCATCAACGTAGGTTATGTTATCTAGGTTTAATTATGAAGATACTTAATGAGAAACTGGATCATACATACCATATGGGTCTATAACAAGGGTACAAAAATATACTGTATTTTAACAAAAGAAAGAATGTTATTTGTATATTATACAGGGTGTAACGGCAAGAGAATATACATCCGAGGGTAGGTGAATAAAATGCCAAAACTGAACAAATTTGAACAGCAAAAAAACGACCAAAAAATTTGACTTGATGACTAGAAAAATTTTACTTTCTATAGAAACATTGAACCGACCAAAATTTTGTATGGAGTGTCACAATTTTTTATTTCTTTAAATATGTACATATTGTTAAATTTTACGAGTACATTGACCTCCCTACGGATGTATTCTCCGTTACACCTTGTATTAGCTTGATATTATAATAAAAAGGGCTATTATAATGACTCATAATATTTTCACGGTATCGATTATAAATTGTTGTACATATGTATGTACCTTACATTAATTACTATCATTAACGGAACTAAAATTTCATTAATATCATATTGATGTCAAAATCTTGGCCTATATGACTAACTATAAGGATTAGGAGTTTTTTTGCTGCTGGCAACTCGCAGTTCAGCCTAGGAGGCTGTTTACTGCTTAACCGGACAGGGTAGGATTAGGACTTCCATTGTTGGTAGTTAATTATACAGTTAGGTATGTATACTATGCTAAGATAAACCAAAACGATCTTAACATATTTATTTAACCTACAGGGCTACATATTATAGTAAGCTACTTTTGAATTTATATAAGAAATAGTTGAAAACTTGAAAAGTTATTGTAATGTTTAAATGTAGTCCATAGAAAAATAATTTAATCATTTGTGGTGATGTTCAAGAAATGTAATTTGCACTTGAAAGCGTCAAGGTTAGTTAGGTGAGATGGGAGTCCACAAGTTACAAGTATCAAGGGATATATCCGGGGATAAACAAAATATGTAGTATGAAAGAAAAAAATCTAAACCGGTGATTTCGAACAGGCTCTTTTAAATATTTTCTTTTTCTAATGTTACTATATGTTGACGTCAAACTTGTGTGTATGTGACAAACAAAACTACTTTTGATATTTCTATATATTATATTGTATTATTACATCAAAAAATGGTAATGGTTCTATGTTTTATGTAAAATATGCTTATGTACCATCAAAGTGCTAGTACATACTGCACCTATATGGTTATGTCTAAATGTTCCTCAACGCCATTTGATTGATCACGTGACGCCTCGCTGTGGTTCCCAGGCCACAACGTGATAATGTGAGAGGTTACCTGATACCAACAATGAAGGAATAATAGGTATTATGTATTATAATTGACTAGGTACTGAGAAACTGCACTTGCTCGTGTATTTTAAGCATATGCTAGCATTTGCAAAAGGTCTTAATTTTTTTTTCATTGTAGGTTGTATATCCAGTGTCGTCCATTCGTCATTTCGATTCCATATTGTTCCTTAAGCTTGTGTGTCGTTTTCTTCAGGTGGTATGAATATGGATGTTTTTGACGGGTGTATGGTTGCCGAGGAACTGGCGTACGGTTGTACTGGGATTATGACAGCAATGGAAGCCAGTGGTCTAGGAGTGAGTGGTTCTGCGCCCAGCTTGGCTTTCTTGCATGACCGATTTGTTCCTGGTAGCATCACGTCACGACTAACAATAAAATTTAAATATAGTAACTTTATATGTTGATTGACACTTAGGCCAAATTTCACAAAGATAGCAGCCGTTTATCGTTGATTGAAGAATCAAATCAATGATAAACTAAAGTTTTGTTCCCAAAACTATGAAAATTCTAGTTTCCTATTTAAAAGTTTTATTTTAAACGACCGCTTACGTAATTAAATGTCAGTGAAATTGGTCCTCAGTGTCATGTCATTCAAGCTTCATTCCTATAAATGTTAATACCATACACTGAACTACTAATGATTTATTCCATGAAAACTTGCAAGTAGTGATTATATTAGATAAACATCGATTAACTAAGACATTTAATCATTAAAACTAATAAAGTTTTGCCTGCTTTTGTGTGTTTGTTTGGTATTTATCTATTAATATACTAACCGGTATGGACATTTTATGTAGTTATTAAAATATTTGTTTTTTATTTATTTATTTATAATTGTAGTATTGTTATTTTTTTGTCGATAGTATGTAAATATGTAGTATAAACATATAATGTAAACAGTATGCAGATTAATTAACTAGCTCTATTTCGTTTTATAGATTTCTTTAAACCGAGATTGACTAGCTTCTGCCAACGGCTTCACTCGCGTTCCGTGGAAGCTGCTCCACGAACCCAGATAAAAAGCCTATAGCTTTTCACAAGCAATAGGCTATCTGATACTCAATTTTCACGTTCAAACAAACAAACAAACTATTCAGCTTTATATTATTAGTATAGATTATTTCTCATCAAAATACGTTATGGCATCTCATTTAATGTAGTTTTTTTTGTAACTGAAAAAAAGATTGAAGTCTAAGGTATGGTATATTAGTTTGGTATATCGTCAGTTTTGTGTTTTAGCAAATGCCCGTGATTATCGCTGGTAACAAGGAGCAGCAGAAGAAATATCTTGGGAGACTCGTCGAGGAACCCATAGTTGCTGTAAGTGTGAACATTGTCAAATAACCTAATCAATAGGTGGTGTAATAACTGCCGGCGCTGCGGGTTGTTCGCATGTTACCACTGCCCGGGCTCACAGAAACCTCCAGAAGAACAAAGTGGGTTTTAGTCAGTAAAAGTCTTACACTCCATCCAGCTGCATCCACAGCGGTAGGGTCACCCCTACCGGGATAATTTATTATAGAAATGTGATAATTTCCCTTTTTTTTCATTTTCTTGAATAAGCTTAGTAAAAACCAAAAAAATATACTCTTGAATAAGCGTTTGTCGATCGCGTAATTAAAAAGAAAGAAGAAGAAAGAAATTCTCACATATTTGGTTAGCAAACTCTGGAAAATAGTAACATTATTTTTATTACAGTCTTCACGTGTCGTTTCATAGGGTTTGTTTTATTATTCAGGCGTATTGTGTGACGGAACCGGGCGCCGGATCCGATGTCGCCGGCGTCAAGACCCGCGCTGAGAAGAAAGGAGACGAGTGGATCATCAACGGACAGAAAATGTGGATCACCAACGGAGGGGTAGCGAACTGGTATGTCAACATTATTATCAATGCAATGCAATTTAAAAAAAATGACAATCGGCACGAGGTCAGGTTATGCAGATTGAGTGTATCAATAATAATATTTTTCCGTTACTTTAGTTTTTAATACTGTCACAAATTCAGGTATTTCGTGCTGGCACGAACCAACCCCGACCCCAAATGCCCCGCAAGTAAGGCGTTCACCGGATTCATTGTCGAAAGGGATTGGCCTGGAGTCTCCCCGGGACGCAAGGTATACAATATTCATTGAAATCACCGGCTAATTTAACTACGTAAATACTTTCTTTTCAATAATTTTCAAGGTTTCATTGAAAACTTGTTTTACATAATTCAAGAGGAGAGCGAAAAGTACTTTTAAAAATACATGTCAATGTCGACCTTGTTGTTATTGAATGTATTTGTTTGCTGACCCATATAGCTGATGTTTTGAGCTTCCGTGTAAGGGGGTGTATCAAACAGTCGGTAGAGCTACTGTTTTTGTGTCTAATTATTTATGACTTGGCACAGAAGTGCTAAAGCCTCTCAAAAAAAACGATTGAAAAAAAAATACTTTTTTTTCTTTAATACTCCCTTTTTCTATTACTGAAATATCCAATGACCTACAGAAATATCAGAGCTTCATCAATTATGCTGATGAATTCAAGCTATTTAATGTAGTTTATGTATGACTAGCTGCCCCCAGCGGTTTCACCCGCATCTTTGGTTACTGCTCCGCTCCCGTGTGTCTTAGCGTGATGGTATATAGCCTTCCTCGATAAATGGGCTATCTAACACTGAAAGAATTTTTCAAATCGAACCAGTAGTTACGGAGATTAGCGCGTTCAAACAAACAAACTCTTCAGCATTATAATATTAGTATAGATCACTTTCAGGAGTTTTTATTTACTAACAATTTTTGTATACTTAGGAACAAAACATGGGTCAGCGTGCTTCAGACACCCGTGGAATCACGTTTGAAGACGTTCGCGTTCCCAAGGAAAATGTTCTGATCGAAGAAGGTGCTGGCTTCAAGATCGCTATGGGAGCCTTCGACAAGACTCGTCCCCCGGTAACGTATCTACTTGATAATGCTTAATATTTCACTTCAAGGGTGTATGTGGGCGGTGAGTTATGGATGGCTCATCGTCTTTACGTCTAAGGACGACAGGCCGGTGTCAGCGGTGTTTTCTGTTCCACGCGCTTCTCGAAGAGATGTCAGCAACAAAGGCCCCTTAGGGCCAGGGTCTGCCTGGGCTGCGGGTTGTTCGTAAGAGTTACCGGGGCAGTAGCACTCAGGGACCTCCAGAAGGAACGTAGTGGATTTTAGTCAGTAAGCTGACACTTCTTCCAGCTGCACCCTCAGCGGGAAGGGTCATTTGATGAATTCCCACGAAAAAAAGGGATACCCGCCGGAATTCAGCTGGAAGCAGGCCCCAGTTTTGTTACCCCATATGCATACCTACTTCCCGCACCTAGATAAAAATTAGTCTATAACAGCCTGCAGGATACCACTTATATCCATGCCAATTTATCAGCTCAATAGTCTTAAATTTTATCTTAAAGGTGTTATGAACACACATAATTTCATTCGAGAAATCGATCCTTCTATTGAAGAGTTCTAGTCTCTACCAATTACGGGATGTCAATGACAAATATACATATATACGTGTGTCCGTGTGTATATCAACACGTTGGGTGCACTTATTGCTTTCTGCTGTTGCATTGAGGTCAGACGATTTATTCGTCTATTTATAGTTAACACACATTCGAGTTGTTTTCGTATGAAATTATGTTTTACCTTGCGTTCATGGTTAGGTAGTGTTTTGGTCTGCATAATAACGGCTCGCTTTGTCCTTGTTTTGGAATGCCTGGACTGAGTGAATTAGTATTTTGAAATACTTTTAAGATAATCTAGAACGGGAGATTTCCCCAAACTAAAAAAGAAGGTATTCGACCACTAAAAATTTGTACAGACGCCAGTACATCAAGCAACTACAATCTGATAAATTTCCTTAATTGATTTCCAATTTTATCGCTGAAGCATATGGTTCAAAATTGGTTGAAAAAATTTGACAGTGTTGATGTGCTGGCGCTTGTAGAAGACTTCTTATGTGCGCCCGAAAACTACATTAAAATAAAAAAAGAAATTTAATTTAAAAACACACACAAAGCCAGATTTAAACCTGTTTACGTTTCATACATTTGAAATAGACCCTAAAAACCATCTAGTAGCATTTTAGAACATAAGAAACTTACTAGGCCTTATCAAAAGAGCGCCATCTATAAATCATTTATGTATAACCAATTATGCTTCCAAACCTTACAGGTAGCTGCAGGTGCCACAGGCTTGGCCCAGCGTGCCCTAACCGAAGCCACAAAGTACGCGCTAGAGCGCAAGACATTCGGCGTACCCATCGCCCGCCACCAGGCTGTCGCGTTCATGCTGGCTGACATGGCCATCGGCGTGGAGACTGCTCGCCTTGCATGGATGAGAGCCGCTTGGATGGCTGACCACGGTAATATTGTTATAACATACCTACAAATTACATAGAAATATTTTGGCAGTTCAATATAAGTAATCAATTTAATTTTTTACCAACGAATATAAGGCTATAATAAACCTACTGCATAATATAAGCATCGCTTTACCTAGAGGATGGCCCTGCAGGCTTAGCATGGCGATTCCATATTCTATCAAGAAAAGACAAAGCTCTTTCTGTCAATGTCAACATGTCTTCTGTCCGACCATGGCACGACCTGTCAACTCGTATTATAATCAGTTATAATCACTTGTAGACTTATGTCGATCGAATCGAAATCAAAAAATGTCAAAAGAAATCTTACGTCCATCTGTCACTTTTCTGTCATTATGTCCGTTCTCCGGTAAACAAAACTTGTTTCTACGGTTGCCCTGCTAAGCCTGCTGGTGCTTTAACCACCACGCTACCACGACTTCGACTTCTGGTTGAAATTATGCAGTTTTTAATATGAGATTCACTCTACAGGTATAAGGAACACAGTTCTCGCGTCGGTGGCCAAGTGCCACGCTTCCGAGATCGCCAACAAGGCAGCTGCAGATGCCGTACAAATCTTCGGAGGCAACGGCTTCAACACCGAATATCCTGTCGAGAAACTAATGAGAGACGCCAAAATCTACCAAATTTATGAAGGCACATCACAGATCCAGAGATTGATCATTTCAAGGGAGATCATTACCAACGCTATGCAAACTAACTAAGAAAGAAATTTAAAGTTTTTTTTTTATTATACTACAATGTCATCAATTTAAAAAAAAATACAGAAAAATAAATAAATTATAAATGTGATGTAATGATTCACTATTTAAATCATGTTCTAATTTCAAAGATTTCCTTTTTTATTGAAAAAAAAAATGGCTGCAAAATATTATTCTTTTTATTTGAACGTCTAAACTGTACGGATATTGATCAACTGTCGCTGTAAATAATATGTGTAAATGTAATAAAATGCTGTTTCCACTGTAATAAATGTTAGCATGTATTTAGTGTTTTTAAGTGGTAAAGTGTAACTGCGCTCAAAGAACCAAGGAATTGATATCAGCTTCTATACCGACACATGAAAATTATACCCAATAAATATTCTTTTTATTTATATTGTCTTTTTTATTTAAATAATGAGCCATTCAACGCGGCAATGCAGCCAGAGGCAAGTTCCCAGTAAACAGCGATGGGGATGAGTTTTTTGACACCATTTATGTATATATTTATACCATACATAGTAATAAGTATAAAATATAAAACTCAAGCTACAACATTATAAAGACAATATACTTATAAATTAAAAGTCCAGTTAGCTGTTTGTTTCACAACTGTGCGGAAAGCTACACATTAGTTATTTGCCATTACAATAGACTAAAACTATTATGTGGGAAAAACTATAAATTATAGTAACCATGTGAGCCTTTTGAATTAAAGTGCGACTGGTTTAATTTTGGTCCGTTTAACACAGCAGTTAATGTCTATCTCTTGACAGTAGGGTTAAAAAAAACAAACACCTATACTTTATTTGACGCTGCAAGCATTATTTTTCTGAAATTTAATTTCACCAATAAGTAAATAGTATCATATAGCTCTTAGCAGCTATTCCAGCTTAATTTGAGCTAGTTAATATGCAAATAACTCGTATTATTCATGTCATACATCTATCTTTTTCGTGTTCACACGTAGGTAACAAAGAATTAAGGAAAAAATATAGGTTACAATTACGACGAGATTTATTTGTATGTCTCTCCCAACATACTTTAATAACAATAAACCATATTTGGCAGTCGGGTTAAAAGAGCCGTAGTAGAATTCCAAGACATCTTTTGTCTAATAATCAGATGTAACACGGTCCGCCATAGCGAGTACGGACTTACAAAAGCGACATCTGGCGATTATTCACAGAACTGATTTATAGTCCAAATTTTATTTCAAAAACGGTGCAGATGGCGTGACTGAGCACCGGAAACACCAAAATATTTAGTTTCATTATAAATAATTCACAAAAATATAGAAATATTAAGTCATTAAAAATAATACAAAAAATACTACTTTAATATATTTTAATTAAAACATTGTAGTTAAGCACACCTTTGTTAATAAATATATACATTGCAATCATGCTCATAAAGATTGACCTACATTCGGAGCCCTTGTGAAAGGATTGTGCAATAGAAACGGTCATTTATTACACAACACGGCATGTTCATAAGCAAACGTAGTCATTTTGCATCATTTATATGTTTTTTTAAGTTTGCAGAAGTTCCTTGCAATATACACGCAAAGAGTACCAATTATTGTTTTTCAGCTTATAACACAACAAATTATGTTTGGATAAATCAACTTTTTATATTTTAGAAATAAAGGACTTATTTTGAATTAGTTATTTGAGATATAGGTCATGACACAGTTTTTTTCTAATTGGGTTATTTTCTTACTGCCCTTTACCGACTTAGTTCAATGTCAGTCATGAGTACGGTAGCTCCATTGAACCTGAGTTATGTCGGTCGGAATATCAAAGTGTAAGTGAAGTGGCCTAGAGACCTACATTTTGTTTTTAAAACGTATTACCGCTGTTTATGAGTGATTTTTGAGATAAATCATATACATAAACGGGGTAGGTGAAATATTATAAGTTCGCTGGGCGGCAATATTCTGTCGCCCTCTCCCATTATTTGTGTATAATGCACGAAGACGCTCCAAAAATGAGTGTAGCACAAAGTCTAGCCGCTTCCACGAGCCAGGCGAAGAGTGAGATCGTGACGGATGTCCCCGTGGATTATGAAATTAACTCGGTTGAACCAAAACCGATTCAAACTATTGAAATGGACTTAAAACTTGCTTATGTGAACCCCACTAGCGGTAAGTGCACCATGCTTCTATCCTGTAATTACAATTTGTAGATGCTCCATTATTTAGTAACCGTCATGGAAATGTCTTAGAAAAGTACTCAAGCATGACAATTACTCAGTAACGAGGTATTTTATCACTGCTTGAAACTGAAATTCGTGCAATTTTATCTTTAATTGTTGATTATTTCTTGATGTAATGTAATATTCCGATATATTTTTTGTGTAAATATAAAGAATTCAAATTAGAGTCTACTAAGATTGAATTGGGGACATGAGGTCTAAGAGATGAATACCTGTAGGGAATATCATTAGCTATTCAAAGAAGACAAGTGTTGTATAATAATACGCACATAGATTAGATGGCTACATTATGTATATGCATCGTGGAGTCTACCTGCTCGTACGCTCGGCTGCACGGTCTGGCAACGCCGCGTTGGTTTTTTCGCGCTATCCTGCGATAGAGTCGGCTGTGTGAAATAGTGTTTTAAGACTTACTGAATAATAGTGGTTCACGGAACGTGTTTCGAGAATAGTTTGATTGTATAATAAACTACATCACGGTGATTGAATGTATAAGTACACTGTCAAATGGCTGTGTAGTTTTGTATTCAATGGATGGCGCGACGACGCATTTTGATTTCATTTGGTGTCAGTAGGACACACACGTTCAGTCGACAGCGGGCTGCAGTAGGCGGAGCAAGGCACATACGGTTGCTACACCATACTATATGAAATGATCATCTAGACATGATACACTTGGTAGACCCCACTCATAGTGGAACCTCAACAAAGTTATTTTTTCTCATATTCAGCAGATTGCTTCTACCACAATAAAAAAAGCTCATAAACTAGCACATCTTTAATTGCTGTCTAAGGTTTTTACTTAGTTCCTTCCCGTTTTGTATAAGTTAAGCTATTGAAAAACAATCGGTGTCGCAAACCACATTAGGCACTTTTTATACAACCCACCGATCTGACATACATACAACGCACAGCAATTACCGCGTCAGACAGATAAAAAGCTTTTTAACAACGAAAGCATATCTTACCTGGATACTTCTATCCTGACAAGAATAAACCTTAGTTTTCCATGCATTTTCATTGGAATAAGTCTATTTGGATGGACTTTGACCCCTTTTTTTCGTGGGAAATCAAAACCCACTATGTTCCTTCGGGAGGTCCCTTTCTGCCAGGGCCACGGTAACTCTTGCGATGGACTTTGACCCTTGAGTTTCGGTTTATTTTCAAGGTCTTCTTCTTTCAGGCGCTTAGGAAACACCGATCTCGCAAAAAATACGTTTTGCGTATATCAGTGTTACTTTTTGACCTCTACTGAAGCAGCGTGTGAACAGTGGCAACATGTTGACCATCCCGAAACCCTTTCCAACTCAAACCTGTCCACTATCCGCCAAACAGGTGTAGATGTTCGGAAGAAAAACACAAATTTTGCTAAAGTTTTGAATTTTATTTCCATTCTAAAAAAAAACCTCTTAGTAAATACTTGTTTTGTGACGTCCAGTGACAAAACAAACTTAAAATCGCCAATTTCAAGCACCCAAAATAGAACCCCTATTTAGACTACATACCTACCTTTATATTTTTTAAACTGATTTATTTCTTGAACCCTTTGTATCAAAGAGATGAGAGGCAATTAACTAATTCTTAAAAAGAGTAAGAGTAAAACAAAAATACAAAAATAATATTGCAGTTAAATAATTTTGAAGTATATGCAGTCATTTCATTTTTCAATTAAAGTTAGTATGATGTGACTGATGTGAGAAGGAAGCAAATTAAAAAAAAAATTACTTAAAAAATGTTATCACTCTTTTCGGGTCACAGTTAGCTTTTCGCACACTCGTTGTTCAATTCCATTGATGAGAGGTGCGGGCAATTCTGCTCAATTCGATTTGTACTCTAATATTTTCTGGAATCGAAGAAACCAGACCATGTACGAAAAGATCGAGTATCAACTGCGTTCCTGATCCCAGTGCAATAAAATAATATCAATGACGCAATCAGACCTACATAACTATATGAAATGTCCATAACTGTAACAGCGTGAACGTTTACAAAGGTTTAGAACATAATAAACGTTTGCTAATCCCAAATAATAGTTATGAAAACAAATGAATTGCTTGCACAGGTGCTACATGCGCACCTCGTTCGCTCGTTGCGAATATTTAGACATGTGCAAATGTCCCCCTCAGTCAATTGGACGTGTGCATTATGTGGTGCATGACAGTTATCCGCTCTGTACTGCAGGGAAGGACTTCAGCAAGTGGCTAAATCCTGTATACTCGTTTACGAGATCCATTCCAAAAAATATTTGAACAAGCAAGCCTTAGACAGAAGGCTTGATTATTCAGTAATCCATAAAACGTGACTACATCACCATCTGATGACAAAACAATGACAGTTTTAATTTAGAGAATAAATTAGTGTCGAAAGGCTGTATACGTGACAACTTGGCCTAGATGTTACCTGGAGTGCGAACGTGTCGATCGACATTAAAAAGCACGCGTCTAACGAGTTGATGACGGCATTGCCTAATGCAATTTTCACCCTTCCGTAGATTAATATGCATAAATGCATGCAACGTCATCTATTATAGAGGATAAATATTTAGCGTCTCGAATAGGAATTACATGTTTGTTATAGAAATATCTTCTATACCTCATTCCCTGTTTTTTTTTTTTAACTTTGAAAAGGTTGTTTGCATGCTGAATTCTCTATGGTTAACTGTAATCTTAAGAGTATCCAGAAATTTATTTATTTATTTATTGCCACTTACATTAACGGTATTAAACCAAACATAATTATAAGTTACGGCTAACATAAAAAGAATTATAAGTATGATGTTCTAAGCAGATAAGTAGAATGGATAACATTCTAGCTCTTTTCTAACTTTGAAACACTTACACAGTGTTTATTTACTTAATACTTTATTTACACAGTTGGCAGTCGGTACGGGTTGTCAGAAGCGAGTAAGTCTGACGCCAGTCTGACCAAGGGGTATTGGGATGCCCGGGTAACTGGTTTGAGGAGGTCTGATAGGCAGTCGCTCCTTGTAAAGCACTGGTACTCAGCTAAATGCGGTAAGACTGGAAGCCGAACCCAACATAGTTGGGAAAAGGCTCGGGAGATGATGATGATTTATGTACACAGTTGATGATCAAAATAGAACAATCAAAAACAAAAGTACTGGATATTTCTTTAAAAAAATTTCATCTTCAAAAATTACAGAATGACTCATGATTACAGCTAAAACGATTTCTTTAACCACTTATAAAAAACCCACGCAGGTAAACCTATACTACATTTTGCATCGAGCAGATCCGGTTTATGATTTAAAACTTTTAGTTATCACTAGCTTCCGCCAGCAGTTTCCACCCGTGTTCCCTGGGAACTATTCCGCGCACCTAGATAAAAAGGCTACAGCCTTCCTCGATAGATAAAATGGGCTATCAAGCATTTAAATATTTTTTCAAATCAATAGTTCCTGAGATTAGCTCGTTCCTGCAAACAAATTGTCCAGTATTGTAATATTTGCATAGCTTAAGCACTGACTGACCTATGAAAGTCTTCTATCTGTACATTAACACAAAAGTCTTTAAAAATACTTTTTTAATTAATTTGCGTAGGTTGTATAGGGCCTGTTTAACTTATCATATATAATAACCAGTGAAACTGGCCCTTAAAGTTTCAAACTTATTTAAGCATTAACAAAAAGCATTTATAATGGAAATATACAATAAATAGACCTAAAAATATCAATTTCGTTGGTCCTTGGATACGTGTATTGTAAAATAACGCAAAACAATGTAAATTGCACAACCAGCGGCTATCATGTTGCCTAATATTCTAAATTGTTGGTTTCAAGGCATTGTTCGTAAATTTAAATTATTTTTTTAAACGTTTCTAATTGTACTTAGGAAATATTTAATATGGAAATAACATTTAAGTAATAACTCTTAGTTACGGTTGATTATGGCGCTGTTACTATGGTGTAGTTGCTAAGTACTGCATTCATTTATTAGCTGAAAGAAAATTACCTTTTCTATGTTCATTACGTTACCCGAAACTGTAAAATTTTCCCATTCAATTTTGAACCATATGCTTCAGTGAAAAAGTTGAAAATCCATTAAGGATTATTAATTAAGATATTAATTGTGACAGATTGTAGTAGCTTTATGTGCTGGCCTCTGTAACCTAACCCTAAGGAACTAAATACCTCTTCTTGGATAAAAAGTATGCTGTATGCTATTTTAAGCGATTTTTGCTCGATAGGCTAAGTAGTCGCAAAATAGGAGGGGCCCTTTAGGGCCAGGGTCTGCCTGGGCTGCGGGTTGTTCGTAAGAGATACCGTGGCCCTGGCACACAGGGACCTCCAGAAGGAACATAGTGGGTTTTAGTCAGTAAGAGTCTGACACTCCCTCCAGCTGCACCCTCAGCGGGAGGGGTCATTTGATGATTACCCACAAAAAAAAGGCGATGTAGTCGCACGGGTTATCGATCAAAAGTAGACGCTTGGCGCGGTCCGTCCATAGATGGGTGACCGTCTTGATATTATGAGTTCTTCCATGTTTTCAAAGCACATCTAATTAGTCCCGCCTATCTATTCAACATCTTCGGGAATTTTACGGGTAGTCACACAAGACAGAAAATCAGACAAAGAGTCTTAGGGTATTAGGGTTACCACACCAGTCGACCGACTGCCGATAGATGCCACGAATCGATGCTAAAATGGAATGGTCGATCGATAGTTTCCACCATACTAATTGCATCTATCCAATCCATTCTACCATCGATCGAAGGCCTCGATTGACGGTCCATCGAAAGATCTGGTAACACCCTTCCCAAGGGGTATCCGGTTGCGCAGGTAACTGGGTTGAGGAGGGCAGATAGGCAGTCGCTGCATGTAAAACACAATACTGGAAGCTGTACAGCGAGAGTAGGGACAAGGTTAAACAGATGATGATGAAGCTATTACGGCTTAGTTTCACCAGAATCCATTCAATAGCTTTTACCAAAAGTAACAAATATACAGTCCTACCTACAAACAAACATACATCCCTACAAAACTTGCTGTCGATATAATATTAGTTGGATCTACCGAAGTAGCATTTGGCGGACTTCAATGACGCAAAATGCTTATTTGTTCCGTAAAACTACTAACCAGCTAAATCCGATGGCTCAACAGCCAGGAACTAGCCAATTTTGGTGACGGTATTTTGCATGAAGTTAGTTTTATTAATGTTAAACATTGTAATAATGATAGCTTTAGTTGTATATTAAAGTATAGAGTACGTTGGGGTCTGCCTGGGCTGCAGGTTGTTCGTAAGAGATACCGTGGCCCTGGCACACAGGGACCTCCAGAAGGAACACAGTGGGTTTTAGTCAGTAAGAGTCTGACGCATTCTCCAGCTGCACCCTCAGCGGGAGGAAGGGGGAGTCATTTGATGATTTCTACGTATCCATGTAGATTAAATCTCTAATCAATATAGAATTAAATATGTTAATCATAAACTAGAAACTACATTAAATACAGCATTATAGGCCTTTTGATTAATCTGTTTTTAATTATGTCCATAAACAAAGATAAAAAAAACTATTAAAAAAAAAACGATAAAAATTTTGTCTTACAACAAAAATAGTTTTAATGCAACAAAACACGACTCGCACTTAGCTGTTTTTTATTTAATTGTAATCTTGAATGTGGAGCAAGGTTGGTGCGTTCGACTAACATTAAAATAGAACAAATAAGTTACAGCACGCACACTTCAATCTACAGAGCGCTCGAGCTAACTACACTATTTAATTTATTTATTTATTAATCTTACTTTATTGCCATTTAATTGTAATTATCTATGGAGGTCTCAGGTTTACAGGTCTCAATGTTCTAACATTTATTTTCATAAGTAATTCACTCCCAATAAAATATTCTCGGTTTCTATGCTAAAATTGTAGCGAATTGCCAATGACACCACTTGTCTTTCATTAGTATGCAAATTGACAAATTGAGCTAAAATAAATTTATGTTAATTTGTGTTTTCCTGTTTTTTTTTATTTATAGTTTTAGAGTGCATTTATGAATTGGGAACATTTTTTTTAATTCCACTAGATATCTGTTTATAGCGCGCGTGACAATATAATGTTACGAAATAACAAACACGATTCTAAAAATAAAATCATGGTGTGCATGTGGTCAGTATATTTCTGTTTGTATAAATTGTACCTATGTAGTTTGGGAAACAACAGCTCTCCACTATCAGTGGACCTCGTCTGTGACCTACTGACCCAGTTACGCGTCAGAGTAGCAATCGTTTGTATCGTCCACAAACGAACATCCAGCAGTCTGTACATGTACACACACATTCGTAATAAATACGCAATACCTACACAGTCATACTGAATTTAACTACATGTATCATGTACGTACAGGGGCGGTCATGTAATTAACACTGTACGAACATTTACTTACCTGGGCATTTGATCTGTATGTTTAGGAACTAAATCTTTTTTAAAGTAGTTGAGATGATATTTTGAAGAAGTCGTGGTGGCCTAGTGGTTAAAGAGCCAACCTCTCAAGTGTGAGGGCGTGTGTTCGATTCCAGGTCGGGCAAGTACCAATGCAACTTTTCTAAGTTTGTATGTACTTTCTAAGTATATCTTGGACACCAATGACTGTGTTTCGGATGGCACGTAAAACTGCAGGTCCCAACTGTCTTTGAACATTCTTGGCAGTCGTTGCGGGTAGTCAGAAGCCGGTACGTCTGACGCCAGTCTAACCAAGGGGTATTGGGTTGAGGAGGTCAGATAGGCAATCGCTCCTTGTAAAACACTGGTACTGAGCTGAATCCGGTTAGACTGGAAGCCGACCCCAACGTAGTTGGGAAAAAGGCTCGGGAGATGATGAGATGATATTTTGAAAATTTAAAACAAATTGTTTTCTTCATTAATATCCCACGCATATATCATTTATTCGCTATATCAGAAATTCGGACAGTATAAACTATAACAGGACCAGGTCACACGACTAAGAACACTCCATTTGCTTATCAGAAGATATACAAACGTTCAACAAGATACCCTCACCAAGTGAAATATGCGTATTAATGTCTGGTCGTATTTCGTTTTACCTCAAAAATAGCACGACATCTCTAGTCATGCAAGCGATCGTATATTTACAAACCCCAGCACATCAGGCTACATCAATCTGTCAAACTTCCTTAATGGATTTTCAACCTTATCGCTGAAGCATAAAGTTCAAAGTTGATTGGGAAAATTTTACAGTTTCAGTCTGTATAAGTCGCTACGGGAATTTTCTTCCATACTTCAAAAAGACCAGAAGGCAAAAACTCTGACAACCAGCCTTGCCAAGAACTATCATGTTGCTCAGGTTTAGTTACTGGGTTGAAGAGGACTGATGGGTAGTCGCTTCATGTAAAACACTGGTACTCAGCTGCATAAGGTTAGACTGGAACCCGAAACCAACAGAGCTTGGGAATGGACTAGGCAGATGATGATGTTCAGAGCACTTTCTTAGTGTACTTTGGTAATGACTTCCTTTTGAAGTGAGGAGGACTAAAATTGATTAATTTTGATACAAAGAACACCATGTTATGTAACACTAAATTTTATATACGCATTTTGGCTCATCACATTACCGCGATTAAGATATGTGCTGTTTTTCAGGGGGTGTTTTAATTACGTAGCTAACAATGTTACATATCACTATGGCAACCAAGCGAAGTACCATTTTAACAACTTATCCAACGAATTTTCTATTAAATTCTTTTGTAAACCGCTTTCGTATAATATTTTTAGTTTATAATACGTAGGTTATAAAAGCCAGTAGTACGTAATTAGGTCAAGTGTTGCAATTGACGGGAAAAATATTCGAAGCAATTATTGTACGGCTTATTAGGATTTAAAAATAACTACGTGTGTGTAAAAGCGAATTAATAAACCGGGTAAAAATTAATAAATTGGTTTCGTTCTGACCAGTAGAAATAATATGGATGACGACCAGGCCTCGTGACCTGGCATACATCAGTTGGCGCCAACAAATGCGACATACTTTCCATGCTGAAATTCCTAATTTACCCGAAACATGCTATCAAAACAGTTTCGATGCAGGCTATAAATGAGTACAGACGCCAGCACATCAGGCTACCCAAACTGTCAAATATTCCCATTCAACTTTGAACCATAATGCTTTACCGATAAGCTAAAAGTCTATTAAGGAAATTTGACAGATTGTAGTAGCCTGATATGCTGGCGTCTGTACAAATAAAATCTGCTGTGATAAATTCATGTTTAGGAATGTTACGTAATGAATAAGAACTTGTTTAACAAAATAACGAATACGAAGTAACTAATTTTTGCGGATTCACCCGTGTCCCTCATACACTACATCTATTATAGTAAAGTGGTATGCAGTTTTTCGCTTGGCAACACGCGTTTTTTTCTGTGTAGATCTTAGAGTAATAACTAAACAGTGTAGATCGAGCATTTGACAACGTGATTTCAATGATGTTATTTTTATCTCATAACGATTTTATCAAAAGGAAATGTCATTTAATGAAAAGGAAAAAATACTTTCCAATGATTTTTAATTAATCTATATTTCACATCAAATTTATATCTTGCTGTCTTTTTCTTACAAATATTTTTTAAATGCATAGGAAGGGACCTATTTTTAACTAGCCCGTTTTTTTATTAATAAAACCAGCTGACCCGGCGATCTTTCTACCGCTTGACTGACGTAGAAGGAAAGCTTTCATACTTCTCTTCTTAACCGAACCACCATAAATATTACAGTCACAAAATTGGCCAAATTTTTTTGACCCTTCTAGTTTTATCTAGACTCAAGTTTATACCTTTATAGATAACATACATAGAAATTGAAAGAATAAATGATTTTCAGAAGGAAACGCGCCCTCAGACAATACCATTGTACCTCTTCAATCGTACAAAGAGCAAGTTTATTCTGAGAAACAGTTTTGTAAAAGCATCCTTTCTTCAACTTACCTTTGCTAAAGGTTAACACGTGCCTTGGTGCATATTCATAATCGCACTGAGCTCATGTCTCACATACTGTATTCCTTCTTCAATCGTCATACTTATCCTTTGCGAATAGCATGAATACTTCTTTTGTTGAGTAAACTCCTTGCTGCACACTGTGCTACTTTCCTCCAGTTTATAGGTCAGGTCTTATTGATAAAATGAAGTAGGTAAGATTTCGTAATCCAATAATATTAACATTTCTCTCAATATTATCGTTTCATGTTATTTTGTCTAGCAGTACTAACCTAATGCCGCTTGCTTGCTCTGCATTTTATGAACAAACATTATTAAAAAATAAATTATTAATTACGTGTCTTGACGAAACCTTTGAATTAGTGCTGATGCAGAGTTTCAAACTCAACACTTCCTCCAGTCGCTTTTGTAAAGTGATATTATAACAGAACCGCCCCCAAAGACAAAAAAAATGGTGCAAGAAATATTCTCCTTGAGAAGGTTAAATGTGGGATATGTCTAAAGGAAAAGATAGCCTGAAGGTTCGACGGAAATCTACAAATAAGCGAGTAAACAAGTCTTTTCTCGGCGCATTAAGCCAATTAGAAAGAAATATCAAAAAATATAATAGTGCACGTGTTGATTTTATCGAACCACGTATCTGTGAAGACAATAATGCTTCCAGGTACCGATGATCAGGAGTATAAATTCTATATAAGGAAAAACACATAGTTAATATTTGAGACTTTCAATATATTTCTTTTAAAAAGCTGATGGCCGATTCACAAAGAAACTATAAAAAACTACCTGCTTATTTTTCAATTATTCCATATTTGAAAAACAATTCGGCCGGTCACTTAAATTAAAAACATAATGAGGTCAAACCCATACAGTACACAACTTACCCTAGGTGTGGGCTTAAAAAAGGAACTTGTTCGACACAAATAATAGAAATATCTTGCTACAAAAACTATAAAGGAAATAACAAATCAAATGATAAACAGACAGCTGCATTCGAATGTCTTTAACATAAAATATTCTGTCGAACAGTAACCTACATTAGATCAGCGATCCACTATTTAAATGGGGTTTTTGAATCGGCAAACCAAGAAATGTAGTTCATCATCGTCATAGAAATTACTGCTCTAGTTATTGCCAGACAAAACTTGCCGATTACTATCATTCCATGCGTATGACTGTACAGATATAGTATTACAATTATATTTGACTAGCTAGCCCTTTTGGCTTCCGGCCTTTTACTTGATTGTAGTATCATCAATTCGTTTTTATACATCTAGCAGTATTATTTCACCATATCTGAAATTATTCATACCCTAAAATTGATGTGCATCATACTTCGTTATACCATCTGCCTGTTTAGCGATTCCTTAAACCCGTGTGACAAATTCATGACATATCCCAAGCTTGATATCTTCACTATCCACGTTTTGATTTAACAACCCACCTTGGTAGTAAAATTACGATCCGCGTCGTCTTTTGAATATCATGAAACATAAAAACTTGGGTTTTGTCGGTTTAATACTATGCAGCAAATCAAGTGTGATCCATCAACCTATAACCGCACTGACATGTCGGGTGCTTGAAACATTTATGAAGATAGACAGGGCGTGTTGCAGGTTTAATCCGGAAATACCGAGCCGCATTATGCATTTTCTTCCAACACCTTTTAAATAAAACATCAGGTGTGATACATAGGTGTAAATGATTTGTATATTTTATGGCAGTTATCCCGCCAAATCACACTGGTATAAAATTGTGTTTGTTTCTTTCGCAGCTGTTTCCATCATTAGGGTGTTTCCCGTGTTCATTTCCTTTGATTTCATAGAGAAGAAATGTAAAATTTTAGCATTTCACATTTCTATATTTACCTCTCGGTAGATTTTGTTGATTATTGTTATCATAATAGGCAAATAAATAAAAACTGATTCAACTTTCCGTATATCGATGTAGTCCGCGGCTAAGTGTCGGTAATCCGTTTAGTTGGCGTGAAATGGACCATCCTCTTATGTCAGCTACGCCTAACGACATTAAATGCGGGATGTCGCTCATTTTCAATTGAATCATGAAAGACCCTATACCCATTTTTTTTGCTTTCATACGATTTAATTTTTTTGTTGCGTATTGCATTTGTGTTTAACAAACGGTAATACGCATTTGATCACGTGTATTTTTTATGTTGGTAGAATGGAGCTGATTTATTAAAATAGGTGAATAATTAACTTTATTGATAATTGCGATGAATTTCTTGAACTAAGACACAACATACACGTGTCCTAAGTATTTAAGACTAAATTAACACGAAAAGAAAGTGTATTAGGTTCCTACTGAATATTAATTTGTTTATTGCAGCACATTTGAAATGTAGGTAGCGCATAAACTACTAATTGATAAATTATGTGATACATTTTAAAGCGTACGTCATTCTTCAAATAAATTCTTTTATTATTTTCCTACGCTAGTGTGGCAATGCAGACATCCTGGAAGAAGCTTAGTAAACAAAGAAATCCTCATTTAAAATAGATTTGTGTAGGTTGTTTATGTCAAGTTAAGGACAACAGATAATAAAGTTCGAGTAGGTTGTGAGCTACTACGAAGGCTTTGCACTGAATGCTTTATCATTGGAAAAGTACAGACTACGTGGTAGGTACGTAACTTAATAAATCTTACTAATATTACAAATGCAAAAGTAAATCTGTCTGTCGCGCTTTCGTGAAGAAAATACTTAACCAATTTAAATTAAGTTGACAGTCTAAAGCCGAAGAAAGGTCACAGCATACTCTTTATTCGGATAAGGGAAATAGTTCTGTCTGGACGCGGGAGTAACCGCAGGAAACAGCTAGTCTAAGACAACCTGCAGTAAGAGCAGTCGGTTGCACAAGATGATGTAAAGCAGAATCGTTTACCGTAAAATGGTTTTAAAATTACTGATTAAGCACTGGCCGGATTATTCAACTATGTACGATGACATTACTAGAAAGTAGCTTCCTATAGCATATAGCTGAATCGATATTTAAAACAAAATACAATATACTTCATTATCTAGACGTTATAGATATGAATTTGAGTCTTAAACTCCAACTCAAAATCATTTATTCAAACTTAGCTGCAAAACAGCACTTTCTGAACGTCAAGAATTTCAAAAGACAGCCCCCAAAACGCCCACCCTTCACCACTTCCTATGCGTTTTTGCTGGGAAGAAGTGGCGCAACAAACTCCCCAGCAACAACAACGACTAACTTGCGTGCCCGACAGGGTCCATGTTGTATCTACGAGTATAGGTAATTTGTTTTTACCTTCTCTGTAACGTTAAGAATGGAGTAAAAAACACTGTTTATAACAACTTTAAAATTGATCTAGTTAGATGGGCTAATTTAGGTATTTTTTCTATTTATTAATTTCGAGGTTTTTATCCATATGGATACGCCAATCCCATCGTTCACTCTTAGTTCTAATTACTGCTATATGCTAAATGTGATTTAGAAATTGCCAAAAACCTCTGAAAAAATAGTTTTAATTCTTCGATTAATGATTCTCTTTCATCTTTCTTTCTGATACGTTCATTTTAGGTCCTAAAGTATAAAAAATATACCCAATACAAATATCTACTTTGTATGGTGGAGCAATAAAGCCATGGTAACTGGTGGTTAAACTTTAGCAATAAGTGCAACAAGGCACACCCTGTCACAGGCGCGTTGCCCTCGCAAGTACCAATCAACGCATCAATTGACAAAAGATTTGCATTGCAAACAGACAGACGAATCAATCCTTTTTATTAATCTACTTTTTGCTCTTTTGTGTACATCACTTACTCATATTGAAGTAATTTAAATTCATAACAACACGTAGGTACATAAATAATATAGAATACCTAGAATAGATTTCCGACATACATACCTTAGTTTCTGAAATCATTTTATATTCTATAGATCGATATTATGCCCTCGATTCGTTATTATCTATGACTATTCATTGGCAGGCACGTGGAAACCCTTGTCAGACTACCTACGTATAGAGTTACAAGCTTCATGTCAAAATGTATGAAACCATTATATGAATTTTTGAAGAACGGGGATCACGTTAACGTGTGTTGAAAGTCATTGATTGCATAGATAGGGTGATTTTTGGAACTATGTCACACTAAGTGACTATAAAATATTTTATCCGTCAATGCTACCACGATCAGAAGATGCATACGTTTCTTCCAGTCCTTACTACCTACCTGTCAAATCCTATCTGTCAAATTTCCTTAATAGATTTTCAACTTTATCGTTGAAAGCATATGGTTATAACATCGATATAAGAAGTGTCTAGATGCCTAGTACGCGCTGTCAAAATGCATTATGATCAGAGACATCAATTTGGCTTAACCCCACCCACAGGCCGCCATTACGCGACAGACGTTTGCCGCGTGTTTACATTGTAAATTTTTCACAAAAAAATTCAAAAATGACGGTTTGTGTAGTGAAACTTTGTAATAACTACACTGCAAAAAAACATAAGGATACGAACATCTCTTTTCATAGGTAAGTTTGAAATTTTATGATAAATATGTATAGATATCTATGCATTTCTTTGAAAATATTACGACGGCAAAATAACAACAAAACGACTCCATATTGTTTGAGTATTGCCAAGGTATGAAATATTTTTACCTTCTTTTTTGATGCTGCGATTAATATTGTAAAATGGTATTACGAAATCAACATTATTATTTTATTGTAATTTAGTAAGATACTTATTGATAATACATAAGTTTATTTCTTCAATAGATTTCCGACTGATCCTGTGACATCCAGCCATTATATTTGTATTTGTATTTGTATTTGTATTTGTATTTGTATTTGTATTTGTATTTGTATTTGTATTTATATTTATATTTATCTATATTTATATTTATAAGATAATTTTATCACCTATGTCAATGTGAATAAAACTGCACAAATTTTAATTTTCCCACATTTTGGGGGTAATCACTTTGCGCTGGTATATTAGAATGACACGCACACAAATGCAGACGCGATAATCATACACTTTCGGCACTCACACGCGCATCAAACATGCTGTCAATATGAACGTTCCGTTTTGTACTAAACACTCCATCTAGTCTTTCCTATATCGATGGGTTATAAGTTGATTAGGAAAATTTTACAGATTCGGGTAGCTTGAGGTCCTGGCGTCTGTATTAACGGTTTTGGACTTAATCCCTTGCCTAAACCAAATCTGAGTTAAACTGCCTTTCGCTCTATGACTATTGTAGACCAAAGCTCACGCTCGTGTATCGTGGCAACTGATTATAATAATGTTGATCATTTCGGATCCATATTGCACATTTACGTGTGCAAACATGCACATGCATAAAAATGCACTCGTTAAATGAATTATGTAGTCTGCACTTCTGCAGTTGTGCTGTGAATTGTAAATCATATTAAATCCAAAA
The DNA here is from genome assembly GCA_958496145.1 of Heliothis peltigera. Lineage (NCBI taxonomy): Eukaryota > Metazoa > Arthropoda > Insecta > Lepidoptera > Noctuidae > Heliothis > Heliothis peltigera. The sequence continues at coordinate 12,731,322 of OY292321.1, read as the reverse complement.
TGTTGTGTTATAATTTATGCCGCCTAATTTCAAACGTTTGAATAAAAATAACCCAAAGGGAACAAACCTTATGAACACATGATTATTTAAACAATGCTAGTACGGCAGTACCATGCACCTCGCCACAAGTAGGAGATATAGGGCGTCACTTAAATGATGGTCTCGTGTCCCGTTCGGCCAATTGGAAGCGTTTCCACTCGCTTCAGGTCGTAGGTAACAAGAAGTTTTATTTTTTTTTGCTACAGTCACGGAGCAGAAAATCCAGTTATGGGGATCATGTGAAATGCAGTAAATTATGATTGAGTTACAGTTTTTTTTTACTTTTTAAATAGGTCAATACAACGTTCAGAGTATAATATTTTTAACATCCCGTAGGCCAATTCGTTTCCTGTCCGTTCCTACTGAGGTTCCTACAAATGCTGGCGATCCATAGATAACAACAAATCCATAGATAAAAGAGTGCTTTTTGCGCAACTCCGTGCACGTGTAGTCTTATTTGTATGAGGTTCTTTGTCTCGCGGAGTTTGCCAATAACTTAGCATGTCTTAACCTCAATTCAAATTTGTAGCCATTTTTACATTGCATCTAGGGCTGCTGAACCCTGAGAAATGATGAAATATCGAATACGAAATTCCTACTATATTCCTTTTAGAAAATGAAGAAGATTTGTAGTAGCGTCTTTGTTGTAGGATTCTGGAAGTTGGATTTGACTGAGTGCAGTGATGAATCCTATATCGAATGAAAATTTGATGCTTTCTTTTTAGGAAAATTTCATGTGATCCAACATTATATTCAGAGAACAAGTGTGACTGCAGTATTAACTTTAAAATAGTGAGTCGGCGTCCGGTTTTTGTGTATTCAAAACGACAGTTTGAGTGCTATCTGTGTCAAGGTGCGGATCGACTCTTGCGCAAACCGTTTTTTAATACTACGCCCGGTTGCGAGGTAATTAATTCGATTCAGTGTCGCAACGAGTGATATTCGTAGTTTTCGTGTTTTTTTTTTTGTGAATAGTTTTATATTTTGAAACATTACAAATTAATTTGATGTATCTTTTCTCGGCACCAGTGGAAGGCATTACTCAGCTACTTGATGTCATAGCGTGCCGAAGAGATATAAATGATGACATCAGCGGCGTCGAACTTAACGCATCGACACGCTATTACTTCAAGTCTGTAACGGTATATTGCCACTGATTGCCAAGCGGTGATTACTAAACGAAATTGCCTTCTACTGAGATTCTAATTGGCTGTCGAATATTATAAAAGGTGTACCTCGAAGTACTGGTCGGTCGAATATTAGTAAGTTTAAACATTTTGAAAAGATTTTCTTAAATCAGAAAGCTATAAACGATGCAAAAAAATTTTGAAGCGATGAAAATAAAATTCAATCAATATTTCGAATTTGTTGTTTAAATAAATAAGCATTCAACAATGCGCCTTAAGAGCTCGATGGCCCTGCTCTCGATAATTCTCCTTAGATGGCTCACCAGCAGACTAGGTCGAGGAGAGCCAGTACGGTGTCAGTGTCATGATTTACTATACTGGCTCGGTCGCAGTTTCACGTACATTGCTTGCTGTGCTCACTTCGATATCCAATTTCTAGAAACAAAAGTAACATTGAAACTCATTACATAGAAATTATGTCGTATTCATTTTGCAAAAAGGTAAATGGTAAACGGCACAGTGTGTGGTCAGAATGTCAGACGCATATATTGCGTATTTTTTATGAGTTGTTTACTTTAATGGCCTCCAAACACCTGAGCATATGTCCAAAATCTTCTTTTACTAGTTTTTTGGAAGATGAAGTCATTATTCTTACACAACACTTTAATGTACTCTAGTACTGTAAGTGAACTAAAATTAACAACATTTTTTATTTATTGTAACGATTCATCATCATCATCAGCCTTTTTTATCGTCCCACTGCTGGGCACAGGCCTCCTCTGACAGAGAGGGATTGAGCCTTAATCACCACGCTACCTCAATGCGGATTGGTGATTTCAGGTGGACTTAATAACATCTAAACAACAAATATTGTGTTGTCGATTTCCGACGGAGTACATCAAATGTGGATCTTTTTTTTACTATGATCAAGGACGTAACAGCTTCACGTGATAGGTACTGAAAAATCTTATAAAATATCAGACACCGAGAATTTTCTAGAAGAAGTATATAAACCGTCACCCACTCCTTTCTTTTATAAGAGCGCAGATGTTCAGTGTGATGTGATCTGCGTTCCAACGCCGTGTAACCTTCGTACAATCGCACCGTTTTGATTCAAGGCAATGTTGAACGTTATTGTGTTACTGCATCTCTTACTAAGACACAACATTAACTACAGATCTGTATTGATTTACTTGCTGGTGATAGAACTTTGATATTAGAAGCATACAAGTAATGTGCAAAAGCAACAGATAGCGTATGAAATCTACCATACATATTTTCCTGATTAAGAGACAGATCTAAATATGTTTCAATTGATCGAGTCAGATTGATTGAATCAGAAAATATGGTGTTTCATTTAACTTCTGGGTTATTTTTCATCGACTGCCAAGATGGTATAATGTATGGTTTTTGCCCGTATCTTGTATTTAGGTATGGGTGGACTGTTCATGTAATATTCTGGATTACCTTTACCTCTATGTCTTCATTGAAATATCCCCATAGAAAAGCTATTGCAATTTTTCCGTGTGCATTTTACAATGCTAAAGAAAATATCACAAATGTGAAATCGTTTGCTAAGCTTTGTATATTAAAGAGGTGGGTTGATTGATATCTTTGACACGTGAGTGTAGCCTTGTGTCATACTTGTATGTATCCCGCTCCTTCCTACGCCCAAAATTATTGACTACAACACTCTTTTTAAAGATGGAAAGCTAGAAAGCTTAAAAACTTTTCCAGAAAAATCCATAATTCCTCTATTGACGGTTTGTTTGCCTACTCTTCTCCCACGATTACTCTTATACTCTTCTCTCATAAAACTACGATTCTTAACCAAAACTCACAAATTCTAGATTGTTTACTTCAAGAAACAAAGGTAAACGCCCTTATGCATAATTCATAAATAATTTACTCACCAAGGTTCCCAATTATTTTTCAATTGTTGGTATTTACTACTAATAATAGTCGTGGTGGCCTAGTGGTTAAAGAGCCAACCTCTCAAGTATGAGGGCGTGGGTTCGATTCCAGGTCGGGCAAGTACCAATACAACTTTTCTAAGTTTGTATGTACTTTCTAAGTTTATCTTGGACACCAATGACTGTGTTTCGGATGGCACGTTAAACTGTAGGTCCCGGCTGTCATTGAACATCCTTGGCAGTCGTTACGGGTAGTCAGAAGCCAGTAAGTCTGACGCCAGTCTAACCAAGGGGTATTGGGTTACCCGGGTAACTGGGTTGAGGAGGTCAGATAGGCAGTCGCTTCTTGTAAAACACTGGTACTCAGCCGAATCCGGTTAGACTGGAAGCCGACCCCAACATAGTTGGGAAAAGGCTCGGGAGATGATGATGGTATTTACTACTAAACTAAGAAATAGAGCAATTTAGTTTTTTTTTCTTACCTGATAAACAAGAAAATACAAAACAAACATCATACCATCCATAAGTTAAGGAAAATTAAGCCTGATAAAGGGAGCATATAACTTGTAGTATGCTTCTAGAAAAGAAAATTAAGTTTATATTTTACCGTACCGTGTAATAATGAGGAACGGAGGCAGCTCGCTCCCGACCGAACTCATTAAGTTCAAATTGTGTTTTATTTTTCAAAGTGTAATTTTTCGTTTCTCAACACTTTCTTCGATGGTTTCTGTATTCAAACAAACAATCGTATAATAAGAAAATTAAAAAAGAACTACAACAACTTTAAAAGTTACTTTGCCGGAACTTTTATGATCCTGAGAGTTGAGGCAAAAAGAGGGGTGTTCAAAATTTGACGCTGTCTGTCTGTCATCATAGTTCCTGAACAGTTATACTAATCATTTGGACCCAGGTTTTCTATTCAGCGAATCATCTAAGGCATGTCTTCCAAACAATACAGCAGTTCAGGGTCATTACTTGAATTTGATATTTTTATTATTTTTTTGAGCTGTGTTCATAAGTGCAGTGCTGCAGGCACTCGAGAGGCTCAACACAACAGCTTCACGCAACTACTATAGCTTATCTCTTGTCTCAAGGTATAACGTCACCATATTCACGTCGACTACAATGGCATTTGACCTTCGCCTACTTATTCGCTCGTTCGAATCGAGCAACTGGGCGAATCTTTTCAAAACAATTATATCTGTCTCTTTCCCTCGTTTTTATTAGTGCTGTATGTTACAAAATTGTCGACACATGACACGTTTCATAATTTTCGGCAAGGTTTGCATACGCAGCCTGCGCTAGTTTTAAGTACTTATTATGTTAAGTCTAGTAAGTACGTCTTAGCTGTCACCGAGCTTTGGCTTTAGAATTTAATTATCGGCTTATATTGTAAAATTGTATGAAAATTTCGACAAAGTTTTCAAATTGCTGGGATGGAAGGATCTCGAAGATTAAAGTACCTAATGGTCATCATTCTGTGGGCTAACCTTTGCGCTCGTTGGAACGAGTCTATTGAATTTTCACGGCGAACCACTGTTGAATAGAGCTGCTCACACTGCTGTCTCATAAAGACAAACATAATGAATATGAATTTGTGAAATGTATCCCAAATTTGACATAGAAAGAATTCTTGCTATAATAGTTTAATACGCGTTCCAATTTAGGAACGTCCCGTACAGCACGTTATTCTTCTGATTCGATAAAAAAAATCATGCGAAATATAATAATACTAGCTTTTGCAAGCGGTTTTCCGTGCGACTTGTAGGAACTATACCGCACATCCGATAGCCAATAGCTCTCCTCGATAAATTGGCTATCTAACACTGATTTTTTAAATTGTTCCAGTAGGTTCTCAAACAAAGAAATAATATAGTGTTTTCGAAAAACATCGGAACTATAAGAACTTAAATTATTTATCAAATTAAAGAAATTTTGTTGTTTTCAAGTTAATTTATAGTTAATAGGTGCAGATTACTTTTGAATTATTCGAATTGTTCTTCATCGGGATATTACGATATTCTCAAAATTCATCTCAAGAAAAAACTTCAAGCAGACGCGCAGGCGCCATCCGCATGGGGCTTAAATGGTTTTTCAGATAGTAACCGCGGAGAGAGTAAACAATTCCAACCGACTTATTAAAAAGGAAGACGTTTTGTAGCAGACCTAATGACACCGTGCATGACCAGGGCGGGATACTAATATATGTATACTGCACAAACAAAATGCAACAAAGGGACTTAAATCGTAACTTTGTCCATTCAATTACAGGTAGTTAAATAAAATAAAATTGTACAAACTTGAGATATGCCGTGTGGTTAGGGAAGAACAAGCGCAACTAAGTATAGGCGATATTTCCCCACCTAGGGGGAAAGGCCAACTAATAACACCATTCTGGATCCAATCTGTTTGTCAAGCGCAGAACCTAATTATAGCGAATAGCATAACCATTTCTGGCCTTCTATGTGCGTCCCATCATCAGCAGTGATGTTACCACGCTCTACAGATTTTACATGTGTTATTATAATAATAACCAGCATGATGTATGTACGTGTGTAGCTCCTTCCTGCTTAATTAGCGTAACCGATATATTGCCGCACTGGACAGGAGAAGTGTTGATATTGATGATGCCGCACATTGTCGCGTTGTCGGCTACACGTCGTCTGCAATTATTACCAATGCAGTTTTAATAAGCTCGTTTGCTACTTCAATTTGGTATTTCTCTACTACTGCTATTCGTAAGGAATCGTTTGAAGAGTAATTTTGTTGTACAGACGCCAGCACATCAAGCTATTACAATCTCTAAAATTTCTTTAATAGATTTTCAACTTTATTTCTTATGTTTCGGCAGTTTCGGGTAACATGATGTGCTAGCATCTGTACGTGTTCATGACACAAAGTGCGCAGCGTTTGCCAGAACAGTTACCATAGTCAATTCTACTTTGAATATGAGCGAGTATTTACCTAAGAAATACGTGTGCATGTAACACGAATGACATGTAACATATCCACGTGTGTATATGTATAGTGTTGTGTGACCTACATTATACTGCCCATTGCATTTGTTTTATCCTCTGTCCTGGTTTTTATAAACTTGACCTACTTGCGGCAATATATGGATGTTTAAATGATATAAACAGTGTACATGAATGCACTATTAAGTGGTGGAAACACGATTATGCGTATGCAGTGCAAGTGCTAGTGCATGCGACGCATTCACGGTTACGTCAAGGGTAACACGGCTGCATAATAGCGGCCATGCATTGCGTTGCTTATCTATGTTTTATTTTTTATCTAAGGCTCGCTAGTGCGACTAATCACTCAACGAAGTTTAGACGTCATTGATTTAAACATTATTATACAATACTGATCAGTAATAGAGGTTCGAATAATTTCGGTCTTGTCTTTCCAAGATGTGTCAGCATTTTTTTTAATTCTTTGTTTAAATTTCAGAAAAACTTCTGTGTCTAGCAAATTTACAACAAAAAATGCCAGGCCATAAGAGTGTATACCTAGTTGGTTCCACTGTAATCAAAGTGAACTGAATCACAGGCAACAGTTGGTTGTAGAATGATTCTCAAATCTACAGTGCATTCATAAAATTAGCTTACACGGCACGGTGGAAAGCACAAACAACCAGTTGTATATTTAAATGCAGACTAGTCAATGAGATTTAACTATTCTATTTAAGCTAAGCCTTGGCTGGAATAGATGGCAGAGCAAGGGCAGGGCTAAGCCCGCAGCCGGCACCCACCCGCCCCATTCCCCGGCCGTCCGAGGGGGAAGCATGAATGCGATTCCCTCTGACCTACTTCTCAAAATGATCATGACCCGTCCGGTTGTTTCATCTGGAGCGATAAATAATTGATGTAGTGCATCGTACCCAGTGCGAGGTACAATCAGCACACATTTGTGAAATGAAAAATAATGAACCGCTTCCATGAACACGTCAATTTATGATTACGTACATGAGACTTCAATTTCGAAACGTCAGTACAGAAATATCCGCTCAGGAACGATCGTTAACTTCTCGTTGTCTAAATCCCCCTGACCCAGTTTCGTATAAACTTGGCCCATATTCACGTCGACCCCAGAGTGCCCCAGACGTTACTCACAACGATGTTATTATAAAATAACTAACGTGGATTTGACCACAGTCCAGTATTGAGTGAATTATGGAATTAATACATGCTTTGTTCAGACAATAATAGCAAAGGGAGTTTTATATTTAAGGGTGCAAATGCAGTAAAAAATAAAATGATTGCTCAACACCAATAACAGCACGTCCTATTAATAGCAAGTTACGAAGAGAAATAATTAAATTGATTCACTATGTATTTTGCGTGGCCTACTTTAATTTTATCCTGTTCTCTACCAGGAAAGCTGTAAATAAAAACTGAGTTACGTAGACCTACTGTTCCTCTTCGTTGATTTTTCTCTTTTCCTTTATCTATTACGAAATAACAATAAAAGCTAGCATTTGAACAACCGAGATATTTCTTTTTCATCTTTATGTTACCTGTCTTTCAGTAATAACATTTAATTAAAATCACTTTTTTCCGGCTCGGCTACTTGCAATGACAAGGCCAGATTGTTCCTTTTTTCTAAAACAATGACAAAAACAATGCAGCCTTACGTAGAAAGGTCAACTTTAAAACAATAGTAAAATTAAATAGTTAAGATCGATTGATACTATTGAATTACTTGTTTCACGGGTAGTCTTAAAATAAAACTAGAAAATCCTTGGCACAGTCGTCCAATGCAACGCAGAAATGTGCAGGAAGTGCATAATCATTTTCTAGTGTGGTGATAATAATGTTGCTGCTCCAACCTTCTTTTTCTCAATATCTTGCCTATAAACCACATCACATTGGATGATGGTAACTTTTAATCAGGTAAGATAACATATTCTTAGCTGGAAACTAAAATTTTAGTGACCAGCTTTTTAAAAGCTTTCGTGCATAGGCCAGTGAAGTACGTGTAGCAAGTATAACAGTAAACGATTAGTAATCAATTTATGTTTCAAAGACTCTGACTCGGTCTGGATATAAAATCATCTTATAAGGAAAAATCTATTACTGTGTTGCAGAAACTGTGTCGAGGACGTCAAAGTTAACTTGAAAAGAGATCGATCTTAATGCATATTTGAAAGCTGTACTGCTGTCCTCAAATTGGTTTAAATACTCAGCTAATGACATTCCTGCTTGAGTAGGTTAATGTTGAGAATTATTAAACACTAACTGCCCGCCTGGCTTCGCAAGGGGTAATTTTTCAGTAACTTTCTGTCATACCATACTTATTCTAGGAAACACTACAGAAAAGTAAAAGTCCAATTTGGTGCAGTTCTCTGATTATTTTTTATTTTTTAATTCAAGTCGTTGGCGGACGGAATAGCGGAGATTTTTTCTAGTATTAAGTTTTGTAATATCGTTATATCTCTTCAATTAAACAATGTATCGCGAAAATATAACTTATAGTGTACGTAAGTATTTTCGGTTAGTATTTAGGGATGGATGATAATAAAATGTTACTTCAACAATCGATGCAATAATGTAATTATACAACGAATATGACCTATATACTGTACTTAGGTGTCGCTCCATTCTACTCTTAACGGTCACAGCTTTCTAGAAATATTTCTTGTTACAACTCTCCCCTATCACAATGCTCCTAGGTCTACTCACTACTTCAATAGGCATGCGCTCAACTTTATACTTAACTGAACTATGAACAATGATGATCGTTATAAATTCCCTGCGATATACGATATTCCTTGATGTTCCGCCTACAGCTTTGTTGACCTATTATACCGAGTATCGGCATAACCCACTTAAAGTTTTCTGTTAAAGCTTACGGCATTGTATTTCAATTACAGAGAATCTGGGATTCTTGCTAGTTGTTATGTATTAAGTTTTGTTTTGTATGAGCTCCCCTATAAAGTATGTACATTTGTATTATAAAGGCATTTTGTCCACTTAGGTTATATTCTGCCTAGAAACTGAATACAAAATTTCTTATGAACTTTATTTAGCATGTACTGAAGTATCAAATATCACGTGTCAAGGGCAAGCAGTAACTTAATGAAACATCTTCTCTAGGGATCTGTGTAACATGAGATGCGTAGATCATCATATCTGATTAATTGAGATTGTTTATCCGTGCTGACTAATTTACGTTGTCAATCTCCGTAATAATACAATGTCACAAACTCGATTTATCAGCTGCGATGTTAGGTTATTTGTGTATCTTGTCGGCACACTGATAAAAAAATACTAGGCACGTAACAGCAGCTTCCATTGCAGTGTGGGATATATTGGATTCAGTGTAGATAAAAATATCCATTGAACTGCAAACATCGTTGTCTTCAAGTTATTATAAAAAAAGGATCACATAGTATATTTAATTATCAAGTCAAGTGTATCGTTAGGAATACAACTTTACGTTCTCGAAAGTGAGTGTTAAACCCGTTAAGCCATACTCATTAAAATTTGGTTGAAAGATTGAATTAATCATATGGTTGGCTCCGCGCAAGCTGTGACGATTGAGTTACTTCTAATAAGTCACGCATTACTATTTCCAGTGAAGATGACTGACTAATATTTTATTTATTTAAAATTAATTGCCAAATACATATTCAGCAAGGTTGAAGTAACTATGTAGATTTTACCTTTCAACTGTGTGCAATACAAGCCACCTTGACACAGAAATGTTTCGTCAATTAATAGAAATTGAGATTTATTTTTGTTGGTGAATTGAATTAATGTTTAATAACAGATATGAATGTAGTTGTATACTCAAGGTTGAGAACAACAACGCAACTTTATAAGGTCTTCAATTTGGCAGAATTCGTGTAAATGGGTTTTGAGTTTTGTATGATGCAATTTGGAGTAGATATTTACCTAATGCTAGCAGTATTCTTTGAACTAAATTACAGAACGGTTAGTGATGCAGTGCTACATTATTTTTGACGTATTATTTGATGCTTGTCTTTTTTAACAATACAATATTAACATTATCAGTACATATACGTGAAATATTTAATATAGCTATGCAGTTACATTAACACACTTTAGAGGTTATAACGATCTTCATCATATTTTTTTGAATACCTACATTTTATAATTAAATGGTACTTTATCGGCTAGAGTGCAAGCATTTGTGGAGTGAGCTGCACGCCTAACTCGGGACTGCATTTACTATGAGCTAAGTTTATCAGTGTACCTACATACACATAAGATTACATGTAGGTAGGACGCATCGACCTCGTCAGACCAAAAGCAGTACCACTGTCACTGGGTAAGTGTGTCAGTGTGCCAGTAGGGCGCGCGTCATCCGCGACCATGCCCCCCTCCCCTCGCTCGCACGCCCCCCTCTCCCGCCATCCAAGGTCCTGAGAGACTGCAGCTAACATTATTTAACAAATCAACAATTTCTAAATAAGGTAAAGGGAAACAGGTTATATGAAACCCAACATCACGATTTTTCAAGAACTTTATTCCATCATTTTATCCTGTTTAATTTTGTTAACAATCAGGACATGAAATTCTGAAAGTTACATATAGTTCCAAACTTATAAAGGCAAAAACAGTAACATCAAATAATATTTCAGTCTTAAGAGATAAGTATGCGCAATGATCTCTTTCGTTTGAAATACTAATGTGATACGTCCTAACTCCCAAGACGTGTTAGTATGGCGGATACAAAATGGCACATAATAATAGGGGCATAACCATTACCAAGAACATATCCTGATAGCGATGATTAATACGGAACAAACGTCGACGCGGATACGTTCTCGTGCAGTGTCAACTCTTTAGTCTTACTCAGAACCTGTACTTGATTTAAGTTTTTGCAGTAAACTATTTTAAACTTCCCCCACGGTGTAATAAGAACCCCTACAAAAAGCTACGGTAGGGTTTGAGGCTAGATATAAAACTTTCTTTAATGTTTCACAATTTTAAAAAAAGCTAAAGTAATTTTGGGTTTTTCGTTATGACAAAATTCCTCTGTGATTCAAAAACTTTTCCTTTTGAGAGGAATTGCGAAATTAATTACGTAACTTGGTAGTTTTCGTATCCGTAATTTCATAGTTCTTTGCTTAAACGTGACATTTTGCCAAAGACAAAAAAATATTTGCTATGTTCTTCAATATTTATTTTTATAATCAATATCTTACAACACCCATATCTACACATGATGCTCTATATTTACAACTGATGATAAAGAGTAAGGAACTTGATTTTCATGAGATTATTTTCTGTGCGGCCACCTGGAAAAAAAAGTACGTTTTAAAAATAATATTTAAAAAAGAAATGTTATTTAATTTTATAACTATGTTTAAAACTACATTTCGGAACGAATTCTAACACGATGTATTAGCAGGGGAGCCCTAGAAGGAAATTTGGGAGTGGGAACAAATAAGAGAATGCATGCGTCCTGCTGAGTACCTCTACCAGAAAATGAGTTCGCGTTAAATAAGAATAAAAATGGAAAGCTTCAAATCATGGCTCTGATGGTTAAATACGAGCTAAACAAACCTTTAGTTACAGCATTCTTAAACCCACATTCCTTCCGAATTCCTCCGAACTTCGTGAATACATGTATATTTTTATCTCTCCTGATTGCCACGCCCGAGTTTCTACCAACTAAGCATCATTGTCTCCTCTACTACATCTACAGTGTCTGATATCCCTGCCCCTGTTAACGAAACAGCTAACTCGTAGAAAGGAGAAGCCGATCTTGATGAAACATCTTTAAAAACCACCGGTGAAAAGCAGGCGTTCTTTCAAGTTAAAAGCGCATCCGAATGGGTTCACTCGTTTAAAACGCACGGAAAGACAGACAGATAAATAGTGGTTAAACATAACACCCCTCTTTCTGTGAAGGGTTTAAAAATGATGAATACTTGCTAACAGTTAACTGGGAAACATCCTGGCATCTGATTCTTGAGAATATAAATGTTTTCTCTCACGTTGACACAAAATAATGATTTTATTTATTTGACAGATTTTGCCAGCATTATCATACTACTACTAAGGTAATATGGAACTCAGAAGTCTTAATTTGCATACTCAAACATTTTCAGTATAATACACGTGACGATATGCTTGAGCGTTCACCTTCACCTAATATTTTTATTAATAATAAGAGGTTCGATAAGAGAAGTGCACGCTAAGTTACCGCCGTACGAATGCCTATTAGTGACGTATGGACCGACACAATGATGACGCTAGGGAAACGAAAGAGCGTGACCTACACACGCACTTACTCCAACATATCTTTACTGATATAACTAATGTCTGGATAGTAAAATACTTGATAAAAATGCAATTACATTGTGGCTACTTACAGAGAAGCCTTCCATACAGAACTATTAATTAATGCCCTCTCTCAAGTGATTCCCTATTGAATGGTGACCTGCCTTATCAAAGAACAAGGCTAGAAGCCTCAATCATATTTCAATTTATATTGGAATTGATAACACAGCAGTCTTATTGATGTACCTAACTTATATTAAATTGCTACCCTCGGCATCGCAGCAAATTACAAATCGATGCAAAAAACTTCAGGTGGAATATCGCTCGCCAATTACTGTTGACGTCTTACATTTATTATGAACTGTTTTCAGTGCCTTTTCTTGCAATCCGAGGAATAATTTTATTATATTATGTATGCCTAGTATTAAAAAATATGCCTACATACTGCAATTAGAAACAATAACTGATGCTAACTGCTTGGGGCTACGTTAGGCAGTCAATGCCATCTATATAGAATTTAAGAGTATATTAAGAAATATTTGACGGCGTTTGGGCGCGTCAAATTGAATATTGAAGGCGCGCAGACAAATTAGATATGATTTATGGACCTAAATTTTAATTTTGACTGTGATCAATAGCATTTCATTTGGTGTCATAATTTTGTATAGGCCGTTCGTTCATAGATAGATAAAAATAATTTTCATTAAAGATTATAGGATGAAAAACAAACTGGCATTTTATAGGTAGAGGCACAATACCTGCTACAATTGTCTCGCTGCATATTACGAGAAAGTAAATCATTATTCGACAAATGTATCATGCAATACTTATGTTGATTCTAAATTGCCAGCACAGAATTGGTACGTACAGAGTCCATACATAACATTTGGTTACGGACTCGGCAATCCGCGTGCTGTTGCCACATGGCGCATGTTGGTTCGCGCAGATCTTTCGACATCGTGCGACTTCAAAGCATGTGACAGTGTGACGATGTCGGATGCCGCAATGCTGGAAGAGCCTGCTCCTTAAAATACTTCTGTATTACAATAGATTTTCTCACAGGTATTATCGTAACTTGAATGCCTATGTGAGCCTGCTTTTTTGATAATTTTCCACAATATTTTAAAAGGCGATCGTGCCAAACCAATAATTTGCGATAAAAAAGGATGTTTTCTTTGAACACATTAATAACACCACGCAGCAAGTACATGTTATACACTTATGCGCTCTACGTAAGCACCTAATTATTACGAAGAGATATTGATAGCAATGAATACGACAATTGATTGAACCTCAGGCCATTTCTCTGAATTGGTTTTGTCAAACGACTCAAGTGCTGCATCCTGATTTAAAATTCTTATAATAATTACCTCTGCAGACAGCGTGAACTTTAAAGGCACATGTTCCATGAACTGAAAATTGTTTATATTTCATATTCATTATTATGACTGAATGAAAAGTATTGAATCCATTACATAGAAAATACAACAGCGAATCTTATTTTAAATTTATAAAACCTTCCAGCAATTTTAAGAGTTTTAATATGGCGAACGACGGCGACGTGGGCTGTGCGCGTGCGTTTCTTTTCCATTTCGAAGGTTACTTGATTGTGCAAGACTTGACTCCGCGGTGCAACCAGCATATCCGAAGAACAAAGGATTTTGGTAACACGTCACTTGACGTTCGCATTAAGTGCGCACATGCGACTATGGATAAAATTTATGTTATAGTAAAAGAAACTAAAATATTATTTCAATGAAAAAGACTCGCATTTCTACTGGTTTGGGGGAAATTGCGCAATATTATTAATCGCTTACACCCACCTGTTTATTGTAGACCGTATGATTCGAAACCTGATGAAGATTTCTGTATCTTAGGAACACATAAAATCACAAAAAAAAATAAGAATCTACCAAGGCGCTTACAACTGTTGCCCTTTGGCGAAATTGAATATCAATTTATCTTGATAAGTGGGACACAGCGCGGAGGCATGTTGCAATCCGCGCACCAATGAATGTGTTATGTGAGGACGTCACTCTTGTCTCGCTACAAAGTCTACCCAAATGGGCTGGGAGATATGTTTTTTATGTGCTACATTCACAAACCCTAAAAAGGCGTTGTTAGGTTTCGTCTTGGCAGTGACATCGACATTGGGTACCTATGTAACGGTCAAGTGCGAGTCGGATTTGCGCACAAAGGTTTCCATATCTATAAAACGTCTGAGTCATCAATGTCTAAATTTTGTATGCCTAAAAGTAACTAATATCTATACTCACTACTCTGTGAATATTACAAGCATCTAAACGATGTTGTTATCAATATCGAGTAAAAAATCACGTGGTGCCTTAAAAAACTATAGTTTTCAGTATTTGTTACTATGTTCAGCAGCAACAGAAACACATTATCCTTCAGCTTCTTTTGATTTTTTTAATCATTTTCTGTCTAACAAACCTGGTCTTCATGATAAAAAACATGATCATCCAAATTGGCGATTCAATTTTGTTACCAATAACGGTTGTGATTCTTATTCAGATTTTACACTTTTCCACTGAAGACCCAAATATTTTTAGATATTTAAATGACTCTGATCTATTTCTTGGTAAATTCTATTTAGGTTTGTGTTTAAAAATACCTCTAATTAAATCCTTTTGTGATAATTATATTTAAGTTTCCAAACAATTGACATTGTATTCGTCCATTAGCATTTTCTGATACTGACGTGTGATTTACCCAATCACTTAAAATATTGACCTTGCAAAGTTAGGCAACCCTACATAGAACTCATATCACGTATTCAATATTTTGATCAGTACGTTTGTTTGTAGACCCGTATGTTAGTAAACTGCTGTTATGGTATGATATTTTTAAATAAGGATCGATCCTTCTGCTGTTTGAAGTCTTATAGATCTTACAGGAGTAAAATCGCCGGTATGTAGTACTGCAAATCTTATCTTTTTTATTTTCGTTTTTTTTCCGAATTCTGATAAATCGGACGTTGTAGGTATACCTTCAAATTGCAATAAATATCTAAAAGCTGTATTTTTACAGCAAATTTGATATACTTGTCTTCCTATATGGACGCCATGATGGTAAAATTTTTCTTCTAATTTATCAAAATTGGTGGTTTCAGGCAAATAATTCGATATGCGTTGTTTCCTTACAACCCGCGCAACCGTTTCTACAGCCAACCTTGTGCCACTTCCACATATACAGCTCATTTATACATAATTATGTATTTATGTATCTGTTCTACAGTGGTGCAATTCCTTAAAAGAATAAATACAAAATGCTTTTTTTTGGAATTTCATTAAGTTCATAAAATTATGCATCGTTAGAATACATACCTACATAATTAAGTCTTACGGCCAAGCACTGAAACATCACTAAATTTTCAGTGTTGCTCTAACATCGTTCTGTCAATGTTACACATACGTAAATTACTGGGACGGAAAGACTTAAAAGTTAGTAAGACTTAAATGTTAGTAAGACTTAAAAGTTAAGTGACGTTTCAGTACTTCGAGGATACTCTGTTCTAACATAAGACGTTAGCAAATAACTTGACCTTGAATTGTTTATTATTAACTGATTAATACATTCATGTCTCATTTTGACGATTATGTTTCAGCTTTTTTACTATCCACTCACATTAAATTAGGTAATAAGTTTAAAAAAAAAATTGAATAGTTCTCTGCAATTAGGACTGCACCTATCCCGATTCTAGTAGCACTACAGACAAGTAACTAGGTTGCTTTTTACTATGATCCGAGGATATCCGCAGTAAATTTTCTATCATGTGTGAACTTATCTGTCAACAACAAACCTTCGTACGCCATTTCAAAGCTACATAAAATCGATAGAGTTCCATGTAAAGAAGAACCTTCAACATTTCGTATATTATCGTTTGAGTGGTTTTTAAAGTGTCTAATTTGTTAACGATTGCATTGTAGAAAGCAAGGTTACACTAGCAGTGGAACTCACGTAGGTGTTTGACGTTGGACGCCAATTAACAGCTGTCTATAGGCGTCAATGCGTGTTCATTATGAATTAAAGTAATTACCTATATGAATGTTTCAAAAGTTAAACAACAATTGCCTACTTGACTGTCAATTACAATTTAATAAAATTCGGAATTCTAGTACAAATATTGTCAACTAAAACCTTTAATTTTTTTCTACTGATGGACTTTTATTAGGTACAACCCTACAAAAGTCATGATAAACTAAATCAGTGGTTATATGTATGAAGTATTCAAGTGACATTGTTTTCTGCGCTACAAACATCGCTGACTACCGGTCATTAGTTATATTGTTTTTTCTCTTAATACCGATCACAGTGTCATTTCCTACCTTGACGTTGGCAAAATCTTCGAATACTAACGAAGGAGCCATAAACATTAAAAAAAAGTGACATTGATATATGTATTTAACAATCAAATAAAAATTTTCCGCCGCAAGCAAAGCCATGCTTAGTTCAAAGAACCAATTAGTCTACGCAATTGGTTCTGTTCAAAGGTTTATAAATATGTAAGCCTGCAGGAGGTCCCTTTCCAATGCAATCACAACTTCCTTTGAATAGGAAATTATACTAAGTTGTCAAGTACGCAAATTGAAATTACGTTTTTATTATAAAAGCAAGGAAAGCTCTGCAGGATAAATCATTGAGGTGAATTGTTATGCTTTAAAAATGCAACAGAAAAAGAAAAAAAGTAACAACGCAATATTTTAATTGACCCTTTTTTATTTTTATTTAATTATTAGGTTATTTAGATAGGCTTTTTAAACATGTGCAGGAAGTAGATTTTTTGGGACGCGAGTGAAGCCGCGGTTTTCTTTTGCTTTCATAGCGAAGATGAATATTTTCAGATAATAGTATAATATTTTGTTTGGAACCGTGGCGTATAGTCTATGTGTGCGTGGTCCCCACTCCAGTGCGCGGGCGCCGCATCACTTGAGTATTTTGTAATAACGCTAAAATCGTGGTAACCAGGCCAAGGCTCCGCTTATTTACATGTATGTGAGAAATAACGTTCTCACTATTCATAAATACATATCGTATGTAGATACAGAATAAATGTATATATTTTGAATCGGATTACAAAAACGTAGCAATTACTTTTGTTTTGTGATTCAAAAGGTAAACACATGGTGTATATGATTTACATGATTTCAGCTTGATATTAATCGATTTCCCAAAGAAGAGGAGGTCCTGGCTATTTTCACTAAGATCAGCCAGCTGAGCAGGACATATAGTGCAGAAACATTTGCGCACACATAGGTGCACTTTTTAGTTAGTTACTCTAATAGAAGATTAGGACGCCAATCTGAAACGACCGTAGAAAGATCAGGCGTTGGACCGACATCTTTTCTTAAATCCAACAAAGCGATTTCGAGTTTTTGAGTTCCGAATAGAGAGTAAATTGATTTTTTTTTTTATTTCAATATTTGTCAACATTTATCAAACATTAACAATATTTCATCCTTCCACAAAACCTCAAATATATTCAATAGAATGCGAAGTTAAAAAAGTAAAAATAGTTTTAAAAAATCCCTGAAACCTCTTAGGCCTCCTCTTCTAGCGAAACAATTGTTAAACAAACATTCTATATTAATATCAAAATAGCGATAAATTGTATGCGATTATCTATTTAAAGTTTGATAACAAACAATGTATAAAAATAAATGTTTATCTGAATATGTTATACCGAGCGCTGTAATGTGTCTATGTGTTGTTTGCGTGTGTTGTATTTGCGCTCGCGCTGCGCATGTGTGCCACATTCGCTCGCGCCGCGTATCGTCGACGCGAGCTTTGATAAAAAAGTGGGTCACCGCCTAATTATGCTTAATGTCGTGCCAAGTTATGCGTATCGCTTCTGATGCATTTATGCTAATGCATGCTGCTGGGTGATTGTATTCCAGCACTGCATTCAACGCTTACGATTCACAATAATAATGACATCAGTTGAGCCTATTTATTTATAAAGGAGTGGCGTGAATGTACATGCTTTAGTACACGGAAGTTAAAATTATTTAAAGCATTAATTATTATTAAGTTTCTATTGAAGGGTGAATATTTTGTCTCCTTTTATATTGGTACATAGCTTTTTAGGCGAGGAACATAATATTTATAATATGAGATATTATATTAGGAATAAACTCAAACGTTGAGATTATTTTAGTTTTGGATAACGTTATTTATTTGGTAAAAAAATTCTAGTCCGCCAGGATATCATTATTTCATTGCCCCAGAAGGAAGACAAACACAAAGGCAGGCAAAGCGGTTGAAGGTACAGCTTAATGTTTTGCCAGTCCGCGACAAGTGCATGAACACATATTGACAGACAAGTTACGAAAGTATTGAATATGCGAAAGGAAAAACCCAGAAAATAATATATAAAACCGCTAATTTAGTACCTAATAATTGTTCCGTGTTCCTACAAATCGCAGAACTTGCTGACCTTTAAGGTACTTACAGAAAAGGAAAAGTTGTATTATGTACAAAATAATGTAGTTTATAAGGAGAAATTTAAAACTAAATCGTAGTAGAAAATTATACAGAAAATCCTTTAACTTCCTAACATGCGTTACCAAATCACAAAAAGGAATCGTTCAAAAGAGTTTGTAAACGACGGAGTCACGCGCGAAAATCGTAAAAAGAAACCTTCTCTAGTTTGAGAAATCGGTGAAAATATAAATCTGCTAGATAAGCACCCACTTCTAGAAGCGAGTAGGTCAGTCAGACTAGCTAGAGAATCAATTTCTCGGAAAATGCAACTGCACAGTTTGCTTGATATTCAGAAATGAATATGTAACGAGCTAACTTAAATGTCGCAAGGCAACAATAGAGTAGAAATAAGGTTTAATACCTTAGAGGATTGTACCGCTGTACCATAAGCAGAGCAACGTGCTATGCTGCTGTAAAGTTGTCACAGTACGCATCTAGTTTTCGTCTTCTAGATTTTTCTTGACGTCAAAATTTTAATACAATTTTATCGAAATATTCAGTGTTGTTAATTTAGACATCAAATAGTGATTGAATAACACAAAAAAAAATTAAGCCTACTTTGTACTAGTGAAGTTATCAGGGTCAAACGTCAGTTTTGTAAAATGTAATTAGGACTAAAATTGTAAACCATTTAACTATCCAATTTGAATGTATAGCAATTCTAAGATGTTGAGGACTTACAGTGTATGCCTCACCCCATCCTCAAGGTAGTGTACTTGGCGCATTTTCTTTGATGTGGTTTTCTCGATAAGCTTTCTCAAAATATTTTATTTTTGACCAAACTATGAGTCAACATTTTTTTTTAATACTTAGCCTATTTTTAAAATTCATTGTACATAAACAGTATACAATAGGTTCCTGTTCTTCGACTCGCCGGGTAAAAATAAACTATCCTTACCTGTTGACGTTTTGTCCTATATATTACCAAGTCTTGAGACATCAAGTGACGTAAGTGAAATGCGCAAATAAGTAGAATTCCCGTTTCACATCTTGTTACAGTAATTCATATCTAACGGTTCCATCGAAGAGACGGGGCGTGCTAAATATACATCTCTTTCAAATTTTGTCCTATATTACACAACGGTTTTTGCTTTCTTATTACGGCGATTTTATCCGACAAAACTGAAAAATATTTTTATCTGTTTCTAAATCTTAAATACCAAACCTCTTCTGATCAACTGTTGATGGAACTTCTTGTGCAGCATTATGAACTTATGACATTTCGAAATGAAAGTATTATATATGCTCTCGAACTGAGAGAGAACCACCTTCTTTTTAGGAAGTCGGTTAAAAAGAGATGACTTAATACAAACATCAAAAAACGTAACATTCAGGAAATAAGAATAATAATCTAAACTGTTTGTGATTTCTCGATGAGCATTTCCCGTTGTAAACTTATTGTTTGGTATTGTTTCATTTCAATCCCCCTAGAAATAGGAGTCCCGCTGGGCTCCATCGAGCTTATTGACAGTTAATCATTCAGTCAATCAGAATCCGTCGTTTTTCTGCAAATATTAGATTTTTTAGCGTTGTGATTGAATAGCCTCGTGATCCTCGGGATCATTTTATTCAAAAACGCACTGGTTTCACACATTCTCTAATACAATATTGGAAATATCGAATATGTTTCCTGGGACATAAATGTATTGAGTAATTTTATAAACGATATTTTACCCATTTGCTAAATCGCAATTTTTTCAAATTGCCTAGTAAATGCATACACTTCCTAGACTGAAACTTTTGCGATAACATATCGATGTCAATCTAGTTAGTTGCTGGCCCTGATTGTATCCTTGCATCGGGGTGCGGCCATGACGCTACTGGTTATTTCCCTGGGCACTTACTATAAACCATGTAGGTGATTATTTTAATTAGCTAATAATAATTATGTCTAAAACAAATCAGGTAGATAAACGAACGATCCTCTAGTATATATTTAATATCTTAATTTATGTGTGAATATCTTGTGAGCACTTGCATAAATTTAAACTTTTTACGGAGATTTAATGGGATCTACAAGAAACCAATTCTTATTATAAATTATCATATCGATTAGTAGTAATAAACGATAAGTTAGTAAATATTAATAACCTTGTAATTCTACATATGTATAAGTTGAAGAGTGATTCGTGACACCGATGCACAGGTTCCTAAGGACACTGGCACCTGATGATGAGAATAAGGTAGAATACATGTAACAAAAGCAGATGGCACTCGCTAACTCACTTACACAGCACGGGGGAACTAGTCGCAAAAATTTCGACGGGTCATAAAGGGCTGATAGGCGGGGATATCTCGGTAGACCAAAACGCAGATCACATGGTCCCTACGGGTCCACTCTATTACCGTCCCATTCGCCACAAACCACGAGGCATTCAGAGTCTGAGCAGATCTACTAACTTTGCTCTAACGGCTCCACTCTAGATGCCTATAAAGCAAAACCAGCCAGGGGCGGGAAACTTGTGCCCTGTCTTTGTTCTCTCCGACTAGCCGGAGGAGTGGGACAGCATCCTCTCTGGCTCGAAGCTCTATGCCATCTGCCTCAGATGTCCTGTGGGATAATTTATTTTTTATAAAATCGTAAGCAGAGAACACAAATTATTACCTAAGCGTGAACAAACTTAACGCGTTATTCAAAAAAAATGCCTCGCGGTATCACTTTACTGTTTTACACTAGTAGGTACTTATTACCCTTATACTTTAACTACAACAGTTAAGTTCTGTACCCAATTTTATAGTCGCTTTTTTCAAAAAGAAAGCTTCTTTCAAAATTTTACTATTAAGACACGTTACAATTATAGACATCCTTTGTATATTGTAGAAGGTCTGACAGTTATTCAGAACACAATGGATGAAGTTTTATTTTCTTAGTCTTTTGTCTTCCAGTATTTATCTGTTTCAACTTGCCGACTAATTTAGAGTAGAAAGAAGGCTTTTGCTTTGACATAACTTTGATTTTACTTGTAGTTTCTTAATTTGACGGACTATATGAGTGGGCATTTTTGGTAGGAATTTTATTCGTGATAAAAAAATAATTTATGGTTGTTCGTAAGGGTCGACAGTTAATTTTGTCTATTTTTTTTTTTTTTAGTGTAGTGTTTTTCTAAAGTTATATTATAAATATGTATTATGTCCTGAGTTTACTAAATAGCTTTAACTTTCGTATCAGAAAACGATATACGACGCATTTCTGTGCAACGGTTTTTAGACAACCATATGACAAGATCAAAATATCGTTTCTAATGACTCTACTCTAGTTGTCATTTCTTTTACGTATCGTATTGTTTACGTACTATAGTTTATTTTCAAATTCCGTCTTCTAAAACGTAGGTTTTTCTTGAAATTGGAGCAGAAAATTATTCGGTCTTACCACATGATAACATAGAATTAGCATTTTCGAATTCAAAATGGCTAAACTGAAGAAATATATTTCTGTCAATCAACATTCAACCTTTTTGTCTATCTTAAAGTTAAATGATTGCGAAATGTATCCGAAATGAAGTGAAATCGTCTCATCTCAGAATCAGGTCGCCCGTTTCTTTGCAACTATTGGGTTGGGTAACCTAATTTGTTATTCCAACCATCTGTATATTGGAGCACATTATTATAACTACCTACGTGTGTTTACCGGGTAATAGACAGTAATGTCTTATATTGTGGGAATCAATTACTTCAGTTTTGTTTGATTATTCTTAAGATTTATAACTCGACTTAAAAGGGATTTGTGGAATCTTGCAAAGCTTTCAAGACAGTTCGTGTTGGCATTCTGTAATTGCCTCCTGTGTATTGTTCATATAAGTCAATGTTTACTGTCGTTTCATCGGCTGTAAAAAAAGCATAGGCTGCTAGGGCTGTGACGGGATAAATATAGGATAAGAAAGGGGTGCTCTTTATCTCAACGAAAAACCAACATGGCCAGTCGTATTCGGTTAGGATGTTTATGCTGTTTCACAATTGTAAAGACTTCTTTACGCGCATCTAAGAATAACAATCAATAAAAAATAATTTCATTATTTTAGAATATTTCCGATTTTTTAACCCACTTCCCAAAAATGGGGAGGTTCTCAATTCGGCTCTATGAGTAGACTCCCAGTTAGTTCTACAGACTTCTGTTCGTACTTCTATCCTCAGTGCACCCTGTTACCAACTTTTCCCTTAACCTCATCAAGGTACGGTTCGTGCCAAACTTAATAGCAGCTCGATACTGCCGTAGTGATTGTAGAAAACATTTTTAGGTACCTATCAGTAGGTCGGAGCGCTGCGCGAGGGTTATGGCCACGTGCGCGTATTCATACTTAGAATTTAGTTGCCGCCACTGTGTTTAGCGAAATGTGTACCCGATATTCATATATAAAAATGGCGTTTTGTATATCGTCTTATTTTATTGAGGTGTACAATTGCCACAAATTAAACGAAATGGTACAACAAGTTTATGACTATTTTGGGTAAACGCTGTAGCAATAAGCAATTAATGTAACTAGGTTATCCACTGAGGTATAAGGAACAAGTGTGGCTAGGGAATATAAAAACTGCGCTCGTTTATGATCAAGCAACACAGAGCATGCGCGAAACTCTTGTGGGTGACATTCAAAGAGTGCACGCCCTTCCAGACCAGACATTGAATAATTTAAGCCTATGTTGTGTTCTGGTGTAATGTCATGAAAAAGAGAAACTTTTCCAAAATACCAAGTGTATCGATGCAATTGGGTGTTATGCACAAAAGCACTAAATTCATAGTGTAATTTGTTCTAGTTTATTAAACACGTGGTGATGCAAAGGTGATTTCAAAAGCTTATTCAATAATAGGTGTAACCGGTAGTTACGATGGTATATAATACTTTGTCTAACCTGATAAAGGCCTATCCGTGCCGTGTCAGGGACGGAGCAGGAACGTTCGTTTGTTCGTACATTCAGGAAAGCTCCGTTGCCAAGCAATTTTTCGTTGACAATGTACATATGAGGCGATATTTTGTCTCCTGACAAAACTGCGTTCCTGTCTCATCCCTGATACTGCACTTATCTGGTAACCTTAAAACTATACTCTAGGCTCCTACCTTTGTTCATACTAAATTTCCATCGGTCTTTTAGATTCTGGATAAAAGGAGAAAACTTAACAAACATGAACATGCATACATATAACATCTGTAAAGATTTATCACAAATAAAACATGGTGAACTGACCTATGTCACATTATATTTAACCAGCTCCCGCCAGCGGCTTCACCTGCGTCCCGTGGGAATTGTAGCTGGATGACCTCCATCAGTGAGATATCCAGCTCCTTAATCATTATTTTTCAAATCTGCTCAGTTATTCCCGAAATTAACGCATTCAAGCAGACAAACAACCTCTTTGGCTTTATAATATTAGTCTAGATTACATCACCTACTTTTCTTAAGATATTCATGTTCCACAACGTCGATATTCTTCTGAATCTACTTAGCGTAAAGATTTAAAATTTTACGTGGTTGATTTTATTCTAGACATGAAAATCCATTTCATAGTATGGGAAATACCAAAATCAATTGTTGTGGTTATAACTTGGCAACTGTAGCTTATTGTGAAAAGCTCTTTTTCAACATCTGTACTTAATATAAATAACAACTGTACCTTTAGCTGTAAAAAAGAGATAATAAAAATACCATGTGTGGAGCATGCGAGTTCAATGAATACCTCAACAGATTTTAAATACATAAATATCCACTAGTATTGGAATCTAATAAATATGTATTCAGGGTTGTAGTTTAAACGTATATTGTACTTGAATCACGAAGCGTGCACGTAATTCCAGGAACGAGAATGTTATCATTGACCTAGTGACCCAATGCACTTGGCTTCGAAACCCAAATGTTGCCCCCATTTACGTGACTCCCCCCACCTCAACCTCATTACCCCAACCAACCCCCAACGCCTACTTTAAATTTCTCATACCCTTTTATATTTGGTTCGTAAATATTTTATATAATATGGACATATTTTTAAACAGTACTAACAAAAAGGGTTCCTTAGAGTTCTATGGTTCAAGGGATCCATAATTCCACCTCCTTGCAAGATAAGTGTTCCATGGACCAGTCTCCCAACTGCGATTGTTAAATTGGCTCCTGTCTTTGCAATTCGTTAATTAAGATTTTCCATGAACGCGGACTGTTTGTTTTTAAATAATATTTTTGTACTCTTATTTTTTTTCTATATTAATTAATGTTTATTTCTCTAAAATCATAGGACTGGATCCTAACTATAATAAAGACTAAGATGGGAATAATATTTTTTTACACTTACTGCAAAACTGACGGCGGCAGATGCATTAAATATACATTATAGTTATTTTAATATAAATTAAAAATAGGCTTTACTCCGTAGAAGTCTAAAATTAAAATACATATGAACGATAAATACACGAAACTATGCCGGTCTTAATGCATATAGAAGCCTACTCAACTATACTCTATAAACTGAAATTAAACACATGTCACAAAGCTCTATGAAAATTTGCTTTCTAGAACTAGATCCGGTCTGAATCATACTTGCCTGCCTGCAAATAACGTGGTTTTGCAGTGGTAAATTAATCTAAGACATGAAATTTCTAGAGCATACTAATGTCAATAAGCAAAAAACTATGTTCGACGTTTAAAAAGAAAATATTGCTGCCACACTGCTCGAGAGCAGCATTGCCGTAGATCTGTACGATAATGATCAGCAGGATATTATCGATCAATATATCAGCTCAGCCTACTAAGTCTACTGTCGCTTAAAGCCTACTAAAATTCCGCCACAACGCCTAATCTTCCGAAAGAAATGACAAAAATTAGTATTAAAAAGTTCTCATAGATAAACGGGTTATAGCAGCAAATCGCGTTGACACACTAATGCCGGGTATAGCAATGTTATTACCGCGGTATTACGATGCGTTACATCAACATGCGTCATCGGCCAGAGAAAGTGTGACGTCAGTTGCGCGCATGAAGAAAGCATTGCGCGTGCGACTCTGCGAGCACTCTTGCTTTCGTACGAGGCCGAGGCGTCTGTGCGATAGCGAAAACGGCATACTTCGGGTATACCTACCTTGCCGTTGCTTTTCATCCGGTATTCAGGTCTTGATTATGAAATCGAAACTATTGAGTCATTGTGGCTTATTATGCACGATTTGTTGTTTTATGTTTGTGAAGACGTAGATGCTATATTATTTATGAAATTTGTTTAACTTGAAAAGCAAAATTGGAGACTCTTGCTTGTAATGAAGTTTCAGTACATTTTCATCAAAGCATGACATGCTTTTGATGAGATGTCATGACAATTCCTCAATAGTTTTTGGGACATTCTTTTCTTTCTTCATTGCACGTTATTTTATCTATAGGATCCCAAGGGTGGACTTCACACCGATATCATTCATAAGCTTGTAAGAGAGCTAACCGAGTTGCTAGTACAGTCAGGCGTCGTCCGTTTGCGATGTGTTTAGTGCTGTAGAACACGTCGAATCAAATTACATTGCGAATACAAGGCTGTCACAGACAGTCACTCGTTCGTGACCTGTTGACTGATTTTAACAAAATCCAGGTCAAGATCTTTATTTCGCTTTTGATATTGAAAGGCTATCGTTATGACTCGAAAATTACAGACCTACGTAGGTAGGTATATTTCGAATACGTTATTCCTTATTCAAAAATCTTCATCTCATAGGTAATGCGCCACTGTGTTTCATCTCTTACAATCTGTACTATTGTAATTTGGGGTAAGTATATTCTATTTTAGTGGACCCGTCACTTGAACTCATTTTCTTCCATTTTATGGTTTGTGTGATTGTAGCATTCATCATTCTTTTCATTACCAAAAACTCTCTCTCTTCTTATTTCTCATTTCTCTACATTCAGAATATTCACCTAGAAATAGATCATCCTGCTGTATGGTCGAGTAGTTATCTTTTGTTTAGGCTAAGTTAATGAAATTACGAAATAAATGAGTAATTTAAGCTTAGCAGTTGATTTATGAACTTTTTAAGACAGTTTTTTTATAATATTTACTCTAACTTTAATTTTTTTTCTTAGGTTCTAAAATAAAATTAAATGTAGCTCAATAAATATATTGAAATATACGTACTATTAGACTATTTATTATTTGAGCTTGATTAGGCATTATGAATGCATCACCGTTGGTCTTGACGTTGGATAAGCAATGATATTGGCGGTGGAGGTGTTACGCTAGTATGTATTGCTGCAGTTACGTATACGTTCAGCGAACAGAAGTCATAATCGAATGCAGTGCGAACGTAAACATTAGCTCGGTGTTCGCGGCAACCCTGCCCTGCTGCGGCACTGCGCGCAACTGGGTCAGTGGGCCGCCCCCCGCGCCGTCCTCCGCCCGCTCGGTGGCGCAACCGCGCGAACGCGCACTAACATAGACCTGGATCGCGGGAAAGTGGGTCACCGACTCACTTTCACTTATTACATGGGCTCCTAATCGTTTTCCATTGTGCGAGCGGGCAGGGGCCTGCGGGTGGCGGCGGGGCGCGCATGCGGGAGGCGCCGGCACGCGCGCCGTTGTCGCCGGCCGGCTACCCGCCAGTCGATCGCGGTACGTCTACCGAGCGGCACGCGTGCCGCTTGATGTTAACTATTCTCATTGCGATCGTAACATACCACGCGCTGTCAACACATGTTCGAACAGTAGTTATAGTTTCTTTGGTGACTGACACAGACGCTTAACGCCTGTAAACTTCTTACACCGCTCGTATAGAACAAAATGTATTGGATTTATGTGCTTCCTACAATAGTGCTTGAACAGGTGCAGCCCGCGAGCGGTAGCTAGTGTTGCGGCCAGACCGCTAGTGAACTCGGTGACTGTGTGAACGTTGTTGCGGTTGAACGCCGCCTTAGGGATTTGTAATAAACAGCCGCACTGAGCGGCCGAGCATGACGATGGACCAGCAGACAGGCCTCATGTCCCTCAATATGTCCCCATTTGATCTGAGCCCAGGCCCCGAAGGGTCTGGTTCAGGTGGGGGTCCCTCGAGTGCATCGCAACAGTACGTGCCGCAAGGCGCCGCGTATCAATGCCCCCCTGAACAACAATCTTTCGGCTATGCCAATCTGGATGCTTCATATCTGTTTCCAACAGGCGCCGGTGGCGAACCAGGCGCCTACTTGCCTGCAGCCGGCACCGTGTGCGATCAGACAGACACCAAGGATGTAATCGAAGAACTGTGTCCCGTCTGTGGGGACAAAGTCAGCGGTTACCACTACGGGCTACTGACGTGCGAGTCTTGTAAAGGCTTCTTCAAACGAACCGTTCAAAACAAGAAGGTGTACACGTGCGTCGCTGAACGAGCCTGCCACATAGACAAAACACAACGGAAACGATGCCCATTTTGCCGCTTCCAAAAGTGCCTCGATGTTGGCATGAAACTCGAAGGTGAGTTACAACTTTTTCACTACTTATTAATTACAATTCATTAGCAAAATCTTATGTACAAGTAATTTAGGTCGCCATTCGTATGATATTCTAGGGTGCGTCCACCGCAATTCTTGTCGGTCGATCGGTCGCAACTATTGGCCTAAATAGGATTACATCATTTGATTTAAACCAATTTAATACAATAAACTTTAAATAGTTGCCATCTATATTGTAACATAGAGATAAATAAATAGTATAAGAGAAGAACACGTCCTTTCCTATGCCGACCTTCACCTACTTAACAGTAGAGGTCAACCCTGTGGCGCCGCAGGGTATCTGGAACTAACGATGATAAAAGACTGAAAACAGGGAGACGGTAGATAAGTCCCACTAAATCATGTTCAACGAAATATAATATAAACTGTACAGGCGTAATTTATTTCATTAATATTTTATAACAATCATACGTGTGACCAGATAAAATTTTACTATCTGCTTATAATCGACTCTACATAGACCTGGATATGAATTATCAAGAAAACAGGGAGTAGGTATATTTTTCTTAGTTGCTACTAATGATATTAACTTAATCGTAAAAAAATGAAGACAAACATTGAATATGAATGTAGTTGCTCTTAGGAACCGAGCATTACATGAAGGATCAGATGTATAAGAATATGATGAGACTGCTAACAGAATGTATGAAAATATAACCGATTGAATTGGTGCAACAAAAACCTGGAACAGGGCAGGAAGCAGCAAAACTGAATATTGTATGTACTTATAAGTTATCCATTGTAGTACCTACTTCCTAACACTACTGATTGTTAAACAAAAACCACAGTTGTTTGGTACAAGTCATAATAGTTATCGATTTACTAAGCCCCACTTTGTCAAGGACTATTGGGTACAATATATGGGTTAAACTTCTAACAAGTTTAGATACGTATTGAACAGATCTCTGTCAAATATTATTCTAGCTGAGAATCAAATGGAAATATAAAAGAATGAGTACCAGAATGAAATTGTGTCTAGTTCATATCCATTGGCTGTGAATAGTCTGATGCAAGGGTGCGGTTACAGGTAGATGTTTTGAAGGTAATTTATACATTAACTTGTAGTTAGGCGATCGCGTGGGGCGGAGCTTGAAGTGCGGATCGTTCTAAATTTAAAACGCGCGCGGCCGCAGAGCGCCCTGACCTACTTGCGAGCGGGGCCGCGATGCGGCGCGCGCGCTTACTGTGTTAGTGCGTAATGCTACGTAAACGGGCTTGTGTGCGTGAGCCATTCGCCATTGCGCGTTTCGCCAGATGCTGTGATGTTTGCAACATCTAATAGTCTAAAATGTATGTAAGGGAACCCAGACCTTATTAAAAATTGATACTAATAAATTAGATACTCTAAAGCTTCAGGAAATTGCCTTTTGACGGACCCTTTGGAAATACTAATAAATGTTAAATACCTGATAAGGTTTTATTAATTAATCAAAAACAAAAATGAATAAATTATTATAAGAAAAACATTCTACAGCCAATTAATAATAACCATATCAAAGTTTCTTAAAAAGATAGAAAAGACCTTATAAACGAGTCCTTATTAAAGATATAACCATTAGATGAGCAGCAACGTTTTCAAATGATCATATCATTTTTTATTTGCTTTAGGAGCGTGAATCGCATAAGTAGGACAATTTACGTATTAAAGAGTAGGTCTTCCACAACGATAAAATCTGTATTTTTGGAACATTAATTTATCGCTCAACACAAGGCACACTTTTAAGGTTCCAAAAATAAATATTGATATAATTTTATAATGAAGAAGTAAAGAAGAAGAAAAACTGAATCTTATTACAAACAGTAAACAAAGAATATTTATCGCAAGAGTAATAGGTATGTCAGATGACACAATTCACACAAATAGTTGCCTGACCCGAATAATGGGTGTTGCGAGAGCCTCGCACCGCCTGCCCGACCTGCAGTAAGCCTTGTGCAATGTTACTGCTACGGCTCTAACAGTTGGGCTCTAAATGCTATTTTATGTATCATAACTATTCATAACAGCCTTTATAAGAAACAATACCAGGATATTGTTTCCCTTGGAGTATTTGGGTAACTTGTTTAGAACAATCTATTTAAATTCGCCTAAAATTAAACAAAGTTAATAGTTAATCCGTATTACGGTAGTTGAAACATAAATAGGTGATTGATTTTATATAGAACAATGAAGTTTTATTATGCTGTAGAAAGTTTTAGATTTCATACGAGTAAATAGTTTGAAAAATGTACTAGTTCTCCTGTCCTGACACTCAAAATATAAGATGTTGTTCGTTTCTAATCAGTATCTATGCGAAATTACCTGTTGCTTACGTAAGCACCTTCTACGTATACAAGTCGAGTTGCGATATGTTGCTTCACAGTTAAGTAAGTAAAAAATAATAGTATCAGAACTATATTGAAAATATTCCTAACATTACTATAGAATGTTAAATATTTTGTCTCAACTTTATACGTAAGGTGTATCTGAGGTACTATGGGTATATTATCCTATACAATGCGCGGTTCGCGATTAATAACTATACATAACATAAAATAATTCGAAACAGGGTAACAAAATATGAACGAAAACAATGTAAATCTCATTAAAAATTGCTTTATAATCGGATTTCTGTAGTTTAGCCTAGTGGGGGTTGTGGATCGGGCGTGAGGCGGCGACTGTATCGTACGTTTCGACACAATCGACCGTCGTCGGTGGGGTACGCTGCGCAAGCGGCGTTTCACAAGATGTTCGGTCGACCTGTCGCAATGGGCTACCCAAATGTGACCTGGACACGTATCACGTTGCTGATTCGTGCATACACATGCCGAATTAAACGTATACTTTCATGAAAACACAGTTTATCAAAATATTTATATTTGTCTGGAAAAGTCGCTCCGACCAATTCTGTAACTTGCGGCTTCAAATATAGGCATTTACATAAGGCTTCGAATTACCGTTGATATTTTAAACGTAGCATTAAGTACTCTTTTTACTTAGATATCCCATTTAATATGAAAAGTAATTGTTCTTCAGTTGCTTACCGGCTACAATAGCAGACGTGGCACTTAATGGCAATATGTTTCAAGTTTTTGCTGATGTAGACAGTAAAATTCATACAAATGCAGCATAGAATGTTCATTTGCGACACGAAAATCCGACACCATTTGCTAATACAATGATATCAAGTTTACTGTAGTTGTACTGATTAGTGAGTTATTTTAATTAACAGCAGTCATAAAATAAATGTATACATAATAATCAGTTTCCCTCATTGTGATGCGACCGCGGAAGGCATGGCGCATCGGACCATGGTTAACGAATCACGGCACTGTGTTTTTACACGGCCTACTGCATTTGGTATGTTATATCATCGAAAATATGTCATTTAAAAACTATAGACTTAGGAAGTAATATGACAACAACTACAATGAAGACTTATCAGTTGATAATTTTTCCTAATCGAACACCAGAAAGAGCAAACCTCCCTTTCTTTTTTTGTTATGGCCTACCCAGATAGGCTTCTAAAGCAGCACCCAATTTGAATTTCATTTGAATCGATGTAGCAGTTTCCGAGTTATGCGAACTTAATTTGTTATACAAGCACACAACCATTGCTTATTCACATAATGAATAACATTACGAAAATTATGCGATATGGAATTCGGTTTCCAACAAGTGACCATACCGTGGAAGTCCATGTTTTTACTTGGTTCATAGAATTGATCTGTTTACCCATGACGTCATAGCAGCTTGTACGTGCCGTCAGTGCCAGACTGTTGATGGTACTATGTCGTGATAGCAGTAAAATTTGTTCCTTTGTAAATAATATCATCATACCAAGTGGCCAAGTCCCCACACTGTTAAAACGGCTTATAAGATTCAAATAAGACTGATAAAATTTTATGCTCAATCCACATTATGTATATTTTTTTAATTACTATTTAAAAGAAAACTAGGAATACTCTTCTGGCTTTTCAAATAGTCAGGATATTTTAGAAATTATACTTAGAACTCGATACGGAAGGAAACTAAACTCATGTACCTACACATTTTTTTAAATGACATAAGATGCTAATTGGAATACGAAAATCATTTGATTTGTATATTTGTTTCTTAGATTTTTCTATAACTTTATTTTATTATTAATACTGATAAAGTTAAGAAGCGTGTAACATAGGTCTTATAATACGAGTATGCATACGGCGAGCGTAGAACACGTTGCGGAACGCTAAAACGCAGGGGTTGGACGGCCGCGGGCAGCGACAGATGTTAGATCACAATAAAAACTCGCGCGCCAGCCGACTATTTCGGCGCGCTGCCTTGACCCGAATCGAGTGTTTCGACAGAGCGGCCTCGTACACCGGGCCTTTCTATTTTTTAGGCATTACCTGTCGTATTATTACGACAGTTCTACCAGCGCCGCCATCTTGGAAGGATTTGGTGCGCAGGCGCTTCAAGTAAGCCTCCGTGGACCAAAAACCGGTTTCGGTGCGTAAAATCATGTTACAAAAGTATGCGCACAACCGCATTTCTTTAGCATATTTCTCGAGTGTTAAGCAAGAAAACATGTAACTAGGTGTACTGTCTTATGGTAGCAATAAATCTGAAGTTCAGTATACTCTGATCAGATTCTTACTGGTCGTACTATGCGTATTGGTGAGATCTTGACACAGTTCGGTGGATCATCGCGGGTGATTTATCTAGGTTGTGTAACGATCGCCGCTGCCGCTATCTGGGCGCGCGATCGGGTGCGTGCGGGCGTTCGGATGCGATCGGCCAGTTCCGTCGGTACTCGGACGGAGGGGAAACACAGGGGAGAGAGGGGGCATTGCCAGCCTTGACCAAGTTTCACCGAGTCGTCGGTACAAGGAGCGATCCCCACCTCTTCCCGTCCTTTCGGTACATACTATTTTTTTATCTCGTTGACACGATTACTTCATTTGATGGCCCTGACGCGTATGCCAAGGTCGATGCTTTTGAAAATACAGGTAGTAAGCTTTTTAAATAGGGGTTATATGCATCTTCATTTCGATCTGAAACATTCCCGCATCCCGATGATACTACCGAGATGATGTATTTCCATGACCTCTTTCCCAAGGTCGACCTTGACCCATCTACAACTGGGGCAGGTCTACAAATAACTACAGAATCCGAGGTGAACTCAGACGTATGTATCTATTTCTGCACACCGGCTGTTTGTCACAGCGACGTATGTTTTTGATTTGTAAAAATGACCTTGACCTTGATCTAGTTTAGTCGTGTTATAAACGACTGACCTCGTTTACCGCATTATCGGCCGCTATATGCTATGTTCTCATTATAGTTGAACATTAGATGCTTAAACCAACGCATTAAAGTTAGTATGCACCTATGCCACTTGCATTCGCCTATCATTCCAACAATTCGATTTTTTTTGGTACAACCTTGTCAATACATAATGATCATGAATTATTAAACAAGCGCTTGGATAACACTCCTAGGAGACACTGGCAATCAAGATTTATCCTGCGAAACTATAAAACCCTAGATTACAAAAACCAAGATGCATTCATTAATAATAATTTACCACAATACTTCTTAAATAAATATATACAAAATTTAAATATGACAGTGAACATAATATTATATTAAGGTCATTTGGTTAATTGCTATAAACATCGAGGGAAGATTTGAAGACCTCATTTAATTTTACTTTTTATATTCGGAACTTCTAATTTGACAGATAAGATTGTTATCGTCGAAAAGGCTTAGTTTGATATAATATTAGGCACTGACAATACCTATAAATGGCAATATCATGTTGGGTTAATTTACAACATAAAATTATTTAATTTAGTTTCAACGCTTCTTAATTTTCTACATGTCTAAACGAATCAAGCAATATGTAAATTTTGCGTAACGGAGCGGTAAATTACTATTTCAGAACTCGTTTGTAGGGATGACGTACAAAATCATTCTAAACTTACAGCGGTTAACTTCAAAACGAAGTCGAACAGGTCAAGGATTTAGTTATAAAATTAAAATAATATAATTATTTGTCGATGTTTACGTACAAATGACAATACGCGTATAATGAAAACGGAGCGAGCAAACTATAAAAGACCTTCCAAGCATGACTCTCGCGCATAATCTAGTAAAAAAATATTTGCATGGGTCAATCGATGAGTTAGAGGAAATATTTAGGCATGAATTTTATTCGGTGCTTTCATTAAAATTCCTAGACTGCACGTGCAGATTCAGTCATCGCAAACTACGCCTTAATTTTTTAAAACCCCTCCCCACACAATGGAGCCATCAAAAAATTACGTCGCACGAAGTCCTTGATTTTGTAAGGCGCATACCACCCCTCACGTTTCATATTTACGCCATTTGACTCAAGTTGCAGTCCAAACGTGCCTAACTTTTTACTTTTAATTCCCACTTTTAATTCGAAGTTCAGAAATCAAAAAACTAAATCAGAATGTTTGTCTATTCTAAATTGTTTATGGCCTTTTAAGTTATTTTCTAGTCAAAAGTAACTGTCGAATAGAATAAAAACACGTAATGAAACACGGCACGGTACATCTAGCGACTCTTAGGCAGTCGGACACCTCAGTAGACCAAGTGTAATACAAACTGATTTGGAAGTATGTAATTTTTTATAAGTAATTTAAATTTTCTGTAAGCCTATTGAAACCTCTAAAAAATTGTTAATAGAAATAACAACAGATTCGTCTAATACGCAGAATAGTGTTATCATCCACCATTTTCAGTTTACAACATTCAAGCGTAAATGTTCATCACATTTCCGTTCGGTTTGCGGATCCGAGGTTCATAGAGGTCCCTATCTAAATTACGGTTAGTAATTCGATTTCGGGAGGAATACTAGAAACCTCACTTATGCCCGAATATTGTACACGACATTAGTAGACACAATATCTTTATAATAATTAGAGCGAATCAGCACGTCAAAATCAATTTCTAGCAATTAAGGCGACTTGCAAGTAATACAATGAAATAATTAAATCAGATATGATTTCTTCTTTTAATTCAACTAATTGACTATATCACTAACATTCAAAGAAGTGTATTGTTATAATTATTCATTCACCCAAACTCGTACCTTCTTATTTTTATCGTAATTTAAGTGTTTATACCTGTTTAATTCATCCAGTAATTGGGATAAGGATCATTAATTTCCGTGATTCATAAAAGAGATTGTTATGAAACAAAGGGTTGTGGAAATGTTCTGGGGAAATACGTGAATTTTGCTTTAATTAATTCATTTTGACATTATTTACATGGAATGCCAAGTAAAATTCACTAATAATAGATTTGTGTTTCATTCTTTGCAAACAAATGCATACAATCCCTACGTGAAAGACCCAGGCTGCAATATGAAACTGATGGAATTGCACACAGTAATGCTTAAATCCGTTACGCTCACCGTCTCTTTCAACCCTTTATGAAGCCCTGTAAGTCTGTCTTTATCGCGCAGTGGCGCGTTGGCTACAATAAAAACTGGTTGTTATTTTTAACTCGTGAGTTGGGCGGACCGGCGACTTACTGAAAGCCCCTTTCTGTTCCAGGTTTAGTGTTAAGTTTATATCTGCAGTCTTACTATTCATACTATTATTTCCCATAAAATTGTAAGCAATGTCTGAATAACTGATTGCTTAAAGTTTGTGTAGGGAATCCGGAATACATAAAAATACCAAAGAATTGATGACGAAATTAAAGAAATATAACGGGGGGAGCGTCCGCCCTATGGCCGGGACATTAAGCATTAGAGGTAAAAGCCAAGGAAGAATTTGACATTAAGTAACTTTATGTAAGTTTAAGAATAATATATGAATATGTATGGAGGATTATATTTTTTTCAAATTAGGCAAGAGGAATAAAAAGTTAAGATGTTGAGAATCAGTAGACAAAACTTCGAAACTCGCACATCATAGTGCCAGATATTTGACTAAAGTTGACCTGGGTTCCATATTTTTTATTATATTACAGTTGTAATGTAATAAATATGACCCTAAGGGCCAGTTTCACCGTTTACAGATAGCCACCATCTACAAGAATAAAAAAATGGAACAGAATTTGTATGAAATTATTTACCATATACACTATCTGGAGCTTATCCGTAACCGGTGAAACTGGCCCTAAAAGTCTTTACAAAACATGTTAAAGCGATAGTTGGTTAGAAATTGTCCCACATGAAATAACGCCTATCTCAATGTCAATAAAAACACATATATGTAAACAATGTAAAAAAATTATAGTTCGCATAGATATTGAAGCCGTCTGAAACTGAATATTTAGCTCGATTTTAGTTAAACCCGACTTGACAGGCCTAAGGTAAACGCTGTTTTAACAACTAATTGTAAAACACAATTTACCTAAAAACACGTTCACACAGTAATTCGATATTTTGTGTAATAACAAAGGTAGTATTTCAAATAGATAAATATATCATAATTTTTCCCTGAGGTGTCACTTGTACAAAGAATTCGTTTTCTTGGCCGCCATTTTGTATTGCATTCGTTTCTTTGCCTGCAAAGTTAACGGATGCGTCCTGTTTCTCTGTACTTCTTCTTGTTACTGACCATAAATCATTGCGAAATTTCTCATATTACGACAGTTCAAAATATTTTCGGTCTCTATCGTACCTCTAACCATTGCCTAAATATTTTTGATAATCTAACTTTGTTTCAAAACATCTGTTTAACTTTTTCGTAAAACAGTCTGTTTTAAATGTTTAGTCTCACAAAGAATTTTCTTCAGTTTGTTACCCAATGAAAATGCGAATAGGAAATAATAAATAAGCTGCTTAATCATACACAAAGTTTATAAGTAAGACATGTCACGGCACTGCAGAAAATAGTTCATTTCTGTCGCAGCCCCTCGTGGCTTTGTGTGGAGGCACAACGGAAAAGTATCTTAAAACCAGAGTAGGACAGAAGAGGAAAAAGTCAGTAGTAATATTCTTTACAACCGAT
The DNA here is from genome assembly GCA_958496145.1 of Heliothis peltigera. Lineage (NCBI taxonomy): Eukaryota > Metazoa > Arthropoda > Insecta > Lepidoptera > Noctuidae > Heliothis > Heliothis peltigera. Next base: position 12,694,089 of record OY292321.1, on the reverse strand, counting down.
CTTCGAAAGCATTACGACAGTGAGGATATCGTTGGATTTGTTTCGGTCATTCAAGTGTTCTTTGATGTGACGTTAAAACAGCGACTGCGAGGCTCCATAGTTTTCTTTTTGTACTGCATTGCATTATGAATATCAAATTGAAGGCTCATCGAGACAGTTCAAAATGGTCAATAAATATCACATAAAAACTGTACTATCCAATCAAAATACTCTTAATTGGCGAATTCCTTAGTTAAATGCCTAAGGTAGAGTTAATCAATTATTTATCAATACTTCCTCAAGTAAATTAAATTGATTGATTGGAATAAAATAATATTATTGAAATGGTAGAAACAAGTTGAACAATCGCAGTTGGGTGACCTCCTAGCTAGATAAGCAAGTGTTCCAAGTAACAGCCCCCCAATAACGACTGTTCAGCTTGTTTCTGTCTTTTCTGTCCGTTAGTTAAGATTTTTCAAAAAGGCGGCTTTTTAGTTTTATTGGTTTTTGCACCGAACGACAATACTATGATAATTTTCTAGGATGGTATCGAATCTTTGAAATCAACAAAGTTGTGTTTTATTAGAATCCGATTGGTTGTCCTATACATATTACTTTGAGGTTTTAGATGCTTTTTTATCACAATTAATAAAATTTACCACTAATAACAAATGCCCCAGAAGTTTTAAAGCTAAGTTCAACTTGAATTAATAATGTTAGTATCATGTTGTTGTTTCTAATGTAAAACGTAGACAAGAGGCCTACCATATTTTTTCCAGTTAATCACAAAGTTCCTATAAAGACTTCCAATGTATTTAAAGTAAAAAAAACACATAGAAGTTTCAAATCAAGAAAGGATCTTATTCTTATCTGAGCAATCGAATATAATCATTGATGTCAAAAAATTGCGACACATTTACCCCTTTAAAAAGTGATAAAATCTTTAGGTTAAAGTGAGTAATAAAAAACATTGATTACAAAGATGTCAGTTGGTGTACAAGGAATCTGAACAAACACAAATTGCTGCTATAGCGAAGAGCGCAGTTCGGAATTTGGAATTCAGCCAGATTCATAAAGTGTGGTCGACTAGCGTGTGTTATTAGGCCACCGTCCTAAATTTCGAGCCCAGGTTATTAAATATTTATTGAATGCCAAACCATTACAGAGTTTAGTGTTTAAGTATTAAGTGAGCAAATATCAAAACACTATTAAAGCATACTGAATGGATGTATTAGAGCAAAGAAACAAAAACGTAACTTTATTAATTTTAATCTAGTAGACTGCTTCGCAAATAGTGCATTTTGTAAAAAAATTACTTACCTACTTTATTCCCAATAACGAGCACATTAAAACAAAGTGCAGTCCAATAAGATTACTAGTAATACTCCGAAAATCTCCTTATGTCCAGAATCGTATAGACAAAAAGGCTAAATTCAAATTTCATCAAAAGAAATGTCTTCGAAACTTTATGTTGTATGTAGGAAGGAGAACTGACGTCGATACGAAAGTTTGGTGCGCATAGCGTTAGTCACGCATTTGAAAGTAAAGACGAATTTTTAGTCTAAGTCTAAATTGTAGCAACGTGATATTATAATCGTGATAGAAATGTTCAATCTGAGGAACAAAATTGTGAGACTTTGAAACTAAAATTATTTCGATTGGTCCCACATAAAACCTGTTAAAACGTATAAAAAAGAGCTATTCTTTAACAATGCTTCGTCTTTTGTTTCAGCTGTACGAGCTGACCGCATGCGCGGTGGTCGTAACAAGTTCGGCCCCATGTACAAACGGGATCGTGCTCGCAAACTGCAGATGATGCGACAGCGACAAATCGCAGTGCAGACATTGCGCGGTTCACTCGGTGACAGCGGCCTGGTGCTCGGTTTCGGGTCTCCTTACGCCACAGTCCCAGTCAAACAAGAGATTCAGATCCCACAAGTGTCGTCTCTCACGTCTTCACCGGAATCGTCGCCTGGGCCGGCCTTACTGGCTGCCCAGCCGCAGCCACCACAGCCGCCGCCGCCGCCAGCTCACGACAAGTGGGAAGCACATTCGCCGCATTCGGCATCTCCGGACGCCTTCGCGTTTGACGCACCAGCCACAGCAGCCGCAACACCATCCAGCACCGCCGAACCCACAAGCACTGAAACCCTGCGAGTCTCACCCATGATACGCGAATTCGTACAAACTATTGATGATCGCGAGTGGCAGAATTCGCTATTTGGGCTCTTGCAGAGCCAGACTTACAATCAGTGTGAGGTCGATCTCTTTGAGTTAATGTGCAAAGTATTGGACCAAAACTTATTTTCACAAGTGGATTGGGCGAGAAACACCGTGTTCTTTAAGTATCTAAAGGTGAATTTCCAGCTAAGTATGAAAATCCTGTCCCAAATCCCTAAACCCCATCTCCTGGTGTACACCAAATTTACTTGCGATTGCGATGCCTTTGCGCTGTTGCATTGTACATTTTATTTGAATTTATTGTAAAGCATTGCGAATGGTTATAGTGATTTGCGTACCAACAGATAGTGACTAGTTACGATGTGCTTGTGTGCGTGTAAGGGGCGCGTGTGACGCAGCGGGCGACGCGGTGCCTCTCGCAATCGATACGCCGCGCCGCCCGCGCCGCGCCACACCAACTGGGTCAAGTTCCCACGACAAGCGTGCCGCCTGCCACTGCCGTCGCACTTCAATTCAGCAAAGTTAATAAAGTAGGGGCACTTGCTCAAAGCGAAAACACATAGATTGCGTAAAAGAACCATTATTCGGAAGTAATTAGGCAGATTCCTGAAAAGCTCGGATATAGTTCATCCATCAGAAAAATAGCCAGAACAAAAAGAAATATATAATAGTTTCAATAAAAACGAAATAGGAAACTTACACCGTGCAATGTGTAATTACGCTGGTCGAGCGGGGTTCAATCAATCAACAAGAGTCAATCGGCGGGAAGCGGGAGCCAGCCGCTGGTAGCGGCGGCCGCAGCGTGGTCGTCGTACGCTTACGCAAGACCCGCAGTCGGTCATGTGGGCGAGCGACGTTGCCACTCTGCGCTCATCGCTTCGTCTCACTCCCACAGACAGCCTCCACTTCACAACTAGCAATTTTTGTTTGTGCTAAAATGACGCGACATATTTACGACCCATTCTCGGAATTAGGACGATGGTGAACGAAGATATATTTCACTATATCTAGTCTACATAGTTAAACTGTTGACGGAAATCCTTATAGTCTGTTGTTGTAAATGTTAGTATATAAATATCACAAAATTAGTTCGAATAGAGTCGCGTCCCTTAAATAAAATCAGGTCCACGTTATCTTCAGACGCTGTAAGTTTACATGGCGATAGTTAAAAACCGTATTTACCGTGGGCGACGTTGTAAGGGCGTGGAGGGGTATTACGAGCAGACAGAAAGATGTTGATGACCTAAACTTTCCCCAGACGGATGTGATGTAACGGTGCGGGTACGCGGGGCGGCAACGCTGCACTTTCGCCGCCGCACTTGACACACTGCCCCTGGCCGACTTGCTGCGAGAAAGCACTTTTTACCGCGACGCGTAACCGTCGGTAACGGAGACGTAACAAGTTCTGTGGCCTTTCTTCGCTTTCTCTTACGTAATACTAATTGCGATTAGTCACATAACAGCGCGATGAACTTGATCTACTGCGTATTTTTATAATGATATCGAACTCGCAGATATTTTTAGGTTATCGGCATCTATTCGGATATAAAGAAAAGCTTATGTATATAGGTTACCACAGTGGGAGTTGGACGGCTTCAATGACATAAATAAATTTAATTAGTCTTTATAATATGATCAAATTAAAGATTACTTTAATATCAATGGTAAAACTATTCTTTAACTTGAAATGATATTTCCGTCCGATCGTTAAATTTATAGAATACATTTTTTGAGTGGGTTATCATCAAATGACCCATCAAATGAATCAAAAACGCAATTTTGTTCCTACTAAAAGTCATTGTGTACCAGGGTAGTGGTAACTTCCGAACAATTCCGCAGCCCCGGCAGATATCGATAGCTTTTATACGAGCTTTGTAGTCATAAGCCATCATAAAAGTTTTAAGTTAAAGAAATTTTAGTTACAATTGCTTTTAAAGAAAAATATCGAGCTTATTAGGATTCTGTAATGTACATTATTAATTAGTATTTAGAGTTCTGTCATTATAATAAGCAATCATTGAAGCGCTTAAGTTTCGTATTTATGAACTCCTGGCATTGCACTAATACCAGCATCGAAATCAGTATCTTTCAAAACCATTATTAATTAAGAGATACTGAAAGACGACTTAACTAAATTGTTACTTAATTTATTGGCTAATAAATTTCGTACCAGACTCAACGATAATAATTACATCGTTATGAAGAGTTCTTTTATATTGAAATGAAATCATAAAAGTGGTCTACATGCCGTAAAAGAAAGTAGGTTGGTGGATCTGCTTAGACTTCAACAAAAAGTAAAATGTCTAGTTGACAATCCACCGCACACATTACAAGTACATATATATTACGAATTCTAACTATAATCCGTAGATCCAATAAGACTCCCGACATTGGTATCCAAAGTTTTGGGCACGCGGCAATTCAACGCGACTTTGACCTACTTTGCGCACTACCGATTACCACAACAACTCAGTTCAAGATGGCCGCACGAAGGGAGTGTTAGCTGTACTAGATCCAAAACAGCTAATGACTCAGGCATTCTCCGCAATTCTCTGTTCTATAGCAATGTAAATAGAATCGTATATCAAGTACACACGCGAACGAGGTTGGCGCATTATGTCGTATTTATAGGATTGCTGGTTTTTTTACGCTCGTATATGAAGGAAAAGTAATTTTTGATAGAAAAGGTGAAACAATTCGATAATTTGTAATAAGTAAAAAACAAAGAGTGCCATATCATAATGTTAGTTGCAACCAAAAAATATATCACAACAAAGCAACTATTAGACGAAAATGAATAAGTAATAAATTACCTAATAACTTTTAGTTGCATTTCATCGGTTCGATCTCGAGCCATCATGTTGAGCAAGCCGCGTGCGATGTGGCAATGCTTTGAGCTCTAAAATTCAGTTGTAACATTTCGTAAACGGCAAATTTAACGCGCTTGAGCTCCGCCCCGTGTTTTCTAATGCAACTCAATAAAATGTAGGTCACAGAACGACGTCGTCGGTTGCGACTGTCAGATAATATTTTTGATTACACGCGACACCTGAATTGATACTGTGAACGCCGCTATGTCAAAACCTCACGTGGATGTTATACCTCTTTTTTTCTTTTACTCGTTTCATTTTATTAAATACGGCAGCGTTTGAAGACAGGAGCTAACCCATATTCTCACAGTTTAGACCACCAACACATCGTAACAGCTATCTAACATTTGTCGTCACTAATCATAATTTATCACAATGCATTCGCTCCACAATTAATAGATAACTAATAAGAACTTATAGAGGCAGTTAATGAAAACATAAACGTAGCAAAGCGAAAATGTTACTCAATTCTGAGCGAACTGTTTACTGAACTGCTTCTATATGTATTAAAACAATACGAAATGAATGTATTTATTCCATGTAGTAAAATATCATTAGTGACGACAAATTGATTCTCAACACCCAATCGCAAACTATTGCGAAAAGTTGGACATTTCGCCCTGCATGTGTAGCAATGCGTTGTTGAATTGTTGCAGGTCGATGATCAAATGAAGCTATTGCAACACTCGTGGTCTGACATGCTGGTGTTAGATCATCTACACCAGAGGATGCATAATGGCCTGCCTGATGAAACTACCCTCCACAACGGACAGAAGTTTGATCTCCTTTGTTTGGGACTCCTGGGCGTTCCATCCCTGGCTGATCACTTCAACGAACTCCAGAACAAATTAGCAGAGCTCAAATTCGATGTCCCGGACTACATATGTGTTAAATTCTTGCTTCTATTAAATCCTGGTTAGTATTTTATGTCGTTATTTGTTAAATTTTACTGTTGTCTTTATAATGTCTGTCTGGGTTGCGCTTAATGCGAATGTTTTTTTAAAATGTTTTGTATTCTTTTAAACTAAATTATATTGCATTTGTAAGTTTGTATTATTATAAAGAAAGTAATGTACACCAATCCAACGCGATGATGTTTTTTTTTCTTGAAGGATTTTCTTGACGTTTCAGAGGTGAGAGGCATCGTAAATGTGAAGTGCGTCCGAGATGGCTATCAGACAGTCCAAGCCGCACTTCTGGACTATACGCTGTCCTGTTATCCTACGATACAGGTTAGTAACAGCCGGTTCGGAGAAATCAGACAATAAGTCTATGTCACATAACATTGAATGTCCCGATGACTCCTTCAGTGTTTACTATACAATGAAATAAAATTTTCTATTATAATTTTTTATCGGACACAATATAATCTCATATTAAACGCCTAAACTGGATATTTCAGGATAAATTCGGCAAATTAGTGATGGTCGTACCTGAGATCCATGCCCTAGCGGCTCGAGGAGAAGAGCACCTATACCAGCGGCACTGTGCAGGCCAGGCGCCCACACAAACACTCCTAATGGAAATGCTACACGCGAAGCGCAAGTAAGTGTACCTCTACTGTTCCCCTTCAGCTAAATGTTCGTCAGTCAGCTTGCTCCAATAATTTATATCATTACGTAACGTTTGGCCTTTAAATCGGTTAATTTAAAAAATTAAATGTTCATTTGAGATGAAGAGAGAAAATATAAATGATTCAAATGAGAAACATAGATTTAAGTAAGAAAGTTAGCAGATGAGAAATGGAACATATATCTCATTCTAGGCCGAACGGAGGTGAAATGGTTAACCGGAATGCCGAGCACACGTCGACACTTGACCGATTGTATGTTATTCTATGTCATATCATTAAAATTATACATTTATATATTATATTATAATTATTAATTATATATATGCAATAAAACTATAGCCTCAGCTAATAATGTTGGTACTCAAATGCATAATGTCGAAATTATTGAGTCTCTTTGTGCCCTCTTTAAAATACAAAATCTGATAGATTTTAATTATTTATTATGTAATATACAAGAATGCACCATATTTTAAGCTGAATTTGGACCCTAAAATACTCCAAATTTAGCCAATAAGCAGATTTACTATTTTCTTTCCCACGTAAGCATAGTAATGAAAAATATACAATATAAGAGAAAATTGCAAGTGGAAATTGCAATAATTAAGTTTTAAGTTTAGCCACAAAGAATGGGATACCAAGAGACACGGTAATTCTATTTGTTACATAAACAGCGTCAATTCCAACAATATTAGCTTTATTCTCTATATCTTTCATATTATATATGTATTTATTTTATTCGATAGGAGATGCCAATTAAAAATATGATTTATTTAAAATAATAGTGTTGTGTAATCTTATCGACAAAAAATTGGCAACTCTGTTCAACTATTTGCACTATGCTTTTGTAGTTTATCACTATCATAGATAAATAGCTATATTTTTATCACGGTTAACTGGTAATAGACTTACAGTAATATACTTAGGTAAATCACGTTTTTATGGACTAATATTTATTTATTTACGTTATTGATTCACCGAGAAATATCAAATAGCAAAAATAAGAGTCATTTAGGTGCATTATTCAGGCAGGTTTACCGATTTCAGGGAGTAGGGTTTTACGTACTGCAGTACATATTTTTTTGTTGTTCCGTAAACCTATGGTCAGAAAAAGTAAATATTTTAGCTCTCTAAACGCATTACAGCTAAGAAACAAAACGCAAATAAAAGGTATCATTTCCAGTAATTAGATAATTGGCTACCAGTAATTGAGGCTTGAAATTTGACTTCGGCCTGTATAATACATTTCTACATAAAGGAAACAAAGGCTAGAAGAAGCTACATGCGAAGTAGCGGACGCCACTAATCTAATAAAGCGGTAGCTACATAAAGGTTTTATTAAATTAGTCGGATATAAATAATGGCATTCTAGTCAATCATAGTAAAATTTGGTCGTTAATCTAATGGTTAAAGATTATTCTTCCATGGAAAACGTTCAAAATAGTACCAGCTTCAGTTTTGAGATGTAGACAAAAATATCAAAGAACGATCTTATTTTTGTAAATTACATTATTATGACAACACTATTAGAGAATTTACCAATATTATATACAAATGAATCTATCGCAAAATTAGACTTCTTCAGTCCTACGAGTCTATCAGCCACGGGCATATGAAACCAATCAAGAACCATTTAAAACAGTATCATTGTCTATATGCCTGAATTCGGTACATCAATTGTATGTCTAGAGACTGCTATACTAAAGCATATTATATATTGTATGTCATATAATTCCTTCTACTATTAGAGGCAATTGTTGAAATGCAGTAATGAGTAAAAATTTATACGGATGATCAAAATGGGGAAGCTGAAAACATACCATAGGAATTAGAAAATGTTTGAGTTTCTTTGAAGTGTTGAAATAGATGTTGCTTTTAGAAACGCGGTATGCCATCTCGTGGTTAAATAAACTATTCAATGAATATTGACGCAGTGTAGTTTGAATAGCAAAAAAACATACAGTACTAAAAGAGGATGGTCTCTTCAGACAAGTTGTCATAGAGGACCATACAGGCTAATATCTGTTAAGCTTGCAAGTCTTAGTATAAGATATAACTAAGGATAACCCATACATTTATGATGGTGTCACAAAAAAGTGACAAAAAGGTTTACGCCAGGCACCTTTTTGCTATATCAAGTAAAAATGTGTACACTATAAGAAATTGCTCTGTGTGTACCAGGTGCGGATTCCTGCCTAGCGACGCGATTGAGCAACAATCGCCAATATAGAGTAAGCATTCTAATAAACATTGAGACCATCCTCGCACTTACAACATGCACCTTTCAAACTTAATTATGTTTTTGGCACTTTTTTCACTGCAAGTTATTATAATTTTAATTTTAGACTGCTGTAATTAAATATTTACAGGCATTTTTATGAAAGAAGAATATAAATAGCTAGTGTTTATTTTTAGTTACGCGAATTGGCATACTAATGTGAACTTGATTTTGTAATAAATGACTCCGGTGCTTTTCTCGTTTGGAAATCAACTGGCAGGTAAATTTCGTGGCTACGCAATGCGCACACGCGATTAAGGAAATGGGTCTTGTTCAGCCAAATCAATACATTAAAAAAAAATATAAGTATGGTCCTGATTAGATCTGTATGTGGCTCGAATAAATAGTTTCTAATATAAAGCTGAAGAGTTGGTTTGCTTGAACGCCCTGATCTCAGAAACTACTTGCAAAATTTTTAAATTATTTCGCTGTTAGATAGCCAATTTATCGAGGACGGTCTACTTTTTAATCGGGTGCGGGACGCGGGTGAACCGCTGGCGGAAGCTAGCTTTAGTATACTGGGAGAGAGAGATTGCGTTTATTCTGCTTTTTGCAAGCAAAGGAGACATTTTATCAAGAGAGTCATAGAGTTTTTCTTCTTCCCAATTGTAAATTGCGCGCGCATTTCTTTAAATACAATTATATGCGTACATCCTCAAAAATAAAATAAAATAAAATCGTTAAAACAAAGTGAGTTTTTGATAAATGAAGGTGATGGTGTGATCATGATAAGCATGAATCTAATATAAAGCTACGGAATCAAACAAATTAAATTACTTATATATCAATAAAATGTAACGGTAATATCTTCACTCTTAATTTAAGACTCTCAGTTTTAACTTCCAACAGATATAACCGTCTATAAGTTTCAGTTCGAAATAACATTTTCTAAAAAATATCCAAACGCATCGTGAACATGATCACCCTTCCACATACTTCAACATTTTATTTATTTAATTTCTCGCCCTTAAATACTAATAATTCAAAACTCACCATATACGAAAAATATGTTTTTTTTTTTTCATTGATATCGCCTTTGCCATTTTATGTTTATTTATTATCCTTAATTATATTACTTTTGATTTTTACTTATACGAGTAAAGTCGTCGGGAACAATAAGTCCGAGTCATTACGAAAAAAATCTCTTCACTAATCTTTTCATCTCTTTCTTTTGCAAGAGATTTTTGGGTTTCGTCTACTGACTCGAAGTCGTTGTTCGGAATTACTAATTAAGGCTTTGGATTATTTGGTACTAAGAATACCGAAGCGTGTCAACATATCTATTGTGAACCGCTTAAAACCAGTTTTAAATAAGCTCTAGTTACATTCTTACATAATGAATAGTGTGAATATCACGCTTCGGTAACTTAGTTTTGGGTGGGTATTTTAATTATATTGGAACTGTGGAGATGAGATAGTGATAATGACCATTTCTGTTTTCAGATCTTGAAGTCTCAGTAAGGAGCAACAGACCACAAAAGCGCCAAGCGCTCCCGACAACACATAAGATAGAATATGCAACAAACTTTACTTATTAGTTAGTTCTAGTTTGTAACTTGGTGTGTGATTATCAAATTTAAGTTATTGCGCCGAGCGCCGGCCGATGGTGCCGCGCGTGCCTAGTCCGATACAGATAAAACAAATATTTATCTACCTAATGTCTGTAAAATAATATACAAATATTATACACCAGTCTTGTGTAGCTATGGTTAATTTATTTAGCAGTCTATATCGTGTTACTTCAAAATTGAGTAAGTACATTATAATATAACTAGGTTCTCTTTAACTCCGGTGCGTAAGTAAAGGGAAATATTACAATACATATTTTAGGAAAGTGTCTGTGATTATAAACGAAGAAATTTGAAAACCGTTTTTAATGTTAGTTGAAATGATCATTATGTATAATATAATTATAATTGTTAGTTGTATTCAGTACCATACGTACGTACAATAATTATGTTGTGGTCGTGCAACGCAGCTTGCGATGCCCAATTTTATTTCTTTTGTCGTTACTTATTAAATTTATGGATTATCTTCTTTTTAAGACTATAAAGCACTTTATAATTGAATGTATAATAAATTTTCTTCACTAATATCTTATAAAGCGTTGTGTTCTATAAGCTTACATGTCTCGCGGCGTGAGTGATTGTTCATGGGTGTGAAAATGTGACAACTTTACTAAGTATAGATATTGGGCTTGATTGAGTTAAGAAAGAAATTTTATCGAATGTTGATATTGATCTATGTGTATTATATAATGTAAAAATGAATTATAACTAATCGCATTAAATCAAATTTAAAATTTTACAGTTGTTCCTTAAAAAATGTTTATCTGAATGTTGTATAAAATTAATCAAGTATTGTAATATCGGCCATACCAGTACAAAATCAAAATATAATCCTTGTAAATAGCATAAGCACGTTTACAGTGATTTATTCGACTTATGATTGTGTAATTATGTAAAATATGTCTCAACATACGTGCAAGAAGCCTTAAAAATCATAGATTTTTAAAAATATGGGTACTAGCGTCTATCGGCTGACGGCCGAGGAAGGCGATGTATTTTTATATAAAACATATTGTTCTTTATTAACATATATAATATGTTAACTGAAAGTACATGATTTCGTATTTTTCTAACAAATAATATAGTAGCGTACGTAATCAAGTGTAAAGATCTACTTTTAAAGTGGAAGTGATTATACATAATATTGAATATAAAGTGGTATCATATACTCTATGTAAAACGGTCATAGCGACGTAACAAATTTAATTTGAAAGCGTTTTCATTTTACAATGGTGTCAATTTGATAAAAGATACTGCCCGTTAGATAACAGTTTGTTGTTTTGGCATCTGATACCAGATGGTAGCGAGTGTCGCCCGCGCGCTCGGGCCTCCAGCGGTAGCCGCTGACCAACCACGTTGCTACATCTGCGTAATTATGTAACGAATGATTTTAATTATTTTATAACATAAATGTTTTAATCAATATTTTTTTTACGTAATGACAATGCACCAAGTGCGAATGTTTAGCTAGTAGGTTGCGTCAACGAGTAAATAATTATAATAAAATATAATGGTTTGTTCATTTTGGCTTAGTTTTTTTATCTAAGCTCTCATATGTACAAAAACTATGGCACCGTTATCTACAATACCGTCCAGTGAACACTCAGAAACACAGTAATTTTATTATCATGATATTGTTTTATAAATTCACGAATTAACTTCTATAGACTTGATACTAGTTGGAATACAGGCAAGGTACATTAGGACAGTGAAGTACCTGTTTAGATGAATAAACAAACAACTTTATAAAAAGTTCCTCGAATCATTGTTGTGGTACAATTTTTAAAATATACACAATTCTTAAATTTCTTTAATGAGCACTGTTGAAGGTTTTATAAATATTTATTTACGACTGTAACAGTTATTTAGTTATTTGCCGTATTGAATATCAGCAAATTTAATACATTTTCATTGTAACATTTCGTCTAAACTTTTATAATCGACGACCACATATTTATATGTAAATATTTAGTACCGTTGTATCAGAATCTAACATATGTGTACGTCTTGTTATTACTTAAAGCATACGTTATACTAAACTAGTTACATAAAGAAGCTCCGATATAGGAAGAAACTGTTTGGAATAAGCACGAGCTGAATTTTCGTTTCAGTAGTACATATTTTTTGTAATGAATTCAGTGATTTTTATTAGGTTTTGACGCACTTTTTCTTGTGATATTTTTCGACATCGTCCTTAATCCAAAGTATTCTTCGATGACGTCACTTCGATTCCGAATCACCAACGGTGAAATAAAGTGAATTGAAGTATCTCGCAGCTTCTCAAGTTTAGGCGCTTTATTGAAGGCAAAGCTGATCTGTGATGGTATGACATAGTTAAGTACATTAGACGGCGTGGGTCATTATTTGCTCGTAATTCCGCGAGTGCAGTGTTTAATTGTGACCAATCTTGATCAAATCACCCGTTTGTCCAGCGCAGCTTTAAAGTAGACCTTGTTTATCGATTGGGTTCAAGGTTGAAAGTCGGTAATCTAAGAAATCCTAATACTATCGTTATAGACAAGTTAAAAACATTAGCACCACTAGTTCGGAAGCCGTTTATACCTCAACATTTGACTTCTTCAATTAGGACCGTGAATATTTTACCAAACATGTTACCATTTTAAATATTAATATTTTATCATCAGTCACATGGATATTTTTGCTTAGATATACAGTATTATTTTGATAGATATATTATTCAAGCAATATTCACGTTTCCAATTCAAGGAGCCGTATCATATTGCCGCGGAGCAAATGAGTACTACATGCATACATTTTATTACACGTATAATATTAGTATAGTATATTTACGTATTTATATTTCTTGAGGCTTGTTTGCACTAAACAATAGCTTTGTGTATATCCAGTACGTCCAAGTTACTTCAAAACACTACCCGCTACTAAATTGTAATTTTTAACAACAACTTAATATTTTATTGGCAAAAAATAATTTATTATTTTCGTCGAGAGTAAAGTGTAAAATGTCTCAAGCGTGTCATCGATGCACGAAAGTGAAAAAGTTGACTGTGACTACTAAAAGACACGGTAAAATAATCTATCGTGATAGTGTCATCAAATTTTGCATATTTAGTCTATTTTATTTTGTCAATGGGTTATAATATTATACTGTATATATTAAGTTGTCAAGTGTATGCATAGTGACTTAGTCATCCTTCAATTTAGTGGCGTCGGAGCGCAAATTAGACGTGTGCCATTAATTGATCGAATAGGGGCAGACGCTGTAGGTACTAGGACGGCGACCATCGCAGTCGCGAGGTTGTTTCGACGTACACCGGAGTCCCGTCTATTGCCCGTATGCGATCGACCATTAAAGTACAACGTTCCAGTACGATATACAAAGGCTTACATTATCTCGACAATAAACGGTTCAACAATCAAGGTGCCAGTGTTCATAATCCTTAGGTTTGTTAGTCGGTTCATTTGCTATTACCTACATCTTTTGACACCCGCTTCCCATTTGATTTAATCAACTATCATTTTCATCCTTGAATATTTAATTGATTTGAATATATAAAATCTAAACCTACTATTTACATCTAAGATTAGGTTGTAATGTGCAACGTTAAGTTGTATTTTAGCGTTTATTGTAAGTAATATCTATATTTATGACTTAAAATTATAAGTATTTTAAATTTAAGATACACGATAAGTGTTCTATGTAAATGTAAATTTTGAGTTCAAGTACATTGTAAGTGATAGATAGTAAACAAAGTGCGCAGCGGGGATCATCGCGCTCGCGCGGTCGGCGCGCCGCCTCGCTCGCGGGAGCGGAATGGTCGCCGCGTCGGGCACTGTTACTTCGCTCAGATTCGCTCGCAGCGTACCGTCCGCGCCGGCCCGGGCCGCGGCGTCCGCTTCACTAGCATCAATCGTTTCGTCATCACGTGCTATGTACGCGTCGCACACATTCCAAAATATCGCTAAACGTAACGCTAACTGACGCGCATACACAAGGCGTTGCAATTTGTAAGTTTACCACTTTGTTGTTCATTAACGATAAGTTAGGATTAATCTCAGTCGATGTTGTTTAACTTTAGTCTGTGTATAGTATTCTCGTGGTTAAGTTTATGTGAGGATGTGAATTTGAGCGAATCGACAGGCCTCAGCCTGAAGGGTTCATACTAGCTGTAAATTTTAAGTACCTAAGCGATAATTTCTGTTGCACCTAACTTTGTTTCGCGCGCCGTGTTAGTTCTACTTTATCAATTGTACATATAGATAGGGCGAGGTATACAGTTTTCATTCATCTTAAATGGTTATTGTTGTATCTGAAAACATGGGGCTGGCAAATACCAATGCAATACCGCATATATGCTGTTGATAAATAAATTGAGATGTTATAACTGATACCATCTTAGATGTACTGCTATTTATGTGTTACGGTTATAGAAGGTGGTGAGGTGACGAGTCGAGGGCAGGGTGGCAGTCGGTAGTATACGATACGTTGTTGGGACACGCACAACGAGCCCGCCCCGGAGCGAGCCGCCCCACGCCTCGAGTGGAACACGACCCTCGCAACTCGGTCCACTGACCGTTGTCATAGTTATTATGAAATAAGTGCATCCACTAATGTTCAGCCACGAAGGCTTATTGTGAGGCTGCTCCTATTTTAACTGAACCAGTGTTCGCTATTTAAATTAGCTCTATTTGGACGTTAGACGTTTGGACACCACATCACTGCTAACATCACTTATGAATATAAATAATGTTTTCATTTTTATGTAATTATAAAATGTGAACTTGTCACGGCACGACTAATTATCACACATTTCCTACTAGACATGAATAATTACGATGGGAGACTTCTGAAAACACCGAATCGCAACTTGGTCGAAGTTCAGTTAAAGTGGAGCAACCGGCATTAGCTACCACAGCCACATAATTATGTACCGTGTCATTACCTCACATTTTGCGTCTTTTATACATTATGAAATAGTTATTGTTGTCGCTAAATCTTTAAACTTATTTTTATTGTCATTATTGTTTAGAGGTGTCATTAAGTTTAAAACACAATGATCTATTTTTAGATGGCAACATAGATGATAATGTAAGGCGGTGTGAGATGTCGCCTGAGCATCTTCAATGTATTTATTTTCATGGTGATTAATAAATATTGTGAGACGCACGTAAGCGCCGGCGGCGTGGCGCGCGCTCGCCGCTGCCCGTTATTGTAGAAATAAATGATATTTTCGTTTAAATAATCCTCATTTTATTTTTTCCCCTGTTAGATGTTAAGTCTGGTAAGACTCGTTATACTTTGCCTTCTTTAATTAACTAAAATTGCTATCCGGGTGGTGTACTCATTAAATTTAAGAAAAATTTATATAAATCCGGTCAAGTATGAGTTGGCTCTCGCATCGAGGGATGGTTCAAAAGGCAAAATAACTCAGTATTTGGTATAAATATGCCTTTACGCGTCTAGGTTCTCATACCTAATATACCTAAAAGGGACAACCACAAACTGGTCCTGAAAAACTTATTTTTTCTATAGGTCCCGGAATAATTAACCATTTAAATAGCACGACCATACAAAGTACTTATATGTACTTAATTCAAAGGTTACCAAATAATGGATTACTATCGCGAAATTCTTTCTGCGAAAAATTATGCAAAACAGTTGATTGAAATAACAGATTACAGCAGTCGTTCCGATAATGTCCTGTTATCATACTCTAAAGTAGGTCATGTTCTATCGTTATCAACGGCAAAGGCGCAATACCGCTTATGATAATAACCAAAAAGTAAAATGTTGTCACGCGGTAATTTGCCTAAAACTGAATTACCCAAAAATTTCCTCTTCAAACATTCTTTGCTAAAATTGGCAGTGACGTCAACGCCATCTGCTTAGTTTCCAAAATTGTTTCAACAAGTCCAAACGTGGTTTTGAAAAGTACTGGGTTTAGTGCTAGGTCTGGACCTTTGTTCAAGATGGCGGTTTAAGCCTTATACTAAAGCTGGTATTTTTTTAAGACCACGTTTTATACTAAGGTGGTTGAGGCCAGCTTCTAGTAATATACTGATGCAGTCGGATTTAGGGGAGAAGACAACTGCAGGATATCAGAGTACCTTGGCAAGATTGGTGGTCCTACTTTCTGGCTTCTGACTACCCGTAATGACCGTTACAGTCGCCAAAATTGTACAAAAGACAGCCGGTCAAATTATAGAGGAACCTTATTTATTAAAAGATAACCTTCTATTGTGCATATTGCGCTTCTTTCTGCACGTGTAATCAGTCGGCCGATTGTACAGACGCCAGCACAAGAAGCTACTACAATCTGTAAAATTTCCTTAGTAGATTTTCAAGTATATCGCTCAAGTACATTCAGCTAAAATTATAGGGAAAATTACAGTTTCAGGCAGCTTGATGTGCTAGCATCTGATCTCCAATTTTATACTGCGCAGACCGAGCAGACACGATTATTTCTATGGGAGTGGAGTCGGTAATTCGAACATATTAACGATTTTCTTTGTATTGAAGATTTTATAATTATAGGAATATTAATATAGGATAAGGAAAATATAGATAATCTATTCTGTTCAATTATCAAATAAACAACTAATAAAACTCTACATAAATATATGGTAAGTACATAGGTAATTCGGTACATACAGTAAAAATCAAAACTAAATATTGTAAACAAATGTTTATTTCTCTACCACTATGGAACATGCAAAATCACTTGTACAATGTATATATTACACATAATAGCCCGGATTCAATTTTTTTTACTCATCTTCTATCTACATATTTTTAAGATTACAATACCTAGGGCTGCATCCGTAGTGAGCCATCCAGACGTATGG
Source organism: Heliothis peltigera (assembly GCA_958496145.1). Taxonomy (NCBI): domain Eukaryota; kingdom Metazoa; phylum Arthropoda; class Insecta; order Lepidoptera; family Noctuidae; genus Heliothis; species Heliothis peltigera. Next base: position 12,676,818 of record OY292321.1, on the reverse strand, counting down.
TTTCACCGTTCAGCATGGGGTTCTGAATAATGCTTTGGACAAGGAGAGCAAATTCACTGGGTGCTCCAAGCCGAGGAGGGAACGGTACTGTGGCTTCCAAACTCTTGATGGCTGGCTCAGGAAGCATCTCCATCATTGGTGTACGGAATAAACCTGGAAGAAAATGTTTTAAAAAGAATTTATGAAGATTTCAGATTTCTTCGTTTATTTCGTAATACTTTGGAATATTAACTAAAGAATAGTAGAAAAGGGTAGTTTAAAAGAGTGACTGAAAAAAAAAACATTAAATGACAAATACTGACTAAACCAACCCGCATTGAGCAAGCATGGCGATTAACGCTCAATCCTTCTCCACAGGAGAGGAGGCCTGTGCCCAGCAGTGGGACGATAAAAAGGCTGTGATGATGACTGACTAAACGATTAAAGGTTATTGTATTACTTAGAGTATGAGAGAAGAAAAATTAACAGAATTTGAACTTACAAACATTCATTAGTTATAGTTAAAAAGCAATTCAATATATGTGATAACTTTTATGCTGAGCCGATTGAGGCGAAATTTTGCACTATTTATCTGGATGATAGTTCTTTATGGCAGCGGGTGATCCCTCTGTCTGAAACTGATCGATTTATACTACAGGTACAAACCTGGTGCGATTGTGACCACTCTGATGCCCTGTTTGGCAAAATCCCTCGCAATGGGTAATGTCATACCCACCACTCCGGCTTTCGACGCTGAGTATGCGGCTTGCCCGATCTGCAAACAAAATATTGTAATGTATCTTTGTAGTATTTAGTTTTGAATTCATTCTGTTACGGTGTGTTCACAATCAGTCCTTACTAAGGGTCGGTTCCTATCTGACGTAAAATACGCCGAACGTATCATCAATTGTACTAACGTATCAACGGTTGAGTGTGAACGGTCAAGCTTTTTTCTATACATTTGTCAGTTCTGGCGTTACGCGACCGATAATACGCGACGCATATTCCGTTAGATATGAACCGACCCTAAAACTATACCAGAGAACCACTTTGAAAATTACAGGAAATATGCCAGTGGCGACGTTTTGTGGTTGTGGCAGGTGGCCCGTGTGCGGGAGCCCTAACATGTTTTCTGGAGGAACTCTTTCTAGGATCGACCGTTTCAAGCCTTGCAGGTTGTTGCATATACTCTGGTACTAAAAAGGGGTTGAGAAGCAACTAATATTACCTGTCCATCAAAAGCAGCGACACTGGCTGTGTTCACAATAACTCCTCGCTGTCCATCAGCATCTGGTGCATTCTTGCCGATCAGGCCAGCTGACAACCGGATAACATTAAATGTTCCTATTAGGTTGACCTGCAGTGACATATTTAAGAAAATTTTGTTGATCATATATTAACATTTACATATTATTTTGAATGGCATTAGTCATCCGACACCACCGGAGAGATCACGCGCAGGACCGACATTTACGTGCTTTCCAATGCACGGGTGAGTCAATCGCCAACTTCCAGACTCCAGGCTGCTTTATGAAAGTCTCAAAACCTAGAAAGCTATTTCTGCCCGACCTGGGATTCGAACCTGAGACCATGCACAGCAGTCACGCCTTGCGATCACTAAACCAACGAGGCAGTCAAAGATAAAAGTATATGTTGGGTACAAGTAGCTTCCTCTGCATGATAATTTAAAATACCGTGTAAATAAGGCACATACTGTACACAATAATGAAATAATTTATGTCATATTACTTATATCTTCATATTATTAATATAAGACTGTTTACATTTACAAAATGAACTAGATTGACATGATCGCTCATATCAATATCGCTATTATCTTTACCTATCCACTACATTATTATTAAAGAAAAGGTCTGGCTGATAAGATATTGTGATTGTAACGCAACTTACATAATCAGAGGTTATTATAAGAATACAGAATGTTATTTTAAGATTTTATGGACTATTACTTGCTAATGAACAATTCAATGTGCATAACAGACCTGAATCCTTCCTACAAGCAAACTATTAGTAACTTTTAGTGATTAGGGGCCAGTTTCATCGGTTGCTTATAAGTTCCAGATAGTTTATCTGGCAGATAATTTAATGCAAATTCTGTTCCATTTTTTTTAATTTATCTGGTAGATACTTAGGGCCCGTTTCACAGGAGTAACCTGTGAAGTATTAAGTACTAGCTTCTAAACTGGTACCAGCAGTTTCACCCACATCCTGAGTGGAAAAATACTTTCCAAACCCAGATAGAAAGTAGCCTAGATGTTATTCTGTAGTTCATCATACATATATTATGGTCAAGTACCGTCAAAAATAGTTCAGCAATATAGCCGTGAATAAGCAACAAAGAACAAACATACACAGTCATAAAATTTTACCTTTGTAATTTTAGAGTGAGAACCAACATACCTCAACGGTCCTTTGGAAGCTCTTCAGATCGAAGGGCTGATTCTTTTTAAAATTGTAGACTCTTGAAGCAGTGGCTATACCAGCACAGTTTACAACCACATCTAAACGGCCAAACTTATCCACAGTCGTCTGAAGAGCGTTCTTGATATCTTGTTCTGACGTTACCTGTAATATTTTTGAGTATCAATGGAGACTTGAATACATAATAACATTGAAAATTTGAATTTTTGGTTTTGCTTTGAGGTAACCCTTTTTTTTTAGGGTGCAGCTGGAGGAAGTGTCAGACTCTTACTGATGACTAAAACCCACTATGTTCCTTCTGGAGGTCCCTGTGTGCCAGGGCCACGGTATCTCTTACGAACAACCCACAGCCCACGAACAACCCGCAGCCCAATTTGAGGAAACCCTAACATAAGGATTTAGACAAATACAAGAACACCTCAACAATAAAACACTTTATGTTTTTCAAGTCATAGGCAGGGTCATTCTTTTATTAAACTGCTATTATAAACAAGAAAGATTTGATTGCTTGTTTGAATTAAATAGGCTCCGAAACTACTGGACCAATTTGGAAAATTCTTTCTCTGCTAAGAAGCTATACTATCCCCAGAGACACGGGAGAAAAACTTAAAAACCTCAAGAAAATGTAGTGTGTAATAAATAGGTTTTTCCAGCACTGTAGTAGATGGATACAAGTTTATAGATAGTCTAGTCTAGTTTACTTACATCCACTGGGACAAAGGCAACATTTTCTTTCAGCTGCTTTGCTGTCTCCTGTCCGGAACTTGAAGGTAGGTCACATATTATTACTCTTCCTCCTTGCTTCAGAAGTTGTTCAACAGTCGCGCGACCAAGCCCTGATGCGCCTCCAGTCACCAAACCAACCAGACCCTGAAATATATGACCATATCTTAGAAATTACATTTGTTCATAGACAAACTACTTTGTTGAGGCTATGAAAAGCGTATACAACCTTTATGTTACACTAAAAAGCATTATTTTATTTTTATTGTGCCTGACGGGGTCGACAAAGCTTATAGACGGAAGATTGTATAAATGCATGCTTGCAAATGATCCAAAAAGTTAGTTCAAAATATCAGAACACCAACATGCCGCATGTTAAAAAGCACACCTATTTGGGAGAGACTACTACATGAAAATCGAATGTCTGTACGACTAAGACACGGGAAAAATAAAATACAAAAACTATAGAAAAAACTTACTTTAAACATTTTGCCGATATTGTTGAGATACTTTGTTTTTAGGTTAAAACTTAATAATAAATGTCCAACAGTCAAAAGTTCAAAGGTACAAAATTCTTTCAGTCACCGTTTACGTCACGATCAGATTAACTATGTATTTGAATTAATATCTTTTGTATTATTATTTATCGTAAGTATATCGCGCGCGCCGCCGTTTTTGACTTTTTATTTGGCACCTGTCTTTTTGTTTACCTTTATTTATAATCTGTGGTAGATGTTTTCTTTAAATTCAGACGCAGCCGATGGAACTTGTTTGGAAATATTTAAAAAAATACAAAATAATAATAATATGCAATCATTAATTTAAATTGGTAAGAGTATCATCAATTATGTGGCATTCAATTAAATTTATATTTATTGATATCAACCGATTTGTTGGATTTGGCAGACGATGAATCATTCGCAAAATTATTGTATCCCAATGAATTTAGAATTCCTAAAATTTACCGAGTAGTCTCCTAGCCCCTAGGCGTTCTTTTCTATAGTTACGTTAATTATTTGCAAGAAAAACTGTTTTTAAATTTTATTTACTACTATTTTGTATTTTGGCACGCTGCATACTTTATTTACACACTCATCTTGTATAAATAATAAAAATTGTACAAAGTAAAGACTGTGGAACTATTTTGTTTAATAATAGTCTAATCAGTAAGGGTAAGCCACTCATTAACTTGAGAAAATATTACTAAGTTACGTTTAATTATTGCTCTATGGTGTACTTCCGCAATGATGTCGACAAAGTTAGAGTAAAAACTAGACGAATAGCATACAACGAGTATAAATCTCTGTTAGCTTTAGCAGTTTCGTTTCGTAATTTTCCTGTTCTAATTGAAAAAGAGGGCGTATTTCTCTAATTTTAATTTCAAATATTACATACTTACCTACGTCTATTATTATGTTCCGTAGTTACCGGATCTATTACGTTGTTTAGCTATACGTAAACTAGTTTCTTCGTGTGAACCGTGTGTTAGTTTTCAGCCCAAAACTTGGTCTCTGGTAACAAGCAATTATGACATGACAGCACGTCAAATCGTACAGCGTCCAAGATTTTCAATTGAAAAGGGCGTGATGATTTTAACAGTAGTTTAAGATATCTGGGCTGCCCTGTACACGGGTTAGTCATACGCATAAGTGAGCGAAGTATTCAGTAGGTCCGTCCGGTGGAAAGATAGTAGGTCGTGTAGGCGTTTCGGTATGTGGTACAACCAGGCTGTGTTATGAATGAGGAGGCACTGTTGGCACGGGCTTCCGAGGAGCGGGAGCGCATATTCCAGCGATACGAGCGGGGTCGGGAGAACCTTGTCGGCCAAATCGACCCTTGGGAGGACCCCGAGTTTGAGGAGTACCACAAAACTGATCGGTATGCCACTATTTTATGATTTGTTGCGAATTTGCATATTGCATGGTAATTTCATGTTGTTGCTGGGTGTATGCAATATTATATCTTAAGGTTCTATTTATCAAAATGGAATCACTTCATTATTTTATTCTAACTGAGCCCAGCTTCTGACCAAACCTGTTGTTGCTTTGACATTTACACTCATCTAAATTTATGCAGTTTTTGTCAGTCACTTGTATTCTTTAATATAAAAATGATTAAATTCATATCATCCAAACATTCATTGTTATTATATTGTATAGATGATATTATTTACGTATTTCTCTGCTTTATGCCACAACAATTTACATTTTTGTGATTGTTATAATTTGTAAACAGAGAAAATATTCATGTTTCACTAAAGTAGCGCTGTCATGTACCAATGTGCTGGGTGAAATTATTCATATCTTAAATCAACAGTAGCTAATCAATTTTTTGTGCATTTGGCAAATTGTTCTAGTGTATTAATTTACTAGTTTTGAATTAATAAGTGAACCACCAAGATTAATACTATGGATCATTTAGCTCTGTAAGTCTTTAACAAGTTTCGTGAGACGGAGTAGACATTACCTAGACTTATAAAGATGTAAATGCAATGTTTTTTTCAAGTTGGTACTGCAGCTTAAAAAAACCAACAATTTGAAGAAATAGTAGACCGTATCATCCTCATCAAATATTTATAATTTATGAATTTAAATTGGACATAAAATGATTCAGTTAGTTGTTAGTAATACTTATAAAACTTTGTGGGTAACATTTCTTAGTAATGTAAAAGATAAAAAAACTAATTTAGGTATCTGCGCTGAACATTTTCATGAACTTGATCAGCGGCTATGCATACAGCCCCAATGCACCAAAACTATTCTTGACATTCAGGCTAATTTGCTATTTTACCCTTAGAGTAGCGTTGCTTTGCTAAATTCGCACCAGAGATGCTGACCAGAGGCAGTTTGATGGCTATTCATATTTGCTTAACACATCAAACCAAGGTATCCCTAGATTAAGCTAAGGAATTAACGTATAGGAAGCTGATATACTACTATCTTTTTTTAAAGAAAATACAGATAATTATGTGCAACACAAAAATTATATATATTTTTGTGAAAGCTGCTGCAGATTAAATACCTGACAAACTAATTAGCCATATTACTTATTTTACTTATTAGTTAAAAAATTAGCTTTGCGATTTTGCTGTGCTACTAGTAATACTGCTTGTTGTGATTCATATAATATTATTCAACTTGCTTTCCTACCAAAAAGGCCATTACACATTTTGATATGGAATGAGTCATAAGTCATAATTGATTTTTTATGCTCAAAAAGTGAAACCTACTTTTTAAATATGTTGCAGTTTATTAAAAATAATATTATCAGTAACATAAGATTATACCATCATACTGCTATGCGCATATAAAAAAATCTCCATGATATTAGTTATTTGATTTTAACATAGGTACCGGAGTACTTTCCTTAATAATATGACATATGAATGCGAAAATATTTTTTCAAATTAATGTTAATTTCGTTAAATAAGTGCAATTTGTCATACATGACTTCATTGTATTACTTAAATGTTTAAAATTCTGTAGGCATTTATGGCTCAGCATTCCAGCCCTGCATATTTTCGCGAAACATAAAGCAATTGCGAATATATATAATTTTTTCATACCTACATAATATTTGACTGACTAAACCATTATCACGCTAGAGTTATTTTTCCTCGAAAACATAATTTTAAACTTTCCCTTTACATATAAACTATAATTCCAGATATGGATTCATACACGATGAGCGCTTGCCGCAGAAAACAGGGCCCCAAAAAGTCAATATTGAAGTGGAACGGGAGAAGAAATGGGTCAAAATGCTTACTAATTGGGACTCACCAGCCACCAAAGAAAAACTCCATAGGCGAATATACAAAGGCATTCCAAATTCACTTCGAATAAAAGTATGGTGCAAGTTAATGGACGTTAATAGAATTAAATCAGCTAATCCGGGAAAATTTCAAGAAATGTTGAAACTTGCCAAGTTGTGGTCCACCGATGTAAGGCAAATAGATTCCGATGTGAACAGACAGTTTCGTGAACATCAGTTTTATAGAGAACGGTATTCAGAAAAACAATGCTCATTATTCAACGTACTTTGTGCTTATAGCATGTATAACTCTGAAGTTGGGTACTGTCAAGGCATGTCCGGTCTGGCCGGAGTACTGCTCATGTACATGGATGAAGAAGACGCCTTCTGGGCGTTGGCTGTACTGTTGTCAGATAAGAAATATGCCATGCATGGATTATATATAGAAGGATTTCCTAAACTAACGAGGTTCCTTGAGCACCATGACAAAATACTCACAAAGTTTATGCCGAAACTAAAACACCATTTTGACAAGTTCGGCTTGGACGCCATTCTTTATTCCCTGAAATGGTTCTTTGTTTGTTTTGTCGAAAGAGTGCCATTTAGCCTGTGTCTCAGGGTTTGGGATATATATCTGTTGGACGGAGAGAGGGTGGTCACAGCTATGGCTTATACAATACTCAAGCTACACAAGAAAGCAATAATGAAGTTAAATGATATGGATCTTATAGTAAATTATATTCAGGTCTGCTGATTTTCTGTGTAAATCGTAATTTAGAGAAAGCAATCTTGTATTAATATCCAAACGGGATATTAATACAAGATTGTGTTATTGAAAGTGAACTTGATATTAAATTTTTAGGTTAAGCTACATAAAGACTTTATGTTTGAAGACGATATAGTAATTTATCATTTGGAGCGATCGATGGAAGAATTGAAGCGAGCCAAGCTCGACTACCCTGGTCCGCCACCGCCCAACGAGCTGCCAAAGCGCCAACTTGGTATGTTTGTGGAGCCCGACAAAAAATCCAAGATTGGACAGCGGGCTGAAAATTTTTCCGAGACTGAAAAACAGGCTAGAGCAACTGTGATATTGAGGTGAGACTATCCTGAGTAGCTGCACTTTTTCTTCCTTTCTTTTTTTTAACAGCGTGATTCCTCCAGGATTGATACTGCACATTGATTTGCAAACAAAAATGTGCATGAGTTGAGAGCGACTGTACCAGAACAATAGTTCGTCACAGTAACTCCCGTTGCCCGTGATTTCGCCTTTGCAGTAACACGGCTGAACCGTTTTAGATGAACCTGTTATTATTTCCATCCATCTTCGGGAAAAAGTTCCCTTGGAACTCGAGGAAAACCGTGGGAAATCGCTCACTTTACTTACTAATCTAAATTGTCTGTATAGTACGATATGAATTTCTCAATTCTCTGAATAGAGAATGATAGGGCTGATGACAAAAGTCCTTATCAAAATAAATAAGCACACCACCCTCAAGACACTTGATATAAGTGCTTTAGAAGTAAGTGTAACCTAACCTAGCATAAATTGTTACAGACGCGAAAAAGCCGCAATGGAATTGCAGGAGCTTCGAGTCTCCCAGAGTGATACAGTGTCAGGTAATTTGGAAGCATCTGTACCCACTTCGCGTACCACCTCGGACGAAAGCCTTGGCTCCGACCACTTCACGCATTTATAGAACTTGCTCATTTACATTGGCACACATTTCCAGCACTTTCATTAATTCTTACAAACCTTAGATTCTATCTTTTAACATTTCAAAATTAATCAGTCATTATGTTTATTAATCTCAAGTGCCGATGTAATAGCAAGCGTTTAAGCATTTTTGGGCAATTTGATTATTTGTATTCGTTACTCCATTTGCTTTGTATCATACAGAGAATTACTGTTTAGATTCTGAGCTACTTTTTTGTAGCTGTAAATGTTATTCGGCATGCTATTGGATGCCTCATACGATCACATTTGCATGATATTCACATTGTATGGAATTTAATCATCATGCATGCATGCTCTTGAATGAATATGCACAATCTCGAAGAGTCGTGATCATAAATCAACATTGTTTTGGGGGTATTTTGGCATAAATTTGGTTCGGTATTTATAAATCGAAAATTGATTTATAAGATACAGCAAGCATTTCTCTTTGCTCAAATGCAAATGCATTGTTTATTAGGTAGCAACTTTCTTGTTTTTTTAATAATCAGATCCACAGTTATACATGTGTAAGCACATATTATGCATTTTTTAATGTTAAAACCAATCTCTTTTATACATTCTGAGAAATAAAACTGACATAACCTTGAACACTAGTCTGTTTAAATAAATAAATAAATATAGTTTTAGAATCATTTTAAATCTGAAAAAATAAGATATTATCTAGCCTAGTTTACACTGCACCATCCAATCAGGGATGAGACCATTACTGAGTAATGGTTTCAGCCCATCCTTATCAGAATATAGTGGGAGGCTATAGCAACAGGCTGATAACAGGATGATACATTTATTTGCATAATAAAACCTCAGCCAATAAAAAAAAAAACGCTTTTTTCAATATTAACTGATTCTTTTTAAGATATTTTAAGAATCTCTTATTGAATCGAAAGTGAGTTGAGTGTGATGTATATTTTTTTTCAAAATACCCCCAGGCAATGTCGCGTTGTGTAAATTCCGAAAAAATATTCAGTGTTTAATATCTTAGTAAAGTACATACGCCATCATCACATCAAGCAACTACAAACTGTCAAATTTCCTGCCTAGATTTTCAACTATATCGCTAAAGCATATAGTTCAAAATTGGTTGAGAAAATTTGACTTTGTTTCCGGAAGCTTGATGTACTGGCGTCTGAACGTTGTTCCAATCAGACCGTTGAGTTCAATGTGTTTAGACTGCGCTGGTATGTTAGCAGCTAGTTATTCATATAAAAGTGACTAAATGGAAAGATTTCTTTTCTGCACTTCTTATGTCGCAAATTAATGACGTGTTCAATATGGCGACATGCAAGGATTAAGCCGTATTAAAGTCGTTGGTATTATCCGTCAGTTTCAGGGTGGATTACTACTCCTAGATTTTTGAATAAATCAATTACGTAGTATGTTGACCTTATAAGTACAAATTATTTAAAATATCCTCTACAACTGAATAACAAACGACAGTTTTACAAATGTGAGGGAAATATTTAATCTCAAAATAAAAATTATGATTGCTTAAAACACAGGTAGTAATTGGTTTTTGCATTTAGAAATTTACATAGAACATTTTGATACGGTATCACCCACCGTGTTGGCTTACAATGGATCGTTTTGTTTTAAGTATATTGATTTTATAACTAGGTTCTTATAGTTCGAAATGTTGTTCAAATAATGGGTTAAGTTAGGGTCAAATGTTGATAGGTTTCTTTTTTAATCGCCCTTACATTAGCAGTAAAGTAGGTTATAGCTTAATTTATTATACCGTATGACAGTATAGTTTTTGAGATTCGAAGTATCAAAGGGCTATGGAAAAAAAAAACAACTAAGAATTTACCATGCGTAGGGTATGTACCCACTGAGACATATTTTTTTTATATATTGTGACGTTGATAGAGTAAATTCTTTTATAAAGTGGACGTAAGATATCATATCCTCTAGCTAGCGCTATACTTTGAGATCTGATCTCGAGGGAAATTTCAATGTTCTTGTACAATTTTGTCCATCGCCCTTTCTGATGCTCTGTGATATGTAGTTGTGAATTGTATTGTTGTCTTCACATTGGTAGGTGACGTCTGCTCAAATAAGTAGTTTAAGTAATTATTTATTGACCGAGACGTAATAGCAAACCGACCAACAAATCAGCTGCCTATATCCCAGTTTAACACTTGGATTACGTCACAAGTAATGCCCGAATTTATTGAAATATTACGGTAATAAGTTAAAGATTGCCATTTGATGGTGATCGTGTCCGTAGATCTTTTATTTATCGTATTAGTTTGTAGTATAGCGTACTAGTTTTTTTTGTAGTTTTTGCTCCTTTCATTTGTATCCTTAGGTCAAGGCTTCACCTGAGCGGAGAAGTTTTTAAACAGTCAATATTTTTTTTTAGCAATAATCTCGTCTCAACCGCTCAGTAGTATTTTAAAGCCGCTCCGCTTTGGTGGAGTCTAGGCCTTATAGCAACCAATAGTGTGGGTGTGGAACTCGTCCCTAGTGTAGCACAACAACGCTTCATTTTAGTGTTTATTATTTTTGAAATTTGATACCAATCCCAAATATATCGATACTATAGACGAGTTGGACACTACAGGCTTGCAGATTTGTATGTACCTACTTCACTGATACCCGAAATAGTGGCATTTTAGCCATCTATCTATATTTTTTTTAGTTTTTGTTTTAGTATTAAGAACGTGCGTAATTAAAACCTGTGCACTAGCATGTTACTTGGTGGTATGGAGGTGGGTTTATGTCATGATTAACACGATTAAAACGACATGCATTTAACATGGCATTTCTTAAGATATGAGGAGCTTATGTTACACATATTTACACGATCCCTAAGTGAATATACGAGAGTAGTGTGTGAGGCTGTCGACTCCTCAGATCTTAAGACGGATCCCCGGCTTCCCGCATTGTTTGTGCTATTTCTCATAAGATAACGCTACGCCCACTGTATAATCTGTTTAATAATAAGTACATACTTACATTTATTAACATTTACTTTCATTATAACACCTGAAACGTCGGGCTTGCGTTTGGCCCAAAACGCACTGAATGCAACATTTTTATGTGCCTTTAAATAATTTATTTCCAAAACTTCTACATCGTTAAAGTCCGCTTTGAATGAATCTCTGCTCAAAAGTTTTTGTCCGTAATTTTAATTCACATATCCTAACGTAAGGTCTCGCATAAACCCACCCCTATCATCCGATGTCGATTGGGTACAGAAGTATAATTTATTTTATTATTTTTAGTTTTAAGCTAAGTAAAGAAACCTTCACTATGACCTGAATTTGAACCCATGGGAACAAAACGAGAATCTAATAAATTGATTCAAAATAAATGCGTATTTTAGTTTTATGCTCCGCTATGTCGATATCCCCATGGGCTAGGTCAATGCATGTAATATATCGAGTAAACGTACTTCGAATCAGACTTTTACAATAAATAGCTCATATATACGCGGCCCATTTCAATGATATGTCGAAGATATGTGTTATGGGCCACTTAAAAATCCAAAGAAAACATAATTTGTACGTTTTATTTTTAGTTTTGCCGCCCGTGGTGGTATGAGGAACGCCAATATATCTAAAAATCAAACAAAACACATAACAATATGTAATGAACGGTACGTTTTAGTCGTATATTTAGACATCACATACTGTGCATTACGTAGACACAGCACACATTTTATTATATCTTATCAGTGTCGCTTTTAGATGTTTTTCAAATAATCACGTTTAAAATGGTACTCTTCCGAGAACGTTGTTAAAACACGAGATAAATGACATAAAATTATTACGAATCTCTCAACACCAAATAACTTTGGTGAAATAACACACGATATTTTTGGTGGTCTGTTGACCGCTTATAAGTGGGTGAAGTTGGATTTTGATAAAAATAAATTGTTCTTTCATACATACTATAAACTATAGTCGATATTTTATAATATTTAGTTGCAGCATTATAACACGCTACCACGTTTTTTTAGCTATCACCGTTTAGGTAACAACTCCCATTCAGTCGACCTAGAATATACTTATTACAATAACAAGAAGTATATCGTGCCAACTTGCCCATACAATCTTGTACTGTTACTCAGTTAAAGTCTTGCTTATGATAATGCAATGATAACACAGTTAATCGTTTTTCTTCAGATCTTAATTCCCAAATCGGCGTTCCACTACGTACGTCCCATGCGTCTATGGACATTCACCTACATTCCCCCGTCCTGTCCTCGACTCCCGTACGCCAGCCCGAACCTCAACACCATAGCTACCTTGTAAATAATAAGAGATACAATAGAACTAGAAGACGAAGACGTTGATATGCAATGTTAAATACCTTCCTTTTTATTTTTCCAATGTAAATATGTATCTATTCAATAAATAAGGAAGATTCATTAAGTATTATTGATTTTATTCACGAAACTACGAGCAGAGATTGAATTTTGGAGCTCAAAAATATTGCATGTGCGTTTTGTGTTACACCACATTGATTTTGCTTGACTTTGTGTGCTCGGAGGAAGGTAAGCATTGATTTAATATTTCGCATGAACGTGTCGCTTTGTGTTTTAAACGCTAGTAGCTCAATTGTTTGATTAATATCACTGCGCAGTCATATAACCTTAAATTTGCTCATCGTGGTGTCAATAGGACTGCGAACACGGTTTTTCCGGGAAGGAAATTTTAGCAAATACGGGGGATATGACTGTATGATTATGTTAGACGTATGTTAATTTTAATATTGGGTGCTAGAACACTCCGGAGTGGCGGGAGGCATTCGATGCGACGAGTCGGTGTCTGCCCTCGGCTCGCGGCGGTCCCTGGCCGACACGAGCGTGACGAGCACGGCTGATCTGAGCGTGTTCTCTAGCGGCCGCTCGCACGCCATGGACAACTCCCTGGACACGCATTCCAACGTCAGCGATGACGCTACCGGGTCAGATGGGTGAGATATTTTGTAGATGTAGAATGCACTGTCACATGCTCTTTGAGCCCTTTAAATGTTAAAAACGACTCTTGTATCGCATCATATGAGAAAATCTATTATTTTAGTCTGGCGAAAAAAGAATAAGCGCTGTGTCTATAGTTCCTGGCTTTTTTATGCGTCTCGTCTGGAAAAGAAATCCGTGTGAACTTTTTTGACACACAAAGTGTAGATGTGCTTTAGCGCTGGCATTAAATATCGATAAAACATTGTTTTTTTGATGCTGGTATTATTAATACATTTGAAGGGTATACGTACAGACGCCAGCACATGAAGCTACTACTATCTGTTAAATTTCCCTAGTAGATTTTCAATTTTGTCGCTAAAGCATATGGTTTAAACTTGATTAGGAATATTTAACAGTTTCGGGTAGCTTTATGTGCTGGCGGTTGTACGTAATTTATTCATGTTCAGATAATGAAGATAAGTACTCAATTTTAAATTAAAAAATCATAGAAAAACCTACCTCCTAAACACAGCTATTTCTCATAATATTCTTTGCTAAGTACAAGCTATGATTTTCACTTAGTTTGCACAATGTGTTACTATGTATGTACGTAAAATTGGTACTGTAGACTTTTCACCATCGGTAATGACGGAACTTTCATTGATCGACCAGTGGGTCTGTTACTCACCTACAAGTTCCTCTTAGGCCCAGTTTCACAATGTCCGAATAGCCACTATCTACCTAATAAATAAATAAAAAAAAAAAACAATTTTTATGAAATTATGTCATCATCATCTCCCGAGCCTTTTCCCAACTATGTTGAGGTCGGCTTCCAGTCTAACAGTTTTACAAGGAGCGACTGCCTATCTGTCCTCCTCAACCCGTTTACCCGGGCACCCAGTTACCCAATACCCACACATATACAGTTAGACTGAAATTATGTACAAAATAAATTAATTCAATCTTATTCGTAGGTGGTGAAACAGGCCTTAAGTTTCTAGTGCATACAATTGTATATTTATCACGTATTCTAATTACAATAAATCAAATAATGTAAATTGGTTACAGTTCGGGAATATGCGGATTAAGCATCCAACGAGCGCCATCGACAGCGCATTCGACGCCTCGCGCAACCCCGCACCCGCCTTCCGTGTCACCAATTTCTGATGACGTAGTCCGTATCCACGTGACATACAATCCTCTAGCCGGCAGCCCGCACCTTCACCCCGTCAGCCCTTCCAAGTACAAATACGACGAACACCATAAACCCGTCGCCCTGGGTTTCTATAGCAACGGATCAACAAATCTCCCATCAGACAACCGAATTCGTATCCAAGTGCCATCCGAAGAACTACTCACGCCCGTCGTTGATTCAGGACGAATTATTACGTCACGGTTTATCGAATCTCATTCCGATATCTACGATCTGAAGTAGAAAAGATTCTCGATTTTTTTTATTTTATTTTATCGTACTGGCCAGTTATTTTTAAAGTTGTAATTATAGGTTATATTTAATGCAGTAATTCTCGCTATGGATATTAAACACAAAACTTTTGTACAAAGTAGGATCTGTGTTAGGTGTATTTTTATTTATTATTTTAAATGTTATGGGAGCAATATTGTGCTTGCTGGTGTTAACGTGGAGCTTCTTAAAATATATTATTTTTAATCATCATCTCCCGAGCCTTTTCTCTACCATGTTCTCGTCTAACCGGGTTTAGCTGAGTACCAGTGTTTTACAAGGAGCGACTGCCTATCTGACCTCCTCAACCCAGTTACCCGGGCAACCCAATACCGCTAGATTAGACTGGCATCAGACTTACTGGCTTCTGACTACCCGTAACGACGTAACAACACATAACGTTCGTTGGTATCATATAGCACACTCAGTATTTTTTGTAAGTATTCGTAGCAATAGCATATTAAAATGACATAGCCTCCGCTAGCTGCACTACAATAGTAATTAATATCATTTTTCAAACGAAAAAAATTGCACTTGTTTTCTACGCGTCGTGTTTTGTACGTAGCCATTATTGGCGAGACGAAAATCTAAAGCTCGTTAACACATGTCAATTAAATGATAAATGATATTTATTTTGCAAATAGGTTGAAATCAACACTTTTACACGTCAATACATTTTTTTAAAACGAGATTAAGTCGGCATTTCCTAACTGACTACCTTGAGAAGAAACGAAGAAACAAACTCAAGGGTCATAGACTCTTTTAGCGTCCAGACATAAAAAAATAAATTATATACTAAAGTATGAGCAATGAAAGTTTGTATCTGAAATGCATCAACTATCCAATTACTTAATGGTTAGCCTGGTTTCTATATGTAATTTTGTATGAAACAGCATCGCACATGCTCAGTAAGATATTATGTATGTATGTATATGTATACAAATATACTGTTTTCTTCGCTAAACTCACCACGGAATCGAATAAATACATTACTATGTGCAATTTTTTATTAAATAACAGTGTCGTTTATCTAGACTGCCATAACCGTGTTATGTATGTACCTACAAGTATTTTTGATGTTGATTGTAGATTGCTAAATGTTTTTAGATTTGTAGAACATTTTCTGTGTGAAGTAAAGATTGAATTAGAATTTTAGGCCAGGGGGGTAAGCCAAGATGTATTTGTACGTAAACGTAGTAGAGTGTTGGCCTAGTGGTTAAAGCACCAGCCTTTCGAGTATGAGGGCGCGGGTTCGATTCCAGGTCAGGCAAGTACCAATGTAACTTTTCTAAGTTATATGTACTTTCTAAGTTTATCTTGGACAACAATGACTGATTAAAGGTTCAGGAAAACATCTCGAGGAAACCTGGACTATAAAGTCTGAAATCATCAACCCGCATTGAGCAAGCGTGTTGATTAACGCTCAATATTTCTCCGTGCGAGAAGAGGCCTGTGCCCAGCAGTAGGACGATAAAAAGGCTGATGTTGTAGTGGAAACTGCAAAAAAATTGGAAATTACATTTCGACTCCCCTTATGACCATCAGCTATTTGAACTTTACTAGCGTTGACGATTGTAGAAAGACATCTTGGCTTTGCCCCAAGGGAGCAGCGTCAGGAAGCCTTAGTCGAAATTATTATATTCTTAAGAGCAAGTATACCGATAGTTGGAAACGTCGCAAATAGCTGTCAAATATTTATACGTTTTAATTAATTTGGCCTATTTACTATATGAAAGTAAGACATATGGCTCTGTAGTGCACTAAAACATTAAATAGGAATTGCAATTAAAACACTATATTTGATGTTTTAAACGTTCAAGGTGTAAAAAAGGCACTTTGAAAGTTTCCAAATACATTTTTTACATTAATAAAGAATTCTCTATTAACTTTTTTAGTGCACTACAGAGCATTATTTTATGTTCTAAAATAAAATTGAGAAATTAATTAAAACATGTAAATATTTGACAGCTTGCGATGTTGCCAGCTTTTGGAATACGCGCCCTTAATAGAGAGTCTACGAAGCAGTGCAGTTTTATGTCTAGATCTGTTTACGAGCAAGTATAAATTGATTTTTTATAGGTAGTTCGATTACTTCTACTGTGTGAGAATATTTTGAAAGCAGGAATATTCTTGTAATATATGTATTGTAGCTTTGACCACATATTATATCATACTCCTACCGTTCAAAGTATTTCAATATTATACAGTTCCAATTTGTAAATATATTCTACTTTTTATCTTCGATAACTTTCTTTTATAATCTCCGTTGTCTAAACTGTTAGATGTATAGACAGAATAAGTGTAGGTTTTAGATTCCCTTCAAATAACTAACCTTCAGTGAGAAACGCAATAATGTCAGTTAAATTGTTACTTGGATATTTAATAACATAGTTTTAAGATTTAATACATTATGCCTGTGTTTTCGGTCAATATACATGTATATTAGCAATTATTGTACACGCTTTGAAGATAATATTGTTGCTAACATTTTGAAATTGACAGTTTTTCGTAAATATAGTTTTATCAAGTAACATTTTTAAGGTAGGTGTAAGTAGTAGTTTAGTTAAGCTAGTTAAGGTTTTTTTTTATGTTTATCAAAGGCTTGCGCTGAATACGTGTTTAATGTAAATGATCACGATATATTTTTTTTCGAGTCATCGCGCTTTTGTAAATTTGAACAATGATATTTCTTAATGGGATATTTTTTTTTTATAGTAAGTAAGTATTCGCGCCGGCCTTGTTATGTAACGTTTTTTCTATTTATTCCATAGTTGTTGAATATTAATGCGATTCACACGTACGCAATAATTGATATTTCAGATCTTCCATATAACAAAAAATAGTTAATGACGAAGTTTGTTCTTGTAGCAATTTTATAGTTCAGGGATGAATCTCACGTGTCGGCTCATAAGGCCTTGTTAAAGTTGAAAGTACGCTTGAAATATAAGGTGTTATAAAAATATCTGCCACGGCTTTATTGGGAGAGAGTATTGTAAATAAATAAAATAATGTTTATTAAACTAAAAGTAACTTTACAATGCGCGTATGTTGACATTGAGCCACAAACTAAGCACAATAGTGAATATCTTTCTTACCCCGCATTTGAGAAAGTACCTAATAGTTAAATTACACACACACAAAAAAATATCACAAATAAATTCTAATTAATTTATCTTCACTATTGTTATCTATAAACTCAATACTACCTTCCATTTAATCCGGGGCACATATTTTTTTAGCACCTTATATTTCAAAGGGACTTTTCAGTACACTGTAACTTCCGTAATACCTCCGTAAAGCACACGAGGGTAGAACAGTAAGGCATAAACCAATAAGCTTAAGATCATGGATATCCTGTGATATACTATTGTTATTTGGCACCTAAATATTAACTCTTTTAACACATTTCTCATGATAACGAGCAATTACTTACACAGGCGTCCAAATTAAGGATCGATATAACTCGTGCCATTTATAAATTAAGTATATTCATTTTATTAGTCAATACGTGTTTATATACTATACTTACTACAAATAATTTTGTAAATGCTCGGTATTTTAGTATAGAATTGGCATTAGTAATGTTTTTATATTATTTTGATATCTAATATATAAGACAATAGACAGCGAATATTCTGTGGAATTACTTCATGCTTCGTACTTCTGCGTAGATTAGCTAATTTGTTCATAAATTGCTTTTTTGTACTGGAATAGTAACTTCAGACCGCTGCGCCTTTTTTCGAGAGAATTATAAGTCGCAATGGAATAGGTTCTATTAATTTTTTTACGTAATACAGAAAATAAGTGAATAAATAAATACGCTGTCGGCTAATAGTTAGTTCACGCTAGTCAAAAGATAAAAACACTAAAGCGCATGCGTGAGACGATAAAATGCTCACTTTACAGCGGTAAGCGAAAAAGTGCACAGATGTTTGATGATCAATAGGGACGAATAGCGCAGAAGTTGTTCGGACAAGCAATCTATCGTCACTAATAGGGAATATGCATGAAAAAAATATTTGCAATCTAACTAGTTAATCAATAAATATACAAAAATAGAATACTAACTGTGAAAAAAATATCGAAATCAGTAGAAAAACAAACGAGATATAACAATTTTGAACAAGCTGTATTCAATGGGCGTTTTTCCACTCACCGGCCCGACACCGGCACCGGCACGGTGTAAGCAAAAATGTAGGGAAAAGTATGGCGGCCGGGTCTGCGCCGGCGCCGGCAAGTGTAAAAACGAGCCATACTTTTCTGTACATTTTTGCTTCCCCGGCACCGGCACGGTGCCGGTGCCGGTGCCGGGCCGGTGAGTGGAAAAACGCTCAATGACAGCCTTACGGGCGTGTGTAGTTGTGAAGTAAATTTTACACTCGGACTTCTCTTTCTTATTAGCAGTTTTGAAGCTTTATAACTTCTTGTCGATAAAATATATTTTAATAATTCTTTCATATTTATTTATTACAGCTAAAAGTGTATTAATTTAGTGAATAAAAAAATTACATGCATATTCCCTATTATATTTATTTGAACATGGCTACCGACCGTAGGCGAATATTTAAACAAAGTCACATGATATGGAAATTGCACCGTTAATAATAAAATGCAATAATTTTGCTAAGTTTGTGCTCATTGCTGCATTATATCTTGGTGCACGGAATAAGTAATCTCAAATTAGATGTCCGTCCAATTATTTTCAATTCTTATAGACTGAAGCGATTGTTCGGTTCATTTCATGAAATAAGCGCGCCATTTTATTGAAATATTTATTTTGCGTAGACACATATAAGGTCTAACGAAAATAGTGTACCATATTATTACAGGTCATCTAGTCCATGCTAAGGATCATATTTACCACAGAGAAAAGTTGAATGACCGGCGTTATGCTTAAAAACACTTAGTAAAAAATGTTATTGTTTTCATGACTTGTGGTAAAAATGATCCTTAGCATGTACTAGATGACCTGTTAAAATATGGTGTACTATTTTTGTTAGCCTTATTTAGAAAGGAAGTGAAAGTCATTATTTTAAATATATATATTTGATGTTAGCAAGGAAATCGTGGAGGAAAGTCTAGGCGAACATGAAAATATTGTTTTTAATTTATAGAAGGAAGTAAAGTGTACCTACAATGTTTAGAAAATAAAAATATTCGGAAAAAGACAGTTGAGTACCTACGATTGAAATTCATAGATATTTTATGAAATGCAAATTATATCACAGACCTTCAAACATTTTCAATAACTATGAAAAATTAACGTGGTATTAACAAACTGAGAGTCTTAATAGGTAACTTAATTTATTAAAAATACTATATTATTATTTATATAGTTATAATCCTTTGTATAAATAAATACCGTCGCACCTATTCTCCCAAATAATATACCTAATTACTATCTGAATTCCATTTCTTAGTTTTTATCTATATTTTATACGGAATTATAAAATTCTTAGTCTTAAAGTTAAGAATGCATAAGTAAGACCTTCAATTAATAGTAGGCTAAAATACTGTATTATAATATTATCGAACGCTAAGAATCCAAAATAGAAATGACGTGTCGTTTCGTGTTTAATATTTTATAAAGAAAAGCTTTATTATAATTTTTTTACTTTTTTTACTAGGTGCTTGAATCTCTTTTCGGATTTGGAGCAAAACTGCACCTAAATATATGCAGTTCATAGGATAAAACGTCATACAATATGTAAAACTCCGTCGGGCCCAAAAGGGTTATTAAAAAAGAACTTATTAATTATATTCACCATTCTCCAAAACCAGGCAATTTAAAAAAAACGTCGACACTGTTATATGTGGCATTTTATTTGATTGTGTGGTACCTAATGTGTTGGGACGACACAATACTTGAAAGATTTTCGACAAAATACTTTTGACAATGCTGGAAATTGTAATTTGAGTTCATGGGCTTGTAAAATCATTAAGGTTGACTGATATTTTTTGCTTATATGCATAAATGGAATCTCAATTAGCTACCAGAAGGTACTCTTCACGGGTCAGACGGGGTTTTAATTACATTCTGTATATGCCTAAACTTACTATGAATGAGTTCTAAGGTAGAAAATAATCCTATTTGTTTTTTGCCGCCAATATTAGTAACGCCATTTTAAAATTTGGATTATCTGGCAACATACCTATGTTACGAGCATTAGTTGTGTTACTTACTAGATTGTCTAGGTATTTAGGTAATGTCAAATGTCGCAATCCTAGGATAGCAGTCTAGGTATAAATACTTGCTGTAAAATCACCCATCGAACGTAATCTGTAATTAAATAAAGAAATGAAATCAGGAATTGTTTTAATCTAAGAAATTAATGTTAAATTTAGCACACTTGTTGTATGCATAGCTGTCAATCGCGATGGAGTTGTTGCGTTTGGAGCGAAAGCGACATTGTAGCATCTTTTTTTATCAAGACGTTCACTGAAGGAAAATGTTTGTCTCTTGTCACTATATCAGCCGCCATTTTGTATATTATCGTGATGTCCCAAACGCAACAGCTTGTACGACGTCTTTATAGAACTACAGTGAGAATAGTGCCTGCACGAATTTTGTTGTTACTCATATTAAACTTCCCTTAATCGTAACATAGTTGTTAGTAGCTAGGATACGGTCAGCATTTTCGATATTGCCTAGTGTTAAACTTTTAATACCAGAAATAATTCTCTTTTGGTGAATTGTACCGAGTATTATTTTCTTATCATATTTATTTATCTTTACATTAGCTTGTAAGTCTATGTTTTTAAATTTGAACACGTAAGTAGAGTAACATTGTATTTGTAATTGAAATGGAAGGCCTGTATAATTTTAATTATTAAGAGGTGCTGGATATATCGTGCACGTAGGGGATTTAGTAGCCTATAGATTCGAGTCGCAAGTTGATAGAAATTTAGATATGGAGTTGTGACTATGCAATGGTCTCTAAATTGAGTGTTGTTTATGTATGTGCATTTATTGCGTGTTTGATTTGCTACGATATTATTGAGAGTCAATAAAAGTGTTTAATGTACTAAGTTACATTGCGTTTGTATTCTGACATGAAAT
Source organism: Heliothis peltigera (assembly GCA_958496145.1). NCBI lineage: Eukaryota > Metazoa > Arthropoda > Insecta > Lepidoptera > Noctuidae > Heliothis > Heliothis peltigera. Next base: position 12,654,755 of record OY292321.1, on the reverse strand, counting down.
GTTGACGAACGGCCGGCGCACGTCTCGCGATGCGCAGCGTATGAGCATTTTTCACTGCCGAATTACTATGGACACTATTCTTATTGATCCTATGTAAAATTAGTTAAACAACTCTGGGAAGTAGTCCCTTCGAGGCTCTTCTAGTCATAATTTGGAAATCAATTTTTAAATAACGATTTCAATTTTCGTTGGAGTGGTGTGAAATGATTTTTAAATATTTGACAGTTAAAAATGCTTTTCTACACGTACCGCTATATCTGCGGCGGCCATTATAAACCGTCAATAGGTACAGATGCCAGCACATCAAGCTACTAAAATCTGTCGAATTTCCTTAAAAGATTTTTGACTTTATCGCTGTAGCATGTGATTCAAAGTTGATTGAGAAAATTTTACAGTTTCGGGTAAATTGATGTGCTGGCGTCTGTACATTACGCTCAATCTTTAAGATGTCGGTAGTGAGAGTCGTTTAGCGACAATCTGCATAGAGCCTTTCCATGTTAACAAGGATATAATTTCACATGCTATTTCAATTCTGTAAGAAAATTTTATATCTTGTCATAAAATCTCGTAATTCTTGCCAAAATACATTCTAAATTCCTAAACCTTTATCAAACACACACAAATTAAAATGATATACAAGCGATGAAGCGAGAATAAATAGTATCGCCATATAATTCAGAACGCTTCTCGTTGAACGAACCTGCGTACGCGCACCTAAGCAGAAACATACTCAACTATACCGTCGTTAAGACATCTATTCTAATGAGTACCTAAATAAATATGTTCGATACGGTAATATAGGTATATCCTATCATAAATAAGTCAATTCCTTTTAATAAATCGTAATACTTACAATTTATAAATGTAATAATTAAATACTACGTATTACAATCGCAGCGGAATAATAGCATGTGAAAATTTGTATGATAGCAAGTGAAAGTATGCATTACTTATAACAAGTGAAATTTATATTAAAAATTTTGAAAATTTTATGTAGAGCGTGCACATTCGTCATTGTGTAATCTTTTGACAAAAAACGTCAACCATAATGTTACCGCCTCCAAAAGTAAATAGGTAAGTCATTCGTGTTTGTAATATACCTATCTAATATTATTTCATACGAACTTGTACGTTCATAGAACTTCTAAGTTGATCGCTGTTGGAAGACGTCTATAAAAAAATATAACTTTATTGTTAAGTTAGCAGTGAGCTCTCTTGAAAATATTAGCGAGAATAGACACTGTTCATAATAAATATAATAATTTTCGATATTGTTGTTTTATTTACTAACTCATACCTACCGACTACACAGATGTATACCTACTTATACACTTTGCATATGGGTTTACCCTTACAGGCTATAAAAGAAAGTCCGTAATTTCGAATTACAGCGGCACGTTGAGCTGGATACAAAGCGTGACCAATTGAAAGCCGATGGTGTGCTCACATGTCTACAATGTGCACGGATCTTTGTAAAGAAAATTAGATATATAAGCCACATGAGAGCACACGAACGGCAACTACAACGGAGTTGAAGCAATCGCCCTGGCCGAAATCGGTCAGAACATATCATCATTATCCTTTAAGGCTAAACATGTGTGTTAAGCTGACAAGAAATTCGACTGTGTCTACTGCAGTTGGGTCAGATTCATCATTATGCTCTACACGAATATTGTTTGGTCTAGACAAGAAAACTTTGCCCCCCTTATTATAAAACGTGGCCTTAAAAAAGTATCAGCTTTAGTAGTTAAACCAGCATCTTGAACAAAGTTTAAGGTCCAAACCTAGCACTTTTATAATAAGGGGTATCGTGTACCTATGCTGCTGACAAGACGAATTAGGGTAGGCTATTTTCACCTGTTAAAAACACGTCTACGCAAGCAAAACTTACTCTGATCCCCACTGTTCCGAAAAGTAAAGTTCACGCGTCGTGCCTACCTTAACAAAAATAGTGCACCATATTACTACAGTTCATCTAGTAAATGGTAATGATCAGGTCTATCACAAAAAAAGCTTTCAAAAAAGTCATGAATACTATAACATATTTTACTAAAATCATCACATTCCCTACATTTTAATTGTGTTCTTACACATAACGCCGATCTCTATGAACGTGCTCGATCGTCGACCTCTAAGTAATTAATTTTTTTGTTGATCCTTAGCATTTACTAGATGACCTGTAAAAATATGGTGCACTATTTTTGTCATATATCCTAGAGCTGTATCTTTTCTTAGCGCGTTTACGCGGCCTAAGGATAGATGATGTATTACAGTCGCATTTTCACTGTCTTTAATCACTAGCTACTTAATAATAAAACAAAGTATTCAGTGTCTGACTGTCCGCGATAAGCTGCAAAACTACTGAACGGATTTTCACGCGGAGGACTTAGTTTTTATAAACGGTCACACATGTAATAATACACGTAATGGTATCTTATTGACTAAGATAAATAAAGAAGTAAGTAATTATAAGGCATTTTTAGTTATTTAGAGCTGTCATTGACATACTTTATTCAGGTCAGGAACGCATTTTGTAAAGGCGACATTCCACCGGTTTTTTTTTGCTCTTGTTGTTTTGTAACAAATTGCGTGATGAAAACTGCCTCGTCAGCATTTTTGTCACTCGGTCATACTAGCTCTCTCTTGAATTAGTCGTCTCCTAGATCCCGTCCCGAGCACATCCTAAGCATGCTAGTTCTATATCCAACCTATCTATTTGTCTAGTGTTCTAGTTCTGTGTAACAATTATTTAAGTTTTTAATGTAGTACGCTAAGTGTTTTTTTTTTAAACTTTCCCGCAGTTTTTCCTTCTGTGAACATTTGGTTGGAACAATTTCAGTGGATTCTCGCCATTAGGTTTGAACTGAAATGAATGAACGTAAAGAGCTTATAAATGGTTTATTGGCGTAATTCAAAATTATAATTAAATTACAAAATAATATCATACAACTGATAATATTTTAAATAAATTGTTATCAATGTTTGGTGCGCTGTAGTTATGAACAAAACAAAATTTAGTTTAAGTACCTAAAATTAATTTTCTACATAATTAAAAAACAAATAGGAACTTTATTGGGTTTTGTTGCGAAATAACGCCTATAAATTTTGTATAATTTGTATAGATATCAGATGATTTATAAAATTTCATAATTACGTTACCCTCATAAAATTCGTAGCAAAAGCAACTTGATTTCTAATATTTTAAATATAACTTTAAAAATACATTACCAAATTAGGGATGTTCTCTTTTAGTTTTCAGAATGTTCATTGTAAACAAGTCGATATGGACCGAATGTTTATCACAATTCTGAATTACAGACGCCAGCACATCAAGCTATCCGAAACTGTAAATTTTTTCCAATCAACTTGGAACTTTATGCTTCAGTTATAAAGACAATCTATTGGGAAATTTGACAGATTGTAGTTGTTAGCTTGATGTGCTGGAACCTGAACCTATAAAATGCCAAGGCCTCAATCCTGATATTTCTCATCTAGTTATCACAAACGACTGCGTGTATGTACTTATTGTTATTTCAGTTCTTCGGTATAAATCTTCATAACTTATAATTAAGTGCACTTTCTTAAAATCGAATTCGTATAATGCACTTACAATATTACCTATACACATATTTTCTATAAATAATGTTAAGTTATGTATAAAACATTAAGCTTATAAACACTAAATGCAAGATCCCAGTCACCAATAAGATAAAATGATCATTTGTATAGACAGACGTTAGACTAATGAAGACATTTGTTCATTTACACTGAAAACTAGTTTAATGAAATTATATTAAGTACTGTCGACACTCTGAATTACGACAAATGTGTTCAATCGCTGTTAGGTCTTTGTTTATTTTACAAAATACTAGACTTTCGTGTACATGGTAGACCATTTTGTTTGGGAACAACAAATCATTGCTTTAACAACATTATCGTGCCTACATCACACATTCGAAAATACAAGTTGACTCAGATACCTATGTATTTATAAGTACCAACACCATTCAACGGTAATCAGTTCGGATTTGGGAATGTAATAGCAATTATATATAATTTCAACATGCCCTTTTAGAATGGCATTTCATAAATATATTTTACAAAATACACAGATTAAAAGCGACATCAATATCTTTTGTAACAATTTCGAATTTATGATGTGGAGCAAATATTGACAACATGCAATAACTAGCACCATTAGTTTAGCAGCGTGACTCATAGCGTACCAATACAACAGAATCTTCAGGGCCGTGCCTCATGACATTTGGTCGGAATAGATTGACAAGTACCAGGGTAGCGATAGAAGATACGACCTCGACACTCGACTATTTCAAACGACTCACAAGCATCACGTGCAAAACTTGTAAAAATAATCTATGCTATTAACTAAGATGTATGCTAATATCTATCACACGTTAACACAGAATCTTTGAATAAAGGCTGTGCACACAAGTGTTGCCTATTGACTGTACACACGTATAATTTCTTTAATCGCGTCTTTAGTGCCGAATACTAGAGCGAAGAGACCAAAGATCACTACAATGATGTTCTTCCAGATGAGGTACTTGGTGGGGCCAAAGCCTATGTCCCAATACGTAATAACCTCGATCAAGGCGGGCGCGATCAGTCCGAGGATTGAGAAGCAGAAAGCTCCAATGACACCCATAAATGGTCCAATGGTGGGGACAGCGACGGCTAGAAGCACGCAGGCGGTAACCAAGATCGTCCTCATGATGTAGTCGGCGAGGTCCGGTCGCTTGGTGAACTTGTCCTTGATGCTGTTCCACATAATTTCGACGCACACGAAGAACTGCAGTCCATATGTGCAATATACGGCGATGGCGATGGAGATCTTGACAACTTGGGCAGGACTGAAACAAAAAATCATGTTTAGTTAAGTAATGTATAGTCAGTCACAGTGGTCAAACGGGTGGCAAGGATGACTATTAATTTGGGACTAGATAAGCAATACCCAGTCTTACCATACTCAAAGCCAAATATGATTTTTGAATCTTAGAAAAAACAGGCCCAACAGTTTAAGTCAGAATAGGTACTTAGGTCAGAGAGATTAACGTTTAATAATTTTATCAGATTATGAATATCCTTTTGAATTATTTTTGGACTATTTAATACAACTGGTTTCCTGACGTATATGTTTATTTCGTTACATTACAAATCGATATACTTACTATTCAGAGTTTTCCAAGTTGAGGGTGATGGAGTCTTTGACGTCCTCGCCATAGCGGAGGTATCCAAGGAAACCGAGGAGAATGTAGACCAGCGTCACACCGCTCATTCCCTTGTTCAGGACTCCGCACAAACCGAGCATAGCTCTCGGAGTCTTCATGGCATTTTCGAGGGGCATCACAACACCGATAGCCTCCATAGCAAATATACTTAGAGAGAAGAATTCTGGCCATTCCACAGGGGGTTTGAACAGCATTGAGTTAATATTCTCAGTCTGAAGACTTCCAGTTCCAACTAAGTAGTAGAAGGTGATTCCGAGACCGATTCCCATGAACACATTGGCGACCATAGACACCGGTGCGAGGTACTTGAGATTGCGGATCCATGCCATAAATATGAGTGGCAGTAACAGAGCGATGATAAAGATTCTTATGTCTACTTTATCTTCTTCTACGCCCATGTGGTGTGCTACGACCTGAAATCGATATTGACGTTATTACTCATATGGGTATAGACAATTTGATATTGATAAAAACAAAACTTTCATTTCAATATTAAAACTTGAATTATTACGCTTACCTGTACAATATTTTTGGCGATGATGACTGTATACACTGAGCAGGTTCCGAAGTAAGTCAGGAAAAGACTGACAAGTATAAAGATTCTGAAATAAAAATAAATATATGTCAGTGGGATTCAGCTTCCAGTATATTCACAGTACCTACAGTAATTCTGAAAAGTATGTAATGTTAACTACCATTAATATACAGAGGTCAAAAGCCATCAGGTATTCAAGGACCGACTTTACATGCTTATCTAGTCAAATTGACTAGGTTCACATACATTATTTGATCATCAAGTATCCTCAAGTTTTTCCTATCGTATCATTTCAATACTGAGATAGGTACGTACCTAAAAGCGTTGCCCCACGGTCTGAACTTTTCAGGTCCATTTTCAAACGCAGTTTGGCCAACTTCAGGGAAGGTCATCTGGGTTCTTTTGGTTTTCTTGTAAAGCACATGCGCGCATTTGATCTGTTGATAAAAAAAAACCCATTTCATAACATATTTTTCAATTCCGTGGATCATGGTATGGTATTACAAGATGTTACAGTATTTTGAAGTATTTCATATGTCTCCCCGTTGAACAGAAATAACGTTTATGGCAGAAACGTGTCTAAATAATTTCGCAGAATTATGCTACGCATGCGTCGGTATGTTAAAAAAATCGCTTAGCTCAGGTGAGTGCAATCAAAACTTCGCATTGTGATATCACGCAAAAAATAGCATGGCCGATTTGGAGTAAGTATACTTACAAGGACGTAAGAGCAGTGAGTGCAGATAAGTGCGACCAGCATTGTGAAGAATATTCCGGAGACCAGGCCAGCACACTTGAAGGCTTTGGGCATCGCCAGGATACCGGTGCCGAGGGACGCCTTCAGCAGATGGGTCAGTGTGTCCATATTTCTGAAACATCACCAAAATGCCACGGTAACATCCAGCCGACTGCTCCAAGTTTTCAAGAAGGAGAATTTTAATGTCAGTTGATTTGAAAGGAAGGTTTAACAAAAAGGCAAAACGAAGCTTTTAATGTAACCTTGAAATGCCCTAAGTTACTCTTGAATCGTAATAACTTGAGCGTAATACAATTCAAGAAAAACACGCTATTTTTGCCCGCGTTATTCATGTTACATATGCAGGAGGCAAACATTTCGCAAGTTCCCCTTTTCGACGTAATTCAATCGTACATCGGAATTGTTGATTTTACAGAATCAAGGTTTTTATGTCTAGGGTATCTGGGAAACGTTTGCTTGTAGGCATGAAGTAAAAACAAATGAAATTAGTTTTTTGTTCTCAACACGAGGACTGTAGGTATATTTGCCGTCTGACAGATGTGTGATGATCAGAAATGGTAATATTATCATGGCGAGAATAAAAAAGCTGATCATTTTGCATGATCCAATGTCACCATGTAACACACAGTAGGTACACTGTGTGCAATTATGACCTAAATGTAGTTTATCAGAAGTTCTAATTTCGCTCAGCAATGAAGTTTACTGCAGGCAGGCCTAAAGGAGATACATTACTTAGGGAGGACTACCTCCTACCTACTGTGTACCTTCTGAATCCTGATCTCTTATATTAGGAATACTAGGTTTTGCCCACGGTTTCACCTGTTTATTCATATATATAGGACTATACTTCAATAGATAGGACTGACAGGAATCATCAAAATTCAATCATTAATTCATCAATAGTAGCACCGTGAAAGTGTAACAGACATATACCCTTATACATCATCATTTACAATCTTAGTAGGATTCCGAAGTCGAATTTTTCATCCAAGATCTCCTGATAGTTAAGAAAACAAGGAGATAAAATTTTAATAGGTCATCATCCCCCGAGCCTTTTCCCAACTATGTCTGTTGGGGTCGGCTTCCAATCTAAACGGATTCAGCTGAGTACCAGTATTTTACAAGGAGCGACTGCCTATCTGACCTCCTCAACCCAGTTACCCGGGCAACACAATACCCCTTACAGGAACCGAATTGAAATTAAAAAGTTTTATGAAGAAGCGAATAACTCTAATTGATTGCCTGAAAGACGAAATGATTAAGAAGGGAGTGAAATAGAAGTATGACGGCTAACAGAGACGAATGGAAGCGGAAAACATATTGCGCCGACCCCAAATAACTTTGGAACACGGCAGGAAGAAGAAGAAGAAAAATCTGCTCATTAAGGAGTTCCTACATATACATAAGTACATTGTGATAAAGCATTTTTTTATTAGAAGAGTCACTAGTACCTATTTTCATTTAGAAATTTAAAATATGCTGAGCATCTAAAAAGCAATTCGCATTAGCATTCTAAAATGTTAAATTAATCGCGTGGCAATAGTTAACTATTCTAAATACATGTACAGTATTGGTTGGCTACATTTTTATTTTTATGGATTTTCTAGGTCATTACATAGGTACCTACTAACAGCATTTTTTTGCCTTCTTTAAATACTTTAATAGATAACTTTAGTAGAAATTTGTTAGTTCTCTTTTTTGTCATTCATTTGTTGAGTGTATGGTATGTATTTGTTAAGTTATTGTAACTATACACATTACCTATGAGGAAGACAGCAAGCATTGAGATAGGTCGATAAGGGATGATCAATATGGCTGACAAAAATGTACGCAGCAGTATCGGTTTAAAAACATATTTAATGTAAATATAAAAAAAAAAAATAAGAAATCCGAATTGAGAACCACCATACAAGTCTTCGGGAAGTCGGTTAAAAAAAGGAATATCGGTAGTACTTAGACTCCTGTAAATATTTATTGAAGGAGGAAAACAAAATTCTAATATCTTGTTCCACTTTCTGCTCCGTTGAACATTCCGCCAATTTGTTGTAAAGGTGTGATAAAAAGTAAATATTGTAATACAAGGTACTTACGAAGTAGGGTTTTCCAATTTTCTTTCGGTGAACGGATCGAAATCGGCTGATTCCAGGTCTTTCGTCATGTTGTATCTAGACACAAAATAGATGTAGGATTAGATAAAAAAAAACAAATCAATCAATGATAGACCAAAGGAATGTTGAATTTATTCTAATTTGGTGATTAACGCTCAATCTTTCTCCGTGTGTGAGGAGATCTGTGCCCAGAAGTAGGACGATAAAAGGAATGATGATGATTCTAATAATAATTTTCACCAAAGTGCTCTCAAAAGGGCTTCAGCCCCACGTTCACCTTCAAAAAATCCGGGACTCTGTAGTCCCATGGTCTAGAAGAGACATAAAGTACCTAATAATTGAAAATGGTAAAGTAGCTTTGACTAGCAGTCGTGCTTTCACACACAAAACTACTGCACCGTTTCAATTGAAATTCGGAATGAGAAAGGACATAAGCTATATTGTATCAGTCTCTTGAAGGTAGTGTCCTCGGTAACTCGGTGGGAGAAGAAGAGCTCGTTCATTACGTGAAAGAAGTAGCCAGGAAGAAATAAATAATTTGAGGTATTTGAAGGGACCTTAGAGATATCTGGAGGCATTTTTTTTTTAATGAGCTTGGGTAACATGATACTGACTTGTTAACGACTTTTTCCTTTTTCTTTTCATCTTGAGACAGGAACGTCTCCAGCTCCTGCGGCGCAGGCGCATTTCCATTCGCTTCCTAGAACAAAAAAGAAATATTTTTAGCCTCAGATTACGAGTACATACATCTAGTAATATAGTCTATATTAATGTTTTAAGGTTGAAGAATTTGTTTGTTTGATCGCGCTAATCTCAGGATTTGAAAAAATCTTTCTGTATTACATAGCCCATTTATCAACGTCAACTTTTTATCCAGGTGCGCAGAGTATCGTAATGGGACTCAGGTGAAACCGCTGTTTAAACGTTCTCTGGGTGAAGGTCTGTCTACATAGGAGGGGCCCATTAGGGCCAGTGTCTGCGGAATGTTCGCAAGAGTTACCGTGGTCCTGGCACACAGGGTCCTGCCGAAGGAACATAGTGGGGTGGTGTAGGTCTGTCCGTTCGTGATATACTCAAAAATACTGAACGGATTTTTACCGATTACCGATATCGATTTAAGGAGACAATGGCTTTTATGGTGATACTAAAAATTATGTATTTCCAATAAAAAATAAAAATTTAAACACCCGTCATGTGAATTGGCAGATTGTACACCGATAGATATGTGAATTGATTTCTTATACATAAGATATAAAGGTACAGTTTTTATTATTTACAAAAATAAAGACACTTGGCAATGACAATACTCAAAAACACTCAGAAAATAATAAACGTATACCCCATTATATTTGTAGACCCCACATTGGCATATTTGTTTGATCAACAAATGCTACTTCAGTCTTCATTACTATCTTTTCACAAGCGGATAAGATTAATATCCGATATTTATGACACTTTCACGATAAAAGATAGGTACTGATATTATCTGATACCACTATATTGTAGACAGTGTAATCTCAAGCGAAAAAGAAAACATTATTTGTAATATTCTGTCAGATATGCTAATATACAAACTTACATAAATTAAAAAGCTGAAGAGTTTGTTTGCTTGCTTGAAATTTGACAATCTCAAAAACTACTAGCTGATACGACTACAAAATATATCATCTAAGTAATATGTTAGAGTGATATCTGATGACTTTGTATGTTTGAACGCCTTAATCTCTGGAACTACTGGTCCGATTTGCAAAATTATTTCAGTGTTAGATAGCCCATTTATCCAAGAAGGCTACGGGGCATTTTTATCCTGTTGCGCGGAGTAGTTCCCACGGAATGTGAGCGTTTTTGAGATTAGCATGCTCAAGTAAACAAACTCTTCATATAATATAATTCTAACATACATAGATGATCTTTTTTGTTGAAATAAAAAAAAAAATCTTTAAGCTACAAAAAGTTATTAAAGGAAAATCCTTTCGATTTCGTGTTAGCTATGAATGGAGCTAAGTGGACCTTGGACAAGATAATTATTTGTTTAGTTGGTGTATTTAACGCGTAACAGCGACTAAGCGCCGCCATGATTGTAAATGACGATGATAATATGAAATATATCTCCGGTTTTTGCTACAATTCTATATGTGGTTGTGACCTAATGGATGTAAAGTTTATTACGAAACGATAACTACGTATGTATGTGGTAGGAAACAAACTTATATTTATTTATTAAGTATATAACGGCGTTTGTAATTACGTATATTAAAGAAGATATCTTTGTTAGTGACCGACTGAATTGTAGGGTTAGTTAGGATTTAAATAATTAGCTTATTTAAGGCCAGTTTCACGATGTCTGAATTATAATTATTAAATTTCAAAAATAGAACTGAATTTTTATGAAATTATCTACCAAAGAGATTAGATATCTACATTTCAAAGAGACTCGCTGACACTTCCCGCGACCCAAGGGCTGGCTTTTATTTCGGCCAACGATTAAGCATTGCCATCCAACGTGGCAATGCTGCCAGCCTTTTGGGTACGCTCCCGGCGGGCAGCGATGAGGAGGAATTTTTTGACGCAATTTATTAATAAGATGTTTTTTTTTTTACTTGTATGTATTAATTTATATTTTATTTGTAAATACATACAGTGTAAATATTAATGTGAAAAATAGTAATACAAATCTTTTGTTTGATCTACCAAAGAATCTAACTGGAATTTATTCGTAGTTGGTGAAACAGGCCCTCAGTTTGTATCTAACACATGATTTCGTCCGATAACTGTACTATTTATACTCTGTTGAAGTTCAGACTTTAAGACCAGAAATATCTGGTTATTGTTTACTTAAACTATTTGTGTCCTTGTGACATTCGTAATGATGTGTGCAAAATATAATTTACCATGCTCGGTATAGCCTTTTTAGTATTGCTTACCAAGTGTTAATTGCAGAGTTTTGCTATATTTGCTTTTTCATTGATTTGGTAACAGTATAGTGTCGCTTGCATATTTATTTTTGTTACGTATCTACCTACCAACGTGAAATATACCTAGAGTTTTTTCATGATTTTTTACTGGTGGCTTCAGAGTAGTACTTTTTGGGTTTATTGCGAAAAAATAGATAGACAGAAGCAGTATGGTGGGACTTTGTTCTGAATCTAGCTTCCAGCCCCGGCTTCGCACGGGGTAATTTAGCTTTCATGTGCAGTCATTTGTAAGGAGGTTAAGCAGGGAAGCATTCTAGTCTCAGGCGGCCGGCGCGTGCGCAGAAGCGAACCGGCGGCAGCGAGGCGGCGTGCGCATTATATCATTGTGTTTAGTTTTCATAATAACGTTATGTCTTCTGAATGAAACAACGTATTCAAATAATTCTATACGCTGCTAGAGTGCACATCAAGCTACAGTAACCTGTCAAATTTGCCCAATCATCTTTGAACCATAAGCTTCAGTGATAAAGTTGAAAATCTGTAAAGAAAATTTGACAGATTGCTTCCTGATGTGCTGGCGTCCGTAAATTTTGCTACGCAGTCACTATACTAGTAGGGAATATGACTGCCTCGTAACCTCGTTGGTCTAGTGATCGCAAGGCGTGACTGCTGTGCACGGGATCTCGGGTTCGATTACCGGGTCGGGCCGAAATAGCTTTGTGGGTTTTGAGAAATTTTCATAAAGCAGCCTAGAATTGGTGATTGATTCACCCGCGCATCGGAGAGCACGTAAATGACGGTCCTTCGCCTGACCTCTATCCGGTCGTGTCGGATTGCCGTCCCATCGGGCTTTGAGAGTGAGGGAATAGAGAGTGCACCTGTGTCTGCGCGAATGCTTGTGCACTATAATATGTCCTGCGCAGCTGGCTGATCTCCATAAAAGAGAACGGCCGTAGCCAATCGGCCTGGATGCCATCATGATCATAGTACGGAATGTAAAAATTATTTGACGAGCTGTAAATAGTATAAATATTACTTACATTGACCATTTTGCTGTGTTATCCGTCGACAGCTAACAGCGATAAGGGTCCCAGTCGATGCCTGACAACAAAACAAACAGCATTTTTATTACGTAAACAGTGTTAGCTAATTGATATTGTCAATTACACTTATTTACTATTCGTTACACAAGTCATAACCTCTAATATTATTTGTTTTTAATCTGATAAGTTTGTTTGCCATTTTGTTTGTCCCAAAGTGTAAGTATTTAAACCAATTTGGCGTGTTCACTGCGTTTATACATGACTTCTAATTTTAACCGTTCATCTCCCGAGCCTTTTCCCAACTATGTTGAGGTCGGCTTCCAGTTTAACCGGATTTAGCTGAGTACCTACCAGTGTTTTACAAGGAGCGACTACCCCAATACCCCTTGGTTAGACTAGCGTCAGACTTACTGGCTTCTGACTACCCGTAACGACTGCTAACTATGTAATAACGTCACAACTTCTAAGCATTCAACACATATTTCAGATACAGAAAAGTCATTTTTATTATTACTGAACGGGTCTTTAAGACATAAAACATGTGTTTTATCGTAATACATATAATTTAATGCGGAAAGTCATTGTCATTTAGAATGACCGTGTAACGCTGGTGAAGTAGTATTAATAACATAATTTATAATACGTATGCATAAACATTTAGAGGAAAATGTTATACATATTAGTAATATAGGCATTTAAAATGTTACATAGTCAAATGTCCTAAGGCACGCGGTGCAGATGAGGAAAATTAAATTCGATTTTTTTCTCCGAAATCATAAATATGCGAAGTTGACTAGGTCAAACATAAAATCCTATATGATATTAATTTGGTAAAGCATCTTAATATAATGTAACTTTTATTTATCGTTTTGACGGAAAAACTTTTTGTTTTTTTTTTATTGGTAATTTAAGTAAAATAACTTGATGGCTAACTGTGAAAAAAATGTGACGTCATAATTCTAACTTTCATACAAATTGCATTGCAGATAGTAACCGTATTTGACAGTTCAATAAAAGTAACGAATTTGACTAGTTGTCAACTTGTCAACTATAGTTTTTAGATGAATTACTGTTTTTTATTATTATAATTTTCTTTGTAAATTAACCAATAATATTAAAATTATCTGTATTTTTGCTAATCAATGTCTTTACTGCGATTTGTTAAAGATTACAGAAAGTATTTATAATGAAGTCTTCTTCTACAATGACTTATAAAAAAATATTTAACGGTTGCGTGCGCATTATCAATGACCGAGGAAACAATTGCTGTTCGTTTGCCGAGCGTTAGGTACGGCAAATCACTACTAAATATTAGCCATTGTTAAAATTTGTTAAATGAACATCAAGCACGGTTTGTTTTAAGAAACAAGTTTAGAAATAAATATGATCTCAGGAAGACCAAATAAAGATAATATTTTTATTGCTATTTAATACCCATCGGGTATTGATACAAATATAAATCTAACTTAGGTACACAAAAATTTTTTTTTCTTTTTTTAATATTTACACTTTATTTACACAACAAAATTTAAATATTTACATAAAAAATATATACATATATATAATTAAAAAATGGCGTCAAAAAATTCCTCCTCATCGCTGCTCGCTGGGAGTGTACCCAATAGGCTGGCGGCATTGCCACGTTGGATGGCAATGCTTATCCGTTGACCGAAATAAAAGCCAGCCTTTATTACACACACACAATTGTACACAAAAAACAATTGGATCTTTTTAATCAGATCCCAAAACGTATTAGATACATAGGCACTGACAACCGCGCTAACTAAATATCATAACTAAACTACAATTTACTAAATTTTAAATATACAGCTAAAATACGGTCAGACTGGAAGCCGACCCCAACATAGTTGGGAAAAGGCTCGGGAGATGATGATGATATTTATTTCGCTTACTAGCAGAACCACGCTTGGTGGTTCGGTGTGATTTTTAAATCAATATTGCGACTATACATTAAGATGTAAGCTATTCTACCTTTCAAGTTGTATCAAACTGCACACGGTGCGCAAATTTGATTCAAATAGTTTAGAAGTCCATCGCGCACAAATAACGTGACACGTAATTTATATGTATATTATTAAGAAGATATATTTAAATTTGTATTTCACAGATAAAGGCGTATCGGATAATGTGTGAGGAAATATCTCGAGTCACGCTTGTTACACAAATATTATACGAGTTTAAGAAGATCAAGGTTGGGACGGCGCGTGGGCCGAACTGAGCATACGGCGAGATTACTCAGACTTTAGAAAATACCAGTCATTATGACAATTATCTTAGCCAATTAAAATGCTGTTCTTTTTTTAAATATTGATTGTTATATACTGCGTTCGTGTTACGTTCACTGTTGTATAATAAAATTATGTTACTAAGTATATACATATATATGAAAAAAACCCATAAAATTCAAACCGCGTATTATTTTAAAATAATGTTATCGGCCGCCCTGTTATCGTTGCCAGTTATAACACAGTTTCATCAGGTTCCATTAAATGCAATATATCTACGGTTACGACTTTACGATTTTATTTCAAAACAAATAATCTGTAAAAAGTTACATCATCATAAATTGACAGCCAAAAAAAAAAAATACGCTATCCGGAGATGACAATGCGACTTTTTGTGAACGTGGCGATAATTAATAATGAAATTAAAAAAAAAATCTCGTAATCACATCTTGAAGCTAATTAATTAATGAGTTATTGCGAGCACATGAAATAAGATAAACACCGATAAATAAATGAGACGAATTTATTTAAGATATACGACTTACTTGAAATGGAGATACACACTCAAGAAATACGTGTAACTTTGACAACAGTTTAGGCACGACTGATAACAAGAACTGTCTATGCTCCTTAATATCGCCGGTTATATCAGCAGATCGTTACGGCTTACGGCCATCAGCGCGCGTGTGATAAAAATGACAACTCGTGTGCAGTTTCGTTGCGCGCGGTGAGCTTGTTGTCATGCATCTGTATTACAAATAAAGTTTGGTACGGGCTTCCTTGTGTTCCGTCTAGCACGAAACCTTGATGTTCAGTCTTTCTTCATTGGTAGAAAAGGGCTTCCAGATTTATTTATTTGGATCAAATAAAAATATAAATATAATGCTTCGTTATTTTTATATATATGTTAAATTATGATTTTTTTTATAATTTACTTTCTACTAAAATTATAAACGCAGAAATTGGTAAAAATGTATGGATGTTTGTTACTCTTTCAAGTAAAAACTAAAGAACGGATTTTGATGAAATTTGGCAGTGATATAGCTTAGCCATCAGACTAACATATTAGGCTACTTTATATCCAGTTACGGGATGTACTCCCCATAGAAAGCGGGTGAAACTACTAGGGTTAGCTAGTATCAACACACTGTCAAAATTGCAAAACAAATGCTTAAAGAATCCATTAAAAATTGGTAATAATTAATATTCATATGATATATTTTTTTTGTACATGAGATTATATGACACTGGAGTAAAAATCAATGAATTACAAATGAATTATTAGGTAATGTATAAAAAAATCTAGACAGTTTATAGATATTTCGATCAGTATGAGTAGATACTTACATATATTTATCATGCGTCAATTAATAACATATGCGTAGAAGTTACTTTAATAATAGCAATTATTAAGTGCAATGAAAACACGTCAATATTGTATAACACGTATAACATATTGGATTACGCTTGACTGTGTGAATAATTAGATAGTTGACTAGTTCAAAAAATGAAATCTTTTATTATAATATTAATTTGGTAGAGGATCTTAAAGCTATTTCACTTTTACGTATCGTTTTTTGGGAAAAAATGTTTATTGACATTATAAGTAAAATAAGTACCGACACAGCTTAATGTGAATAGTATGAGTTTTTATAAAAACTTCAAACGAAGTAACCTTTTTGACATTTCAATAAAAGTACATTATCGAATTTGACTAGTCGTCAGCTACCGTATTGCTTCATTTTATCAAATCAGTTCATTGAATTAGATTGAAAGTGTCGCCTTATGAACTTTAAATTGTATGTTGATTATACGAGTATTTTATTGACATTTATTTGTATTAGTGAATGAAACGCACCTACTGAAGACGGTGAAAACACATATATGTACATCCATATATATCTATTTGCATATATGTATGTAGGTACGTCGATACTCAGACGAATATATTAACTTTAGAAGTCACACAGATGTGTGTATATTTAAAATTTAAATGTAGGCGTATGAGTAGGTGCTGTCTTCGGTTTTGGATGACATTGTTCAGATTCTGTCTGACACCGGCCTATGAATATTTATCGAGTTAATGTTAAGTGACCCGTATAATATAGTGTTAAAGGGATGATCTTTATTCAATGTTAAGGTTTGCGAGAGCAGAAAGTAGCAATAGACGGTTGTAAACGTATTTTAATTTTTTACGTATATTTAATCACATTTTTAAGTATTAAAGTAGATATATATACAAACTTGATATCTAATACAAAACATATATTTGTATAGATCCATCCACCAGTTACCAGCCTCTTGGGTACGCTTCCAGTGGACGGCGATGAGCTTAGAATATGGATTTAAAAGATTCCTTCTCATCACCGCCCACTGGAAGTGTAGATACCCAAGAGTCTGGCAGCATTGTCACGTTGATGACAACGCTTAACTTTGACCAAAATAAAAAAAAAGACAGTCTTCGGGTCATGAGCATTTTGTGGTAACTTAGAAAGTAATGAATTGACGCAGGCAAGCATAAGAATAGGTGGCCTTCATGTAGTTACCGTTTTGCTGTGTTTGTACAATGTGTCAGCATAGTCCAGCTCGGCATAAAGTACGACATCGCATACATGTCACTTGCCAGTAGGTAAACAACTGTTGCGTTACGTGAATTTGATCGATTATCGCGAAATGCTTGAATTTTCACCTCGATTGAACCGAATGATGTTTTGTTATGAAAAACACGCGTTCGCGATCGTCTGCTACGATACTAGGGCATTCGTACACGTGCTAAAATATTGCCTCGAAGAATATTTCTAAATAGCTAATGAGGCATACTTCACTTACTGTACATCCCCGAAAATTTTTCCTTGATTTATTTTGACAAATCTGATGTCTGAGAAGTCAGATGATGTGCTTCTGTGATCTGTATTCAGCCATATTGTAGCTCTTATAGAAGCGAGTTTCTTATACCTACATGATATTTTTTTTCAGACATTGGACGTTTTGCACACGTGCTGTTATACAAGCCCGAGTATAAAAATACAGTGACGTGTGTAGAATTATCGCAATGTAAGGCTAGTAATATATTTAAAGTTATTTATTTATTATTTAACAGCTAAAAAGTGCTATTGGCCGACATCACGCGCTCATTTCACGATACTCCAGACATTCCGACAGAATCGTCTTCCAGTCGTCCGCAAACAAATCGCAATCAGGTATGGCGTCGAAGAGTGCATGGAATTGGGGACTGGGAACGCGACAGTGTGGCTCACGAGAACAGCAAAGAAGGGCTATAATTTAGCGGAGCAAAAAGGTGGAGTAGTTCGTCATGCATTTGCCAAGTATTGATTTTTCCATTCGAAATTAAGTACGTAGTCGTCAGGCTGGTTGTTTTTCCATTTTACCATTAGTAAATTGTACCCTTCACAACCAGGTATGAATATTGTAGGGTAAACATATAATATGGCCGTGTTAGACACGGCCGCGGTAACTCTTGCGAATAATCCGCAGCCCTGGATCGCAGTGGCCACCGGAAGGAACATAGAGGGTTTTAGTCAGTATCCCTTCAAGTGCACCCTCAGCGGGAGGAGTCATTTGATGATTTCCCAGGAATAAAATATACAGATAGTATCCGTATAGTTAAAGTATTTTGCGAAAATGCAATTAGATAGCCGGATAGCGTAGGTTCTCTGTAATCTATCGCAACAGTTTCCTGCATTTAATATCTGATAATTAACGAAAATTTGAAAGATCCGAAACATTTTATGTTGAGCAACATGCTGTTAACATAATTTTGATTATTACAGGTAATAATTACATCGAAAAAATGTCCGATATTATCGTAGTTGGTCCAATGGTTACGGCAAAAAGATTTGCGAGACCCTCATTTTGAAATATCGATCACTTTTTACGGTAGCACACGAAGTATATAGATATAGTTTTTTTACAATAGATTTTACGCTCTGATACTCGATTTCGGACGCGTCTACTTATGTTGAAAAGTAAAAATTGGTTAAAGAGACTGCCATGGCTTCGTGACAACCCGAACTCACGTTTATAATAAATTATCTACTTTACACAATAGAACACGAAATAAGTTTCTGAAATAAGTGGTACGATCGTACCTGCGTATACCCAAATAAAAAGTAGCTTGCAGCCTGCCTCGATGGACTATCTAAGAGTGAAAGAATTTAAAAAAATGTTGTTCAGGTAGTTCTTGACATTAGCGCGTTTAAGCAAGCAAATAGACAAATTCTTTAGTTTCATAATATTAATAAATCATTGAGCCAATCTGTAGATTCTTCAAAACAAACGAAAATCAAGTTACGTACTCGTAATTACTTTTTAAAGCTTTTGTGACAGCAGCCTGCCTTTTGGGCACGATCCCCGCTGACAGCGACGCGGATCATTTTTTTGATGCATCATGTTCATTTTTCCTTTTTATTTCCTTTGTATAATAATTAAGGTTAGATATGGTTTAGATATACATATCTAGACAGCGATGGGGATGAGTTTTTTGATGCTTTTTAGTTATTTATGTTTACTAGTCATAGTTCATTAGTGTTACGTATTTTTTTAATAATAAGTGTTGTATATAAATAAAAGTCTATTTGTAAAGAATAAAAAAGTTAAAGAAGTGCACTTAATAAAATAAAAAAACCTTCATACACTGAAATGAAAAACCGTATTCGAGTTTTGCAACACATCTACTGATTCTGATTCATTTCTATTTATAAGTTATCTAGGTAAAAAATAATATGCTACATGACTTGCCAGAAATTCTGTCAGTGATTTGTGATAAACATTCAATGTGAAAGTCATGGTTAGTTTTACCGTTCATGACATCTAGAACCAGAGCAGGTTTCTAATCTATGGATAGGTAGGTACCTACCTATGTTTTATCTATACCTACATACTAATAATTTAGAGAGGTACTGAGAGATTGTTGGTAACGCTATACATATATGTATAAAAATATTGATTTTTTATTTAATTAGGTACTGTACTTATGCAGAATGTAAGTTTAATTCATATTCAATATTTTTTTTAATTTTACTTGTCTAGTTTTCAGTTAATATGCTGCGCCCTGAGTCGCGTGAGTCGTGGTGGCCTAATGGTTAAAGCAAGCCTTTCGAGTATAAGGGTGCGGGTTCGAAACCAGGTCAGGTTATAAATTAGATAAAGAGCCAGTTTAAAATAAATGAATTTATTTCTGCACTTGGCTTGGAAAATCGCTTCTAAGACCACCTATATCATGTTAACGACAATAGGTAATTTATATTAAAAATAATATTAATGAATTCTTTTGTTAACCGAGTAACATTCGCAAAGGAAATTGGTACACAGCTCATTGTGTGTACTCTGAATGGTTCGTCTGACAAATGTTCCTTATCTTTTGTTTTGGTGATAAGTCACTTGCTGATAACAGCGATGTGTTATCGCCGTGACCCACAGAGCATCGCCTGTCTCATCTCGAGCAAACAAAGGAAACCATCAATTAAATCTTGGTGACAGAACGTGGAGGTGCCTTTGAAATATTTTTATTTAGCGGCATAAAGGCTAAAAACCTAGTTATTTACAGAATTAATAAAAAGTAAAAATTATGTATAATACAAGTATTTATATAAAAAAACTAAAAGGCGTCGAAAAACTCATCCCCATTGCCACGTTGAATGGCAATGCTTATTCTCTGGCCAAAGTAATAGCCAGCCTTTGGGTCACGGGTAACGTCAACCAACCGCTTTAACTAAAATAGTATATGTATATAAAATATACAAACTCGTATAATCTAAGCAAATCATCATTATAGATCATTGACAAACGACGTAAGTCAGTAAGTAGGTAGTAATCCGAAGGTTACATTTAACTGAGAGTAAATAAACAAATACTTCCTAATAGGATCAGAAGAAATCTTAAAACGACTAATGTCATAAGGGCCAGCTTCACACTGTCCGAATAGCCATTATCTACCAAATAAATTAAAAAGTGGAACAGAATTTGTATGAAATTAATTGAAGGTTTGAAGGTAATATTTGAAGGTAGGTTGTGAAACAGGCCCTTAGTATTATTACTTATGTACAGTTATGTAAAGTATCAAAAAATACTCATAAAACTCAAAACAAAATTGATTTGAATGTCAATAAAATTACATAGAATTCTGTAATTAGATGCCTCATACAATGAATAATTAACTGGTATCTATTTCACTCTACACTGACAGATATTTAATATAATTACTGTTATAGTAATTAAGGCAAGTTCGAAACTTGCTTAATTATCAATTCTAAAGCCTCAATATTCATAAAGTTCCAGGGTTGTTTGTCACGTCCTTTATATACTTTTAGCTTTTTCACCCTTTCACCCGCGTCCTGTAGGAACAACTCCGCACACTCGGATAAAAAGTAGCCTATAGCCTCCTCTGACAAATGGGCTGTCTGACACTGAAAGAATTTTTCAAATCGGACAAGTAGTTCCCGAGATTAGCGCGTTCAACCAAACAAATAAACTCTTCTGCTTTATAATATTAGATATAAAAAACATAGCTCAGAAAATAACGCTGCCATATTTATTTACAGGTAAAAAAAATATCCAGCAAATAAAAATGTTTATTAATATATCCTCGGCTTTCAGTGTAATACGTTTGACATTGGATTAGGTAAATATGCCTTAGAACATATGTAAACGTGTGTATACGTGAACCGGCTATCGATTGCCGACCCTGCATGAGTAGCTAGTGTCCACGTGAGACGTGAATCCATGACGAAGCAAGTTTTCTGCAAGCGAATTCGCCATGTCGAACGAACGCGTCAGAATTTACGAGTATTACAGTGAACACTTAATCTTATTGTGAAATTATAAATATTGTCTCAAGTATTCGCGATGACTTTACATTATTTAAAACGAGTTCTAAATTTAATTTGCATTTTGCATAATTAGTAAAAAAATCTTTACAGTGATGACGTATTGAACACTTAGCAGGTTGAGTCACTATGTAAATAAATGTAAAAAATTGTTTTACTATTACTTAATATCTCAAAAAAGACTGAACTTTGGCGTGCGTTTTTTGTAAAAATCAATTCACCCAGTGACATCATCATCATCACAGCCTTTTTATCGTCCCACTGCTGGGCACAGGCCTCCTCTCCCACTGAGAAGGATTGAGCGTTAATCACCACGCTTGCTCAATGCGGGTTGGTGATTTCAGATTTTTGTAAAAGTCCAGGCTTCCTCGAGATGTTTTCCTTTATCTTTAATCAGTCATTGGTGTCCAAGATAAACTTAGAAAGTACGTATAACTTAGAAAAGTGACATTGGTACTTGCCTGACCTGGAATCGAACCCGCACCCTCTTACTCGAAATGTTGGCGCTTTAACCACTAAGCCACCTCGACTTGTACCCAGTGACAGAGCAAGAGTTAATATTAATTGATCATATCGATAGCAGGCACTTAGCTCATTTTGTCTGTTGACTGACGAATACTTCAAAATATTTTTTTAAACTATTTTGACTGGCCTATGTTGAGCAGTGGAAATTCTACGGCTTAATGATGTTGGTGACAACTAAAAATTCTACGATGGCCATGTACGGCGCACGAGTCTTAGCAATAATCAAGAGATTAATAACACATGCTTAGATAACATGGCATTGACCTTTCATCTTATCGTGTCAATAACATTATGTATATGTGATTTTGTACATACTAATTTCAATGATTCTGAAACAATTTATCTAGTATGCTAATAGTAGGCAGAAATTATATTTTTATCTAGCTACATTTAGGAAAATATTCCTGGTTTAATCGTCATTATTATTTTGTAAAAAATAAACCGTTCTCCGACAGTCATTTCTCCTTTGAACTGTTCACCGACAGGACATTTCGTTCTTGAGAGATTCGTCGATAGAACGTTGCACCGATGTTTCACCGACATCGTTTTCACATGTCTTTCTAAGGTTTGCATTTGTTACTTTCGACGACAGGAAATTTCAACCATGTGTGAAGCGTCTATCATCATCTCCCGAGCCTTTTCCCAACTATGTTGGGGTCGGCTTCCAGTCTAACCGGATTCAGCTGAGTACCAGTGTTTTACAAGTAGCGACTGCCTAACTGACCTCCTCAACCCAGTTACCCAGGCAACTCAATACTCCTTGGTTAGTCTGGTGTCAGATTTACTGGCTTCTGACTACCCGTAACGACTGCCAAAGATGTGTGAAGCGTCTATATTCATAACTATTAAGAAAAATACCGAAAAGCATCGAGGATAAGCAATTATTTGTTCAGAATCAGTTTTTGAGTACCTACTTATAAGCCCATTAGACACTATAATGTAATCTCAGTGTGTTTTTGTATCATTAACAGGATAGATGATGAACTTGGCAGACAATGATTTATAAAAATATTGTTAATATCTCGGCTGGGTTTGTTTTACAGCTCGTGCCTTGGTACCTAACTCGCACGCGTCAATCAAACAAAGGTTTAAAGCAACGGGCGGTGCGGTTGTTCCGTGAATCTCCCTAGCCTTTTCCCAACTATATTGGGGTCAGCTTCCAGACTAACTGGCTAGCTGAGTACTGTTTTATATGGAACGACTGCCTATCTGACCTCCTCTTTGGTAAGACTGGTTGTGAGATTTTCTGGGTTTTGACCACCATGATTACGCATATTTCCAAGGATGTTTAAATGACAGCCGGGACTAACCAATTTACCGTGAATTCCGAAACACGGAGGAAGATGGTCAAGACATTCACAGATCGCTAGCAGGCCTAGGATCGATCGACCCATGAGGCTGTTACTTAGATATCCACGACCTCAGCTTAGCCAAATTGCCAGTTTGTTATAAAAATCTTTATTTGACGCGTCATATCCATCATTCAATATAGTTTTGTTGAATTCAGCAGCAATAATTAGCATTCAAATTAATTGCAAAATTGTCGTTATGTTTGTCCGTGTCTCTGACGTCTGTTAAAAGGTAATCGTGCGAACGAATAGTCTGTTTATTAGTGTTGATGTAGATAGTACGTAATGCGTACTGCATAGTGCTAATTGCGATTCAAGCGTGCATCACATAATTGTGTTTCCTTATTGAGATCAATTTAACAGTTGTGACAGTATTGTTTAACGTTTGTGTCAATGTTATTATTACTTAGTTGTAGTTTATATGTATATGTTACCTGTGTACTTCAAGTTAGCTTTACCTCGAGGTTTTAAACGTGATAAGCAGGGGAAGCACTCATATATACATGGCCTATTGATGAAAGATACACAAATACATCTTTATCTAACTACTATAGTTTCAGCATGCAGTTTCACCCGTAGAAAATTCATCCCTCACTGCGCGCGACGCACCATTTTATACCTACCTTTATACTTTTTATTCTTTATATTTGAATTCTGATATATTATTTTTGTTTACTTTGAAAATCAAATCTGAAGTTTATCATCGGCGCGGTGAAGCTGGTGCTTTCACTGCACCCGACCTTACCAGAGACCAGCACCTAAGGTTATAGTTCAGTCCAGTAAAAAGTAGCCTACAGCTTGCGACCTTTAATGGGCTATCCTACACGGAAATATATTTTTTAATCGGAGCAATAGCTCCTGAGATAAGCGCGCTCAAACTAACAAACTCTTAAGCTTAACAATGTTAGTGAAGATTATTATGATGATTCGTTTTCTCGGAATAGTAAATAAGAGTGACGTATTCAAGGACAACTTCAGTTTGCTTTTTTTGTTTGACCTACATCTAGTAGGCGCTATGTTACCTACAAACCTGATCGATAAGAGACTTGTCACTATTTCTTACATAAATATATACATATGTAGGGTGTTACAAATCTAGTGCACCATATTTCTACAGGTCATCTGGTACATGCTAAGGATCATGTATACCACAAAAAAGTTGAATGACTTAGGGGTCAACGACCGAGCGCTTTCATAGAGAACGGCGTTATATGTACGTACAATTTGGCGACTGTTATATTAAATTGTCGGTTTCATGACTTTTTTGTTGTAAGCATGATCCTTAGCATGTACTAGATGACCTGTAAAAATATGGTGCAGTAGTTTTGTTACAATTTATATTTATATGTACTTTTAATTTCTTTGCAATCTCCTTTAAAAGTTACTCTTCTTTTAAGAAATAATTAGTATTTTACCAAATAAAATATATCTACGATAAATTGAAATTTGTTTGCCTTTAATTTTTCCGCAATCAGTTAAGTAATTTAATAAAAGATAATCATTAAAAGCATCCAAGTACTCGTATTCGTTGGCACTTCAATAATAGCGATCTTTGAAGCAATCAAATACGATATTATAACAAGATAATATCTAAATTATACAATTTTAGATTCGAAGTTGATAGGCCGCTAATGGAGAATTATCAATTTTTAAAAACACCTGTTTTAAACAAAGTTGCAATTGTTACCAAGGCAAGCTTGAATAGCATCCCACAGGGTCAAGATCTGCCAGGGCTGCGGGTTGTTCGTTAAGAGTTACCGTGCCCCTGGCACACAGGGAAAAAAGGCACATAATTTGTTTTTAGCGAGTAAGAATCTGACACTACAGCTAGCTGCACCCACGATGATTTCTACGAAAAAAATACGAACGTACAAACGCCAGCACATCAAGCTACTACAATCTGACAAATTTCCTTACTTGGTTTTCAACTTTATCGCTGAAATATGTGATTCATTGTTGATTGGGAAAATTTGACAGTTTCGGTTAGCTTGATGTTTTTTTGGCGTAGGTACCTTAAATGACATATGATTTAAAAAAACGCGGTTGGATCCGTGATACATACTTATCTTTATGTATATCATGATACCACTGAATAACTATCACATTACAGGCCAATGAAGCGATACTCATTCACTTAACACAGCGGCGAAATCCGAAACTAATGCGTTGCCCGTATCCGTGTAGGTCCGCGGTAATACCAAGGGATACCAGGCTATTGGGTTTATCAGGACTTTTCCTAAATGGAAATGTACAGGCGTCAGCACATTAAACTAATACAATCTGTCAAATTTCCTTAATACATTTTTAACTTTATCGCTGAAGCATAATATGGTTCAAAGTTGATTGGCAAAATTTGACAGTCTCGGGAAGTCTGTGCCTGTGTTGTGCCTTAACAGTAGTACCTACACCCATAGACCCATAGAACGGTTCACCATCAGGCTGTGTTGGGGTCGGCTTCCAGTCTTAACCGGATACAGCTGAGTACTAGTGCTTTACGTGCAGCGACTGCCTATCTGATCTCTTCAACCCAGTTATTTATCTGGGCAAGCCGATACCCCATGAAAGGACTGGTTGTCAGATTTATTACCCGTAATGACTGCCAGAGATGTACAAATTATTATTACCACCAATATCGTGCCTTTCGAACATGGAGGAACTCGTCATGACAAGATGGTCATGGACCGAAATCGCCAAGCGTTGCTTACCCTTATGATCGATCAACTCGTGCGGCTATTACTTAGTATAGTTATTTGATTTTAATATAAAAAGCATTCCTTACTATTATAAAAATAAAAAATACTTAAAACCAATTTACTATAAGTAGTAAACATAAATGACTAAAAAGCATAAAAAAAACTCATCCATGCTGTCTACTGGGAGCGTACCCAAGAGGCTGGCAGCATTGCCACGTTGTATGGCAATGCTTATTCTCTGACCAAAGTAATAGCCAGCCTTTGGGTCACTGGAAGCGTCAACCAGCCGCTTAGATAGCTCAAAAGCATTCCTATGTCTTAGTTGAGATAGACCAGAGGGTTTGAAAATGTTTGGATCGTTGAAGAAGCTTTTACAGTTACCGCAGAAGAAGAAAATGTATTCCAAATAGCAATATTTATTGAAGGTGTTGTCCGGTACAAACAATGAATATATGGCAGCCCTACCAATCCACAGTGGCTAAGGGAAGCCATGCAAATACTTGGTACCGTTACTACCTCATGATACGGTGCTAGGCCGACCTAAACGTGTCAAGAATATCAATTATTACTCACAAGCCTTAGTTTATTGAACCCAATAAAAATATCGTTCACTCCGGTGAAGTAAGCAAGCGTGTTTTACCGTCTTCACAGATGTCAATACCTCCAAAAATGGAGCTTATACAATCTAGAAACTTTCTGGTAGGTCCTGAAGAAAGCTCACTAAAGTTTATAATCAATTATTTATTTATTTATTTATTTAATTTAAAAAGGTAAACCAACAGCTTCTGTATAAAAATTACATAAAAAGAATAAGGACTTAAAAATGGACTTATACAGTTGCCAATTATAGGTGAACCAACATTTATAGATATAAGTAATAACTTTAACTAAAGAGAAATAACTAATATAGAGTGGAGAACAATAACAATTAAAGAAAGGAAGTCATTTATTCTAATTAAGATGAAAATCGGTACAATTTTATAAAAGACAGCGTTCAAAAACGAATGCCGAAATGCGAATTCGTGAATGAAGCTTCTTTGAAAATATTGATAAACATTTATATGACATATATGTAGTTTAAAGTCCAAAAAATAAGGCGCTAATGATAATATTGAGATAGCTAAGTTGATTACAATAATTGTATGTATTGTTATGAGGTCTACGTAGTATTTAGTCCGTCATTGTTATCGTACTTCAATGCCGTTCGATATTCACAACACAACTTATTTACGTAGCTGTGGTTTATTTGTTTGATATGAGTAGGTCTCAACTGTTACATACGTCCTTACTGGCATTGCCACGACATCTCCCGAGCCTTTTCCCAACTATGTTGGGGTCGGCTTCCAGTCTAACGGGATTCAGCTGAGTACCAGTTTTTTACAAGGAGCGACTGCCTATCTGATCTCCTCAACCCAGTTACCCGGGCAACCCAATACCCTTGGTTAGACTGGCGGCACACTTACTGGTTTCTGACTACCCGTAACGACTGCCAAGGATGTTCAATGACAGCCGGGACCTACAGTTTAACGTGCCATCCGAAACATAGTCATTGGTATCCAAGATATACTTGGAAAGTACATATAAATTAAAAAAAAAGTTGCATAGGTAATTGCCTGACCTGGAATCGAATCCACGCCCTCATGCTTGAGAGGTTGGCTCTTTACCCACTAGGCCACCACGAATAGCATTACTACCTCTTACCACAAAAAAACATACTTTTTTACATTATCATCATTACTTTTATGGCGATTTTTATCAAAAATCTTATTTCTTTTTTATTTGATTTATAGATTTATTTCTATTTGCAGAAGTGTTGTATGTGTACTTAGCGAATTATACATATTTACGTTTGCAGAATAATACAGTTATTAAGATAAAGGCTGGAGATATCCTCTACAAATAAATAAGCCACTTGTATTTCCAGATCCTTCAAGATCTTCAAGTAAGGAATACGTACATACAGCATACCCAAGCTGCTTTCTTACTTAGGGTGGTATTACACTTATCAAATACTAGCGTGGGCATTAGGTAATTAAACATCCACCTCCCCCCGTACGTGATAGCGTGATAATATGTAGCCTATATGTTGACTCGACCTCTTACTTATATTCATGCCAAATTTGAAGCAAATCTATGCAGTACTTTTTGAGATTATCCCGGCCATACATACAGACAAACAGACAAAAATTCTAAAAACTATATTTTTGGCTTCGATATCGATTGTAGATCACGCCCCAATTATTCTTTAAAAAAATATTCAATATACTGTTTTGGTCAAAAAATTGATTTGGGAAAATTTTACAGTTTCGGGTAGCTCGATTAGCTGGCGTTTGAATTTTTCAAATACGACAATTCCCGCTTCCTGCAAAGTCGTCTGCGCAGGCATATTGAACATGGCCAGGTCCCACGAGTTGAGCTGCAGGTACTAGGTATGTTGTTTGGCGAAGATATACTGACTAAACTGACTACTGATGAAGATAGTAGAACTGTTCCTGTTTCAAATATCAAGTAAATATTTTAATTAGCTTATTCCGGTATACCAATTATGTACTTTATAATCACATACGTTTCTGCAGCAATTATTATTGATTGACTTAATAAAACGCTGTCGTTTACATTTCTTGCGGTTAAAAGCTGTTCATTAATTATTCAATATCCGTCACAAGAGGGGTCTTCTAAGTTTGACCGACATCTGTGTTTGTCTGTAGCACCGTAGCTCTTAAACGGATGTACGGATTTAGATGCGGTTTTCTTTATTTGACAGCTGGGTTTCCAGCGGGTCTTCTTGGACATGTTTCATCAAAATCGTCTCATCCGTCGTATCCATATAGTCAGTCGTATAATTAGGTTAATTTTGCTTTGTATTTCTCTCTCGCGGTGTGACCTACTGTCTATATTAATAGTTACTACGTTTTCAACAGATGTCACATTACAAAATTAAGTAATCGTCTACAACTACGCATTTTCTTGCATCAATTGTATCATGAGAAAAGAAATCTATTCACAATAAATAATTATTATACAATTGGCTTTGGGAAAATGCGATCTGCAGTTGCTAAAATAAGACTATCATTTTAATAAGAATAAAAATCACGTGCGATTAAAGTCACTACGGATCAAGACGAGTTATTTTTTAAAATTTCTAGAAGTGGTGTATTACTTTTAAGTTTCACAATAACGCATCAAGCGTCTCAACGAATATACATATATGTTACAGGAACTAAATTGAATGGCCCTTGGTGTAATAGGACAATGTAATAGGTGCAATATAAAACAAAGAAAGTTTGTTTTTGAAATTAATATCGTATCGGGCGCTGTGCCAAAACAACCGAATGCATAGGTACATACATATGCCATGCATCGCGTAGATAAAACATCTGTACGTACCTACTGACGGCGAAGAACTAACGTATGTATTACTACGCTAAACGCTTATTCTAGTAGATTTTATATCTTTTAGCTATCTTTGACTTCATTTGAGGAAAAACACTTAATTTTATTAAAGGTGTATCTATATTTTTTGTTTGGGAAATTACCGAATGAGGAAGTGTCAGACTTTTAGTGACTCGAAACAATTTTTGTTATATCTGGACGTCTTTGTGCGGGGGCCGCGATAACTTTTGCGAACTGTCCCGAAGCTCCGGCAGAAGATATTTATATATTAATAATTATCTAGACAGGACTTCATACAAATGCATACTGAACTACCTACTCGTATTACTTACAATAATGTTGCAATTGATTAGACAACTGTTATTATTCTATTTACAATGTTTTAGATGCATTTTATTTTTAAACTTAATTTTGAAATAAAATGTCATATCTAGATTGTTTATCTTTATTTAAATGCTACTCAAACGGAGTACAGATAGAGGGTAGATACGGGGCTACAGATAGTATGAATGAAAAATCGTCACCGAGATATGTGTGATACACGATTTAGCTTTTAGAGGCTGTTATAGTTCGGAATTTAACCGTTAAAAGTAGGTAGTAAGTACTATGTTTATTTATTTATTGCACTATGTAGTTTACAGTAATACACGTTATAAATAACATCATAAACTTTAACATACATAGACCCTGTTAGGGCGTTGCAAGACTTAATATCTAGGTTTCTTAAATTCTAAAAATGCATCATCCATAAAGTCTGTCATGTGTCATGTTTTGTACAATATGCATTCTCAACGCAGATGTGCATATATTAGGACTGCCAGACTACTTAGTTATTGCTTATTTTTTTATTCTCGCATATGCATTCTCGCAATGCATATGCATTGACGAACAAGATGGACAGACGACCTTATAAAAGTCGCTATGTGGAGATCTAAAGGGGAGGCCTATGTTCAGCAGTGGACGTCTGACGGACGCTGAGATAATATGCTTTGAAATGTCACATTACTGAAAAGAAAGTCAAAATGGAATTGAAACATTTATTTGTCAACACGAAAGAAATATTTTTAATTGTATTCTAATGTGTTCGTAGCACAGTGTTGCATAAAATTATACGTTAGTGTAATTAAACTATTGTTGTATATATTAATCATTAATTTACGTACACTTAAACGCGTCAAAACATTACCTTCATGTAGGTATGTTGACTTTATTTTTGGTAAGGCATGCAAGACTCGAGATTCGCGTGTGTAAAAAAGAAAAATAAAAGTTCCTTTTATATATGTATTTTTAAAGCAAAGATTGCGATTTTAATATTGTGCTCTAAATAATTCTGATGGGTTATCAATTATGTCTATTTATTTCATTTATTAAACAGTTTATGTACACAGTAAATAAAACAAAAGGTAAAATAGAACAATCAAGTACGAAGGCACAGCTTATTTCTTAAGAAATCTCTTCCAGCCAATTATGTCGTTTTGAAAAAGTTATATTGTATTTAATTTTTTTGGAATTCTTGAGTAATAATCGGGCAATTTGATAAGTAATATTTGAACAGAATTTCACCATGAGTAGACACTAATTGATCCATGTTTTTGACATACTTTCATTAGAACATCAGTGCTTTTGGTAGATACTTGACTGTTATCTATCCTGTCAAACTGTTATCAGTTAATTTGATGCATTGGAAAACAATATTCGTCCTTGGCCTGTGACTTATAACGATACGAAAAAATATATACATAGGTCTATACATAATATGGCTGATAGGTACGTATATATTTGTCAGCTTCGAGGAAATTATCACATTTGCTTGAGGTAAAATCCTTTATTTATAAATAGCACGTGCTATCCTTTGTCTCACATTAAAAATAGGTATAATGTGTCATCATCATCCTCCTGCCCTTATCCCAAGTTTTATTTGTGGTCGGCGCAGCATTTTTTTGTCTTCCACGCTCTTCTATCTTCCGTCATCTCACAAGTAACATTATATCTATCTATATCAACTTTCACACAATCCATCCATCGTTTCTTTGGTCGTCCCCTTCCTCTATATCCATCCACACTCATTTTCAAGACCTTCCTCACAACATGATCCTTATTCCTCCGCATTACATGCCCATAACCGGTACATTTTTCTTAATGAAG
Organism: Heliothis peltigera; assembly: GCA_958496145.1. Taxonomy (NCBI): domain Eukaryota; kingdom Metazoa; phylum Arthropoda; class Insecta; order Lepidoptera; family Noctuidae; genus Heliothis; species Heliothis peltigera. The sequence goes on along the minus strand of OY292321.1, from coordinate 12,622,952 downwards.
GCTTATTACAAAATTAATATATTAAGTTACGTAGATATACTGAATTTGTGTATTTTGATATTTTTTGCCGACATCAAAAATGAGGATCTCAATTCAATATTTTTATATTTTGGCCACGTGACGTTGGGCGCTGCGGTCGCTTCATGTTCACCCACAGCCTGCTTCGCGCCCACCGAATAAACGTCTGCGCATGATTTGTCAATTAAGTATAACAAGTCGCAACGCAACAGTGTGCATGGTAATCAAAACCTTATGACCTAGTTGCAATGTATCTTTTCGTGGGAAATCATCAAATGACCCCTCCCGCTGAGGGTGCAGCTGGAGCGAGTGTCAGACTCTTACTGACTAAAACCCACTATGTTCCTTCTGGAGGTCCTTGTGTGCCAGGGCCGCGGTATCTCTTACGAACAACCCGCAGCCCAAAGTTGCAATGTATCTTCAGTCAGTTTCAAAGATATTCTACTCTCAATCTTATTATACTATTAATCTTAAATTGAAATCGCATCGACTAATTGTTAAAGTTGTCCATTTTGGACTGTTGTACATTTTTTACGTACATACTTGGTAACTTGTTGCCCGGGTCACTGGATTGAGGAGGTCAGATAGGCAGTCGCTCCTTGTAAAACACTGGTATTTAGCCAAATCCGGTTAGACTGGAAGCCGACCCCAACATAGTTGGGAAAAGGCTCGGGAGATGATGATGACTTGGTAGGTAAGTTACACATTAAAATTTGTACATTAAAAACTTTGATATACCCACGGTTCTAAAGTCACGGTGTATACAAATATACGAATAGAGACCCGCACAGCAGTCGCGCCTAGAGGCTACCAGATCAACGAGGCAGTCAGAAGAAAGAGAAGCTTGAAATTGTGCCCAAACGTGCCACAAATGACGTTAGAGTTTAAGGAAAGAGTTTTTTATTATTTTATTTAACATACGAATGAAACCGTAGGATACAGTTAGCCTTTAATAAACACACTTCAATTAGGCCATTGACAGTTCAAGTGATCTCTCTCCAAACTCGATTGGCTCTTAACAATAAACCTTCAGACGGTCAACGGCTCTGGACAATACACAAGACTTATCTCGAGTTTATTTAAGTATGTAATACGAAATACGTGAGACGACAATATGTCTCTATAATTAAGATTGGAATAATAATATTTTAACCGACTTCCAAAAAAGGAGGACGTTCTCTATTCGGTCGGTATGATATTTTTTAATTCTCTTTTTTTCAATCTTTACTTTAAATTACCAGATTTCATCTATTGCTAGCATATAAATTATTATTTGATGGATAACTTTTAACTATGAGTTTCTAATACTGTTAAATATTTATGATATTGCAGTCTATCGGTTAAAACTACTAGGTCAATTGCAGGTTGCCTCAAAAGTAATTATTATGGCGATCGATGGAATTCTAAAAACTCTTGCAAGTATTACGTCACACGAAATACTAGTTCCATGCCCTATTTGTACTTTATAAAATACTAGCTGTCCCCAGCGGTTTCACCCGCATCTTTGGTTACTGCTCCGCTCCCATGTGTCTTAGCGTGATGATATATAGCCTAGAGCCTTCCTCGATAAATGGGCTATCTAACACTGAAAGAATTTTTCAAATCGAACCAGTAGTTCCTGAGATTAGCGCGTTCAAACAAACAAACAAACAAACTCTTCAGATTTATAGTATTAGTATAGATTATACTGGGTGTAAGGGACAGCCCTCCGCAGTGATAGGGTGCCTTGAGCTCCTTCATCATTAATTTCTTCATCAATAAATCATATTTCACTGGAATTTTTCTCAGGATTTTTTTTATTCAGAAAATGTTTCTTTCTTTCAATGTAAATTTCATTCTTTGTATGCAGAATTCAGTATAATTATTTAGATAGAACTAACAACGTGCACTTATTTTTTTATATAGGTTTTTTTATTTATATTAGTTTTAAGTAGTATTTTTATGATAGGTAGATATAGGTTATAAAAAATCACGAACACTGTGATAGTGATTTGGTATTTTGACAAAGTCCTAAATGCGTACAGCTGTTACTGCAAAGCTCGTAGCTCTAACGATTTTGCGTTACTGACTATATTTTAAAATTCGGCAAGTCTTCCTACTCCTACGACTTTGTATATAGGTCAGACACTCACTCTTTGGATGTTTTCAAAACTAGTGAATTCATTTTTAAATGCTTGGCACAAAACAAGTGAAATGAATTTTAAAACTTGTATTTCGCGGTTGTACGATGATTTTTTGCTATCTACCTTTGATTTACGATTATCTAATTGTTTATCCTTTGGATCTGTTTACTTTAATTTATAGATAAGATTATTGATTTATGGGTAATCTCTCCGAGTGTTGATTTATTAGTTCAACAAAAGCCAGTACTGACAAGTGTATTATAGCAATGTAATTTTCTGTATTTATAGTTATGTTCTGCTACGCATTTTTTGTCCCTATTGCTTAAAGTTATGTACAAATGATATACAAATAAACCCAGGTTCTATAATAATCGCGTTATAGTTTGAGAGTGTCATTTCTGCGCTGATCCCTATGCGTTGCGTGTTTTGCCCGCGTTCGTGTATATTCTGAATAAAATTTTACTCTTTAAACTTCTAACAATAACGTTACTGTAAACACATTTCTAAGAACCGGTGAGCCTGCCACTGAAATGATAAATGGTACTTTATAAGAAGGAATGCAGGTAGCATCGCCAAACAATGCACCCCGTTAGGCGTCTTTTTATCTCCAACATAATTTGGGATGATAATAAATTGTTTGATGTTGTTATCTCGACTGTTATCAGTGAGCAAAATATTTGATTTGCTGCAATGCACCTGTGGGTGGGCGAAAAATATTTGGTAAGGCTTGAATTTGTCTAGAACATGCCATGCGAAGGCACAGTACTTAATTGTATCAAGGTCAGTAAGGTGTATAGAGAGATGTTAATATAAATATATACACGCTTATAAAATACGTATAACTAGTATAAAAATAAAACAAATCGAGCGCGGCGTTTGGCGTGAATAATTAAAAAAATAGGTTTTAGTACATTATTAAGTTTGCTATGGATTCTGACTGTTTAAAGTAGAATTTGTTTGTAGTAAGCGAATGTGGCATCATTATTTTTGTTTGTGTTACATTTTTCATTATTTTTTAAGTAATGCTGATGTCAGTATATGTTAGGCACATATCATGCACAATAGTCGTATATATGCGTCTCCGTCTACGTATTTGGAACATATCAATCAAGCATCAATCAATTTCTGCGCGTGCATATCCGCAACCAAATTGAGTTGAAGGAGCTACTGATCGATTCTTACAACGCTATGAAATAAGATGTCCTAGGTACATAATATATACGCAGGCTTGCTGGGAGTTTCAAAGTCTTACTGACAATTTAAACCCACCACGTTCCTTCTGCATTCCTTCTGCAAGTTTTTTGTTACGGCCGAGGTAACTATTGCCCTGGTATGTTCCTTCTGGAGGTCCTTGTGTGCCAGGGCCGCGGTATCTCTTACGAACAACCCGCAGCCCAAAGTTGCAATGTATCTTCAGTCAGTTTCAAAGATATTCTACTCTCAATCTTATTATACTATTAATCTTAAATTGAAATCGCATCGACTAATTGTTAAAGTTGTCCATTTTGGACTGTTGTACATTTTTTACGTACATACTTGGTAACTTGTTGCCCGGGTCACTGGATTGAGGAGGTCAGATAGGCAGTCGCTCCTTGTAAAACACTGGTATTTAGCCAAATCCGGTTAGACTGGAAGCCGACCCCAACATAGTTGGGAAAAGGCTCGGGAGATGATGATGACTTGGTAGGTAAGTTACACATTAAAATTTGTACATTAAAAACTTTGATATACCCACGGTTCTAAAGTCACGGTGTATACAAATATACGAATAGAGACCCGCACAGCAGTCGCGCCTAGAGGCTACCAGATCAACGAGGCAGTCAGAAGAAAGAGAAGCTTGAAATTGTGCCCAAACGTGCCACAAATGACGTTAGAGTTTAAGGAAAGAGTTTTTTATTATTTTATTTAACATACGAATGAAACCGTAGGATACAGTTAGCCTTTAATAAACACACTTCAATTAGGCCATTGACAGTTCAAGTGATCTCTCTCCAAACTCGATTGGCTCTTAACAATAAACCTTCAGACGGTCAACGGCTCTGGACAATACACAAGACTTATCTCGAGTTTATTTAAGTATGTAATACGAAATACGTGAGACGACAATATGTCTCTATAATTAAGATTGGAATAATAATATTTTAACCGACTTCCAAAAAAGGAGGACGTTCTCTATTCGGTCGGTATGATATTTTTTAATTCTCTTTTTTTCAATCTTTACTTTAAATTACCAGATTTCATCTATTGCTAGCATATAAATTATTATTTGATGGATAACTTTTAACTATGAGTTTCTAATACTGTTAAATATTTATGATATTGCAGTCTATCGGTTAAAACTACTAGGTCAATTGCAGGTTGCCTCAAAAGTAATTATTATGGCGATCGATGGAATTCTAAAAACTCTTGCAAGTATTACGTCACACGAAATACTAGTTCCATGCCCTATTTGTACTTTATAAAATACTAGCTGTCCCCAGCGGTTTCACCCGCATCTTTGGTTACTGCTCCGCTCCCATGTGTCTTAGCGTGATGATATATAGCCTAGAGCCTTCCTCGATAAATGGGCTATCTAACACTGAAAGAATTTTTCAAATCGAACCAGTAGTTCCTGAGATTAGCGCGTTCAAACAAACAAACAAACAAACTCTTCAGATTTATAGTATTAGTATAGATTATACTGGGTGTAAGGGACAGCCCTCCGCAGTGATAGGGTGCCTTGAGCTCCTTCATCATTAATTTCTTCATCAATAAATCATATTTCACTGGAATTTTTCTCAGGATTTTTTTTATTCAGAAAATGTTTCTTTCTTTCAATGTAAATTTCATTCTTTGTATGCAGAATTCAGTATAATTATTTAGATAGAACTAACAACGTGCACTTATTTTTTTATATAGGTTTTTTTATTTATATTAGTTTTAAGTAGTATTTTTATGATAGGTAGATATAGGTTATAAAAAATCACGAACACTGTGATAGTGATTTGGTATTTTGACAAAGTCCTAAATGCGTACAGCTGTTACTGCAAAGCTCGTAGCTCTAACGATTTTGCGTTACTGACTATATTTTAAAATTCGGCAAGTCTTCCTACTCCTACGACTTTGTATATAGGTCAGACACTCACTCTTTGGATGTTTTCAAAACTAGTGAATTCATTTTTAAATGCTTGGCACAAAACAAGTGAAATGAATTTTAAAACTTGTATTTCGCGGTTGTACGATGATTTTTTGCTATCTACCTTTGATTTACGATTATCTAATTGTTTATCCTTTGGATCTGTTTACTTTAATTTATAGATAAGATTATTGATTTATGGGTAATCTCTCCGAGTGTTGATTTATTAGTTCAACAAAAGCCAGTACTGACAAGTGTATTATAGCAATGTAATTTTCTGTATTTATAGTTATGTTCTGCTACGCATTTTTTGTCCCTATTGCTTAAAGTTATGTACAAATGATATACAAATAAACCCAGGTTCTATAATAATCGCGTTATAGTTTGAGAGTGTCATTTCTGCGCTGATCCCTATGCGTTGCGTGTTTTGCCCGCGTTCGTGTATATTCTGAATAAAATTTTACTCTTTAAACTTCTAACAATAACGTTACTGTAAACACATTTCTAAGAACCGGTGAGCCTGCCACTGAAATGATAAATGGTACTTTATAAGAAGGAATGCAGGTAGCATCGCCAAACAATGCACCCCGTTAGGCGTCTTTTTATCTCCAACATAATTTGGGATGATAATAAATTGTTTGATGTTGTTATCTCGACTGTTATCAGTGAGCAAAATATTTGATTTGCTGCAATGCACCTGTGGGTGGGCGAAAAATATTTGGTAAGGCTTGAATTTGTCTAGAACATGCCATGCGAAGGCACAGTACTTAATTGTATCAAGGTCAGTAAGGTGTATAGAGAGATGTTAATATAAATATATACACGCTTATAAAATACGTATAACTAGTATAAAAATAAAACAAATCGAGCGCGGCGTTTGGCGTGAATAATTAAAAAAATAGGTTTTAGTACATTATTAAGTTTGCTATGGATTCTGACTGTTTAAAGTAGAATTTGTTTGTAGTAAGCGAATGTGGCATCATTATTTTTGTTTGTGTTACATTTTTCATTATTTTTTAAGTAATGCTGATGTCAGTATATGTTAGGCACATATCATGCACAATAGTCGTATATATGCGTCTCCGTCTACGTATTTGGAACATATCAATCAAGCATCAATCAATTTCTGCGCGTGCATATCCGCAACCAAATTGAGTTGAAGGAGCTACTGATCGATTCTTACAACGCTATGAAATAAGATGTCCTAGGTACATAATATATACGCAGGCTTGCTGGGAGTTTCAAAGTCTTACTGACAATTTAAACCCACCACGTTCCTTCTGCATTCCTTCTGCAAGTTTTTTGTTACGGCCGAGGTAACTATTGCCCTGGTACGCACACAGGGACCTACAGAAGAACACAGTGGGTTTTAGTCCGTAAGAGTCTCACACTCCCTCCAGCTGCACCCTCAGAACGAGGGGTCACTTAATGATTTGCCACGAAAAAAGAAATCACTGCGATAGTTGGTTTCCATACTATAACAAGTTGAAAAACAAGACCTATTGTTTATTTTATTTACGATAACAGTAACAGATAAATAGTAGGTCCTACCCACAAACCTAAGTGAGGTATCGGTAGCGACATGGTGATACCACAATGGGCTATTGAGCGCCAAGACTGCAATAACATTTAAACTACACCAGCCACTTGAAGTCGTAAATGTCATCATCTGTCTAGTTATCCCAAACGACTGCCAATCTGACCTTCTCAACCCACTTACATGGGTAACACGATACTCCATGGCAAGATTTAATCATCATGCTTTCTGGCTACGGACAATGATCATGCTGGCAAAGTGCTAAAGTCTTTCGAATTTCCTTAAAATATTTTCATCTTTATTCGTCAGGCATATGGTTCAAAGTTGTTTGGGATTGACAGTTTCAGTTAACTTGATGTGCTGTATAAATGACGGCAGAGACTTACAGACCGATGTCATCAAGATTAATAAATGATCGGTTGATGCATGCAGCTGTTAGCTACGAACTCCTTAGACCCTTAAAGGTGTTCACGAACGAATAATTATGTGAGATATGATATATCTACTAATTTAATGAGGTTTACATAGTAACAAATCCTTACTTTTATTATTAAATGCGAAAAGAACTCTAGGGGATCCTTAGAAGGGTCGGATTATTTTTACAAGGGTGATTACAAAAATGATCTCCAGTCGATTGGACTGCCTGGTAATAAATCGTTGCTGCCAAATTCCTTCGGGCCACAATAACTTAATTTTAAAAGAAAAAGTGTTTTTTTTATATTTACATTTTATTTTACACATCTGAGTTGTATTACTTGATTGAATAAAAATTATTATTATTATTAAAACTGTAGGCACCCTATTTGTACCAAATTACACATTCACCTTGGATGTAGACTATTTTTGCACTTAAACATTTAATTGTTGTAACTATGGGCAGTGGATGGATTGGCGGATGGATGCAGTCTACCCCAGATTGGAAGACAACGTTCAGTAAAGTTATAAAATAATACACATAATACACACTCATGGCAGTGTGTGCGACATTAACATTTTTTATCAAATGAGGTCATTGCTAATATTAATTTACTGCAATTTGACCAAAACTGCTATAGCGACAAAAGGTCAATAATATTTGTATAAGTAGAATAATTTCATTTTATGTAGGTATACATGGTTATAAAATGTGTAAGTAAGTATGAAGTGTATTGATCGCATAGCCCGTTATATTTAACGGCGTTTTTTTTAGAGTTCCGTAGATAAATTTACAATAACCCTCAGATGTACGAAATAGATTGCTTAAAATAATTGTCACAACGAAAAGTGTAGCTCTGTTAAATCAATATAAACATATAAAAAGCAGTAAATCCAACAGTATGGAAAATATTATTTTACGTAGTAAAATATATTTATTACGGGCAGATTATTTGCAGTTAGTAAAGGCACACTTTGTTATTTTTGTAATGTGATATCAATCTACTTATTTTCAAAGAAAATTCACACTTTTTTGGGGTCAGTTTGAGTGAATGCGATCTTGGGTTTTTCTAAGCCAATGTAACGTACCCAAACGTGACCCTATTACGACTTCGCTATCTGTCTGTGCGTCAGTCAGCAGTCTGTATCTCAAGAAACGTGATAGTTAGAAAGTAGAAATTGTCACAGATGATGTATGTATTTCTCTTGCCGCTATGACAACAAATACTGAAAACTATAATAAATAAAAAATGGGGTCTCCAATACAATAAACGTCATAATCTTTGCTCCTTTTTTTTCAACTTTATTGATAATGGAAACAGTTTGATAAATATTCACTTTAAAAATAAGTTATTTACGTTATTTATTATAATCAAATTAAAGTATACATAATACCTACTCCTATATAGCAGGCATGATAATTGGCCGTTTCCTAGTAACGGTACGGAACACTTCGTGCGCGAGTCCTATTCCCACTTGGCCGTTTTTTTATTTATACGTAAAAGTATAATGGAAATTATTCAGCCCAATTATTTCCAGTTATTATTCGAGTACCAACTCGGCGGTGTGGCCTTTTATATGGATATACTTAGTTACATTATTATGACGAGTTTCAGATTAAGTTCGCGTTATTTGACTTCAACGAACAATGTAAATGAAAATCAATATAAATTACTTTTATCAATGCGTTGGCCACGTGCGTTTTTTAGATAAAAAAAAATGTTAATTAAGATTACAATTCATGTGCAGATCTGTTAAAAGATAACCTATTTTAATGTTTGCACTCGGCCTTAGAAAACATAATAAAAGATATTTAAAAATTGTTCTTAAAGCATTTAAATTGTACGTACTGTTATAACTATAAGACTATAACTAACTTTACAAATAATTGGCGGCTATAAAAAGTGAACAAAAACCGTTACACTCACATACAACTCCTGTATTATCCGGTTTGATCTGGTTTTGTTACTACGGTTGAAAAGTAGACAAATGAAAGTTTGTACGCCATGATAGGTAATGAGTGACCGAGTGTTTATCGTGCCAAGGACCAATGACCTCGGTACCCTGCTAAATGTGCAGACATCAAGCTACAACAATCTGTCAAATTTCCAATATACTATTTTCAACTTTATCGCTGAAGGATATAGTTCAAAGTTGATTGGACATTTAACAGTTTCAAGTAGCTTGATGTGCTATCCGAAACAAAACTAAGTGCTTACGTTCAATAATTTTAAAAACAACGAGCATATTTAAAAGAAAGTTAAGCCAGTGAACTTTAGATTGTAACAATGTGCAAGTATTGAGGGTATTATTTTTAGAGAAAATACCACACGGTTGCATTTATGCTGATTTGAATAAGTTGTAGGTTACAATCGTTTTACTTCTTACTAGTGGATATGTTCAATGTTTAGGGTTTTTGTTTTAATAAACGAAACATGATATTTTTGACAATACACACTGTGCCGTAGAAAATATACCTAGTAACAAAAATAAACTGATTCATGACAGAATAAAAACTTATTAAGTAAGTACTTTAAAAAAGAATTTTGGTGCTAGATTTTTTTGTAAATAGCAGCTGAATAAACCACTTTTTTTAAAAAGGCGTGTGCCATTTAATTATAGCTAGATGTAGTCTGATGTCACGTTATTTCAGTCGCAATATGATCGCTAAGTTACCTAAAAAATAAAAGTTGTAGGTACGCCTGTCTACGTGTGCCAAGCATGGATACGATGACAAGCGTTCATTTTTTAAAGGAACTATTCATTCCAAATTTGAAATATTTGAATAGTATAAAAGATTAAGGGCCAGTTTCACAATGCCCGACCTATCGTTATCTACCGAATAAATTCCAAAATAAAACAGTATTTGTATGAAATTATCTACCAAATAAATTAACTGGAATTTATCTGTAGGTACATGGTGAAAAAAAATTCTATTTGACATATGAAATTAAACGTACGCGAAACTATTGTGAATGAAAACATAGAGGTGATGGACAAGTCAGTACCTTATATAAGAGATTAAATAGGTTTATCGCATTAATGTCAAGGAATAGCCAGCTGCAAGTAAGCTCATAAACGTGTATATTTATGTAGCGGCGCAGTACTGGTGACGGATGTGGGCTCGGCCGCGCCGGCTCGTCTCCGGGCGGCGAGCGGCGCCCGACCGGTTGTATGCAACTCCGAAAGTCAAGTTGAAGTGGACGAGGAATGTAAGCCCATCAACAATGCCTGTTCGCGCCTTTTCCAAGTGTCAACATTGCCGCCAGTTTAACATTACCGCATGATAATAATTTCTTGAGATATCGTCGGAAATACGAATTGCTTATTTACATTGTTATCTTATGGCTTTCAACTTTGCTCCTATATTATTGTTTATTATTTCACATTATAAGTATATTTTTTAACACGTAAGAATTCCTAAGATTCAGAAAATACCACCTACCTACAACGAGAGAAAATAAATACGAATATTCACAAGTTAACGTTCACACTATTGAATAAAGTTACAGTGACCTAATAAAATAAGGAGCAAAAAAATAAAAAAAGTAGAAAAGAAGTGTATTCACATCCATATGTCACGCAAGAAAAGCTCTGGTATATTTCACATGAATACTTGGAAACAAAAAACGCGTCTCCCACAATCATAGCATCGCGTTACAGTTTATTGAATAATACAAGGTACACGGCACTCACCTGTCTATCAGCTTGCGCCGGCTGCCGACCAACGGGTTATAGGTTATAGCGAAACAACTGAAGGACTGGGCCACGTGCTTTATATTTAGCGAGCGGAACGCGACCGACCGACTCGCGAGTTAAAATGAGAATGAACTGATGAACGATGCCAGACCAAACGTACGCAATACGCATGGCACCGCACAAGCAAGCGAGTCCGATTGTTGCGTCATAGCGCACGGCGGAACGTCGGCGGCGAATGTCAAGCGGCGCCCGAGCGTGCAACCCGGCCGAGTGGCGGCGGCCGCTATGCACGCCTGGCGCCCTGCTACACGATCATCTTTCAATTCCGCCAATTAACACTAGCGTATGCGTATCGGACGCCTATTCATTTACGGCGAATCGTTATATTTCTTATGTTTACAGTTACAAAGTGACGTTTCGTTAACAAAAGAAATTGCCTTACTATGCCTACGTAAAAATCACACGATTTTTACGTAGGTTAACGTCATGGTATTCTATTCACACAGTTTTTTATACGCCAGCCGGTTTGTTTGTTGACAGTGGGTTGTTATAGGAACCATTCATTTTTGGATCATGATTCATAGTGCTAATTTCGCTGGCACAGTTTCACTGTCCGATAACAAAAAGAAAAAAACTTACAAGTCATTCCCACTGGCTGAAAGAAAATGTCATTTAAATAGGAGCTGTTGAAATTTAGCCATACGAGATAATTTACTGGTCTGCAATATTCATTAACAAAATTGTTTTACACTTGTAAAATGATCTAACGGCGCGCGTTGCCGGGGGCCTTGAAATCTGCTAGCCATGTTGCGTCAGCTGAAAGGGACTCTTTGAAATTTTAATCAGCTTTGTTCTCAAAGCCAGGATAGTGGTGAGGCAATTACCCATACTGCTGACTGCCGTAATGTGAAGCTCGCTTGACGAAGACGAACTTTAAGCAAGTCATAAATAGAGTAATTCTACCCTGGACTGTCTTTAAGCTTTTCGTGGCCCTGAGCACATTAAGATAATCGGACCCCCATGAGCAATGATTTTAAAAAGGCGCTATGCGAGGATCAGTTCTTGCCAGATGTTCATAAAAATAATAAAAACGAACAAACTGATCATAGCGGGTAACCATTTTTTAAGACTAAATTTCAGGCGAGAGTAGAATAGCTAAGTGATGGAGTTGGGACTAGATTAGTGGGCGCTAAACCATCGCGGGGCCCTGGGCGCGTGCCCAGTGCAGCAAAGGGGCCAGTACCAGTACCAATTTTTAACGAGAAGGTGAGAAAGTGGGAGGTTGCTTAACATTACATATCAGAACCAAAAGTTGAGTTCAAATGCTTACATACAAAAAATGATTCAAAAATTAAATTTACTAATGACCTAATCTAATAGATACTAAAATGTTTAATTAATACAACACTGGTGTTACGCGCCATGGACATCGATTATGTACAGTGCACTGAAACGAATTAATGTTTTAATCTTCACAATTAAACGAATCTGAAATCTCGTCATTATGAATCTGTAGTTATGGAGTCAGTTTGTATGTCCAATTTGTGCACCTACGTCGTTGTACATAAATGATTACATAGAACACCATGTATATAGCTTGTACATTTTCCTTTAGTAAAATCCTTATCGTTATCGGTTATATAACTCAATGTTCCTGTATTGCTTTGATTTTATTTAGCTTAAAATAATACAATATTTTTAAATAAGTAAATGCTTCAGTTGGTACCTAGTCGTTAATTATAAACCTGTGTGCTAGATTATTAATTTATTTATTATACAAATGTATAAATAATTTTATATTGGAATTGTTTTTTTGTATAAATCTCGTTCTTCAAATCTAACGGAATTGACATGTGTTGCTCGGGAGTTTGTTGCGCTCCTTCTTCTCGGCAAAAAACCACAAAAAGTGGCGAAGGGTGAGCGTTTTGGGGGCTGTCTTTTGTCATGACATTCAAAAAGTATTTATCAGTCTAAATTCGAATAAACGATGTTGAGTTTATCAAGGCATGCGATCTTTCTTTCATACGCAGATACGCTCTGTTAGATATTTTGATGTGGATACTAAATAAAATATATTCTGCCTCTTTCCTTGTGTGTTCTAGTCCTTTGCAATTTTTATAATAACAATAAGTAAAACAGTTCTTATGTATCATTGAAAAAAGAAATACTGTAATATAATGATTACTAAATCAGTTCTTATTTATGGCATTAAAAAATATTATAAAGCTTCTAATTTTTATTATCCTTCTACTGTACGACACGGTAAGTAAACAGAAAATATGATTTGCCCACGTTTCACAGAGCGTGTTTCAATTTTATGACGTATCCGTTGCTACGGTGCCTGCGAAACCGTAAAAGGTAAGATGAAAACAATGTTAGAGATTACATAATAAATTGTACGTGCGTAGGGTTAAAATGTATAAATAAATTTGTTAACCGATGACTGGAAATGTAAAAGGCCTTAAATAGATTACTATTAATACCTTGAAGAAAAAAAAAGATTAAGGTAAAAGGATGGGGCTGGACTTGTCAGTCGAATGCTTCCAAAGAGGTGGGCCCATATCGTTCAGTGGATACCCCAAGATGGCCATCGCAAACGTGGTAGGCTCCATAAAGGCCTATTCAAACCTGAGCGATATTCGCTGCCGCTGTGGGTAGAAGTACATACCGTGCGGGTTTCGCTTAGGTATTTAGTATCAAGTACCGTGGCTAGAGCGACCTGAGCGATATTCACTGCCGCTGTGGGTAGAAGTAAGAATGGATGTAAGAATAGAAATAAGAATACCGCTTAGATCTGAACAGTAATATTACCGCATACCCACAGGGTTTTCTTTGCCGCAGACGGTAGCGACTACCGCTTAGGTCTGAATAGGCCTTAAGAGATGGCGTGATGACCACGACGCCTACCACCATGATTGGTGGGCACGCGCTAAAGACTGGGAGGTGTGGAAACAAAGTGGGGAGACCTTTGCCCAGCAGTGGGACAACACAGGCTATAAAAAAAGAAAAAAGTAACTCATTCAGATTAGTTGACGGCAATTTTTACATAAGACAGCCCCCAAAAAAGCCCGACCTTCGCCTTTCCTGTGTGTTGTCGCTGGGTAGAAGAAATGGTGGAACAAACTCTCCAGCAAGAACTAAAGGTGTATTACAAAAAAATATAGCACATATAGTTTATCATTTAAGTTGGTATATCCAAACGTACATAATAACGTAATAAGAAAATTCATCATGTTTCCAAATATTCATCAAATTTCTTCGGAAGCTAACAAAAAAGTCACCATATTTATTAAGGCCAGTTTCACAATATCCGAATAGTCACTATCTACCGAACAAAAAAAAAACAAAAAATGAACAGAATTTGTATGAAATTATCGACCAAAAAAACTTAGTGGAACTTATTCGTAGGTAGCGAGAAGGCCGTAAAGTACCTACGCGTTAAGTTATAAAGGGGTTTAAATAAAAATAAAAAGACGTAAACATTACCTAATATAAATTACAAAGAATTCTATTTCAGATCCACTTTTGAGTAAACAGCGTGTTTAATGACGTCTGGTCCAGGACAAAAGATTACACAAATCTTTGTATTCGTGTGGAAAGTACGTCATTAAGACTAATATAAAATACTGAAGATTTCTGTTTATTATTACTTGCGTAGATATGATGCAACGCTGCTTGGAGCTTACAAACATTCATTGCTTGCACTTGGGGAATGAAAGCGCATAGCGCATTATTATAAAGCATCTGTGTTGTACAATTACAGACTTATCAGTAAACTTAATATACACACATTTATAAAATACTTGAAACTAATATAATAATGTACTAATAAAGGGTACCCAACAGGCTGGCAGCATTGCCACGTTGAATCGCAATGCTTAATCTTTGGGCGTAATAAAGACCAGCCTTCGGGTCACGGGAAACTCCTTTGCGAGGAGACTTTTATTTTATATTATTCTTCATTTTAGCAGTCAGTAAGAGGCTGGCACTCCCTCCAGCTTCTCCCTCAGCAGGAGGAGTCATTTGAGACTCCCCACAAAAAAAAGCTTAATTAGACGTGGTTTGGATCGTATAAGAATTTTCTTGTAAAATATGAAATTTATGATGCCAAAAATTGCATGATAACATCGGTTTAGACACTTCAATCTGCGATGTACAGCCGATTTGAGACAATGAAGGGCACAGCGCTTATCATCACACGGAAATAAAAAGCTGAGTTGTCAAATGGGTCAAATTACATAAACAAAGCACCTGCTTGTATTATTGTTACGGCACGCGCGAGGTGCAATTTGTGTGCAGTGCAAAAATTACATCGGAGACGTTTCGTCTCTCGAATCTGATGACGCTTAAGCAAGGATGGAACATGCGATAGGATTCGTTCACATTGCTAGGAACAAATCGTAAGTCAATTAGCAAAAGCACAGGTCCTCAGTATGTAGGCCAAAGTACATTGTACTACATACACCCATTTAAACATTTAAAGAAATACACTAGAGCTGCCAATATTACTCGGATTCCACATTCTTATGTAAAACCGTGGGTGAATGGAGGTAATACAAAATGGCTAAGGATTTGCATTGAGCAGTAATTGATCACGTTTTTTGATCGCTAAGAAAATAGACGTATCTTATGAAATTCACCAAGATTTTTTTTTTGTTTTATAATATATCGGAATACCTTTCTAACACACGGTCGGTTAGCCCCATAGTGAGCTTTTGATTAACTGGTGTTATGGGTGCCAACTGCCAACAAAACTGATAACTACACATGCTTATACTTTACACAATAAATACATATTATAACACCCAGACGACGGCCAACAAGCATGCTTATCACATAAATGTCGACCATGCCGGGAACCGAACCCGGCTCAGCAGTTCAGCGTGGTTAACGTTGCGCCAACGGGGTCGGTTGTTTATTTTCTAGGGATCGTCTTTCAAAAGAGAGTAGCGCTCCACATCTCATATTGGATCGCACAACATTTCAATACTAAAGCGAGAAACTCGATTTTTATTAAAAATACTTAATGACAAAAAAAACTTTTATTTTAATGATAACGTGTCTTTTATAAATTTAACACGGAAAAACAATTTGCACATCCCAATTGCATTAATATTATTCCTAAAATAATAATTGTTTCAGGGTTCAACACACTTTGGCGGCACTCCAAATTGTCTGAAACGCTCCAAGTAAAGAGTATTTAAAAATAATTGTATTCTTCCGAGTAAAATGACGATAATAGCGTTAATTCGTAAAAATCGGATATGGGACAAAAGATTTCATCAGAATTTTTTTCGTGAGAAGTCATCAAATGAACCTGAATCCCGCTGAGGGTGCCACTGGAGAGAGTGTCAGACTCTTACTGACTCAAACCTAGTATGTTCTTACTGCAGGTCCCTGTACCAGGGCCACAGAAACCCTCGCGAACAACCGCAAGTGTTTATACCACAAATCTGATTATCATGCCTTTTATAGTTAGAAGTCGCTGACCGGACGATTTTCATTTGAGATGAAGTACCGATTCTGGTGAGTACTTCAAGCAAAATCTATTCGGCTTTATAATATTAGAAGGTAGTATAGATACGATTACCGCATGCCTTTCGCTCAAGGACTTTACTCAGGAGCATAGATTTTAGAACAAATGTACCAGTTTAAGCATTGAACTTTGTGAACCGGTCTACAACTAAAACTAAATATCATGGCCATTCACTTGAGCACTTAAGCCTCAGTGTTATATTAACACTACGAGTATCTTAATTGAATGTAGGAGACGCAAGGCAAGTTTAGGCAAGTTCAATGTCGTATAAATCTTAGCGAGGGCGTAATCCAGCGTGCTCAATAGCTGATGCAACATTCACAAGCTCTAACATGGACTGCGTTGGTGCATTGATTGATTACACATATCACGTAACTTTTAATGGATGCTAGCTCACGGACGACGCACACTTTTACTTGCTACAAAATAAGCTATTTGCTATGGGAATGGCTTAATTAACATAACGCGCATGTAGATACTATTCCTAGTTCAACTGTTTATTTTTAAACAGGTATGTGAATCGTAAGGCCCATTTAGATGGCAAAGAATTAAAATGTCATCAGCGAGATTCGTATATGACATTATACGAGAAGAGTGAATGTTTAGACGAAGGAAATGTTTTATATTCTTTCAATTATAGTATATTCAAGACGAGATACTCTCCCCGTCTGAATGGTCCTTTACTGGCCCGTGCAGGGTGTCTGGCTTATGGTTATAGAAAAATAAGCTTTAAGTATGTCCTTACATCAAAATTAATCATCCATTTTAGTTTCATTAGCTACCAGCTTACCGCCAGCGTGTTCACCCGCGTCACATGGCAACTGTGCCGCGCATATGGAAAAACGTCGCCTGTAAACTTCCTAGGATAAATGGGCTATCTAACACAGAAAGAATTTTTCAAATCGTCTCTTGACAAACAAACAAACTCTTTCAGCTTTATAATATTGTTAGTATAGATTTTTAGTTTTAGGTAACAAGCCTGTCTCCTTAAACAGAATGATAAAAATAATGACAAACTGATGTTTATTAGATGACCACCATGCCTATCAATCAAGGTCAAGAAAATAATAAAGCCACTAGTCCACAACGAACGACCAAGCGCTTCGAGCAGTTTAGCAGTCGTAAAATTTGCCCACAAAACAATTAAAATAGTAACAGAGTCGATTCGATAAAGGCAATCTATGTCCTAGATCATTTTAAACGAAGTAGGCCTGGAACTAATAAGACCGCTCGTTTATACAACAAGATACAAGTAATAAACAGTTTATTAGAATCTTTAACTGATATTGGTAACAGCTGTGATAAGATCAATTTTTATTTGGACGTCTAGTGTAATCACTTTTTACGCCCTATAAGCTATTTTAGAAGATTTTTAACAAAAAAATATTTTATTGGAAAATAATTTATTCATATTGAAGAATTTAATGTGCCAACGGACACTATATGACCCTTATCTAAGCTTATATTATAGAGCTGAAGAATTTTTATTTGGATGCGCGGATTAGTGCCCAAGTTATTTGGGCGAAACCTCTGACGAAAGTTAGTACAAAAAATTGCGTTTTAACCATTTAACGAACCTCATAAAAATATCGGCTTGTACTGGTCATCTATATATATCATCATAGAACATAGGCCCCCCCTTTAGATCTCCACACATACCTGTTGGAAGCGACCTGCATCTATATACATATAATAAAACAGTAGAAAGACCGTGTTTGTACACGCTAATCTTCGGAACCACTGGACAGATTTGATTGGTGTTAAGTCTGGACAGCATATAGGCTATAAATTATCTTGGAAACTTGAACACCTGATGAAGAACGTGATAAGCATTTTCTGCTGCGAGAATAAATTTCTAGAACTGAAACAGCTGTTGTTAGAATCTGATTAAGACGCTTCAAATCTTCGATTTTGACTACCCTGTAGTTGCTGGCATATGTGATAGGATCCGTATAAGAAGTTGCGGGCAGAAGCTATTATCTGAATAAAACTGCCTTAAAAAGTGATAAATAAATATATTTTGATTCTTTTTAGTTGGAATTATTTTGGTATAGCTTGGTATGAAATATAAAGTGGCATAAAAAAGTTTGTATAAGCAAATACTGTTGACCTTCGAACTGGTTGGGTCAGTAAGGGCAACATCTAGACCTTTTAATTTTTCGTTTCTTTGGGGTTATTCCTCGGCAGGTTCTGCAGGGAAGGCAGCAGGGTATGTCTTCCTCTTCACACTGGATTTGCATGCAGTTGTGTGTGGCCGGCAATGCTTTGGACGGAGCTCGGGGAGTCACTAACTCCACCTAGAATTAATTATGTCGATGATGAAGGTTTCAATTATTTTTTTATATCTAACCAGCTGTTACTCGCGACGTCGTCCGCGTGGGCTATATGTTGACCCGATCTCTTAATTACATTCATGCCAAATTTGAAGTAAATCCATGCAGAACTTTTTGAGATTATCCCGGACATTAATACAGACAAAAATTCTAAAAACTATACTTTTGGTTTCTAAATCGATTTTAGATCATCCAATCGGCCCAAGTATTTATTTAAAACAAAAAAAATCGATGTACAGTTTTGAATTTTCTACGTGTGTTTGTTTGCTTATAAGAAATATAAGAATAAGGCTGTAATGTGGACTTATTTAAATTGGATTAAAAGTAAGGCACAGCTCACAGGGTCTAGATCTATCCTTATTTCTCTACGTTACAAAAATAGTCACACCGCCTGATCATGACATTCCTTGCGGAAACACAACACGATGCCAGTGACCAGCTCAATTTTCAATGACATCAGCCAACGTGGTGTGCCCCATTTTGGACAAGGCATTCATACCGAACCCCAGGCTTCCTTACAAGTTGTGTGGCTCGTAATTGCAACTGCCGATACATGGCATGGCCGGTTTGACAGCATGTCTGAGATTTGCGAGAATCGCAAAAAGCCTGAGAACGTATTTCTGGTAAATATTATTACAGGTTCGTATCGTAAGGTCCAAATAAACGAACTTCGTGTTTGATCTGATAGGTATTTAGTAAGGCGTGTTTACCTTTTTTGAAAAAGGAAGATGTTCTGGCTGTTTTTTTAATGTTGAATTGTAATTTGATGTGGTGGGCCATTTTTTAACTATTTAATAAATTATACTAGCTGTTACTTAGGTTTCATTTGCGTCCGGAACAATTTAACAGGATTAATTACATTATAAGGAGGATCAGTCGTGGTGGCCTAGTGGTTAAAGAGCCAACCTCTCAAGTATGAGGGCGTGGGTTTAATTCCAGGTCGGGCAAGTACCAATGCAACTTTCTTAAGTTAGTATGTATTTTCTAAGTACTTATATCTTTGACTTTGACCAATGACTGTGTTTCGGATGGCACGTTAAACTGTAGGTCCCGGCTGTCCTTGAACATCCTTGGCAGTCGTTACGGGTAGTTAGAAGCCAGTAAGTCTAACGACAGTCTAACCAGGGTGTTTTGGGTTGCCCGGGTTGAGGAAGTCAGATAGGCAGTCGCTCCTTGTAAAACACTGGTACTCAGCTGAATCCGGTTAGACTGGAAGCCGACCCCAACATAGTTAGGAAAAGGCTCGGGAGATGATGATAATTTACATTATAAGGGAGGAAAAACTAGAAAATGGTAGTGACATCTTGGGGTTTCCTCACCTCAATGTTCCCAGTCCTATTGGGTTCATCAGTTTGCTTCCCAATTTTAAGTATAAATACGTCTTTGTCTGGATGAAGAACCTTCTGCGCTTGCACACCTTTGGGGGCGTCTTTCGGGGTGACGTTACATACGTTGCACATTGTATCGGGACCCTGAGTCTTCGAGTAGATCAGCTCTGAGTTCAGAGGCGTTCTGTGTGTCAGTGACTCGCATATGTCATCGGGAATCTGCAATCAATTGACTTAAGGTTAGCTAATGCTGCATGAAAGTATAGAATCAAGAAGTAATTTGTCCATGAAACCTAATTTTGTCACAACTAAATTGTCTTTTTTATTTTGCACAGGGAGAAAAAAGCCTAATTTATTTGCATATGTACAATGGTCGTAATATCACTACATTCTTTTTGCTTTTTATACTTTTATATAAAATAGTATGTCATATAAGCCTGGCATTTGTTCTACTGATTTCGATGGAAATTGTTTTTGTCTCGACTGCTCGTTCCATTTTATCAAAAGTATTATGGTACAGTTTTATGGCCAGCACATCAAGCTAGCTGAAACTGTCAAATTTTCCAAATCCACTTTGAACCATTTGCTTCAGCGATAAAGTAGAAAATCGAATAAGGAAATTTTACAAATTGTAGTAGCTTGATCTGCTGGTGTCTGTAGGTACCTAAATGTAAATTACAAAATAGCTTAACATTGAAATCCCCACAAATAACTATAACGAGTACAGTACAAAATAAGAGAATTGCACACAGAAAAAAATCTGCACAAATGTTTTGAGATTCATATTTCAGTTTCAAGTATTTTGTAGGATCGATTACAGTATGTCTTTATCTAATATTTCTTTATAAACAGACTCGTTGGTCTAGTAGTCGCATGGCGCAACTGCTGTGCACGGGGTCTCGGGTTCGATTCCCGGATCGGGCTGGAATCGCTTTGTGGGTTTTGAGAAACATTCATAAAGCAGATTGATTCACCCGTGCATCGGAGAGCACGTAAATGTCGGTCCTGCGCCTGATCTCTCTCCGGTCGTGTCGGATTGCCGTCCCATCGGACTATGAGAGTGAGGGAATATGTCCTGCCGGCCGCCGTAGCCGACAATCGGCCTGGATGCCATCATAAACAGACTCACTCCACTTACTACTCATTTCAAAACCAATGCCAACAGCAAAGATTAATTTTGTGGTGTAAAAAATCTTACCTGGAAGTCCAGTCTATTCGCAGGGCACTGCGTCTCACCGCACACCATGCCGCAAGTTTCGGAGCATACCGACCCTAGCTCGTCACAAGTACAGCTCTGCTGCAATTTCAGCTGCGAAGGAGTCAGCTTCGGCGGCTTGGATGTACTCTTGGGAACACGTATTTTTACCTGGACAAAAAGAATTTTCTTCAGTTTCAACTAGGCGTGAGAGAGTTCAGGGTTCTTTAAGATATTAAATATAAAAAAATACGTGTTTCTTGCCATCTATGCATTGATACCTCAATTTACGCATTTTTTCGTTTATTGACGATTTTATTCCAAAAGGTGCGAATTGGGAACTCAATTTCTTTTTACAATTTTCAATTAACTAGAATTCGGAACCATGTGCTTCAGCGGTAAAGTAAATAATGAATTAGGGAAATATGACAGATGGTAAGTAACTTGATGTGCTGGCGTCTACACCTACCTATATGGGCTTGATGTGTTGTGTTTTTATAGGCTTCTAAAGTGATTATTAAAGTACCCGCGAAAAATGTTACTGTTGAAGCCATCTTTAGCTAAAATTAATATTATTATAAAGAGGAAATAAGATTAGACTGTCTGTCTGTGTATTTGCATTGAATGAGTTCCAAAACTACTGGTGATAGACATATATTTTTATTGATAAATTAAAAGAGTTTTGTGTGGAAGTATAGAAAAGTGTAGTTTTTAGTCTTTTCCATGTGATATTTTACAGATTCTCACATTTTCGTATGTGTGTCTTTGTATGTTGTATCTGAAGCCCGTCACAGACTTAGCTTTAATATATGTGAATATTTTTATAGCTAGACATATTACTATATATTTTCTATACAAATTTTCGCGTGACCGCACACTCAGCTATAATATATATTTCTGTGAAATCACCATACGATACCGTAGGTACTATTACTGCTTATTACTATACAATAGGATGACCATCAATATGAAGGCAAATTATATATTCCTCAGTGTGTGGTAGCTTGCTATAATATACATTATAGCAATATATTATAGCTAAGTCTGTGATGGGCTTAATCCGTTTTTTGGTGATGGAAGAGAACCACATGGGGAAGTTTTTGATGGCATCTACCTTCTTTAAAGTGCACTCGTTATCTTTCAAGCCTTCTATAATATTCAAAGATGGCGTACCTCATTGCCATTGAAAATAGCACTTATTTCTTCGTAAGGTTTTTTTGGTTTTGGGGGCGGATCCACAGTTTCAGTCTCCATTGGACCGCTAAAATACTGTACTATTTAAATACTCTACATAAACAAAAATTTTGGTCCAGTACGTTCATTGGAAATTTTGATAGCTCGTTTGAAAGTTTTGTGGATTCATCTTGTCATCGCTTGTTATTTGGTCTTTAGTTTTTGGTTTACTTTTAGCATAGACAAATTCAACAACATTCTTCTTGCCTTTTAGAATGTCGCTCGACAAAACAGTTGTTTATCATTACAGTGTAAATGGTACTTAATTGTTTAATTTCAGTTTAAATACTTTTAACGAGGCAATGATTTTCTTTGCGTCCTTGGCAACCGCGTCGAATATCATCTCGATCTATTCAGCTGTTTTACGTGAAAACATAGAAAACTAACAAAATCGAATTGGCATAGGTATGTATATATTTTTATGAGCTTACATTCATAAGTTAGTGAGGATTTCATACAAACTACACAAACCAATTTTTCTGGAGATTGTGATTTTGCGTAGGTTATTTATTGATTCATCATTTGCTGATTATTAATAATGGAATTCTCAGAACAAGGCTCACCTTAAGTGCTATTCTTATTTACAGTTGCCTCTTTGGATGCTGTTCCCAGAAGAAGTCGCCAGACGAAGAGATCAACACATTTCTCATCGGTGATTGAACTCACACGCACCTTGAAAACATCGTCTTTAAAAGGTCGCTAAGTTATTGTTGTGTTAGCATGCAGATGAAAAAGGACTGAAATTGAGAAGTTAAGAATTTTGTGTCAGCCATTGTCATATGTGTTTAGATCAGCTCAACTTGCTTTTACTGGATGATGCCATTTTGAGGCATTAACCAGGAAAAAGTAATTTTGTTAATTTGTCTTGGACACCAATGACTGTGTTTCGGAGGGCACGTCAAACTGTAAGCCGCGTACGCACGTACGAACAAGTTTGTTGCGTTACATGATACGCAACAACTTGGTTCGCACGTGCGTACCACCGTCGAACATCGAACACTCTGTTCGTGAAACATGTTCGCGGCGATCCTTGTTGTGTGTTCTGTATGGATGGTTCTGAAAATTCTCCGCTACTTCACAATCGACCACTTCCAACGACGCCGTCATGGCTACTAAGATAGAGTTCACGACTGTTGTTCGCGAACTCGACTCGAACTATGTTTGCGTTCGTGTTCGAATATGCCGTCCATACGTACGAACCAAATGTTCGGGTCCGGTGTTTGTGTTCGCTATGTTCGTGTTCGTACGTGCGTACGCGCCTGTAGTTCCCGGGCGTCATTGAACATCCTTGGCAGTCGTTACGGGTAGTCAGAATCCAGTAAGTCTGACCCCAGTCTAACCAAGGGGTATTGGATTGCCCGGGTAACTGGGTTGAGGAGGTCAGATAGGCAGCCGCTCCTTGTAAAACACTGGTACTCAGCTGAACCCGATTAGACTGGAAGCCGACCCCAACATAGTTGGGAAAAGGATCGAGAGATGATGAACAAGGAAAAAGTAAAGTTAAAAATGAAGGGGCTATGTTTCGAAATGAATCTTCAATACTTACTCCTAAAAGTGTATAAAGGCGCTTCTACATAACATGTTACTTTTTATGTCTCAACACGTTCACTTTAGTTTGGCACGTAGCAACAACTTGCTACTTGATTATAAAACCTCTTTTTAAAGAGTGATTGAATTTCCCAAATCCGGTATTGCTCACATTTATTTAGATAAGAACTACCATCATCATCAGCCTTTTTATATCACACGGGGAAGGATTGAGCGTTAATCACCAAGCTTGCTTAATGCTGGTTGGTGATTTCAGTCTTTATAGTCCAGGCTTCCGTGACCAGTCATTCGTGTCTAAAATATACTGATACTGATGGCATCCAGGCCGATTGTCGGCTACGGCGGCCGTTCTCTTTTATGGAGATCAGCCAGCTGCGCAGGACATATTATAGTGCACAAGCATTCGCGCAGACACAGGTGCACTCCCTATTCCCTCACTCTCATAGTCCGATGGGACGGCAATCCGAAAGTTTATCATGACCCACAAAGCGATTTCGGCCGGGTATCGAACCCGAGACCCCGTGCACAGCAGTCGCGCCTTGCGACCACTAGACCACTAAAATATATGACTGCCTCTAAAATATACTTATGTAGAAAGTACATATAACTCAGAAAAGCTTGCCTAACATGGAATCGAGTCTACACACAGCCATGGCTGGTGCTTTAATCACTAGGCCATCATGACCGGTGCGACTGTTAAAAGGTAATGTCACTTGGTGGACAACGAAAGTTGGTTAATCGGCCCCTTTATTAAGACTTCCTCGTATCAAATATCGGGTCGAACTATATCGGATTAGCGGGTATACGATAGTAGAAGATTAGCCCGTTAATAAGGTTCGTCTCGGGTTCGATTCACGTTCGGGCTATTTACTTTGCGGGTTTAAAATGACTTTCATGAAGCAGCCCCAAGTTTGAAGAGAAAAAACACCCTGTGTCTGCGCAAATACTTGAGCACCATAATAATCTCCTAAGAGAGGACGGACGATTGTATTTAATCTTGTGGTTACAATGAAGACAGATTTTATTTAGAGGCCCATTCAACAGTCACATAAAAATATATCTTGTGGTAAATATGTATGATACCTACGTATTTACCTCTCATTATATTATGTTATATAGACAAAACATGCTAGCTGTGCAATACGGAAGGCGACAACTAGTCAAATTCAATACTTTTATAGAACTGTCAAAAACGATTAATACAATTTTCGGTTCAAAACGATAAATTAAACTGTTATTACTTTAAGATACTTTACAAAATGAATATGATAAAGTATTTTATTTTTGACTGAAATCGAACTGGAATCGAATCCGCACACCCGTGAGGTGCTTTAACCACTAGGCCACCGCGACATATTTTGCATATTATAATGGATTGATCGGTTGGTTTATAATTATTTATTCTGGAGCTGACAATGGTCCTACGTTAAGTTTTGTATAAATGTCATAAAGCCCTAATCTATTAACGTAATGGACCAAATGCATGTATGATGCGCTTGTGGTTCACAATCGAAGGCAATTGGTTGTATCGAACACGAATAGCTACTTGACGATCGATGAATGTCAATTGGTGAAGTAGTTAGTTAATAAAAATCGCTGTGTTGTGGTTTAACTGTAGACTAATTCTTGATAATTTCAAATTTCTCTATCTACGAATTATCATTTGTGGGTGGACCTGTACCAGGTAACTGGATTTAGGAGGTCCGAGAGCAGTCGCTTCATACAAAACACTGGTACTCAGCGAACGACTTTGGCTAGGCGGACTTTTCGAGATAAACTTGAAAGCTGTGAAAAATAGTTTTTTTTGGACGTTATAGACAGAAGTAAATATTCTCGAGAAGTCGTGGTGGCCTAGTGGTTCAAGCACCAGCTCTTCGAGTATGAGGGTGCGGGTTCGATGATGATGAAATATTCTCAACAGTACCAACCTAACATAACAAAAAAGATAGATAAAAGAAAAAAGAAAGACGTAAGATTTTTGTTATATGTATGACCTTGTACGAAAATAGATAGGTAAAAATAATTTCTATGCAACTATTAGAACCAGATTCAGATCAAAGAGACGTGTGATGTAAATGAGATGTGACATGCACGCAGATATCGAGTGTCGCGCCATCTGTTGTGAAGTAGCGGAATTAAAAGGGTAGACTTTTGTTTGTGGGGGGAATTTTGTATTATTGTGACTGAAAATAATGAATATTGTAGTGTCACATAGCACAGGCGTGATATACCAAACTGTCCCAATACTTGTTAAGTTTTAAATTTAGGTGTGAAGCTTTTTACTGTCTTGAAAAGGGCGTTAAATATTCTAGGTGATCTTTCAGGGGAAGAATTGTATCTAAGTAGTGAGTGTTCAGCCACTTTTGGAATTCTTGTTTTAAAGCTACTTAGGGTCGGTTCATATCTGACGTAAAATACGCCGAGCGTATCATCAGTTGTACTAACGTATCATCGGTTGAGTGTGAACGGTCAAGTGTTTTTATATACATTTGTCAGTTCTGGCGTTACGCGACCGATAATACGCGACGCATATTCCGTTAGATATGAACCGACCCTAAAACTTCTCTAAAATATAAAGTCAATTTTAGTTAAAGATTAACTATCTACTACTACATTAGATTAGATAATAATAAAGAATTGATCATAAAGTTTATTATAACATTTACGTTTTAAATTAATTAGTAACTGGTTAAATACAACAATATTAAACAGAATCTTCCTGGAAGACAGATGAAGGTCAAATTTCACACCAATTTCATGGCACGTTGCAAATACGGTTTTAACTTTTCTTTTTCTTTTTGTGCTTTGGACAGACGCATGGCGGTGGTTCAGGGTCACACTGTGTCTCCCTGGTATCAATTCGACAAGGCGGTTTCTTCTCTGGACCCTTAGGAGTGACCAGTTCCAGCTCCATCTTACATCTGCGATCACCTGTTGGACCCACTTTTGCTACCTGCATCACATACAATGATATTTTAATTTGCGAATAAGTTGAAAAACAGTTTTCCAGGGCAATACATTTTTGTTGATAAGGAGATAAGGTCAGCATTTCCAAACTGACTGCCTTGAGAAGAAATGCTGAATCAAACTCAAGGGTCATAAGTCCAGACATGAAAATAAATTATATACTACTGTATGGATTGAGCAATGGAGGCTTGTTTCTGAAATGACCTTTTGAGAAAGTGTCATACAAGTTTAAATAGACCTGTCCAATCACCTGGTAGTATTTATAGGTCTTCGTTAACAGGCTCAACAATCCGACGAAAGGTGGTCTCTACTGGTGCTTAAACAATTAACCACCAATTCTTTTACTCTCCTAATTGAACCAAAGCATATTATAGTTTCAAATGTTGGCTTACTACATAGCATCCATGTTATAGATGATTGTGGCAGTGCTTGTAAGTTGATGTTATTAGCGCATATGATTCCGGAGTCCAATGGATGCGCGGCATTTTTTCGCAGGCGAAACGCGCATCTACGAGTAGTCAGCTTACCTTTAGAACAAAAACATCTTTCCTGGGATGCAACACAGACTGCGCTGGTCCAGGCAGAGGGACATTTGTTGGAACCAGGTTGCATAACCAAGGACATGGTCCCTTTTTTTTATCACCTTTCCCTTTGGATTTTGTGCCCTTCGGACTGTTAGTGCTGGCCATTTTCACGAGATATTGAACTTAAAATTTTGAGTGCGCCATAAAGGCACAGAGCGGTAATCCAAAATATTCGAAAAATCTGCTGTGGTGACAGCCTTTGACAGAATATTGAAAACTGATTTCAATACGTAAAGTTGTCATTTTTCTAATTTACAGTAAGGGCGGTCTTATACAGCCGGAATGGCCTTCTGAATTTAGATTCTACAATATTTAAGAAAATACAGAATTACATAAAAATAACGTATTCACCTCAAATGTCCTGATTTTTTAGATACCTAGATAGGTATCTCATTCTTAGATAGGTAACCCATCTAAGAATGATGCGGACGTGCATTTCGAATGTTATAAAAACTAGAACGCTCTTGTTTCTATACTTTTCCAAGGATCAACACACACACGCAATTCGTAAAATGATTCTAAATCGACCGATATCGATTGCGGTGTAGTTGAGAGGGAGACCGGATGACCGTCCTGAATCTTAAAACAAGTGACATGCCAGTGTCCAAAATTCAGTGTCTCTAATAAATAAGCTGAGCTCAGAAATCCGGTATGAGGCCGGCCTTAGACTAATTTTATGCTATAGATAAAAGATAAGATAAAAAGTCATTTATTCAAAGTAGGCTGAAAATCGGCACTTTTTGAAGGTCAGTTTTACAGACAGCCTACAAAACGCCCGCCCTTCACCACTTCCTATGTGTTATCGCTGGGAAGAAGAAATAGTGGAACAAACTCCCCAGCAACACAATTCTGTCTGCATGGTTTGAAGAACCGTTTCTATACAAAACAAAATATGCACTAAGGCATTCGAATTGTATCTCTGAATGTAGATTTTTTTTTTTAACCAGTGTCCTCACACTTGCCTTAAGAATTCAGAATGAACAGATCTCCTTACTTAATCAATACAGCGCAGCTGAGACAATTTAGGAATTTAATAATAGTATTATATGACGTGATACTCCATAAAATACGCTAGTCTGAAATTGCTAACACTGTATCCAAACAGCAGGGAATTAAAACAGTCCAATAGCGCTCATCATCCATCTGATCGCTGCCGTCCAGGGTAGCTGATGGCTGCCGCTGCCAGGGTCTGTCGCCCTATCAGGTGTAATCCGGCCCTAAGCAAAACTTATTTGAGTAGGAAATCTATAAATGACATCTCCCGCTGTGGGTGCAGCTGCAGGGAGTGTCTGCCTTTTACTGAGTAAACTTTTGTTCTTTCTGCAGCCCTTTATGTGCCGGCTGTGGTAACTCTTGCGAAGCCCTAAGCAAGACTTGCGTTAATGTATGCAAGGTGCTATTGATGTAGTGACTGTAATAGTGACCTTTCTTATGAAATGGATGATTTCAAATAGGATGATTAGATGACGACGAACCAGTGACTTAAGTCGCAGCCGCAGAGTTTGATCGATCAAAGTGGCAATAGTACTTAGCTTCAACATCATCATCATACCCATGTTTGCAAATTAATAAATGACTATGACTATGACTATGACTATGACTATCATCATCAGCCTATCGCAGTCCAGTGCTGGACATAGGCCTCTCCAAGTGCACGCCACTGAGATCGATTTTCGGCTTCTCGCATCCAGCTCCTGCCAGCCGTCTTGCGCAAGTCATCACTCCACCGTGCCTGAGGACGTCCTACACTAACTTAGCTAACGTACTTAGCTTACCAACAAGAAATTCAAAGTTAGAATATTTTACTTCTATATAATTTATTTCCAATTCTTTATTTTTGCTCAGCTCGTTCTCCGCTCGTGCTCGGCTCATCAATCGTAGATTCACCTAACGTAAGAAGGTATAAAGGTTTAAACTTATATTACTTATAAAGATTGTGTTTGTGAGTTCATGTCGTTACATACTGAATCGATTTTGAAGACTCTTTAAGCCATAAATATTGAAAGAAGATTGTAGTATAGGAGGTTCCCTCGGGACTGAAGAAACCACATGTATCAGCTAATGTAGGTGCACAAGGGCGTACACAGACTTTTGTAGATTCTAATTAATAGTTAGTATCAATCAGGAACGTCTTCCGCAGTTCCCTAAGAGGTCCTTAAAGGAGATAGCCCCGTAAAACCTCATTCATTGTGTCTACACTGCCAAAATGCTAGTTACCTACATGCCTGGGTGCAACTAATCATTTTCTTTGCATAAAATGAAGAAATGCACGATTTTAAACCTTTATTTTAACAGTGACTTTGTTGACAAGACGTTGATACTTGGGACAATCTTCTCTTGCCAGATGTATAACAGTAACACAAGTCAGCAATAAACTAAACTACAAGACTTAATTCGGTTCGACTAACTATCGCTCTATAGGACGTAATAACAATGTGCCATATTAAGTTTTGCTAGCTAAATGTAAACTAAAACAAATTGATACACATCAAGTGCCGTGCTTGCCATGCCGAACGTGCCAATTTATTACTTGCAAAAATAAATATTATTCTGTTTACCTACTAAGAATTAAGTAAATTTATAAAAAAAAGGATCCCAACTTATTGCCATACACTTGAAACACCATGTCTTCATAAAATATGTTTATTAAAGTGATGGTATAAACTATTTCATAAGCGGCCGGCTCTTTTAGTTTTATCCACAGCAGTTTGAGCAGCTACTCTTGCAACAGTGTGGAAGTTTGTAGCGGGATGTGGAGCAGCACTTGCGGGGCGGGCAGGGCACAGGTGTGCAGCACCGACGAGGCGGGCAGGGTGCCAGGCAGCACTTTCGCGGGGAACACGGATACGATGGGTAGCACTTGCGAGGCCGGCACGGAGCCACCGAGTAGCACTTCCTGGGCGGGCAGGGAGGCACGCTGCAGCACCCGACACACGGGTCGGGTACGCTACGGCAGCGCACCACTGGGCAAGTTTTTGCTCGGTTATAGCAGGGAGATATAAGCTTACGGTGCGCCTTTATTTTAGGTTGACTGCGGATCTTGCGAGGTTTCCTGTATCCCACTGGGCAAGGTCGTAAACATGGTGAACTTTTGCAAGGAGTAGTGCAAGGAGAACTGCTACAAGAATCCGCGCACGGTGAATGGCAGCAATTTGGTGGAGGACATGGAGCTGTGCATGGTGATGGAGGACAGGGCCTACATGGTGGAGGAGGGCAAGGCCGACAAGGCTTGCAAGGTCGACAAGGCTTGCAAGGCCGACAAGGTCTGCAAGGCCTGCACCGAGGTAGCGGAGGGCACGGCCTACATCGCGGGGGCGGACGACACGGCCTGCAAGGTGAAGGCAGGCACGGCTTACAAGGCGATGGTGGGCACGGCCCGCACGGCCCGCAAGGCGACGAGGGGCACGGCCCGCAAGGCGATGGAGGGCATGGCCTGCAAGGCAGTGGCGGGCATGACCTGCACGGCGACGGTGGGCATGGCGTGCAGGGTGACGGCTGGCAGGGCCTGCAAGGTAGAGGTGAGCATGGCTTGCATTTGGGTCGTGGCAAGCATGGCCTGCATCGAGGTGACTGTGGGCATGGCTTGCATCGGGGTGACGGCGGGCAGGGCCTGCATCGGGGTGACGGCGGGCATGGTTTGCACAGAGACGCAGGCACACAAGGCCTGCAAGGCTTGCAAGGTCTACACGATTTGCCGCAGCAAGATGATTTACCACATCTCTTACAAGGGCGGCAAGGCATCTCCCCGCATGGCTTTTTACATGGTTTTTTACAGCATCTGACAGGCCTGCATGGAGAGGGGCGACAAACTATCAACTTGCATTTTGAAGGTCGGCAGAGGGGGCCCAAACCAATACAAGGCGTCCCGCATGGTGATCCACAAGGTGGACGAGTTGGCGGTGGTGTCCATTCTAACATAAGTTCGTTTCTAGCTAGTGGTGCTCCATTCATTCTACGAATTACTAATTCAAATACACCTCGTCGAGGATTTGTTGCGGTTGAAATCTTGACGGGTTCCTGATCTTCTGCTAGGGCCGCTGCAGCAGCTACACATCTGGGTCCTTGACATGGTTCTCTTCCGTGCACAGGACATGGATCTTTTGGTCCGATTCTTATATGGGACACAGTCGCAACCATCTCTCCTTTTGAGTTTGGAACTGCACCCGGACATGGATTTTCCTTGATGGAAACCATTTTACCATTAGTGCTTGCGCCCGAAGTTTTTTTGTGTGTTTGTGCACCAGAAGAACTACTCTGCGATTGAGCTTGAACTGATGCCGTACTTAACCGAACGCCGTCATTTTGGGCAGCAGCGGAAACGCTTGATGTACGTTTTTTAGATCCCATCCCCTTGTCGTCCTTCTTTCTTCCGAAATAATAAACATCAGAGTATCTTTCTCTATTGTCGTAGCTACATTGTCGCCTACTATCTTGATAATGCGTAGTTGAACTATGGCACGTAGAACTATTGTTACTAGGATTGCAAACATAATAAGGATTATAGCTAGATGCATTACTGCGTGTTACTTGTAGGCATTTGTTCACGGAAGCTGTTGCTTGTGTTCCTGAGGTACGACGGCGGCAGAAATCGTTAAACAGCGTCATGTAGACCGTGGTTTCTTTTTTACCAAATATACTTTTGGGTGTGTCCTTGTAGTATTTTTTCCGATAATTTGAGAAATGACTATAAGATTTTGAAACGTAATCGACTTTGTCAGAAAATGAAACGCTGCGCCTCTTAGACCTGATGGTACACAGTGAAGTTGTAGATTTATCCAACTTAGCCTGAAACGATTCCCTTGAGAATTTTAGTTTTTCCGGAAATGACTGAAGATACTCGTCGACGACTGTCGTTGTTTCAGAACATGGTATCGATGATCCAGTATTGAATAAATTGATGAAATGGTCTTCTATATGAAGTAGTGTCACTTCCTTGTTTGTTGATTTAATGTCCATTATTTGCTCTTCCGTCAAATCTTGATAAACCGGCAAGCTCGGCAGGGCACCTAGGATGAGTTGACGACATTTTATTCATGTAAACAATTAGTTAAACAAACAATCGTTTAGGCTCCAAGATCTAAGTTACAGATGCTTACAGAGTTTGAACTACACCGTTAAAGAAAAAAAACCTCTTCACTTGAGTAAACATTTAATCAATATATTGTTACATAACGTAAATTTATAACGTTATTGTTTACGTTTGGGAGATTTGGAGGGACAACAATCTGGACAGGTAGCTACACATTGCGCAGTGCGATTGTCTATCACGGGTACAACTTTTTCTTGTGTGACGGCGGGTGTGATAAATTGATATTCCAGTTTAGATTTTCGACCTGGCATCTCTATAACTTTCCCGATGCGCATTTTGATCACTTGTGGTGGTAAGTCGTACACAACGCCGGTGTACTCTTCCGCCGTAGTGGGCAAGAGCTGGGCGGAGTCGTCTCGGGCAACGTCTCCCACTCCGTCAGACGTGAAGTGAAAGTGGGCTCGTTGCTTGTGGTTCATACCGCAGGTGTCCGAAGGCATTTGGAATATGACCTTGTTCCCCGTCGGGCAGCAATCTGCACAAGTTGGTGATTTATTGGGGAATATTGTTATGAAATTGGAAGTAGATAAAGAATACAGAAATGTTACACAGAGATATAATTAATTTGGAAACAATAAAGTTGATGAAATGTGTGAACGGTTTTAGTCTAGTGCATGCATCGTCTCCTTTTCACTTTAGCCTTTTTCAGTCTTCGCGAACAACATTCACAATCTGGATCGGTTGCGATTCTCATATTAACTTGGCGGACTGGTGGCCTCTTGTCCGGACCCTTAGGTGTAACGAGTTCCAATTCTAGTTTAGTCTTTTTATCACCCTGCACAGCAGTTTTAGCGATTTTTAGTACGAAAACGTCTTTATTAGGAAGATCATTTTTGGAATCGCCCCGCGCATACACGGCTTGCTGGCCATGCCTGGCTGCCTGGACACATCCTTCTGTGGTGCAAGTAAATTGCGTGCCTTGTGGCCGCAAACCTTCGCAACATATAGCCTCACTTGGTAATGCCAAACTTATTTGATTTTTTCCACAGGGTGGTATGCAGGGCCCATCTTTATGACTTTTCGTGTATGGATATTGCATTGCACAGTGAGTCTGACTGATTTTCTTGATGATAGCTGCGCTGGCTGGTACTTTAATCTTTAGTTCGTTGCCACCCAAATTCGATCCTATCTCTTCAAATTGTTTACTGGGACCTGGCCATCAACAAATGGATTCTCATGCATTCAGATATCGCAAACCCGCATAATACACATATTTTGAAATCATCTCGTCCAGATATTATCCTTAATAGATTCAGGGGCCTACTAATTGGGGATAGGCTATCATTTCTGAGAATTATTGAATCAAATTTATTTTTAAAGGTAAAAGTTTGATCCAATAATTTAAAATATAATAATTTTTATTCTCACCTTTGGGAACGTGCAAACAGTATGGATCCGTATTCCTGCAAACCATTGGTTGTTTTGGAGGTGGTTTTGGCCCAGAACAAAAGCAAGGGTCATCTGGATCTTCACATGGCTTAGTGCTGTAAGGGTCTCGAGCTGAAAAGACATACATGTAAAATATCTTATATAAAAATTGAAGAGAATTAGGATTATCGACTTTGCACACTTACCTAAAGGACAGACTCCATAACCACCAGCTGAACCTCCAAGCGCCCTACATGGAGAAGCGGAAGGAACGCCACTGGCCGCTGCTGAATGAGCGGCACCACAAACGCAAGGATCTCGAGAGGTTTGGAATTCTCTTCGAGGATTGCAAGATCGGTCGATGATAGAAGGACCTTGCCCAGCTCTTAGGTTAGGTGGGCCACTGGTCCCTTGGAACCTTGTTATTATTAACTTTCCAAAGCAAGAAATGCGTAGAAACATAACTATTTCACCAGTCTCGCCACTATCTGGCCCGACGATTCGAAATGAATCTTTCAGGGCTTCGTAGCTAACATTTGTTGGATCTTCCAGAAACTTTTTACGCGACTGTACAAATTCCTTAGTCATATCAATAGTCGCTTCACCCATAATAATTTTAGTCGGTAAGCAACCACAAGGAAGCGACTTGAATACTGTTACTTTGATAGGGAAGTTATTCATGGCTTTGTTGATGTCTGCTTCTTGAAGCGAAAATAAACAAGACTTTCCACTATTGAACGTCTTCACGAAAGGTCCTCCACTTTTAGCTGCACACGCCCCGGGATCATCGTCACATATTTCTAGTGGCTCTACAGACGGTGCTTCTATAGTAACACATGTTCTAAAGTCCTTGTCAGAGAAACAGGGACTTTTCACAAATAGAACTTTGTCGATGAGTACTTCCAGGAGGAAGAGGCCGTCATCCTGCTTCGCCATCGTTACTTATGTTAGGGGATGGGAATTTTTATGTTTTATATTTTTTCAAAAGTGTTTAAACATATTTTATAATTTTGACATTTTGCACAAACAAAAGAAGAAGTAAAATATCTGACGTTAAGTGGAAACGCTTCTTTTTTGACTGACATTTTTGCTTTATGCTGGGAACGTAGAGGTTTGTCTGTAGGCCATAGAGATGGGGACAAACATAACGCTACCCTTTATCCACCTCATCTGAGACATTAGGGCATCGAACTTGGTACATTTTGATCAGGATAGTGTCAGTATTAATCTATAGTAGCGTAATAAAGCTGAAGAGATTTTTGTATGTTTGAAGGCGCTAATCTAAGGAATTACTTGACTGATTTGGAAAATTGTTTCAGTGTAAAGCAGCCCGTTTATGGAGAAAGGCGTTATGTAGGTTGCTTTTTATCTGGTTGTGCGGAGTAGTTCCCAATGGACGCGATTGAATTCGCTGGTAGAAGCGAGTTGTGAAATATTTCCCCCATACACATAGGTATTATCTGTACCTGTCTTCAGCCCGAATTCAGAGAATGACATCTAGAATCAGTATGTAATACCCGCTTGTCACTGGTAGCCAAGCGCAGCCAGTGATGAGCTTTTACTTTCGTCTATAGCTAATATCATAAAACTGAAGAAAGACCGATTTGAAAGATGTTTTAAGTGTTCCATATGTGTAATAGTACACACGCCAGCACATCAGGCTACTACAATCTGTCAAATTTTCTTAATAGATTTTCAACTTTATCGCTGAAGTATTATGGTTCAAAGTTGAATGGGAAATTTTGACAGTTTCGAGTAGTCTGATGTGCTGGCGTATGTACATTTATTGGGACTGGCTATTTTGTATATTATTTATTTTTATATACCGGGTGCGCAAAGGAGACCCATTAGGACTCAGGTAAGACCGTTGACGGTAACTTTGTAATAATGAATTTTGAATTGTTCTTCTTCTCAGTAGTAAAAGTAGCCTCAAATTACCCATCATTATTGAAATCCATCAAAATCGGTTCAAACGCTTGTACAGGCTTGTACATAAAAAAAACAAAACAAACTTAGTTGTGCGGTCCTAAACTCTCTGATGTAGTATATTTGGTACTAGATGTCGCTGCCACAAATAAACCTGTTATAAGCGAATAGATGGCGCGACGTTAGTGTCTACATTTGGTTCTATCTCCCGTAGAAGCTGCTAAATACAAAACTTTAGTGAGTTATGGCTAGATGGCGTTTATATCATTTGCTCGTTGCTCTACAGCTGCCTCGTTGGTCTAGTGGTCGCAAAGCGCGACTGCTGTGCACGGGGTCTCGGGTTCGATTCCCGGGTCGGGCCGAAATCGCTTTGTGGGTTTTGAGAAACTTTCATAAAGCAGCCTGGAGTCTGGAAGTTGGTGATTGATTCACCCGTGCATCGGAGAGCACGTAAATGTCGTGTCGGAATGCCGTCCCATCGGACTATGAGAGTGAGGGAATAGAGAGTGCACCTGTATGTGCGCGAATACTTGTGCATTATGATATGTCCTGCGCAGCTGGCTGATTTCCTTAAAAGAGAACGGCCGCCGTAGCCAACAATCGGCCTGGATGTCATCATAATCATCATACTATTTTGCTCAGATTAATGAATCAATTCTCTTCTCAGTGACTAGTGACGATCTCATGTCGCGGACAAAATTTTATTATTAAAAGCGCCATTTATTTTCGTGTAGCCGATGGTAGCCGACTTAATTACTGAATGACAATGACATCTAGTAGGTACAAACATCAGTTACTTTCGAACCGCATACTTAAGTTTGCTTTGTTTTATCTTTTCCTTTATTTACTCATCGCTTTATTAGCATTCCATATGTTATGTGGCCAAAGGCTGAACTGATTGAAGTGAAATTTTGTATGAAGTTGGATAGAACCTCAAAGATGATTTTAGGCTATTTTTGTTCGGATACAAAAGATACCAGTTGGAAGCCGGAGTGAAGGGATCGCTTTTAACCGTAATAATTAATAATCATAATGAAAATATATATCAATCCAGCGTTCTGTAAGCATCTCAATTAACATTATTCGGTGCAAAACATGAAATTTCATTTGAGCGAGGTTTTAAATAAAGCGAATAGAATCTATAAAATCAAAAGGTTTATTCTTAAATAAAATATCTTTACATATTATGTGCGTTTTAATCAGTGTTGTAAATACATGTAAATATCATGAATTAATTATTTAGAAAATTTACGAATAATGCAATCATATTTAACAGGGGGATAGTTCTTGTAGTACCAATTACAAGCTTCATTTTGAAATGGTCGTCCAACTCTGAAAATTAATATAAAATAGGTACTTATGGCCAGGCTCACCGGTTACGGATAGCCTCTACTATGGAACAGAATTTGTATGAAATTATCTACCAGATAAACTATCTGGGACTTATTCGTAGGTGGTGAAACAGCCCCTTACTATTTCAACTCTATAAATAAGAATGATAGTCGCAATAGGCACCCTATGGTCGGCAGTGGCGTCTATAATATATTTTATCGTATATCACGAGCAAGCAAACAAAAACATTTGTAACTTAATATTATTTTACTGTTTATA
Source organism: Heliothis peltigera (assembly GCA_958496145.1). Classification (NCBI taxonomy): domain Eukaryota; kingdom Metazoa; phylum Arthropoda; class Insecta; order Lepidoptera; family Noctuidae; genus Heliothis; species Heliothis peltigera. The sequence continues at coordinate 12,585,328 of OY292321.1, read as the reverse complement.
GTACAGACGCCAGCACATTAGGCTACTACAATCTGTCAACTTTCTTTAAAAGATTTGCAACTATATCGCCTAAGCATAAGGTTCAAAGCTGCTTGGGAAAATTTGACAGATTCAGATAGTTTTGTCTGTTCCTACATAGCTTGATTCCACTTACTCGTTCATAGATTCTCGTATTTCTTGCGTTGTTAATGTCTCAGTTAGATCGGGATAATACCTCCACCGCTTTTGTCCTGGATCCGTAACCCACGCGAGTTGGAAAGCAGTCAAGGCCGGGACGTTATACTTACGACAGTCACGACAATGGGCACTCAGGGGTTTCTGCACAAAAATGCATTAAGGGCTGTCAGTTAGACAGGTTTTACAAAGGGTCTTTTGTTGCGTGCTGGTATTGATTAACCTTGAATGACGTACCTAGATAATGTGTAAAGATTTAATAAAAGCCGTATTAAATGGGCCTTGGTTGACATTTAAAATCTAGATATATTTATGAAGCTCTTTTATGCTGAAATAAGAGTTCCACGCGGTATCTTCCGCGTCAAATAATGAACTAATGCAATATAGCAATTTCAAATCTGTTCAAGCCTGTTATCGATCAAGCCGTTTTCGAGTAGTTATGTGACAATACCAGTGCAGAAGAATTATCCACGTAAAGGCTACTACACACATGCCACGTGGCAATGCCGATGGGTGGATGCCAAGCGGCTATGCTCCTTTGCTTTACTCCTCTGTGTAGCGGCTGGCGCGGCGGCGACTTTGAATGCCGGCGTGAGCACAGCGGCTTGCCGCCTGCATGTGTGTAGCAACCTTAAAGTGTAGGTATTAAGATTTGGACGAGACTGTCACCTTTTTCTCCTCATCGGGACCTTGTTTAAGTGCATCACAGGCATGCCTACGTCTGTATTTGACGCAGTCTAGGTCATACTGGTAGGAACGAGGAAACACGTCCTGATGCGCTGCGAAAAATTCGGTTCTAGTTAATTTCTATTAAGAATACATTGAGATGGAGTGAAGAAAATGTCAGATGAAAGGTCATTCGCTGCGGTATGTGTTATTAGTTCCAGTGAATGTGTAATCTATACTATCTATACTAACATTATATAGCTGAAGAGTTTGTTTTTTTGTTTGTTTGAACGCGCTAATCTCCGAAACTACTGGTTCGATTTGAAAAATTCTTTCAGTGTTAGATAGCCCATTTGTCGAGGAAGGCTATAGGCTATATACCATCACGCTAAGACACACGGGAGCGGAGCAGTAACCAAAGATGCGGGTGAAACCGCTGGGGACAGCTAGTTTTTTACATAGAAGCGTAAGTTCTTACTTGGTTTCACAACTTCAGTGACCATTCCATAATTATAATACGCGTCGTGTATAGTATAGTCATTGACTCCTGGTTTGTCGACCCAGAAGGCTTTATCTCGCTGCACAACGTGTTCTATCACAGCATCAGGCAGTTCACTTATTGTTGGCCTGGACACACAAATTTAATTAACCCCTAAACATAGTAGTCAGACATATTGAACTTATCAAATTCATATGCAACTACCGTTACTAATGATTACAAACTAGCTACTGCCAGCGGTTTCCCTCGTTTCCTGTAGTTAAAAGGCATAGCTTATAGCCTTCCTCGATAAATGGGCTATGTAACACCGAAATAATATTTAAAATCGGAGCAGTTGTTTCTGAGATTTGCGCGATCAAACAAGCAACTCTTTAGCTTAATAATAGTATAGATCTATGTATGATAAAGTGAGTTTTGTTTATTTGTTTGATGCGCTTTTATGTTAAAACGGCTGAACCCCTTAAGATGAAATTTGCTATAGAGATAATTGACACCCTGGCAATCTAGATCCGACATAGAACACTCGGAATAACGAAGGCGCGGCCGTAATCTAGTCACAGTCCCAAAAAAAAGTATTTCTGATATAAGTTGTTGACCACTGTTAGGTATTTAAAGGGAGCGGGAATACGCGTACGTGCATTAAAACTAGTAGCGAGTGTCATACTGCTTTATTGCCCGTTACGTTGTCGTGCGTGCGCCTACACACACAGGCGAGTACGCACGCTCACATATACGACAACCACTAATCGTAAAAAGTAGGAAATAAAAGTAAGGACCTTAGTGGTACTTCTACCAGCTCCCTGGTTAATGGTACCAAGTATTTGGCAATACTGTGCTGGGTCAAACAGGGGGCACGGTAACCGGTCATACATTCATCGTTGGTGAAGGTACGAGAAACGTTGGCAATGGTATATCTGAAAATAAAATATGTTTCATAGATTATAGTTTCTTCCAGAAGCTGGGTGAGAGATTCCCCCCCCCCCTTGAAGAGCCCCCTGGAAAGCTGGGAGAAAGTAAATTAGGGTAAGTCTTGCGAATAGAGCAGCTCCGGCTGAGCCTTGCCATGTCCTAGACAATACAAACAAGTTCAAATGAAATAGTCTATACCGGGACACCTTTTCACTCACGGTCAGTCTCAAGGTAAGCTCTTAATAAGCTCGTTTTACGGGTGTCAACACAACTGATAAATATATATTTTACACATATATATTTAAACAAGCACACCATATGAAATATATCAGTAATACATTACAGTCTTCGGAGTTTCATGATAGTTGTATTTGATGTACTTTGATTTGACTGCCTCCTTGGTCTAGTGGTTGCAAGGCGCGACTGCTGTGCACGGGGTCTCGGGTCAAATCCCGGGTCGGGCCAAAATCGCTTTGTGGGTTTTGAGAAACTTTCATAAAGCAGCCTGGAGTCTGGAAGTTGGTGACCCGTGCATCGGAGAGCACTTAAATGTCGTGTCGGAATACCGTCCCATCGGACTATGAGAGTGAGGGAATAGAGAGTGCACCTGTATCTGCGCGAATGCTTGTGCACTATAGTATGTCCTGCGCAGCTGGCTGATCTCCATAAAAGAGAACGGCTGCCGTAGCCGACAATCGGCCTGGATGCCATCACTATTTGATGTACAAACCGACTTCCTTATAATCTACGATCCAGTTTTGGTGAGGATGATAATAAATCAAACAAAGATTATTTATAATTACTGGTCAGCATCGTATCCAGTGAATTTTGCTACGTTGCTTGCAGGGTATTTTGGATGTCGAACTTCCATGACTATTTACTAGGAATTTCAATCTAATTAAATAAAAAATGGTTGTAAATCATGGTCTTGTGTATTTGAACATGATTTGAATTTATTGCCTAGTCCGAATTGACAGTTACGATGACATTTACCCTAAATATATCAGTGTTGCTAACTTAAATAAATTTTCTTTAATAGTATTTAGTGTCGTGGTGGCCTAGTGGTTAAAGCACCAGCTTTTCGAGTATGAGGGTTTGATTCCAGGTCAGGCAAGTACCAATGTAACTTTTCTAAGTTATACGTACTTTCTAAGTTTATTTTGGACACCAATGACTAATTAAAGGTGAAGGAAAACATCTCGAGGAAATCAAGACTATAATGTCTGAAATCACCAACCCGCATTGAGGAAGCGTGGTGATTAACACTCAATCCTTCTCCGTGGGAGAGGAGGCCTGTGCCCAGCAGTGGGACGATAGAAAGGCTGTGATGATGGTGAGTATTTTTTTTAGTTTATCTCTTTAGTAAGTGATGGTATGAAGGAATCCTAATAATCACACTCACATCGCTTGTGTCTTTTTCACGCCCAAACGACGGCATAATGAGTACGGAGTTTTTTTTTTGTAAAAATATTAAAAGCTTGGTGGGCTATGTCGTTAACCCCCAGGGGAAGCTATCGTTGAATTTGTAGCATTGGTGCTAATAAGCTGATAATCTACACATACGTTACATATATACCACAGTGAACAAGCATGCTCATATCGACCGCAATCCCGGGAATCGAACCTGGGACCTACAGTCCGGCAGTCCGGCATGGTGACCATTGCGCCGCCGCCGATGGCTAAAAGCCATTTAAAGATGTCTAATCTTTTACTAAATTACAATTATCTAGTACT